>BSBN01001332.1:2443333-4886666 GCA_027924645.1 Cunninghamia lanceolata
AATATCCCTCCATCCACCTTGCCACCATTGCTTCCAACACCTAACATACCTATCATTCATAAGTATCTTTACATCCCTAATCAAGGCCAACAAAAGCACACATTGTTTAAACATGAAGCTTCCAATCATTCCATCCACTCCACCCACCCCATGGGATTCCAAAATAAACATTTGGATGCCTCTACTTATAAAACCAAAAATCCAACTAAAACTCCTAAGGACCCTCATGCCTTAGGGTATCAATGTGAAAAGTCCCTAAATCATCCATCTTCTAAGCAAAGTACATTCACAAAGCTATCCAAGCCCATACTTCCAAAAGCAAAGCCTAAAAGCAAAATGGTTTGGGTTCTTAAGCAAACAGCTAGCAAAGCGAATGAGGCATCCTCATCCACATCTAAGCAACCATCCAAACCCTTACCTCCAAAAGCAAAGCCCAAAAGAAAAATGGTTTGGGTTCCTAAGCAAAAAACTAGCAAAGCAAATGAGGCATCCTCATCTACATCTCAAGAATCCCAACCACCTATCTCCATCCAAAAGCCTACTTCCATCCAAAACTTCCATTCCCTTCAAAAATCCCACAAACAAAGCAAAAGAACTAAAAATACTAAATCTATGTGGGTTCCTAAATCACTTCATCAACCATTTCCTAAGCAAACATCTCCATTGCTTCCTACACCACCATCCCATCAAAAGCTTCAATGTTTATCACGGTGTGTGCAACCATTGGTCATGGTTCCCTTCCACTCCGCAACACCTCCACACAACTACATCTCCCCATCTTCCATCCATTATCCTACATATCTCCCCCATGCTATCCCTATGGTCCATGCTTTGGCATAAACTTTTCGTCCATCTTCATTCTATAAGCTTATATAAATCCACACCATAAGCCACTAGCCTACCCTACCATAATTCCACATCATAATCTACTATCTACCTAATCCATCTCCCATCCATGCAATCTCTTATCAACATCAATGAGCATAATGACATGGTCCATTTGACGACATCATCTATCTCTAATGGGAAACTATCAACCTTCATAGCACTAAACACTTGAGTCCCTCGTATCCATTACCATGGTGAAAACTTGGCAAACAGGGCACCATGTGTAATTGTCATGTCATCCCATCTAAAAAGCAAAAAAGTAAAAAAAAAAAAAAATCAAAAAAGTAAAGAGAAAGCCCTTCATCCAATGGTGAAAACCTGGTAAACAGGCGCCTTGGATAAGTACCATGATGAAAACCCGGCAAACAGGCGTCATGTGTAGGTTGATCTTCTCTGTCACTTACACTTGGGGGCACATTGTCTCATCCAACCTATCCATTTCCCAACTATCTATCCGATTATATCATACCAACCTATCTTATCCTATCTTGACATCCTACCATCCTTAGCCATTACATCCATATACCTATCCTATTGAACCCATTTATCCATCCTTCCGCCTTTTGATTTTGATGAAGACATAGGGGCAAAATCTTGAAACATGTTTGGATATTTCTTGACATACCTTCTTTCCAAACCAAGCCCTATCCATTGACCATTTATCCATCCCATCCAATCTTATCATCCCATTGTCATGAACTTTTTCATGTAAAAATCCTAAGCATCACCACCTAGAATGGGGCAAGTTATTCTTCCTATGCAACATAGCCTTTGGAGATCACATCCTAGCTCCCTTATGATCCATCCACTATGGCGTATCCTTATCACGAGCTTTCCATCTTATAGCTTATCCCCATCTATTTATCATGCACTTTCCACTATAGCCTACCTATCCGTTTATCATGAGGCATGCATCCATCCCTTATATGGCCTATCCTTGTATCTATCCATCTATCATGAGTCTTCCATCCCATCCAACTCTCATGAGCTTTCCATCCCATTTACTATGAATCCATCCTTTTATCCATCCATCTTACATCCATCCTTTACACCTAGACTTGGTTTTCTCCCTTGTCATTGGTATCTAGCACAAAGGCTACTCAAATTGTAAATCCATTGGCATCTTTCAAAACACTTCAGAAAAATCCAAAAAATCACATATCCAACGAAAAATCCAAGCAATAAAACTAATCGCATCATCTAAAACAATCCATTCCATCAACATTCAATCAAAATTAAATAATCATCCTCATCAATTCTTCCTATCAATAACATGCATTCATCCATTTCAATCAATCACTTCTTCCAATCATATCAATCAAATCAATCTAAGCAATGATCTTAAATCCAAGTCACATTAATCCATATCAAGCAAGCTAATCAATCAAGGAACATTATCCAACCAAATCAACAGGTTTTGATCCTCATCTTGTCATGAGCCCAATCAATCAAATCATCAATCATCATCAATGGGATATAGCTTTCCCACATCCTTGTGTTGATCTAGGGATATAGCTTTCCCCGCAATGACAACACTATCTATCATTATCAAACAAACAATCAATTATCGGTTTATGACTTGACAAGGGCAATACCTTGTTTGTTTTACATCCTTTGAGCATACTGAGAACACTTGCTTATGCTTAGATTGAGTGAACACTCTAATCATCGCACCATCACTATCATCATTCAAAACAATCCAATCATCAAAATAATCAACCCAGCAATAGCAAACATCAAAACCAAAGCACATCAAGCTAGCCATCAAAACAAATCCAATAACTTCAGCAAATCAAAAGCAGCTCAATCCACCACATATCATCACATCATCAATATTTCATCAATCTCAATCCATTTTTTATCATCTCATCAATAAAACACAACATCAGAACTACATCTCATTTCCATCGTTAAGTGCCTTGATCCCGTGGATATAGGGTATGTAGGCAGTCTGGAGTACGAAGGAAGTGCCCAGATTCAGGCACAAGCGATTTTCCTCTTTCTTCTCTCATCATTTCTTCTATCATCTATCTTATACATCATCAATAAACAACTTCTTCCAATCAATCTATCATAGCACATCAATCCAATCATCAAATCAATCTTCATCCATCATTTCATCATCTTCAAATCATTCCAAGCAATGATCTAAGTGCAAGTCACCTTAATCCATACCAATCAAGTTAATCAATCAAGCCAAGTTATCGAAACGCAATCAATGGTCTTGATCCTAGCCTTGTTGTAAGCCAAATCAATCAATCAATCAACTAGCCAACCAGCTCAGCAAACAACCCTGTGTTGATCTAGGGATATAGCTTTCCCCGCAATGACAACACTCTTAACTATCAACAATCAACAACCAATCATTGGTTTACAGCTTGATAGGGGCAATACCTTGTTTGTTTTTGAATTATTTGTGCATGCTTGCTTGCTTGCTTGTGTGTGTTATCTTTTTATCTTGCATTTGCATCACATCAGTATCATTCCAGCTAATATTCATATCTTGTATCCAGACAAGGTTGTATTACGCTGGGGCATGAGACTCATCATCACCTTGGTTCCTTATACCTTGGTGCATAACGTCAAGTGCTATATCAAACATCATGGTTGCTCACTTTCATTGCAGCATAATGCATCCTTCATTTCTTCTATCTATCCCCTTATCTTTCTTTTGTAGCCAAGCCATTTCTTTTCGAGAGCATACCCGTGTTTGTCCAACCCACCTATCCTCTCGAGGGGGCATCACCAACCTATTCTTTCTATCATCATCATCATCATCATCATCATCCCTATCAATTATCCATACCTTAACTTCTTTGAAATGATGTTACTCGACATAAAGCTCATCATCTCGAACATCATCTCAAAGAGGGGCAAAATGTAGACACCCAAATTTGTCCCAACTTTGTTCATGTCTAGCAACACCTTGTCAAAAACATCACTTAGACATCATGTGGCATTTTGTCCTAAATCCCACTCTTAATCCCATTTATCCATTAAGCCAATTAATTAATTAAATTTTATTTATTTAATTAAAAATCCCATCTTAATCCCATTTATCCATTAGCTAATTAATTAAATAAATTTTATTTATTTAATTAATATCCAATTCATATCCCAACTAATTCAAATATTTAATTTGAATTAAGTTCTCATCATAAGCTGACTTTCCAATTAATTAAATAAATTTTATTTATTTAATTAATTTATCTTATCATTTAGCCGACATGTGTGCCTCTTTCATTTAAAAAAGATAAGTGGTACTACAGCCTTTTATTTAATATCTTTCATATGTAGTACTTTTTATGTACACAAGCACACATGAGCCCTATCCTCCTTGACACTTGTCAAATGACTACAACTCCCTTGAAGAGTGGGATAACTGAATCAATCCTAGCCATCCACATCAATCAATTAGCTTTTTAATCTCAACCATCCATTTGAACCAAGCCTTTTCTATAAATCAATCCCCTCACAAGCCATTAGCATGCATTGAGCCTCAAGTAACATTATTCTGCCAAATTTTCTATAATGCATGGAGCTTCAAGTAACATTATTCTATTGAAATATCATTAGAGCCTTTGCATCCTTCAGCTATCATCCTCATATCATCTTCATCTTAATGTTATGCTGCAGAAATGAGCACCCAACATTCTTCCAACAATAATCCTTCAAAATCTTGCATGCTCATGCGAGGTGGAGAAGAGCAATGGAGATAAATCAAGCATAGCGTGGAAATCAGTTTGCATTTACATTTCTTATTTTGATTTTCATGTTGTCTTGTGCTTCATTGTGCATTGCTAGGGTTTTATCATTGTTGATTCTTCATTTATCCTATTTGCAATTTTACCCTAACTACATTTGGCACGCCCGGTGGGACTCACTTCGCTTGATCTTTTTTGCAGGTTTTTGTAGTAAAAATTTGCATTCATTTAATCCCCATTGTTGAGTTTTGCAGGTTTAATTAACTTTTTGTTGCAGATCTGCTACTTTTTGGACAAAACCCTAGGTTTTAAAGATTTCATCATATCTTCCAAACGGCTGCGAATTTTTCTACAAGATTTTAGCACAAGTTTTTCCATGATATAAGAAAGCTACAGCAGAAAAATTTTGGGTTTATCGCGATTTTTGCGGGATTTATCACGTTTTTATGTTTTCTCATAAAATCGCAATTCTGGGCGCAAATCAGCGAATTTTTCAGAAATTTTTACATTTTTGGAAATCTCTTGAAATTCTAATGAGGGTCTATGTTTTGCAGATTTAATTTTGAGGTCGTTTACTATGCGAAAAAATCAGATCTTTGCCGACTGTACCGTTTTCATAAATCCGCATTTCTGGGCGCAAATCAGGGAATTTTTCTGATTTCTTTACATTTTCGGAAAGCTCTTTGAAAATTAATGGGGGCCTCTTCTTTCATTTTTTAATTTTCGAATCAAAAATCTATCGAAATAATCAAATCTAATTCGGCTATGCATCTAAAATTATAATTCTCCTTGCCTGATGAGCCTATTTTTTATGCCTACATTATAATATCATTTTTTTTATGTTGTAGGTGATCATAAGGAGTTGGAGCAACATTGACATCAACATCTACAACAATTTGGATAGCGAATTAACCAGGTGCAATCATTTCATTTCTCATCTTCTAATCATTGTTTGCAAACACATTTGGATTTTGGGTATCAAATGAACAATTGTTTGCTATCACACCATTGAAAAATTGGGCTAAAACAAACCATTGTCTTTCATCACATTTGGATTTGGGTTTTAAAACAAATAAGTGCTTGCATTGTTTTCCACACATGGAATTTCTAAGGTTAATGAACCCCATGCGAGTGTGACCAAGTAAATGTGTATGCTCTCTCCTCGCGTCCCAACACGAACTTGGAGATCAAAAACATTTATTTGTGTTGCTTTTGTTTAGCCTTAGAGAGGCCTGCCTTGGTATCCACCCCAAGGGAACGACCTCAAGCGGTACTTTCATCCGGTCCGCTATAAAAATCAGAGGATAAGGCGAAAGCCAAGTCTAACCGGTATTAGCGCTCACCATACAGTGCTAACTCGAAAGGAGGTGTACCTTTGTGTATATTAAAACTCCTAGTAGGGTTAGTTAAAGTCTTAAGTGGCTTGCTGGATGCTCGTGGGGTGCCGGTCCCCCGGATTTTCACTAGAACCTCCTTGTGATAGTGGCCTTGCCTTGACTAGGACTTGTTGAATTGTCTTCATGTGCTTGCTTAACCATCATCACATTCTTCCAAACTAAAACTTGCTTATGTGTCTTGCGTGAGTGATTCATGTGTGTATATGCATAATCATTTGTTTGAATATTGCCACATCAAGCTCTAAACACCCAAACACATAAAGACAAGTCATCCTACACATTCTTCCAATAACATTCAAACCCAATCACCTTCATCTCAAACAT
The DNA here is from genome assembly GCA_027924645.1 of Cunninghamia lanceolata. Taxonomy (NCBI): domain Eukaryota; kingdom Viridiplantae; phylum Streptophyta; class Pinopsida; order Cupressales; family Cupressaceae; genus Cunninghamia; species Cunninghamia lanceolata. The sequence continues at coordinate 2,449,647 of BSBN01001332.1, forward strand.
AGCCAAGTCATCTAAACATTCCACATCATCATCCAAATCCCTAAACAAGCACTTGCTAAAAGGACTTAAGACAAACACTTGGTGACAACATGTCTACACTAGAGGACCTAGAAATCAAATTCCAAAGATTCCTCCAAAATCTTTATCAAGGATCACAACCCCTAAACCAAGATGCCATTAAAACATTACAATTCTTCATCCAAAAAGCTCAACCCCACGTAAGCCAATCACCTCAACTACAACACTTCATAGCCCAAGTCCAACACCTTTTAGCCACTAGTCAAACTCAACAAGTACAACAATCCTTAGCCACTTCCTATCAACCTAATCCACCTTATAGCCACATGTCATATCCATCCACTTCCTATCAACTTAATCCACCTATCCACCAAGTCAATGCCACATCAACCTATCAACCTCCACCTCAAGCTTATCCAATCCCTCATACCACCATTCCAATGCACTATCAAGCCCATCCACAAGGCAATCAAGTGATATCACAAGAACAACATTCAAGTCCAAATGGCTCTTTGTACATAAATCAAGCACGCCCAAGTACACATTTTCAACAAGACCATCAAGTACCATTGATAGACCTAAGTCCACATCTGCAACAAGAAACACATGCAAATCCCAATGGTCCCTTGTACATAAATCAAATGAGTCCAAGTTATCCTATGCAAGACTTAATTACCTTTGACAAGGGAGATACCAATCTAGAGTGGCCTCCACCATCCAATCACATGCCATCACATGAGCCAACTGATCCTATCTCAACACTACCATGTGATCCCAATCCTAGTCCATTGATCCCTTTACCTTCCAAACCACCCAGCCCTTCATTACCTTCCTCGCCATGTCATTCTAATCGTTCACCTAAGGATGCGGCTGAGAGAGTTTTACAAAGGATGCTTGAAGCAAAACTCATTGAACTTCCTAAAGTCAAACCATGTGAAAGTCCATATGATGAACATGATTATTGTGCATACCATAGGACCAAAGGCCATAATACAAACCAATGCCCAATATTTCTCTCAATTGTTTACAAGGTGTACCCACCTATAATGGGAAATCATGCCACATCACCCCCATCTAGTCCAAATCCTAATCCACCCAATCCAATTAGCTCTCAACATAATCCTCGTCCTAATCCTAATCCAATGCCATCTACCATTATCATCCATCCATTATATTTTCCATCCACCCATACACTTGCAAAGGATGTGATCCATTGGCTACTAGCAAGGAATAGACTACCCCTATGTCAAATACCAATTCATGAGCCTACCAATGAACTTCCAAAGGTCATGTCCAATTCTATAATCTCATCATGTGGTTCACATATCCTTGAGCCTCTTCAACAGCCTTCCTTTAACATTCTTAACCCTTCAAGCCCATCATGTGACCTACAAGCCATCAAGCCTATTTGCGAACCTTCTATCATTAATCCAAGTCAAGAGTCATCATGTTCTCATGTTGTTGACCAAGAACCCATCCAAGAACCTTCCACTTTCATCCAAAGTCAAGAAGTATGTCAAAGGTTTAATCCTAAGCATGTGGAAATATTAAGCACTAGTCCAACTCAAGATCAAAACACTTTCATGCAACCCATCCATAACATTCGCCTTCTTTATGCTCAAGATGATACCTATGAAGAAGCTATCCATGAGTACCTTGATCCTATCCATAATCCTATAATCCATGAGCAAGATATCCACATTTCTCCTAGTCATATGCCATCTAGCCCTATCCATAATAAGAAAACATCCACTTGTCATGATGAGACACTTGTCCCCCAAGCAAGCATAAAAGATCAAACAAATAACTTGGACCTTAGTGAACATAATGCTAATCAAGATCCTAATGATCCTTCATCCCCATCTACCATTGATTCCACTTCGAGTCCACCATCATGTCCTATTAGTCTATCCACCCTTATACATGAATGTTCTTCCTTAGGACAACAACGACCTTTATCCACTTCACCTTCTTCATCCAATAATGAGCTCAAGTCTAATGTTCACAGCACACCTAGTCCCATTGTCCATCACATACTCCAAAACACGAACTACCAAGGAAAAAGTCTAGGCCTTTATGAACAAGGTATTTTGGAGCCAAACCATGTCAAAATCCCTCCATGCTCATATGGCCTTGGATACACACCCCAAGGTAAACAAGGCCAAGATGTTGGTAATCCCTTCATACATCCTAAATCTACCACTTTCCATCGCAAACCTTATCATCTACCTAAAACATATGTAGCCATTCCAACTCCATCATCCTATAAATGTCAAAAGCATGTGACCATACACCTTGCGCCATCCACTTTGCCTCCACTTTTACCAACTCCAAATATCCCTCCATCCACCTTGCCACCATTGCTTCCAACACCTAACATACCTATCATTCATAAGTATCTTTACATCCCTAATCAAGGCCAACAAAAGCACACATTGTTTAAACATGAAGCTTCCAATCATTCCATCCACTCCACCCACCCCATGGGATTCCAAAATAAACATTTGGATGCCTCTACTTATAAAACCAAAAATCCAACTAAAACTCCTAAGGACCCTCATGCCTTAGGGTATCAATGTGAAAAGTCCCTAAATCATCCATCTTCTAAGCAAAGTACATTCACAAAGCTATCCAAGCCCATACTTCCAAAAGCAAAGCCTAAAAGCAAAATGGTTTGGGTTCTTAAGCAAACAGCTAGCAAAGCGAATGAGGCATCCTCATCCACATCTAAGCAACCATCCAAACCCTTACCTCCAAAAGCAAAGCCCAAAAGAAAAATGGTTTGGGTTCCTAAGCAAAAAACTAGCAAAGCAAATGAGGCATCCTCATCTACATCTCAAGAATCCCAACCACCTATCTCCATCCAAAAGCCTACTTCCATCCAAAACTTCCATTCCCTTCAAAAATCCCACAAACAAAGCAAAAGAACTAAAAATACTAAATCTATGTGGGTTCCTAAATCACTTCATCAACCATTTCCTAAGCAAACATCTCCATTGCTTCCTACACCACCATCCCATCAAAAGCTTCAATGTTTATCACGGTGTGTGCAACCATTGGTCATGGTTCCCTTCCACTCCGCAACACCTCCACACAACTACATCTCCCCATCTTCCATCCATTATCCTACATATCTCCCCCATGCTATCCCTATGGTCCATGCTTTGGCATAAACTTTTCGTCCATCTTCATTCTATAAGCTTATATAAATCCACACCATAAGCCACTAGCCTACCCTACCATAATTCCACATCATAATCTACTATCTACCTAATCCATCTCCCATCCATGCAATCTCTTATCAACATCAATGAGCATAATGACATGGTCCATTTGACGACATCATCTATCTCTAATGGGAAACTATCAACCTTCATAGCACTAAACACTTGAGTCCCTCGTATCCATTACCATGGTGAAAACTTGGCAAACAGGGCACCATGTGTAATTGTCATGTCATCCCATCTAAAAAGCAAAAAAGTAAAAAAAAAAAAAAATCAAAAAAGTAAAGAGAAAGCCCTTCATCCAATGGTGAAAACCTGGTAAACAGGCGCCTTGGATAAGTACCATGATGAAAACCCGGCAAACAGGCGTCATGTGTAGGTTGATCTTCTCTGTCACTTACACTTGGGGGCACATTGTCTCATCCAACCTATCCATTTCCCAACTATCTATCCGATTATATCATACCAACCTATCTTATCCTATCTTGACATCCTACCATCCTTAGCCATTACATCCATATACCTATCCTATTGAACCCATTTATCCATCCTTCCGCCTTTTGATTTTGATGAAGACATAGGGGCAAAATCTTGAAACATGTTTGGATATTTCTTGACATACCTTCTTTCCAAACCAAGCCCTATCCATTGACCATTTATCCATCCCATCCAATCTTATCATCCCATTGTCATGAACTTTTTCATGTAAAAATCCTAAGCATCACCACCTAGAATGGGGCAAGTTATTCTTCCTATGCAACATAGCCTTTGGAGATCACATCCTAGCTCCCTTATGATCCATCCACTATGGCGTATCCTTATCACGAGCTTTCCATCTTATAGCTTATCCCCATCTATTTATCATGCACTTTCCACTATAGCCTACCTATCCGTTTATCATGAGGCATGCATCCATCCCTTATATGGCCTATCCTTGTATCTATCCATCTATCATGAGTCTTCCATCCCATCCAACTCTCATGAGCTTTCCATCCCATTTACTATGAATCCATCCTTTTATCCATCCATCTTACATCCATCCTTTACACCTAGACTTGGTTTTCTCCCTTGTCATTGGTATCTAGCACAAAGGCTACTCAAATTGTAAATCCATTGGCATCTTTCAAAACACTTCAGAAAAATCCAAAAAATCACATATCCAACGAAAAATCCAAGCAATAAAACTAATCGCATCATCTAAAACAATCCATTCCATCAACATTCAATCAAAATTAAATAATCATCCTCATCAATTCTTCCTATCAATAACATGCATTCATCCATTTCAATCAATCACTTCTTCCAATCATATCAATCAAATCAATCTAAGCAATGATCTTAAATCCAAGTCACATTAATCCATATCAAGCAAGCTAATCAATCAAGGAACATTATCCAACCAAATCAACAGGTTTTGATCCTCATCTTGTCATGAGCCCAATCAATCAAATCATCAATCATCATCAATGGGATATAGCTTTCCCACATCCTTGTGTTGATCTAGGGATATAGCTTTCCCCGCAATGACAACACTATCTATCATTATCAAACAAACAATCAATTATCGGTTTATGACTTGACAAGGGCAATACCTTGTTTGTTTTACATCCTTTGAGCATACTGAGAACACTTGCTTATGCTTAGATTGAGTGAACACTCTAATCATCGCACCATCACTATCATCATTCAAAACAATCCAATCATCAAAATAATCAACCCAGCAATAGCAAACATCAAAACCAAAGCACATCAAGCTAGCCATCAAAACAAATCCAATAACTTCAGCAAATCAAAAGCAGCTCAATCCACCACATATCATCACATCATCAATATTTCATCAATCTCAATCCATTTTTTATCATCTCATCAATAAAACACAACATCAGAACTACATCTCATTTCCATCGTTAAGTGCCTTGATCCCGTGGATATAGGGTATGTAGGCAGTCTGGAGTACGAAGGAAGTGCCCAGATTCAGGCACAAGCGATTTTCCTCTTTCTTCTCTCATCATTTCTTCTATCATCTATCTTATACATCATCAATAAACAACTTCTTCCAATCAATCTATCATAGCACATCAATCCAATCATCAAATCAATCTTCATCCATCATTTCATCATCTTCAAATCATTCCAAGCAATGATCTAAGTGCAAGTCACCTTAATCCATACCAATCAAGTTAATCAATCAAGCCAAGTTATCGAAACGCAATCAATGGTCTTGATCCTAGCCTTGTTGTAAGCCAAATCAATCAATCAATCAACTAGCCAACCAGCTCAGCAAACAACCCTGTGTTGATCTAGGGATATAGCTTTCCCCGCAATGACAACACTCTTAACTATCAACAATCAACAACCAATCATTGGTTTACAGCTTGATAGGGGCAATACCTTGTTTGTTTTTGAATTATTTGTGCATGCTTGCTTGCTTGCTTGTGTGTGTTATCTTTTTATCTTGCATTTGCATCACATCAGTATCATTCCAGCTAATATTCATATCTTGTATCCAGACAAGGTTGTATTACGCTGGGGCATGAGACTCATCATCACCTTGGTTCCTTATACCTTGGTGCATAACGTCAAGTGCTATATCAAACATCATGGTTGCTCACTTTCATTGCAGCATAATGCATCCTTCATTTCTTCTATCTATCCCCTTATCTTTCTTTTGTAGCCAAGCCATTTCTTTTCGAGAGCATACCCGTGTTTGTCCAACCCACCTATCCTCTCGAGGGGGCATCACCAACCTATTCTTTCTATCATCATCATCATCATCATCATCATCCCTATCAATTATCCATACCTTAACTTCTTTGAAATGATGTTACTCGACATAAAGCTCATCATCTCGAACATCATCTCAAAGAGGGGCAAAATGTAGACACCCAAATTTGTCCCAACTTTGTTCATGTCTAGCAACACCTTGTCAAAAACATCACTTAGACATCATGTGGCATTTTGTCCTAAATCCCACTCTTAATCCCATTTATCCATTAAGCCAATTAATTAATTAAATTTTATTTATTTAATTAAAAATCCCATCTTAATCCCATTTATCCATTAGCTAATTAATTAAATAAATTTTATTTATTTAATTAATATCCAATTCATATCCCAACTAATTCAAATATTTAATTTGAATTAAGTTCTCATCATAAGCTGACTTTCCAATTAATTAAATAAATTTTATTTATTTAATTAATTTATCTTATCATTTAGCCGACATGTGTGCCTCTTTCATTTAAAAAAGATAAGTGGTACTACAGCCTTTTATTTAATATCTTTCATATGTAGTACTTTTTATGTACACAAGCACACATGAGCCCTATCCTCCTTGACACTTGTCAAATGACTACAACTCCCTTGAAGAGTGGGATAACTGAATCAATCCTAGCCATCCACATCAATCAATTAGCTTTTTAATCTCAACCATCCATTTGAACCAAGCCTTTTCTATAAATCAATCCCCTCACAAGCCATTAGCATGCATTGAGCCTCAAGTAACATTATTCTGCCAAATTTTCTATAATGCATGGAGCTTCAAGTAACATTATTCTATTGAAATATCATTAGAGCCTTTGCATCCTTCAGCTATCATCCTCATATCATCTTCATCTTAATGTTATGCTGCAGAAATGAGCACCCAACATTCTTCCAACAATAATCCTTCAAAATCTTGCATGCTCATGCGAGGTGGAGAAGAGCAATGGAGATAAATCAAGCATAGCGTGGAAATCAGTTTGCATTTACATTTCTTATTTTGATTTTCATGTTGTCTTGTGCTTCATTGTGCATTGCTAGGGTTTTATCATTGTTGATTCTTCATTTATCCTATTTGCAATTTTACCCTAACTACACTCTCCATCTCCCATTCAATCTATAAAAAATTCTTGGTGCAACAAAAAAAATTCAGCCAATGGTAACACCTCATCTGCTACAACTACCATAAATAGGAGGATAGGGAAATTTATCTGGGATCACACCTATCTAGAAGCTATAGCTTGGTGACATCTTCCACTCCATAGAAAAGGAAGAAATTTTACAAGATATTGAAGGTAGTGAGCTACTTTAGGAGGTAGTAAATTTGATTTAGAATGTGATGTCAGAGGCACAAAGGGACACAACCATACCCCTCACACAGTAACTGAGATAGTTAATGCAGAGCTTCAAGGCCCATTCTAGCTACCTAGAGAATAAGCCAGAACAACACATAACTAAGAAAATGAACAAGAAAACATTAGCAAAAGCATTAAATAAATGTGCTAAGGCACATACTAAATTGGAAACACAAATAGAAAGAATCCAACAGGGCATAGAGGAAGTACATGTATTGTATCAATTTTGTCTATAGTGGCCTACCACTCCTAAAAAGTATTAAGGATCAAATAGATTTCCTATAAGCACAAATAGTATAGGTAGCCACCAAAAATGATCCTATAAAAGATGCTAATGGAGCAATAAGGGCACAACTAGAGTCATTACACACTCACCTCCAATAGTTCCAAGATCAGAGGGAACAAATAAAGGCTCAAATCAAGAAACTAAGGAAAGTTGTAAGCCCAAGACTAGCATCCCTGACTGGCATTTTCATAGAGGCTAAGCAGACATCCTAGAATATTCAAATTCTCAATACACTAGGAGATGCAGAAGATACATATATACAGATAGAGAGCCAAACTCAAATTTTGACATTAGCCAAGAAGCAATGAGACACAAGGATGGCTTAGACCAGCGTCATCTATAAGAATATCCTACCTTCTAGTTGAATAGAGAATGTCTTAAGGACAAGACATAATTTTAAAAGGGGAAATGATGTTGGCAGAAGACACGGCAAGCAACAAATCCTATCGCATGTTACTATAGGTTACCGCATATGGTATGTAGAGGATAGAGTGGACATATAAAGTGGTATTTCGAGAAAAGAGACACATCTATGTAATATATATATATATATATATATATATATATATATATAGAGAGAGAGAGAGAGAGAGAGAGAGAGAGAGTATGTACATGCAATAGGAAGTAATAGAGAGCAAGTGTAAGAATGTAACAAGAGAGTAAGAATATACAAAAGGGCAGAGACTAAGACATGCCGATACAAATGTACAATTACCCATTGAATATAAATATATACAAAGGAGATATAAGCATTCTAATATGTTTATTTGTAGTTTATGAATGCTTGTATGTGACTTATGTGTATTGAAAGTTATTATTCCTTATTGTTTATATGAAATTCTCTCATTGTATGACTAGGGTATATTTTGACTTTAGTGATCTGATTGAGGACCATATCTCTAGACTGGTTCCTTCCCATTTCTTTCCAACAATTTTTAATGTTTTATGTTTAAATATAATATAATTTGGGTCTCTCAAAATTTTAATATGTCTCAAAATGATATGTGTGTGCACGTATGTCTATTTTAGCAATGAACAAGATGGATGTAATATAATGAGAAATAGATTTAATATTTACTTATTTTTTCATACAAACTTTCAATATAAGGTAAATAAATCTAAATGTATGTTCATATAGATATTTTTTTCTCTAGTCCAACAAATATTTCAAGAACAATAAAAGTGTGTGTGTGTGTGTGTGTGTACTTACATCTATTTCAATAAATGTAAAAAAAATCATGTATATATTTGTTAAAAGGAAATCAAAATTAAACATTCTTATAAGCACACACATAACTAAGATGGATGTATTTCAAATGTTTATATATGTATATGCATTTATTTAATAACATATGTTTGAGTGTTTGTGTATGTGTGTATTCTAAGCATGCATGCAACATGATAAACTACATTTTCTTTGTTCTCTTACATTATCTCTTTAGAAATCTAACATCTACACTAGAAAAAGAACGTAGCAAGTTTTGTAGACTTCTATACAATACTCAAATAACCTCTACAACAAGAATGTACATCAACCTTCACCCAAAATGAGAAGTTCTACAACATAAGGGACTCATACATGGGGGAACAAATATAATCCACTTCATTTGACAAGATACACTCCCACTTGATTCTTCACATAACCTATGAAAATATATTGTCAACAAGGCCAATGAGGGCTTACTCACCTCCCAACCATAGGGCTTTCTCACATGCCCACCTTTGAGATTGTAGCTCCTTTAGGAAATCCAGGTAGCACACACAAGAATGAGAAACAATGAAGCAACACTCTTGACTACCCAAAGGTTTGCACAATGCAAACAAATCCATGACAAGATTCATAGGATAGGGGAGAAGATGGGATGGGACTCTTTCCAACTTGAGGAAATGAATTTAATAATTAGTATCAAATCAAACCATGTACAACAAGAATTGTCCTCCATTGATTTTTCATCATTCACTCTTCTAACACAAAATCATTTCAATAACAATTAATTTTTCCCTCCCACAAAAATGACTCATTAGTATATATATGTGAAAGGGAACTCATCCCAATTTTTTCCCTTTGTAAGGAATAAATTTTCTTCCAAGGGAGATTACACACTTCTCTCAACCCCTCACGTAGGTTTCTCTCATCTATTTGGAGAGCCTAATGTAACAACACCACTCCCTTCCCAATAAATACACAAACAACACACTATAACGCAACCACAAAAGCATCATCAAACAGAAGAATTCAATTAAATACACACATCAAACATTATAAAAATTTCACATACTATATTAAGAGGATTATGAGGCCTACCTTTATTGGCTTCCAAGGATTTGGTGAGTTGCTCTTGTTGAAGCTCTTTCTCAAAACTTCTTTCGAAGCCTTCCTCAGCTCCAAACTTCCAAGACACTCTCCCTCTCTCATAGACAAGAAGCAACAAAATGAATCTAAAAATCCCCCTCAAACCTTATAAGAGGGATATAACTAATTGATGCCATGTCAATCCTCCTATCCCAATGAGGAAGTGAGACATGGATTCCAACTCATCCCTCTTCCCTTCTCTGAAATCCCGAGTCACATGACTCCTCAAGTGCTTATATATATGTGAGACCTGGGGAGGAGGAGTGTACTTTTACACTCTTCTCCATGAAATCTCCTTGGATATGCTCCCACATGTGTGAGACATTGGGATGGGGGTGTACTTGATACAATCCCACATCCATGAACCTAGAAATGAGAGATTGGATGGCGATAAGTCAACCTTCCTTTTCGCCCAAGTACATTCACATCACACACTTCCCAAGGGACTTGGAAGGGGTCGATTCTTGTCCAAGGCCAAAAATTTATAGCCAAACAAGGTCGCAACTTATAGGTACTTACCTTAGGAACCTATTTTCACCAAAAAGATGAAGAAAAAAGGTATTTCATGACCTTTATAAAACCCCCTAAGTGTAAATCTGAGATTTACCACTTAGGGTGACACTCACCCATAACCCTAACTCAAAAAACCTTCAGAGAAGCTAAAATTAAAAAATTTACATTACAAAATTCTCACATTACAACATATTTTCACAAATAAAGGCTTTATTCTCCTCATGGACTAAGGCCAAGGTATCAATAGGATGAACACAATTAAGGTTTGTAGAGGACCTCCAAATATTTTCCATTGGCCATGGAAATCACTTGTACACTTGACAACAAATATTAATACATCCAACAAAATAGTTAAAGAAGTTATAACTAAAATTCCAAAATCACCATATATTATAAAGAATCCATAACTTATGTGATCATCACAATTACATATTTTAATCAATTCAATTTCACATTAATTTAATAACAACACCTCATATCAATTCTCCTAATGCAACATGCATAGATATCCTTTCAAATTAAAATTATGTTAAGTTTATAATTTGAAAGCATAATTGAAAATTATAATAATTAAATCATGACAATAAAGAAAATGTGCAACATACATTCATTACATGAAAATGAGATTATAACATAGTCATCCACTGACTAAATCATCACTACGTGCTCTTGAAAATTAAACTATTGTAAGCATAATATTAATGTCTATATACTAATCTATCAACATGATCATAAGCCCATAATATAAATGTGCAAATCAAAGAGTGTCAATAACTATAATATGTCCATTAGGTGTGAGTGGGGTTGCAAGAGAAAGGATGGGCCTCACATGAACATGGGACAATGCTAGTGCGAATGGTGTATATTACCTAACCAATTCCACAAAAGGTCCTATTCACACTTGTCTAGTTAAGTTTACTTAGGGCATACATAGGGAACACTTAGGATAGTTACTTTTTTTGTTCTCAAGTCATAAGATTATAAGACTTGTCATAATCTAATGTAACCAAGGGCTTCTCATTGTAATGTTAATCAATTCATGTACATGATGTATGCATATTGCATCTGTTGATATAATATAATTATTCTTTCATGTTGGGTCTCTCATGTGATTTCATTGAAGCTCCCAGATCTTGGCTAGCTATCTTCATAAACAAATCTTGCATGGTATAGAAGATTCTATACCAAATCTTACATGGTATTAGATCTTCTAGGATTTCTTATTGTTAGTATTTTGAGAGATCTAGGTTGTAAATATTGATACTTTTGAAAAGTTGAGTAAGCTCTTCTTTTGCATCAAATGATGACTTGGAGAATCAGAAAAACCTGATAGAATTACCAGATTTGGGAGGATTTCTTCTTTGTGGCTTTATACTAAATTCAAGGTGTCCAAATAAGTTATTTTTTCCTTTTAATTTGTCTAAATTGAACATTGGAGGACGGATTTACAAGGGTTTGAAATTGGGAGGTGGTTTCCATATCTAGAAAGTAGCCATATTTTTGGAACACTTTGGGTCAAGTTTGAGCCTGCCATTGTGTCCAAAAGGTTCAAGAATCTAAGATCGACTATAAAATCATCAAATTTGGATACTTTTGTCTAGAGCCATCAGAGAAAATTTTTTCCCAAGCCTCGATGGTATGAATTATACCATAGAAAATATTATCTATGTAGTAGTATATTCTACTTTAGATTCCTTGCATCATCCATGCATAGGCTTGTATAGGAAAAAAAATAATTCTATATATTTTTTTTTTCACTTTTGTGACAGGGTATAGGTCATACCTTATGTAGAATTTTTGCAATAGGTATGGGCATGTCTCTGGATGGCACATGGCCATCTCGAACATAGCCTACTTGGTATCATTAGACTAGAAAGGGGTGATCCCACAATAGTGTGTCCCACTTTTTGCCCAAAGTGGGGCATTGAAATCAACATTTTTAACCAAATTTTTACTTTCTGACACCCATAGTAACTAAATCATTAAGAATTTGAAGATGATATGACCTAATGATTTTTGATATATTTTTGAGAATTAAAAAAAAATTGTGAAAGTTTTTATGTAACTTTTAATAACTTGTTTTTATAGTTAACAATATTTTAAAAAAGTGATGTTCATACCATTTATCATAACTTTTTTATAGAAAGGATAAAATTATAAAATTTTAAATATAGATTCATAACACCAATATATAGTGTACAGATATTTTTTCATAAATTTTTGTTGCATATTTTATATTTTATTAATTTTTGAAGTGAGATTAATTATAATTTATATATATGTTTATACCATAGAGCATAAATTTTTATGTACATATACAAAATAACTTTTACTTTTTTGTTGAAACAAGGACATCAATACCTAGTGCACATATATTTTTTAAAAAAATATATTTTCTATTTTAACATTTTTCACATGTGTTGAACATAGGCCTTCAGGTTTGGTGAAAACCTTATGCTCAATAAAAAATAGAAAATAAATATAATAATCAAATTAAATATATTCAAGTACCCTTGCGATGGTGGGAGTAGGTGAAGGAGCAAGGGCAGAGGTGGAACACTGGGCTGCAAAAGCAAAGAGAGCCTTTCTAATGGAACAAATCAATATTCGAGTGGTAAGAGAAGAATGGTACGATGGGCTATGGAGAGGACATGATGGAATCAGGACATTGCAAAAGGACTAGAATCAGAGGCCGAGGTATGAAAGAATATAGGAGTTTTAGCCTAGGACCTGTAGATATCTAGATTACCTAAAGGGGAAGGAATTTGGGATTTGGAAAATTGATAAATTGAAAGTAGAGAGGAGCCTCAATTCGGATCAAAACCTTTAGTTGCATCAAGAGAAAATGCCATTCCAATAGGGAAAGACTAGAGAGTGGGAAACTTTGCCACAAAAGGAAGGCTAGACATCCAAAGTAGGTGATAGGGAGAGGCATGGAGAATTAATCGACCCTAGGAAAGAAAAGAACCCTTCAGAGGATCACACACCAAAACCATGGTGATTAGAGACAAAATAATGTGCCCAATTATACAAGATTTGAAAAGGTATGGCCTTTTGATTAAATGGTTCAAAAGAGATTTGAATTGGAATTTTTTGATGAATTGGTGGACGAATCAATGGGGGGAGGGGTTACAATTTAAATTATTGGTAAACAGGTTTTTCTCTGTAATATGTCCCTCGCAAAAAATCAAACAAGAAATACTAAATGACATATGGATAATGGATGATTTGGGTTTCTACATAACAAACTGGGAAGAAAACTTTAATCCATTCAAGCATAATATGGATAAAATCTAGGATTGGTTAAAACTACCTAATCTCCCGATTGAATTCTAGGAGTCTAAAGCAATAAAGGAAATAGGAAATCAATTGGGAAACTTCATCTACGTAGAAGAAAGAGAGAACCCTAATGGAGGTGGGACTTATGTGAGGATATGTGTGGAAAACAAACCAAATAGCACACATTGGAAGAAGATCGAAACAATAACGGAGCAGGGCAAATGGAAATGAGGTTTGATTTATGATCCAAACCTAGAAGGTCAAAAAATTAGGGTTCTTGGTTTTAGAGGCTAGTTAAAAAAGAAGGAAATTGATAGGGTAGAGTTGGAAAGACACACTCCTAAAAATGAAAATATGGATAGAGTAGAGGCGACTGACGAAAAAGAGATTCTAGCTCAACTAGTCCTAGACTCCCAAGTGAATGGAATTGAAGACAAAAAGAGAGATGAAGAAGTAGAATAACAAAGAGAAGAAGTTGCAAAGCATAAGGAATATTTGGAGGAGAAACTATTGGAGTTTATCACTCTTCTAGGAAATACTTTCAAGGATGAAGACATCAATTCTATAATAAAAGTGGGAAGTGAACTTATGCAACTGGCTAGGGAAGATAAGGAAGGTATGGTGGTAGAAAAGCTCGAAACAAAAAGATTGGATGAGGAATGAGATGCAGAATAGGAGCTAGGGCAAGAGGAAAATGACTGGGAGGAAGGTGAAGGCTTCTTCTCCACAAATAATATGTAGAAGGGCATATCTTAATGGGAAGATGGGGGAAATTTAGGCATTTCACAAAGCGAGGTATTCAAGAAATCCTCGGACTATGGAGACAACAAAAAGAGAGGAAGCATTCCAAATTAGGAAAAGAGGAAAATGGATGGAGAAGCAATAGGGCAGAAGAAGATCAATGAAATGCTTAAGAGAGGGAAGGAGGAAACCCCTTTTGAGGAATAATGAGAATAATTTCTTGGAATGTTAGGGGCTTAAATGCCCCTAACAAAAGGCCCATGGTTAGACACCAACTAGAGGTGTCACAGGAAGATATCCTACTAATCTAGGAATTCAAATTAGAAGAGGATGAAGTTGAGAATTTTAGATCAAATATAAGGATGTGGAAATTATCAGCAGTCAACATGGAAGGTGCTTCAAGTGGATTGTTGATGATCTGGAAACAATAGAAAATGGTGCTGGAAAAAGTGGACGCAAGCAAACATTGGATGGCTTGTAAGGTTAGAAGTTTAACATTTAATTTGTGTTTTATTTCTTTTCAATGTTTATGGTCCTTCATCATGCATACAAAAAAGAGAATTGTGGAGGGAATTAGAAACCAAGTGCAATAATTTGGCACTAGATTTTTGTATCTTGGGAAGGACTTTAATGCAATTTTGAGAACAATAGACAAAAGGGGAGGGATAATAAGGAAACTTCAATCTCAAATAGACATTAAAGCATTTGTAGAAATAAACTCTCTCATGGAAATACACATGGGAAATGGACTATATACCTAGACAAATAGCAGAACTGGATTTTGTAATATAGCAAAAAAATTGGTTTTCAGAGGAGATTTAGACTCATTTCCATTCACATTTGAAAGTAATATATTGCCAATATCAGGCTCAGACCACTATCCAATACAATTAGATATTAAGGGGGAAAGAAAGACAATTTGATGCCCCTTTAAATTAAAAAAAATGTGGTTCAGAGATGAGAGTTTAGTGCCTCTAATTCAAAAGTGGTGGGGTGAACTGCAAATAGAGAGATAAAAGATGTTTATTATAATAACAAAACTAAAAATAGTGAAGCAACAACTGAAAAAATGGAACAAGAGTAATTTCAAAAATATCTTTGAAGAGAAAAGGAGAATTGAAGAGAAATTGGAGAAACTAAATGAGGAAGTGTTGGTAGAAGGCATGGATGATACAAAATCCAAGATGGAAAAAGAATTGTTAAGCAAACAAGAGGACATTTTGGAAAAAGGGGAAATATATTGGAGATAAAAGTATCGGGAGTTATGGATTAGACAAGGAGACCAAAACACGAAGTATTTTTATAATGCAACAAAAGCTAGGAGGTAAGGCAATAGAATTTTGAGTATCAAGTCAGCAGATGGTAGAAAGCTAGATAAAATGGAGGAGATTATTTTTTAAAGTAGTAAGTTCTTTTCAAAGTCTATTGAACAATTGGAATGGATCAAGGAGACTTGAACAATAACAAACATTGGTAAGCATTCCAAAAGTAGTGATAGAGGGTCAAAATAAGATGCTTATGGAGAGATTCACAAAGCCTGAAATCAAAGAAGCTCTATTTCAACTTCACTTGGATAAGGGCCCTAGACCAGATGGATTCTAGGTTGCATTTTTCCAAAAATGTTGGAATTTTATAGGAGATGAAGTAACTGAAGCAATAGAGGATTCAAGAAGGATGGACAAAGTATTAAAAGAAATAAACAACACATTTATATCCCTTATACCAAAAAAAGGAAAACCAGGCTCTTTAGATGAATTTAGACCAATAGCCCTTTGTAATACAATATACAAAATTATGGCCAAAGTTGTAGCAAATAGAAAAAAAAAGATTCTCCTAGATATATTGTTAGAGGAACAAACAAGGTTTGTACTAGGTAGATTGATTATAGATGGAGTAATAATAGCACAAGAGGCTATACATTCTACACAAACATTAAGGAAACTGAACATGTTGATAAACCTAGACATTAAAAAAGCATATGACAGGGTAGATTGGAGATTCCTGTTTAAAGTGATGGAGGCATTTGGATTCGATAAGAGATGGTTGGATTGGATCTTCAATTATGTTGCTAGCCCAAGATTCTCTATTTTAATAAATGACTCTTCGGAAGGTTTCTTTGGAGCTTCAAGATGCTTAAGACAAGGAGATCCATTATCTCCTTTCTTATTTAAGAGGCTTAAGACAAGGAGATCCAGAAGCTATGGGAAGATCTATAAGCAAAGCTTTGATGGAAGGTAAGGTGAAAGGCATCCAAGTGACCAAGGAATTGCCTACTATAACACACCAACAATTTGTTGATGACACAATGTTTTTCGAGGTTGCTCAAATTTGGGAAGCATAGAATTTTAAAAGGATTCTAGATGACTAGTTAGTGGCTTCTGGACAAGAGGTTAACAAAGAGAAATCAGATGTGTTTTTCTTCTTCACGAATCATAGATTACAAAATCAAATTTTGAGAGTCTAAAACTTCAAAAAGGGAAAATTACCTTTCAAGTACTTGGGTCTTCCTCTAGCACCTAGACTACAATGAAGTAAACTCTAGGATTATTTGTTTTGAAGAGTAGATAACAAGTTAGCTTCATGGAAAGGTAGATGGCTTTCATGGGCATGTAGGATAATAATGCTAAAAGTTGTGATATATGCATTACCTATATACATGATGTCTTGTCTACCAATGCCAGCTAAGGTAAGCTCAAAGATAAATCAAAAAATGAGAAGGTTTTTTTGGCAAGGGAACAATTATCATAATAAATACCCCCTCATCAAGTGGGATAAAATATGCAAGGCAAAGAACGTAGATGTAGTGGGATTGAAAAATTTACTTTTCTAGAATAAGGCACTTGGAGAAAAACTAGTCTGGAAAATTTATGCAAACCAAGAATTAAAGTGGGTAAAGATAATGAAAGAAAAATATCTATACCTAGGGGAACTAAGTATTTTCAAGTCAAAAACCCTTCCCGTGGGGCCAAGAATCTAGAATTTTATGAGAAACAGTAGAGATCTTCTCTCAAATCTCCTAACTTGGGACATAAAGGATGGTAGGACTGCCCTCTTTTGGGAAGATTCATGGGGGGGTTCCCAAGAATGAATAGAAGAAGAGAATTGGATCAAGTCAGGGAAGAAACAAAGAAAAGATGAAGATTCTATGTAAGGGATTATCTAGTTGAGAGCATATTGATGGGATTACAAATGTAAATGGAAGGATGTGAGAAGGTTAGGATTCTCAAACGAGATGGATTCTGAATTTGAATTAGCATTTCAAGAGAGTTATATTCATTAAGGGAGGGACTATCTAAGATGGAATGGAGCAAAAAATGGTGAGTATAATGTCAAAGATGGATACATAATCCTGATAAAAGTAGTGGAATCTTTTTTTCAGATACTAGTTAACATCTGTTGGAACAAAAAATGTTTACCCAATAAGAACATTTGCTTGGGCAGCTATTCAAAAAAGGATTATGACAATAGATAGATTCGTGAAGATGGGATTTTATGGTCCTTCTAGATGCATTTTGTGTAAAAAACTAGAGGAATCAATAAATCATATTCTTCTTAATTGTCCCTTTACTTAATAATGCTGGCAATGGTTGTGTGCTAAGCTAGCTTGGAAAAGTGCATTGCTAGAGAATATTCTCAGTTTGTTTCAAGTATGGCTAGTGTTAAGAAATTCGGCATTGTTTTATAGCTTATGGGTGGATAGCCCATCCCTATTGATCTTGGAAGTATGGAAAGAAAGGAATGGGAGGATTTTTCAAGACAAAGAAATGTCAATCTCTTCACTGATGAACAAGTTGGAAGCAACCATTGTGGAAGTGGTGAACAACAGAATAAATGGACAAAACTAGAGAAATGCTAACTTTACAAAATGGGATGCTATAATGAGGAAGGAGTGGCACGAGCTAAAAGTTTCTCTCTTCTTGGGAAGAGGGAAAAAAGCAAAGGAAGATAGAGAGAATGTGGAATGGAAGGCTCTAGAGGTTGGCTGGTACAAATTAAGTTTTGATGGGTTTGCCAGAGATAATCTAGGCTCATTCAGACTAGGTTGTATTATAAGAGATTGGAATGGGAAAGTGATTGGAAAATTGGCCATGTCTCTTTCTATTGGGACCAATAATGTAGCTAAACTCCAGGCATTGTTGCAAGGAATCTATTTTTGCCAAGAGTTGAAATTAGAACAAGTAATAATAGGAGACTCCATATTAGTAATTAATGCAATCAGAATTGGACAATTCTAGAATTTGAAACTCAGGAAATTCTTGGATGTGGTTACTAAACAGCTGGAGGAATTCAAAAATTTAATGGTCAACCACATATAGTAGGAAGGGAATAGGGAAGCAAATGTATTGGCCAACATGGGAGCAGATGGAGGCAATTTGAAAGAATGTTGGCCTCTCGAGATAAATTAAGAAATTCAAAAAGGAAGCTTCATAGGGGTCACTAGATAAATGCAATTCTTTGGAACAACAATCAAGTTAAATCTCTAAGTCACAAAAGGTCTAGGTAATTATAGTTTTCCACAGTGAAGTTGTTGAAAACTAATTGAAAAAGGAAATAAGATAAAATATTTAGAGGTGACTTTACAAGGGAAAGTGGCCTTTAGTGTGGTAGTAAATGATTATTTGGAAATCAAGCAAACATTCAGTTAAGAAACTTTGAAGAACAAGAGAGATCACTTCTATGAATGATTAATGATTACTCTGGGCACTTTAGGATAAGTTGATGGGACCTAGGCTAATCATTTTACAAATATGTAAGGAAAGATAGAAGACATTCCAAGGTGGTTTAATAAATAATTGTTAAATCTAGAGATGAAGGAAAGATATTCTTCAGATTGGAGGACAGATTTGGCTATCATCACATGGAGCACTCTAATATAAGTGTGTGACACTCTCTCAATAAGTACTCGTAAAAGAATTGGAACAGATCATCCTGCATTTATAAATTTTCTATTCCCTGGACAAAATGACAGAAGGCTCGAAATTCATTTTATATCTAGATCTACAGAAAGTGTAGTTTGTGGTAGAATGGACACATTGATCTATCTAGTTAGTAAAATGAGACAAATGGCATTCCTAGGGAGGGTTACTAAGAAACATCTTAAGAGGGTTCTGCTGGAAATTGACTTTTTGCCAGTAGAATCCATGAAGTTGATTCTAGGAAGGGCTTTTTTGGAAGAGGGGGAGCATTATAGAGTTGATACATATATTTTTTCAAGGTTTATGGCTTTGTTGCTAGACCTAAACACACAAAAAGTAGAGGTGGTTTCCATGGCTTGAAGATTGCTTAAAGCAGACCTGCTAGGTGGCTTGATGAGGTGTTGGTGGCTATTACACTAGGTGCAGGGGTTCCTCAACCCCATGATATAGAGCTTTTCAACATGCCAAGAGAAATTGTGAAATATTACCCCTTCATCCTCGATCTCAGGGGTGTGGTGTTGAAAGGCACAAGACAACTGAGACAGGGGGTGAATTAGTTGTATCAAAGACTTTAACTTCTTTAAACAAAATCACTTTCACATTCACTTACTTTAACTCCTTATTCTATCATGAAGATTAAACATGAATAGCAAAATCAAAACATAAACACATCAACACCATACACACATGAACGCCAGATTTTTACATGGAAAACCCTAAAAGGGGAAAAACCATGGTGAGTGTAAGCTCACAATATAATATAGTAACAATACCAAACAACAAAAGAGGCTCACTGCCAAAATGAAAGGCTCATTGCCAAAGGGTGGCTCACTTTGAGGATGGGTGGCTCACTACCATGAACTAATATAGTAGCAAATACAATGTATGCCTGAGTTTAGTTCCATTGAAGCGCAATATATCTCCTCTACTCAGCTCTACATTTTTAGCTCACACTTTATCTTCACATCTTCACACACTTTCTACCCAACTCATGAATTTGTTACATATATTTATACCAATCATCAACCTTGGAACATTCATCAAGATCAATAATAAAACATACAATCATTAGAACTATCTCCAAGGTCAGTATACATATATAAATTAAATTAGGTCTGAACTTATACAAACTTGTGAATCAAATAAATGAAAGAGTAACACTTCATGACTTATCTTGGACCCAAATACATATTCACATGCTTGAACATGTTTCTACAATACATGAATAACCTCCGCAACAAGTATAAATAACCAAGTCGGCCAGAACTAGTGTAAACATCAAGAATACTTAAATGCATGCTTTCAAGAACTTCATTATAGCTTGCGGATCAAGAACATGCTTTCAATACATTCTTGAAACATCCACAAACAACATTCAATCACTTAGGAGTCAACAAATCCAATTGCAATAGATCTCACTTGAAGACAACAAATATCACTTGAAGATGCATCATAGACTACTTCTCAACAAACATTGTCAAACTCTGCTAATCAATAACTTGCTTTCCGGAGCACCAAATCACAAATCCTTTGGAATGAAGATAGTTAAGGACTTTAGAAACTTATGTCCAAAATCACAAGACCAAAATCCAACCTGTGGAGAAATGCAAAGTAAAATACTTTCTCCCTGTCACTTTGCAAACATTGTCAGGCACAGTCTTCAAACTGGTGAATAGAACTTTTTCTCACAACGATCTAGACCACCAAATTCTAGATTTAGCATCTTCAAACACTTCTCTAAAACATATCCAAATCTCATACTCTAGTCTTCAACATAGAGGAAATGTGGAGAAAAATACTCAGATAGTGTTCTTAACATGACAACTCAATCAATCAACAAATAACAATATCAAAAAAATAGTTTGTACCAATGACAACACAAACATATTGACATCAATGACAACACAAACATGTTGACATCAATGACAACACTAGTTAGCGCATACTTGCAACATGCGGATTTGCTGATGCATCGGGAGAAGGCTATGGTTGGTGTCAATTTCCTAAAGAAAATGCTACATATGGCTCCTATGGATGACTTTACCTAGGTTGTAGAGTTCAACCACTACATCCAAGAAAATGGTGAAGCCTAAATTAAGCTGTCATATGTGATTTTTAGTATTTTGTAATGATCTTAGATGCAAGAATATGTGTTTGAGGGTTAGGGCCTTCAATTTTCAATATGAAATCTTGTTTAGTATAATTCAAGGAAGGCAAAACGTTGATTCGGCCCTGCGTGGTCATTTTGATGAATATATGTATAGCTGGTCTAGATTAAGTGATATAGGGTCGAATACAGA
Source organism: Cunninghamia lanceolata (assembly GCA_027924645.1). Lineage (NCBI taxonomy): Eukaryota > Viridiplantae > Streptophyta > Pinopsida > Cupressales > Cupressaceae > Cunninghamia > Cunninghamia lanceolata. Next base: position 2,471,392 of record BSBN01001332.1, read on the forward strand.
AGCTAGATATTTATAGTTTGGATCTCTTTATGCCAATCAGACAAAAGACAAAGATGTAAACCTTAATAGAATTTTCAATATAAAATAAATATCTCTTACGAATGAAAAAATTTAAATATATTCAAAATTATACTTGTTGGAAAGCTTATTTAAGGGGTATGATTCTACAAATTATCTTGTCATGTTGATTCCATTTGTTGGTCCAACCCAAGGTTCAAAATATAAAATTTTGAGGGAAATCTAAGGAGAAAAGGAGAAAAGACCATTGAAGGGGCTTCATTCAAGGTACTTTCCAACAAAGGTACTGTTGAATGAAGGTCTAGAGGAACCTTCATTCAAGGATCTCTTCATTTGAAGGCCCATTTTGGCCGACAAAAATAGATTAAAAAATTCTTAACAAACGACCTTCGAATGAAGGTGCTTAGTTATAAAAACATTAAAAAAATTGTGGTAAAATACCTTCGAGCGAAGGTTCCTAAGCCGACATTTATGAAAAATTAAAAAAAATGTAAACTATATATAAATATCAAACATAATGAATTATTTAAACCAAAAAATAAATATTCACATTTTTGGGATTATTTGTAAAAGAATATTAGGTAAAAAGTTGCATAAATTATGTTTGCAATTTTGAGATTTTTTGTAGGGTAGAATATTTGGTAAATGAATCTTGGGCACATATTTTGTAAATGAGGAGATGGTGTTAGTGTACATAGTGTCATTATCTAACTAGTTTAGATATCACCTCTTTGAAGGTTTGACCTATTCACACATAGGCCTAAGTTTACTTAGTATATTAGGAGTTTGTCTCATTTTGACATGTGTACTCACACATATGAGACACCTCTTTCATTTTGGCTTGCCACTTGCCCTCACATATGTCATGTGAGTTAGACAAGCGTTGCATGCTTGTAGGGGTAGTCAATAGTTCAGTCCTACCTTCCTACCTCCTTCTCCTTGCCTATTTATGCAAGGCTTCTCATTGTATTTTACACACTCTCATTGTATATGATAGATATACTCTTTTTCTCCATTTTTCACTTCTGGAAGGTTTTATTCTTTGTGCTTGTTGATCTTGGCTGCTCCAACATGGTATTAGAGCCGTGCTTGCACATTCCTTCTCGAATCGGTGACTACAACACTTAGTCCTATCATCGGAGCATCATGGAGCTAAACAAACCACACCATTGAGTTCAAAAGGCCTGATATAGTTAAGGTGACCCTTTCAATGATATTTTTCGGTAAAATCAAAAATTTCAAAAAACAAATTTACCCCTAAAGTTTGTACAGTCTCTGAATCCATACATTATGGAATTTTTTTTGTCAAAAATGGAAAAAAGATTTAGCAGAGGGCATATCTACCCCCTGCAACTGATCAAAACATGTGTTTGGTTGAAATTTTGTAATAAAATCAAATTTTTTAAGCAAAGGGCAATTCTGCCCCGTGCCTATCATCAAAATTGTTTGAATTTTCGGTCGATTCTGTGTTTTTTGTGCAGTCTTTGTGGCTTCTCAGTATTTGCACATTCTTCATAGGTCTCTTCTCTCGGTTTCTTTTCTCTATTAACAAAAACATTTTCTTTACACCCGAGGTCACCATCTGCTCCTCAACTCGCTTTTGGTGAAGACTGTGGTCATTCGGCCTTGTTAACAGATCGAGCTCTTCACAGCCCCCTCGGCCACTGTTGACAGACCCCTACTCTTTCTGGTCTTTCAACGACCTCTTCAAAGGCCACTCGATCCCATTTAGGGATCTGTGCACTCAGTTGGGCATTCCGGCCCCAAGCCGAACTTCAACCAGGATGTGGTTTCTTTTCTATGGTTGTAGATCTATTTTTTACTAGTTGCAGATTGAAGTCTCAAACACCATTTGAAGTCAACAGTGGTCTTCAAAACTTCCAAGCATCTTCCCAAAGGTCATTACTTCCAAGTTGCAGGTTGAGGATACCGAAGTCTCTGTTGCAGGCCGTGGGAAATATTTGTTGGGTTGTGGTCTTTTCTAAACCACACAGGATTCACACTCTTCATCGCTGCCTCCATCCACGAAATCTCTTCAGGCCATAACCATCACAACTGCAAGGTTGATCTCTTCCGGTTTGATTACCGGTCCTTTGTTTAAAGGTTTCCTTCATGATCTCACAGAGCCGACACATCCACACAGCAACAAGTCAATGCCTCTTTGTTGCAGGCACTGCACTGTTACCATTTCAACATTTGGTTGATTTCATGTGGGTTATCCATGCGGGCCAAAGTCTTCATCCACAGTCATCTTCTGGAGGACACCTTCAACTGCCGTTTGATAGAAGGCCAACTCCAAATCATTGATAGCAGTTTTGTTATCTCCTCTAGCTTCCACAGTTTGAACACATTGTTTTTGCAGTCTTCAAGTGTTTGTGGACAGTGAGGTTCTGCGATCAACATACATCGCCAATCACAGATTTTTTGCCCCCATCAAAGTGCTAATCTCTTTTCATTGCTCGTTGTTATCTCTGTGGCTACACTCTCCTTTCTCCAATAGTTCCAATCGGTTTGGGGGTTCTTCTGATTCGCCTTCAACCTATGTGGTCATAGACATCTCAACAACAAAAGATTCGGGCCTCTCTGCTCACATTTAGGCCAACCAATCCACAAATTGGGCCACATAGGCCGCTTTCAACTAGCTAGCTTGGTGTATTGTGGAGATCGTGGGTTTGACTCACAAATGCAGTTCCTTATGGACTCTTCAACGACACATTTCAACGGTTTATTTCTTAGGTCGTAGAAATTTGTTGAGAGTTGTGGTCTCCATAATAACTTCTTTCTAAATTAGCATTTACAATTTAGTTTACTTGTTAACTCCTAGCCTTAAGTTAAATTGCTAGCATATAATGTTTCTTGATTTGCAACCACTAACATTTTATGTTAGAATCTATTGTAACCACGTGCCAGACTACCAAGAGATAACATTTCCTACGAGAGAGCATTTTTTTCCCGCTAGACTAACACCCAGATCTTCGAAAAGTGCCTGCATAGGGCCTTTTTTTCATTTTTCTTTAACTTTCTCTTACAGAGTTAGTTTTTTGCTAACTTATAGTCAATGCAAAGGTGTTTCCATATTCTTCATTGTGGTGAAGTCAAACTATTTTTTTTTCCCTTTTTGACTAAGTTTTTAATCCCCAAAGTTCATTGTAACTGCAAATTTTGACAAGGCATAACTTTTGCCCACAACATCGACATTTCATGTTTTTTTTTAATTTTCTCAAAATTTCTCAAGGAATTCATTAGTATAGATAAAATTTAGTTTTGGATATCCATTTTTTTCAAACATTTGTAAAAATATCCATGTGTTATAAACGGATGATTTGGCTTCCAAACTTGCACAAATTATACTTTTTCTTTTGAATATCTTTCTAGGGGGGCTCTAAACCAGTCATAATCCTTTTAGGAGGGGAATTTTCATTTCTACTTTGATAGTGCTTAAGATTTGATCATGTCTCTCACATACAGTGCTTTCCATTTGTGTATTGTCAATAAACCTCGTAATAAATAAAAAATCAAATGTGGATATTGTGGGCTAAAATGCCATACAACAGAAGAATGTCACCATCACAAAATTGATGAACTAAGACAGCAAATTTTTCATGCATATCAACTTTCTATTGATCTTAATAAAGCACTTGCAGAAAAATATCGTCTCACTAAGCCAACTTGTGAGACACCATCATCAGTTGGGTATGTACATTGTAGTCAGATGAGTTACATTGAGATCACATCTACACCATCATCACTTGTTGCTACATCTGAATCCAAATGTGATATCTCCATGGCTTCTAGTGATTCTCTACACCAGGATACAATTTTTATCTTTCTAGATCTGCCACATTGGGATGCACCTGACATTTTGTGTTTTTTTATAGAGTCCCACATTACAGATTTGGGAGACACCATTGAGGACATTCATCTTCTATTCGATGATAGCTTTGATGAAGTTGCATTAGCCTTGTCTTCTTCAGATATGATTTCTCTTACCTTGCCTACATTAGATTCAATAGTGACATATTCTACAGATATTTATGAGTGCACATATTTGACTTCATCATATATTTTGACATCCTCTACATTAGTATCAAATTCTTCTGGGTCCAGTTATCAACATACATCTATGGTCCCTATACTTGAATCTCAGCATTTGTCAGCTGTCAGTATTGGCTTGGACATACTTGAGCATCCTTTAAAGATATCATTGGCATCATCTATGTCTTTAGATCGTGTGAAAAATTTAGAGATCTTCATACTTCTTCCTATTCAAAATGGGAAGATTTTTTGCACACTTCTCTGGTTTGATTTCTTCCTAAGCGAAGAAATGTTATTCGACGTTTGTGGACCATCTTTAGCATCTAGTCTCAAGTACCTCAACACTAGAGAAGGCATTTTGAGTGGAGACTACATGATTAGTCTTCTCATCTCCATTTTGGGAGGATCCATTTCCTCGCATGGAGTTCTTTACTTCACATTTCCTGGGGGGGTCATAAATACCTTCTCATCTTTTCTCTCCTATGGGGGGATATCTATTGTACATTAGTGTTTGAAGTAGTACTTAGGGGGTCATGTATAGTCCTTTTATTTCTTCTTCACTTGTACAATTCTATTTGTATCATTTCTCTTTTGGAGGAAAGTTTTTTTCTCGGAGGGTTTTCTTTCTTTCTCCACTTTATGAGAAATTTATTTGTATATGGCCTAGTAGCCGAGACCCATCATCTTTGTATTCTCCCTAAGTTTCACTTAAGGAGGGTGTTAGTGTAAATAGTGTCATTATCTAACTAGTTTCTAAGATATCACCTCTTTGAGGGTTTGACCTATTCACACATAGGCTTAAGTTTACTTAGTCTTTTAGGAGTTTGTCTCATTTTGACATGTGTACTCACACATATGAAACACCTCTTTCATTTTGGCTTGCCACTTGCCCAAGAACACACGGTATGTGAGTTAGACAAGTGTTGCATGCTTGTAGGGGTAGTCAGTAATTCAGTCCTCCCTTCTTATCTCCTTCTCCTTGCATATTTATGCAAGGCTTCTAATTGTATTTTACACACTCTCATTGTTTATGATATATATGCTCTTGTGCTCCATTTTTTACTTGTGGAAGGTTTTAATCTTTGTGCTTGCTGATCTTGGCTGCTCCAATAGATGGGACATAAAAGAACAAGGAAAACTAAGGCTATGGTTCATATTCAATAGAAAAGGAACATAAATTGAGGAAAAGGTACAAAGATATTTTAGAAAGAAAGAAGGTATGCATATTTTTAAATTTGTATAAAAATAATTCAATAATATTAGATTTGTATTTAACCCTACTTCCTCAACTCTATGGTTTGAATATAGTTTTTAATTTTAGATTTAATTTTGATACATATTAGAAACTTATGTATGTTCTACATTCATCTAAATTTCAAATTCTACATAGATTCTAAATAAATTCTCTAAGTTAAATTCACTAGATTCACTAGTTTCTCTCCAGGGTTTGTATCTATTTCCCCTACCACCTCAACTCTAGGGTTTGAGTATAGTTTCTAATTTTAGATTTAATTTTAATACAAATTAGATCTAGGTTAAATTCACTAGCTTCTCCTTTAGAATAGATACCAATTTTCTAATTTCATTAAATGCAGTTCTAATACAAATCTAAACTCATATGCTTTAATTCTAGATGAAAACATGTTTAGATATAGAATTTCATGGACAAGATCCAACTTTCAATTACATGACAAGAACAAAATGGTTGTAGTAACTTAAGAAAACCTCCAAAAGATGAATACACAAAACAAATAGTTTTGGTTAATAAAAGATTGCTCTTACACTGGGGATGCTCTTGCATCACATACATATAACCAAACCTTGACACCCACCTTAAAGTTGTGCTTGGTTTGATGTCAATCACACTTCTACTTGTATCTCTCTTGACTTTATTTCAACTTATCTTGCACTTGAAGATGTATTTTTTAGATAGTATTTGTAAATTTATTGTCCTTCTCAACCTCTAAGTCATTGTTTTTCCCTTTTCTTATGACCACACAACATCAAGTAAATTTGGCTTAATAACATGTCACCTCTTATAATTTCAAACAAAATTAGTATCATCACTTTGCATTTATGGCTAATTAATGTAGTACTAAAAATTAGATATGGTTTAGTGGCCCCAAAGTTACCATCTACCTTAGGGGCGTGTGTTGGGACCTGAAAATTCATACCAAAATTTGCAAAAAATTTTAGGTTCCCATATGTGAAAATCAATTTCAACACTCATAGATACACCTGCACAATGTGCTCAAGTGGCTTACTTTGAAGCATTATAATTCGGAGCTGGTTCGTCTTCATGCAAAACCATTTCACAAACATGTTTGTCTACCATATGTAAGTGAGCACACCTGATTTCTGCTTCCTACGATTAATTTTGACTAGGTTTTGAAGAACCAAGTTGGAGGGTTCTGGTAGGGTTTGTTACTTGCACAATGTGAAATCAGCCCGAGAAGCCAACTTTGGAGGCTGATATCTAGCAGCTAAATGATGATCCTGACAAACTAATCAGTGTTCTGTATTCCCCTCATGTTAATGTACTTTCATGCCAGTTTTTGGGACCTTAACATTTTGTTTGCTATTTTTTCAAAATCAAAAGCAAAAGTAAAAAGTTCAGTTTCCATATCTACATTTCTAGAAAGTTGCGGAGAGGTCAACTTTGGCCCTTTACATTTCATGACAGAAGATGGATGGTGAAGAATCCTCTTGCACATGCACTCATCAAGCCTAAATGAACTCAAATTTCCAGTTACAACTTCCAAGGAAGAGATTTAATGGGTTTTTAAAATTGAAAGTTGGTGAGCTCGAATCAGGTCTTGACAGGTGCAGTTTTCAAGCGGTTCACTTTGGAACCTAATATCTAGCGATCAGGTCATGTTCATGACAAATCAATTGGTGTCTTGAATTCTTCCCATATTAATGTATCTTCATGCCAATTCTGAAGATCCCATCACTTCATTTGATATTTTTTCAAAATCAAATCCAAATGAGTTTTACATAGTTCTGTGACTGCGTTCCGAGGTAGCTTCAAAGAGGTCAACTTTGACACCTGATATTTTATGAAGGAAGAAGATTGAAGAAAAACCCTTTTTTCTACATGTTCACATGACCTAAATGAACTAATCCCCAGGATGGCAGCTTCTCAATATCAGATTTGATATTTTTCCAAAGAGGCCAAATGATAGGTTTTAGTTGAGTTTAAACAGGTGCAAAACATACTGAGTGAGCTACTTTGATTGCGAGCAACTTTTAATCCTAATAACTTCACGCCAAACCATTTGTTGCATTGAATTCTTGGGTTAAAAATCTATAAGTTTGTGCATTTCCGTGGCTCCGGGAGAGGTTTTGATCAGTTTTCCAAGGCAATTTTGGAGGCTACCTGGCCTGTTTTGCCCACTGTGCAAAGTGCCAGAAAGAAGATTCTGATGAAAACCCATTTCATTTTCACACCTCATGAACACACGAATGGTGTCAGATCAATTCTAGACTAAAAGCTTGTTTCAAAACAAATTTTTTTTAGTCAAGCCCACAATGGGACCCAACATGCTTCACACAAAAATGAAGTTATAAAGCCAAGAAAACACCCAAATTTTGAATATGATGAACCCAATTAAATGAGACATTTAATGTACACCTAAGTCTGGGAGTGAATAGAACCATTTTTTCCAAAATAGATGTCTTGAAGATCAAAGATACCAATCGGAAAAGAAAGACATTTATTCAACTGGCAAGATTGGCAAGGAAAACTAATTTTAAAACGAGGGTTCAGTGGATTTAAACCAATCTTCGCCGAGCTACTTCCAATTCTGCAAGACACACGAGCTGTGTATAAGTAGATCTATGGGCAAAAAATCTATACACTCATGTAGAAAAGAAATACAGGAATCTAAACCATATGCCGAGCTTTATTGACCTATGCAAAGATGATATTTGAGGCCACTACACTAATCTGATTCACCAGTGCTTAAGGATGCATTTAAATCATATTTTCTATAAGAATTCCTGCTGAGTTTATTGCAAGAGCCATGGCGTATCATGAATTTATTTTCCCGTGTTCCTGAAAAGTTGTCAAATGTTCACATTTTTTTTATGACTGGGGAATTCTTATTTCAGACATATTGAATGTTTCAGATTTCACATTTTCAAGTTTGGTAAAGAAACATATTGCAAGTTTCATTGGAAACTTACTTGTGGACTCAAGTTTTTGTTTGATGAGGAGATTGTAGTCATGGGAGGTACTTGTGAATTCTCAATTACGGAGGGCTTTGAGGAACCAGCTGTGAATGCGTTAGAGTATGAGAAAATGTGTACTTGTGCTATCAAGTAAAGAAGAGTCAGCAGCTTTGAGGAACCAGCAGTGCTTCAATAGCATTGGGGATTAAGGAGCACTTTGTTTCTCAGTTACAGAGGGCTACACCAGTTGAAGATGAGCCAACAGTTCAAGTAAATGATGCCACTGTATCACATGAAAAGGGTGAAGCTAATGTTTCGAAAGCTGTAGATGATGGTACTCCAACTTTACAACAACAGGAAGATAATTTAGATAGAGAGGAAAAGGCAAAAATGATAATCAGATTGTGCCAGCAATACCAAATTGATTTCTTGCTCTCTATACTCCTGAATTTCATTATGGAAAATATTATGAGAATTGATAATTTGGAAAGCATGTTCACAATGGCACAATTTTATCCGTTAAATGTTGATAGCGCAAGAGATTAGCGCTGATATCAAGAAATTGGCAAATATATAGCCGGAGTCCACAGCCCTCGCCAAAATCCTCACTGCCTGTGCAGAAACTAGTAAACCCAAAAAGAATAAAAAATAAAACAAATGTCATCGAGGAAACAAGGAAGTTAGAATGAATTTGTGAAATCACACCGATCTGAGGAGTCATGCCGATGGGTACATTATCAGCAAGAGATGGCTTATCAGTGAGCAAACTTTGAGTCCTCCCGACTTGCTGATGAAGTAAACCCTAAATATCCAATAGTAAAAATGTCATCGGCAAAACCAAACTAATCGGTGTGAGATTTTCAAATCACACTGAGATCATATGTCTTGCCGATACTTTTTCGAGAAACATACCTACTTTCACTGAAGATGGGAAAATGATATAATTACATTCTGGAAAATAAAAGGTGAACAAATGTAAATGAAAGGTATGAAATATTAAACAAATATGTAGCATAAACATATTTATGGGTAAATATAGTCACGAGAAGATATGTTGAAGATTTTACAAGATTATCTTTAGATATAAAATAAATATTGTTCACCTGAATATCTTGCCAAAGGAGTTATAAAGATGGAGGCAAAATATTTTTTAAGGACTTCACCCGATGGGTAATTATTTTACCTAAAAAATATTTTTGAGGAAGTATATACAAAGGCGAAAAAATGTTTTCACTGAGCAACTCACAAGCGAGTAATTATTTCTTACCAACTGGGTGAAAATATATATTAAAGGAAATAATAATAGTTTCTTGAAGAATTATTTTCACGAGATCTCAAGGCAAAAGGAAGTTAAAATAAATATTTGCAAAATGGGAAGCTGATGATAATTTTTTATATTCTTGTGAGATAATAGTGGAAAAACACGCCGGGAAATATAATCAAATGGAGATTAAAGTATTATGTGACGATCAATAAGCTAGATTAAATATTTAATCATTTCCAAAGGCAATTAAATAAACGAAAAGGTATATCAAAGGTTGCAATGGAAGAAATAAAGGGTTGTAACCCTAGAGTCCAAAGGATATTTACCAGAGAAGAAAAATCAAGCAGCAAAACAAGGGTAGATTTAGGGTAGCAGTAGGAAATTATTTAACTTCACTCCACCCATTTGCCTCATCAGAACTTGTATATACACATTTTTCATTAATGGAACGGAATGTTTCAATTCAATTATCTATTTTCAGTGTTCAGCTATAATGTTAATATTAAATCCTAAATGTTGTAATGTTGTCTCTAGAATGGTTTTCCAATATTATTTAAATTATCGTATCAAGAATATTGTTGATTTATCTTGGCACATTTGTTGATTCAGTGTGTTTGAATTGATTGGTTTCTATAAAGAAGTTGATCAGAATTGTCATAAGGTCTCTGCCAAGAGGTAAATCCTTTCTACAAAACAAATCTAGTCTAAATTCCCTTCTTACTAGAATTAAACATCCTCTCAGTTGTTCACAGTAATACGGGGAATATCATTGGGATAGTATAAGAAGAACATTATAACTGACATTTTTGCATGTTTGCATAAGGTGCAAACATCTCATGTGCCTTACAAGTTCGAGTTAAATTGTGAAGTAGATCAACTTACCTCATACATCCATTTCCATTAAATCTTCATCCATTTACCGACTCCATAGCCCAATAGAAGTAGGCACTAGTCATTACTATCCAAACTCATATTCAAAATATTTCTATTTCAATTTAGTACATTAGGAGTAGGAGATAATCTGTAGACTGCATCTATTACATTTTATGCCATTGTGATAGATTTACTAATCCAATCAAGTCATATAGTGTTCATTCTGCTTTAGTTACAAAGGTACACCCACTTAGGTTTGCAGGACCTGAAGTGCAGGGAGCTAATAGCTCTGTCAGTTGATCCAAAAATGTTGCAAATCCCAACATAGAGTCTGGCATCCTCTTAGGGTTAGCAACCTGTATTTTTGGGAACCAACAACATGCACCTCAATAAGACTAATCTATTATCTTTTAGAATGGAAAACAAACCCAATGTGAAGAGTAAACCATTCTTCACATGAAAGGTAACTCTTAAGAATAAATTAATCTTTCATACCTTCTTTAATCGATTGACATGGCTCTCCAAAATCTAATTTTTAGACATAATCCTCCACATATACTTAACTTGCAAAGCATTCAAGAAGATAAATAGTACTAGTTCTACCAATAACAATGGTGGTCGTGAAGAAAAATCAATAAGCTTATTATTTACACCTCTTTTACATTTTACAAATGACTAAGTGGAATTATTCAGGAAACAATGTGCTCTTGTAATGGTGTGCTTCCTCAAGCTTCTATTGATCTTGTAACTAAATTGTAATGGTTGATGGTCCATTTAAACAATGGTCTCTTTAACCTTGACAAATAGTGCTTCAAAATTTTTACCACTTGCACCAAAGAAATAATCTCTTTGTCCTAGGTGAAATACCCAAGGAAAAAACCATGGAACATTTCTAAATAGTTTAATACATAAGATTATCTCCATGCATTAAAATAACTCCCATAACATAGTGATTAACATTTATCTCCACCTCAAATAGTGTTTTAAATTTTATAGAGACAACATAAGTGTATTTCTTAGTTTATCATTTAAATCCTTAAATGATTATTGTTTCATAATACCTAGATTTATTCTCTTTCCATGATTTTTTATTGCACATTTAAAGGTGTAGCTATGGAATAAAAGACGTAAAAACTTTTTTTTACTATTAAGCTACCTGTACAAAGCTCCTTATTTTAACGATTCTTGTAAGATTAGGCCAATTCATTTAGTCTCTGCTTTTGATGGTTGTACACATGAGCCAATCCATTCTAAACAACATTAAAAATAGTAACCAAATGTTTCTTAGATAAATCAAATCTCTAACCATTCAAATAAAGTTTTTTCTCCTTTGAAATCAATAATACCTTGTCTAGGTGTGCAACAAGTTCCTCCTATTTTTAGCTAAAAATGATAATTTCAGGTCAAGTATCCTATCACATACTCCTCAAAATGCTCATGTGTAGAACTTTATTAATAAGCCTCATTAAGGTTCTCAAAACTAAATTGAATTCTTGGTTGAATTTGTTGCTAAACCTTAATTCTCTAGATCTCTAGAAAAGATTGTTAGATTTACAAAAAGCTCCTTCAAATCTCCTCAAAGCTTAATTGTTTACAAATTGTGTGTAACGATTTATAAGGTTAGATCTAGATGTTTACATAGTTCTATAATTTGATCATAGCTCAATCATGTACACTTTTTTAGATTCATTAAAAATACTCTAATTTTATAGAAATTATCGATTTTCTTTTATTCTATCATGTTACATCCTTGTCTTCTTTAATACATGCATGGACTTAATATTTCTTTGCCACATCATGCCACATTTTGTATTCAATCTTGTATTTTATCTAAATAATTTAAAATGTTAAATGTAAGTCACCTCAAACTATCTTTGTGCATCTAAATGCTACCATTATGCAAGTATATATAGACATGAGGAAAATGATGTTAGAAATACATGTTTAATTTAATAGTGATTTGATAGTAAATTGAAAGAAAATGCTATACATTTAAGAGCTTCTATTTAATATATAATAAAGAATAAAAAAATATTAAAATGTTAAAACTTACATAGTTTTTTGAAAATGAGTTTATTTTTAAAAAGTAGTTTTTGATTTAAATATATCCCTGCCTTAAATATATTCCAACTTTCTATTTTATATGATATGTGTAGGGGCTCAACATATAGAAACTGGAGTGGAAGTCAAGCCTAATATAGATACTGGAGCAAAGGAGATCTCACCACACATAGTTGATGTCAGGGAGGAGGCCCAACTAGGATTTGATGTTGGAGAGGGGTCGGGATTGCTTCCTTATATAGATATGTATATGAACCTAATTGAAGAGCTTAAGGAAAAAATGTTCTATGAGAAATGTAGATAATTTAGTTGGAATTGATCTAGATAAATTGAAATTTTATTTTGAACAACCTAATCAAGTTACTAAGAGGTCATTAAATAGAAGAATACAGTAAATATTTGAGAAGCATTTTAAACATCATGATACAATTGGTCAAGCTGAAATATTATCAACTATACTTAAACTTGTGATGAACTAAAAGATTCGTCACAATTGTTGGATGTAGATTTCACAAAAAAAGAGGAAATAATGCCTAGAAAAGGATGTTCAAAATTTTGCAAAAGGTTTGAGTTCCATTGGAAAAATTTGTTGATCAACTAAGATCATTTCAAGAAGAACAATGTTGACCTCTATTGTAAGTCCACAAATATTGAGAAAGCATCAAATTTATTCAATTTCAAGTGAAATTGGCTTAAGTATAAAGATAATAACAAGATATATGAAAAGGAGAAAGGTTTTGGATGATAGCACTGCAGAAGCCAATTGGGCATTGATGTGTAGGGATCCTTTTTTGACAAGTTTGAAGATGGTGTTAGCAAGTGGATCTCAAATTTTTGGCATGATCATACTCATCCTTCATCAATTCATAGAGATGTTCTCAAACACATGATTGGGCCAAATGATTGTGAATTGCATGGAAAAATTAGTTAGACATAACACAACATGATATGTATGTAACATTTTGTGATGCAAATATTCATATGAAGATTAGATGAACAATGTTTGAAATGTTAAGGCTATGATATGTGAAGCCAAACAAAGTTTTTGAAACTTTTTGTTGTTGTCACCATATTGAATTTGATCTTTACTATCAGGTGTTTCAAAAGATTAGAGAAGAAAGTGATGGTTTTAAAAATGCACCTCCTAAATGAGTAAGCGAGCTCATAGGATCCATATTATGTGATAAATCTAATGATGATGCAGATGGTCTAATGAAATGCATAAAAGGACTTTGTGAAACATGTGGAAATTTGGTGAAATTGCCTTTGAGAAATGAAGATATTGACATGATAAAGATGATAAATTGTAAGAGTTACAAGTACATAAAGTATCAAACAAAATTTAGGAAATAATCCACAAGGTTAGATTACGTAGAAGAGGAACTACCAATTGGAACATTTATGGAAAATTTCTATAAATTGATACAACCATACATACAACATGCATTTTTTGTAAAATGGCAAGCAAAAGAGTTTCAATTGTTGAGAGAGATTTTCTAACCTAGAACAGTCTTATCAGTAGTCAAATTTACAAAAAAATACTTTCTTACCCATCAAAAGGAGATTCAAACACAGTATTATTATTCATAGTAGGTCACTATTTTGGTGCATGTGTGTTATCAACATGCACAATTAGATTCTGATGGTGTTGAAAGTACATATCTACAATGAGTCATTAAGATAGAATATCACTTTTAAATTAGTGATGATAAAGAGCATGACACACATTTTGTACAACATTACTTTAAGAAAATTTTCAAAGATCTTGCAAGAAGGGGTGTGAAAATTGAGAAACATTTTGTATAGTCATATGGGTGTGCATGATAATTCAAATAATCAAGGCCATTTTATGTACTTTGTAGATATGGTTGACATAATAATATACCTCACATTTGGAGTTTCTTTGAGAGTGGGCATGGAAATGGCAAACATGATGGTGTAAGAGATTACATCAAATGTGCTCTAAGAAAACATCAAATGAATTATGACAAAGATCGTATAAATGATGCACATGATGTTGTTGAATGGTGTAAGAAACACTTCACATGTGAGATTGGCACATCTTTAGGGAGGAGCCCACATCCAAATAGAGTGTTCTAGGAGATATCATGTATGTATTGTTTGAAAAAGTTTAATGGATTGTTTTAAAATATTTACTTAAATATTTATTTTATTTGATTGTCATTAGAATTTTATACTTTTGACAAAATTATAAAATTGTAATTCATAGGTTTGGATCAAAGAACAATGCATTGATGTAAGAGGGTAGAGAAAAAAATGTAATTTCATTATCTCATGAATACAAATATCCACACATGGACATTTGTGCTAGGAATTACTCTTGCTTTTGTTATGACTTCATGTTGGGAAATAATGAGAATTGCAAGAGTCAACAATGTGGATATGTCAGTGAATGGAATTTTGTGCTATTACACATATTTTTCTTAATGTTGTAATTGATGTCAAAACTTTCATAAGGTTGTCATCGATGTCAACACTATCTTGGATGTGTGGTGGTGTTCATAGTTGGATGTCATGTCCTATCCATCAGAGAAGATATAGTTCATCAAAGAAGATATAGTTAATGATTGGATTTCATGCCTTGATCAATGCAGAGTTGAGTATGAAGTTATATTAATATGGGAATTATAAGCACTAAGATGATCAAATATGTTGTTGAAGGACTAATTCAAGTTTCATGATGATTGGATCACCAGAAGAGTGTTTTGTAGTTTGAAGACAATGTTGAAGATAGTTACTATACAGAAATAGAATGCTTCACATTCCTCCACATTTGTAGTTATGGCTATGCGGTTCTAGAACTATGTCCTGGGTGTAGTGAAGGAGGTAATTCCAAAATTTTAGATCATTTGTCACTCTGCTATGAAAGTTATGCATGATAGAGTACCGACACGTGTTTTGGCAAAATGACACAATGTTGAAGGCATCCTAGAATGCTCCACATTCCTCTAAAAGTGAATGGTTGCCTTTGTGGTTTTGAGGACATCTTCATGGATGTGCATTACATTCTTCCTTATAGTTTCAAGTCTATTGGTGGTCCACAAGCTTAGTTTTTCAAATGACAGCATGTTACAAAGTGTTCTAGTTGACTTGGTGTTCTCAGAGTTCATGGTTGAAGTTATGCCGCACAAATATTTGATGTGAAGAGGTAAATGAGTGTTTGGAGATGTTTTATGAGTCATTTAGACTCATCTAGAAGAGTTTCATGAATATTTTTCTTCTTTCCAGTACTACACAAGGTTTTCAAGTTGTGGTTGTTATACTTCAAGTTTCATATGTTTTTGCTTAAAGTTGTCCTATTTTGAAATGAGAGGAGTGTACGGATGTAATTACTTGTTGTTTGAAGTTATGAAGGTTGTTTTGGATCTAGTTAAGCAAGTGTTGGTGTCCACAAGGAATGGATCTTCTACTAGTGTAGCATGTGGTTCTATTTAGGACTTATCTTCTACCCGTTTCATGTTGTATACTGTCTGGCCAACTTGTAAATGTATTTTTCATGTTGTCTTCAGTTGACAAGTAATGTAATCAATGTAATATCATGTATAAATAGTAAATTGAATTGATATAGGCAAGGTGTGATTGCTAAGTGATTGATAGGGCTCACATGCAAGATAAGGAGTAGAATGAATGCATTATGATGTGCAATTGAAGGAGAAAGAGAAAAGTTGTTGATGTTGTCTTGATTCATATTGAAGACATCTTTGTGATAGTGATCAAGTGTAGAGTGTACCTAACCAATTGAATCATCAGAAGAAAGTGTGATGAGGCAAAAGTACAATCATAAAATGAGTGAGTTTCAATGTCAATTTTTAGACAGTAGAAGGATTTCATACTATAATCTTTTCTAAGTGTGTCCTCAATTCAGGGAGTAGTACCTTCCTTGGGAGTGACCCTAAAACAAAGTCTTCAAGGAGTATTTTTTAGTAGGAAAAATGGAGATGATGAGTTGATAAGTTTCATGGGCAAATCCTCCTTTCACTACAAACATTTAAGGGCATATCAACTGAGTTGAATCTAAGAGAGAGCATTGACCTAACAGGTTGGGCTGCTAATTGGAATGATATGGAAAATTAGATGTTATCAATCAATATCTCAATCTAATGTTTAAATGTTCTTAAAGCCCTAAATATGAAAAACAATAAACAAATTGATGAATTACAACAAATCCTCTCAGATTAAGATGAAGGACATCTATTAATAACTAACAATTTTTTTAAGTTTGAAATGTGGAAAAGTCAGGGACACCTCCACTAGTGCCTCTATCCAAGGTACTATTTTCTGTACAGAATCTTGATCTTCTCCCAACACTGATATTCACTGTATCTTCTGTTTCTACCCTAGAAGATGTAAAGGGCACCTCCACTAGTGCCCTAGTCCAATGTTGGATGTTCTTTAGGGTCTCAAAAGCTCTTCAAATGCTGATTATCATTGCCTAGATTATTTATGTATTTGCAATTCCAGATGATACTACCACTAGCTCTCATGTCCTAAAATGTTCAACTTTGTCTCCTTTCTTTCAAATCATGAACCCTTGTTGTCTACAACCTCCTTCTACAACTCTACTCCACAAAACATGGTACTTGTAACCTACAATCACAATGGACTGTGGTTGGTGGTTGTGGTGTTTAGAGGCTTACCTCGATCAAGCTCGGAGAAACATTCAAGTCATCCAAACACCATTGTTAGATGAGAGTGCGTATCCCTGTAGGATAGAAGCAAAATCTAAATGATAAATGATTGAAAATATAATAGATGTCACCTTTGAATTGTAGGTCTCATGGAATGAATATGCTCTTTCATGCCATGAGGAGATGTAGTCAAATCTACAACAAACAAGCACAATAACAACACAATACTACTCTATAACACAATGAAATCCTTGAATCACTTTAGCACAAAGTCACAAGTTCACAATGTCTATCTTGTTTGCAAATGAAGTCTTAAACATGCTTATATATGCAAATGCAAACATTCCCGCTAAGAATTTCATAATTCAAACTTGAGATGTCAGCATAAGACCTAAGTAATGATCATAAATCTAAAATTTAAATTTGAGTTCTGACCCAAAATAGGGTAGGACTAGGGTGCTAGCACCCAAGTTCACCCTCCCATTTTTGTTTAGGGATCATCAAAATAGCATCCCCTAGGTCCTATTTTCCATACGACTTCATGGTTTTCTCATTGGGAGTCACAATTATCATACAAGATGCTCTAAATGAATTCTAAGGACCCGGGAGCTAAACCTTACGAGGGAAAAGCCCCCAAGGGGACATTTTCTGACATAACATTTAAACCCCACTTTAATGTATGCATGAATGCAAGGCCCATACATGAATTAAAGTACGATCAACAAACACAGCAAACATGCAAGCATGGTGAAGACATGTCAAACATATTAAAGATAATAACATGCACACACAACATGAAAAATACAATTACAGTCATGTAAAACATAGAGTTCAAACAACATTGAAGACACGCAAAACATAGTGGATATAGTGATTATTTCTTTTTTTATTTTCTCATACATAAAATGCAAATGCAAGTACAAGGAAAGTAAACACACAACCCAAATGTAGAAGGAGCTCATCCCCACTAGTCTTGAAACTACACTTGAGAACAAACATGCCATACAAATCCCAAAGCATAGGAGGAGGTCATCGCCACTGGTCTTGAAACTATGCTTGGGAACAAACACGCCATACACACACACGGAAGACATGGAGAAAACATGGCAAACAAGTGATGGAAGAAACCTATTGCTACATTTGCTACCATCTTAGGCACATTACAGATGTACACACTGATGATTGGGCTTGTTTAGTGGAGAAAAGGTGGATGGGTGAACGTGTGAGGGTTTTAGTTGTTTATGTGTAATCCTCCTTTCTCAACAAAAATTCCAAGGGCTTATCAACTGAGTTGAATCTCCACTAAGTGAGAAAAATCACCTATCGTGTTGGGCAACCACTTGGGAAGATGTGGACTCTAGGATGTATCAAACAATGTCTCTATCTAATGTTCAATTTTTCTTAGAAACCATAACTATGCAAATCAGTAAGCAAATTATGAAATCACAGCAAATCCTTTCAAACTAGAACAAAGGACAGAGATACTTGACTTACTATTTTTCAAAGTTTGGAAGGTAGAGAAGTCGGGGACATGGGGACTCACGGCCAAGTCCAAGGTACCAATTCTTTGAGGGGTTATGATCTCCTTCCAACACTGATCTGCACAACTTCAGTTTCTAGAGATTCCAATGTAGAGGACACAAGGACTACCTCCCTAGTCCAGGAAAAGAACCAATGTCCTACTTCTTTCCAGATCCTAAATCCTCTGTATCTGCTAACCTTCCCTGCAACTGTACTCCTTCCAGATGTGACACCTATAACCTACAATCATAAGGAGTGTGGGAGGGGATTGTGTTAACAATGTTTGCCATATGCTTGCTTCAAGATTTCTATTATTGTCATCATAGATCATCATAGTTTCAAAGGAAAGATAACAAGTTAACAGGAGTTTATGTCTTCAAAATCCTCATAATGCAATGTGTTTGTAAATGTTATGATCAAGCTTTAACATTTTTCAATGGAGTTAATCAGGGGGAGTTAACTCAACCTTTGTCATCCGATGTCAAAAGGGGGGAGAGAGAGAAAATGCATCATGTAGTTTTTCCATCAATGACAAAGGGGGAGATTGATGGAAATAGATTGTCATTGATGTCAAAATAGAAAGGTGTTATGATGAATTGAGGTACTAGATGTTGGTGATAGTCATGTGCTTCAAGAGATGATGATGATCATATAGGAATTAAAATGGTTCACATGCATGATTTGCATGTTCATGTTCAAGCAATGATGATGCAGGTATGATGCAATGCACATATATTATGTTTCATGTTTATGATAAGATGTAAGGTGATAAGATGCAAGGAAGAGAAGACACAAAGATTTCATATCATGGTGATGATGATCAACAAGGTTGTTGTGATGTCAACAAGACATTAGCAGTTGATCACACTAATCACATTTGTATGTAGATCACATTGTATGTGGCAGTTGATTAGGATTTTGGTGCAACATGTTGAGCTTGATAGTAAGGAATCATGTTTATGGTTGATACAAAGTCTAAAGTTGTTTCCAGTGTTGACATGATTTCTATTTCATATCAAAATGTATATGAATCATGCTCATCATCAGGAGTTGTTTCATTCACATCAGATATTCTCACTCCCATTGGTGTTATCAAGAGTTATTTAAAAACTCATTTGACTTGTGATATTACATGAGAATCAATCCTTCATGTGGTTGGTGTTGGATTGAGTTGATTGTAGTTTAAGAGTTATCATCACCATCAGGGAGTTTCATCAGGAGATAAGTTTCATATGGTTATTCAATGTAGACATGATTCATGTAGGAATTTACTCATAAATATGGCCAAGGTTTGCATTATATCATGAGGAGATTTGTATCATCACTAATACTGACTAATGATTGCCAAGTAGCACCCATCAAATACATATTTTTACCTCTCTTTTTCTCCCTTCTTATTCCATTGTCTGATGATTGCACCAAAATAGGCTAACAATATTATTCTAATGATGATTAATAAGAGATGAATTACTTAAGATCATGATTTACTGATTGAAGGACCAATGTGCATTGAATTGATGGAAATATGTAGAAATCTTCTCTTTTTGAATCAATAGGTGCAGGTGTTTGGGTAGACAGTTTTGTACATCTTCGGAGGTAGTCCTAATGATCTTTGGAGCCAACATTAGTCTCCATTGTTTCAAATTTGATTGGAAAGGTTTTTGGGATAAGAAGGTGAAGCATCTTCGGAGCTGGATTGAAGTATTAAGCATCTCCGGAGTTGAATGAGAAGGTCACAAACATATCTTTGCAGCTACAGATAGAAACATACATCTCTAGTGCCTTTTTATGAACAGGCCAGATTTCCAGCACAGCTGTCAGTTAGACACTTCTAGTGGTGATCAGGATGCTCCTAATATTACTCAAATCATCACCTGAGTAATTAAGGGTAGTCTATAGTTAATTGCTGGAAGTTTTTATCTCTTTTTGGTTTTTGCATGAGTTACTAATAAACTAATTTAATACCTATATTGTAGGGCCTCACTACCCATTTGTATTTAAAACTAAGACTCAGATTCAGTGTCAACTTCTGTTCCACTGAATTTATTTTTATTGCATGGATATTTATTTTGTACTTAGACAATTAGTAGATTAAAGAGATTGATGTCATCTCATAGAAGAACTAGTAGTTAAGATAAGTGATATCTCATCACTCACTTTAGATATAAATTTATAGAAGAAGTAGCAAAGGGGACATCAACTATTCTTCTAATTTCTGTAATCTCATTTTGATATCAATATTTTCCTACATACAACGCTGACGGAATTTGATTGAATTGAGTTGTGATATTATTCTCTTGTACTGATCCTTTACTTTAGTCTTCAGTCCTAAGGGTGTGGAGCAAGGGTCCACTCTCACCACCAAGGTAGAAGGCTAGTACTGTTTGTTATTTTAGATTTTGTTTAAAGACATACTTACTATTTTCATAGATAGATGTATGTTTTATTTTATAAATTTGCTTTAAGTAATTCATTGTTGAGTTATGTTTTCAATATTCTTGGATTTCATTTAATAGCAAATAGATCAGCGTCCTTTAATTAGTAAAGGTCATTAGAATTAATTAGGTATAACTAGCATCTATATGATTCGTAATTGCAGATAGCCAAGGACACAGCCCTGGATTTGACATCTAAAATATGATTAAATGATGAGTTACAACAACCCTTGTCATTTTTGGCACCATTGCTGGGGATGTATTGTGTTAATTAGGAAAACTTAGCTAAACAATTTTAGGATAGATTTGTATGGTTGGAGCTAGAGATTCAAAAGGAAGATACATAAAACAGACACCCCATCAACAAACTATAGGAGAAAGCAGTGGGGTAGCACAAGATCTTGTTGAAGAGAGACATCTAGAACCTACCTTGGAAGCTACATCTGAAATTAATAATCCTTTCAATCCTTTCAATCTTCCACTCACTGACTATATCCAAGAATTACAACAAAAATTCTAGTTAGATCCTTTGGTAGAACCTAATTTCTTACAACCTCGAGGAGAAGAACCAGTACTACACATGGATGATAATCATGATAATCATGAAGATGAGGAAAATCAAGCTCTAAGAACCTTCTCATATCTGATTGTTCTAGCTATTGGAGATAATGCCCCTATGAAAAATATTTCACCTACACACTTGCCAAATTTTAGGGGTCTTACTTCTGAGGATCCAGATCAGTTTTTGTTTGAATTCAAAGTGGTATGTCAGACTTATGATTATGGATCAGATACTCAAAACTCAAACTTTTTCCCTCAACCCTAAAGGATTCTGCAATGAGATGGTTTATGGGCCTGCCCCAAAATTCCATCCATTTCTAGGATCAGATGGAGATAGAATTCTTGGGAAAATACCAGGACTATTGTAGAGTCAGTGATAAGAATTAGGAATTATTCAAAATTAAATAGAGAGAGAAAGAGACATTAGAGGATTATGTGGATATGTTCATCTTTGCTTTGAGAAGGTATGGCAACCCAATAAATCAATCTTTGGCCAGAACCTTGTTTGTAAAGGGATTAGATAAAGAATCAAAAAAGGCATTGGATCTAATGGGAAAAGGGAATATCAACAAAATGGATATGCCTGCTATAGAAGAACACTATAGGAACTATTCTAGAACCCAAGATGGAATGAGAATGCCCAAACCTTTCAAAGGGAAGAATGAAATAGGACAATTAATTGAAGAGATTGCAAATCTAAAAATAGATATTCTAGTCCAACTAAATACCACATTGGATGGAATTCAAGCAAAAACTAGAACTAATCAAGGTAGAACAACTGAACCACTCTCCATTTATTGTCCTAGGTGTAGAAACAAGCATCTATTGAGAGAATGCCCTTTAGACAAGTTAGAGATCTATTAGATCTGTGACAAAGAACATCCTACCAGTCAATGTAGTTAACTTCTAGCCCTAAAAAGGCTGAGTAAGAAGAATGCCATTATAGAAGAAGAGTTGAACTATGTAGGACAAAAACAAGCTAGGAATTTCCCTTATAATCAATATCCAATCCAACCTTCTTATAGAGGACCTTCTAATTGGGGAAATAATCAATGGAATCCAACTTGGCATGGGCCTCAAAATAATCCTTCTTGGGGACATCAAGATTGGCCAAATCAGCAATGGCAAAACCAACATTGGCAAAATCAGCCCTGGGGAGATCAACAATGGCTACCACAGTTTGGATCACAAAACATGCAACCTCAATGGGGTCCTCAATAGGGATATAATCAACAATACCAGTGACAAATAGGGATATAATCAACAATACCAATGACAACCTAGATGTCTCCAACCTCAACAAAAAGCATTACTAACTGGACCCCCCAACACACAAGGCCAGTCACAAAACAAACTAGTTAGCCAACCACCCTTACGAACTCAACCTATACCAAATCCACGAAATAAACAAGGAGTAGCTATTTACATGATAGAACAAGAAAACATGGCTAGTATTAACGCTATATATCCCAATAATCTCTAACTGTGTTATGGGAAAGCATTCCCAAGACCATCTCCTCCAACTATAGTTGAAGTAACCAATGATGCGGAACCTAAAAATTCATCCACTCAATTTCCAAAGAAGATTACTACTAAAACAGTGCAAAAAGAATTATCATTGGATAACTCCAGAGTTCTTCCTAAAAGGCTAACTCTGGAGAACATTCCTAGAAACATTTTTGGTAAGAGCTCCAAAGATGGAAAAACTAGCACCATACCCAGAATGACTCAAATAACATTTTCCCTAGAAAAAGATCTTACAAAAACAAGTCCAATCTACCCTAGAATCAGAACTATTACAAGAAATTGGACAACTAAACATTGAAATTCCACTCCTCCAAGCAATCAGAGATGTGCCAGAACTGAACCAATTCATCAAATAACATTGTGTCAAAACACAAGGCAGGGAGAAAAACTTCCCTTCTAGCATACAGGTGGAAGGGAAGGTAGTAGACCTACTGATGGGAGAAATGCTCCTCCCAAAACATGGAGACCTTGGAAATCCTGTCATAACTATTTACATCTCACGGGTAGAAATTTCAAATGTTTTGGTTGATTTGGGAGTAGCAATAAATATGATGATAGTTCATACAATGGACAAATTAGCCCTCATAGGTATCCAATCCACATCTACAATTTTTCAACTTGCTGACCAGTCAGTAGCGATTCCGAAAGGGATGATTACTAATGTTCCAGTTGTGATAGAATCATGGGAATTCCCAGTAGACTTCATGATATTAGAACCAAGAAACCAGAGAAATACTTATCCACTGATATTAGGAAGACCATGGTTGGCTACAGTAGTAGCAACTATTGATTGTTGAACTGGGGATATGGTCATTTCTAATGGGATAGATTTGAAGAAAATATCTCTGTATCCTCCAGCTAAACCATCAATACATTATACAAGAAGAGTATGGGTGGATGAGCCAGATAACATGGAAAATAGTGCCTCAATAGCTATGGTCACCATCAAGGAACATTTGGGTGAGTTGGAAGAAGAATTTTACTATGATACAACAGAAGATATTACCCACATCCTAATCAATGAGGATATAATGGAGCTAGCCCAAGATTCTAGGAGAGAACTTCTCACTTATGCTCATATCATTCCTTGTGGAGAGACCTTTTAGAGAGACTTAGCCACATTCCACATGTTGCTTCTACATTCTTGTCCCCTTAATACCATGACTCCAGTATATGGATTGACTACATCCATGGATCAAATCACAAAATAGGTCATGATTTTACCAGGAAAGACACTTAATATCAACACCCAATTACCAGCAAATCAAGAAGAAAAACTTATCCAACTCTTCATTTCCCTTTCAGCAGCTTTTGGTTGGGAATACCAAGATATGAAGGGCATCCCTCCTGAGATCTGTACCCATCATATATATACTAAAGATATCAAACATGTCAGACAACCCCAGAGAAGATTTAATCTTGCTTTAAAAGACATTGTTAAGATTGAAACAGAAAAATTGCTGCAAGCATGGCTTATATTTCCAATCTTAGACAGTCAATGGGTCTCACCCCTAGTCATAGTGCCTAAAAAGAATGGGAAATGGAATGTGTGTATTGACTATATGGAAATAAACAAAGCTACAAAAAAGGACTACTTTCCCTTACCATTCATTGACCAAGTGCTGGACAACCTTGCTGGGAGAAAGTATTTTTCTTTCCTAGATGGGTTCAGTGGGTATAACCAAATCTAAGTAGCACCTAAAAATAAGGACAAAACCACTTTCACTTGTTCTTGGGGAACTTTTGCCTAAGAATTTCTTCCATTTCGACTATGTAATGCTTCAGCTATATTTTAGAGGCTTGTTTTAGCCATTTTTGCTGAATTAGATAATGAGTGCATCGAGGTCTATATGGATGAATTTATTGTGTATAGGGACAACTTTGAGGAAGCTCTCATAAAATTTGAGAAACTACTAAAATGTTGTGAGAAGAATCAACTATCCCCGATCCATGAAAAATGCTTCATGACGGTGGAGGAAGGAATTGTATTGGGACACCACATTTCAGCAAATGGGATCAAAGTGGACCAAAACAAAATAGAAGTGATCAAACAATTACCTTCACCCCAAAATTAGACAGATGTTAGAAGTTTTTTGGGTCATGTAGCTACTATAGGAGATTTATAGAAAATTTTAGTAGAACAACTACCCCCTATTTACCCTGCTTAACAAAGGCACATAATTCTTATGAACAAAAGACTGTCAATCGACATTTGAAATGCTAAAAGAGAAGCTTACTGTCACACCTGTTTTGAGAGGACCTAATTGGACTTTACCATTCCACATACAAACTAATGCTTCAAATGAATCCATTGGGGCAATCTTAGGACAGAAGGAGGAAGGAGAAAGTATGCATGCCATCAATTACATCAGCAAAAACCTTTCCTCTACAGAAAGAAATTACACCACAACTAAAAAAGAATTCTTGGTAGTCATCTATGCTATAAACAAATTCAAGCATTATATCATTGGATATAAAATATTTGTTCATACTGATCATGCAGCCATTAGATACTTAATGAATAAGTCAGTAGTGCGTGCAAGGATCATTCGATGGTTGTTGCTGTTACAGGAATTTGACATTACCATAGTTGATAATATAGGCAAATTTAATTTGGTTGCTGACTTTCTATCAAGATTTCATATAGAAGGAGAGAACCAGCCAGTGGAGAATAGGTTTCCAGATGAACATCTTTTTGCTATCTCCTCTACTGCACCTTGGTTTGCTAACATAGTTAATCTCTTAGCTACAAGCTTGTATCCATCCCATTTTACCTCAAACAAAAGAAACACTTAATTAAGGAAAGCTTATCTTACAAATTGTTAAATGGTTTTCTATTTAAATGTGGTCCTAATTTCATTCTATGCAGGTACATTTAAAAGTTGATGAAATTTTTGATGTTTTGAGAGCATGTCATGATAAACCATCTAGTGGGTATTATTCTTCCCATAGAACTATCCACAAGATCCTAGGAGCTAGTTACTAATGGCCCTCTATTCATAAGAATACCAAGAAGTATGTACAGTAGTGTGATCGGTGCCAAAGGATGGGATAGCCAACCTTCACCCAGGAGATGTTACTGCATCCTCAAGTAATGATGGAGCCATTTGAACAATGGGGTCTAGACTTTGTGGGAGCAATTTCTCCACCTTCATCAGGCAAAGAGTATATTCTGGTATGCATAGACTATGTGACTAAATGGGTTGAGGTTTAATCTTTGCAATTTACAAGAGATGAGAAAGTTGTCGATTTCCTTTATAATAAGATTTTCTTGAGGTTTGGAGCCCCAAGATCCATAGTTTCAAATATAGGACCTCAGTTTACTTCATAGGTAATCAGAGAATTCATAGATCTATATCAAGTCAAGCACAAGAAATCTTCACCTTACCATCCTCAAGCCAATGGGCAGGTAGAGGTGAGTAATAGGGAACTTGAGAACATTGTGACAAGGACAGTGGCAATGAATAGAAAAGATTGGGCTAACAGATTACCTGAAGTAGTTTGGGCTTACAATACCACTTGGAAGTCCACAACGAAGTTCTCACCATATGAATTAATTTATGGAAAAAAGCCTATTCTATCTATAGAATTTGAACTCCAAACACTTAAAATTGCATTAGATATTGGTCTACCATTGTCCATAGCCCAAAAAAATAGAACTCTTTAGCTCAATGAGTTAGATGAAATCCAGACAGAAGCCATTCAGCAAATAGAACTAGTCTAGTATCAAAGGAAGCAATGGCATGACCAACACATCAAGAGGAGGACATTTCAACAAGGTGATTGGGTTCTTCTTTATGATTTTAGATTCAAGGAGTTCAAGGGGAAGCTACAAACTCATTGGATGGGTCCTTATTAGATAAAGGAAGATTTCAAGAATGGAACAACACTGTTGGAACCTATTGATGGAAGCACAGACACATTTTTAGTGAATGGCCACTGAATTAGACTCAATAAAAGGTCATCCACTAAGGAAGAGTTCATCAAAGATTTGTGTTTGGTTACAGGAGACACATCATCTGTCACAGTTTTGGACTAAAAAAAAAAAGGTTGAAAACCAGCAAATGGCGGCCTTCTTTAAAAAAAAAGAAAAAAAAAGAGGAAGATAGAAAACTAGTAAATGGTTGTCTTTCTCAACCAAGGGGATTGAAAACTAGCAAATGGCAGTTCCCTTCTTCATGCCAGATAAGAATAATCAAGCTATGGAGGTAATCAGGTGCTGAGAGATACTCAAACACACCTCCAGTACTTGCAAATAAAGAGCACCTTCAACGCTTCACGAACTTGGAGCACCTTCGGCACTCGCAAACTAGGAGAACCTCCAGCACTCCACCAACAAAGAGCTATTCATGAATATAATAAATTGGGAGGGGACCCACCTCTCTAGGTAATAAAGTACAGATGTCATTTGATGAGGTCATCATGACATCCTCCACTTTATGATAGGGACAAAGATGAAGTCAACATGCATTCTGGGAGCAATGATTACTCTCGTTTGCATGGGTACTTACAAAGGACTTCGTTGACATCACTTGGATACATGGATTCTCAAACCACTCTATAGGAATGATTGAAGGTTACATGACAATAAAGATGCTGACATCATTTCAAGCCACGAAGAAGTTGCTCAGGTGCCATGTCGAGTCAAGTCTCATCAACGCCGCAACATTTTAGCCAAGTACATCAGGTCCTTATCATTAACATTGATTAAGGTAATTCTCTCTTAATTAAACATAAATTAGCAACTATCTTGTCATTTCTATTTTTGGGTGTCGTCATTATGACACGTCATCCTACCATTATTTTCCTTCCTAAATTCATGCATGCCTCCATCTTTGCTACACTGTCAGCATGCCTACAGAGTGTCCCATCACTCTGCTGTAATTATGACCACATAGGCACTCTAACCAATTTTAAGTTATTTTTCCATAGTCCAAGCCATCAAAGGAATTGACATAATAATCCTCATTCAAAAACTACAAAATACCCTAAAGAATAGAGTCAGCTGATACATTCCTCTAGAGCGTATGGAGTTAAAGGAGGAAGAACAAACTACATAGGAGAGTGAGGGAGAATTTTAGCACAAAGGGTGGAAAAAGGATTTAGAAATGGGGGTTAAGAAGAAATCAGAGCCAGAAAGTGTTACAGGTCTTTTGGAAGATTATGTTGTAGCAGACATTCTGAGGAATGTAGGATGGCTAGAGTTTCTGGAAAAGTTTGGAAGGTTTCAAGAGGATATTATTGATGACTTCGTAAGAAACCCGAGGGACAATCAGGTAGTTGTAAGAGGAGTTCAAGTCAATCTCTCTTTAACCACTATCAGTCATATTTCTAGATTGGTTGAACAAGGTAAGAGGTTCTACCATCAAAAAACTTTATATGCTGATTTGATTAGGAATTTCTCTGTTGCAGGTGAACCTGCAATATAGTTGCATTTAAGCAAAAATGAGGTTAAAGGAATTCTTAGGTCCTCACTTCCAAACCCTTGGCAATCTATAGCTATATGGTTGGTGAAATATTTCACATGTGATGGTCAATTTTCCTTAGTTTTAGGACCAATAATGAAAATGTTGATTTTTTTAAGCATGGGAATGCATACCCTAAATTCAGCATAAGTATTCCTAACTCTCTGTACTCTACCATTAGAGCAACTGCAGAAAAGTATCAACAAAACAAGGGTCCTATGAAACACCATGGCCTCATTTTTCTGATAGTTAAACATCACTTTTTGTCTCGAACTAACGGTGAAGAATTATGGAAGACATTTCTAGAAAACAAACCCTAGGACAGAGAGCTAGAGAGGGCATAGGAAGTGGGTGAGGTTTCCTCTACCCAGCAAGAAGAGGAGACAAAACCTTCAACTTCTTATCCAGCTATTGGAAAAGATAAAAAGTCCTCACTAGAGGCAACTTCATCTACTACCCCTGTTTCTGACAGTAAGAGAAAAGGAAAAGAATTTAGGGAGCCTGTTCTTGAACATACTCCATACATGACTCGCTCAGCTAGGAGAAAGATGACTTTGGCTAAGGAGTCTTTTCCAAAGGAACCAACAAGGGAGAGATCAGGTTAGAAGAGAAAAAGAACTCCAAAGAAAACTAACTCTACTATACACTATTGGGCTAAAGAAGCATCTCATGACTCAAATGAAATCCCTCTAGTGAGGAAGAAGAAACAAAGAGAAGTTTCTGCATAACCATCTGTTCATCTGGGTTCTCATAGTCTAACTTCACAACAATGCCCTACTCTAGAAACAGAACATAGATAGACTTTTACTATTTCCTCTAATTCTGAGGATGATATACCTGCTCCGGAGGCACCTGCTCCACGTATGCTACGGAGAAGCAAAAGGAAAACAAAGCTCTCCCAAGCTGAAAAAGATACTGCTCTCCTAGCTGAAGTTCTTTTGGGTTTCAAAACTTTTGAGGAGAAAGCTTGGCCTTCATCAGTGCCAGTAGTTGCAAAGAAGACCCAAGAAGAAATTCAGGACAACGAGGCTACAGGGGAAGTTGACGCAGAGCAAATGGGTGTAGCTGGTAGTAAAGAGCCAATGGTTGTGGGAGACCTTGATGCACAGCAAATAGAAGAAAAAATAGGAACTTATTCTCACCCCTATGATCAAGAGGATATTGAAATTTCAAAAGAGCAGCAGATGTTAGAAGAGATTGATAATCTAAAAAGATTAATATGGGGGAAAAATCTGATTATCACTAACCTCAAGAAGGTCAGAATGGAGATAGAAGATGGAAAAAAAATAGGTAATTGAGAAACTGTAAATAGAGCTCCAAAGCAAACAACAAATAATTCAGGAGAAGGAAGCAGAATTAGAAGCTCAGAAGACTGAGACAACTAAAATCATGAAGGAAAAGGAAATAGAGGTAGTGTAAAGTATTTCTGATCTTACCAAGGCTAGAGACAATGGTCTCATAATAATTGCAGCATTAATTGAGAAATTATAGAGCTAAGATAAACAATTGACTTGGGCCAACAATAAAATAGATGATCAACAGGAATATATTCATGAGTTAGTTGGCCCAAGGGCAACCAGTGAACAGGAGGTACAAACAGATCCATATGTGGGTCTAATCCCCATTGGTATTCCTAAGGCCCTATTCCATTGGGAAAAGAGATTTAGAGAATATGAGGCTTCTAAGCCTATGCTGCAATTACAAAGGGCAGTTACTGCCATGACAAAAAGAGTAGAAACCCTGGAGGAAAAAGTTATTCAAATAGCCTCCATTTTTTCTAAAATTCTATCTTGCAGGCCTCCAAGTGCCAGTTATGCTATGTTTTTACAAGAGAGAGTCCTGCAAAGGAAGCTATCTTTGGTCTTGTCTAATTTGACTAAGAACATAGAAATAGAAGAGGGGTTCATGGAAGCATATACAAGCAGTTTTGATGAAGACAAAAAAAAATTTGTGTGAGTTATATTTGCATGGTTTTTGTGTTGATGATATGACCTTCATTATTAATTATTTTGTAGGGGAATGTCAGCTCAAAGCATTCATGTCACTAATGAGAAATCATCAAATTTGGAATGAGAGAATGGAGGCTCATCTCAAGAAGGATACAGAAACAAGTCTTTTCATCAGAAAGGAGTGTCCAAACCCTCATGCTTTTAAGGTCCAATTTATAACATGTCTATCACCCTAAAATTCAGACCAAGATTTTGCCATTGTATCTAAAAATTTTACAGGAGTGTTCCATTGATTTTGGTCTTTTTATGAACAGTTTAGCTAATCCAGTGCTTGCAGTAGCAAAGAAAAGGTTGAACATTCTAACTTCAGAGAAAAAAATGAGAGAAGTGGTGAGTCCTGCTAAGTTAAGATTATTTATGAGGAAGGGAACATTAATATCCAAAATGCTGGATAAAAACCAACAAGAGTGGACAGGTAGTCGTTTCAGACCCCCTCTCATCATTGAGCCACTACCTTTATGGGCTGAACAAATGGAAGATGATAAGTTGCAGGAGTGGATGAAGCAGGTTGATTAGAACAAGGGAAATGGTAATGCAGGCCACACCACTTGGACTACCTATGCACATGACTATAAATTGATTGATAGGATACTCCACTAGAATAAGTCTAGATTGTGAGAAGCAGGAGGACCTGCTAATCCTTAAGTATGGGGGGGATGATGAGTTCCATGTAGCACCCATGAAATACATCTTTTTACCTCTCTTTCTCTCCCTTCTTATTCCATTGTCCTAATGACTGCACCAAAATAGGCTAACAAGATTGTTCAAATGATGATTAATAAGAGATGAATTACTTAAGATCATGATTTACTGATTGAAGGACTAATGTGCATTGAATTGATGGAAATATTCAGAAATCTTCTCTTTTTGAAACAATAGGTGCAGGTGTATAGGTAGACAATTTTGTACATCTCCAGAGGTATTCCTAATGATCTCCAGAGCTGACATCAGCTTGCCACTTGGTCTCCAATGTTTCAAATTTGATTGGAAAGGTTTTTGGGATAAGAAGGTGAAGCATCTCTGGAGCTGGATTGAAGTCTTGAGCATCTCTGAAGCTGAATGAGAAGGTCACAAACATATCTCCAGAGCTACAGATAGAAACATACATCTCCAGTGCCTTTTATGAATAGTACAAATTTCTAGCACAGCTGTTGGTCAAACACTTCCAGTGGTGATCGGGATGCTCCTGATATTACTCAAATCATCACTTGAGTAATTAAGGGTAGTCTATAGTTAACTGCTGGAAGTTTTTATCTCTTTTTTGGTTTTTGCACGAGTTACTGATAAACTGATTTAATACATATACATATATTTCAGGGCCTCGCTATCCATTTGTATTTAAAACTAAGACTCAGATTTAGTGTCAACTTTTGTTCCACTCAATCTATTTTTATTGCATGGATATTTATTCTATAGTTAGACAGTTAGCAAAATAAAGAGATTGATGTCATCTCATAGAAGAATTAGTAGTTAAGGTAAGTGATATCTCATCACTAACTTTACATTTAAACTTATAGAAGAAGCAGCAAAGGGGACAACTATTATTCTTCTGATTTCTGTAATCTCATTTTGATATCAATATTTTCCTGAATATAAAGCTGATGGAATTGGACTGAATCGAGTTGTGATATTATTCTCTTGTGCTGATCCAACTTTAGTCTTCAACCCTAAGGGTGTGGAGCAAGGGCCCACTCTCACCATCAAGGCAGAAGGCTAGTACCATTGTTTGTTATTTTAGATTTTGTTTAAAGAGATACTTACTATTTTCATAGATAGATGCATGTTTCAGTTTATAGATTTGCTTGAAGTAATTCACTGTTCAATTCTATTTTCAATATTCTTGGAATTCATTTAATAGAAGATAGATCAGTTTCTTTAAATCAGTAATGGTCATTAGAATTAGTTAGGTATAACTGGCAACTATAGGATTCATAATTACAGATAGCCAAGGACACGGCCCTAGATTTGACATCTGAAATATGATTAAATGATGAGGTACAATGACCCTTGTCACTAACATTGAGTAATGAGGGTACACTAATGAAAGTTTATCTATTTGCTACTTATTCTTCTAATCAAATTGTGATACAAGAATTTACGGTTTGGTGTTTCCTAAGTTTTAATACCTTCGGCCTAAAACCTTAATGTGCTTTCATTGTCCTAAACCTAATATGTAAATCTATTTTTCTCTTCCCATCACAAATAGAGAGCACTTTATTTATATTCTACAGTTGACTTGTTGTAGTAGGTCACTTCACTAATAGTGACTTGCTAGAGGGGGCTTTATGACATATGTGACCGGCCCTTATCACCTTTGTAAGCGATTATGGTTTATGTGTTTTGGGTGCTAAAAAGCAATTGGTGGTCTTCATTTAAAATATGGTGAGCATGAAATAGAAGATCAATGGTCATAATTTAAAATAAGACTTCTTTTCCTGAGTTCCTCCTTTGACATTCATGGGAACGTCACAAATGTGTTGACTGCAGTTTTAAAGCCTATTATTAGACTTTTTAGAAGGCAGATTGTTAATGTTTTAAAAGCATTTTTTTAGGGCTATACAAATGGCAGATTTAGAAGGTTTAAAAATATTTATGCATTTAAAATTTATTCATTCATTGAAGATCAAAATAGAATGCATATTACATAAGGTAGATTTTTGTGGGAATTTAAAAGCAATCCTTTTGGAGATTTCTTACTAATTTTAAGATTTCTTCAGGGTGACTCCTGAGGCATTAAAAGCTAAAAAGGGGAGATTTTTTTTAAAGATTTACAGAGAACGTTCATATAGTTTTTTTTTTCTTTTTGAAAAGAAATCTTCAATGCAAGGAATATGAACAGATTGAAGGAGGAATATGAAAATATTTTTTGAAGGCTCTGAAAATATAAAAGACATAGAAGCATTTTTTATATTTGCAAAG
Organism: Cunninghamia lanceolata; assembly: GCA_027924645.1. Classification (NCBI taxonomy): domain Eukaryota; kingdom Viridiplantae; phylum Streptophyta; class Pinopsida; order Cupressales; family Cupressaceae; genus Cunninghamia; species Cunninghamia lanceolata. Next base: position 2,504,902 of record BSBN01001332.1, read on the forward strand.
AGTAGAATATGAAGAGATTTATATGCACAATGGAGATTTATTTGCAGCAATCAAATGATATTAATATTGCAGAGGAATATGTAGAGAAAAGAAAAGTCAAGGCTCATTCTTTTTATTAATATTGTAGATTTTATTGAGAACAAAAATTGGAATTAATTTTTTATTAAATATGATTCTTGCAGATTGGAAAATGTTGTTGAAGATATTCAATAAAAGGAGATGGAAATTTTTGTGAAGGTAAAAATGAATGAGAGAAGAAGAAGAAGATTGTGAAAGGACATTCTATAAAATGAATTTGCAGGTGTATTGATGGGTGAATTTTGTGTGTGGACTAATATGCAGTGAAGACATTTTTGTGAAGATTCTTTTGAAGAGAAAATATAGATGAATCATGATATTGTGTATGTGAGATCATGTTTTTGCAGGAATGAATCAAACAAAGAATGAAGATACTATGCAAAGAACTTATAGATTGAACCATGCCAAATATGAAGATAATATGCAATTGATTGTGCATCGGGTGAATTGGTTGTGTAGAGATCATGACTGATATGCAGATTGAATTGAGTCTAATTATAAAGGGATATGAAAACTCAAGGAAGAAAGTTATTCTTTGTGCAGTGACTATATTTGAATCTTTGTGTGAGTGATGAATCACAGGTTATGTAATGGTGCAAATTAGATTGACTTTCAATCATTTCTTAGACACCAAGCATTATGTTTTGATGATGGTGATTGTATTTTCCAGTGAGTCTTTATGTGCTAGTGAGTCTTGTATGGTCATTGAGACCTCTTTGTAGCCAGTGAGGCTTGTATGGTTAGTGAGACCTGTTTGTAACCAGTGAAGTTCTTGATTAAGATAGTGAAACATTTTAGAGTGGGTTTTCTTCCCCTAGAGGATTTTCCACTTATTAAATCAAGTGTCATGGTTCTTGTTTGTCTTCAGGTGTTCACGTGCTCTAACAATATGTTCTTAAGGTCTCGATTCATATCTTTATCATACTTTTGCATATATGTTTAACAGATCATTGATGTCTTCCTTTCTCTTTGTCTTGTAAGTTAAAGGGTGCAAAAATATTTTAAGAGTTTATACAACACTAATTCACCCCCCCTCTCAATGTTGTCCTGGACTCCAAAAAAATATTCATTAAGCATCGTCGAAATGAGGAACAAAAAAGATTTTGGAGGACCAAAGAAAGGATTCAAGGTTGAAGGATAAAAGTTTTATATGTAACTATATAATCACTTATGATGTTAATTGAATGTATTGACTCTTGCTCTCTTCTCTATGTTTAGTGTCCACTATTGCTTGGAACATTGAGGTTGGTTAGATGTTCATGTATGATGTAATTCTGTAATTTTTTTACGGTGATGTTAATAAAAAATATAGAAGTAATTATAGTTTGACATGAGTTCAATGGCAAATTGGAATGTATACAGATGGTTCAATTTTTTAATATTAAATAACATCCATCACATGGAAAAGATAAGTGAGTTCAATGACAATGTATAGCGATGTATAATAAGGGAAAAAGATAAATGGATGTGTTAGGTTAATTCAAAATTTTGGGGTTTTTATGTTATCACAATTCACTCTACAAAATCCCCAAGTAAAAACACCATGGTTAGTGTTGTCTAAGGCATTTAGGGTTTATTCTTATAGTTTATCATTGACCTGTGTAGCCAGTTTCCGTAGCTTAAGTTATTTTTGTTGAAATTAGGGTAGACAACTCAGAGGGTGGGTGAATCAGTTGTCACACAATTTTATCTTTTACTACATTTAATCTTCTTTACCACATTTTAACAGATTAATGATATAACCATGAAATCATGAATCAACAACACATGAGCAGAAACATAATCAACACATGTAACACCAAGATTTTTACGTGGAAACTCAGTTAAGGGAAAAACCACAGTGGGGGTTAACCCACAAGATTTATTCTATGTTAAAAGAATAGAAAAATGGGAAGCCACCTACCTTCAGGTACACTGCCCAGAGTTCACTTCTCCAAGAGACTCACTATCTACAAATATATTCACATGGTTAACACGAAAAGGTTGAAATGAGAAACAACATCTTCTCCATGCCAAGGTTCAGTTCCATTGAAGCTCACAACACCTCTACTCTCCCCCCAAACACTTTTTCACTACCTCCACATCTTCACACCCATGGACACATATACATGACTTCATTACACTTATCAATAAATGACATCAACTTTGGAATGAGCATCAAAGTCAGCCTTATAATCATCTATCTGGAACATTCTCCAAGATAGGCATTACAAGCAATTACAATCACAAGACTTGACTTAATACAAAATGATACATGTAGACCACTACACTATTGGCCAAACATATCTAGGACTCAAATCTTCCTCAAACAACACACCACGCTCCATAGAACTTCTCTTAGATTATTCACAACATGCACCAAGCATCTAGTTAGCCAAGATTGGAAAGAACAGCAACACTCAAGGAGAAATCTTCAACTACGAGCTCAATCCTCAATGCGGACCACCAACACAATAGGCACATGATCTAGAGACCTCCACAAGCATAATGAAATCAACAAGAACAATCACACCACCTCAAATCACCAGAATCACTTGCATCTTCATACGGGAACTTAAGAACACTAACTGTCATGACTATCACACTAGAAATATTGCTTGTAGACTTCCAAACCATGAACCACTTGAGTTGAGGATACACATCAACATCCCAAACATACCTCTAGAACTGCAGACCATAATTTTCCAATGCGAAGCAATCCAGATCAAATTCCTATCACTCTATTACCTCTGAACAACTACAAAACCCAGTTCTACTTAGATGGCCATAACTTCACCAATCCTCCATGCGGATCTCTCAAATCTTAACTAGAGCAACTTCGGACAATCCTCTTCAAAACTTTTTAATCCATCGACTTTGATATTCATCTCACTGGGAATGCGAAGAAATCTACTTTGCTGAACTATACTCTCTTCCTTGTTTCTGACAAAGAGATATGTTGACATCAATGACAACACATCATAGGTACATATTTGCAACAATCTCCCCCCTTGTCATTGATGGCAACATATGATGTGAAAAACTGATTCAACCATCAAGATAAGGACTTCTCCCCCTTTCTCTTATCACACCTACAACCACTTTCTTCACTTCTCCCCCTTTCACTAGTAACTACATACTTCTGATTTTTTAAATGACTTCTCTCCGCCTTTGACATCAATGGCAAAGGGAACATATTTGCAATCATCTCTCCCCCTTTTGTTTTCTTAGATAAAACCAATCTAAACTCCAAAATTAACATACTAACTACTCCTGCTCAATAGCATCCCCTTAACACCAATCTAGATCACAAGATATGACTGTGAGTTCCTCCAGACTGATGCACACTAGTGCACCTTAGTTCTGAATAGGAGGTGTAATAACCCCTAGATTCACTCTGAGATACTCAAAAGTGTCCTTAGATAGAGGCTTAGTGAAGATATTCACAATCTGATCCTTTGAAGAAACAAAATCCAATCTGACTTCATTCTCATTTACCTTCTCTCTCAAAAAGTGAATCTTGATGGATATGTGCTTTGTCTTTGAATGCAACACTAGATTCTTTGAGATGCTTATTGTACTTGAATTATCATAGAAGATTATAATAGGCTCTTCAAACATAACTCTGATATCCTTCAACATTTGCTTCATCCATAAAACTTGAGTACAATTACTTGTTGTTGCTATATACTCTGCCTCTGTAGATAGAGATATTGCCTCCTGCTTTTTTCTCAACCAAGAAACCAATCTCTTTCCCAAGAAAAAGTACCACGACTAGTACTCTTCCTATCATCCACATCTCCTAGCCAATTAGCATCTATATATGCATGAAGAGTGAAATCATCATCCTTAGGATACCATAAGCCATAATCAGATGTCCCCTTCAGATATCTAAAAATTCTTTTGACTGCTACAACATGAGATTCTCTAGGATTAGCTTGAAATCTAGCAACAAGGCCAACTACATTCATAATATCAGGTCTAGTTTGAGTCAGATAACTTGTAGTCCTCCAATCATTGATCTATACCTTTTCTAATCTACCTTAAGGGAGTCATCATCTTTACTCAACTTGCATCTGGCTATCATAGGAGTACTCACTAGTTTTTCAACAATTCTTTCACATACTTAGACTGAGATATGAAGATGCCCTTATCTGATTGAATGATTTATAGACCTAAGAAGAAATTCATTTCACCAAACATGGACATCTCAAATTCACTTTACATCTGATCAGGAATTTTTTTACACATGCTCTCATTTGCACCAAATATGATATCATCAACAAATACCTCAACAATAAAGATGTGTTCATGATCAATTTTGAAATAAAGATTACTATCAGTTGTGCCTTTGCTAAAACCTAACTTTAGAAGATACTTATCTAATCTTGTATACTAGGCTCTTAGGGCTTGTGTAAGTCTATACAATACTTTCCTTAATTTGCAGACCATATCTCCTTGATCAAACAACTGGAATCCTTCTGGTTGCTCAATGTAGACTTCTTCCAACTCTCCATTCAGGAATGCTGACATGACATCCATCTGGTAAACATTGAAATCTTTGTAAGTAGCAAAGGCAAGAAATAATTTGACTACTTCAATTTTTTCCACTAGAGCAAAATTTTCTTCAAAATCAATTCCCTCTACCTGAGAATATCCTTTGCACACCAATCTTTCTTTGTTTCTCACAACTTCACCATCTTCATTAAATTTATTCTGGAAGACCCATTTAGTTCTAATTACATTTTTGTTTTCAGGTCTAGGAACAAGATCCCAAGCATGATTCTTTTCAATTTGCATTAATTCTTCTTCCATTGCTTTTACCCAACTTTCATAATTACAAGCTTCATTCACTAATTTTGGTTCCATCTTTTACATCAAACAATACTCCACTTGTTCTTCAGCAATTTTTCTTCTAGTCTGAACACATTTATGTTTATCTCCTATGATCTGATCTTCAGAATGAATCAACCTTACATACCTGGGAGTTTTGGGATTTTCTTGAACTTTTGATTCTTGAACTTGTTCCTCAACATTTGCACTAGCTTCTTGAGTCACTGGATTCTCTGGAGCAATCTAAATCTGAGTTTGAGTTTGAACTTGCTTTCCTTTATTTGGACTTTCATTTTTATCATCTGATTCATATCCACAAGACTTGAAAGGTCTCTCCTTGCTTTCATCAACCTTGACATTAGCACTTTCAATAATCCTTTTCAATCTCTTGTTAAAGCACCAGTATGCCTTGCTTTGGTTAGAATAGCCCAAAAATATTCCTTCATCACATCTTGCATCAAACTTGCCTAGATCTTCATCTCTCTTGATATAGCATTTACTACCAAAAAATCTGAAGTATTTCATAGTAGGAGCATTACCAAACCATAGTTCATAAGGTGTTTTACTAGTATGACCTTTGATCTGTAGCCGGTTAAGAGTGTAGATAGAAGTACTTACAGCCTCTCTCCAATAGACATATGGAACATTTGCCTCCATCATCATGGTTCTAGTAGCCTCTTGAATAGTCTGGTTCTTCCTTTCTACAACTCCATTCTACTAAGGAGTCCTAGGAGTAGATAATTGTCTTCTTATTCCATGCTTTTCACAAAATGCATTATACTCACTAGAGTTAAACTCTCCACCTCTGTCAGATCTTAGACACTTTATTTTCATACCAATCTCATTCTCCACCATAGCCTTGAATACCTTGAATCTATCAAGAGCATTTGATTTCTCTCTCAAGAAAGTGACCCACATCATCTAGGAGTAATCATCAATCAACAACATAAAGTATCTATCTCCTTGCAAACTCCTAAATTTGGTAGGACTGCACAAATCAGTGTACACAAATTCCAACAATCTACTTGAAAATTATTCTTTACTTTTGAATGTAGCTCTGTTCTGTTTGCCCAACTGACATTCCTTACACATGCTATTAGCAAGTTTCACAAGCTTTGGAAGATCTCTCACAGCCTAAGTAGTACTTATCTTGACAATGTTATCAAATTTTACATGACACATTCTTCTATGCTGTAACTAACTCTGATCAATCTAAGCAATCAAACAATTTTTACCAATACCACTTAAATGAAAGATATTACCTCTAGTCTATGTACCAGATGCAATCTTAGTTCCAGAGCTTCCCAAAATTCTGCATTTTCCATCCTTGAATTGGAGATCATACCCTTTGTCAACCAACTTTCCAACACTGAGAAGATTATGCTTCAACCCTTCTACATACAAAACATCATTAGTGTTATTCTTACCATCAAGAGAGATAGATCCTCTACGACGGATTCTACCAGCTAAATTGTCTCCAAACTTCACAATTCTACCTTCATATCTTTCCAAACTTACAAACTTACTTTTATCATCAGTCATATGATGAGAACATCCATTGTCAATCACCCATTCATCCTTTTCTTCAACCTAAGTAGCTAAGGCACTTTCCACATTCACATAGCTAGCAGATTTAGTAGGCACAAGATCTTCTTCTTTGATAGCAATGAACACCCATTCATTTCCAGAGGTGCTTCCCATATCAAATTCATCTATGACTCCTTCATCAGTAGCTTCTTGGACATAGTAGCATTTCTTATTAACCCTAGGTCTGTTAGGGTTTGGCTATGAAACCCTCTCTAGACATCTTGAAGAAAAATGACCAATCTTATTGCAAGTAAAACATTTGAAAAGTAACTTTCCTTCATCCTTATCGGATCCTCTTGGTAATATATTGGCAACAAGGGCTTCAAGTTCTTCAAGCTCATATTCATCTTCTTCAAGTTCCTTCCTTGCCTTCTCATATTTGGTTAGTCTTCTTGAAGAGCTTTCACCGGGATTAAATCTTGGCTTTCCAAAAACACTAGCCTTAAATCTAGATTTTGATTTAGGAAGAGAATCACCAAACTCACTCATTTCAATTCTTGAAAGCTTGCCAACCAACTGATCCCTTGTAACATCTTTCATAGTCCTGATCTCCTCAATAGAAGCAACTCTATGCTTGTATGAAGCAGGTAAGCATCTGAGCACTTTGGCAACAATCTTTGATTCTTCTAGTTTTCCACCAGCACACCTGATATTGCATACAAGTTCATTCACCTTCTACATGTAGGAGGTGATTTTTTCATCTTCACTCATCCTTAAACATTCATATCTACCCTTCAAACTCTATAACTTAGCACATTTGACATATGCATCACTTTCATACATAGTTTCCAACTTCTTCTAGATTTCATGAGCAATTTACAATTCCAAGACATTTGTCATTTTTGTATCAGTCAGGGCACTCAACAATGCTTCTTTAGCCCAAATGTTGTATTCAGCTTCTTTGATTTCATCTGGAGTTGTAGGACCATTCTATGGAGGAGTATATTTATTCTTAGTTATCAACTAATAAGGATCACCCATGCATTACAAATGACACTCCATGCGATTCTTCCAAAGTGAGTAATTTTTTCCATCAAATCTTAGACTATCCTTCTTGTATGTCAACATCCTAGATCTCCTCAAGTGGTCAAGATTATTTTAGAGGAACTGGCTCTGATACTAATTGTTGAAATTAGGGCAGACAACTCAGAGGGCAAGGTGAATCAGTTGTCAAAAAAATTTATCTTTTGTTGCATTTTATCTTCTTTACCACTTTTTAATAGATTAATGATATACCCATGAAAGAATGAATCAACAACATATGAGAAGAAACACAATCAACACACATAACACCATGATTTTTATGTGGAAACCATGGTGGGGGTTAACCAACAAGATTTATTCTCTATTAAAAGAATAGAAAAATGGGAAGGCACTTGCCTTCAAGCACACTACCCAGAGCTCACTACTCCAAGAGACTAACTGTCTACAAAAATATTCACATGGTTAACACTGAAAGGTTGAACTGAGAAACAACATCTTCTCCATGCCAAGGTTCAAATCCATTGAAGCTCACAACACCTTTGCTCTCCCCCCAAACACTTCTTCACTGCCTCCACATCTTGACACCCATGGACACATTTACATGACTTCATTACACTTATTTATACATGACACCAACTTTGGAATGAACATCAAAGTTGGCCTTACAATCATCTATCTAGAACATTCTCCAAGATAGGCATTACAATCACAAGACTTAACTTAATACAAAATGCTACATGTGGACCACTACACTATCAAACAAACATAGCTGAAACTCAAATCTTCCTTGAACAACATGCCACGCTCCATAGAACTTCTCTTATATCATCTGAAACATGCACCAAGCATCCGGTCAACCAAGACTAGAAAGAATAGCAACACCCAAGGATAAATCTTCAAATATGAGCTCAATCCTCAATGCGGACCACCAACACAATAGGCACACAATCTAGAGACCACAAGCACAATGAAATCAACAAGAACAACCGCACCACCTCAAATCACTAGAATCACTTGCATCTTCATACGTGAACTTAAGAACACTAACTGTCATGACTATCACACTAGAAATATTGCTTGCAAACTGCCAAACCATGAACCACTTGAGGATACACACCAACATCCCAAACATACCTCTAGAACTGTAGACCGTATTATTACAATGCAGAGAAATTCGAACCAATTTCATGTCACTCTATTACCTCTGAACAAATATAAAACTTGGTTCTACTTAGATGGTCATAGCTTCACCAATCCTCTATGTGCATCTCTCAAATCTTAACTAGAGAAAATTTAGACAATCCTCTTCAAAACCTTTTAATCCTCAAGCTCTGATCTTCGTCTCACTAGGAATGTAGAGCAATCTACTTTAGTGAACTGCACTATCTTAACTATTTTTGACAAAGAGATATGTTGACATCAATGACAACACATCATAGGCACATATTTGCAATAGTTTTTGTGGAATTAATGTCATTGATGTCTAAGGCATTGTCATTTATGTCTAAAGCAATTTGATGTCCAAAGGCTTTTCTAAGGCAAAGTAAGGAAGAGTTTATTGAACCATTGCCTTGATAAGTTGTATGGCCAAACTAACAATTTCATGATGTTAAAGACCCAAATGGGTATCCCTGATTCAAATTTGGTGAAGTTTTGATGAGATTTGGACAAGTTATAGGCAAAGTCATGGAGTTTTGGTCTTCACCCTTTGCATAGTGAAGACTGAAAGAAAGGAAGCCTGCCGAAGGAAACCTCGAAAATGTCTAAGGCAAGTGGAGTTTAGAGGTTTAGTATTCACCCTTTGCTTAGTGAAGACTAAAAGGAAGGAAGCCTACCGAAAGAAACATCAAAAATGTCTAAGGCAAGCAGAGTTTAGAGTTTCAGTCTTACTTGTTCACCAGGTGAGAAAGTTGGAAGGGCCAGGATGAAAGTTCTGATAATTGAAGTATGAAAAAGCTAAGGAGATACATTTGATGACCTAATGAACATATTTTTCCTTTCCGTGGAGAAAATTACAAAGGAATAAGCATACCTGTGGAACTGTGGAAAGGTGACACATGGACTACTATGTACCTAGGTATGTAATGTATGGGTCCTACTGAGCTTATGTGGCCTATTTTGGTGTTTTCTATCATTCTGTGAAACACATTTTGAAAGGGACAAACCCTCTCACAGAACCATGGAAAGGGTGCCACATGGATATTCCACGAATGAAAAGCCCGACTCCTAATGTAGAAGGCAAAAGAGAAGAAATTTGAAGTCTTCCTAAGAAGAGGAAAAGGATAGAAGTCCGAAGTCTGGTAAGAAAGGCTAAAGGGCCAAAGTCCAAAGCTTGATAAACAAGGCAAAAGATCAAATGTCTGACGCTTGATAAAGAAGAGGAAAACTATAGAAGCCTAAAATCTAATAAAGAAGGAAAAAGAGTCAAAGTCTGACACCTGATAAAGAAAGCAAAAGGTGAGAAGTCTGATGTCTGATGAGGAAGATGAAAGATCGGAAGCCCAATCACTGAAACTCCATAGTTTTAGTTTTTGTAACAGAAGAGGCTACATGATGCAGATTTTCAAGATTCATGGTTTAAGATCAAATTGATTAGTTGAGCGAATAGCTAGAACAGTTGAAGTATTGCTGGATAGTTGTGCTTGTGATTTTGGTGATCTACAGTTTTCCCCAACGTGTTACAGTTATGCAACTACTATGATTTAGATGATCTTCTATTGGTGATTCAGTTTCTTCTCATCAGAAGTATTGTTCAGATTTTTTTGAGCAGTTTCTTCTCATGTGGAATTTGTTGAGAATCTGTAAAGCAGTTTCTTCTCACATGAATGCTAAATAGTGTGTGTTCTACCATGTAAAGGGTGAATAAAATAGGAGAGTGCATATTCTCTACATATATGCTATGCAATATTGTTAATGGGAATAGGGAAGGTAATAATGCTTTGAGCATATGTTACAGAAGAAGGTGTTGTGTAAGAAGAGTAGTCTATGAATGATTTGAAGAGGTGTATCTGAGGTTAGCAATAAAACCAAATGTTTGATTATTTTAATTTGAAAAAGATTCAGAGGTTCATGCCTCTGATGGGTTGAGTTGGTGCTTAGATCAGGGGATTGTAGTCTCCTTAGAATTGGTGTTCTTAAATTAGGGATTTGAAGATTCCTTAGAGTTGGTACTCTTAAATATTGTAATCAATGGTTACATTTGTGAGCTTGGATTAGGACAGTAGTTCCTAGCAGAACTTTCTCACCATAGTTTTTCCCACACTGGGTTTTCCATGTATAATTGGTGTTAATGTGTGCATGCTTTCTAAGTGTTGATATTTCTACATTGAAAGTTAATTTGATCTAAATACTAGAGGATTTAAGTTTTATGTATTATTGGCCTATTGATTCGTCCCCCCTCTCAGTAGATTGTGTGTGTTCTAACAATTGGTATTAGAGCTAAGTTCCTTGGAGAGGCTTAATAGATAAAGGTTGATCTGGGAGATCAAACACATGGCCAGTAAAGACAGATCTCACTCAAACAGAGTACCATTGATTGATGGAACAAATTATGCATTTTGTAGAATAAGGATGGAGACTTACCTAATCTCAATGGGGTAAATTGTATGGAAATCTGTTCTAGATGGTTATACTGCTCCTCAAATTCTTCCAATTTCTAGGCGGGTAAGAAGGAATGTGAGAATAATGCTAAGGTCAAGAATGCAATTCTATGTGGTTTAGCTAACTCTAAATTTGTAAATGTAATGCTATGCAAGTTTGCCAAAGAAATCTAGGTGAAGCTTCAAAGCATATATGAAGGAGTTACAAAAGGGAAACAAGCCAAGATGGAGACCTTTAAAGTAAGATTTGAAAGCCTAAAAATGAGACAGGAAGAAAAGATTGTTGATTACCTACTTAAAGTTGATGAAGTTCTAAATGCTATGATAGGAATGGATGAAGAAGTAAAATAGAAAGTGATTGTTCAAAAGATACTTAGATCTCTACCTTCCAGATATGAGATAAGGTATCTACTCTAGAAGAAGTAAAAGAACTTGATAACATAATTGTTAATGAGATGCGTGGTACTTTTATTGCCTATGAAATGAGGACAGTCGGTACTAAGAGCTCCAAGAGAGAAGTTGCATTTAAGACATCAAAGAGAGCAAAAAAAAAAGATCTTGAATCTGAGACAAATGTGGAAGAGGCCAACTTCATAAGGAGACTAAGGAGAGGATATGGAAAGTATAGAGGTAAGTTACTTTCAAATATTTTAATTGTGGAAAGGTTGGTCACTTTGCTGCTAAATGTCCATCTATAGAAAAAGATAAAAGTGATGAAAATGATAGAAAGAATAGTAACACACAGTTCTACCCAAAGAAGAACTTTCTGAAGAACTATCAAAATAATTTTTAGAAGAATAAAAAGACCCTTTACACAAAAGGTGACTATGATTCATGTGAAGAAAGTTTTGGTTCAGAAGACAACAATGAAGGTTGCTTTGAGACTAAAGAAAATAAATTCATGTTTCTGACAGTAGAGTCTATTGCTAAAGATCAGAACATTACTAATCTAGGAGACCCTGAGAATGAAGAAGAAGGTGAAGTAGATTTGGAAGGAGAGCTAGTATGTTCTTTAAAAGAAATTGAGAAACTTAGGAAGAAAAAATAAAAAATGAAGTTGCAAATACAAGAAGATATGGTGTCTGAGAAACTTGTAGAATTAGAAGTGTTGATTACATTGAGTTGAAGATGTTGATTCTTCCAATTGATTGTTAGAGTTCTCTAAAGATCTAGCCAACTTCTTATGATTAAGGACTCCAGGTCAGTGGCCAATGAACAAGATTACAACAATGAGTTGAAAAATCCCCTACACTTTTGGTTCTACAAGACCAAGGTGGGTGTACCTATACAACATCCAAGGGGTATATCTTGACTAATGCTAGATGTTGTTGTTTAAACAGAGGTTCTCAATGACAATATACCAAAGAAATGACTGATTCTTCTTGGATTGGCTTAATCCTTTGGCAATATAGTTCAGACCTAGTTGAGAAAAATACAAAATTCAATTCTACTCTAAAACAATACATAAGTAGAAATAATCTTTTGATTTGTTTGGATGGATTTGAATCACTATATCATCCTAGTGAGAGATCGGTGCCTAATCTAGGGTTACAAAGTCAAGTTGCCTAAATCAAGTATATTTTTCAAGCAATGTTTCTTCATTACAATTGGACTTGTAGAACTAATGCCTTACATCAATGCTTCCTATACTCAAAATTATAGAACTATCCTTTAAAACACAATGTATAATGAAATTAATAGAGTATTGTTTAAGAAAATTATTCCTCTCCTACAGAGAAAGTTAAAAATAATACACACATTACAACAGATTGTAAAGATGAATCAAGATACCCTTGATATTCATCAATCATATTAACTTCAAAGGAATACACTTATGTAGATAATCCTGGAACAAGTAATACATTCAACTTTGAAAATGATGTATTCCCTATAGATTTGAACACATGATAAGTAACTATCTTCTACATTGTAGACTTAGACACAAATTCACTAATACCTCAAGACAAAGATTTAGAACCCAAAAAAATGGTCTTGATTTCCCTCTTATAGGAATGAGGAAGAAACAAGCCTCAAGCCACCTGTCCCCTTCTCAATTGATAACTAAAATCATAACAAGATGCAATTGTAATGACCCATGGGATGAATATCCCTAAATAAGACAAAGGTAGTTGCACACACCAGCTCAAATCCACTAGCATCCAAAAGATATTTGCAAATGCTATTGCAAACAATTATCATTTCTTTAACAACATTGTTGAAATCCCACAGGTGTGGGAAATACTACCTTTGCAGATGTAATGGCCCCTTTCTAAAAAGATTTGAGCATGTCTGAGTGATCATGGAAGTCCAGGTAGTTGTCAGGGTCAGGCTTTAGCTTACTGCCTCTACATTTAACTCTTTTGTGGTCTCGCTAAAGGCCCTAAATGCCTTATGTGAACGGAAGGAGTCCCTATAAAAGCTACCAAATTAGATTTTGAAATGCCACTTCAGACTGTAGGTGAAACTTTGTGGTCTCACCAAAGCTATTTGTAAGGCCTGACGAAGTGTATGGTCTTCATGAAATGCCACTATGTCAATTGAAGTGCCATGCTGGCACCTTTCCACAATTCCACAATCCTGATGAATGTGTTTGGGAAGCCTAGTGAAAAATGGACCCTCTGTGAAATATCCCTATGTTGGAATATACTGATGATGTCACCTCTTTTAAAGTGATTCTTGGTTATGAGAAAACTAACGTCATCAGCATATTGGGAAGATATTAACATTAGGATAATGTGTGGACATTAAGATTTGTGAAATATCTTGTGCCAAAATGTCTTGATGATGTCATCATCATTAAGCATTTCTTTCGAAAGGGATTTGGATGATGTCATCAAGATGTGCACATTGAAGGATTTAGACATTAAGGAAATCCTTGACACTAGGATTTGCAAGCATTAAGAAAATGTCAGCATATTAAGACAATGTCTAGATATTAGATAAGGTCTAAATATCCAGACAATAAATGCCCATGCCAAAAACCAACTATAAAGGTAGAAATCCCCACAAAGGCTGCCACATCAGCTTGTGACATGCCACATCAGATTCCACATTCTCGCTGAAGGCCTATGGAAGGTGCCATGAAGACTTTACCCTTAGTGAAATGCCTATGTGTGTGCCACATCAGACTCCGCGGTGCTGCTAGGACATAAAATGAAGCCCTGCGAAGAGGGAAGCCTCAGCGAAGAAGGAAAAGAAACTAACCTAGATACCCATGATGCAACTTAATAGATTTTTTATGCACATGCTCAATTTTTTTTTAAAATGGGGCCATACTACCATCAACCTAGGGAAGGGGCCGGTAACCCAATGACAAAGAACACTTAAGTAATAACTTTTGTGACTTGGAATGGGCAATAGGCAGTCAATAGATTATTATAACGAGAGGCTAACAAAGGTAAATCTTTAAGGATTTTAGACTTTTAGGGTTTTAGCAGGGTTTTAGCAGGGTTTTAGCAAGCCTGAATAAATTCAATCTTGGGCAGGAAATGGATGAAAAATGCAAGTCCTAATAGTGGCTCTAGGTGGGGATGCATACCTCTTGTGGGCATAGTAAGAATCTAGACTTCTCTAGGACATAGACTAGATGCCTAGTACATTGGACAGCTCTGAAAACTAATTCAACCTGCAACTTGCAGAGCTTTAACATACAATTATCAAATATTACTTGGTGACCCCTGGCTACCAAATAATGAAGAACAAAAACCTTCCTCTATAAAATACTTTTTTTTCAGATTACTACCCCAAACTTAGTCCATTTATACCACTGAAATCTCTCCGAATACAAACATTGTCATAACATCTCTCGTAATTCCTCTGAGCATACCACTATTAATGTAACTTTTATCATTTTGCATTGTATACCCAGACATAAAATGAAGTTTTTTACCATCACATGACACATATGTGTTATATTCATCACATGAAATAGATTCATATTGAAAATAACATTCCTCACTCTTCATCTTATTGTCATGCTCCATTAAAATACTTCCCAGCTAAACTGGAAACTGAAAGTGTTAATACTCTACCAAGCAGCTGGCATCATGATACTCAACCTCACCTGCAACATCTATATCAAATGTAAAACATTCATAAGAAACACCCTTGAGGAGCTCATCAATGTGTTTCTTTATTTGCTTAAGGACACATTCTGGCCCTATGTCAGATGCATCATCTTGATCAGAAGAAGTAGAATGAAATACATAAACTAAATGATCATCTATATTTTTCTCTTTACATAAAGATTCCCTACTCATAGGCACCATCTTAGGTTGCAATGCCACTGACTCATGCTCGCTCACTCCCCATGAGTCAAGAATTTCACCACATGTCACCAATGTCTACTAATGGAGACCCATCTTTAGATGTAGCAACATCCCCTTCCAAATTGAAACCATCATTTTGAGAAACCTCATTGTTTTCCCTACATTTATTAGACCCTAGAAATTCTTCCTCTGAATTTTTAGAGCTTGCATCATCAGAGTTCTCAGCAAAGAGTGGATTATCTCTGCACCAATAATAATCATCATTTCTATCATATGATAAAGATGGAGGCTCATCAAATAAGGGGTTTTACCTTATATTCATTTTTGCTGTAAATATTTCTACCTCCTCCACATGGAGTTCCAAATCTTCCTAAGCATCACTATATTCTAAAGCACCACAATCAATATCCTCTTCATATGCATAATCACAATCAGCCTTGAAATCACAATAGCCAATACTATCTTTCATTTCATCTTATGATTGTTCAGAACACATCTAAAATTTCTGCCATATCCACATAATCTGTGATAGCATGGTCAGAAGGCTCTTCAAGTTCCATGATACTATTAACCAACAATGGTGATATTCCATCACTTACATATTCATCACAATGCATAACCTAATCATTTGAGAGTGAACTCATATTATCAACATCCTGCATACTAATGTTATCTTCATCTGGAATAAAACTTTCCAACTCTTCATCATGTAAGCCATTGTGACTAGTAGAATAACAATTAGCATGATCAATTTCATGAGTTGGATATGTATGAATAGGCCTAATGATATCAAGATCATTATTGATAAGTCCCTCAACACTGGTAAGATTTTGATTAGGACTAAATGGTTCTTGCATACTCAATGATGAATAGATTGTCTCACTATCACTCATACCATTGAACATTTTACCAGAATCATATGAATACAAGACTACAATTGAACCTCTTATGTGATCTCATCACTGGAGCAGCTAGTAGTTCCATTACATGGTGTAATATGTCAAATATCTCAAAATGATACCATCCCTTCACCAATTGTTCCATGTAGTGTAGTTGAATCTTTAATAATGCAATCCTCAGGTGCACACATCACATTATTTGGATGCTCACAAAAAATTTCTCCATTAACATGAGAAATAATCTCAATTTGGAACAAGCCCTCTTCACTCACACATCTTGCATCATTATTTGAATCATAGCCCATAATAGGGCTAGTGTGATCGATACTATGAATGTTGTCACTCCTTTCATCATGAATCATGACATTTTATACAATGTCTATGCAATCAAGAGCCTGAGAAAAATTACTAGGCTTCAATTTCTAAGGCAATAAATTTAAACCTGCCCCATATATCTCACAAAATAAATCAATGCATACAAATTCTTGATGCTTGAAACCAACAGAGATAATTATATAGGTGTCCAAGATTCAAGAAAATAAAGCATATCCCGATTCTCCCTCATGTCTCCTTATGTCAAAAAGAGCCTAAACAAAGACCACAAGATCACTAATGCATGCATCTTCTTAACAATTTTTTTAGGGCTCTATGTGATCAACATTATGGACTGATGTATAAGCTGGGACAGCAAGGGTGTAAGTTCTCTAACATTCATTTTTAATTTTTGACTTACACCCTTCATCAACATAGGGTGCCTTAGGGAAACAAACACTTGTAGATAAATAACCCTTGTCGATTCCGTACCTCCAATTGTTTGCAATGTTCATGGCTATCTCATAAGCCTGATGCAAGGTTGTAGGATCCTTGTTTCACAACTGTTTACTCATCTTCCTGTCAAATTCTCCCAAGTAAACAATCAAACTCATTGCATCATTTGGTCTCATAGCTTTAGGAATATCCCTTAATGCTTTTGCAAATCTTAAGTTAAATGTTGGAACTAGCTCATCCTGTTCTTTCTAAATGTTCATGAACATACTGATCACTGAACTTGCATTGATTCTTTCACCAAATTGGTCCATGAAAACTGCTTTGAATGCATCCCGAGAATAGATAGAGCATGTTGGTAAATAAGAGAACTAATCTCTTGCATCTCCTTTCAGAGTTTGAACAAATAATATCATGACAACATCTTCAAAACCTACCTCATAATCTCCTATTACATCCATGAAATTATGTAGATCCCTATTCGCTAATTCAGATTTATCACCACTGAACTTTGGCAAATGCTCTCTAACCCCATCAAAAATAGAATTTTTGGATAGTTTTGGATACCCCTAAAATCTAGTTCTCTGTATCTTTCAATAGAGAAGACCCTTCTTTGAGGGTATGATTGTTGTTTTGATGCACGATGCATTTTAACATTCAAATGTGCAAAAAGATAGAAAGAATTACAACCCACATTCAAATATGGTTTCAACAACAACCAATTTCCTTCACAACAACCCTATCACAGTTCTACATCTCAACAAAACTTTAAGTCTCTCCAAGGAAACCCTTACTTCTTCATTATAGAACTTCATTCAACATGGGAACAACATTTTACACAAAGCATTCACAAATAACTTCTACCCATCTGATTTATTTTTCTTTGGAGATGAAACAAGAGTGAAGGACCAAATACTTGGAAATTATTGCAGACCTCATAATTTTCTCCTTGTGGCTGGATACATTATAGATCTATGCAATCAACTTGCATAAAGAGAAATAATTCTTCAACAATTGATCAAATTCGTTTGTGGAGTCACCACCTCTTCAAAGAGGACAAGATCTTCAAGCAACTAGAGGCTCCTCGAAGATCCAAAACTTTTTTGAGTCTATTCCACTAGCAGAGCACCATTATTTTCACAAAATAACCAGACATGCTGTAATAATTCATTTAGAAACTAGGTTTTCTAGTCTTTAAATTATTTGACTCTTTCCAAATAGATATGCATCTAAGTTCTCCCCAGTACAGTCACCAATCTGTTGGTTCTTCCAACTAATTGTTAGAGTCCTCTAAATATCTAGCCAAATTCTTATGCTTAAGGGATTCGGGTTAGTGGCCAATGAATAGGATTACAATAATGAGTTGAAAAATCCTCTACGCTTTTGGTTCTATAAGACCAAGGTGGGTGTGCCTATACAACATCCAAGGGGTATATCTTGACTAATGTTGGATGTTGTTATTTAAACAGAGGTTCTTAATGACAATATACCAAAGAAATGACTAATTCTTCTTAGATTGGCTTAATCCTTTGGCAATACAGTTCAGACCTGGTTGAGAACAATAAAAACTTCAATTCTACTCTAAAACAATACAAAAATAGAAATGATCTTTTGATTTGTTTGGATGGATCTGAATCACTATATTAGGCTAGTGAGAGATCGGTGCCTAATCTAGGGTTACAGAGTCAAGTTGCCTAAATCAAGTGTATCTTTCAAGCAATGTTTTCATTACAATTAGACTTGTAGCACTAATGCCTTACATCAATGCTTCCTATACTCATAATTGTAGAACTATCCTTTAAAACATAGTGTATAATGAAATTAAAAGAGTATTGTTTGAGCAAATTATTCCTCTCCTTAAGAGAAAGCTGAAAGCAATACACACATTACAGTAGATTGTAAAGATGAATCAAAATACCCTTGATATTCATTAATCATATTAAATTCAAAGGAATACACTTATGTAGATAATCCTGCAACAAGTAATACATTCAACTTTGAAAATGATGTATTGCCCTACAAATTTGAGCACATAATAATAAGAAACTATCTTCTCCATTCTAGACCTAGACACAAATTCACTACTGCCTCAAGACAAAGATTTATAACCTAGACAAAATGGCCTTGATTTCTCTCTTATAGGAATGAGGGAGCAACAAGCTTCAGGCCACCTGTCCCCTTCTCAATTGATAAGTGCAATCATAATAAGATGCAGGTGCAACTATGATGTAGAGGTAAAGGGATAGGTTCAAACAAACTTCAGAGATGATTAGACTAATCATGCATGGCAGGTGCATCTTGCTGGCAATGCATGACTTGAATGCTAGGCGAAAGTGCCATTTCAAGGTTGGAATACAATGACAAATTGTCAAACCTTCCAACCACCTTAGACCACATCAAAATGACTGGTAGACACTCACCAAATTCACCAAACAACCTGGTCACTTACCTTGCCTATTGTTCCTTCACAACTAGGCCAATTTCATTGTAGCCCTTGGAATAGGGTTTTTTAGTCGTATCTTTCAAAATACTAAATAAAACCACAAAATATTTAGCTTTCTAGATACCCATTAAGCTCCTTCATAACATATCTAGAATGTAGTATGAGTTTCTTTGGAACAAGTGCCTCAAAAATTGACCTGCTCTGTTGTTCTTAGGCCTAATTAGGACAGTTGAAGTAGTAATTTTAACATAAATTTCTAAAAATGACTCAAACCTACAAAATAAATGTTTTTTAGATACCCATTTGGGTCCTACACAACATATCCAACATGCACCCTAGGTTTTTTTGGATCAAATGCCTCTAAAATTGACTGTACCCTGATGTCCTAGGCTTAATTAGACCTCCTAGACTGCTTCAGCTTGGTTCCTATACCTCCAAAACACCAAATGAGCTTGGGATCTTGAAAAACTTATTTGAAGACTCTAAATAGACTCCAATTAATAAGATTTGAGGGTTGTCTTGCAATTATTTAATGTGGAATTGATACAACTAGGACTGCACATTATAAATCAGCATTAACAACTCTATCATGACAGGATAGTCAAGAAAAAGGCATGAAAATTTCCATGAATGTTCTTTCTCTAGCTTTGGATGTTATACTTAGATTCTTTGACATCATATCCACCTGCTCCAACACATGCAAGACCAAAAACCACCTCCAAGTGCTCAAATTCTTCCTCAAATTTGTTGTCAGAGTCTAATACATGAGGATATCAGACCTTCAAACATTCCTCACACATGCCAAACTTCTCCTCTGCATCTAAAATCATTAGAAAGGTAAAATTTATGTAAAACCATGCCATTCCATCCATTTTTGGTCACCCAACACAGATGGAATGGGTCAAAAACCCATTGGTTCTCCTAAAACCCTCAAAACTAGGGTTTAAGAGCTAGTTTTAGGAAAATAGTGATAAAATGCTTCTAGATCTATATAAACTCATCTAACTTGATTGAAATGAAAACTTAAACCATTATCTAGACAATTTCAGACATTTTTGTTCATGACAATACTGTATGGATATGCTTGGGACGTTTGAAACAACAAAAACATGAAAAAATCAGAAAACAGGGTAAAACTTTATATTTTCTTCAATCCAAATCACCTTCTCTACTTTTCTCAAGGAATGAGAGGCAAAATATAAATTTTTACAATAAGATCCACATTCACCATGCCTTCCACCATCATCGAAAAGCCCAAAAATAAGGTAAAAGATTGACTATCATAAAAGCAGCTCAAAAGGAAAGCTCTAATTTTAGGCAAAATGTTAAAGAGTCTACTCCTACATAACCTCCACTACAAGAAGATGCCTCTAGTGGGATTTATTACAATGTTTAACATGAAAACTCCACCTATACTTCTAAATAGAGACTAAAAATTCAAAAATTACCTAGGGAAATTTAAAAATTGCCTTGGGGTCTAGGTGTTGTTGCATCAAACTACCTGTGGGAAGTGTTGAATTTTTCCCAGACTGGATGCTTATTCCCAGATTTCCCTACAAGGTAGCCATCAGTGATCAATAGGATCTCTGGGCCAGGGGGCCAACAGTGTAGGAGATAGACTCTATATTTTATCTCCTCTTCTTCTTCAGGCTCTGCAAGACCTAGGGGGGTATTCCCTACTCAACATCCATGAGGATATGCATACAAGGCTGGGATGCTGACAGAAAGCAGATAGTCCTCTTGTAAGTAGACCAAAACTGAAAGATAAGAGCAAAGGGGCTAGCTTTGGGCCTATTAGCAGTTGTAGACAGAGGACTGAGGATCCTAAACTAATTCTAATGTCCTAATGTTTGTTTTAGATTTTGATTTGGATATTAAGTTTGGATGCAAAGCTGGACATGGTTATAACACAAAAACAAAGCATGATTGGTGCCTATCCAGGGCCTGGAGTCAGTAGACATACACCTGTGAATGATCAGCATGAACAGCTAAAACTGGATTTCAAGGGGATATATGTGATACCTGCCTTGCAGATATCTCCCAATACAGAGTGTTGAGTTATCTCTACTTATGGTATCCCTACTGCAGTATACCCTTCCCAATGTTCAACCTGAAAATAGTTTAATCTACCCCTTGAGCAGAAGTTAAAAGATCAGACATTCAACATAGGAATTCTATGCTCTAGAATCTAAACATTACTCAAATATCTAGATTCAGAAGAAGAATACATGCAATACTGGAGACAGAATTAACACAACACATGCTAAGATAGCATTTCTCATATAAGATCAATCATGAAATCAGTGGGTTCTTGCCAAAAACATACAACAAGAGATACATAAACTCACAGGTAAGCTGTACAGAGCAACCAGATCAGCTTGTTATGCATTACAGAGCCAAAAATCTTCAACTTTCAACAACAACAAATGAGCAACACAACCTGCTTATAACAGCCAGGTAGGTGCTCAGCAATTAATTACATGGTTGACCAAAAATCCCGCCAGATACACAGTATCAGAAAGATGGCGCTCAAACATTACCAGATTGGCGCCCAAACTTGAATGCAGCAAGTAGGGGAGGAGACAGGAAGATTTCTCGAGCCCTGCGCCATTGTCCGCTGATGTACACCTTCAATCGGGTACCAGATCCGCCCACGCCATCGCCCATACCTCTGCAACAATCGCCATTAATGGCGCACCAACCCGCGGCCTTGGGAAGAACATCTAACAGTCGATCGCAACCATTTCCCGCTGAGATTCATCATCATGATATTTGAAAATGCAGGATATCAATTATCCCACATGCACCCCGCAGCAACCTCACTAACACTTTATATACTAGGTCATGAGCATATATCATGTCGGTGCTTTTGCTCCTGACGACACTAGTATAAGACCTCATCATCATCACCCTCCAGCAGCATGATATCCTGTCGCTTGAAATATCACCCTGACGTCATCATCATATCGCAATATAGCCTGCATGATCGGCACAACCTGATCCATCGGAGGAACATCCTCCTGTCGAGCTTATACCCAAAGTCTGGCCGATGAACATCCTGATGACGTCATCATCATATCCTGCTGACGTCATCATCATATCTGCCTACTGCGCACCTCCTCATATCCGGATGACGTCATCATCATGTTTGCAAATATCGGGAGATCTCCACAAGATGATCAGTGTTAGAAATATGACCCCCCCGGACCTTGATGACATCATCATCATATTAACATCAGGATGATATTCGGAAGACAACCGGATATTTGGAAATATCATCCTGATGTTCAAATATCAGGTTGCACTGTAGCTTCACTATAAGATCGGGGCGATAACTGAATATGATGATGCTTGAAAAGATCACCCCCACTAGATAATGCACGAAGCTGGCAGGCGGATATTTCCTTGATATCAGCATCATCATGACGCTGGAACAAACATACACCCGGGTGATATGAAAATATCACCCCCTCCTTTGGAAATATCATGATGCAGATAGGCAGAGAAAAAGATATCACCCTGAGATAAGAATGACGTCAGCATCATCAGGATGACAAAACAACGAACAAGAAGTGATACAACATCATCAGGATGATATTGACTAAGATCATCCTGACGTTCAAAATATGATGACCCCAGTGAATATCGGGTCGCACTTAGAACTCTTCAACAACATCATCAGGATGATCATAACCAAGATCACCCGATGATAAAAATATCACCCCGGCGAAATATCATGAAGGCAGAAAATATGATGACCCTCGCAAGCAACATGGTGATAACTGGAAATATGATGATGATGACGACGACCCTTAGGAAAAAAAACAAGTCAGGTCGAACAACTTAGAGAATAACCCCTTCAGGATATCAGGGCAACATCATCATCATGTTTGGGCAAGGTGATAATTGGAAGATCACTGGATACTTGAAAAATCTCCTCCGCAAGCAGATCAGGGCGCACTGTAGCTCATCAGCAGGATCAGGATGATATCCAAACATCACCCGATAATAAAATATGATGATGACGTTGAAAAACAAGTCGACGAAGAACATGATGATGCAGACCATCATCGAAGACAAGATGATGATGATGACCTCCTCCTCAGGAAAATATGATGCTGCAGCTGAAAAATGCTGAGGAGGTCCAACACTTAGAGAAAATGGGCAAGAAGATAAAGGGTTCAAATGAAGAAACCCCCTGATCATGAAAAATCAACCCCAGGTCAAAATGAGTGCTAACAGTGGCTCCGAATGGGGACGTGCAGGTGAAAACCTGCAGCGAGAACCAGATCTCCGGGTAGACCAGACAAAAAGCCAAAAAGCGCGGGCTATACAAGGCATTTACACTACATACATATTTTACAAATGTGCACAGCAACCAGCTATTCATGCAAAATAGAACTTAAGGAATTGGCCATGCACAGGCAATTCCAGAATTTCACCATCTAGGGCCTGGAGGAAATAAGAATCCTCCCCGTGAGTATTGCAAACCTGATATGGGCCCATCCATAAGGGTTG
The DNA here is from genome assembly GCA_027924645.1 of Cunninghamia lanceolata. Taxonomy (NCBI): domain Eukaryota; kingdom Viridiplantae; phylum Streptophyta; class Pinopsida; order Cupressales; family Cupressaceae; genus Cunninghamia; species Cunninghamia lanceolata. Next base: position 2,528,855 of record BSBN01001332.1, read on the forward strand.
AAATTTACCATGTTTACCCTTTTCCTGACCTTTAGCATTCCAAATGAGCACCAGATCATTGACTTGAAACTTCCTTTTTGTATTTCTCCTGTCAAACTGATATTTCACATCTTGTTGTCTTTTGAGATTGATCTGGTGGGCTTTCCTTCTGTCTTCATCCAATGCAACCAGCTGATTCACTCTTTCTGTCATGGAATCTTCAATCTCCTCATCATTTTCCTAAATGAATCTGTAAACTGGTAGGAGATTGTTTATGGGCAGTCTAGCTGATGCACCATATACTAGCTCAAAAGGTGACTTCCCAATAGCCCTTTTCACAGTCACTCTGTCAGCCCATACTGCTAAGTTCAACTTTGAGTCCCAAGCTCTCTTGTTCTTGTCCAGTATCCTCTTGATAATTTTCATGATGCTTTTATTGCTTGATTCTGCTTGACCATTTCCTTGTGGGTGATATGGTGATGTATATGACAGATTTATCCCATGCCTGTTGCAAAAATCAACAAATTCACCTGATCTGAAGCACATAGCATTATCAGTGATTATCTTAAATGGTACTCCAAACCTGATGATGATGTTTTCTAGTATGAAATCTGTCACCACCTTACTTGTAGCTCTCTTAGTTGGAATGGCCTCAATCCATTTGGTAAAGTAATCAGTTGCCACCAAAATCCAACTGTGTCCCCCACTTGATTTGTCTGCAATTTCCCCTATGAAGTCAATTCCCCATTGCTAGAATGGAGCATCCACAGGTACAGTTCTGAGGGGTAAAGCACCATCATATTTCAGCTTTCCTGAAAATCTTTGGCAAGGGTCACATTTTCTCACTAACCTTTGTGCATCTGAAAAGAGAGTAGGCCACCAATATCCTGCCCTGAGAATTTTATGAGCTATTGTTTGGGCAGTATAATGTCCACCACACAATCCTTTATGCATGTCAATCAAAACATTGTTAGCCATATCCTCACCCACACATCTCAGCAGCACACCATCAGGGTTTTTCCAGTACAACTCACCTTGAACAATAACATACCTGATTGCATGTAACTTTAGAGTCCTCTTTTGATAGTCACTGAAATGGGAAGGACAATTCAGATTTTGCAAATAGTAGATAATATCCTTGTACCATTCAGATCCTGATACATTTACACTCTCATCTTGGACTGCATTAACTTGGCATGCTTCCAAGTTTGACTGTGCCATCATCTTGGCTAATCCTTGTCCTCTTATCAACTTAGTAACTTGTATGTCTATGTTGAACTCCTGCAGTTTGTTTATCCATCTGCACCTTCTTCCAGTCACCTCCTGCTGAGTGAATATGTCTTTGACTGCTGCATGAGGTACATATGCAATTATATATGACCCTACCAAGTATGGTCTGAAACTTTTGATGGCTCTAACTAGTGCATATGCCTGTTTTTCCATAATATCATACTTCAACTCAGAGGCCTGCAGGGACATACTGAAGAAAGCGATGGGCTGTTCAAAACCATCTTCGTTTTTCTGTAACAAACATGCAGCAACAGTATGAAAGGAAGCAAATGAAAACACTTGGAATGGCCTAGAAAAATCAGGAGATTTAAGAACAGGGGCCATCTTAATTGCCTCTTTGATATTCTGAAATGATTCTGTTGCTTCCCTTTCCCAGTTGATAGTTGCATCCTTCTTCATCATCTTGGAAATGTTCCTTGTGATTTCTGCAAAGTTGGGAACAAATCTTCTAACAAAATTTATCTGTCCAAAGAAGGACTGAACTCCTTTCACAGTTTTTGGCATTTGAATCCTGTCAATAGCAGCCACTCTCTCTGGATCTATCCTGACTCCATCCTTGGAAACAATATGTCCCAGAAGTTTTCCTTCAACTACTCCAAAGGCACACTTCTTTGGGTTTAAAGAAATACCATATTCTAGTGCTCTTATGAAAATCTGCTCCAGATGCAAACAATGCTGCTCTTCTTTCTTCGAGTAAGCAGTCAGGTCATCCTGATATACAGCCAGGATTGAATCAATCAGCCCTGCAAAAGCAACATCCATTGCTCTTTGAAATGTAGCACCTGCATTTGTTAGTCCAAATGGCATTCTAACATACACATACGTTCCCCATGGAGTGGTAAAGGCAGTCTTATACTGTTCTGATTCCTTTACCTTCACCTGATTATATCCTGAAAATCCATCCATCATGGATAGGAGTTCACAACCAGTCACTCTCTACAACATAGCTTCCATATTAGGCAGTGGATAGTTATCCTTCAAAGAGGATACATTCAAGTTCCTGAAATCAACACAAAGCCTAATATCACCATTCTTTTTTCTGACTGGGACAAGGTTAGACACCCAAGTTGAATGTCTGATTGGAACAATTATTCCAGCTTCCCTGAGCCTTTTGAGTTCTTCTTGCATCTTGGGAGCTAAGGTAGGATTAATAGGTCTTTGCCTTTGTCTAAATGGCTTAGCTTCAGGCTTCAATGGGATCTCATGTTGGAATAAATCTTCCCTATAAGCTTTTAGGTCCTCATATGACCAAGCAAAAACATGTTTATACCTTTTCAGCAATGCAATCAGCATACTCCTAATGTGTGGTTTGAGCTGTTTACCAATATATACCTTCTGAGGGGCCTGAGATGTCCCCAAATTTATTTCTTCTAAATCCTCCTTATTTGTGGGGGATGTCCTTGTGACCAATTTGTCTCTACTGTCAAAGGCTCTTTCCAAAGCTACTAACCCTCTAGGGATCTTGTTAGTCTTCAACTGAATTATCTCTTTTCCCCCAAGAGTCTCTTTTCCATCTACAGTCTCTACAAAAGCTTGGAAATCAATCTGTTGATTCTCATACTCATCTATGCAGTGCAAAAATTTCAGCAAATCCCTATCATCATTAAAAACTTGCCAACTGCATACATTTTCTGGTACTGCAGGCCTAATTTTAACTTCTACATTTGCAACACCTGACAGAGTGATGTCATCTGGCCTTATTGCAACATTGGCTAAGAAATCAGCCATAACATTTTTTGACCTTTCTACCCAGCCAATTGAAAATGCATCAAATAATTCAATAGTATCCCAAACAGCATGCTTGTATTGTTTCAACCTTTTATTTTTTGCAGCATACTTATTTCTAACTTGGGATACAATCAGCTCAGAATCCCCAAATACTCTTAACATCTTAATTCCATGTTTGAGAGCAATATTTAGGCCTAAGAGTAAAGCCTCATATTCTGCAATATTGTTTGTGCAATCAAACCTCAGCAAGAAAGAGAATTTGAGGAGCTTACCAGTTGGAGACAGGAAAACAACTCCAGCTCCAGAGCCTTCTTTTGCACAAGCTCCATCAAAAAACATGGTCCATAAGCCTTGCTGATCCAGCTCTTCAATGTAGACATTTTTCTCTTTATCTTCTGTATCATCTGAGACAACCTTGAAGTTATCACAGTCAGTGTCTACAAAGCATACCTATTCATTTGCTTCTTGGTCTTCCACTGTCTCTGATGATCTTTGCTCTCTGATTAGCTTGACATCCCTGCCATTCATTGGAATCATGGCATATGACAGGTCCAGCTGCATACTTCCACCAATTAGTGCTGCCCATCTTCTTGACAGCAACATACCATACTGTGGCTTGATGTCAACCACTGTTATATTCATTTTATATCTTTTTTCAGGAAATGCTGCCAGTTTGAAATCTACATCTTTCATGATTCCAATAACTGGTACCTCTCTGGCATCCATAGCATAACATTTTCCACATGCCTTGTCAATTTTTAATCCCGTTTGTTGCATGATAGCCAAAGGCATGACATTTGTAGATGCTCCAGAGTCAAGTATACAATTTCTAATTATTTTTCCATTTATAACCAGGGAAACATAAAATGGTTCCACTTGTGAAGGACACTTTGTCATGGTCATTCCTAAATAGACTTCAGGAGTCTCATCTTCTTCATTACACATGACATGTTTCTCACCCTGGGTCTGATCATTTTGTTTAGCTTGAAAAGGTACCCCTGAGATTAGGGATATTGTCCTATTCTTGATCTCTTCCACTTTCATGAGTTCCATAAGTGGAACAGAGACCTTTACCTGAGAGAGGATCTGGGCTATATCAAATGGAGCACAGTTTTGTACAACAGTTGTAGCTTGCTCTACAATCTTGCTTTTATCCTGAGCTGATTTAGTTTTCATTTTCATAGTTCCCTGATCATCATTCTTGTCTTGGGAACCTCTGCTTTGATCTTCAACCTGAGGGATTTTGTTTTCTGGTCCTTGAAATTCATGACCTGTTCTGTGTCTAAAGTTCTGCTTATTATTCACCCACTGCCTTTTTTGTGGTTCAATTCCTTTGTGACTATGCACTAGCTGACCTGCAGAAATATCTTCTGGCTGATGTGGGCTGCCTACTTGATTTTTACCTCTGAGATTGTAGTTGCTTTTGACTTGAGCAACTGCTGCAGCTGTGAAGGCTCTAATTTCCTCATCAGAAGGTCGTTGTAAGTTACTCAGAAAATTGTGTGAGTTCTGAGCATACACATAGTTATCTTCATTATCTTCATCATATGGGGACTATTAGCAGGCCTGAATTTGATGATCTGTCTTCTCATCAGCATCATAAAGAGTATATCCATTGCCTATGGACATCATATTAACATCATCATCCTGCACATGATGTGGCTCATTGCATTCATTACAAGATGTAGCATTATTATACAAGGATTGAGCAATCATGCACTGTGACTGTGAATGTGGCATCTGACAAATTATACACCACGGAGCATCATCAGCAATATTTATAGCTTTCTTTAGAGGATCAGGAGTTTCCTTGACATGTTGAGCCCTCTGATTTGTGTTGTTACGTGGAAATACAGGCTTACCATCATGCCAATTGGTGTTATAAGGCATATCATGTAATGACGGCCTCTTTTCCTGCCTTTGATAGACTTGCCTATCAGGACCCATCCCTTTTTCACTTCTAGCTAATCTATAGCTTAGGTCCTTAACAACATTTGCCAATTTGTCTATCTTATCTTCAGGAGCAGATGCACTACCTTGAGTGTTCTGAGGCTTGTTTGGGTTCTGCAGAATTTTTATATCATCCCTTCTGTTTGTCTTGCCTGATGCTTTCCTATTGTTTTCAATATTTACTGCAATTCTGAAAGCATCCCTGAGAGTGGCAGGACCTTTATCTCTTAGTCCATATGCAGTCTTTGCATCAAAGGCATTGATATACAAAATTATGCACATTGGTTCATTTGGCCTCATGTGATGTGGCAATTTGTTCAACACTTTAGTAAATCTTGTATTAAAGTCTGCAACCTGCTCATTTGACCCTTTAGTGATACTGGTGAACTCATTTACAAAAAAGCTAGGGTCAGTTTTATCACCATATTGCTCCTTGAACATCCTCTTAAAATCATCCCATGATGAAATACTCCGGTCAGGCAGATTCCTGTACCATTCTCTTGCCTCATCTATTAAGGATTGCATGAATGACTTCATGAAAACATCCTCATGCTCAACCTCAAAATTATCCATGACATTTTGAAAGGCCTTTAGATGATCTTCTCCTGACACTGTGTTGTTTCCTAAAAATTTAGGCACTTGCAGCCTCAGATGCTTATCAATGGGGTTAGGATACCCAGGAATACCATCAAACACCAGCTGCCTGAATCTATCTAGCTGCATGGGCTGTCTGTTTGGCTGATTAACATTAACATTTCTGTTTGCATTCTGGTTTCCTGTATGGTTCAGTGGTATCCTAGCATCATTCACATTTTGTCTCTCATCATGATGCTGATGTTGCACTTCATATCTTTGCTGATGTCTTTGCACATTTGCATTCTCTAGGGTAGGAACTGAATCATTTTGGGTAGTTCTTAAGGCTTGCACTTTCTGCTTCATATCATCTCTGATTTTCATGGCTTGTAGATATTCTAGTTCTGCTCTTAGACTTCTGATTTCTTCATCCAATTGTTCATCCTTAGGTCTGGAGGTAGATGGTCTCATACCATTTTGGTCATCATCTTCATCATCCCTCAGAGACTCTGCCTCTTCAAACCTTTCACTTGGGTCTAGAAAAGGGCATTCTTGGAACACCTCTGACCTCATTCTCATGCTACCACCCTGTTGCCTCTCATATGCACCTTGAATATCAGCTTCTGCATTTGAAAAATAAGGCGCATGCTGTCCTGATGGCCTAGGGTTATCTTGTATATCATCACCTTTTCTGGGGGAGCTCTCATGACTAACTGAGACAGTTCCCTTTCTTCTATACATCATTCTTTTTGTTAATGGTAACTCTTCAAATAAAGGATTTTGTTGGGATCTTCTCCCCTGCATATAAATTTTACTTTGACCGGTTGGGAGATTATTTCAGAGTCGCCACCTATTACTAGGAACTATTTTCTTCTGAAAACCAGGGTTCTTTCACAAGGGTCCCCAGCGGAGTCACCAATTTCTGTTGACTTTTTCCCAGACTGGATGCTTATTCCCAGATTTCCCTACAAGGTAGCCATCAGTGATCAACAGGATCTCTGGGCCAGGGGGCCAACAGTGTAGGAGATAGACTCTATATTTTATCTCCTCTTCTTCTTCAGGCTCTGCAAGACCTAGGGGGGTATTCCCTACTCAACATCCATGAGGATATGCATACAAGGCTGGGATGCTGACAGAAAGCAGATAGTCCTCTTGTAAGTAGACCAAAACTGAAAGATAAGAGTAAAGGGGCTAGCTTTGGGCCTATTAGCAGTTGTAGACAGAGGACTGAGGATCCTAAACTAATTCTAATGTCCTAATGTTTGTTTTAGATTTTGATTTGGATATTAAGTTTGGATGCAAAGCTGGACATGGTTATAACACAAAAACAAAGCATGATTGGTGCCTATCCAGGGCCTGGAGTCAGTAGACATACACCTGTGAATGATCAGCATGAACAGCTAAAACTGGATTTCAAGGGGATATATGTGATACCTGCCTTGCAGATATCTCCCAATACAGAGTGTTGAGTTATCTCTACTTATGGTATCCCTACTGCAGTATACCCTTCCCAATGTTCAACCTGAAAACAGTTTAATCTACCCCTTGAGTAGAAGTTAAAAGATCAGACATTCAACATAGGAATTCTATGCTCTAGAATCTAAACATTACTCAAATATCCAGATTCAGAAGAAGAATACCTGCAATACTGGAGACAGAATTAACACAACACATGCTAAGATAGCATTTCTCATATAAGATCAATCATGAAATCAGTGGGTTCTTGCCAAAAACATACAACAAGAGATACATAAACTCACAGGTAAGCTGTACAGAGCAACCAGATCATCTTGTTATGCATTACAGAGCCAAAAATCTTCAACTTTCAACAACAACAAATGAGCAACACAACCTGCTTATAACAGCCAGGTAGGTGCTCAGCAATTAATTACATGGTTGACCAAAAATCCCGCCAGATACACAGTATCAGAAAGATGGCGCTCAAACATTACCAGATTGGCGCCCAAACTTGAATGCAGCAGGTAGGGGAGGAGACAGGAAGATTTCTCGAGCCCTGCGCCACTGTCCGCTGAAGTACACCTTCAATCAGGTACCAGATCCGCCCACGCCATCGCCCATACCTCTGCAACAATCGCCATTAATGGCGCACCAACCCGCGGCCTTGGGAAGAACATCTAACAGTCGATCGCAACCATTTCCCGCCGAGATTCATCATCATGATATTTGAAAATGCAGGATATCAATTATCCCACATGCACCCCGCAGCAACCTCACTAACACTTTATATACTAGGTCATGAGCATATATCATGTCGGTGCTTTTTCTCCTGACGACACTAGTATAAGACCTCATCATCATCACCCTCCAGCAGCATGATATCCTGTCGCTTGAAATATCACCCTGACATCATCATCATATCGCAATATAGCCTGCATGATAATCGGCACAACCTGATCCATCGGAGGAACATCCTCCTGTCGAGCTTATACCAAAGTCTGGCCGATGAACATCCTGATGACGTCATCATCATATCCTGCTGACGTCATCATCATATCTGCCTACTGCGCACCTCCTCATATTCGGATGACGTCATCATCATGTTTGCAAATATCGGGAGATCTCCACAAGATGATCAGTGTTAGAAATATGACCCCCCCGGACCTTGATGACGTCATCATCATATTAACATCAGGATGATATTCGGAAGACAACCGGATATTTGGAAATATCATTCTGATGTTCAAATATCAGGTTGCACTGTAGCTTCACTATAAGATCGGGGAGATAACTGAATATGATGATGCTTGAAAAGATCACCCCCACTAGATAATGCACGAAGCCGGCAGGTGGATATTTCCTTGATATCAGCATCATCATGACGCTGGAACAAACATACACCTGGGTGATATGAAAATATCACCCCCTCCTTCGGAAATATCATGATGCAGATAGGCAGAGAAAAAGATATCACCCTGAGATAAGAATGACGTCAGCATCATCAGGATGACAAAACAACGAACAAGAAGTGATACAACATCATCAGGATGATATTGACTAAGATCATCCTGACGTTCAAAATATGATGACCCCAGTGAATATCGGGTCGCACTTAGAACTCTTCAACAACATCATCAGGATGATCATAACCAAGATCACCCGATGATAAAAATATCACCCCGGCGAAATATCATGAAGGCAGAAAATATGATGACCCTCGCAAGCAACACGGTGATAACTGGAAATATGATGATGATGACGACGACCCTTAGGAAAAAAAACAAGTCAGGTCGAACAACTTAGAGAATAACCCCTTCAGGATATCAGGGCAACATCATCATCATGTTTGGGCAAGGTGATAATTGGAAGATCACCGGATACTTGAAAAATCTCCTCCGCAAGCAGATCAGGGCGCACTGTAGCTCATCAGCAGGATCAGGATGATATCCAAACATCACCCGATAATAAAATATGATGATGACATTGAAAAACAAGTCGACGAAGAACATGATGATGTAGACCATCATCGAAGACAAGATGATGATGATGACCTCCTCCTCAGGAAAATATGATGCTGCAGCTGAAAAATGCTGAGGAGGTCCAACACTTAGAAAAAATGGGCAAGAAGATAAAGGGTTCAAATGAAGAAACCCCCTGATCATGAAAAATCAACCCTAGGTCAAAATGAGTGCTAACAGGAAGAATATCCCTAAATAAGATAGGCAGTTGCAAGAACCAGCTCAAATCCACTAGTATCTAAAAGATATTTGCAAATGCTATTGCAAACAGTTATCATTTCTTTAACAACATTCTTTAAATTCCACAGGCGCAGGAAATACTACCTTTGCAGATGTAATGGTCCCTTTCTGAAAAGATTTGATCATGACTGACCGATCATGGAAGTCCAGGCAGTTGTTGGGGTCAGGTTACAACTTACAAGCTCTGCATTTAACCCTTTCACAGTCTGATTGAAGGCCCTAAATGCCTTCTGTGAAGTGAAGGAATCCTTGTGAAGGCTACTAAATCAGATTTTGAAATGCCCCTTTGGACTATAGGTGAAACTTCATGGTCCCACAAAATCTATTTGTAAGGCCCAACAAAGTGTATGGTCTTCATGAAATTCCATTATGTCAATTGAAGTACCATGCTGACACCTTTCCACAATTCCATAGTCCTGCTGAATGTGTTTGGGAAGCCCAAAAAAGAATGGACCCTCCATAAAATATCCCTATGTTTGAATGTCCTAATGACATCACCTCTTTTAAGGTGATTCTTGGTTATGAGAAAACTAATGTCATCAGCATATTGGGAAGGTCTAGACATTAGGATTTGTAAAATATCTTGTGCTGAAATGTCCTGATAATGTCATCATCATTGAGCATTTCTTTGGAAAGGGATCTAGATGACATCATTAGGATGAGCACATTGAAGGATCCAAACATTAAGGAAATCCTACACACTAGGATTTGCAAGCATTAAGCAAATGTCTGCATATTAAGACAATGTTTGGATATTAGAAAAGGTCCAAATATCCAAACAACAAATGTCGATGCCAAAAACAAACTATAAGGGTAGAAATCCCTGCAAAGGCTGCCATGTCAGCTTGTGACATGCCAGATCAAATTCTACATTCTTGTTGAAGACTTGTGGAAGGCACCGTGAAGACTTTACCCTTGGCAAAATGCCTGCATGGGTGCCATGTTTGAGGCCGTAGTGTCACTGGGACATAAAATTAAGCCCTATGAAGAAGGAAGCCTCAACGAAGAAGGAAAAGAAGTTGACTTGGATGCCCATGACGCAACTTAATAGATTATTTATGCACATGCTCATAAGTTGTTTTAAAATGGGGCCATGCTACCGGCAACCCAGGGAAGGGGCCTATAACCAAACAACAAGGAAAACTTAAGTAATAACTTAAGTGACTGAGAATGGGCAATGGGCAATCAATAGATGATTATAATGAGAGGCTAACAAAGGCAAACCTTTAAGGATTTTAGGCTTTTAGGGTTTTAGCAGGGTTTTATAAATCTTGAATAAATGCAACCTTGGGCAGGAAATGCATGAAAAAATCAAGTCCTAACAGAAGACACAAGTTGAAGAAGCTAGAAGAATAAACAGGTTACAAAATCTGTATTGAAATCTAAATTAGAAGAGTATCTAAAGCTAGAATCCAAAGTGATATCTTTGAGAAAAGAATTAGAAAAGACTAAGGATAAGATTTGCCAAGGTCTAAAATTTGATAAGAGTAATAGCATGCTTGATGAGATGATCAACAATTAGAGATTTCCAAAGAGCATGGCTAGTCTAGGATTTGAAGAAGGCCAACATTCAAATTCTAGTAATCCTCCTAAAGAGACTGAAGAGAAGATGTAGAATAAGAAAGTTAATGGCTTCACAAAAGTTAGAGATCTAAAGGAGAAAAGATTCAAAGGACCTCCTCCTACAAAACATTGCTAAAATCAGGTTTCATTAATCCTTTTATGGTTATTGCTATTCATGTAATCAATATGGTCATAGGGTTGTTAGTTGTAGAATTATTCATAGGAGGAGAACTAATTTCATTAGCAAAAATTATATGGCACCTCTAGGAGATTTTTGAATAGTTTGCTACAAATATAATAACTATGGTCACTTTGAAAAAATACTATAGAACAAATTTTCTAAAATCTAACAAACTGGAAAGAAAGGAGAATGTTTCTCCTAAGAAGGATAGTGTGTCAGACTCTTTTCTCAATAATTAGATGACAACTATGAATGTTTGGAAGAAGAAGAAGGGTGATCAGAAGAAAGAAGAGTATCTAATAGTGCAGACTATAGTTCATGCAAAGAGACATAATGCATGGGTGATAGATAGTGGATGTTCTAGTCATATGAGAAGAGATAAAAGTAAGTTTCTATTCCTACAAGATTGGAATGGAGGTTCAGTCAAGTTTGGTGACAATACATCTACCAAGATAGTTGGTAAAGGAACTCTTTTAATAATGAAAAGCAAAGACACAAAATGTCTACTATGTGGAAGAACTAAAACATAATTTGTTGAGTGTGAGTTAGATGTGTGACAATAGATATAGTCTAACCTTTAATGTAGAAGGTTGTGAAATTAGGAAAGCAAGTTTTGGAATGTTAGTGGATGAAGCAAGCAAAACAGAGAATAATCTTTATCATCTCAAAGAGATGCATTGTAAAAGGTTTTTGGTGGGACAGATTGATGAAAGTTGGTTGCGGCACAAAAGCTTAGGACACATTAATTTTGATAACCTTTTGAAGGTAAGCTCAAAAGCGGCAGTTAGGCATATTCCTAATTTATCATCAAGCTAGAAAATACTATATTTAAGGAATGTCAACATGGGAAACAGACAAGGTCTAGAGTTTCAAAACAAAAGAATATTCTACTTCAAAACTTTCAAAGTTAGTCCATACTAACCTATGTAGTCCAACCAGGACACAAGGACTAAATGGTGAGAGATATTTCATGTTATTAGTTGATGATTTTTCAAGAATGACATGGGTAACCTTACTTAAAGGCAAATTAGAATATGTTGAGAGATTTAAGACGTTTAGGTCTATGGGTGAGAAGGAGAGTGGTATAACAATTAAATGCTTAAGATCAGACAAAGGAGGAGAATTCATCTCCAATGAGTTTTTGGAATACTGTGAAAGACATGGCATAAAAAGATAATATTTTACACCTAGAACTCCACAGTAGAATGGACTTGTGGAAAGGAAAAATAGGACATTAATTTAGAGATGGAAAGAACTATACTAAATGAGGAAAATTTACCTGATGTCTATTAGAGAGATGCAGTACACATAGTTGTATATATCTTGAACATAGTGCAATTAAGGATAAACACTAATAAGACACCATATGAATTATGGTATGGCAAATCTACTTCTGTCAAATATTTCAAGGTGTTTGGGATTAGATGCTATATAAGGAGAGATGAATATGGCCTAGGAAGCTTTGATTCAAGGTGTGATGAAGGCATTTTTTGAGGATATTCTAGTAGATCCAAAGCTTATAAGTGTTGCAATAAGAGATTGCTTAGAATTGTAGAAAATGCTAATGTCAGGGTAGATGAGGACCAGCCACATCTAACACATATCAAGGATATTTGCTCAAAAGGATTAGTGATAATGGAAGAAGAAGAAGATGTTGTTGTTGGAGAAGAACCTAAAAGGATATCTGATAAGGCACCTGCTAAGTATTTGTAAAAAGATCATCGTGAACAACAAATAATTGGAGACAAGAATGTAGGAGTGCAAACTACAAGAAAACTAGCAAGGACAAATGAAGAGGTAAATTTCTCATTACTATCTAATATTGAACCTAAAACATTTACCAATGCTAGTGACAATCAAGGATGGATCAATGCAATGGATTAGGAGCTCAATCAGATAGAGAAAAATTAGACTTGGAAATTAGTTCCAAGACCTATAGATAAGAATGTGATAGGCAAAAAATGGATGTTTAAAAAAAAGTTAAATGAGGATAGAAAAGTTGTGAGGAACAAGGCATGATTGGTTTGTAAAGGATATGCACAGGTTGAAGGCATATATTTTGAAGAAACTTATGCACCTTTTGCATGATTGGAAGCCATTGGGATGTTTCTGGCATTCTCTATTTATAGGAATTTCAAAGTTTACCAAATGGATGTCAAATCTATAATTCTTAATGTAAACCTTAGTGAAGAGGTTTATATTGAGCAGCATAAATGATTTCAATTTTCAGAGAAAGAAGATTGTGTTTGTAGACTAAAAAAGGCTTTTTATGGTCTGAAACAGGCCCCTAGCTCTTGGTATTCTAACCTGGATAATTACCTCTAGCAGCAAGGATTCAGAAAATGATGTGTAGACAACAACATGTACTTCAAATCAAAAGGTGAGCACATGTTGATTATTATTGTGTATGTTGATGACATTATTTTTGGTGGTAGTGATGACAAGATGAGTAAGAAATTTGTTGATCATATGCAGAAAGAGTTTGAAATGTCCATGCTTGGAGAACTTTATTTCTATCTTGGTTTACAAATATCACAAAAAGACAAAGGTATATTTATATCTCAAACCAAGTATGCAAAGGAGATGCTCAAGAAGTTCAAGATGGAAGACTATAAGCTTGTGAGTACCCCCATGGTGACAAGATGCAAGTTAAGAAAGAATGATGACTCAGGTTGCCAGATTCAAATCAAACTTTGTATAGATCAATGATAGGTAGCTTGCTATACCTAACTATATCTAGACCAAATATTACGCAAGTAGTATGAATGATGGCTATATTTTAAGCTACTCCTAAGGAAACACATGTTCAAGTTGTGAAGAGAATCTTTAGATACCTGAAGGGTACTATGGAGTATGGATTATGGTACCCTTGAAATAATGATTTTACTTTGACAACATATACATATGTTGATTGGGTAGGAAGTACTGATGACAGGAGAAGCACTAGTGGTGGAGCTTTCTTCCTTGGTGATAGGCTAGTACCTTGGCTTAGCAAGAAGCAAGATTCAGTGACATTGTCCACTGTTGAAGTAGAATATGTTGTTGTTGTCTCATGGTACACAAGTTTTATGGATGAAGTAGACACTCAAGGACATAAGGGTAGATAATAATGATCCTATTACCATTCTTTGTGATAATACAAGTGCAATCAATATATCAAAGAATCCTATGATGCATTCAAGAACCAAGTACATTTCCATTAAATACAACTTCTTGAGGGAAAAAGTTGCAGATCAGGAAGTTAAGTTGGAGTATGTTAGCACACAAGATCAGATTTCTGATATCTTCATGAAGCCACTTGCCAAGGATAGTTTTGAATATCTCAGGCAGAAGCTGGGACTTATTGCTCGTTCTTCTCAGAAGTAGAAGTGTTGTTACATCTAAACAGGGAGAGTAGTTCAAGGCATATCATACATTACTATTTAGACAAAGGCTACCTCTCATGGGGAGCATGTAGATAGATGGTAGTGGGTGTGTGCAAGATCATGACAGGCCAAACACTACCTCTAAGTGGTAATGAAAATGTGAAAAATAGACTTAAGTAACTTCATGTCAAAAATGGAATGAGTTATCTACATAATCTAGAAATAAGGTAGTAATAAAAGTTGTAATAAATTGAATGTAGTTTATGGGCTACTACTACTTTTTTAAAAAAAATTTAAAAATACTTTGGTGAAAATTGGATATTTCAATGAAGCACTACTAAAATTTTTAGGAAAAAGTAAAAAGTAGGTATCGTTCCAGTCATCCTATGTATGAGAAAAAGATAATATTTTTCCTCCATGATTTGTATTTAAGTAAAGGACACATGAGCGGATGTGATGCATATTTTTTTGAAATTTTTAAGTAAATAAATAATTATTTATGAATTTTTTATTGTGACTTTTTTAAATGATTAAAAATTAATTTTCCATCCAACCTAACTTGGTAAAAAATATATGAAACTCAAAAATTTTAAATTTTAATGTATACCCAATAAGTCCTAGAATGTGATGCATCTTTTGGATTTAAAAAAGGATTAACATGTTGAAAGTTATGGATGTTTTTAAATATGTATATCTATTAGGAAATCAAACATAGAGTATGTAGAAAATTAATAATAATTACCTATTAAAATTATTATGAGGCATATATTATATTTTAAGAATCTTAATAGCTTCCTCTATAAACCCTTTTCATTTGATTAAATTTAGTTGCAAAAAAGTCTATCAGCTTCAAGGAAGAAATTGTGGAAATTTTCAGGATAACACTAAATGGGTGGTTTTGTAAGTTTCTTTGGCAAGTGATGGGACTCCCACTTGCCTAATTATGAGGTAATCCTAAGGAATTTTTAGAGCAAA
The DNA here is from genome assembly GCA_027924645.1 of Cunninghamia lanceolata. NCBI lineage: Eukaryota > Viridiplantae > Streptophyta > Pinopsida > Cupressales > Cupressaceae > Cunninghamia > Cunninghamia lanceolata. The sequence goes on from BSBN01001332.1 coordinate 2,544,175, forward strand.
TCCATATTAGAGCTAGAAATATTAACATCATTTCCATCCAAATCTAAATATTAGTCTAAATGTTAACACTTTTTTATCCAGCAAGGTTTTTCTCCATTGCCACTATTTAGCCCATCATGATCTCGCACTCACCCTAGTTTGGAATTCACAAGTCCATGTGACATGGTGAAGAGAAGCATTCTAGTCAATTGCAGTTGCATTCAAGCAAGAGGTTGATTACCTACCTTTGTCATTGATGTCAAAGGGGGAGAAGTAGAGTAAGGGGGCAAATATAGAAGAGATTGGGTAGTGATTAAAGATAGAATTATTTGAAGATTGCCATTAATGACAAAGGGGGTGATTGTTGAATTATTATCATTGATGTCAAAGTTTGTCATTGTTGTACATTTTTGTCATTGATGTCAAAGGCATTGTCATTTATGTCTAAAGTAATTTGATGTCCAAAGCCTTTTCTAAGGCAAAGGAAGGGAGATTTTATTGAACTATTTCCTTGATAAGTGGTATGTCCAAATGGATGATTTCATGATGTTAAAGACCAAAATGGGTATCCCTAATTCAAATTTGGTGAAGTTTTGATGAAATTTGGACAAGTTATGGGTAGATTTGGAATTTAGAGTTTCAATCTTCACCCTTCGCATAGTGAAGATTGAAAGAAAGAAATCCCGCCAGAGGAAACCCCAAAAATGTCTAAGGCAAGCGGAGTTTGCAGTTTTAGTCTTCACTCTCTGCATAGTGAAGACTGAAAGGAAGGAAGTCCGCTGAAGGAAACCCCAAAAATGTCTAAGGTAAGTGGAGTTCAAAGTTTCGATCTTACCCATTCACTAGGTGAGAAAGTTGGAATAGCCAAGATAAAATGTCAAATGAGTGAAGTCCAAAAAATCTAAGGAAATACATTTGATGGCCTAATGAATGTATTCCACCATTCCACGGAGCAAATTACAAAGGAATAAAACATACCTGCAGAACCGTGGAAAGGTGACACGTAGACTCCTATGTACCTAGGTATGCAATGTATGGGTCTTGTTGAGCTTTTGTGGCTTATTCTGGTGTTTTCCACCATTCCTTGAAACATATTTTGAAATGGGTAAACCCTCTGGTAGAACCATGGAAAGGGTACCATGTGGATATTCCACGTATGAGAAGTCTAACTCCTAATGCAGAAGGCAAAAGAGAAGAAGTCTGAAGTCTGCCTAAGAAGAGGAAAAGGATAGAAGTCCAAAGTCTTGTAAGAAAGGTGAAAGTGCCAAAGTTTGAAGCTTAATAAAGAAGTCAATAGATCAAATGTCTAACGCCTGGTAAAGAAGAGGAAAATGATAGAAGCTTGAAGTCTAGTAAGGAAGGCAAAAGGGTGAAAGTCTAATGCCTGATAAAGAAAGCAAAAGGTGAGAAGTCTGATGTCCGATGAGGAAAACGAAAGGCCAAAAGCCTAATCACCGAAACTCCGCAATTTTAGTTTTTGTAATAGAAGAGGCGACATGATGTATATTGTTAGGATTCATGCTCTAAGATCAAATTAATTAGTTGAGTGAATAGCTAGAACAATTGGAGTCATGCTCGATAGTTGCAGTTGTGATTTTAGTGATCTTCAGTTTTCCCCAACATATTATGATTATGCAACTGTTGTGATTTAGATGATCTTCTATTGATGATTCAATTTCTTCTCATCAGAAGTATTGTTCAAATTTTATTGAGCAGTTTCTTTTCATGTAGAATTTATTGAGAATCTATTATGAAGTTTCTTCTCATGCAAATGTTAGATAGTGTGTGTTGTGTTGCCATGTAAATGGTGAAGAAAATAGGAGAGGGCATGTTCTCTACATATATACTATGCGATATTGTTAATGAGAACAAAGGAGGTAATAATGCTTGGAGCGTATATTACAGAAGAGGGTGTTGAGTAAGAAGAGTAGTCTATGAATGATTTGAAGAGGTGCATCTAAGGTTAGTAATAGAATCAAATGTCTACATAATTGAATTTGTAAAAGATTTAGAGGTTGGTTCCTCTAATGGAAGGAGTTGGTACTTAGATCACGGGATTGTAGTCTCCATAGAATTGGTGTTCTTAAATCAGGGATTTGAAGATTCCTTAAAGATGGTACTCTTAAATATTGTAATCGATGGTTACATTTGTGAGGCTAGATTAGGACGGTAGTTCCTAGCAACATTTTCTCACCATGGTTTCCATGTATATTTGGTGTTAAGGTGTGCATGCTTTCTAAGTGTTTATATTTCTGCATTGGAAGTTAATTTGATCTGATTACCAGATGGTATAAGTTTTATGTATTATTGACCTACTGATTCACCCCTCCTCTCAGTAGATTATGTGTGTTCTAACAATGTTTTAATCCCCTTGCTGGTTGTTGAGTTATCAGCACCTTTGTTCTAATTTACCAGCCCCAAGCCCCTTTATTTTATTCTAAGTTTGATTCATCATGAGCATCGCAACCTCCATTTAAGCCTATATTTCTATTGCTATGATGGTGGCCAAAGACACCACATGTCCCCCATGAGTCCTTATTTTTAATTGCCCTGATCTATTTAATATTATTTTGATATATGTTTATCGGGTGTATCCCTTCCAAGCCTCCTGACATGTGGTAGTCATCTATTATCTTGTCATGAGGATTTGCCTCATTGCAACCTTGGTTTAAGATGAAAACTTAAAACATCGAATGTGTGATAAGGTGCCATGTATCCCTTTGGCCATAGTAGGAATAATAATTATATAATATAAAATAATAATTATATAATATAATTATTATTAGATATTATATTATATATTATATAATTATTAATGTATATTATATAATATAATAATATCATATACAATAATAATTATTAATATATATATAATTTATAATAATTATTATATATAATATAATTATTATCGTATATTATATTTAACGCTAACAAGATTTATAAAGTATAAGCATAACCATAACCCTAATTAGATTAAAACCTTATTCTAAACCTAAATTAAGTGACTGTAAAATTTATAAGATCATAAATAATAAAAACCACTAGTAAGATTCATCATGAGAGAAGTAATAATTTATAAATCCTTGATTGTATTAACTCTCAATTGTCACTTACAAAAAACACAAATGGAGATAAAATGCATAAATAGTTTGCATTCTATTATTTAATTCAAGTGGGGAGAATACATCATACAAAAGTACTCACAGACCAAAATCCCCTATAATTTATTGCTCCTCAACATAGACTACATACATACAATTACAAATGGTGATTACATCACATAATTTTGTATCCATGCATTATATTCCTACGTTGCCGGCCAGTTGTACTTCAAAATTTTATCAACTCTTTGCATATAAGTCAAGTACCTAGAGTCTAAGGATATATTAGTTTCTTTTATGAAACTACTCAAGCCAGATTCTAAATTCAGTAACCTATCCATTTCAGCATTACATTGCACATGATCAATCTTGCTCCCAGCGATGATTGATTTGATGGAGACAGGAACTATGTTGCAAAATTTTGTTTCCAATCTGACAGAGACTACTCAATGCCATTATTAGTATAAACTGGCAAGAGGGAATACTTTTCAAGATACCTAAATCTATTAATTTTGTCCTTTAGCATTATAACATGTCGGTCATCAAAACCAAAGACATCATTCAAAATTCCCCTGATTTCATGTGTGTTGATCACTCTATCTGGTACATCAGAACCTATGCTAGCACTATTAGAAATATGATTCATCACTTGCACACACAGAATCCAAGTACCTAGAAAATCCCTTAATGCTAACTCATTCATATTATGGCTTTCAATTACATTTTTCAAATTAATTACACAAACCCATGCATCATCTACTTTATTCAACACTTTACTCATCTGATGATCCAAGAAGTTTTTAATTAGAGCTACTTGTTCACTTTTGTGCTCTTCTTTGAGTTTGTCAATCACACTGTTGCTCCTAAAATTTTCTTGTAATTTAGTAACAACCATAAAATCTTCTTCATATCTTGATAATTCATTAGACAAGACATAGAAGGTGCTGAGAAGACTTCAATTCTCATGGAAAGAAAAAATGATTTGAGCTTGTTGTACTTATGTAATAGCTTCAGATAATCCTCACTTTATTTGTCTAGTTTTTCTTGTAGCTTCCTTGCTGCAACTTCACTAAATTTTGTTGTAGCTACAACCAACGATGCATCCTGAGGGGCAATGGTGTCAATTAATCTTCTCACAATTAACTCACATGCGAGCTCATTTATATCCCTTTCCACTTGTAGTTTATTATCACATGGAACCATAGCCTGAATTGCCAAAGTCTCATGATTGGCATTAAAACCTAGTCAAAATAATTCTTTTGCTTGCTCATGTGTCAATACTTCATCATCAAATTTATCTTGCCTTCTAATAGTATCCATAACAATAGAGGATGAGAAATCGCATCCTAGCAAGAGAAAAAAACCACTTTCCTTTACTAACCTTCTTCCTTCCTCAGGGGTAATGATACTAACATCCATGTCAACTTCCTTCAAAACCTTCTGAGTAATTGCCACCTTATCCTCATTTTCAGCTTTACATTGTTCCTCATTCAACTTATTTAGGTACATCTTAGACTTCCTATACAAAACTGAAGATCTAAATTTCTTTGATTTAATGAATTCATCATGAGATAGAAATTCCTTGCAAGCCAATGCTCTAACATCTTTTATAGCCCCTCTACTTTCTTATAGGCTCAACAAAATTCTTGATGGGGGAGGCAACCATATTTCATTCCTAGGAGGGGACCTTAACACCTACTGCACCTCATCCAAGTCAATTTGGTTTTCCTCAACCTCCTCTGTCAAGGACTAATCAACTAAAGGTTGATTTTCAATAGTTGGTTCAGGGGGAGGAAGTGAACTCCTTGCGTCTCCTACAACCTCGTCAACCATAGGTTGAGAAGGTTCTTCAATATTTTCCTTAGGGAGTTGTTGCTTCTCAGGAGACTATGGCTTCCTTTTGGCTACAAACTTGAGTTCCTTGGCATGTTCCAACATCACTTGCATCTTATGAATAGGATCACCAATCTCACTGAAGGCACCATTGTATGTAGGGTTCTTCAAATTCCTCTACCTTTCTTCAAGTAGAATGAGACCTCAATTTTCTCTTCTTAGTTTCATCTCTACCTCTGAAACACAATTTCTAAGCAAATCCTCCTGCTCATTGAAACAATGCTCAAACCCTGATCTGTGTTTCTATCTCCTTACCATGTCAATAAAGTTCTTATGCTAATTGCTTGAATGAGGTCCACATTTATAAATACATTGGGGAAAAGTAATTTCTTTAAATCAAATTCCCAAATGTGTGAAATGGATTTTTCTAGGGCACGGTGGTTGTATCCAAACATAGATAGCTCCCACCCTCCTATTGGTAGGATTGCATCCTTAATGTACTAATGAAAATCATTAAACCTATCTGTCAATTCCCTTGTACCATGGGCATATTTATATTTTTTAGAAGATCTCAGGAACTAGTTTATAAGGTCTTTGGATAAATCCCTCTTGATTTTACCCCCACGACCGGACCTCTGACTCATGATTATAGGCAAAAGGATAGGCTACAAGGAAAAAAGAGGGATGAAGGCTTGACAATTCTAACAACTTGGGAGGGGCTTTTACAATTTACAATACTACCACAAAACCACAAACATCTAACATTCAATGTAGGTCATAGATAGCCCTAGTGATCAACATACTAGTTTATTGGTGATTAGGAGCTAGGGTAGTCACCCAAACTTTGAATTCACAATCACCAACTACTCAGTCAAAACTTCCTTCAACTCACATAAGTCTTTAGTATGCTTGGAATTGCAATGTGCATAATGGAATTGAAAATGGAGGATGAATTTCTTGTCATCACCTCGTCAATTGCTCAATTAAAGACAACCTGGTAGCCTGTGTTTGCATGCCATGAATAGTCACTTTTTTTAATATCAATGTTCAATCAAGACCAGACCTTGGTCCTTGAATCAACAGTCATCATATGCCAAAGCCATATTGCAACCTCAAATGAATGACCAACACTTTAAACTTGCACATTGCGCTGGATCGTTAGATCTTTATTAGTTGAGCACCTTAAAACACCACCATCGATATTATATATTATATAGTATATTATAATAATATATCTAAAATAACTATATATATATATTATATTAGATATATAATATATATAAGTATATATTTAATATAATATAATATATATATAATTATATATTATAATAATATATCTAATATAATATATTAAAATAATATATTACGATAATTATATAGTATAATTTATAAGTATATTATATTACATTACATTACATTATATTATATTATATTATATTATATATAATAATAATATTATTATATATTGTCCAAAGGGTTGAGCTTAATTGGCTAAAATATTGGGTTCTTGTTGAGGAGACCCAAATTCAAATCCCCATAGGGACATCTAAGTGACTCTTGGTCTTCCATAGTTAGTGGAATTCTAAGTTGTGACTCTTGGCTTCTAATGTGGATGTGTTCTAATTTTTAAGTGTTCATGCTTGGGGATGAGGACCCCTGTGTTCTGGCCTCACTGGTTCATAGCTATGGTCAAAAAGTGTTCACATAGAAAAAAAAATTATTATATGTTATATAGATAAATATGCTAACCAGGTTACACTAATTTAAATCATATTCGTAACTATAACCCTCACTATACATGGAACTGTAACCATAAGTGTAACCATAAGTATGACCATAATGTAACAAATTTATAAAGTATAAACATAACATTAACCTTAATTATAGTACAACCTTATTCTAATCAAGATCGGACCTTGGTCATTGAATCAATGCTCATTGTATGCCAGGGCCATATCGCAACCTCGAACAAAGGACCAACACTTTAAAGCTGCATGGTGCACTGGACCGTTAGATCTCTAAATTAGTCGAGCACCTTAAAACACCACCATCGATATTACTTCCTTGGAATGGACAAGTGTTACCATATCACATCGTCGTAGCCTCAGCACTTACCACCATCTAGAAGCATACGTGATGTGCTCATCACTAGATCACTCTTGGTGTAACAAATTAAAATACCACCATTGATTTTACTATTATTACATGAGTCATCAATGTAGGCCCGACTTCATATAAAGGGTTTAAGGGAGCTTCAAACTTTAGTGCGATGTTTCACCATTCGATGAATGTTTGGATGGATAGTTGTAGTTGAATTCTAGAATGAAATGTCTTAAGCACAAGATTTGCAAACTCAAACCTCTGGAATCAATCTACAGTCGCTAGATTTACAAAGACCTATGGTTGAATAATTATTATATATAATATAATATAATATAATATAATATATTATTATAAATATTATATAATATATTATAATAATATACCTAACCTATATTATATTATTATATATAATATTATAATTATAATTATTATATAATATATTATAATAATATATCTAAGCTATATTATAATATAATATATAATTATAATTAGTATGCTACGTGTGTGCAGAGGTACATTGTTTGATTAGAGGTCTATGGCTTGTTTTTGATAAGCTCGGCTGGAAACCAGGTCCAGATCCCTTTAACAAAACAACCCTAAGGGCATCAGGCCATTAACATGCCAAAAATAGCAGCTTGACAGCACAGAAACATTAGACCAAAACAACAGAATAAAACACAACAAAACGACAGAGAAAATAGAAAATAGGAGAAACAAGAAACTACAGGCTGTCAGTCGCCCCAAACTTGGCCAGGAACTTAACCATCTCCTTGTAGTCACCTAAGCTATCAATGCCCACTTGTTTAACCTTGTCATCCATATCCTTCACCACAACGAAGATGGAAGCTGCCCAGTGTAAAGCTTTAGCCGCGAACTCCGCCATGACCTTCTATTTGTTCTGCATTGAGTCCATTCTTTTCTAAAGATTCTAGATATCCTCTGCATGTTTGACACACAGAGCACAATCCCCCTTATTGTCTTGATGAATAGCCTCCCCCGCATCTTCCTTACCAACAGTGGCCTTCTTCTTACCTTCCATATTTTTCAAGCTGCTTTCATTCATCGAGGCAAAGTGGCTAGTGCCCTCAAATTCATGCACAGAATCGATCGAAGTCTCCTCTCCCTCTTCATCCACAGTCTCTTCCACAAACTCAGAGCCCTCAAAACCTTCCACCCCTAGAGAACTAATCAGTGGTTTCCTAGTAATCCTTCTAGAATGGCAAATACTTGGAAGAATAGTCTCCCCACCTTCACTACTACCCTTAGTTTCCATAATAGTGTCCAATTCCACAATTTTCATAGGAGCATCCTTTGTGGCAGTACCCTTCCCTTCCTTCTTCTTCTTCATCAGAGTTCCCTCATTTCCTCCACCTGTCTCTCTTGCTAGACTTCCTTCCATGCACTGGAGTGACATGCTTCTATTTTGTGTTTTTAGTAGAAGCAGGGGTCTCAAATAGATTCCCTTCCACCGCTCTGGGGTTGCCATTAATTATAGGAGTCCCAATGCAAGTTTTCACTTTACCCTTACCCCTGTGAGAACTACCTAGTTGTGGGTCCTCCAGAATCTTAACTTGAATAGGTTTAGGTGGACATAGGGCAAGATGGAAATGATATAGTTTCAAAATAAGGCCTTGATGTATTGAAATGAGAGGGTGATTGGCATTCTTGGCCCTAAGCTCCCTAACAGACTTAATGGAATTAGCCAGTGAAGAGAGTAAAACGAAGGGAAAGCTAATCTCAACCTTGTTCATAAACTAATTTAAGAGAGCAAAGTGATAGTTGTAGTATACATGAAATCATGCTTCCAACGTGAAAAACTTCATTATCATGAGATAGATTTGTCTCCATGGCTCTGGCAACAACTCTCTCGCGAACCCACCATGAAGTTTCATAGGAACCTCCCCCTCACAAAAGAAGAGATTCATGTGCTCTAGGTTGGCCATTTTGCTTCACCTCGAATGCTTTTATCATTTCATGGGTAAACCAGTGGCTTGCCCAATGACCTCCTTAGAAACTTGGAATCCAATCTTCCCAATCCTGACTTCTTTGGTTTCCTCATCCCACATCTTTGCAAACTATCTTGACAGATTTTCATCATGCCCCGTCATCCCTTCAAGGAAAGGCACTACCTCCCCCTCTTGGATAATATTCCAAACAATAGGGTCCTGCTTAAATTCCTTAGCTGAGTTGGGTTCAATTTTCATGATGTCTCCTCCCATCTAACTGGTCTGAGAATGGTTAAGGAAACTAAAGTAGTTTTGATCAATATGGAAATAATCACAATTCACAGCTTTGAAATTAGGAAAGGGACCACTAAAATAGCAATTATGCTGAGTTGTAGTAATGATGACGGTGCAATTATTATTGTTAAAAACCTTAAGATTGCCACCTAGATACGTCTCATCAGGGGAAGGATTTAGCTGCCACCTCATGTGAAGATAGGTGACACCAGCCTCTGTCTTAAACCAACCAGGATGGATCATGAAATTAGTCGTCACATCCATCCTCCATCTCCCAACCACCTGTCCACTCATCCGTGGCTTGTTTTCTCAGTCTAAGAGAAGAAAAATATCAGATAAGAGTCTGGTCATTAGTGTGATGTATTTTCTGTGACTAGATATAATAGTTCAATAATGCAAGTTTTGTGTATATCATCTCAAATTCATTTTATAAATTGCATTCCAGAATTAATAATCAAGAATTCCTTATTTCTCTCATGGCACATTTGCTATTATGTAATATGCATTATTGTTGTGTATTATTTTATGACCAAGGAACAAAATAATTCTTATACACAGAATAGTTAATTGTAATGTTACTTACAAATGATTGATGTATGGATAACTAAGTACTAGATGCATATTATTTTCCATTATAACTTATTAGGTCAATGTTAAATTGTTAATGTTGAGACAAATTCACACAATCTTAGCATGTTTTTCACATAAACTAAAAATAGAGAGTTACATGTTGTTGACAGACATATCAAATTCATATACTTCTATTCCTATGACAGACATCAAAACTACATACATCCCATTTTGTTTTTCAAGTCTTATTCCAACTGAGTGCATCCCATTTATAGAATTAAGGGTGTCTCTTACAAGTTACAAACATTCCCCTAGTTGTGTGATTGAGAAGGTTGTTGCAATGAAAGACAAACTTTCTCTACAAAACCTAGGATGCCTGGCCCCTTAAACAACCTGACATGGATGAAAGAAAATAGGAATCTCTTTGCCAATTCCATTCATTCCCAGAGAAAGTGTTATGATTTTTTCCTTTTCTTTGAAGGTACACAACTGTAACCAAGAGTATACTGATAAGATTTTTTTGAGAATGGGTATGGTATTACCATGGCCATGATAAGGAGAAAAGACAAGCTCCAATCCATTAAAGGAGAAAAAAACTTGATATGTTGCATGATAACACTTGTTTCATTTATAGAATTATGAAAGGCAACTAGATACTCAAGATTCTGCATAAGATGAGTGTACATTGTACTATAGTTGTATTAACTTATTATTATTAATTTTGCACCATAACTATTATTATATGAGTCATCAAAGTGGGTACGACTTCATATAAATCTAGCTTCAGACTTCGGCGTGATGTTTCACCATTCAATGAATTTTTTGATGGATGGTTGTAGTTGAATTCCAGAATGAAATGTCTAGAGTGCTAGACTTGCAAACTCAAACCTCTAAAATCAATCTAGAGTCATTATATTTACAAAGATCAATGGTTGAGATTATACAATAGTTTTCAACTCCACCACTCAACGTGTGTGTTGTTTTAAATTATTAATTCAATCTACAAACTTGTAGGCCATCATTAAATTTTGTTTGAAGTGGGAATACAACTACAAACTTATACTGAAGAATAGAATAGAATAGAATAACTTTTAAAAAATTAATTTCCACTAGAATAGAATAAAATTTATAAGAAAAAATTGTAACACATTTCACTCACTTTACTTCACATTTGGCACTTAGCAATTTTAATTGATACTATTTGGAAGTGAGAGGGTCAAGGACTCAAGGAGATTGCAATGAACCAGAAATTTTAATATCATTTGTGTAATGCCATGGAGTCACTCAGTGCGAGTCTTTGTATTAATCTTTTCCGAGTAAGTGAAATACATAAATACTTCATTCCTATTACTATTGCTATTACTATTGTCCTTGAGACTTCAATTTTTTCAATCTTGGGGTTTAGGGTTGAGTGTTTACAAGCATGTCTACCAACACTACCAGAACAAATATTAGGAAAAACAAAGAAAGAGATAAAATAGACTACATCAAATTTCTTAAAACCCCAAGTTTTACATATGATAACCATGATATTTATGACCTTGTAATCTTTGGTAGGTTTACCTCAACGCTTAGATTTTCATTAGAGAATAAGGTACTTCAAGTACAACCTAACCCAAAATCAAAGTTGTAATTGTTGTAAGCACTAAATCAGGGAGTAGTAGCTTCCTTGGGTTGTAGCCCTAAAACAATGTTGTAATACTATTACAATGAGTATAATATATTGTGAGCTAATCCTCACTGTGGTCTTTCCTTGTTTTAGGGTTTTCCACATAAAAATACTTGTGTTATGTGTGTTGCATGATTTCATTTATGTTCTTCAAGTTATTTAGTTTTATATGCAAATATTTGTTTAAGTTTTAGTGTTTTTTAATTCACCCCCCCTCTCAACACCTCATTGTGTTCAACAATTGCTATCAAAGAAAAGTGACTTTGAAAAGTCTAACAGTTGAGGTAGATACTACACTTTAACACATGGAATCTAAAGTTATGCATAATGATGTGTTTGTATCAGAACCAAATCTAGATGTAATGGAACCTAAAGGCTGGGATCTTCATGGATATGAAGTAGACCTTGAGGGAGAACTCAATTCACCCCTTGATGAACTAGATGAAGCAAGAGGATTGAATGTAGAATATGAAGACATGCTTGAGATAGAAAAATAGATAATTGACAAATTGAAGATAAAGGCCAAAGAATCAAAAGAAGAAATTGGAAAATTGAAAACTCTGATAGAAGGAGATAAAGGAGGTGACATGAAGCTCAAGGAGGTAGAAGAAATGATCTCAAATTTGAAAGTAATGGTTGAAGAAGAAAAGCAGATTGAAGATAGCTTAAACATCAAGCTCTATGAGAAATCAACTAAATGTTCAAACTTGAGGAAGAAGTTGTCACTCTAAGAAAAGAACTAGAAAAGGAAAAAGATTAGAGGAATAAAACTAAAATGGGGATCTAAAATCCTTTATGAGATAATTAACTCCCAAAATCTAGCAAAAGAAAAATCAAGCCTTGGTTTTGAAAAGGGGAAGAGTCCTATGATCACTACCTCTACAAATCTATATTATAACTTCCAATAAGGAGGAATGACTGGAACAAAGGAAGAGACTTACACTAAAGATCTTAAGAAGAATGCTTCCAAAGTTACAAAAGAATATAAATTCAGTCTTGTCTAGAGACAAAGGAAGAATATGAAGAAGAATTTCATGAAGCCTACAGCTAAACAAACTGCTCCTATCAGGTATCCTCAAAGTTCCAATGGTAATTGATATACTTGTAATAAATTTGGACACAAAGCTTCTTATTGCAGAAGTAAGATGAATCAAAATGTTGTAAGGTGGTATACTTGCAATAAGGTTGGTCATAAAGTTGTTGAATGTAGGAGTAAGTTAAGTCAAAATCCTATAAGTTGTTATGATTTCAATAAGATGAGACATAGGGCTAATTAATGCATAAGTGAAATGTCAAGGAATAATAGGGACAACACTCATCCCATTCATGGATACTATTACACTTGTAACAATTTTGGCCACAAGGTAGCTAATTGCATATCTAAGGTGAGGAAAAATGGTAATGCTCAACAATTAAATTTCACTTGTCATAAGTGCAATCAAACAAGGCACTCTGGAAGGAATATAAGGCCTTCTCCACAAAAGAAGGTTGATATTGCTCAGCAAAAGAAGGAAATGAGCAGAGTGTGGAAGAAGAAGGAAGAATGTGGAGTTTTTGGACCTCTATCTAGTGCAGGTGGATCCTTTGGTAACTAAAAGGATGAAGTACTGATTCAAGAGGAGTTACAACTATAAGTTTCTTTAAAACCCCTGAATGAATGAGATGTAGAACTCCTCAGCATTTTGACTAAATTTGATATGAGATGAAGAATTTTGATCAAATTTCTAGAGTAATTGAATTATATGTAGAAGATTGCTAAGTGCTCATGGAATTCTAGATAAAGAAAAGAAAAAAGATAAACTAATATGTAGAAAGGGAAACTAGAGAAGACTCATGAAAAGGTTTGAAAAACACATTACTTCTGGCTGGGTTAGAAGATTTCATTGTTGATTAAAAGAAAATTATATGGGTTAGGGGGAGAAACTTAGTTTATCTATTTAATTCCCTGATGTGTTGTGGCTTCTCTCTACAGAAGCATGTTATACAAATTGATTGACATGGAATTCTCTAGGAAGGACATAGGCAAGGCAATGAGTCTTCATATTCTCAAAATTTTGGAGGAAAATATCTTAATGCAGGAAATTGGAGAAGATTTTAGGGTTTTAGTGATAAGGGCATCTACCAAAAGGTAGTGCATTTATGACAAAAGGTTGTTCCATTTAAGCAATTGCCATCTGATTCATTTTGCATTTGAAGTGTTTAAATTTCTTTGCCAAGGAGAAAAGGTACACTTGGAGCATTTGAGAAGCAAAGCAAAAAGGCAAAACCCTAGCAGCAAGTTTTAGAGATGTTAGGATATATATTCACGCAAAATTGGAAGAGATTGACATGGCAAATTTGAAACCCTAAGGCATAAACTATTAGATGATGATGATATGCATTACAACCTAGAGTATGCCAATATTGAAGTAAAATGGTTGGATGTTTGGAAAGATTTTTTGGATTTCTATAATGAACATGACTGGGTTAGGTATATCCTTAGTAGAATTCATGATGAATTCATATACCTTGAGAAACATCATTAAATAATGAAAGAAGCTATTAGGACTGTAACAGGGTTATGTTCCATTAGACCCATACCATAGTTGAAATCAATCAAGAATGAAAAGGTCACTAAATTAACCAGTACCAAATTTGACAAGAGAGCTTTAAAAATTGATGATATTGTTGACCCCAACATGAGATATGCAAGGATGGGAATTGCATACAAAGTGTACTACTCCACCAAAAAGGGATCTGCAATTGCTATAGCCATACACATTGCCTATCAAATGGATAAAGAGGGTAAGGATTTTGATTTGTGTGAAGTTATGAAGGATCAATTGTTAGATAATATGAGGAGAACAAAGGAAATGTGATACAACTTTAAGTATGGCTCACTGATCATTTACCTGGCATTCTATTTCATGAATGAGTTACCAGGATATACAGGAAAAATATGGCAAGAAGATAGGCTAGTAGCAACACAAATCAAAGAATACATAAGAATGTTTGACTCACAAAGCTGTAATATCGTCTTCCGAGGTTTCTTCAAAAATTTCCAAACTAAAATGCATAGAAGTGATAGAATCTCTTTTGATCTGATCAGCAAATGCAAAGATGACATAACATTTCTTGTGGACAAAGATCGGTGTTATATGGTAACAGTTAATCCAAGGACTTTGATGATTCCCAAGCTTCCATATGAAGCACTTGATGAGGAAGTTAAGGCCTATGCTGGAATTTTGTTAAGTCAACCTAAAGATCCTAAAGGTGAAAGTTTTGGAACTTATGAAGAAACTCAAGACAAAATATGCAAGAAAAGGGCTGAAGAAGAGGTAGAGAAGAATAAAGAAAAGCTATTCAAAAAAGTTGGTATCCCACCTGGAGGTTTTACTACTTAAAATATTACAGAATATGGTGTACCACTCACTTCCTAGCATCCAACACTAAGAAGATCAGGTAGATCTACTTATCAATCTATTGCTAGTATTGCACAACCTACTTCCTCTATAAAGACAACATCTACCAAACAGACACAAGTTTCTGAAGGACAAACATAGATGAAATACAAGGGAAAACAATCAGAGAAGAACAAAGAAACCATTGTAGAGGATATTGAGAGTGATAAATAAGAAGTAATGTCAAAGAAACTAGAGAAAGGAAAATAAAAAAAGAAATCAAGAGTGAAGGTGAAGGCCAAAATGAAGAAGAAACAAGGTATTAAAGAAAGTGAAGAAGAAGAAGAAGAAGATGAGAAAACTCCCCCACTCAAGAAGAAGAAGAAAAATGGCACTCAGGTACCAACACCTCCTCCTAGAGAACCTATGTCTCTAGATGTTGTTTACAATGCCATTGTTTGTTTCAATTTGTTTAATGAAATTATGGTGCTTCATCTAAAATCTTCTCCTAAGGATCAAGCCATCATTGAAAAGGAAGTTGCAATGTACATGATGAGATATAACAAGTGGTGCATTCATGGTCAGAGGGTTCAGAGAATGAACTGTCCAAACCATGCAGCTAGAGTAAACACAATGGAAACATAACAATGCAATGGAAGATTTAAATTCTCAATATATCATATATTCATAATGCTTATATGCTAGAAACATGTGGGCTACAATCAAAGGGCTCACATGCCTACTTTCTAGGTTACAATAGATATGCAAGATATGGCATTAAAGTGCCTTATAGAAAAGAATCTAACTATCAAATATACATAAATTTTTGAACTTAGAACTACTCCCTTCCTAATACATCTTAGAAATATATATATATATATATATATATATATATATATATATATATATATATATATATATATATATATAATCTCTGAGCTTATGAAATCCTCTGCATTAGCTATAAGAAGTTACAAACTCCAATGAAGGATGTAACATGTAGGAACAAGTAGGTCGGACTTCAACAACTGGTAATGCTCTACAAATGCATGAAACTTGGTGTGGTACTCAAGTAAGGTCTATCTAATCCATATGTATCATGTATGATGTTTCATTTGGCTCCACAAGTCACAAAAGTGCTTTGTAAACCTTCTCCTTCAACTGATTGTCTGACTGCTTTGTTCTGTGAAAGTTGATCTTCTAATAGTGATAACTTTTTGTAGACAAGTTGAAATGACATAAAATTTGGATATGATGTAGATGATGATATGTAGATGCTAAGTCCTATTCCATGAGCTCTAACATAAAGATGCAATGAAATGTGGTACAAAATTCTAAAACTGCAAATGACTAAACTAAATTGAAAATGCAAGAAAGAAAGAATGCAAATGTTTTTGGTTGATGCAAGATTGCTTTGCAACTTGGGATGCTCCTGCATTTGACACCTGGGGTTGTTGAAAAAATTGAGTCCCTCACTTTGTTGGGGCTAGAGGAAAACCAAGGTGGTCTACCTCAACCTGAGAAATCCAAGTTGAGTCTTCTTCCTGTCTACCTTTCCACTTTACCAAATATTCTCTGTATTGCTTGCCTCTGGTGCTGCACCCAACTCTACTATCCAAGATGTCCTCTATCTAATCTAGTTTTTGTTGTGGTAACTAATTATTCAAACCATCTTCAATGATGTCACTTGATTGTCCTTCATGATACTAATATAAGTCTGTAATGTTGAATATAAGTGATATACCCAATGTCTCTGATAGATCCACTTCATATGCATTCCTTGAATCAAACATCCTATGAATCTTACATGCTCCAAACTTCTTCATCTTCAACTTGTTGTATGTCACTACTATCTAAAAGTCTCTCTTTTCTTAGAAATACCATTACTTCATCTCAAACTAAAAATTATTTGTCTCCTCTTCTCATCTGCTTTCTCCTTATACTTGCTATTTATTTTCTCCAAATGCTTCTTGTACTAATTATGTACTGTCCCCATGTATCCTGTAAATTTTTCTGCCTCTACACTTGTCTTATTCTCCATACTAATGTCCATCAAATCTGTAACTCCTCTAGGTTTCATTCTAGTCACAATCTCAAATCGTGTCTTCCTTGTACTCATATTCATTGAATTATTGTATGCAAACTCTACTTTTGGTAGAATTAGATCCCAATTTCCTACCTTGTCTCCCACTAAACATCTCAACAAGTTACCTAAACTCCTATTTACCACTTGTATTTGTCCATCTATTTGTGGATGAAATGTTGAACTCAATTTTAGGTTTGTCTTCATCTTCTTCCACAATGTCCTCCAAAAGTATCCAATGAATCATGTCTCCCTATCTGAAATTATGCTCTTAGGTAATCCATGCAATCTCATAATCTCCTTGAAAAATAGGCCAGCAACATGCACTGCATCATTTGTCTTTTTCTAAGGTATAAAATGCAACATCTTTGAAAATCTATCCACCACTACCAATATAGAATCATATCCCCTCTGTGTTCTTGGAAATTTTAATATGAAATCAATTTTTATGTCTTCCCAAGGTCTCTCTAGTACTATCAAAGTTTTGTACAAACTAGTATTCTGACTACTCCCATTTGCAACTTGACATACTCTACAACTCTACACAAACTTCATTACATCCTTATATATCTGGGGCCAAAAATAAAGTTCACTTACCAAAGCCACTATCTTGTCAATTCTAAAATGTCTTGCCAATCCACCACTATGCTTCTCCATGATCAAATTATCTCTCATCGAACTCTTAGGTATACACAACTGATTTCCTTTGAACAACATATCCCCTGAATGAAATAATTGAACCACTTACTTCTATCTCTCATAACAAGTTCCTTACATGCTTTCCATGGTTTTGTAAAATCAAGATCTTCTTCATACATGTGCTTTAGTTCCTCAAAAACTAATACTTCTACTTTCATCTCTATCAACAAATTCCTTCTACTCAATGCATCTGCAACTTTGTTTGACTTCCCACTCCTATGCTTGAATACAAATGTGTAACTCTGCATGAACTCTACCCATCTCATATGTCTTTGATTCAACTTCCCTTAACTATTCAAATATTGTAAATATTGATGATCCATGTACAACACAAAATCTTTCGGCAAAAAGTAATGTCTCCACTTCTTCAAATCTTGAATTGTGGCATAGAACTTCTGATCATAAACTAAATATCTTCTCCTTGCATCATTCAACTTCTCACTAAAATATGCTACTGGTCTACCTTCTTGACTTGACATTTCTCCTATTGCATCTCCACATGCATCACAATCTACTTGAAATACTTTGTTGAAATCTGGTAATGCTAACATTGGTTGCTCTGTCACTTTCTACTGCAACAATTCAAAACTTTAATCTATTCCTGATGTCCACTTAAAATCCTTTCTGTCACCTCTCATTATCTCTATCATCAATGTGCATACTGAATTGAAATTTTTGATGAAATTCCAGTATAATCTTGCTAATCCATGAAATTATCTTACCTCTCCAATGCTTTCAGGTGTTGGCCACTCAACAATTGCTCTAACCTTTTTAGGGTCCATCTTCAATCCTTTTGCAGAAATCACAAACCCCAAATATACCAATTATTCTTTCATGAAACTACATTTTTTGATGTTTCTCAACAATTTCTCTTCTCTCAACCTTTGGAATACTTGTCTAATAGCCACAAATATTCTTCTTTTGTCTTACTAAAAATTATTATATCATCCAAGTATACAATGACAAACTTACCCAATAATTTCTTCAAAACCTCATTTATCAACCTCATGAAAGTACTTAGTGCATTAGTCAATCCAAAAGGAATCACTAACCATTCATACAATCCCTCATTTGTCTTAAATGTAGTCTTCCATTCATCTCCTTCTCTGATCCAAATCTAATGGTATCCACTCTTCAAGTCTATCTTGGTAAAATACTTTGCTCCACTCAAACAATCCATAATGTCATCCATCCTTGGCAATGGAAATCTATACTTAACTGTGATCTTATTGATTGTTCTAGAGTCTGTACACATCAACCAATCTCTAACTTTCTTCAATGCTAGTACTACAGGTACCGCACATGGGCTCAAACTTTCTCTGATCAATCCTTTCCTCAACAACTGTTGTATCTGTCTATTCAGCTCCATATTCTCTATTGGTGTCATTTGTTGTGCTGCTTTGATAGGCAAAATAGCTCTAGGTATAAGGTCCATATGATGACTGATACTATAGATTGGTGGCAATCCTTCAGGTACATTATCTGATATAATGTTTTCATACTTTGTCAACAATTCAATTATTTCCTCTAGATGTTCTTCTTCTTTTAGGGTTCCACACTTCTTAGGAATCAAAGCAAAACACATGTTCTCATGTCTCAAACCATCCATAAATTTCCTTCCATCAACCAAACAGATTCTAGCATTCCCACATACTTCACTTTTAGGCTCATTTTCCAAAGGTATCAAGATATGTTTCTTCTCATTTGATGTTATGGTATAAGTATTATTTCTCCCATCATGTATAGATTTTTTATCATATTGTCATGGTCTACCCAACAATATATGACATACATCCATCGGCATAATATCACACAATACTTCATCATTAGAAGATGATGTATGAAATTTAACCAAACATTGTTCACTCATCAGTACCTTGTGTTTATCCTGAATCTATGCTATCTTGTAGGGCTTAGGGTGTTTCAATCTCTCTAGGTTTAGCTTAGTCACCATCTCCTTTAAAACCAAATTATCAGTACTGCCACTATCAATGAGCATTTTAAAACATTTACCTCTTGATTTACATCTTGTCTAGAACAAAATTTTCCTCTATGGTAGTTCCTCAGTTGTCTCTGCTTGAAATAATGCTCTCCTCATGACTAATAATTCTCCTTTCTCTGGCTTCCAACTAAACTAGGTGATCTAATAGGTTCTTCCTCCACATAAGAGTTGCTCTTGCACTATTCTTTGTCTTCTTTCTTGTACTTCCTTGATGACATTCAAATTCTCTATGTCCTTCACCTCCACATTTAATACATGTTCCTCTAAATATTCTCTTATTGAATCCTCTTCCATTTCTCCTATATCATTCATTGTGGTAAGAATTATTATTTCCTCTATGGTAGAAATTTTTGTCATCTCTCAAGTATGAATTGTTTTGTCTATCTTCCTTCTTGAATGGATTACTTTCTTTGTTTTACTTCGTATAAGGTCTTTCTCCTCTGGAATATGTTCTACCTCTTTGAAATTTACCTCATCTACCTCTCTGTCTTCTTTCATTCAACTTGTCTTCAACTTTTAATCCAAACATATATGCTTCTTCTATCATTTCCATCCTTACCAGGCTTAGTTCTTCTTGAATATTCATCCTCAATCCATTTCTGTATCTCACCACTTTCTCCTTGCTTTCTTTACTATGTCTAGTCCTTATGATCATCTTATGAAATTCTTCAGTATACTCCTTTACAAATTTCTCCTTTTGCCTTAGGTTTTGCAACATCTTCAACAATTCCAACTCATAGTCAGCAGGTATAAACTAATTCTTCAACTTTGTCACCATTCTATCCTATTTTATGATCTTTTCTTTCCTCTCCTATTCCTATCCAACTAAACTTCTTTCCACCAAATAGTAGCATGTCTTTTCAACTTAGTCTTCGCAAATCTTACTTTCTCTGAATCTTCAATTTCTTCATATTCAAAGTATTCCTCCAAGTCATTTATCCAATCAATCAGTTCCTCTGTATTCAAATTTCTAGTGTAGTTCGGTAATTCCACTATAGGTCTCTTACCAATCTTTGAAATAGCTTTCAACATCTTCACTTGATCCGATTCTTCTTATTCTTCTAGGGCTTCTTCATTTTGATCTACATATTAAAATTCTTCATCATCACTTTCAACATCATGTCTATGGGTTAGTCCTCTTCTTCTATCTTCTTCTATAGCATCCAATCTAACTTTCATTATTTTCATCATCTCTATCATTTCTTCCATTCTTCCAGCAATAGTGCCCATAGTATCCATCCTCCTCGATGGCATCTCTTCCTAGGATTTGGTGCAACTACCTCAATTCGGCAATCTGACTACAAGGTAGCAACTACCTCACAATCAACGCTCTGTTGACAAACACAAGTAGACTGCCTTAGGTTGGTGATCAATTCACTACAAGATCTTGTGAAATGCCTTCACTTCCAAAGGATTCAAAACTTTGCTCTGATACCACTTGGTGTAGTTACAGTTAGAGGGTTCACATAATGAACTATCCAAACCATGTAGCTAGAGTAAACACAACGGAAACAACACAATGCAATGGAAGATTCAAATGCTCAATATATCATATATTCATAATGGTTATATGTCAGCAACATGTGGGCTACAATAAAAGGGCTCACAAGCCTGCTTTCTGGGTGACAACAAATATGTAAGATATGGCATTGAAGTGTCTTCCCAAAAATAATCTAACTATCAAATCTACATAACTTTTTGAACTTAGGACTGTTACTAATTTTTTGTTCACACTTAAAATTAGTTTGACCTAAGTGTAGTTGTTCAGAAGGAATAAAATAAAACTTCAAATTTATGCATTTCTTGAATGATTGATGCCTTGACAGAGTAGAAAAGAAGATACAGCTGTTAGGATAACCCATCAGTCCAATCAGGACTAATAAGTTGTCATGACAAAAGAATTGATTATAAAGAAATCAAACATTCAAGGAGATACAATTGTTGTACATAGTTTGATCTTTCAGGAGTTACAAGTTAGATTGATTATTCAATTAATTAGTTTTAAATAAAAGATAGAAAGATATTGTATTGCACTATTATTTTATGTCATGTTTTGAACATACATTCAAGAATCTGTTACTTTATCTCATGCATTGATTGAAGACGAAATACATATACATCATATGCATAAGAGAGATTCACTAATCATGTTTAAAAGAAGTGTTCAAATATGTCCCACACAAGCCATGGGAGTAACTAGACTGAGCAATTGGAGACATGCAAGCTATGCATCTATTTGATAAAAGAGAAATAAATAAACACATGATAAGGTTAAACATCCATCATTGCCTGATGACGGAGGTTGTTGTTGAAGCTGGCCTTCAAGTCTTCAGTCTTCATTCTTCACTCCAAGCCACCATCAAGTTGAAACCTGCAAAATTTTGGGGACAACCCTATTAGTGCTCCGGATGTTTAAAATTATCACATGCATTTATCAGACAGAGACATCTACTTATCACATTAAGCATTCATATGAGAAATCAAATTAGGAAGAAAACATGAAGAAGATCAATCAGCACTATCAAGTACTTTTTATGCCAACTTGTTATTTCGTTATGCAGGTATAGGACAAGTGTTGTTTCTGATTTAAAGACAAATAAGCATGTGGATTAAATGTGGCTCCCACAAGGGTTGAGCCCATCATGCTTCTTTCTTACTTAATCAAGAAAGATATCAAGAGTAATGGACAAATTACATCATATGTTGTTTCCTTATGCTATGTTATAAAGAGCTTAGGTCCATATGGAATACATCAAAAGTAGTGATACCATTCAATGCCTTGCTATGCAATAAAGAATACAAGTATAACTTCAAAGATGAGACAACATTCTGCACTAGGTATTTCTCATATTGGTTTCATGTTGTTTAAGATGATAAAAGTTTAAACAATCATATTACAATCAACTTGCAAGTATCTCATAAAGACAGTTAGGTAAAATGTCACATGGGACAATAGAAGATACAACTTACAAGAGAAGACAATCATATTCACATAAGGCCAACTTGACTGTCACAAAGTAAAACTTCACAAGATATATGAGAAGTGTAATATATGAGAAGTGTAACTTTAACATGCTAAAGGATAAAGATACAAATGATAGATACATACAACATGATCACAATTCATCAATGATAAAGACTATCACCTAGTAACATAAGCCTTCAAAAGAAGAACAAGCTATGGAGCAGCCACCTATGTCACCATTGCATGATAGTCAAGTACATATTAAAAAGCAAGAGACTGTTATGTATAGCGCACAAAAAGACTCAAATACTTAGAGAATTATGAAGTATTAAGAATGCAACAGTCCAAGGACAACAAGTTGGATTCCATGCATTTTATCAACTGTCTTGATCAAACAAAGCTTCATCTTACATCCCTAAATCTATAGTATTGCAATGGTGCAGTCAAGAAGGTGCCATGCCTCAAGCAGAGATACAGTCACTTTCACCATGAATAGTTAGAACAAGATCAACAAATTGGCTTTTACAAAGCATGGAGAGTCAAAATATATCAAGATATATCATGAGTTTCCATATCCACCTACAAAGGTGTATCATCAGAAAGGAGGAACAACAGAAAAGAAGAACAAGTCTTATATCAAATGCTACAGTGAGGATGGACAAAGAGCATGAAAGTCACAAGGTAAATAGTCCTATTGCTTTTATACCATTATGCTTTCATGATGCGGTCATAGTAGTCAACTACCATGGTCAAAGATGAAGAAAGATGCTTGATATATATGTTACTTTAAGAGCCATGATAAGATAAACAATCATTATGCACAAAGAACATCTACAGGTGTATTTAAGGAGTGCATAAGATCAAGGAAGAGATATGATCATGATAAGGATGCTACAGGCATACAATTAAAATGCAAAGACAACTACAGGTGTAGGAGAAGATGTATGATATATATGATGCAATAAACATTTAGGTGATGAAATAAGCAGGAGAGATAAGAGCATGAAATCATAGCTACAGGTGCATTTTGAAAACATACAAACAGTCACAAAAGAAGGTAGCATGGTCTATGCCATGATAGAATATAGTGAAAGAGAACAAGGACAACACATAGTCAAATATAAATACCATATGACAAAGATCCACCATATACAGTTTACAAGATTACAAGTTTATCATATGCAGATAAGTTAAAGAAGCTATCTATACTATAGAAGAATCTCACATAAGTATCAAGGTATGATACTCATGCAAATGGAGGAAAATAATAATAGCTATCATATAGAATATCAAGACTTGCTTATGCCGAGTAGCTACAGTGAGGTAGACAAGGTAAAATGTATCATCAGTAAGGCCATGATAGTCACAAGGAGAAGGAAGAAGATGTGTGAAGCTTCATTTGTTAATACCTCAAACTCTTAATACTTTTTCCTATAGGAAAACCCACATTCAAGAAGATGATATACAGAAGGAAATATGGCTCATGCTAAAATGTATACCCATGTCAAGATATCAAACCCTAGTGACATTTTTGCAAGCACAGTCAAATAGTTTCAAAGAGAAAGATGATACAATCACGACTATAATAGTTTGAAACTATGAAAGTGTAAAATGAACAAATCATTGATAGAGGGTTCAACCATTGTTTCTTTACAAGTCAGAAAATAAAGAAATAATAGTAAAGATCATGCATGGCCTTGGTATTGTGAAGAGATGAAAGTGCAAGAAGGGTTGAAATCCTAGCTTCAAAGCTCACAAAACCTTAACAGTTGCACTATTTCATGCCTATTTATAGAAGGAGCATGTCCATAACAGGTAGAAGCTTTGAAAATGGAGAAAAGATGTCAAAACCCTCATTTCAAAACTTTAAACCCTCAGAGTTTCTGCATGATACAAATAGATCAAAGAAAACAAAAGATATAAATAGTCATGGCCGATAGTGACATAGCATTTTTTGCTATAAAATGCAATACCCATGTCTACTAATAGACTTGTCATAATGCAAAGAGTCAAACCAAAGACAAATTGAGGCTACAGAGATGAAAATGACCAAGTGTTTACCCCTTTTACTAACAAGAGGAGAGATCTTTCCATGGCCTCACAGTGGCCTTAAACTTTCAAAGAGCAGATGAAGACCACGAAGGAAGAAGCACAAAGAAACAAGGAGGGAAAGTATTAAAAAATGCATAGAAAATAGAGAGACATAGATGAAGAAAGTCGTAGCAATGAAGAAGAAAACCATAGATCAATTAAATGCCTCATATAAAGCTCAAACAAATGTTACCTTCTCCATTAATGGTGTAGAGTTCCATGGATTCAACAAAGAAGAGCTGTTGAAGGGAGAAAAACCAGAGACATGATGGAGAGATTCAAACCCTAGGTTAGTGGAGCAAGAATGCAAAGTAGGTCAAAAATATGCCAAGTAAAGAATGAGCAACTTTAGGGTTGCTTTCTTCTTTTTTGTTCGAAGGTTCTTTTTTCCCAGGTGTGTTTTGACTTCATAAATAAAAATAATTACCTTAACTAATGCCATTGAGGTCAAAGCATCAATCATCCATTACCTAGCATCATTGTTAGAGGTGGCCAATAGTGGGGAACCTTGCATATTATTTGGAGATCAAATGGTGGTCAGTAGTTATAAGGATGTGCATTATGTCTTGTAAATTTTTTCAAAAATCATTCACTACCTTGGGTTAGCATTGCATGGTCAAGGAGGTTCCTTTTCATCATATGCTTTTTGATTAAACAAGACTCCCTTAAACAAACACATGTGTCATGCAAGACAACCAAATGAGTATAAGGGAATATTACTTGTGCTTTGAAGAATTATCAAAAGAGGACAAAAATAGCAATTAGGGCAGTTGCATATGGAGATATAAGATGGTTTAGAAAATGTAATATATGTGCACTAAGGTAGCAGAGGGGAGTTATAAGGATGTTTATGCATATTGTTCTGTGAATGGAGTGCCATGATGCATGGAGTGAATCATTATTTTTATCTTGCAGAGAGAGATAATATTTCTTTTTATTGATCATGGAGTGATAAGGTTAAATTTTTTTTGCCTTAATGTATGTTTTATCATGCAAGTGGGTGTATTTTTCTTACAAGGAGTTACACGTGTTGCAAGTATGGGCCTAACCGGTGTTGTCATTGATGTCAACATACTCCTGTTGCATTAATGATAAGGATTGGATGACCTGTATGTTGAGGATATTGAGAAAATTAGTCATACCAGGAACATAGAAGAATAGTGAAGATAGTGAGGTAAAGAGCCAAGATAAGATGAAGATTAGAGGATGCTCTTAAAAAGGGTTTGTAGATATGTTTCTTAAGATGATCTAGTAAAGATTTTAGAGGTCTGGATGAAGATCTAAATAAGTTATGGCCACTTAAGTAAAACCAGTTCTGACAGAAGTTTAGAGGTGACAAAGTGATACAGAAAGGTCCGATGAGATCCAAAAATGAAATATCTTGTTCTGCGGATTTGGTGGAGTGTTTAGGAAGTCAATGTGAATTGACAACTCAATTGGTTCATGGTCTGAAGGTCTGTAAGCATCTTTTCCATTATGACAGTTGTGAAGACTGTGTTCTCGAGGTTCTAGATGAAGGAGAGAATGATTCCAGTAAGTAGATGTAGTGCGGATGTTCTTGGTGATTCAGAAAAGCTTGTGGAGGTCTTTGGATCGTGTCCAGTTTGTTTTGGTGGTCTGCATTAAAGTTTGAGCTTGCAATTGAAGAATTACTTTTAGATGATGGTCTTCTCAAGTCAGGTCGACCAGATGAGTTACACATCCTACGGATGATCTTGAAGATGTTATGTGAAGATTTGCGTGTTCCTAGAAGAATATTGAAGTCTCAGATCTGTGTGACCGATAGTGTGTTGATCTGCATGAAGTCTTTTGTAATTAGTCATGATGTATTTATGTATTTGCTCTGTAATGTTTTCTGAGTTAGATGATTATCCCTAAGTTGAAGTCTTGTATAAATAAGGAATTATAAAGCCATTTCAAAATCATCTTGTGGAGGATGAGAGAGTGGTAGAGAGGAGGAGAGTGAAAAGTAGAGTAGAAGTATTGGGCTTAAATGGAACTAACTCAAGCATGGTGAAGATGTTATTCTTCAGTTCAAGTATGTAATAGTTATTATTTTGTAGACAGTGTGTCTCATGTAGGTAGTGGGCCTCTTGTGAGTAGTGTGCTTGGGCAGTGAGCCCTAATTGGCATGTGCCATTTTGTTCTTTCTATTCTTCTAACAAAGAATACAATGTTGGGTTAGTCACCCCATGGTTTTTCCCTTAACTAGGTTTTCCATGTTAAAAATCGTGGTGTCATATGTGTTAATATGTTCTTGTTCTTGAATTGTTGCATTAAGTTTCCACGATTGATTTATCATTATACTGTTGATTTAAGAAAAGGATTTAAGTGATTAATTGTAAGAAAGTTTTGGACATCTGATTCACCCCCCGCTCTCAGTTGTCTATCCTAAATCTAACAATTGGTATCAGAGCTAAGTTCCTCTCAAAGAGCTTAACTGCTTGAGGAGATCCAGGATGTCATCATACAAGAAGGATAGTCTGAGGTTTGATGGAACCATTTACACTCTTTGGAAAAGTCGCATGGAATGCCACTTGCAATGTATGGGAATGCAATATTAGATTATGGATTCAAAGAAGTATGATTCCCCATAGAATGGTCTGTGCACCGTAGATGAAATGAGAGATACTAAAAATAATCTGCGGGCTAAAGAAGCTCTTCTAAGTGCCTTATCTGATTCAGAACTAACAAATGTTGTTTATCTAAAAACTACATATGAGATTTGGCAAAAATTGGAACTTCTACATGAAGGAGACAAGTAGGTGAAATGTGCCAAGCTACAGAGTCTGAAAGGAAAATTTCAAAACCTAAAGATGAGAGAACATGAAAATATCACTACATTTATGCCCAGAGTAAATGAGCTTGTTTGTGGCATTAGATGTGCTGGTGGAGTATTGGATGAAGATGAGATTGTTGGCAAAGTTCTCAGATCCCTTCCTGATTCTTACAAATACAAGGTTGCTGCCATTGAAGAATTCAAAGCCCATTCAGGTGTCACAAGAGATCAATTGGTTGGCAAATTGGTTGCATTTGAATTGAACAAGTTTGGAGATGCCCCCCCAAGACTGAATCTGCATTCAAAGCTAGTGCCTCTGTAAAAGGTAAACAAAGGTTTGATCCAGGAGAGAACTCTTCAAGAAAACTATCATGGTATGAAAAAGCAAGAAAAGATCTAGAAGAAGATGAAGCAGAAACTACTCAACTTGAAGCCCTTATTGCAAAAAGACTGCCAAGAGGATCTAGTAAGTATGAAAGGAAATTGCCTTTTAAGTGTTTTAACTACAATAAGATTGGTCATTTTGCCTCAAGGTGTCTGGAAAGATTCTCAAGGCCAAACCCTAATAGATCAAGGTTCCAAAAGAAATGCTACTATGTTCATGAAGATGATGATCAGAGACAAGAAACAAATCTGAAAGTGACTGGGTGTTTATTGCCATCAAGGAAGAAGATCCAATGCCCTCTAAATCTGTCAATCATAAAATTGTGGAAAAACCTCTAGTTTCCCAAGTTGAAGAAAAGGATGATTGGGTCATTGACAGTGGATGCTCCCACCATATGACAGGTGACAAAAACAAGTTTATAGATTTGGAAAGGTATGAAGGAGGAGTGGTAAAATTTGGTGATAATTCTGTTGGCAGAATCAGAGGTAGAGGAACTATTTCTTTTGATGGAAAGAACAAAACTAGTAATGTACTGTATGTTAAAGGTTTGAAACACAATCTTCTCAGTGTTGGACAGTTGGTGGATAAAGGCAATGATCTCTGATTCAAAAATAGAAAATGCAAGATCTTTGAAAGCTCTGAAACAAAGATTGCATCTGGTACCCAGACTAAAGGTAACATCTTCCACTTGTTTGGTACTAGTAACAATTGTTTATTTGTTCAAATTGATCAGAGTTGGTTGTGGCATAGAAGAATGTGTCATGTAAATTTTGATAACATCATTAAAATAAGCAACACCCAGGCTGTGAGAGATCTTCCAAGACTAATGAAACCTTCTAACAACTTGTGTAAAGAATGTCAGTTAGGCAAGTAGAGAAGGGTTACATTCAAGAGCAAGGAACAGTCTTCTAATGGATTATTGGACTTAATTCATACTGATCTATGTGGTCTGGCAAGAATCAGAAGTGTACAAGGTGATAGATACTTTATGCTATTAATTGATGACTATTCTCGGATGATGTGGGTAACCTTTCTGAAGGAGAAATCTGAGGCTCTTGAGAAATTCAAAATATTCAAGGCTATGGTGGAGAATGAAACTAGATTGAACATAAAATGTCTGAGGTCTGATAGAGGTGGAGAATTCACATCTGGTGAATTCATAGAATTCTATGAAAAGCACGGAATAAGAAGACAATTGTCTGCTCCTAGGACTCCACAGCAGAATGGAGTAGTGGAAAGAAAGAACCAAACCATCCAAGAAGCATCTGGAACCATGATGATGGAAGCAAATGTTCCTCAGATCTACTGGAGAGAAGCTGTGAGCACTACAGTCTACACCCATAATCGAGTTCAAATTAGAAGAAATACCGGTAAGACTCCTTATGAACTCTAGTTTGGCATCACTCCTACTGTGAAGTATTTCAGAGTCTTTTGTAATGAATGTTACATTAAAAGAGAAGAAGATCTAGGAAAATTTGATGCTAGAAGTGATGAAGGGATATTCTTGGGTTATACTACTCAAAGTAAAGCATACTGGTGTTTTAACAAGAGACTGAGAAAGATTATAGAAAGTACAAATGTGAAGGTTGATTAAGGAATTGAAAAACCTTCAATGTTTTATGAATATGATGAAGATGATCAAAATGATGTTTTGATTCAAGGAGCCCAAGCCCCTTCTGAAATTCAAATTCAAACTGATCTGGTAAATCAGGTAGGAGAGATGAGTTTGAATGAGCCTACTCAATAAGCAGAAGTGCAAGAAACTCCCAAAGTTCCTAGGTATGTAAGACTAAATCACTCTGAGGATCAGGTCATAGGTGATAAAACAAGAAGAAGGATTGCTCATGATTCAGAAGAGTATTGTCTGATTTCAAAGATTGAACCTAAGACAGTGAATGAAGCTTGCAATGATGAAAACTGGACTAAAGCAATGAAGGAAGAGAGAATGCAAATTGAGAAGAATCACACATGGGATCTTGTTCCCAGACCTAAAAACAAGAATGTGATTGGAACCAAATGGGTCTTTCAGAATAAACTGAATGAAGATGGTGAAGTAGTCAAAAACAAAGCCAGATTGGTCTATAAGGGTTACTCCCAAGTAGAAGGAGTTGATTTTGAAGAAACTTTTTCTTCAGTGGCAAGAATTGAAGTAGTCAGATTGTTTCTTTCTTTTGTTGTCTTCAAGGACTTCAAAGTATATCAGATGGATGTCAAGTCTACCTTCCTAAATGGTGACTTGGAAGAAGAAGTATACATTGAGCAACCGGATGGATTTCATTTGTCTGATCATGGTGATATGGTCTGCAAGCTGAAGAAAGCTCTGTATGGACTGAAGCAAGCCCCAAGAGCCTGGTATAAAAGATTGGATAAGCATCTTTTGAAGATTGGTTTCAACAAAGGTGTTGCTGACAGTAATTTGTATTTCAAAATTGATCATGAAAATATCTTGATTATTGAAGTATTTGTTGATGATATCATTTTTGGAGGAAGAGATAGCATGTGCAAGACTTTTGCAAATCAAATAAAAAGTGAATTTGAGATGTCCATGTTTGCGGAAATAAATTTCTTCTTGGGTCTACAAATCACTCAAACGAAGAAAGGAATCTTTATTTCTCAGACCAAATATGTGAAAGAATTGTTGAAGAAATTTGGGATGGAAGACTCAAAGCCAATGAGTACTCCCATGGCAACTGCATGTAAGTTGAGAAAAGATGATGATTCTCCCAAGCCTAATTAGAAACACTACAGGTCAATGATTGGAGGATTGTTGTATCTCACTCAAACTAGACCTGACATTATGAATGTTGTTGGTCTTATTGCTAGATTCCAAGCTGATCCTAGAGAATCTCATGTCATGGCAATCAAGAGGATTTTTAGATATCTAAAAGGGATAGTTGAGTATGGTCTGTGGTATCCTAGAGATCATAATTTCTCTCTTCATGCATATACAGATGTAGATTGGGTAGGAGATGTGGATAACCGGAAGAGTACAAGTGGTGGAGCATTCTTTTTGGGGAAGAGATTGGTTTCTTGGCTAAGCAAGAAACTGTTGCAAGTATGAGTCTAAAAGGTGTTGTCATTGATGTCAACATACTCATGTTACATTAATGAGAAGGATTGGATGAGCTGTGTATTTAGGATATTAAGAAAATTAGTCTCAATCAAGAACAAGGAAGAACAGTGATGACAATAAGGTGAAAGTCCAAGATAAGATGAAGATTAGAGGATGCTATTTAAAGGGTTTGTAGATATGTGTCTTGAGGTGATCTAGTCAAGTTTTTAGAGGTCCACATAATGATTTGAATAAGCTATGGCCTCTCAAGTAGAACCAGTTCTGGCAGGTGTTCAGAGATGACAGAGTGTCATAGATAGGCTCGGTGAGCTCCAGAAATGCATTATCCCATTCTGTAGATTGGAGAGAGTGTTGAGGAAGTCAGTGTGAAGTATCAACTAGATTTGTTCATGGTTTGGAGGTTTGAAAGTGCCTATTCCTTTGTGACAATGATGATAGACTCTGTTCTTGAAGTTTCAAATGAAGGAGAGAAGAATTCCAGTAAGCTGATGAAGTGCGAATGTTCTTGGTGACTCAGGAAAGGTTGTGGTGATGTTTGGATCATGTCTAGTTCATGATTGGCTATCCGCATTGAAGTTAGAGTTTGGATTTTATGAATAACCACTGGATGTTGGTGTTCTTCCTGAGACTGGCAGACCAGATGTATTACACATCTTCCAGATGATCTATAAGTGTCTTCCAACTTAGATGATTGTTTCTAAGTTGATGCCTTGTATAAATAAGGGATTGTGAAGTCATTCCAAAGTGTGTCTTGTGGAGATGAGTGTGTGGTAGTGAAGAAGAGAGTGAAAGGTAGAGCAGAAGTTTTGGGCTTTAATGGAACTAATCCAAGCATGGTGAAGATGCTATTCTCCAGTTCATGTATGTGATACTTATTTCTTTGTAGACAGTGTGTCTCTTGTAGGCAGTGACCCTCTTGTGAGTAGTGTGCTCAGGTAGTGAGCCCTAATTGGCATGTGCCATTTGTTCTTTCTATTCTTCTAACAAAGAATATATTATTAGGTTAATCACTCTATAGTTTTTCCCTTAACCAGGTTTTCCACGTCAAAATCTTGGTGTCTTATGTGTTGTTGAGTTTCTATTTTTGATTTGAATGCATTATGTTTCATGTTTAATATATTGCTAATCACCAAGAAGTTTTAAGTGTGTAAATTGGAGAAAGTTTGGCACAACTAATTCACCCCCTCTCTCAGTTGTGTGCCCTAAATCTAACAATTGGTATCAGAGCCAAGTTCCTCTAAAAGGAGCTTAACCGCTTGAGGAGATCTAGGATGTAATCCTACAAGAAGGATAGTCCGAAGTTTGATGGCACTAACTTTGCTCTTTGGAAAGGTCACATGAAATGTCACTTAGAGTGTATGGGAATGACGTACTGGTCCATGGTTACAAAAGCATATGTACCTCCACAGGGTGGTCCGACAACCCTAAATGAACTCACAGATGCTGAAAACAATTTGCGGACCAAAAAGGCTCTTCTAAGTGCATTATCTGACTCAGAGCTCTCAAATGCTATTGACCTACTAACTGCTTTTGAGATTTGGAATAAACTGGAACTTTTGCATGAAGGAGACCAATATGTTAAATGTGCAAGGTTACAGAGTCTAAAAGGGAAATTTGAAAGATTGAAGATGAGAGATGATGAAAATATTACTACTTTTATGCCAAGAGCAAATGAGCTGGTTTGTGGAATCAAAAATGCTGGTGGAGTCTTGGATGAAAATGAGATTGTTGGCAAAATCCTCAAATCCCTTCCTACCTCTTACAAAATCAAGGTTGCTGCCATTGATGAATTCAGAGCCCATACAACTGTCACAAGAGACCAATTAGCTGGAAAACTAGCTACATTTGAAATGATCGAGTTTGGAGATGATCCCCCCAAGACTAAATCTGCATTAAAATCCAGTGCCTCTGTGAAAGGTAAACAAAGATTTGATCCAGGAGAGAACTCATCAAGGAAACTATCATGGTATGAGAAAGAAAGAAAAGACCTGGAAGAAGAAGAAGTAGAAACTGCTCAACTTGAAGCCCTCATTGAAAAGAGACTACCAAGAGGTTCTGGTAAGTATGAAGGAAAATTGCCTTTTAAGTGTTTCAACTGCAATAAGATTGGTCATTTTGCCTCAAGATGTCTAGAAAGATTTTCAAAGCCAAATCCTAATAGATCCAGGTTCTAAAAGAATTGTTACTATGTTCATGATGAAGATGATAATGAAGGAGTAACAGATGATGAATAAGAGACAGGAAACAAATCTGGAAGTGAATGGGTGTTCATTGTCATCAAGGAAGAAGATCCAATATCCTCTGTATCTATCAATCATAAAGTTGTAGAAAGAGCTCTGGCTGCCCAAGTTGAAGAAAAGGATGATTGGGTCATTGATAGTGGTTGCTCTCACCATATGACAGGTGACAAAAATAAGTTCATAAATTTGGAAAGGTATGAAGGAGGAGTGGTGAAGTTTGGTGATAATTCTATTGGTAGAATCAGAGGAAGAGGAACTATCTCTTTTGATGGAAGAAACAAAACTGGTAATGTACTGTATGTTGAAGGTTTGAAGCACAATCTTCTCAGTGTTGGTCAGTTGGTGGAGAAAGGCTATGATCTCCGATTCAAGGATGGAAAATGTAAAATCTTTGAAAGTTCTAAAACAAAGATTGCATCCGGTGCTCAAACTAAAGGTAATATCTTCCACTTGGTTGGTACTGGTAAAAGTTGCTTATTTGTTCAAGTTGATCCTAGTTGGTTATGGCATAGAAGGATGTGTCATGTGAATTTTGATAATATCATCAAGATAAGCAATACTCAGGCTGTAAGAGATCTTCCAAAATTGGTAAAACCTACTAATAGCTTGTGCAAGGAATATCAGTTGGGTAAGCTGAGTAGAGTCACATTTAAAAGTAAGGAACTATCCTCTACCGGATTATTAGACTTAGTTCACACTAATCTTTGTGGTCCGGCAAGAACCAGGAGTATTCAAGGTGATAGATACTTCATGCTGCTAATAGATGACTATTCCTAGATGATGTGGGTAACTTTTCTAAAAGAGAAATCAGAAGCTTTTGAGAAATTCAAAATGTTCAAGGCTATGGTAGAGAATGAAACCGGATTAAAGTTGAAATGCCTGAGGTCTGATAGAGGTGGTGAATTCACATCCAATGAGTTCATAGAGTTCTATGAGAAACATGGAATAAAAAGACAGTTGTCTTCTCTTAGGACTCCACAACAGAATGGAGTAGTGGAAAGAAAAAACCGGACCATACAGGAAGCTTCTAGGACCATGATGATGGAAGCTAATGTTCCTCATATCTATTGGAGAGAAGCTGTTAGCACTGTAGTCTATACTCTCGATTGAGTTCAAATCAGAAGCAATACTAGTAAGACTCCTTATGAACTTTGGTTTGGCATCACTCCTACTGTAAGGTATTTCAGAGTTTTTGGTAGTAAATGTTACATTGAAAGAGATGAAGATCTAGGAAAGTTTGATGCAAGAAGTGATGAAGGAATTTTCTTGGGTTACTCCACTCAAAGCAAACCATACCGGTGTTACAATAAGAGACTGAGAAAGATGATAGAAAGTACAAATGTGAAGGTTGATGAAGGAATTGAGAAACCATCAAGGTTTTATGAATATGATGATGATGATCATAATGGTGTTCTGATTCAAGGAGCCCAAACTCCTTCTGGTACTCAGAATCAAACAGATTTGGTAATTCAGGGAGAAGAGATGAATCATAATGAGTCCGATCAAGAATTAGAAGTGTAGGAAACTTCCAAAGTTCCCAGGTATGTAAGACTGAACCACTCTAAAGATCAGATCATAGGTGATAAAAGCAAAGGAGTTCTAACAAGAAGGAGAATTGCTCAAGATTCAAAAGAGTATTGTTTGATCTCTAAGATTGAACCTAAGATAGTGAATGAAGCTTGTGATGATGAAAACTAGACTAAGGCAATGGAGGAAGAGCTGGTGGAAATAGAGGAAAATCACACTTGGGATCTTGTTCCTAGACCTAGAAACAAGAATGCGATTGGAACCAAATGGGTCTTCTGGAACAAACTGAATGAAGTTGGTGAAGTAATCATAAATAAAGCCAGATTGGTCTGCAAGGGCTACTCTCAAATAGAAGGAATTGATTTTGAAGAAACTTTTTCTCTGGTGGCAAGAATTGAAGTAGTCAGATTATTTCTTGCCTTTGCTACCTTTAAGGATTTCAAAGTATATCAGATGGATGTCAA
This sequence comes from Cunninghamia lanceolata, assembly GCA_027924645.1. Lineage (NCBI taxonomy): Eukaryota > Viridiplantae > Streptophyta > Pinopsida > Cupressales > Cupressaceae > Cunninghamia > Cunninghamia lanceolata. The sequence continues at coordinate 2,579,358 of BSBN01001332.1, forward strand.
GTCTGCCTTTCTAAATAGTGATTTGGAAGAAGAAGTGTATATAGAGCAACTAGGTGGATTTTAGTAGTTTGATTATTGTGATATGGTCTGCAAATTGAAAAAGGCACTTTATGGTTTAAAGCAAGCCCCAAGGGCTTGGTATGAAAGATTGGATAAGCATCTTCTGAAGATTAGATTCAACAAAGGTATTGCTGACAGTAACTTATATTTCAAAATTGATCATGAAAACATCTTGATTGTTGAAGTGTTTGTTGATGATATCATTTTTAGAGGAAGAGATAGTATGTGTAAAACTTTTACAAATCAAATGAAAAGTGAGTTTGAGATGTCTATGCTTGGTGAAATGAATTTCTTCTTGGGTCTGCAAATCACTCAAACAAAGAAAGGAATCTTCATTTCTCAAACCAAATATGTGAAAGAATTGTTGAGGAAATTTGGGATGGAAGATTCAAAGCCAATGAATACCCCGATGGCAACCGGATGTAAGTTGAGCAAAGATGATGACTCTCCTAAGGTAGACCAGACAAAGTATAGATCAATGATTGGTGGATTGTTGTATCTCACTCAAACTAGACCAGATATAATGCAGGCTGTTGGTCTTGTGGCTAGATTCCAGGCTGATCCCAGAGAATCTCATGTCATGGCAATCAAAAAGATTTTTAGACATCTAAAAGAGACAGTTGAGTATGGGTTGTGGTATCCTAGAGATCATGATTTCTCTCTTCATGCATATATAGATGTAGATTGGGCAGGAGATGTGGATGACCGGAAGAGTACCAGTGGTGGAGCATTCTTTTTGGGAAAGAGATTGGTTTCTTGGCTAAGCAAGAAACAAGAGGTAATATCTCTGTCTACAACTGAAGCAGAATACATTGCAGCAACAAGTAGTTGCACTCAAGTTTTATGGATGAAGCAGATGTTAAGAGATATCAAAGTAGAGTATGAGGAGCCTATCACAATCTTCTGTGATAATTCAAGCACAATAAATATTTCCAAGAATCTAGTGTTGCATTCTAAGACTAAGCATATATCTATCAAATTTCACTTTTTGAGAGAACAAGTGAATAAGGATGAAGTCAGATTGGAGTTTGTGCCCTCAAAGGATCAAATTACAACTATCTTTACTAAACCTCTTCCCAAGGAATCTTTTTAGTATCTCAAGAAGAAGCTAGGGGTTATTGCCCTTCTGGTGATAAACTAGGATGCACTGATGTGCATTAGTCCAGTGGATATCACAGTCATATCTTGTGATCCGGATTGATGGGAGCTACTACTCAGGAGGAGCAATAGGTATGATTCTGAAGTATTGAAGTTGCAAGTATGAGCCCATTGCCATTGATGTAAAAGGGGGAGAGAAGACATGTGAAAAATAAGTGGTTAGATGATCAAAGGGGGAGAAATAAAGGAAGAGAAGACATGTGAAGGGATGTTGCTGTTAGGGGGAGTTGTGACAGAAAGGAGAAGTTCTTGTCTTGATGGTTTTTCACATTATATGTTGCCATCAATGACAAAGGGGGAGATTGTTGTAAGTATGAGTCTAAAAGGTGTTGTCATTGATGTCAACATACTCATGTTACATTAATGAGAAGGATTGGATGAGCTATGTATTCAGAATATTGAGAAAATTAGTCTCAATCAGGAATAGGGAAGAACAGTGATGACAATAAGGTGAAAGTCCAAGCTAAGATGAAGATCAGAGGATACCGTTTAAAGGGTTTGTAGATATGTGTCTTAAGGTGATCCAGTCAAGTTTTCAGAGGTCCACATAATGATCTGAAGAAGTTATGGCCTCTCAAGTAGAACCGGTTCTGGCAGGTATTCAGAGATGACAGAGTGTCATAGATAGGTCCGGTGAGCTTTGAAAATGCATTATCCCATTCTATGGATTGGAGGGAGTGTTGAGGAAGTCAGTGTGAAGTGTCAACTAGATTTGTTCATGGTTTGGAGGTCCAAAAGTGCATATTCCTTTGTGACAATGATGATAGACTGTGTTCTTGAAGTTTTGGATGAAGGAGAGAAGAATTCCAATAAGCTGATGAAGTGCAGATGTTCTTGGTGACTCAGGAAAGGTTGTGGTGATCTTTGGATCGTGTCTAGTTCATGATTGGTGGTCTACATTGAAGTTAGAGTTTGGATTTGATGAATAACCACTGGATGTTGGTGTTCTTCTTGAGACTGGCCGACCGGATGAATTACACATCTTCCAGATGATCTATAAGTGTTTGCCGACTTAGATGATTGTTTCTAAGTCGATGCCTTGTATAAATAAGGGATTGTGAAGTCATTCCAAAGTGTGTTTTGTGGAGATGAGTGTGTGGTAGCAAAGAAGAGAGTGAAAGGTAGAGCAGAAGTTTTGGGCTTTAATGGAATTGATCCAAGCATGGTGAAGATGATATTCTCCAGTTCATGTATGTGATACTTATTTCTTTGTAGACAGTGTATCTCTTATAGGCAGTGAGCCTCTTGTGAGCAGTGTGCTTAGGCAGTGAGCCCTAATTGGCATGTGCCATTTGTTCTTTCTATTCTTCTAACAGAGAATACATTCTTGGGTTAATCAACCCATAGTTTTTCCCTTAACCTAGTTTTCCACGTCAAAATCTTGGTGTCTTATGTGTTGTTGAGTTTCTATTTTTGATTTGAATGAATTATGTTTCATGTTTAATCTACTACTAATCACCAAGAAGTTTTAAGTGTGTAAATTGGAGAAAGTTTGGCACAACTAATTCACCCCCCCTCTTAGTTGTGTGCCCTAAATCTAATAGAAATAAGAGGCAATATCTCTGTCCACAACTAAAGCAGAATATATTGCAGCAGCAAGTAGTTGCACTGAAGTTTTGTGGATGAAGTAGATGCTGAGAGACATCAAAGTGGAGTATGAGGAGCCTATCGCAATCTTCTGTGATAATTCAAGTGCAATAAATATATCTAAGAATTCAGTGTTGCATTCAAAGACTAAACATATATCCATCAAGTTTCACTTTTTGAGAGAGCAAGTGAACAAGAATGAAGTTAGATTAGAGTTTGTACCTTCCAAGGATCAGATTGCAGACATTTTTACTAAACCTCCTCCTAAGGATTCTTTTGAGTATCTCAGGAAGACATTAGGGGTTATTACCCCTCCAGTTCTGCATTAAGGTGCTCTGATGTGCATCAGTCTGGTGGATCTCACAATCATATCTTGTGGTCCAGACTGATGATGGGAAGCTGCTACTCAGGGGGAGAGGCTGGCATGATTTTGGAGTTGCAAGTATGTGCCCTTTGCCATTGATGTCAAAGGGGGAGAGAAGACATGTGAAAAAAAAGTGGTTTCTGATCAAAGGCAGAGCAGTAAAGGAAGAGAAGACATGTGAATGGTTGTTGTTGATAGGGGGAGTTGTGTTAGTGAAGAAAAGTTCTTGTCTTGATGGTTAAAACAGTTTTTCACATCATATGTTGCCATCAATGATGAAGGGGGAGATTGTTGCAAGTATGGGCCTAACTGGTGTTGTCATTGATGTCATCATACTCCTATTGCATTAATGATAAGGATTGGATGAGCTGTATGCTGAGGATATTGAGAACATTAGTCATACGAGGAACAGAGAAGAACAGTGAAGACAATGAGGTAAAGAACCAAGATAAGATGAAGATTAGAGGATGCTCTTAAAAAGGGTTTGTAGATAAGTGTCTTACGATGATCCAGTAAAGATTTCAGAGGTTTGCATGAAGATCTAAAGAAGTTATGGCCACTTAAGTAAAACTAGTTCTGATAGAAGTTCAGAGGTGACAGAGTGATACAGAAAGGTCCGGTGAGATCCAGAAATGAAATATCTTGTTCTGCGGATTTGGTGGAGTGTTTAGGAAGTCAATGTGAATTGACAACTCAATTGGTTTGTAGTCTAGAGGTCTGCAAGCATCTTTTCCATTATGACAGTTGTGACAGACTGTGTTCTTGAGGTTCTAGATGAAGGCGAGAATGATTCCAGTAAGCAGATGTAGTGTGGATGTTCTTGGTGATCCAAAAAAGCTTGTGGAGGTCTTTGGATTATGTCCAGTTTGTTTTGGTGGTTTGCTTTAAAGTTTGAGCTCACAATTGAAGAATTACTTCCAGATGATGGTCTTCTCAAGTCAGGACGACCGGATGAGTTACACATCCTGCGGATGATCTTGAAGATGTTATGTGAAGATTTGCATGTTTCTAGAAGAATATTGAAGTCTTAGATCTGTGTGGCTAATAGTGTGTTGATCCGCATGAAGTCTTTTGTAATTAGTCATGATGTATTTATATATTTGATCTGTAATGTTTGCCGACTTAGATGATTATTCCTAAGTCGATGTCTTGTATAAATAAGGAATTATAAAGTCATTTCAAAAGCATCTTGTGGAGGATGAGAGAGTGGTAGAGAGGAGGAGTGCAAAAAGTAGAGCAGAAGCATTGGGCTTAAATCAAACTGACTCAAGCATGGTGAAGATGCTATTCTTTAGTTCAAGTATGTAATACTTATTATTTTGTAGATAATGTGTCTCATGTAGGCAGTACGCCTCTTGTGAGCAGTGTGCTCAGGCAGTGAGCCCTAATTGGCATGTGCCATTTTGTTCTTTCTATTGTTCTAACAGAGAATACAATCATGGGTTAGTCACCCTGTCTTTTTTCCCTTAACTAGGTTTTCCAAATTAAAAATCTTGGTGTCATATGTGTTAATATGTTCTTTCTCTTGCATTGTTGCATTAATTTTTTATGATTGATTTATCATTATACTGTTGATTTAAGAAAATGATTTAAGTGATTAATTGTAAGAAAGTTTTGGACAAGTGATTCACCCCCCCCTCTCACTTGTCTATCCTAAATCTAACAACAAGGATGGTATTAATCTCTAAAGTCCTATTTTGGCTCATATCATGCAAAATAGGAAAATGTAATTGGAGTGATAAGGAGTGGTATTTCTCTTCTAATCATGCACGATTTTACATACAAATCAATTGTAAATAAATAATAAAGTAATATTTTATAAATTACTTTATTATTCTTCACAAGTTGTAAAATAAAAAATAGAACAAATTGTAACCAATAATAAAACAATATTCTATTCCTTTAATATTTACTCACAATCAATTTTGCTCATGCAAAATCAAGAAAATTGATTAGTGGAGTTAACTAGGCCACCTAGGAGGTTTTACATGACTTTTAAGAGTATTTTTAGGGTCTTTTGGTCAAAATCTTGGTCAAACATATGGAGAAGCCCAAATTGAAGCCATTTTTGCTCAATTTGTGGCAGTTTTAGGCCCTAATTTTGAGGATTTTGGAGGTTGCTCAAGAATGAGTATTTTTAGAGGTAGTTATCTACAAGTCCATATTTTTGCATGCCTCTCGGAGAGAGAAAACCTATTTATTATAAAGTAAAAGTTTGTTTTTGCTAGTTCTTGATTCTCATTCTGATTCAGACATATTGGAGAATTCTTGGAGCTCAATTTTTTATAGTTTTATTAAGAGATCGACAGGTTATAGGTTATATTTTTGTCTTCTTTACAGAGCTTTCCTTTGTTATTTCAAATCAGATAATTTACCTTTCCTTTAGTGTTGATTATTGAAGTGATTTTGATGAAATTTTGCTGTGTTTTATTATTAAACGTTTAAAATTATTATCTCACTTCCTTTCTTGCAGCATTAAGCATGTATTCATCACAAGTCTTAGATTGTGTTAACCATAAATAGTCTTTTTATGTTATGGAAAAACCATTTCCTTCATAAAAACCTATTTTCAAACCTCCCTTGGAATCACTTTTACGATATTTATGCCATGTCTGGATTGTGTAAAAGTTAAATTTCTAAGAAAACATTGTGGATCAAATTGCATTATTTTTATCCAAATCAGGTGCATCACCAATTTTTACCTTTAAGCATTCTTTTAGTTCCTTCTTCCCTTTTCTAAAATAGTAAAAACATACGTCTCAATAGAATATTTGAAGGGAACCAGCCCATAATCTGGAGGTCTAATCTCATCATAGGGCACCCACAACCTGAGATTAGTCCCATGTTACATGTAATTGTAGTGCTTCACCAGCTTTGCATACGGGTGCAATTCCCAGTGATAATAGTTTTTGGCATGCCGAGTGGAGCCTTTGAACTAATTTTCAGTCCAAAAGGACTTATTTCTTTTGCTATTTTTAGTATGAGTAGTAGAATTCGATCCTTTTAGAGGATCATTATCAGTACTTGGTGACTCTAATACTTTGGTTTTTTCAAATCAGATCTTGTAGCCTATGAAAAAATATCAAACAAGGTCAAGTAAAAATTCTGAGAAGAAGCATAATTAGTTATCTCCACCAAAAAGGAGAATAAAAGTAGAAAAAGAGGTCAATATAGTAGATTCATCAGTTGTTTCAGATCTACCAAGTACACATCGTGAGTTTTCTTCGCATCAGAATCCATTGTTTGCAAGTTCATCAACATAATTTTTAAGTTCTCCACGAGCAAGCCCAAAAGAAAAAATTCCTATTTTCTAAGAGGAACCACTTCTTCTTGAGTTTACTGTAGAAGAAACTATATTACAAGAAATATTCTATGTAGTTCTAGTCCAAACACCAGCTCAAGATCTACCTACTCTAATGTCTTTACTAGGAGGAGGAGGAGGAGTATTACCACCTCCCAGTGGAGGAGGTGGAGGAGTATTAACACCACTCAGAGGTGGTGGACGAGGTGAAGGAGGTGGAAGAAATCCACCACCACCTCGAAATCAACCTTTTGTGTCATTTAATGGAGGCAGCCCTTTGAATCTGAATCAACATGATGACATACCTATGGCTGCATTGAAAAGTTTACCAAGTTTTACAGGGGAAGATAGGACTATACCCATTGAACATGTTAGCACTCACCCAACTACCACTACACCAAAAGCTTGAACTGTTAGTGAGAGGCACCCCAGTTAGTGTTACCCAGAGACCACGTGGGCCCGAAGGGAGGGGTTGAGGGTCCCGCTTACCTAAGTACCAACATACCCCCACCAGCCGCAGCCTGCCACGTGGTAACCACAGAGGTAGGTGGGGTATCTTGGCATGCCTTGCATGCATGAGAGGCAGTGGACATCGGGCGGGATTCGAACCCCTCCCTAGTGGAGTCACCATTTTGTTAGCACTCACCTGGCTACCACTACACCAAAAGCTCAAACTGTTAGTGAGAGGCACCCCGGTTAGTGTTACGCAGAGACCGCACAGGCCCAAAGGGAGGGGTTGAGGGTCCCGCTTACCTAAGTACCAACAGAACATATAAAAGATGTGGCTTCTTTGTGTTTTGTTCACCACATCACCAAGGAGAACATTGCAATCAGGTTGTTGGCAGCATCATTCAAAGGTAAAGCTCTTCAATGGTTTAGAGGTTTAGCAGTTAATTCAATTAGATCTTGGGATGAATTAGGTTCTGCTTTGAATAGGCAATTTCAAGACAAGTCTGATCATTTATTATTAGTTGAACAAATGACTACTATTAAGAGGGCTCCACAAGAGCAAATGAAAGATTTTAATTTTAGATTTAAGAAAACATGGAATAGAATCCTTGAAACAGTGAAACCATCACCAGAGTATGCTTTTTTGTATTATTTAAGGGCATTAAATTCTGATATTGCTGTTATGAGACAATCCATGGGAGGGGTAACTTTACCAACTACTTTTGATATTGCAATAAGAGCAAAAAATAGTTTAATACAGGCTGGTAAGATAGCATCTAGGCCCCCAATGCCAATTTTCCTAGATATACAGCCTTTACTACCAATTTCAACCCACATATTTCAGCAATACCATCTTTCAGTTATTCAGTAAATGCACAAAATAGTATGGATCCCATTCATTCTGAATTTTGAGAGTTCAAAGAAAACCAACAAAGTATAGCAAAAGTACTGCAAACTGTGAGTAATGAATTAGTGAGTCTAAAAATAAAAGAAAATTAGAATAACAAACCTTACCAAGAAGCCCCTTACCAAGCAAACAGACCTGGTTATCAAGAAAATTATCAGGGTCAAAGGAGAAATTACAACAATAGGCCAAATCAGCAATACAATCCAAATGCTGTCAGTACATCAAAAGAAATAGTGCCTATACAAAGCATGGTTGAAGACTATGCATGGTGTTATCCCTATAATTATCCTCATAATCAGGCCACTTGCCCAAATGGAATAGTAAATCAAGCTTTGATGGTATAGAATAACTATGTTGCTACTAAAAATTCAGCAAGTGATGTAAATAACCAATTGGACATTCAGACTCAGTATGTTAATCTTGATGTAGCTTTAATGAATTTGTAGGCTAATAAATTTTGTGGTGTAAATCAGTTGCCAGGTCAAAAGCAATCTTTTACTAATATTGCAGTGAATATAAGATCAAAAAAGAGAGCTATTGACTTGCAACAACAATTCAGAAATACAAATCATCAAGCTGATATTGGTAAACAACAAGCTGATAAAGGAAAAGATATAGTTTCTATAGCTCAGAATGAATAGAGTCAAGTCTCTACATCAAAGGATTTGCATATTTTTTCAAGATAGCCAACTACAAAAAATAAACAGCTAGCAAAAGACCAACCAGAGCTTGCTTACCCAAAAGTAAAACAAAAGGTTAGTGGCCCTATTTTTAATATTTTGGTTCATACGAAAAAAAATAGTAAGCATGTCTATTTTAGATACTTTACACATTATAAGACAAAAGGATTTGTTACAAAATGCTTTATCTCAGTTGCCTTTGTCAAATGAAGTACATAAATCACATCAATCTTAGATTATGATTACAAATGAGGTAGAAAAAAAGAATAGAACAACCTAAACCAGTAGGCAAACCTCCAGCATTTTATGTCACATTGATTGTAGGTGACTATATAGTACATAATTGCATGATAGATTCAAGAGACAACAGTTCAGTTATGCCAAAATAGCTAGCTGATAAGTTAGGTCTGAAATATGAACTTGTTGTTAGAGGTGTTGTACAAAGGGATGGAACTAAAGTGACTACTGTTGGAATGTTAAAAAATTTAGGCCTTACTTTACATGCTTGTCCAAATTTTGTTATATACCAGGACATTTATGTCATTGATTTGCCACGTACCTTTGCCATTTTCCTATCCAGAGATTTTACAGCAAGGTTAGAAGAGTATTTATCGTTTGATTGGATACATTTATTTTTTAGAACTAGATATGGAACGAAGGTTACAATCAAGTCTAAACCACTAGCAAGAGATCATTTGGAACCTTACACACCCAATTCTATAAATGCAAATCTTTCCATTTTTTATCAAGAAGATTTGATTCCTGTCCAAGACCCAAACACACCTTTAGAAGGAATTCTAGATAAAGTTTTAGATCAATGGGCAACAAAAAATCATGAAATAGATCGATTTGAGCAAATGGATGAGATAGGCCTTGGTGTTTACATGATACAAGAAAATAATACAGTTATTCTGAATCTGGTTAAAGAGAAAAAATAGCAAACTGTAGAGTCTAAAAATAATGTTTAGGAACTATATTTTGATGGTTCTAGAAGCAAGGTAGGAGTTGGAGGAGGTGTTGTTTTAGTTTCTCCCACAGGTGAGAAATATTATTCAGCTTTCAGATTTGTCTTCAGTTGTTCTAACAACTAAGCTGAGTATGAAGCTTTAGTTCATGGATTAGAATGGGCAAGATAAAGAAAAATTAGATGTTTAAAAGTTTTTGGAGACAGTGAGTTAGTGGTCAAACAAGTTAGAAACCTTGCTGGTACAAAAAATGACTTGCTGAAATTATACAAACATAGAGTTTGGGACATGATAGAAGAGTTTGATGCATTTAATCTAGTATCTGTACCTCAACCTGATAATAAATAAGTTGACTAGTTAGCTGCCATAGGAGCTGAATATGATATTCCTACTGAAATGAAGAATATTCACTCTCCTTTATATCTCAAAGTTGTTGTTAGACCATCAGTTCCAGATAATAATGTCAGTTGACAAGTGTTTGACAGTGATGAACAAATTCTCAATTTCTTAATGGAAGAGGCTAAATTTTCTACAGGTAATTAGCAAAAATTTGCACAACAATATGATAATCAAATACTTCAGTTAAGATCAAATAAGCTTCCCAAGGACTTAGTGAACTTGGAATCTATCTTTAATACTGATGATCAAGTAAGAAAAGAGAAGGCCATCTTTTCAATAAAGTAAGAATGTTATGAACCTGTTGAGATCTTTAAAGGAAAGTTGCTCAAGGTAGGAAGGATATGTACAAGACAAGAACAACAAGCATTCTTCCAGCTTTGTCAAGAGTTTAGTGACATTTTTGCATGGGAATATGGAGATATCAAAGTTTCAACCTTGAGTTAGCTCAACACACAACAGAACTAGAACCCAAAGTAAAACCTGTCAAGCAGAAGCAATGGCTACTGAATCCCAAACTGGAAGTACTCATGAAGACATTACTCAATAAACTCATGAAGGTAAAATCATTTTTTCTATTAAACATACTTCATGGGTTTCTAACTTGCTTCCTGTCAGGAAAAAGAATGGAGAAATCAAATTATGTGTTGATTTCCATGATTTAAATAGAGCATCTTTAAAGGATCATTATCCTTTACCATCAATGGAACAGATATTGCAGGTTGTTTCTAGATCAGAGAGATTTTGTTTATTGGATGGTTATTTGGGTTATAACCAAATTCTTGTAAAAGATGAAGATCAATACAAGACAGTTTTTACCACAATGTGGGGCACACTAGCATATAGAAAGATGCCATTTGGCTTATCAAATGCAGATGCAACATTTTAGAGAGCAATGGACATGGCTTTTCAAGACCCAATTAATAAAATTGTACTTGTATACTTAGAAGATGTGATTATTTTTTCTAAAAAAGCTAAAGATAATTTTCATCATTTAAGACTAATCTTTGAAAGATGTAGAGAATTTGGGGTATCATTAAACCCAAAGAAGAGTATTTTCTCTATTCATGAAGGAAAACTGTTGGGACACATTGTGTCTAAAGAAGGGATATCAATTGATCCTGAAAGAATTACTGCAATATTGGCATTACCTCTTCCTGCACATAAGAAAGGCTTACAAAGCTTTCTGTGAAGAATCAAATTTGTAAGAAGGTTTATTCCTAACATAGCAGCACTTTTACAACATCTTACAGCAATGCTGAAGAAGAATATTCCCTTTAGGTAGACCAAGGAAGGAAAGCAGAGTTTTGAAGAGATAAAGGAGGCACTTGCTACTGCTCCAACTCTGATAAATCCAAATTTTGATAAAGACTTCATTTTATATGCATTTGGCATTGTGGATACTATATCAGCTATGCTTTGTCAACAAAACAAAGAAGGAATGGAACAACTTGTGGCATTTTTTAGCCAGATTTTGCATGATTATGAAGTAAGATATTCTTTTGTTGAAAAACATGTATTAGCTATTATCAGGATCTTAAAAAAATTCAAACATATGCTTTCAAATAATAGAATTCAGTTAATGGTTGCTCACCCAACAGTGAAAGAATTTTTGGTCGGTAAAGATTTAAATGATAAGAGAGCAGGGTGGATAAAAAAGGTCATGGAATATGACATACAAGTTAAGGTAACCAACCTAGTCTGAGGCAAAGGACTATGTGAACAGCTTGCAGGAAATGAAGGATACAACAAAGAACTTAAAAGAGAGGCTAAGACAGTGCTTCAGAATAATAAAACAACTATTGTCCCAGACCCCCCCTACAAGTTGGGTGCATGATATGATTCATTATCTGCACATTGGTGATTGTCCACAAGGCCTAGATAGATCTAAAAGAAGATATTATTGATTACAGGCAATCCCTTATGCTATAATTGATGGAATTCTATACAAGAGAGATTTTAATAATGTTTTACTGAGATGTGTATAGCTAGATCAGACTCAAAGAATTCTAGAAGAATTTCATGATAGACCTGATGGAAGTCACTTTGCAACTAGAACAACTCTAAAAATTATGAGAGCTAGTTACTATTGGCCTCACATGTTCAAGGATGCTCATGAATGGGTAAAGAAATGTCTAAAGTGTTCAATTTTTTGCAGGTAAACAAAGGCTGGCAACAATGCCCTTGCATCCAACTCAAGTGGAACAACCATTTGGCAAGTGGGGATTGGATTTCATTAGTCCTATTAACCCACCTTCAAGCCAAGGATAGAAGTGGATTTTGACTACTATTGATTATTTCACTAAGTGGACTGAAGCAGTTGCTTTGAAAGATGCTAATGAAACATCAGTCCTAAATTTTTATCAAGATCTAGTGTCTAGGTTTGGAACTCCTGACTCAATTATTTTAGATAATGCTTTAGCATTTATTGGATTAAGAATATTTGATTGGTCTATCAAAAAAATATATTCTTGAATACTTCATCAAATTATTACCCTCAAGGTAATGGACAGGCTAAATCAACTAACAAAAATCTGATTAAGATCATAAAGAAAATAGTTGATGAGAATCAAAGGTCTTGACATGATATGTTTAAGTTAGCATTGTGGGATGATAGGATTACACCTAAAAGATCAAAAAGTAATTCACCATATGTGCTTACATATGGAAAGGAAGCCAAGTTACCAATAACAATGGAGTTGCCAACACTTAGCTATATAAAAGAGATAGAGTTACTTGAAGAAGAGCCAATGGAAATCAAGCTTGCACAACTGATTGAACTTGAAGAGATTAGAAAAGGGGCCTTAAAAACATTGGAAGTACACTAGGCCCAAATGAAAAAGACTTTTGATAAAAGACCAGTACCAAGAGTTTGGAAACAAGGAGATCTAGTTTTTAAGTGGAATGAATTGAAAAGCAAACCAGGACAGCATACAAAGTTTGATGCAATATGGGATGGACCATATATAATCATAGAATGAAAGCAACACAATGCATTTTAGCTTGCTAAGTTAGATGGTGAGGTGTTGCCAATCCCAGTTAATGGGATTCACCTCAAGATATGCTACTAATTAAGGTAGCCTTATGCTGCAAATAAGTGCTTTTGCACATGTTGTTGATTCTATTTGAGGCAAATCAGTTTTAGTTTCAATTTTTAGTTAGTTGTTTCTACCATTTTTTCAGTTAGTGTGAGTTGCAAAATTTCTCTAAATTCAGGGCAGAAATGACTCTATACCTAGTGGAAAAGCTAGGCTACTGGTTTTAAACTATTTAGCAGGTAAACAACCCTAGGAGATCACTAGAAATGTTACTAATTTTTTGTTCACACTTAAAATTAGTTTGACCTAAGTGTGGTTGTTTAGAAGGAATAAAAGAAAACTTCATAGTTATGCATTTCTTGAATGATTGATGCCTTGACAGAGTAGAAAAGAAGATTCAGTTGTCAGGATAACCCATCAGTCCAATCAGGACTGATAAGTTGTCACGACAAAAGAATTGATTATCAAGAAATCAAACATTCAAGGAGATACAATTGTTCTACACAGTTTAATCTTTTAGGAGTTACAAGTTAGATTGATTATATTCAGTTAATTAGTTTTGAATAAAAGACAGAAAGATATTGTATTTCATTGTTATTTCATGTCATGTTTCGAATGTACATTCAAGAATCTATTAATTTATCTCATGCATTGATTGAAAAGGAAATACATATACGTCATATGCATAAGAGAAATTAATTGATCATGTTTAAAAGAAGTGTTCAAATATGTCCCACACAAGCCATGGGAGTAACTAGACTGAGCAATTGCAGACATGCAAGCTATGCATCTATTTGATAAAAGAGAAATAAATAAACACATGATAAGGTTAAACATCCATCATTGCCTAAAGATGGAGGTCACTATTGAAGCTGGCCTTCAAGTCTTTAGTCTTCATTCTTCACTCCAAGCCATTCTGAAGTTGAAACCTGTAAAATTTTGGGGACAACCCTGTTAGTGCTCTGGATGTTTAAAACTATCACATGCTTTTATCAGACAGAGACATCTACTTATCACATCATGTATTCAAATGAGAAAACAAATTAGATAATGACACAAATTAGGAAGAAAACATGAAGAAGATCAATCATCACTATCAGGTACTTTTTATGCTAACTTGTTTGTTCATTGTGCAGGTATAGGACAAGTTTTGTTGCTGATTTGAAGACAAATAAGCATGTGGATTAAATGTGGCTCCCACAAGGGTTGAGTGCAGCATGCTTCTTTCTTACTTAATCAAGAAAGATATCAAGAGTAACAGACAAATTACATCATATGTTGTTTCCTTATGCTATGTTATGAAGAGCTTAGGTCCATATGAAATACAGATTGTTAGATTTAGGATAGACAACTGAGAGGGGGGGTGAATTAGTTGTCCAAAACTTTCTTCCAATTAATCACTTAAATCCTTTTATTAATTCAACAGGATAATAATAAATCAATCATGGAAACATAATGCAACAATTCAAGAGCAGAAACACATTAACACATATGACACCAAGATTTTTAACGTGGAAAACCTGGTTAAGGGAAAAACCACGAGGTGACTAACCCAAGATTGTATTCTCTCTTAAAAGAATAGGAAGAACAAAATGACACATGCCAATTAGGGCTCACTGCCCGAAAACACTGCTCACAAGAGGCCCACTGCCTATAGGAGACACACTGTCTACAAAATAATAAGTATTACATACTTGAACTAAAGAATAGCATCTTCACCATGCTTGAGTCAATTCCATTTAAGCCCAATACTTCTGCTCTACCTTTTGCTCTGCTCCTCTCTACCACACTCTCATCTCCACAAGATGCTTTTGAAATGACTTTACAACACCTTATATATACAAGACATCGACTTAGGGATAATCATCCAAGTCAGCATACATTACAGAGCAAATACATAAATACAACATGACTAATTACAAAAAGACTTCATGTAGACCAACACATTGTTAGCCACGCAGATCTGAGACTTCAATCTTCCTTTAGGAACACACCATTCTTCATAGAACATCTTCAAGATCATCCGCAGGATGTGTAACTCATTCGATCAGCCAGACTTAGGAAGAACATCATCATCTGGAAGTAATTCTTCAATTACAAGTTCAATCTTCAATGCGGACCACCAACATGAACTAGACAGAATCAAGAGACCTCCACAAGCTTCCCTAAATTACCAAGAAGAACATCCACACTACTTCTACTTACTGAAATCATTCTCTCCTTCATCCGGAACCTCAAGAACATGGTCTATCAACACTGTCATATTGGAATAGATGCTTGCGGACCTCCAGGCCACGAACCAATTGAGTTGTCAATTCACATTGACTTCCTAAACACTCCACCAAATCCACAGAACAACATATTACATTTCTAGAGCTCACCAGACCTATCTGTGTCACTTTGTCACTTTTGAACATCTGTCAGAACTAGTTTTACTTATGTGGCCATAACTTCTTCAGATCTTCATGCGGACCTCTGAAATCTTTACTTGATCATTTTAAGACACATATCTACAAACCCTTTGATGTACATCCTCTGATCTTCATCTTAGCTGGGATCTTTACCTCACTATCTTCATTGTTCTTCTCTATTCTTGATAGGACTAATTTTCTCAATATCCTTAGCATATAGCTCATCCAATCTTTATCATCAATGCAACAAAAGTATGTTGACATCAATGACAATACTGGTTAGGCCCATACTTGCAACAATCTCCCCCTTTATCATTGATGGCAACATATGATGTGAAAAACTATTTTAACCATTACGACAAGAACTTCTCCTTACTGACATAACTCACCCTATCAACAACAACCATTCACATGTCTTCTCTTCCTTTACTGCTCCCCCTTTGATCAGCAACTACTTGTTTTTCACATGTCTTCTCTTCCCCTTTGACATCAATGGCAAAGGATGCATACTTGCATCACTTTAGAATCATACCAGCTGCTCCCCCTGAGTAGCAGCTTCCCATCATCAATCTGGAGCACATGATATGACTGTGAGATCCACCGAACTGATGCACATCAATGCACCTTAATTCAGTACCAGAGGGGTAATAACCCCTAACTTCTCCCTGAGATACTCAAAAGAGTCCTTAGGTAGATGTTTAGTAAAAATATCTACAATCTGATCTTTGGAAGGCACAAACTCCAATCTGACTTCATTCTTGATCACTTTCTCTCTCAAAAAGTGAAACTTGATGGATATATGTTTAGTCTTTGAATGCAACACTGGATTGTTTGATATATTTATTGCACTTGAATTATCACAAAAGATTGTGATAGGTTCCTCATACTTGACTCTGATGTCTCTTAGCATTTGCTTCATCCATAATACTTGAGTGCAACTACCTGTTGCTACAATATATTCTGCTTCTGCAGTGGATAGAGATATTGCCTCTTGTTTCTTTCTCAGCCAAGAAACCAATCTTTTTCCCAAAAAGAATGCTCCACCATTGGTATTCTTCCATTCATTCACATCTCCTACCCAATCCGCATCTGTATATGCATGAAGAGAGAAATCATGATCTCTAGGATACCACAAACCATACTCAACTATCCCTTTTAGATATCTAAAAACCCTCTTGATTTCCATGAAATGAGATTCTCTTGGATCAGCTTAGAATCTAGCAACAAGAGCAATAGCATTCATAATGTCAGGTCTAGTTTGAGTGAGATACAATAATCCTCCAATCATTGACCTGTACTTTTTTAATCAGCCTTAGGAGAGTCATCATTTTTGCTCAATTTACATCTGGTTACCATGGGAGTATTCATTTGTTTTGAGTCTTCCATCCCAAATTTCTTCAACAATTCTTTCACATATTTAGTCTGAGAAATGAAGATTCATATCTTTGTTTGAATGATTTAATGACCCAAGAAGAAATTCATTTCCCCAAACATGGACCTCTCAAATTCACTTTTCATTTGATTTGCAAGACTTTTGCACATACTATCTCTTCCTCCAAAAATGATATCATCAACAAACACTTCAACAATCAAGACATTTTCATGATCAATTTTGAAGTATAAATTATTGTTAGCAGTACCTTTGTTGAAACCAATCTTCAAAAGATACTTATCCAATCTTTCATCCCAGGCTTTTTGGGCTTGCTTGAGACCATACAATGCTTTCTTCAACTTGTAGGCCATATCACCATGATCAGACAATTGAAATCCATCTGGTTACTCAATGTATACTTCTTCTTCCAAGTCTCCATTTAGGAAGGCAAACTTGACATCCATCTAATATACTTTGAAGTCTTTGAAGGCAGCAAAAGCAAGAAATAATCTGAATACTTCAATTCTTGCCACTAGAGCAAAAGTTTCTTCAAAATCAACTCCTTCTACTTGAGAGTAACCCTTGTAGACCAATCTGGATTTGTTTCTAACTACTTCACCATCTTCATTGAGTTTATTCTAGAATAACCATTTGGTTCTAATCACATTCTTGTTTCTAGGTCTGGGAACAAGATCCCAAATGTGATTTTTCTCAATTTGCATTAGCTATTCCTCCATTGCTTTAGTCCAAATTTCATCATTGCATGCTTCATTTACTGACTTTGGTTAAATCTTTGAAATCAGACAATACTCTTCCGAGTCTTGAGCAATCTTTCTTCTTGTTTGAACACCTTTTCTTTTATCACCTATGATCTGATCTTCAGAGTGATTCAGTCTTACATACCTGGGAATTTTGGGACTTTCTTGCACTTCTATTTCTTTAACAGGTTCATTCAAACTCATCTCTTCTTTCAGATTCACCGGATCATTCTGAATATGAATTTCAAAAGGGGCTTGGACTCCTTGGATCAAAACATCATTCTGATCATCTTCATCATATTCATAAAACCTTGAGGGTTTTTCAATACCTTCATCAACCTTATTTTTACTTTCTATGATCTTTCTCAATCTCTTGTTATAACACCGGTATGCTTTGCTTTGAGTAGAATAACCCAAGAATATTCCTTTATCACTTCTAGCATCAAATTTTCCTAGATCTTCATCTCTTTTAATGTAACATTTGCTACCAAAAACTTTGAAATAATTCATAGTGGGAGTGATACCAAACCAGAGTTCATAAGGAGTCTTACCAGTATTGCTTCTGATTTGTACTCGATTAAGAGTATAGACTGCAGTACTTACAGCTTCTCTCTAGTAGATCTGAGGAACATTTGCTTCCATCATCATGGTTCTAGATGCTTCCTAGATGGTCCAGTTCTTTCTCTCCACTACTCCATTCTGCTGTGGAGTCCTTGGAGCAGACAACTGTCTTTTTATTCCATGTTTCTCATAGAATTCTATGAACTCACTAGATGTGAATTCTCCACCTCTATCAGACCTCAGACATTTTATGTTCAATCCCATTTCATTCTCTACCATAGCCTTGAATATTTTAAATTTCTCAAGAGCCTTAGATTTCTCTTTTAGAAAAGTCACCCACATCATCCGGGAGTGATCATAAATTAATAACATGAAGTATCTATCACCTTGCGTACTCTTGATTCTTCCCAGACCACATAGATTAGTATGAACTAAGTCCAATAATCTGGTAGAAGACTATTCCTTACTTTTGAGTGTGACTCTTCTCTACTTACCCAACTGACATTCTTTGTACAAACTATTAGTAGGTTTCACCAGTCTTGGAAGATCTCTTACAGCTTGAGTGTTGCTTATCTTGATGATATTATCAAAATTCACATGACACATTCTCCTATGCCACAACCAACTCTGATCAATTTGGACAAATAAGCAACTTTTACCAGTACCAACCAAGTGGAAGATATTACCTTTAGTTTGAGTACCGGATGCAATCTTTGTTCCAAAACTTTCAAAGATCTTGCATTTTCCATTTTTGAATCAAAGATCATAGCCTTTGTCCACCAACTATCCAGCACTAAGAAGATTGTACTTTAGGCTTTCAACATACAATACATTACTGGTTTTGTTCTCTCCATCAAAAGAAATAGTTCCTCTACCTCTGATTCTGCCAGCAAAATTATCACCAAATTTTACGACTCCTCCTTCATACCTTTCCAAATCTATGAACTTATTTTTGTCACATGTCATATGGTGGGAGCATCCATTGTTAATGACCCAATCATCATTTTCTTCAACTTGGGCAACCAGAGCTCTTTCTACAATTTTATGATTGATAGATTCAGAGGGCATTGGATCTTCTTCCTTGATGGCAATAAACACCCAGTCACTTCCAGATGTGTTTCCTATCTCTGATCCATCATCTATTACTCCTTCATCATCATCATCTTCATGAACATAGTAACATTTCTTTTGGAACCTTGATCTATTAGGATTTGGCCTTGAAAATCTTTTCGGACATCTTGAGGGAAAATAACCAATTTTATTACAGTTAAAACATTTAAAAGGCAATTTCCCCTCATACTTACCAGATCCTCTTGGCAATCTTTTTGCAATAAGGGCTTCAAGTTGAGAAGCTTTTGCTTCATCTTCTTTCAGGTCATTTCTTGCTTTTTCATACCATGATAGTTTCTTTGAAGAGTTCTCTCCTGGATCAAACCTTTGTTTTCCTTTTATAGAGGCACTAGCTTTGAATGCAGATTCAGTCTTGGGGGGGCATCTCCAAACTTGGTCAATTCAAATGCAGCCAATTTACCAACTAATTAATTTCTTGTGATACCTGAATAGGATCTGAATTCTTCAATAGTAGAGACCTTGTATTTGTAAGAATTAGGAAGGGATCTGAGAACTTTAGCAATAATCTCATCTTCATCCAAGATTCCACCAGCACATCTAATGCCACAAACAAGCTCATTTACTCTTAGCATAAATGTAGTGATATTTTCATCTTCTCTCATCTTCAGGTTTTCAAATTTTCCTTTCAGACTCTGTAGCTTGGCACATTTAACATACTTGTCTCCTTCATGCAGAAGTTTTAGTTTTTGCCAAATCTCATATGCAGTTTTTAAATCAATAACATTTGTCAGCTCTGAATCAGATAGGGCACTTAGAAGAGCTTCTTTAGTCTACAAATTTTTTTTAGCATCTCTAATTTCATCTACGGTACTCAAACCATTCTATGGAGGAACATACTTCTTTGAAGCCATGATCCAATACTGTATTCCCATACATTGCAAGTGGCATTCCATGCAACTTTTCCAAAGAGTGAAATTAGTTCCATTAGACCTTAGACTATCCTTCTTGTAGGATGACATCCTAGATCTCTTCAAGTGGTTAAGCTCCTTTTAGAGGAACTTAGCTCTGATACCAATTGTTAGATTTAGGACAGACAAATAAGAGGGGAGGGTGAACTAGTTGTCTAAAACTTTCTTCCAATTAATCACTTAAATTCTTTTCTTAATTCAGCGGCATAATAATAAATCAATCGTGGAAACATAATGCAACAATTCAAGAGCAAAAACACATTAACACATATGACACCAAGATTTTTAACGTGGAAAACCCAGTTAAGGGAAAAATCACAGGGTGGCTAACCCAAGATTGTATTCTCTATTAAAAGAATAGGAAGAACAAAATGGCACATGCCAATTAGGGCTCACTACCTGAGCACACTACTCACAAGAGGCCCACTGTCTACAGGAGACACACTGTCTATAGAATAATAAGTATTACATACTTGAATTGAAGAATAGCATCTTCACCATGCTTGAGTCAGTTCCATTTAAGCCCAATACTTCTGGTCTACCTTTTCTCTGCTCCTCTCTACCACACTCTCATCTCCACAAGATGCTTTTGAAATGACATTACAACTCCTTATTTATACAAGACATCAACTTAGGGATAATCATCCAAGTCAGCATACATTATAGAGAAAATACATAAATACAACATCACTAATTACAAAATGACTTCATACGGATCAACACACTATCGGCCACATTGATCTGAGACTTCAATCTTCCTTTAGGAACATGCCATTCTTCACAGAACATCTTCAAGATCATTTGCAGGATGTGTAACTCATCTAGTTAGCTAGACTTAGGAAGAACATCATCATCTGGAAGTAATTCTTCAATTACGATTTCAATCTTCAATGCAGACCACTAACATGAACTGGATAGAATCCAAGACCTCCATAAGCTTGCCTGAATTACCAAGTACATCCACACTACTTTTGCTTACTGAAATCATTCTCTCCTTCATCTAGAACCTCAAGAACACAGTCTGCCATCACTGTCATATTGGAATAGATGCTTGTGGACCTCCAGGCCACAAACTAATTGAGTTGTCAATTCACATTGACTTCCTAAACACTCCACCAAATCTATAGAACAAGATATTGCATTTCTGAAGCTCACCAGACCTATCTGTGTCACTCTGTCACCTCTAAACATCTGCCAAAACTAGTTTTAGTTAAGTGGCCATAACTTCTTTAGATCTTCACGCGGACCTCTGAAATCTTTACTGGATCATCTTAAGACACATATCTACAAACCCTTTGATGCACATCCTCTGATCTTCATCTTAGCTGGGATCTTTACCTCACAGTCTTCATTATTCTCTCTATTCCTGATAGGACTAATTTTCTCAATATCCTCAGCATACAACTCATCCAATCTTTATCATTAATGCAATAGGAGTATGTTGACATCAATGACAATACTAGTTAGGCCCATACTTGCAACATAGATACCATTCAATGCCTCACTATTAAATAAAGAATACAAGTATAACTTCAAAGATTAGACAACATTCTACACCAGGTATTTCTCATATTGGTTTCATGTTGTTTAAGATGATCAAAGTTTAAACAATCATATCACATTCAAGTTGCAAGTGTCTCATTAAGACAGTTAGGTAAAATGTCACATGGGATAACAGAAGAGACATCTTACAGGATAAGACAATCATATTCACATAAGGCCAACTTAACTGTCACAAAGTAAAACTTCACAAGATATATGAGAAGTGTAACTTTCACATGCTAAGGGATAAAGATGCAAATAAGAAATGCATACAGCATGATCACAATTCATCAATGATAAAGACTGTCACCTAACAGAATCTTTAAAAAGAAGAACAAGCTATGGAGCAACCATATATGTCACCATTGCATGATAGTGAAGTACATATTCAAAAGCAAGAGATTGCGATGTATAGATCACAAACAGACTCAAATACTTAGAGCAATATGAAGTATTAAGAATGCAATAGTCCAGGGACAATAGGGTGGATTCCATGCATTTTATCAACTGTCTTGATCAAACAAAGCTTCATCTTACATTCTTAAAGGTATAGTATTGCAATGGTGTAGTCAAGAAGGTGCCATGCCTCAAGCATAGATACAGTGCAAGATCAAAGAGAGACACAATCACTTTCACCATGAACAGTTAGAACAAGATCAACAAATTGGCTTTTACAAAGCATGAACAGTCAAAATATATCAGGATATATCATGAGTTGCCTTATCCACCTATAGAGGTGTATCATCAGAAAGAAGGAGGAACAACAGAAAAGAAGAACAAGACTTATATCAAATGCTATAGTGAGGATGGACAAAGAGCATGAAAGTCACAAGGTAAATGGTTCTATTGTTTTTATACCATTATGCTTTCATGATGCAGTCTTAGTAGTCAATTACCATGGTCAAAGATGAAGAAAGATACTTGATATATATGTTTTTGATAACATAAGGCAGCAGAAACAAGGGGCCGAACCCTTACAAAGAAAAAAGGAACCCCAGAGGCAATAGAACAAAAATGCCTCACAACAGTCACAACATCACCCAGTTAGTCAGCATAGATAGCATATACAATAACCAGTCCAGATACAAAAAATAAGCAAAAAGCAGAGGAACAACAGTATAAAAGAGACTAGAGCTAAGGAGAAGGATTCTCCAAGGTCTTAGCCATGAATTCCATAAAATCATCCAACTTTTTGTAGTTATCATCCTTGTCAGCTGTAGCAGTAGCTCCAGGATCCTGTAAAATAGAGAGATTAAATAAAACTACCTGCCTAAGCATGGTGGAGAAAGACTGCTCCAGCTTCACAATGCGGCACCTCAGGGCATCAATGTCCTTTCTATAACCAGGTTCTTCCTTTGTTTTGTCAGCAGCTTCTTCCACAAACATCTTACCACCTTCGTCAGCATTGTCAGAAGAGTGGACCCAACTGCTCGATATATATGTTACTGTGAGAGCCATGATAAGATAAACAGTCATTATGCACAAAGAATAGCTACAGGGGTATTTAAGGAGTGCATAAAATTAAGGAAGAGATATGAACATGATAAAGATGCTACAGGTATACCATTAAAAAGAAAAGACAGCTACAGGTGTAGGAGATGTATGATACATATGATGCAATAAACATTCAGGTGATGAAAGAAGTAGGAGAGATAAGAGCATGAAATCACAGCTACAGGTGCATTTTGAAAACATACAAACAGTCACAAAAGAAGGTAGCATGATCTATACCATATGACAAAGATCCACCATATAAAGTTTGCAAGATTACAAGTTTATCATATGCATATAAGTTAAAGAAGCTATCTATACCATAGAAGAATCTCACAGAAGTGTCAAGGTATGATACTCATGCAAATGGAGGAAAATAATAATAGCTATCATATAGAATATCAAGACTTTCTTATGCCGAGTAGCTATATTGAGATATGCAAGGTAAAATGTATCATCATTAATGCCATGATAGTCACAAGGAGAAGGAAGAAGATGTTGTGTGAAGCTTCATTTGCGAATACCCCAAACTCTTAATGCTTTTGCCTATAGGAAAACCCACATTCAAGAAGATGATATACAAAAGGAAATATGGCTCATCCTAAAATGTATACCCATGTCAAGATATCAAACCCTAGTGACATTTTTGCAAGCACAGTCAAATAGTTTCAAAGAGAAAGATGATATAGTCATGGCCATAATAGTTTGAAACTATGAAAGTGTAAAATGTGCAAATCCTTACCAGAGAGTTCAACCATTGTTTCTTTACAAGTCAGAAAAGAAAGAAATAATAGTAAAGATCATGCATGGCCGTGGAATTGTGAAGAGATGAAAGTGCAAGAAGGGTTGAAACCCTAGCTTCAAAGCTCACAAAACCTTAATAGTTGAACTATTTGATGCCTATTTATAGAAGGAGCATGGCCATAACATGTAGAAACTTTAAAAATGGAGAAAAGATGTCAAAACCCTCATTTCAAAACTTTAAACCCTCAGAGTTTCTGCATGATACAAATAGATAAAGGCAAAAAGAAGATATATACAGTCATGGCCGACAGTGACATATCATTTTTTTTCTATAAAATGCAATGCCCATGTCTACCAATAGATGTCATGCTGCAAAGAGTCAAACCAAAGACCAATTGAAGCTACAAAGATGAAAATGACCAAGTGCTTACCCATTTTACTGACAAGAGGAGAGATCTTTCCATGGCCTCATAGTGGCCTTAAACTTTCAAAGAGCAGATGTAGACCATGAAGGAAGAACCACACAGAAACAAGGAGGGAAAGTATTAAAAAATGCATAGCAAATATTGAGACATAGATGAAGAAGGTCGTAGCCATGAAAAAGAAAACCACAGATAAATGAAATGCCTCATATAAAGCTCAAACAAATGTTACCTTATCCATTAATAGTGCTGAGTTCCTTGGTTTCAACAAAGAAGAGTCGTTGAAGGGAGAAAAACTAGAGACATAATGGAGAGATTGAAACCCTAGGTCGGCAGAGCAAGTGAAAAATATGCCAAGTGAAGAATGAGCAACTTTAGGGTTGCTTTTTTCTTTTTAGTTTGAAGGTTCTTTTTTCCCAGGTATGTTTTGACTTCACAAATAAAAATAATTACCTTATCTAATGTCATTGAGGTCAAAACATCAATCATCCATTACCTAGCATCATTGTTAGAGGTGGCCAACAGTGGGGAACCTTGCATAGTATTTGGAGATCAAATGGTGGTCGGTAGTTCTAAGGATGTGCATTTTGCCTTGTAAATTTTTTTCAAAATTCATTCACTACCTTAGGTTAGCATTGCATGGTCGAGGAGTTTCCTTTTCATCATATACTTTTTGATTAAACAAGACTCCCTTAAACAAACACATGTGTTGTGCAAGACAACCAAATGAGGTCAAAGGGAATATTACTTGTGCTTTGAAGAATTATCAAAAGAGGACAAAAATGGAAGTTAGGGCAATTGCATATGGAGATATAAGATGGTTTAGAAAATGTAATAAATGTGCACTAAGGTAGCATAGGGGAGTTATAAGGATGTTTATGCATATTGTTCTATGCATGGAGTGACTCATTATTTTTATCTTGCAGAGAGAGATAATATTTCTTTTTATTGATCATGGAGTGATAAGGTTAAATTTTTTTTGCCTTAATGTATGTTTTATCATGCAAGTGGGTGTTTTTTTCTCACAAGGAGTTACAAGGATGGTATTAATCTCTAAAGTCCTATTTTGGCTCATATCATGCAAAATAGGAAAATGTAATTGGAGTGATAAGGAGTGGTATTTTTCTTCTAATCATGCACGATTTTACATACAAATCAATTGTAAATAAATAATAAAGTAATATTCTATAAATTACTTTATTATTTTTCACAAGTTGTAAAATACAAAATAGAACAAATTGTAACCAATAATAAAGCAATATTCTATTCCTTTAATATTTACTCACAATCAATTTTGCTCATGCAAAATCAAGCAAATTGATTAGTGGAGTTAACTAGGCCACCTAGGAGGTTTTGCATGACTTTTAGGAGTATTTTTAGGGTCTTTTGGTCAAAATTTTGGTCAAACATATGGAGAGGCCCAAATCAAAGCTATTTTTGCTTAATTTGTGGTAGTTTTAGGCCCTAATTTTGAGGATTTTGGAGGTTGCTCAGGAATGAGTAATTTTAGAGGTAGTTATCTGCAAGTCCATACTTTTGCATGCCTCTTGGAGAGAGTAAACCTATTTATTGTAAAACAAAAGTTTGCTTTTGCTAGTTCTTGATTCTCATTCTGATTCAGACATATTGGAGAATTCTTGTAGCTCAATTTTTTACAGTTTTATTTAGAGATCGGCAGGTTACAGGTTATATTTTTGTCTTCTTTGTAGAGCTTTCCTTTGTTATTTTAGATCAATTAATTTACCTTTGTTTTAGTGTTGATTATTGAAGTGATTTTGATGAAATTTTGTTGTGTTTTATTATTAAATATTTAAAATTATTGTCTCACTTCCTTCCTTGCAGCATTAAGCATATATTCATCACAAGTCTTAGGTTATGTTAACCAGAAATAGTCTTTTTGTGTTATGGAAAACCCATTTCCTTATAAACTTGTTTTCAAACCTCCCTTAGAATCATTTTTGCGATATTTATGCCTAGTCTAGATTCCGTAAAAGTTAAATTTATGAGAAAACATTGTGGATCAGATTGCATTATTTTTACCAAATTAGGTGCATCACTAATTTTTACCTTTAAGTAATCTTTTAGTTACTTCTTCCCTTTTCTAAAATAGTAAAAACATACATCTCAATAGAACATTTGAAGGAAACTAGCCCATAATCTGGAGGTCTAATCTCATCATAGGACACCCACAACCTAAGATTAGTCCCATGTTACATGGAATTGCAATGCTTCACTAGCTTTGCATACAGGTGCAATTCCCAGTGATAACAGTTTTTGGCATGCTCGGTGGGACCTTTGGACTAACTTTTTAGTTCAAAAGGGCTTATTTCTTTTTCTATTTTTGGTATGAGTAGCAAAATTCTAGCCTTTTAGAGGATCATTTTAGTACTTGGTGACTCTAATACTTTAGTTTTCTCAGATCAGATCTTATAGCCTATGAAAAAATATCAAACAAGGTCAAGTAAAAATTTTGAGAAGCATAATCAGTTATCTCCACCAAAGAGGAGAATAAAAGTAGAAAAAGAGGTCAATATAGTAGATTCATCAGTTGTTTTAGATCTGCCAAGTACACATCCTGAGTTTTCTTCACTTCAGAATCCATTGTTTGCAAGTTCATCAGCAAAATTTTTAAGTTCTCCACCAGCAAGCCTAGAAGAACAAATTCTTGTTTTCTAAGAGGAACCACTTCTTCTTGAGTTTACTATAGAAGAAATTGTATTACAAGAAATATTTCAAATAGTTTTAGTCCAAACATTAGCTCAAGTTCTACCTACTCCAATGTCTTTACTAGGAGGAGGAGGAGGAGTATTACCACCTCCTGGTGGAGGAGGTGGAGGAGGTGAAGGAGGTGGAAGAAATCCACCACCACCTCGAAATCAGCCTTTGTGTTATTTAATGGAGGCATCCCTTTGAATCTGAATCGACATGATGACATACCTATAGATGCATTGAAAAGTTTACCAAGTTTTATAGGAGAAGATAGGACTACACCCATTGAACATATAAAAGATGTGGCTTCTTTGTGTTATGTTCACCACATCACCGAGGAGAACATTGCAATCAGGTTGTTGGCAACATCATTCAAAGGTAAAGCTCTTCAATGGTTTAGAGGTTTAGCAGTTAATTCAATTAGATCTTGGGATGAATTAGGTTCTTCTTTGAATAGGAAATTTCAAGACAAGTCTAATCATTTATCATTAGTTGAACAAATGACTACTAGTAAGAGGGCCCCACAAGAATAAATGACAATTTTAAATTTTAGATTTCAGAAAACATGGAATAGAATCCCTGAAACAGTGAAACCATCACCAGAGCATGCTTTTTTGTATTAATTAAGGGCATTAAATTTTGGTATTGGTGTTATGATACAATCCATGGGAGGGTTAACTTTACCAGCTACTTTTTATATTGTAATAAGAGCAGAAAATAGTTTAATACAGGCTAGTAAGATAGCACCTAGGCCCCCAATGCCAATTTTCCCAGATATATAGCCTTTAATACCAATTTCAGCCCCACATATTTTAGCAATACCATCTTTGGTTATTCAATAAATACACAAATAGTACATATCCCATTCATTTTGAATTTTGAGAGTTCAAAAAAAACTAGTAAAGTATAGCAAAAGTACTACAAACTGTGAGTAATGACTTAGTGATCTTGAAAATTTAAACAAATCAGAATAACAGACCTTACCAAGTAGCCCCTTAGCAAGTAAATAAACCTAGTTATCAAGCAGATTATCAGGGTCAAAGGAGAAATTACAACAATAGGCCAAATCAGCAATACAATCCAAATGCTGTCAGTACATCAAAAGAAATAGTGCCTATATAGAACAACATGTTTCAAGACTATGCATGGTCTTATCCCTGTAATCAGCTTCATAATTAGGCCACTTGCCCAAATGGAATAGTAGATCAAGCTTTGATGGTATAGAATAACTATGTCGCTGCTGAAAATTCAGCAAGTGATGTAAACAACCAGCTGGACATTTAGACTCAGTATGTTAATCCTGATGTAGCTTTAATGAATTGGTAGGCTAATAAATTTTGTGGTGTAAATCAGTTGCCAGGTAAAAAATAATCTTTTACTAATATTGCAGTGAATACAAGATTAAAAAAGAGAGCTGTTGACTTGCAACAACAATCCAAAAATATAAATCATCAAGCTGATACTGGTAAACAACAAGCTAGAAATATACTACAAAGAGCTGATAAAGAAAAAAATACAATTTCTACATCTCAAAATGAATAGAATCAAGCCTCTACATCAAAGGATTTGTACATTTTGTCAAGATAGCCAACTATAGAAAATAAATAGCTAGCAAAAGACCAACCAGAGGTTGTTGTCCCAAAAGTATAGCAAAAGGTTAGTGGCCCTATTTTTAATATTTTGGATCATATGGAAAAGACAACAGTAAGCATGTCTATTTTAGATACTTTACACATTCCATGACAAAAGGATTTGTTACAAAATGCTTTATCTTAGTTACCTTTGTCAAATTTAGTACATAAATCAGATCAATCTCAGATTATGATTGCAAATGAGGTAGAAAAAAGAATAGAACAACCTAAACCAGTAGGCAAACCTCCACCATTTTATGTCACTTTGATTGTAGGTGACTATTTAGTACATAATTGCATGATAGATTTAGGAGCTAGCGGTTCAGTTATGCCAAAATAGCTAGCTGATAAGTTAGGTCTTAAATATGAACCTGTTGTTAGAGGTGTTGTACAAATGGATGGAACTGAAGTGAGTATAGTTGGAATGTTCAAAAATTTAGGCCTTACTTTACATGCTTGTCCAAATTCTGTTATATACCAAGACATTTATGTCGTTGATCTACCACCTACCTTTGCCATTTGCCTATCTAGAGATTTTACAGCAAGGTTAGGAGAGTATTTATTATCTGATTAGACACATTTATTTTTTAGAACTAGATATGGAATGAAGGTTACAATCAAGTCTTAACCACTAGCAAAAGATCATTTAGAACCTGATACACCTAGTTCTATAAATGCAAATCTTTCCATTTTTTATCAAGAAGATCTAATTCCTGTCCAAGACCCAAACACATAGTTTTAGATCAATGCACAACAAAAATTCCTCAAATAGATCCATTTGAGCAAATGGATGAGATAGGCCTTGGTGTGTACATGATACAAGAAAATAATACAGTTATTCTAAATCTGATTAAAGAGAAAAAATAGCAAACTGTAGAGTTTGAAAATAATGTTTGGGAACTATAATTTGATGGTTCTAGAAGCAAAGTAGGAGCTGGAGGATGTGCTATTTTAGTTTCTCCCACAGGTGAGAAATATTATTCATCTTTTAGATTTGCCTTCATCTATTCTAACAACTCAGCTGAGTATGAAGATTTAGTTCATGGATTAGAATGGGCAAGAAAAAGAAAAATCAGATGTTTAAAAGTTTTTGCAAATAGTGAGTTAGTGGTCAAAGAAGTCAGAAACCTTGCTGCTACAAAAAATGACTTGCTAAAATTATACATAGAGTTTGGGACATGATAGAAGAGTTTGATGCATTTAATCTGATACCTATACCTCAAACTGATAACAAATAAGCTGACAAGTTAGCTGCCATAGGAGCTAAATATGATATTCTTTCTTAAATGAAGAATATTTGCTCTCCTTTATATGTCAAAGTTGTTGTTAGACCATCAGTTCTAGATAATAATGTCATTTGGCAAGTGTTTGACACTAATGAACAAATTCTCAATTTCTTAATGGAAGAGGCTGAATTTTTTGTAGGTAATTAGTAAAAATTTGCACAATGATATGATAATCAAATACTTCAGTTAAGATCAAATAAGCTTCCCAAGGGCTTAGTGACCTTGGAATCTATCTTTAATACTGATGATCAGGTAAGAAAAGACAAGGCCATCTTGTCAATAAAGCAAGAACATTATGAACTTGTTGAGATCTTTAAAGGAAAGTTGCTCAAGCTAGGAAAGATATGTACAAGACAAGAACAACAAGCATTCATCCAGCTTTTTCAAGAGTTTAGTGACATTTTTGCATGGGAATATGCAGATCTGAAAGGTTTCAACCCTGAGTTAGATCAACGCATAGTAGAGATGGAACCCAAAGCAAAACCTGTCAGACAGAAGAAAAGGCCACTGAATCCCAAACCGGAAGTACTCATGAAGACATAACTCAATAAACTCATTGAAGGTAATATCATTTTTTCTATTAAACATACTTCATGGGTTTCTAACTTGGTTCCTGTTAGGAAAAAGAATGGACAAATCAGATTATGTGTTGATTTCCATGATTTAAATAGAGCATCTTTAAAGGATCATTATCCTTTACCATCTATGGAATAGATATTGCAGGTTGTTTCTAGATCAGAGAGATTTTCTTTATTGGATGGTTATTCAGGTTATAATAAAATTCTTGTAAAGGAAGAAGATTAATACAAGACAGCTTTTACCACAAAGTGGGGCACACTAGCATATAGAATGATGCCATTTGGCTTATCAAATGCAGATGCAACATTTTAGAGAGCAATGGACATGGCTTTTCAAGGCCTGATTAATAAAATTGTACTTGTAAACTTAGATGATGTGACTATTTTTTCTAAAAAAGATGAAGATCATTTTCATCATTTAAGACTAATTTTTGAAAGATGTAGAGAATTTGGGGTATCATTAAACCCAAAGAAGACTATTTTCTCTGTTCATGAAGGTAAACTGTTGGGACACATTGTGTCTAAAGATGGGATATCAATTGATCCTGAAAGAATTACTGCAATATTGGCATTACCTCTTCCTTTACATAAGAAAGGCTTACAAAGCTTTCTGGGAAGAATCAACTTTACAAGAAGGCTTATTCCTAACATAGCAACATTTTTACAACCTCTTACAGCAATGCTGAAGAAGAATATTCCCTTCAGCTGGACCAAGGAAGGTGTTGATGGTTGTTTTTACACAGTCATAACAATAGTTAAAATTCACATAAAATGAGCCTAACTGACTTGAAAGATATGAGGAAATCGATTAAGATTTGGTTAATCCCAATTTTAATATGGTCAGGTCTAGACCTGTCAGGCAAATTCAGTAGGTTGATGTGAAGCTGTAATGTTTAGGGGCCTTACGTGATTTAGAGTTTCTTGATGATTTACTAAACTCAAACTATGCAAAACATTACAAATATCATCATTTTATTCATTCTTTTGCATAAACTTGTTACTGTATTACAAAGCTCTGTATGATTTATATTATTGCAAGCTTTTCCTTTCAAATATTATGAAAATTATCTACTATCAACTCAGTTCTTCATACTTTTTTCAAGTATGAGACAATTTCCTTTAAATTCCTGCATTTAAGCTAAGTATTTCAGATGGGTTGGAAAAAGTTAGAGAAATCTAAACTAAACTTCATTCTTACTACAGGATCTAAATGTTATGTTATACACTTTGTAAAAAATGTAGCAAATTGATTAAATCTACATATTAAACCTTAAATGTAAGTTTTGAGTATTTTCACAAACATACATCCAAGATTGCAAGCTTTAAGAAATATTGTTTCAAAACACAAAGAAGAGCCAGAAGACACTCAGAAAATAGATGTAGAATTCTAGATTCATTTGTATTCAAAACACACAGTCATATACTATTTACAATGTATGAATGACTCTTAGCTTCATTAATCAAATTATAGAAAACTTACAAGCTTTACAAATACAATAAGGAAGTAGGATGTTCCACACGTTCCTTACTGCAGACACAGGCAACGTCCTACTTCTAAACTAAAAGGTCCCTCTATTCTAAATGCTGAGATAAATTATAGCTACTAGCTATTTTCTGAAAATCCCTATGTAACCTTATTACAATGTAAAGGGGCACAATATATAGATTTGATTGTCCCCAATACAGCCCCAAAACTGTAGTTAATCAATGGTCCACACCTCAAGTTGCAGCATCAACGATGGA
Organism: Cunninghamia lanceolata; assembly: GCA_027924645.1. Lineage (NCBI taxonomy): Eukaryota > Viridiplantae > Streptophyta > Pinopsida > Cupressales > Cupressaceae > Cunninghamia > Cunninghamia lanceolata. The sequence goes on from BSBN01001332.1 coordinate 2,611,551, forward strand.
AAAATCTCACCCAAAAAATATCTCTGAGCAACATACATTAAATCTAGGCGTAATATGCCCCTTTGGAAACCCTAACAGCTCAAAATGTCCTCTATTGTCTGTTGTAATAATGTTTCCATCTGCATTTTGTCTTCATCATTGAAAACCTTGACTTCTTGTGCTCCCTCCTTATCTCCTTTCGCTTCCTCTAAGACCTGATTTCCTCTTCTGTGATGTCATCGTCATTAAGTTCCACCTTCTAGATATCTACAACCCTGCAAGTAGACACAAAAAAAGGATTAAAAACTAAATCAAGTTGCTTCGTCAATTTATTACCTGGTCAGAAAGTTAGATGGGCATTAAACCTCTGCCTTCATATCCACCTGCGCTCCTGCAAACAAACAAGAATTAAGCATCATCGTTTCATAAACTAGTAGGAAAACATTAAACATTACATCGAATCAGGATGAAAGCATAAACACAGATTTCGGGCCCTGAAACAGTGATCAATTGCATATCTAAATGCATACCAGTGTTAAAAATGGTCGGGTCAACCATCGTTGACCAAAAACATGCTATCGGGCTACAAAATAACTTCAAAATCTTATCACTTTGCTTTCCAGCCCTTTCCCTTGCATCTCGAGAATGTACGTTCAATTCCTTATATATCGGGCAATGTATGTTAGTTCAATACATACAAACACACTTGTATGTACATTCGGACCTATTGCCTTTATAGACCGCAGTCTATTCACTTTTGATTCCGCGCAATGCACATAACGCAATGTATCTTCCAACATACATTTGGACGTGATACATCGTATTAACCGGATTTTAATTTACCTCTGAGTTCCGCGTTGTATATCGGCAATGTATGCATCACAACATTCATACAAGGTGCAGAATATACTAGCACTTAACTCCATTTTATAATTTTTCAATTCCACCCAATGTATACTTCAATACATATTGTGCTTGTATCTTTGGATATACATTCGGGTATACATACAACGAATTAACTCTCTTTAACTTTCTCTCGCGTCCGCAGCTTGCATATTGTCTTTGTATATCTTCAATATAAAAAGCACAAAATATGCAATGACTTAACTATCTTCAATAACTTTTCAGGTCTAGCCGATGTATATAGCCTTTGTATCTTTTGCCTTGTATGTCCCGAAACATACAATCATTCAAACATTCTAAGACCTTTCCAAATTTAATTCTTTTTTTGCATCCGGCATTTGCATGCTTATCGCAATGTATATCTTGATATACATTTAGCAATGATGCATCAGTTTAACCTGATTTTAATCTTTTTTGAATTCCTGCACCTGTATGTTTCCGAAAAGTATCTCTAAAACATACATATGCAAAGCACCAAAAATACAATGATTTAACTGTGTTTAATAAACTTTCGACTCCGCACCATGTACATTTCACTTTGTATGTATCTGATAGCATATACAAACCCTGAAACATACATCGATTAAATCAACTTTAAAACTTTTTTCGGCTTCATGGCTTTTATGTAGCCAATGTATATCGGCAATGTATGTATTAATATACAAGCCCACAGCATACAACAATTTAATCCTTTTTAATGATCTTTGGGTTCCACGCAAAGTACATAGCATTTGTATATTTTCCCTCGCCCTGCCAAACATATAAGCATAAGGTACATGCAACAGACCTAACTTTTTATCCATTTTAACTTTTAACTGTTTCAGGTCCACTTTGTATGTATACATAGAACTTTATCAAAAATGCATACAAGGAAAAGGATATACAATCGACTTTGTATATGGAAAGTCATAAACAAAGGACTTTGTATACAAGCGAACTTGTATACAAAGGGCCTTGTATATGCAACCCAATATACAAAAGGCATTGTATACAACATGCAAATGATGCGAAATACAAACAGCCTTGTATATGAGTGATATGCAAACCCGACTTCCCATGCGACTAAGTATAAAACAATTTTGCATATACAAATGACTTTGTATATAAAAAGTGGTATACAAAGGACTTTGTCTACAAGTGAATTTGTATACAAAGGGCCTTGTATATGCAACCTGATATAAAAAAGGCATTGTATATGCCATAGCAAACCCTTCCCTTGAGTATTTTACCAAAATACTCATAACTTGCAAAATACTTGGAATTTTAAGATGGTTCAAAAAGCAACCCTAGCTCATTTTTGACAAGGAATTCACCCATATTCTGCCATGGTATTGAAATGCATTTTTTCTCTAGTTTTAACAAAGTTTGCAATTTTCACCTTCTTTTCCCTTTACCACCAAACAGAACAACACACATAGGCAAAAGCAACAAGCCATAGTAGGGGTTCTCATTTTGCTAAGGAGTAAACTAGGGTGTGTTGTGAACATCACAATAGATAGCAACTAAACAAAATAATTAAATTCAAATCATTAAAGAAAACTAAATGAAATAAATTCATAACTTCTAACTATCTTTCTTGCAAGTCATTATTCAACTTAAGACCTAAGGTATTCAATAAGGGTGCATGAATTTTTATTTTCAGTTTAAGTGGGTGCACGTGATTAATTATCCTCATCTTGAAGATCGGTTGAACAAACCAATGACTGATATTAGCCTGCGTAGGTGAGGTCATTCCCTCATAGCCAACTGAATAGAACCTTGCCGCCAGTGAGCATCTATAGCCCTGGCAAGGTTATCGTTACAATTCTCCTAAGTAGAGCCCTACTACTAGCGAGCATCTATAGCCATGGTAGAGTTACTTAGATGGCTTAATCTAGATTTTTAGTATAATCCATTTTATTTATTTTTATATTTTTTATATTTTCTGATATTTGAAAGAGATTTCATAAGATATTGCAGTTGTAACTTCATGATGCAAGGGATGGTCACTTGCTAGAATTAAGCTGAGAATTGTAATGGTAGCAAGGGTGACCTCTGATTTTTCACCTAGTATCTACACTGGTAGGTTCAACAAACCCAAGGATTTTAGGTGTGCCATTGTGAGAAACCTTCCTTGAATACTCAACCCACTATTATTGAATACAAAATTTAACAAGTAAAACAACTTTCTACATTCATGACAGTCACAACAAGTTATGCATAAATTGCAAATAATTAACTGAATGTTATGAATTTCCTACTGTTTTCAATGGTTGTTGGTTTTCTTCTTCATACTCCAAATCAAAACAAACATCCCTGCTGAGGAAACAACAAAGGAAACAAAACAAGCAGACTATACATACAACTAACCTACAAAAGGAAACAAAGCAAAAAGAAAAACTATACATTATTTACACTATGATACATAGAAACTGACTACTCTTACCTCAAGCCTGGAAGTAATGTTTCAAATGCTGGCCATTAATTGGTAATGGCACATCTTCCCCAGTCAAGGTCTTGAGTCTAAATGTATTATCTCCTATTATTTCTGAGACCTGTAATGGACCTAACCATAGTTTGTCAAATTTTCCATGATGCCCTTTCTTTTCATGTGCTTTATCCCAGCACAGCACTAAGTCTGATATCCTAAACATCTTGACTCTTGCTCTTTTATCAAACCATCTCTTAACTACTGCTTGATGTTTGGCAAATTTCTCAATGGCCTAATCCCTTTTCTCATCTACCTGTAACATTTGTACTATCTTGGCTTCTCTATGATCATCAAAGCCTAAATTCTCATTAGCGAACTTCCAGACTGGTATTCTTAAATTCATTGGAAGTATGGGATCAGTCCCTTAAACTAAGTGATAAGGTGCATTGCCTAAGGCCGACTTAAACTTAGTCCTATCTACCCACAGTGCATATTTCAACAATGTATTCCACTCTCTAGGATTCTTTTCAATTAGCTTCTTGATTATATCCAATAAAATTTTGTTTGTAGACTCTGCTAATCCATTCCCCTGAGGATAATAATTTGAAAAAAACTTTAAAACTATCCCATATTCAAATGCCCATTTAGAAAATTTCAAAGAAGAAAAAGCAGGGCCATTATCACATACCAATTAATAGGGAGTTCCACACCTGGTTATGATGTTTTCTTCAAGGAACTTGATAACTACCTCAGTTGTAGAGAACTTGCAACATGTGGCTTCAATCCACCTTGTACAGTAGTCAGTCACTGTCAGTATAAACTTGTGTCCTACAGAAGATGGAAGATTGATGACTCCAATGAAATCCAGGCCCCATTGTGCAAATGGTCTAGACTCAATCACTGGCTATAATGGATTGGCCTGATTTCTTCCCTTATCTGCTGCAGTCTGATAGGTGTGGCAACTTTTAATGTGAGTCTTTGTATCTTTAAACATTGTAGGCCAATAATATCCTACCCTCAATATCTTGTGCGTTGTGGCTAAATGAGAACCATGGCCAATTCCGTACTTATCATGCAATTCTGTCAACACCTTATCCTCTTCAGCTCTGTTTAAACATCTCAAATAAATTCCTTCATGGTTCTTCCTGAATAGAAGACCTCCTTGTACCATATATTTCTATGCTTTAATCTTCAAAGCTCTCCTCTGAGAAGCTTTCATCTTACTTGGGTACTTCCCTGATACTAGAAAAGCATTTAAATCATTATACTAGCCTGATGCGTCACAAGAATTTAACACATACTGTTGTTTTATCAAATATGGGTCTGTGTTTCCTATGGTCTGTACTAGCACTTGTCCTCTGACCAGCTTCATTGGAATAATTTTCAAATCGAACTCCTGCAGCGTGGTGATCCATTTGGCTCTTTTCTCTCTAGGCTCGTTCTGCATCAACAGCATCTTCACTACTACGTCTGGTACTATGGCTTTGACCTGGCTGCACAAGATATAATGTCTAAATTTTTTTACAGCTCTCATCAGTGCAAATGCTTGTCTTTCCATATCAAGGTATCTCAGTTGTGCATCCTTCAGCAGTGCACTCATAAAAGCTATGGGCTTTTCTTCATTGTCTTCACCCTTTTGCGTCAAGGCAGCGGCAATTGAATGGGAGGATGCAAAGGAATATATGTAAAATAGCTTTGTGTAGTCTGGACTTGTCAGCACAGGAGCATCAAAAATGGCCTCCTTAATATCTTCAAACGCAGCTTTAGCCATTGGCATCCACTATATCTTCACATCCTTCTTCAACATGGCATTCAATGGTTGCACAATTTCTGCAAACCCTGTAATGAACTTCCTGACAAAGTTAATCTTACCAAAAAATGATTTTAATCCTTTCTTGCTACTTGGTAATTGCAATTTCTTTATTCGTTCTATTCTATCAGGATCAATAGATATTCCATTTTCAGAAATGTCATGTCCTAATAATTTACCTTTTGTTATTCCAAATGAACATTTCTTAGGGTTAAGAGAAATCTCATACCTCTCACATCATTTAAGTATTTTTCTCAGATCCTCAGTGTGAGTGGATGCATCTTTAGAATACACAATCAAATCATCCATATAAACAACAATGCACTTACTTGATAATCCACATAATGCAATGTCCATGGCTCTCTGAAAAGTGGCACTTGCATTGATAAGACCAAAAGACATTCTTCTATATGCATAATTTCCCCATTTACAAGTGAAAGTGGTCTTTAATCTATCCTCTTTGTCTATTAATACCTGGTTATATCCTGAGAAACCATCTAAGAAAGACATCATCTTTGCCCCATTCACTACTTGCAGCACTTCGTTTATTGGAGGCAGAGGATAATTATCCTTTTTAGATACTTTATTCAATTTTCTAAAATCTACACATAACCTGATGTCCCCACTTTTCTTTCTCACAGGTACTAAGTTAGCTACCTAGGCTGAATGTCTGGCTGAGAAAATTATCCCAGCAGATAGCAATTTTCTCACTTCTTCTAAGATTAAAGGCTCTAAAATGGCATTCATAGGCCTTTGTTTCCACCTAAATGGTTTAAGATCTGGTCTCAAAGGTATCACGTGAGTTATGATGGACGTATCATATATTTTCAAGTCTTTATACATCCATGCTATTACGTGTTTGTATTCTTTCAGAACATCTATAATTTATTTTCTTAATTTTTCAGAGCAAGCCTTTCCAATCAACACATTCTATGGACTTTGCTCTATTCCTAAGTTGTACGGATTACACCTTCCCCCTTCAGTTTTGGGTAAGTACTTCTGTCTTACTACCCCATCAAAGTCAAAAATATGTTCCAACTCAATTACTCCCTTGGGCAAGAAGTTTTTTTTCAAGTTGATTATATCTTCTTCGTCCCATGTTACCTCAGGCCTTTCTTGTTCACCAATGATTTGAGCTTCAAATACCTCATTGCAGGTTAGAAAATCTACAATTTGTTGATCCCCTCCAAATACCTGAAAATGTGTAACGTTATCTAGGATACTGTGAACATTAACTAATTCAACAGCAAATCATTTCAATCCTGACAGTGTCAAGGGCTCTAATGTGCTAGCAGCAACTGCCAGTGCATCTAGTCTATGGTTCAATTCTCTAGGGATATGCTCTATGTTGAAAGCATCAAATGAATCAATTAAATCCCACACCCTATGCCTGTAACAAATCATTTTCTTGTAGTTGCATGCATACGATTTCCTTACTTGCCTGACTACTAGTTCAGAGTTTGAAAATACCCTAATCATTTTTACTTTCTTCTTGATACCCATAACAAGTCCATAAACCAAAGCCTCATATTCTGCAATATTGTTAGTACAAGAAAACTGAAGCCTATATGCTGCTAGATATGACCTACCCTGAGCATCTATAAGTTCTACGCCTACACCTGCACCTTGTTTTGATTTAGACCTATCACATTTTAGTGTCCACATACCCTCTTTGTTCTTTTGGCCCTTTAATTTGGCATGTTTCACTTCTTCTATCACATGTGGGGTTCTATATTGATTATTCATAGGCAACTCATGTTGATCAACTTGTATATTTATAATTTTAGTTTGTAAATCAGAAAGACAACTACCCTTGTCCTTTGTTCCTTCTTTTAATTCTGCGATCAATGTACCTATGTCATTCTGAAAGTACCTCTCTGTTAGATTAGGATTGACCCCTCCCTCTTGTAGCCCTACTCTCTTTGTACATTTTGTGTATTGATATTCAATAATGTCCCTGCACATTCCACAACTTTCCTCAGAATGTGGCCTATTATGAACTCTGCACATTTCCTTCTACAGTTTGCATTGAACTGGCAGATTTTGTTCAATGTACTTTTCCATTTCTTGTCTAATGGCTTGGCCAAAATTATTCATTGCATTATTTTCTTCATTAGAAGAATTTCCATCAGACTCAATGAATAATATTGTTTCCTTGCTGACATGTTTTCCCCTAAAGTTTAACATCAAGATCTCCTCAATTTGTACTCCCTTGTTAGTAATCCTATAAACACCAGGCTCAATAGAAGCATATAATATTTCATTAGTCCTATTATACTTTGTTATCATGTGTTTCATCCTAAGTTCTACCTCTATCTTGATCTAATTTGGATGCCTCTCCAAGCTAACCACATATGTGAAAAATCAGTGACCATATATCCATTTAGTGTTTTGGACCAGTCTCAACTTAACAACATTCCATAATTCATGGGTATATCCACTATTTGAATGTCAATGAATTGGCTGACTCTAGGGTCTGAGGCTAACTGCATTTGAATGTTCATCAGTTCTCCTATCACACTGACCTCAATTTTATCTAATTATGTAACAACTTTGGCAGATTTGGTGGGAGTCAGCCCTAAGGTTTTGCATATTCCTAAGGGCATTACATTGGTTGGTGCACCAGAATCTACCATATAGTTATGCATGTTCTTTCCACACATTCTAATAGTTAACAATAAAGGAGGAGCATCCTTCTTATCAGCATACATTACCACATTTGTGTTGGAAGGCTGCTCAACTTTCTTACTTTTTTCTTTAGGCTGTGAATCTTTATTAGGAACACTCATACCAGTAGAAACCTCATTTGTCACAGATGTATCCAAGGATTTTATAAAAGCATTTCTGATCCATGGAGTTTTCAATAATTCACACAGAGGTATACTGACCTTGATTTTCTTTATCTCTTCTGACAAGTAACTCATCAATATTATTGTCTCTATTGTTTATGTTTTACTTGTCTAGACCTTTTGTGCTATTGTTCCATTGTTTGTATGTTGATTAGCTTTCAGTATGGCAGGATTGTTGCTAGCATTCTGATTTGGGGGAGTATTAAAATTGTTAGGAGGAGTGGAAGTAGTGAAAGGACCTCCTGGCCTAGTGTTACTCCTAAAGTTGTAGGTGTGGTTCTTGTTTATCTGTTGAAAAGCCTGCACCTCTTCTGTTTCATTTAACACCTCATTTTCAGTTTCAAAGGGAAACTGAAATGCATTTAGCACAAAAGCTAATTTAGGATATAGATTTTCATAACAATAAGGTTCATCCTCTAACAATTGATCCTCTTTCTCTTCTACAGTTGCAAAGGTAAAAGTTTCTAAGACTAAAGCTATATCATACCCTGAGAGCACTACTTCATTACCTTTGGTAATGAGAAACTCAGAAGTGGGAGGCTGCACATCTACATTAAAAATGCTAGCTACTAAATGGAACTGAGGACAATCCAGCTCGGCATGGGCACTGGTGTTATGAAACCTACACCAATTTTTAAGTATTGTATTGGCCATTTGGATGCCAGTTGTTTGCTTTGTATCTTGATTATCTATATTCTCAAAAGGAGAAGCCAGAGTGCCATTGTTTGGCCCTATGTTCCATGTCTTAGGTGGCCTAGGCTGGTTTTGATTTCTGTTATTATTACCCTAGGCCCAGTTATCTACCACAGGTCTTCTATTTTGCATTGGTTGCCCTGGGTTATGACCTTGATGCTGATTATAGTTCTAGTTCTGATTTGAACTTTGACCTTGGTTGTTATTCTGGTTATGGCTCTGATTGTAGTTTTGATTGTAATTCTGATTATAGCCTTGGTTGTGATTTTGACTGTATCCCTGGTTGCCTCTACCATAGAGATTCTCATTTCTTAATTGTGTCACTTTAGTGGTCAATCTTTTCAAGTGTGCAGTGATTTCTTTGATTTCTTCTCTTTGTTCCTGTGATTTTTCCACAACTGTATCCCTAGGAGGTTGGAAGAAAGGATGACCAATACTTTGATTGTTATTGGCAGTGTTACCAGTATAAGGGGCTATGGCTTGGATTGGGGCAAGACTATACACAGGTGTGTATGTAGGAACTAGATTTAATAATGGAGTGTGATGCATAGGGACTCCATTCCACTATTGTGCTTGATTTTGCATCCCAAAATTTCCTCCATTAAGAAAAGGACTATAAGTTGTTTGCCTCATCCACTGATTTACAGAGGCTACCTCCTTATAGGCTTTAGATATTGTATCTATGTCAGGATTTCTTTTGACAAACATAGTAGTTAATGGATCCAAGGCAACATAGTACATGGCTAACAAGGTATCATCATTCACTGTGTAAGGATCTACCAACCTAGAATAGGCCTTTTGAAATCTATCATTAAAATTATCAATCACCTCTCCTTCACCTCTTTTTATTGTAGCCAATTTGTGATATAAGGTGGAAGGATCAATGGGTCCTCTAAATCTAGATAAAAAAGCCTCTTCCATAAGTGTCAAAGAAGAAATATAACCATTGGGCAAGTTGACATACCAATTGGAAGCCTGCTCATTGAAGGTGTAGGGAAATAATCTACACACAACATCTTCATATTCTAACCTGGCTCTAAAGCATGCCTCTTTGAATATTCTAATATGATCTTTTGGATCCTAATGTAACTGGTATTTAGGACATATCTTTTTAGGATTCTTTGGCATCTCATGATAATCATTGAATGTTACGGGAGAATTAGCATTAAAGTAAGCCATTGCAGGTACTTGTGCTTGGCCTGCACCTTGGGGAATACCTAGATTTCTTGGTGGATTAGGCTTTCTTGGAGGATTAGGATTTCTTGGAGTACCTGAACCAAGATTTAAAGATTTGAATGAAAAACCGTCAGGACTCACAATGTTATGGATGCTAAAAAGTGATCCAGGAGGTGTTCTAGATGAACTTCCTGCATTTGATATTTTAGGATTCCAAATCAAAGGACTCTTACTTCACCTCTTATCCAGTAATTGCACAAATATGTCTTCTGAACTAGATCTAGACCTAGTCACTCTATCACTGTTATGAGCCAGCATACTTAAAACAAACCCTAACTCTGATCGGGCCCTCCTTCTAGCGCCAGAAAATTGTTGATGGTTGTTTTAACACAGTCATAACAATAGTTAAAATTCACATAAAATGAACCTAACTAACTTGAAAGATATGAAGAAATTGATTAAAATTTGTTTAATCACAAGTTTAATATGGTCGGGTCTTGACCTGTTAGGCAAATTCAGTAGGTTGATGTGAAGCTGTAATGTTCAAGGGGCCTTACGTGATTCAGGGTTTCTTGATGATTTATTGGACTCAACCTATGCAAAACATTACAAATATCATCATTTTATTCATTATTTTGCATAAACTTGTTACTGTATTACAAAGCTCTATATGATTTATATTATTGCAAGCTTTTCCTTTCAAATATTATGAAAATTGTCTACTATCAACTCAGTTGTTCGTGCTTTTTTCAAGTATGAAATAATTTCCTTTAAATTCCCGCGTTTAAGCTAAGTATTTCATATGGGTTGGGAAAAGTTAGAGAAATCTAAAGTAAACTTCATTCTTACTACAAGAACTAAATGTTTTGTTATGCACTTTGTAAATAATGTAACAAATTGATTAAATCCACAGATTAAACCTTAAATGTAAGTTCTGAGTATTTTCACAAACATACATCCAAGATTGCAAGATTTAAGAGATATTGTTTTAAAACACAAACAAGAGCCAGAAGACACTCAGAAAATAGATGTAGAATTCTAGATTCATTTGTATTCAAAACACACAGTCATATACGATTTACAATGTATGAATGACTCTTAACTTCATTAATCAAATTACAGAAAACTTACAACCTTTACAGATACAGTAAGGAAGCAAGATACTCCACACATTCCTTATTGTAGACACAGGGGACCTCCTTCTACTTCTAAACTAAAAGGTCCCTCTATTCTAAATGCTGAGATAAATTACAACTACTAGCTATTTTCTAAAAATCCCTGTGTAACCTTATTACAATGTAAAGGGGCACAATATATAGATTTGGCTGTCCCCAATACAACCCCAAAACCCTAGTTAATCAACGGTCCACACCTCAAGTTGCAGCATCAACGGTGCAAAAATCCCACCCAAAAAATATCTCTGAGCAACATACATTAAATCTGGGCGTAATATGCCCCTTTGGAAACCCTAATAGCTCAAAATGTCCTCTGTTTTCTATTGTAATAATGTTTCCATCTACATTTTGTCTTCATCATTGAAAGCCTTGACTTCTTGTGCTCCCTCCTTATCTCCTTTCACTTCCTCTGAGACCTGATTTCCTCTTCTATGATGTCATCACCATTAAGTTCCACCTTCTAGATATCTGCAATCCTACAAGTAGACACAAAAAAATGGATTAAAAACTAAATCAATTTGCTTTGTCAATTTATTACCTGGTCAGAAAGTTAGATGGGCATTAAAGCTCCACCTTTATAACCACATGTGCTCCTACAAATAGACAAGAATTAAGCATCATTGTTTAATAAACTAGCAGGAAAAAATTAAACATTACATTGAATCAGGCTGAAAGAGTTAACACAGATATCGGGTCCTCAAACAGTGATCAATCGCATATCTAAATGCATACACAGCATTAAAAATGATCGGGTCAACCATCGTTGACCAAAAACATGCTATCGGGCTCCAAAATAACTTAAAAATCTTATCACTTCGCTTTCCTGCCCTTTCCCTTGCATCTCGAGAATGTATGTTCAATTCCTTGTATATTAGGCAATGTATGTTAGTTCAATACGTACAAACACACTTGTATGTACATTCGACCTATCGCCTTTATAGACCGCAGTCTATTCACTTTTGATTCCGCGCAATACACATAATGCAATGTATCTTCCAACATACCTTCAGATGTGATACATCGTATTAACCAGATTTTAATTTACCTCTGAGTTCCACACTGTATATCAGCAATGTATACATCACAACATTCATACAAGGCACAAAATGTACAAGCACTTAACTCCATTTTATAACTTTTCAATTCTGCCCAATGTATACTTCGACGCATATTGTGCTTTTATCTTTGGATATACATTCGGGTATACATACAATGAATTAACTCTCTTTAACTTTCTCTCATGTCTGCAGCTTGTATATTGTCTTTGTATATCTTCAATATACAAAGCACAAAATATGCAATGACTTAACTATCTTCAATAACTTTTCAGGTCCACCCAATGTATATAGCCTTTGTATCTTTTGCCTTGTATGTCCCGAAACGTACAATCATTCAAGCATTCTAAGACCTTTCCAAATTTAATTCTTTTTTCTCATCCGGTGTTTGCATGCTTATCACAATGTATATCTCGATATACATTTAGCAATGATGCATCGGTTTAACCCGATTTTAATCTTTTTTGAATTCCCGCACCTGTATGTTTCCAAAATGTATCTCTGAAACATACATATGCAAAGCACCGAAAATTCAATGATTTAACTTTGTTTAATAAAATTTTGGCTCCATGCCATGTACATTTCTCTTTGAATGTATCCGATAGCATATACAAACCCTGAAACATACATCGATTAAATCAACTTTAAAACTTTTTTTGGCTCCGTGGCTTGTATGTAGCCAATGTATATCGGCAATGTATGTATTAATATACAAGCTAGTAGCATACAACAATTTAATCATTTTTAATGATCTTTGGGTTCCACGTAATGTACATAGCATTTGTATATTTGCCCTGTATGCTTCGCCCTGCCAAACATACAAACATAAGGTACATGCAACAGACCTAATTGTTTATCCATTTCAACTTTTAACTATTTTGGGTCCACTTTGTATTTATACATATTAGAAATTTATCAAAAATACATACAAGGAAAAGGATATACAATCGACTTTGTATATGGAAAGCGATATACAAAGGGCCTTGTATATGCAACTTGATATACAAAAGACATTGTATGCAACATGCAAATGACCCGAAATACAAACAGCCTTGTATATGAGCGATATGCAAACTTGACTACCCATGCGACTAAGTATAAAATGATTTTGCATATACAAATGACTTTGTATATGAAAAGCTATATACAAAGGACTTTGTATACAAGCGAACTTGTATACAAAGGGCCTTATATATGTAACCTGATATACAAAAGGCATTGTATATGCCACAACAAACCCTTCCCTTGTACATTTTACCAAAATACTCATAACTTGCAAAATACTTGGAATTTTAAGATGGTTCAAAAAGCAACCGTAGCTCATTTTTGACAAGGAATTCACCCATATTCTGCCCTGGTACTGAAATGTATTTTTTCTCTAGTTTTAACAAAGTTTGCAATTTTGACCCTCTTTTCCCTTTACCACCAAACAGAACAACACACATAGGCAAAAGCAACAAGCCACAACAGGGGTCCTCATTTTGCTAAGGAGTAAAATGGGGCATGTTGTGAACATCACAATAGAAGGAAAACAAAGTTTTGAATAGATAAAGGAGGCACTTGTTGCTGCTCCAACTCTGATAAATCCAAATTTTGATAAAGACTTCATTCTATTTGTATTTGGCAGTGTGGATACTATATCAGCTATGCTTTGTCAGCAAAACAACGAAGGAATGGAACAACCTATGGCATTTTTTAGCTAGGTGTTGCATGATTATGAGGTAAACTATTCTTTTTTTGAAAAGCATGTATTAGCTATTATCAGGAGCTTAAAAAAATTTGAACATATGCTTTCAAATAATAGAATTCAGTTAATCCAGTTGCTCACCCAACAGTGAAAGAATTTTTGTTCAGTAAAGATTTAAATGATAAGAGAGCAGGGTGAATAACAAAGGTCATGGAATATAACATACAAGTTAAGGTAACCAAGCTAGTCCGAGGTAAAGGACTGTGTGAACAACTTGCAAGAATGAAAGATACAGCAAAGAACTTAAAGGAGAGGTTGAGACAGTGCTTCAAAATAATTAAATAACTGCTGTCCCAGACCCCCCTGTAAGTTGGGTGCATGATATGATTCATTATCTGCACACTAGTGATTGTCCACAAGGTCTAGATAGATCTAAAAGAAGATATTATAGGTTACAAGCAATTCCTTATGCTATAATTGATGGAATTTTGTACAAGAGAGATTTTAACAATGTTTTACTGAGATGTGTACAGCTAGATCAGACTCAAAGGATTCTAGAAGAATTTCATGATGGACCTGCTGGAGGTCACTTAGCAGCTAGAACAACAACTCTAAAAATTATGAGATCTGGTTACTATTGGCCTCACATGTTCAAGGATGCTTATGAATGGGTAAAGAAATGTCTAAAGTGTTCAGTTTTTGTAGGTAAACAAACGCTGGCAGCAATGCCGTTGCATCCAACTCAAGTGGAACAGCCATTTGGCAAGTGGGGATTGGACTTCATTGGTCCTATTAACCCACCTTCAAGCCAAGGACACATTTGGATTTTGATTGCTACTGATTATTTCACTAAGTGGACTGAAGCACTTGCTTTGAAAGATAATAATGAAACATCAGTCCTAAATTTTTATCAAGATTTACTGTCCAGGTTTGGAATTCTTGACTCAATTATTTCAGATAATGCTTTAGCATTTAATGGATTAAGAATATTTGATTAGTCTATCAAAAACAACATATTCTTGAATACTTCATCAAATTATTACCCTCAAGGTAATGGACAGGTTGAATCAACTAACAAAAATCTGATTAAGATCATAAAGAAAACAGTTGATGAGAATCAAAGGTCTTGGCATGATAAGTTAAAGTTAGCATTATGGGCTGATAGGATTACACCTAAAAGATCAATAGGTAATTTTCCATATGTGCTGACATATGGAAAGGAAGCCAAGTTACCAATAACAGTGGAGTTGCCAACCCTTAGCTATATAAAAGAGCTAGAGTTACTTGAAGAACAGCCAATGGAAATCAGGCTTGCATAGCTGATTGAACTTGAAGAGATCATAAAAGAGAACTTAAAAACATTGGAAGTACATCAGGCCCAAATGAAAAGGACTTTTGATAAAAGAGCAGTACCAAGAGTTTATAAACAAGGAGATCTGGTTTTCAAGTGGAATGAATTGAAAAACAAACCAGGACAACATACAAAGTTTGATGCAATATGGGATGGACCATATAAACAACACAATGCATTTCAACTTGCTAAGTTAGATGGTGAGGTGTTTCCAATCCCAATTAATGGGATTCAGCTCAAGATATGCTACTAAGTAAGGTAGCCTTATGCTGCAAATAAGTGCTTTTGCACAGTTAGTTTCAGTTTTGTTGTTTTGTTCCCAAGAAGTGCTTTTGTACATGTTGATTTTGTTTGAGGCAAATCAGTTTTAGTTTCAGTTTTTAGTTAGTTGTTGCTGCTATTTTTTAGTTAGTGTGAGTTGCAAATTTTTTGTAAATTCAGGGCATAAATGACTCTATACCCAATGGAAAAGCTAGGCTACCAGTTTTAAACTGTTTAGCAGGCAAACACCCCTGGGAGGTTGCCAGAAATGTTACTAATTTTTTGTTAACACTTAAAATTAGTTTGACCTAAGTGTAGTTGTTCAGAAGGAATAAAAGAAAACTTCAAAGTTATGCATTTCTTAAATGATTGATGCCTTGATAGAGTAGAAAAGAAGATCCAGTTGTCAAGATAACCCATCAGTCCAATCAGGACTAATAAGTTGTCATGACAAAAGAATTGATTATCAAGAAATCAAACATTCAAGGAGATACAATTGTTCTACACAGTTTTATCTTTTAGGAGTTACAAGTTAGATTGATTATTCGGTTAATTAGTTTGAAATAAAAGAGAGATAGATATTGCATTTCACTATTATTTTATGTCATGTTTCAAACATACATTCAAGAATCTATTAATTTATCTCATGAATTGATTGAAAAGGAAATACATATACATCATATGCATAAGAGAAATTAATTGATCATGTTTAAAAGAAGTGTTCAAATATGTCCCACACAAGCCATGGGAGTAACTAGACTGAGCAATTGTAGACATGCAAACTATGCATCTGTTTGATAAAAGAGAAATGAATAAACACATGATAAGGTTAAACATCCATCGTTGCCTGATGATGGAGGTTGTTGTTGAAGTTGGCCTTCAAGTCTTCAGTCTTGATTCTTCACTCCAAGCCATCATCAAGTTGAAACCTGCAAAATTTTGTGGACAACCCTATTAGTGCTCTGGATGTTTAAAACTATCACATGCTTTTATCAGATAGAGACATCTACTTATCACATCATGCATTTAGATGAGAAATCAAATCAGATAATGACACAAATTAGGAAGAAAACATGAAGAAGATCAATCATCACTATCAGGTACTTTTTATGCTAACTTGATTGTTCACTGTGCAGGTATAGGACAAGTTTTGTTGCTGATTTGAAGACAAATAAGCATGTCGATTAAATGTGGCTCCGACAAGGGTTGAGCCTAGCATGCTTCTTTCTTACTTAATCAAGAAAGATATCAAGAGTAATGGACAAATTACATCATATGTTGTTTCCTTATTCTAGGTTATGAAGAGCTTAGGTCCATATGAAATACATCAAAAGTAGATATACCATTGAATGCCTTGCTATGCAATAAAGAATACAAGTATAACTTCAAAGATGAGACAACATTCTGCACCAGGCATTTCTCATATTGGTTTCATGTTGTTTAAGATGATCAAAGTTTAAACAATCATATCACATTCAAGTTGCAAGTGTCTCACAAAGACAGTAAGGTAAAATGTCACATGGGACAGCAGAAGAGACAACATACAGTATAAGACAATCATATTCACATAAGGCCAACTTGACTATCACAAAGTAAAACTTCACATGATATATGAGAAGTGTAACTTTCACATGCTAAAGGCTAAAGATGCAAATAATAGATGCATACAACATGATCACAA
Organism: Cunninghamia lanceolata; assembly: GCA_027924645.1. NCBI lineage: Eukaryota > Viridiplantae > Streptophyta > Pinopsida > Cupressales > Cupressaceae > Cunninghamia > Cunninghamia lanceolata. Next base: position 2,628,581 of record BSBN01001332.1, read on the forward strand.
TTTATCAATCATAAAGATTGTCACCTAGTAACAGAATCCTTAAAAAGAAGAACAAGCTATGGAGCAGCCACATATGTCACCATTGCATGACAATCAAGTACACATTCAAAAGCAAGAGATTGTCATGTATAGAGAACAAAAAGACTCAAATACTTAGAGCATTATGAATTATTAAGAATCCAATAGTCCAGGGACAATAGGGTGGATTCCATGCATTTTATCAACTATCTTGATCAAACATAGCTTCATCTTACATGCCTAAAGCTACAGTATTGCAATGGTGCAGTCAAGAAGGTGCCATGCCTCAAGCAGAGATACGGTACAAGATCAAAGAGAGACACAATCACTTTCACCATGATTAGTTAGAACAAGATCAACAATTGGCTTTTACAAAGCATGAACAGTCAAAATATATCAGGATATATCATGACTTGCCATATCCACCTACAGAGGTGTATCATCAAAAAGGAGGAACAGTAGAAAAGAAGAACAAGACTTATATCAAATGCTATAGTGAGGATGGAGAAAGAACATGAAAGTCACAAGGTAAATAGTCCTATTGCTTTTATACCATTATGATTTCATGATGCAGTCATAGTAGTCAATTACCATGGTCAAAGATGAAGAAAGATGCTTGATATATATGTTACTGTGAGAGCCATGATAAGATAAACAATCATTATGCACAAAGAACAGATACATGTGTATTTAAGGAGTACATAAAATCAAGGAAGAGATATGAACATGATAAGGATGCTACAGGTACACCATTAAAATATAAAGATAGCTACAGGTGTAGGAGAAGATGTATGATACATATGATGCAATAAACATATAGGTGAAGAAATAAGTAGGAGAGATAAGAGCATGAAATCATAGCTACAGGTACATTTTGAAAACATACAAATAGTCACAAAAGAAGGCAACATGATCTATGCCATGGTAGAATACAGTCAAAGAGAAGAAGGACAACACACAGTCAAAGATAACTATAATATGACAAAGATCCACCATATACAGTTTGCAAGATTACAAGTTTATCATATCCAGATAAGTTAAAGAAGCTATCTATACTACAAAAGAATCTCACAGAAGTCTCAAGGTATGATACTCATGCAAATGGAGAAAAATAATAATAGCTATCATACAGAATATCAAGAATTGGTTATGCCGAGTAGCTACAGTGAGATAGACAAGGTAAAATGTATCATCATTAATGCCATGATAGTCACAAGGAGAAGGAAGAAGATGTTTTGTGAAGCTTCTTTTTTAATACCTCAAACTCTTAATGCTTTTGCCTACAGGAAAATCCACATTCAAGAAGATGATATACAGAAGGAAATATGGCTCATGCTAAAATGTATACCCATGTCAAGATATCAAACCCTAGTGACATTTTTGCAAGAATAGTCCAATAGTTTCAAAGAGAAAGATGATATAGTCATGGCCATAATAGTTTGAAACTATGAAAGTGTAAAATGAGCAAATCCTTGATAGAGGGTTCAACCATTGTTTCTTTACATGTCAGAAAAGAAAGAAATAACAGTAAAGATCATGCATGGCCGTGGAATTGTGAAGAGATGAAAGTGAAAGAAGGGTTGAAACCCTATCTTCAAATCTCACAAAACCTTAACAGTTGCACTATTTGATGCCTATTTATAGAAGGAGCATGGCCATAATAGGTAGAAGCTTTGAAAATGGAGAAAAGACGTCAAAACCCTCATTTCAAAACTTTAAACCCTCAGAGTTTCTGCATGATACAAATAGGTAAAGGAAAAAAGAAGATATATGTAGTCATGGCCGATAGTGACATAGCATTTTTTTCTATAAAATGCAATACCCATGTCTACCAATAGACTTGTCATGTTGCAAAGAGTCAAACCAAAGACAAATTGTGACCAAGTGCTTACCCATTTTACTGACAAGAGGAGAGATCTTTCCATGGCCTCACAGTGGCCGTAAAATTTCAAAGAGCAGATGAAGACCATGAAGGAAGAAGCACACAGAAACAAGGAGGGAAAGTATTAAAAAATGCACAGCAAATAGAGAGACATAGATGAAGAAGGTTGTAGCCATGAAGAAGAAAACCACAGATCAATGAAATGCCTCATATAAAGCTCAAAAAAATGTTACCTTCTCCATTAATGGTGCAGAGTTCCATGGTTTCAACAAAGAAGAGTCATTGAAGGGAGAAAAACTAGAGACATGATGGAGAGATTGAAACCCTAGGTCGGCGGAGCAAGATTGCAGAGCAAGTGAAAAATATGCCAAGTGAAGAATGAGAAACTTTAGGGTTACTTTCTTCTTTTTTGTTCGAAGGTTCTTTTTTCCTAGGTGTGTTTTGACTTCACAAATAAAAATAATTACCTTATCTAATGTCATTGAGGTCAAAACATCAATCACCCATTACCTAGCATCATTGTTAGAGGTGGCCGACAGTGGGGAACCTTGCATATTATTTGGAGATCAAATGGTGGTCGGTAGTTATAAGGATGTTCATTATGCCTTGTAATTTTTTTTCAAAAATCATTCACTACCTTGGGTTAGCATTGCATGGTTGAGGAGGTTCCTTTTCATCATATGCTTTTTGATTAAACAAGACTCCCTTTAACAAACACATGTGTCATGCAAGACAACCAAATGAGGTCAAAGGGAATATTACTTGTGCTTTGAAGAATTATCAAAACAGGACAAAAATGGTAGTTAGGGTAGTTGCATATGGAGATATAAGATGGTTTTAAAAATGTAATATATGTGCACTAAGCCAGCAGAGGGGAGTTATAAGGATGTTTATGCATATTGTTCTATGCATGGAGTGTCATGATGCATGGAGTGACTCATTATTTTTATGTTGCAGAGAGAGATAATATTTCTTGTTATTGATCATGGAGTGATAAGTTTAAATTTTTTTTCCTTAATGTATGTTTTATCATGCAAGTGAGTGTATTTTTCTCACAAGGAGTTACAAGGATGGTATTAATCTCTAAAGTCCTATTTTGGCTCATATCATGCAAAATAGGCTAATGTAATTGGAGTGATAAGGAGTGATATTTTTCTTCTAATCATGCACGATTTTACATACAAATCAATTGTAAATAAATAATAAAGTAATATTCTATAAATTACTTTATTATTTTTCACAAGTTGTAAAATCAAAAATAGAACAAATTGTAACCAATAATAAAGCAATATTCTATTAATTTATTATTTACTCCCAATCAATTTTGCTCATGCAAAATCATGCAAATTGATTAGTGGAGTTAAATAGGCCACCTAGGAGGTTTTGCATGACTTTTAGGAGTATCTTTAGGGTAATTTAGTCAAACATATGGACAGGCCCAAATTGAAGCTATTTTTGCTCAATTTGTGGTAGTTTTAGCCCTAATTTTGAGGATTTTGGAGGTTGTTCGAGAATGAGTATTTTTAGAGGTAGTTATCTGCAAGTCCATATTTTTTACATGACTCTTGGAGAGAGCAAACTTATTTATTGTAAAGAAAAAGTTTGTTTTTGCTAGTTCTTGATTCTCATTCTGATTCAGACATATTAGAGAATTCTTGTAGCTCACTTTTTTATAGTTTTATTCAGAGATCAACAGGTTACAGGTTATATTTTTGTCTTCTTTATAGAGATTTCCTTTGTTATTTCAAATTAGTTGATTTACCTTTCCTTTAGTGCTGATTATTGAAGTGATTTTGATGAAATTTTGTTGTGTTTTATTATTAAACCTTTAAAATTATTGTCTCACTTCCATGCTTGCAACATTGAGCACATATTCATCACAAGTCTTAGGTTGTGTTAACCGGAAATAGTCATTTTGTGTTATGGAAAAACCATTTCCTTCATAAAAAACTATTTTCAAACCTCCCTTAGAATCACTTTTGTGATATTTATGCCAAGTCTGGATTGTGTAAAAGTTAAATTTCTGAGCAAACATTGTAGATCAGATTGCATTATTTTTATCCAAATCAGGTGCATCACCAATTTTTACCTTTAAGCATTCTTTTATTTCCTTCTTCCCTTTTCCAAAATAGTAAAAATATACGTCTCAATAGAACATTTGAAGGGAACCAGCCCATAATTTGGAGGTCTAATCTTGTCATAGGGCACCCACAACCTGAGATTAGTCCCATGTTACACAAAATTGCAGTGCTTCACTAGCTTTGCATACGGGTGCAATTCCTAGTGATAACAAGAACTACTGCCTTCCTAATACTTCTTAGGAATCTATATTTATCATCTCCCAGCTCATGAAATCCTTTACATCAGCCATAAGAAGTTGCAAACTCTAATGAAGGATGTAACGTGTAGGAACAAGTAGGTCGGCCTTCAACAAATGGTAATGCTTTGCAAATGCATGAAACTTGGTGTGGTCCTCAATGAAGGTCTATCTGATCCATATGTGCCATGTATGATGTTTCATTTGGCTCCACAAGTCACAGAAGTGCTTCACAAACCTTCTCCTTCAACTGACTGTCTGATTTCTTTGTTCTGTGAAAGCTAATGATCTTCTAATAGTAATAATTTTTTGCAGTCAAGTCAAAATGACCTAGAATTGGGATATGATGTAGATGATGATATGTAGATGCTAAGCCCTACTTCATGAGATTTGACATGAAGATGCAGTGAAATTTGGTACAAAATTCTGAAACTGCAAATGATTGAATTGAACTGAAAATGCAAGAAAAGAAAGAATACAAATGTTTTTGGTTGATGCAAGATTGCTCTGCAACCTGAGCTACTCTTGCATCAACAAGTCTCTTGATGAAATCTTGCCTAAAGTACTAGAAAGCTTATGGAAAGCCTTAAGAAGGGATAGAGATGAAGCTGTGGCACTATAAGAGAATCTCAGACAAGATGATTTAGATAAAGCTGGTGCTTCACTGTTTGAGGAAGAAAAAGAAAAAATGATTCAGAGGTAATCTCAAGAAATCAGAACAAAGCATAGAGTAGACACTCTTATGTAGAATAGAAAGAAGGACCTTGAACAAATTACAAATAAAACTGAAGAAATCACTCAAAAGATACTTGGTGAGGTAAGAAAAATAAAGGATGTGGAACAACCACATGATTCTACACAACACTCACCACATCAAGCTATTACATCTTCTCCAGAAAACACAAAATAGGCTGAAAAGGAGAAGGATGATGAAAAATGCAAGGAGATGTAAACACCTCTACTATAGAAAGTGTTGAATCTATTCTGCAGAACAATAATGAGGTGAAGAGGAAGGAAGACAAAGTGAGAAAACTTCTGAGAAAAATAAAGTTGAAATTACTACTCCTTTGGAAAATACTGAATATCATGTCAAGGACATAGAAGATGAAGGGGTACATGGTGATACTGGTGATGATGTAGACAAATTCCCTCCACTTAGAGTCATATATTGTCAATGATTAAGGAAAAGAACAAGTAAATACAAATGCTGAGAACTCTGCACATGACTATGGAGTCTCTCCAATTGACTCAATTAAACATTTCTTAGGACATAAAAGGCAAATTTAGTCTGTTGCTTCTCCACAATTATTTCAATTACCCACTATGGATGGACAAATTAATTTGTCCAATATTTCTCCCCTATGGAAGCTTCAACTGGAAAATATATTTCAGGCTACTGCTCAAGAAGAAATTCTACCATATCAAGTAGAAGGAAGTGAGCTTTTGGAAGAAGCATTGAGGTCCTTTGAAAAGGTATTATCAGATGCTATGAGGGATGCTTCCTTGATTCTTGTTCAATAGATGAAGCAAATTTTGGAGTCCTTCAAGAATCACTCTGCATGTTTGGAGAAGGAAGCTAAGAAAAGAATATTGGAACAAATGAACAATAAGAGATTAATAGATTTATCAAAAAAATGTTCTAATGCACACAATATGCTAGTAGATAGTGTAAAGAGTATTCAAAATGCTCTGGAAGAAATAGATGTGTTATATCAATTCTACCTAACATGGCCTATGACAACAAAGGGTCTAAAAGACCAAATTGACGACCTTGCATTGCAGATATCCAATATTTATGCAAGATATGATCCCTTAAAGGATAAGAAGGGAGAACTAAGGGATGAAATTGAAAAATCTCATGCACTTATCAAAAAGCTTCAAAACCAAAAAGAATAGATCAAGGATCAAACAAGTTAGTTGAGAGAGATTGTTAGCTTTTGAATGACAACACCAATAGGAATGTTGATAGAAGTGGGTATCCTAGATGGAAGTTGCACCATCCTCTGTAAAAGAAGCAGAAGAGTTATTTCTATAGATCATTGGGCAAACACAAATACTTACTTCTTCCAGGAAGCATTAGGACTCTACATTACTAAAACTAAAGACCATATACAAAAACATTCTTCCTACTGGAAAGTGACGCTCATTTTTATTATCTTTTGATATAGTGTACATATGTGGAAGAAATAGAAGATAGAAATTTTGTGTACGTATATCCTATTCAAAGATAATATAAGACACCTCTGAGGGGGATCATGCAAATATATATGATAAGATCAACTTTGAGTAAGGGGGTGTAATTTTAGTCAATATATATAGTGCACTCTTTGCCCTTGATCTCAAAGGGGAGAAGTTTTGGAGTATGTCGCCATCAATGATAAAGGGGGAGATTATTGGCAATATGTATATAGTGTTGCATTGATGTCAACCTATAGTGATGTCTACACACAATATGATGTAGAGTCAACAGTATTGAAGTCTACAAGAATGAAGAATGACTTGTAAGCACCCTATCTATTGAAGTTCATATTGAACTTCCTCATACTTGGTATGCACTCATAAGTGTCTTTTACGAGGTTGTGGAGTAGTGGTATTCTTATCTTTTCATCTAAGTGCTTTTGATAAAATTGTCTAAGGCATGAACAAAGTATTTTTCCAAGACAAGGGATCGGTAATTTGCTCCACATTTCTCCACATTGCAACATCTTGGCTTGTGGTTCTAGAATAAGTAATGTGAGTCTTCAAGGAGTCTAATCCAAAGTTTCAGCTCTTAACTACTTCTGTAGTGAAAGTTAGAAGCAACAGAGTACCAGACTATGCAAACAGAGCTTGGAGTTGTAGAGATCAAATTGGAATGCTCTGCATTCCACCGTATTTGATCCTTTTGACATGCAATTTTTAGGAGATGATAAATAATGATTGAAGTTCACTCTATCCAAAATTTAGAGTGTTTGGTGTGCTGCAAGTACTATTTCTTATGAACAATTGGTGGTTTCTTGCTTTATCTTCACTGGCATCTGTGTACAAACCTGACCTAAGTGACTTAGTGATTGAGCAGTGACTATTCATATGGATAGCAGAACTATAAGGGTGATTGAATGGTGTGCTGGAATATTTTGGTGAAGTTTATGTTATGTTTCATCTCTATAAGTGCATACGGTGATGTTTTGAAGTGTGCATAGGCGGACTTACCACAAGCCGCACATTTCATCTTTTTGGCCAACCTAATCAATGTTTTGAAGTATTGTGGAGCATATTTATAGACGATTAAATTCATTTGTGAGATGTAGAGGTGAGTACAAAGATAGCAGAGTAGAGTGCAAGATATGAAGTGTGCAGAATTAGTTTGAAGACATGTATTGAGTAGAAAAAGAAGACTGTATTATCAGCATAAGTCAGATGTTTACTTTACAATAGTCCATGTATTTGTTATCTTTGTAAATCCTATTGCAGTGAGCATAACACTTAGGGAGTAGTAGCGTCCTTGGGTTGTAGCCCTAAATCAAAGTTGTAATTGTTGTAAGCACTAAATCAGGTAGTAGTAGCTTCCTTGGGTTGTAGCCCTAAGACAATGTTGCAATACTTTTGCAACATTCATAATATATTTTGAGCTAATTCTCACCATAGTTTTCCATATTTTAGGGGTTTCCATGTAAAAATATTGGTGTTATGTGTATTGCATGATTTCATTTTTGTTCTTCAAGTTATTCAATTTTATATGCAAATATATGTTTAAGTTTTAGTGTGTGTTGATTCACCCCCCCTCTCAACACCTCATTACGTTCAATAGAGCAATAGTTAGAAAAGATAGCCAAGACTTGTAATATTACCCATTTATGCATAATATTTTGGAAAATTGTTGTATTTTACCACTGAAGATTGTGGAAACGTCCAGATTGTTGATAACTGAGAGGGGGGTGAATTAGTTATCCTAATTATTTCTGCTTTCTAAACTTTCTCAATAATTAATGCAGCATTAAATCAAACAAGAAAACTTAATCATGAAATTGAAATACACATGAGACAATATTTTTGACATGGAAACCCTGTTAAGGGAAAAACCATGAGGTGATTAACCCAAGATTGTATTCTCTGTTAGAAGAACAGGATTACAAAATGGCACTTGCCAATTAGGGCTCACTGCCCGAGCACACTGCTCACAAGAGGCACATTGCCTACAAGAGACACATTATCTATAGTTTATAAAGAATGTAATACAATACTTGAACTGATAAGGAGCATCAACATATGCTGGATTTCAGTTCCGGTTAGGCTCTGTATACTGATCTGTTGCACTTCATCTCTCTTCTTCTATATTGTTCTTCTTTCACATACCGGATCTTCCTTTCTGCTTTTATTCAGCTCTACTACTTTTCTTCGCACTTCACTTACTTCAACAACACTTCTCATAACCAAAACCATCTTGTATATATATCCATACAAGTGATTTCATCACCTTTCTAGTCGGCACCCGGAATAGTCAATATTCTTCATAGATTCTGATTTGTCGACTGAATCCTTGCTTACCAAGCAATGCAGATCATGGATATACTTGTGGAAATCATTAATCATGTCGGCCAAACATAATTTATGCCTTCATAACCTTTACCAACATCAGTAACACATCCGGAACAATGTCTGATGTTCTGCCAGTCAGTTCTTCCTCTGTTCACACTGTCACTTGGGAACCCGACACTCAAGCATTCATATCTCTTTATCCTTTCCACACCGGAGGCTCAAACCTTGGAATCTATTAGTAAAGATACTCCTCTTGACTTCCCCAAAACTACACTTTACCAAGATACTTCTCTGAGAGATCTAGACCTGACTGTCGGACCTTGCCACATGCTCTATTCTTGTTTACCAGACCACAACATTCTTCACTCTTACTTCCGGTATAGACATACCATGTCCTGCGGATGTGTGGGATGAACTTTGTTGCCATCAATGACAACATTCATGACTCCATATAGTGTCTCTTACCAACAATCTCCCCCTTTGGCATTGATGGTAACACTTAGTGAAAAATGACTAAGTGTTTACACTATGCTCCCCCTTGGCTGATGCTCTATTTTTATATACATTTTTTGGAATTCCCCCTTAGTTGGATTCCTCATTTTTCACTACTCTTCACTCCCCCTTTAACATCAATGGCAAAGGGTGGGGTCCGCACACCAAAAATTTCTCAAAAACACTTCCATACTTAGCCGCATAAGTATTTGTACATGCTATACTTTACATAAACTGAAGGATATCTACAAAAGTTGTCTTCAATTGGATGAGTTCTGTTGCCCAACTTTGCTTCATTCTATCCAAAATTGATAGGTGACCACTCAATAGAAATGCAAACGCGTCTGCCCTTTTTACATCTATAGGATCACTAGTCTGGGCTGTGATCTAGGCTTCTTGTATGGCCTCATGCATGGCCTCTAACTTTGGGATGATTATCCCTCTAAGTTCACCCATCCGGCTAATTATGTTCTTCCTTTCCTTCTCAAAATTATTTATTGCATTTGTGATTGCAGTAGTTTGACACTCTTGATTTACTATGGAGGATGATAGAGGATCAAAACTTTGAGACAAACTTAATAGTTTATCCTCTTGTTCTTCTACTTTCCTCTCAATATCTTTGGTCACTGTGGGCCAAGATAAGCAAAATTTGTACATATTTCTGCCATCTTTAAGAGCATTTTCCAAGCTCTTTATCCCAATATCCATAACTCTTCTATCATTTATTATTAGACCCTGTACTTCAGAGAATCTCTTATCCAAAAACTCCTTCCAGACCTTTTCTTCAATTGACTTCTCTAAAGAATCAAAATGTGTGCTAACACTATTGACTAGAGTTTTGAGAGTACCAGATGTGGAGGCTGTGGGATCCTTATAAACTGATGGCATAATCTTTTCAAGTACTTTGAATACAGCTGCTATAAGCTCACAGTCTTCCATGTGAGATCTCAGTAGTTTCTCATTGGCCTTTGCATTAGCAAATGAAGCTATCTTCATTGTTTGTACCGAAGAAAGAGAATCAAAATCACATGGCCCTTTTAGCAGTTCTGGTTCATCAAACTCTATGCTTTCTTTTGTCAAGAAGTCTTCGACAGATTCTGCAGTGTCTCTTGCTGGAGACAGATGTTTCTTTTCTTCTACATTCTTAGAACTATCTCTTGGAGCTTTCTCTCCTTCAACATTCTTAGTACTGTCTTCTTTTTCCTTCACCTCTACTTCTTTCTCCTATATTCTTTCTTCTCCTTTAGATCTGGAGATTGTAGGGGAAACTGGAGGAGAGATGTTAGTTTGTTCAAGGGCCGCCTCTTCCGGAGCAGAGGATTCCAAGTCCATAGCTATTTCTGCACCGGTATCCATTACTTCTTCTAGCATCTTCTCAGTTGATTCTTCTTCAACACCAGTGGCCAATTGATCAGTACCTAAGTCCTCTATAATAGGAATGTTGAATATTTTGAATGCATTCTGGAGGATCTCTTCTGTCTCCTTTGCAACTTTGTCAGTCTCTCTGAGCATAAGTTGATTCATCCTTACTTTGCTCCTGAACTCATCCTTACAATCTTTGAATACCATATTCATTGTCTTGGGATCAATTGAAGGATATAGCTGAATTGCTATCTGTTCTTGGATTTCTAAGTCTTTGGCTTGGGCATTGTTCTTCCTTATTTCTAGTTCCTTTTCCAAGCTTTTGGTGATCAAGGATATAATTTCAATGAATGCTTTGTTGTAGATATTTAGGTACCTTACTGTGGCATCTTGTAATATCTTCTAATCTGCTTCACCATAATCATCATAGAACTCAACCATTGGCTGAAGATTTTCATCCACTGTGACTGATTTAATTATGTCATCAATGTGAAGAGTGGGTTTGTCAACATATTCCTCTGTCTTTTCTTCTTCCTTCTATCTGGTAGAGGGTTGACCGGATGTTTTCTTCTTTTTCTTCATTTTTCTGATTTCTTCATCAGATTTAGTCTCCTCTTCATCCCTTTGACTGGCATAAGCTCTTGTAGCTTTTGTCTTTGTTCTTTTCTCTCATTTGCCAGATGATTGTGCTTTTGGTTCAGATGTCCTTGAGCCTTTGACAGTGGTAGGTGCAGATTTCTTTGATGATCTAGTCTGAGTGGAAGGTTTTGCCGGAACACTTTCCTCATTTTTCTTTTCTGCCTTCTTCTTCTCTTCCTTAGCCCTTTCCCTCTTTTTCTTGTGGGCATCAAGTGCCTCCATTGAGATGCCAAATCCTTTGGCAACATCTTCTACTTCTTTTCTCACTTTCCTCTTGATCTCTGACTGCCTTAGCTTTGTATGAATTTTCACACTTAGTTCATCAAAAGTTCCAAATCTTTCTTCTTTTGGGTCCTTTGGCTATCTGAGCACGTGTTGAACATGCAGCTCGACAATTTGTTCATCGACTTCATACCCCATGGGCATGATCCAGACTGTCCTTGCTTCTACTGCCTCCATTAGGCATTGATCAGTGTCTACCATGAAGCACACTGTATCCTTGTATTTCTCAACCACTAATTTAGGGATTCTTTCTCTGATTTGCATTGTATTTTGAAATTGCTTGAAGTAACCCCACAGAGCTGTGTTTTGCGCTTTGTCATCACCAAGTCCATGCAAATAATCTCTGATTTGGATAGCTACTGGTCTATCATTCTCCCATACCCAGCCATTAGATCCGGGAAGCTCATTCATAAAGTAGAAGAATAAGCACAATATTAATCCACCATACTTGAATGAATTCTTTTTGTCTTTCTTTATTTTCTGCAGATTCTCTAAGAGTTGGTTCAAAAGAAGCTGATAAAGATCATAGTATGCATCCTTTGTTAGCATTTCATAAGTGGTGTAGATGGTTGTTCCAGGTACTAAATTTTCCCAGCTAGAATGATATATTTTATATCCAATGATCATTGAGCCAAACTTGACATCTGGATCAGAGATGTCATCTACTATCATTGCTCTTTTGTCAAACTTGGAACCAGTGGCCTCACTCACAGTTTGATTCTTTACAGATTTAAGAACAAGAATCCCACTGGATGAGTGTAATCTGTAACTGCCTTGATGGCATCTTTTGTGATTTTGAATGGTCCATTTAACCACATGAAGTTGTCATGTATTCTACTCAAAATATACCTAACCCATTCATCCTTAGTAAAATAGGGGAAATGTATGTATTGTGCAAAGTGCTTATTCCAAAGGCCCTTGTATTGGGGTTTAAGCTCAAATGAATCATCCAACAGTTGTTTGTGAAAGATATCTCTTAGTTTGAATTCCCCAAACTCTTCAATATTTGCATGTATGTAAACCCTAATATCCTCCATGTGCAAAACACCATGCGGAACACTAGAAAAGGCTCCTAGGGGATCTACCTCCAAGGATTTGTATGGATGCTTCTTAAATATGGGATGAGGTCTATCAGAAATCTTCACTATATTCGGAGTAGCCATCATCAAGGAATCTTACTGAGAGATATTTAAGAACGAAGAATACCTTTTATGCTGTTTAGGGCACACACGATGAAATCCAGATTGAGCTGTATGAAGAATCATCTTGATCTTTGGGAAAGTAGTTGCAGAGCTCCTTTTTTCTCTTCTTCGAATGTGCGTGTCCAAATGATGAAAAAGAGGCTTTATATTTCTACACAAAACCCTAATTCCTTGTTGCAATAAATGCATGCCTTAAGTTATTCCGGTTGCTCTGTTTTCCTTGTTTAGAATGAGAAAAACTTATCTGGATCATTGTGATACTTGTATGATTGACTTTAGAGCTGAATCATAATGTTCACTTCTTCTTTTGATCACCATAAATTTGTAGATTAGGATGTTTCAGTTTAGATTCATACCGGACCAAACTTGTGAAAACACCTGTTTCACCGGAAGACTGTTTTACCAGATTAATTCTGGAAGGATTAGACTCTTCAAATCCTTTTGTAGATCTTTCAAATTTTTACCAGACCTTCTTTAGATGTTTCTCTAGAAACCCTTTGATCCACAGCTTCTCATATGCCAATTTCAGGCACTAATTGACTGGCTGGGGAATTGGCTTATCTTTTGTTACTCCCCCTGAGCCAGAGCTCATCTTATTTAATTTCTAGATGAAATATCAGTACCAGATTCTGGTGTAGATCCATCTCCTTCATTCTCTATACTTTTCTTCACCCAAATCTTGTTCATCTCACTCTGAACTTCATCCACATTCATTTTTCTTTTGCCTTTGTCTTGATTCTGATTATGATGCACCGGACCCCTTTTGTCCTATTTCATGCTTCTACAGAATTTTGCTATATGACTGGATCTATTGCAAATTTGGCAAACAACATTTCTTTGCATATTTGATTGATATCCTCTTGATCTGCATTGATTAGCCATATGACCCATTCTATTGCATGCAAAGCATCTACCATTGAATGAATTATTCATTTGCATGTTTCTTCATTCATGAGATTTGTGACCATACCTGTTGCAGTTGAAGCACTATCCAGAGAAGGATGTATTAGTCTAATTCATTCTTCTTCTACACTGATTAGCTTTATGACCAAAGTTATTGTAGTTGTGGCAGTATCCATTGAAGGATGGATATCTTTGAGCATTAGGCTGCCTTACCGGAGGACTTCTAGGCCTGTTCCTTGGATTTTCTGATTTAAAATTCTTCTAACCAGATCCAGAACTTTCTCCTTTCTTATATCCCAAACCACACTTGTCATCTACCCTCCTTTGGCTTTCAAGAAGAACTTCAAGTTGGGCAGAACTTATCTTGAATTTCTCTTTATATTCATTTGCTGTTTGAAGATCCCTTTCGAGAGAGAGAATTTGATCCTCAAGTTTTTCTTCATTATCTTTAGCATCTTCAAGATTAAATTCAAGATGTCTGATAATTCTATCCATCTTGTGGCAATCTTCTGATTTCTCCTTGAGAGATTGTCTTAGACTATCTTTAGTTTTTCTTTTCTCTTCAATCTCTTGGGTAAACTTTATAACTCCTGATTCCATTTCATGTCTTATCATAATGGTTTCTTTTGATAGCTTTTCACATAACTTGGTTTTCTCCTTCAGTTCTTCATTTGCATCATTTGCTTCACCTTGACTTGCCAATTGCTGAAGTAGCTCCTTTCTCTTTTTCATAGAGAGACTTAATTTGTCTTTTAGTTCTCTCATGAAATCATTAGCTTGTTTGAGTCTTTCCTTTAATTCATTGACTTCAGAGTTTGACTGCTCAAGATCATCAAGGGCAGTCTTGAGTTGCTCCCTTAAACCATATGCATCCATTTGAATTCCCAGATCTTCCTCAAGCTGTTAGACTCCGTTAGGAGGAACTTAGCTTTGATACCAATTGTTGATAACTGAGAGGGGGGGTGAATCAGTTATCCTAATTATTTCTGCTTTCTGAACTTTCTCAATAATTAATGTAGCATTAATTCAAACAAGCAAACTTAATCATGAAATGGAAATACACATGACACAATATTTTTGACATGGAAACCCTGTTAAGGGAAAAGCCACGGGGTGATTAACCTAAGATTGTATTCTCTATTAGAAGAATAGGATTACAAAATGGCACTTGCCAATTAGGGCTCACTGCCTGAGCACACTGCTCACAAGCGGCACACTTCCTACAAGAGACACACTATCTACAGTTTATAAAAAATGTAATACAATACTTGAACTGATAAGGAGCATCAACATATGCTAGAGTTTAGTTCCAGTTAGGCTCTGTAGACTGATCTGCTACACTTCATCTCTCTTCTTCTATACTGTTCTTCTTTCACATACCGGATCTTCCTTTCTACTTTTATTTAGCTCTACTACTTTTCTTCGCACTTCACTTACTTCAACAACACTTCTCATAACCAAAACCATCTTGTATATATATCCGCACAAGTGATTTCATCACCTTTCTAGTCGGCACCCAGAATAGTCAATATTCTTCATAAACTCTGATCTGTCAGCTGAATCCTTGCTTACCAAGCAATGCAGATCATGGATATACTTGTGGAAATCATTAATCATGTTAGCCAAACATAATTTATGCCTTCATAACCTTTACCAACATCAGTAACCCATCTGGAACAATGTCTGATGTTCTGCCAGTCAGTTCTTCCTCTGTTCACACTGTCACTTGGGAATCCGACACTCAAGCATTCATAACTCTTTATCCTTTCCACATCGGAGGCTCAAACCTTGGAATCTATTAGTAAAGATAATCCTCTTGACTTCCCCAAAACCATACTTTACCAAGATACTTCCTCTGAGAGATTCGGACCTGACTGTCGAACCTTGCCACATGCTCTGTTCTTGTTTACCGGACCACAACATTCTTCACTCTGACTTCCGGTATAGACATACCATGTCCTGCAGATGTGTGGGATGAACTTTGTTTCCATCAATGACAACATTCATGACTCGATATAGTGTCTCTTGCCAACACAGATAAACTTAGAAAAACTTGCTAGTACTTATGAAGCAGTTAGTGAAAATGATAAAAATAATTTTCTCAAATATTTAACATCAAATGCTGCTCTACTCAATTAGAATCATAAACCTCCTTATAAAATTGATATTTTTAAAATGTGGACCATTTAGGATACTATTTCCATGCTAGCGTTTTTCCTTGGATTGAATAATAATAGTCAAGTCAATGCAAGCCTCCTTGAAATGGTATACAATATCCATAAATGTGCTCCACCTGGTAAATAGATATTTCTTGAGTACATTGTCGAATCCATGCATGCTTAGTTTTTAATGATTATGTTTTTATGGAAAATGAGGGTGAGGTTGTTGGTTGTTGTTTTAATGGTTTATGTATAGTCCTCCTTTCCCAACAAACATTCCAAGGGCTTATCAACTGAGTTGAATATCCACTAAGTGAGAGCAATCACCTATCATGTTGGGCAGCCACTTGGGAAGCTGTGGATTCTTGGATGTATCAAACAATGTCTCTATCTAATGTTCAGTTATGCTTAGAAACCCTAATTATGAAAATCAGTAAGCAAATTATCAAATTACAGCAAATCCTTTCAGACTACTCAGTAAAGGACAAAGATATGTAACTTAATATTTTTTTAAGTTCGAAAGGCAGAAAAGTCCAAGACACGGGGACTAGTGCCCAAGTCCAAAGTTGTAACATCCACGATCTAAAAACATAGTAAGAACCAGAAATTCACCATAAAGTAATTTAACAAGGTAAATATGAGATAGAGAATTTTTTTTTTTATTTAATACATAATCAAGTAACAACAATTACAAGATTTTTCATTACAAAATACATTAGACCATATTGTCTTTCTCAAGTACAACATTTACAAAATAAATCAATTATAAATACCTGAATCAGATAATGTTTTACTTAGTCTCAATAAACACAAGTCTCAGAGATATACTGCATCCAAAATTCTGACATCTTTATCGCAGACCTTGGCATGCCTTTTGCTAGAGAGAGAGAGTATCTTTCCAGTGATTTACCTCCAACCACAGACTGTTGGTCTCCTGCACTCCTTCCTAACTAGAAGTGGCCCTACCCTTCACGAGAAGTATAGACCAAGGTGACCAGTGGTAATTTGCCTTTCTGAGTACATAGTGTTGTATCTTACACAACTCTATCTATCTTACAACCCTAGATACCCTCTAGCTAAGTATGATTCCTAATAGGATGTGCAATCTAGATACAGTGAACTGACAATGCATGCAGAGATATATGCATTACTATGGCCATAGTTTTCAATATAAATTGACGTTTGCAATGAACGTTGTCATAATGTTCACCCACTCCAACTCGACTTGGATACTATCATATTCCTACAGTTTGACTTGGTCAATTATGTTTAACTTGAGAAGTTATGATGATTTCAACAATTTAGTCTTCCTGACCCAATACATGTTTTCTATCTCAATCTAAAATCTAGAGACCTATCAACTTTCTTTCTTTACGAGGACTCTCATTGCATCATTGCAATATCTGAGGTCCATGACTTTTTGTCTCATAAAAAATATAGATAGATTAATTACGACTAAGATGATAACCTTACCTAGGTTAAGCAATATAGTCTAGGAATCCAATTCCCTTCTTGCAAGTAAGAATAATTACACATAGTCAGGGCACTTGACCCTTCAATCACGATCTTAATAATGATCTCAATGTCTTAATATAAAAATTACCATATCTAGGTTAAGTTAAGGTTTAACTAAAGAGTTTTATCCGACTCCAATCTAGTCTTTCTGACTTAGGTGTAAACACAAGACACTGCCATTGCTCGATTATTCATTATGGATTGACTATCCATTCTTAGGTATCTCTCTTTGCATCTTTGCAACATTTGAGATTCACCCCTTGTCGACAAGTAATAGTGTAAGAGAAGTTGTGACCAAAAGGTATATTGATTTTAATGTTTGACTAATCATTTAATGGTACCTCTTACATGCTTGCAAAATCTGAGGCTTACGACTTGTATTTTAAGTCGACTTGTAGCCCAACACATGGTTTTTCCCCTCCCTAGGGTTAAACATTGTTGATTAGAAACAAATCTCTTTTCAATAAGATAGACATGAGCATTTCTAGATTAGGGTTCTCGACCTTCTTTGTCGACCCATACATAATCCACTAAAACAAGTTGTAACCCCCAAAAGGTATAATTTATAACCTTACCCTACTGGGTCACTCTAGGGTTTTGTATTTCCTTTTCCATGATAATGGAAGATCAAGAATAGAGTTTAAGTAAACAACTTTCCTTTAGTCTACTTTTGACCTAAAGATCATTTCCAAACAAGCCTAACAATAATGCCAAATGGTTCAACTCCAAGTCTAAGCTTCTCCCAAGTTTAGTTGGACTGTAACTGGTTGGCGGTCTAATCCCATTTGTTATCCATTGAAATTATGTTTAAAGTTCATCTCCTATTTCATATTGAACTATATAGAGTCCAAATATAAATGAGTGTTTTCATTCTAAGTTGATGTAGGGAAAATCCATTCTCTTTGAACATCCCTAGAGCAAAGTATTCTCCTAATGACATTAAAAGTATAAGAGAATTACTATTTTCAAGACTTCTCAAGACTTGCAATTTCTTCTCTGCCAAATAAGAATAAACATTTATAGTTAGAGTACTTGCCCCTTCATTGACGATCTATTTAGTGATCACAAAGGTTTAGAATATAAAATCACCCTCTTGGGTCAAGTTTAGGTTTTGTCCTCCCTATTCCACCATAATGGAATAACAAACCTATAAATACTTAAAGTAGTAATTTAATAAGAATAAGGATCAACCTCTTGGTCTACGAGGTCATTCTAAGTTTCTCAACCCTTGACTAGTTTCAAATATGAGTAATCCTCAATTATAGATAAACTAAAGGTTCTCAACAAGTTTAAACTTTGACTAAGTTCGAATTGATATCAAATAATGTAATAAGACTAAGTTATGATATTTTGATAGTTGTTCTAAAAATACTCACAACATGATATCTCAAAATAACATGATAACTTTAGTTCACATAACGTGAGTATAATGGTCTCGTGGTTTAAAAAGAACATAAGATTGCAATAACAAAGAATCCTAGGACTTGCAAAATCTACATCATTTGCTTGCATTGTTCCATACTGATATCTATGTCATGAAAGAATACAAAGGCATAAATTAATCTGAACAGATAGTGTCCTACATAACTTAATCTATATGAGAATATGTCTATGTAACATCACAAGCACTTGTCGACATAAATATCCCCTAAATCATTGACTACATTTATCATTCAGCCACACATACATACATATATATATATATATATATATATATATATATGTTTAAGTTCTCTACCATAGATATAGAGTTTTTGACTTAGAAGTTTTTCAAAGATATGAATAAGACTACGTATATTTCCTATATCAAATAAAACTTCGTATTCTCCTAATGATATCTTACGTCCTCGAAGAGGATATACTTCTTATAAAGAAGAATTTCACTGCACTTGATATGTAAATGATGTCATAATAAAGACTAAGAAAGAAACTCGACTCATACCTGAGCAATCTTCACAAATACAAAAATGGTGATGTTAGACTATGAACTATCGATTCAGTCAGTATACTTTTGTCGACCTGCACTTAATCTCTTTACTATTGTCTTCCTTTGCAGTGATGATCATGCTCTTAACCTTCTAGGCACATCATCTTTTAGTCTCGTTCTCTCTTAGCATACTACGCTATTTCCTTCCTCTCTGATAACAAAGCTCTCTTTATTCTTTAATAACAATGATGCCGCTCACCCTAAAGACTTCCACGATATCTATATTTTTATTTTTGTCATGATAGCTATGCTATCCTTTCCCCTCTGACCAAACTACTCTCTCCCTGATTTTAATTTCTTAACAACAGAAAACTCATGCCTCCGAGACTGCCCACAGCGACGAAGAATCTTGCCATTTACCTCCCCGGTTTTCAATTTCTTCTCAACCAAATAACCACCTCCCTCGACCGCCCACAGTGAAGGAGCATAAAGGCATTTAACCTCTGTCGTTCCATGCCTAAATAGAAGGAGATCCATTTATCTGCATGCTACACACTCCCCTCACCTTCAGCGACCACTTTGCATAATGGAGGTTCCTTTGGCGACATGGTAGCTGGTGGACACAACAACCCCATCCACTACTCGAACCTAAAGGCTTCTAAACCTCTGATTTAGCAACTAATAACCGAATAGTGGTGTTTATGCTCTTGCAAGGTGGTCAATTAATAAATGCATAGAGTGTCTCCAAGGTCAAAAAAGAGAATGCATAAAGGCCGACTTAATGAAGCAAATATAGGTTAGATTAATGATAACTCAAAGTCTTAGGCTCGAAGGAAAAAGATGCATTCGCAATGGAAGACATCCAAAAACAAAAGAACTTGGGTGTAACCCTACTCGACTTCGACGAGAAAACTAACATCAAACAAACCAAAGGAAATACCTCACGTTTACCAAAATATAACTAAGGTGATTTTGGAATATTCCTCCAAATAATGACCAAAACAGGTTATAGCTCGCCTTAGCTTCAAATTCGACATCCGTCGATTTCCAAAAAGAAATAAATTCACAACACATGTTCAAAGCATTTTTACAGCAATCATGACGGATTGGGTGTAACACAAAACAAGATTTTAGATTTCATTTAGCTATCACATAGCTATGAAAAACCTCTACCTGAAGTCGTTAAAAACTCCTCTATTTGTCCCATTTGATCACTAAGGATTTCAGATGATGTGAATGGGTCGAGTTTACCTCCCCATCACAATCCGTCGACAATATTTGCATCATCTGACTTGATGAGAACGTCTTGATGTTTAAGAAGTGACAGTAAAACATCAAGTATCACAAGAAGAATAACACAACCGTTTTACGTCTATGATGTTGTTTACTTTACAAATGACTATGTCAACTCACCATCGACTTGACTAGATGATAATCAAGATATTGACTACCTATCGATTAGATTCAAAAGAAACTTAGCAAGACTTACCTCATACGACTCATTGGTTCACATTATCGTTTAACACTAAACTCATTTGGCAAATAGACCACTCATATTCCAAGGTCTATATCTCTCTTTTCGAAAGATACTCTCTCTCTCTCTTCTCTGAGAGTCGATAACTTGTAATCCTGTTTCACTTGTCATCAAACAATAAGTAATCAGTGCATCATTATTCAATAAATTCAACTAGTAAATCAAATCTCATAATGCAATTATTAAATCGACCATAACATAATCATTTCCATGATTTCATAAATGATATTCAATATAATTCCACATCCTATCCTATCATAAGTCTATAACATCACAACAATTTTACTTATGCCCAAGTAAAAAGTAAAAGTATAGCAAGTCAGAAATTAGGGATGTAACATATCCTTCCCCTAAAGATTCATCGTCCTCGATGATATAAAGCATCAAAATGCAACTAAAAAGCATATTCATTGTTTCTCTGCTATCAGCAAAAGTAAATGAGGAAATTTCTGCTAGAATTCATGGTAATTTCTCCCCCCCATGTAAAACTATTATATGCATACTGGTCCCACTGGACCTTACACTTCATAACCTCTACGTTACACAAGCATTGCTTGCGATCCTCAAGTATTTCAGAAGCTTGATCTTAACATTTCCTAGGTTCTTGTACTTTTAAATCATTCATAGATTATAGTATTCATATATTATATAAATATATTTCTCATATATAAATCACAAAAAGCATGATGCCTCTTGGCAATAGTTGGTAATAGATTGATTCTTGAAATCAATACAAATTTTAACCTCAAAAATTTTGAAGGGTCCTTTATACTTTGGAACTGGTTTGGAATACATTTCATACTTTATGAAACATTTTCTGGGGTTTAACCCTTAAAGGAATTTTCCTTCTCTAACCGAAAATTGCCTTGGTGTACACTTAATTATTAACGTAGCTTTTCTATTTATTATCCATTTTCTTTGATCTTTCATGATCAGTTAAATCTTTTCATTCATTTCGGATAACATTTCTGAACTAATGCTAATCCTATCTTCTAGCTTACCCAACTTATAGGAGTTCGGCATCTTTCTGTCCAATGTTTCAATTCAAGCCATCTTAATAGCAAAAATTAGGTATTGTCAAAGATTTCATGTGATAAGTAGTCTCCCTACTTGTATCGCTAATCCATGCAACATGTTTGGAACAAAACTTCTATAACTTGGTTAACTTCCTTAGTTTAACCATTTGTTCACAAGACAATAAAATATACTCATTTAAATTTCAATCCTTAACATAGAGGACAAGTTTGCCAAAACCTTGGCATTACACGCATATTTCTATCTAAGATAACCTTCTCATAAAACCATGCAGTCTAAAACACATCTTGCACAAATTGTGTGCTAACACTGATGCTCCATCAGTCCAATCCCCTGGTATAAAATGTGTTACCTTCGAGAGTTTATCATCTCAAAATGGCATCGTGTCTCTTCCATGACATAGAAAGACTTTGTACAAAATTCATGCTAATAACTTGTCATTTCCTCTATGGCACGTCATATGGGTGCCACAATCCTACAGGTGTTGATGTTCTACTTCTTCTCTCTGGCACTCCAGACAATATGTTGCAAATCTTGCAACATCATTCTTTATTCCTTTCAAGAATTAAAGAGGTTTTATATTTGTTAGTACTTGGTTAACCCTAGATGTCTCGGGTATGGTGGAATATGACTTCTTTCCACACCAGTTTTCTTATTTCAGAAGAATTAGAAACACATATTCTTTCTCTGAAACTTAATAGTCTTTGAGTCTCAAAATGAAACCTATCATACCTTGAATCTTTTAAAATTTTACAACAAGATCTTGCTTAATTACCCATCATGTAAAGGTACATCCCTTAAACCATCTCCTGAGGCATCAATTTTTCCCTCAAACTATCCTTTGGATTAGGAATTTCATAGCATTCGTGCTATTGTAATTTCTCTTAACCATTATAGAATCACTTGCATATAAGGATAAAGTTCTCCTTCATGCTAAAAATAAATAAGCATATCTTCCTAAAGACTTGGAACAAACAAGTCTAAACAACCTCTAAACACATTGTTCATGTTTTTCATGAATGCAACAAGGCATTTGTATGTCCAAAGGACAACACTGCAAACTCTCAGTGCCCATTCTTGTCCAAAAGTTGTTTCAAGAGTATCCTCATCCTTCATTCTTTATTGATGACATATTGATTGCAAATCAATCACTTCAGTTCTACACATCTAATCAAAGAGGTCATCACTACATGGTGAAAGATATTTGCTCCTTATCGTTGTTTCAATGAGCATATGATACTAAATACTCAATTGCAGAGTTATGTTCTTCTTCTTGACAAAAAAATATCTAGGGTACTCCATGGTAAAATACCAGATCTAATCAAACCTTTAGCCAATAATTCTTATAAAGGGGGATTTTGATTCTATTAATCCTATAGTTGTCATAAGATAAGGTACTTTCCTAGGTAACTTATCCCAGAATTCTAAGAGGAATAGGATTTTCCATTGATTCAATCACTGTTCCATCAACTTTGGCGGTATGACTTTCTTTTCCAAAACATACTAGGTATCTCCTTAGTTTTAAACATGGTTAGGATTGCTCCAATTTGATCAAGAGATTAACTAGTGGTTTATTCTCTTTTAGACTTTCACCCTAGTTTGGTTCTAGAATAAAACATGCTCTCATTTTGCTCATGCCAGATAAATAAGTTATCTAATAGTTTTCTAAATCTAAAGCGACTCAAAATGTCAAACGTATCTATCTAATAACAATCAGTAGCTTGATACAAAGCATTGTCATCTTTATTATATAGTATTTAGGAGTAACCACATCCCTATTTATATAGTTGATATGACAAGACTATACGTCACTGTCATTTTACAATTTTCCAGTTTAACAAACATAGAGGGTGGATGTACACACAAGTACTCCAACACCTTTTTCCTAAAACAGAAACATCACATCAATGTTCAAGTGACATGTTGTACCGGCTACAGTTCACTAGGTTTTACTACACTAGTAGAAATAGTAAGATTCTTGGTCAGTTCAAAATGTTGTTTTCTTTCTAGTCGAATACGCTTAAGTGCATCAGCAAAAATCTTTGAATCCTCCAACCATACACCTTCAGAGTAAGTAATATTCTCATTAAGTTCAACCTTCTCAATAGGTTTCTTCTTAACCACTAATCTAGACAAATGCTGGGGAACAAACTTCCTAGCTATTTTCTTTGTTCTTCTCCATGTCCTTCTGGCACAAGAAAATTTGAACATTAGCTAACTGCATAATGTTGACTATAGGTTAGCACAGTGGACTCATAAGCCCTAGTGTCAAACCTAATAGCTCTGATACCATATGTAACATCCACATTCTAAAAACATAGTAAGAACGAAAAATTCACCATAAAGTAATTTAACAAGGTAAATATGAGAGAGAGAATTTTTTTTTTTAATTTAATACATAATCAAGTAACAATAATTACAAGATTTCTCATTACAAAATACATTAGACCATATTGTCTTTCTCAAGTACAATGTTTACAAAATAAATCAATTATAAATATTTGAATCAGACAATGTTTTACTTAGTCTCAATAAACACAAGTCTCAAAGATATACTGCATCCGAAATTGTGACATCTTTATCACAAGCCTCAGCATGCCTTCTGCTAGAGAGAGAGAGTATCTTTCCAGTGATTTACCTCCAACCACAGACCGTCAGTCTCCCGCACTCCTTCCTAACCGGAAGTGGCCCTACCCTTCACGAGAAGTATAGACCAAGGTGACCAGTGGTAATTTGCCTTTCCGAGTACATAGTGTTGTATCTTACACAACTCTATCTATCATAAAACCCTAGATAACCTCTAGCTAAGTATGATTCCCAATAAGATGTGCAATCCAAATACAGTGAACCGACAATGCATGCAGAGACATATGCATTACTATGGCCATAGTTTTCAATATAAATTGACGTTCACAATGAACGTTGTCGCAATGTTCATCCACTCCAACTCAACTTGGATACTATCATATTCCTACAGTTTGACTTGGTCAATTATGTTTAACTTGAGAAGTTATGACGATTTAAACAATTTAGTCTTCCCGACCCAATACATGTTTTTTGTCTCAGTCTAAAATCCAGAGACCTATCAACTTTCTTTCTTTACGAGGACTCTCATTGCATCATTGCAATATCTGAGGTCCATGACTTTTTATCTCATAAAAAATATAGATAGATTACTTACGACTAAGATGATAACCTTACCTAGGTTAAGCAATATAGTCTAGGAATCTAATTCCCTTCTTGCAAGTAAGAATAATTACACATAGTCAAGGCACTTGACCCTTCAATCACAATCTTAATAATGATCTCAATGTCTTAATATAAAAATTACCATATCTAGGTTAAGTTAAGGTTTAACTAAAGAGTTTTATCTGACTCCAATCTAGTCTTTCTAACTTAGGTGTAAACACAAGACACTGTCGTTGCTCGATTATTCATTATGGATTGACTATCCATTCTTAGGTATCTCTCTTTGCATCTTTGCAACATTTGAGATTCATCCCTTGTTGACAAGTAATAGTGTAAGAGTTGTGACCAAAAGGTCTATTGATTTTAATGTTTGACTAATCATTTAATGGTACCTCTTGCACACTTGCAAAATCTGAGGCTTACGACTTGTATTTTAAGTCGACTTGTAGCCCAACACATGGTTTTCCCCTCCCTAGGGTTAAACATAGTCAATTAGAAACAAATCTCTTTTCAATAAGATAGACATGAGCATTTCCAGATTAGGGTTCTCGACCTTCTTTGTCGACCCATACATAATCCACTAAAACAAGTTGTAACCCCCAAAAGGTATAATTTATAACCTTACCCTACTGGGTCAGTCTAGGGTTTTGTATTTCCTTTTCCATGATAATGGAAGATCAAGAATAGAGTTTAAGTAAACAACTTTCCTTTAGTCTTCTTTTGACCTAAAGATCATTTCCAAACGAGCCTAACAATAATGCCAAATGGTTCAACTCCAAGTCTAAGCTTCTCCCAACTTTAGTTGGACTGTAACTGGTTGGCGGTCTAATCCCATTTGTTATCCATTGGAATTATGTTTAAAGTTCTTCTCCTATTTCATATTGAACTATATAGAGTCCAAATATAAACAAGTGTTTTCATTCTAAGTTGATGTAGGGAAAATACATTCTCTTTGAACATCCCTAGAGAAAAGTATTCTCCTAATGACATTAAAAGTATAAGAGAATTACTATTTTCAAGACTTCTCAAGACTTGCAATTTATTCTCTGCCAAATAAGAATAAACATTTATAGTTAGAGTACTTGCCCCTTCATTGACGATCTATTTAGTGATCACAAAGGTTTAGAATATAAAATTACCCTCTTGGGTCAAGTTTAGGTTTCGTCCTCCCTATTCCACCATAATGGAATAACAAACCTATAAATACTTAAAGTAGTAATTTAATAAGAATAAGGATCAACCTCTTGGTCTACAAGGTCATTCTATGTTTCTCAACCCTTGACTAGTTTAATAAATGCATACAGTGTCTCCAACGTCAAAAAAGAGAATGCATAAAGGCTGACTTAATGAAGCAAATATAGGTTAGATTAATGATAACTCAAAGTCTTAGGCTCGAAGGAAAAAGATGCATTCACAATGGAAGACGTCCAAAAACAAAAGAACTTGCGTGTAACCCTACTCGACTTCGACGAGAAAAATGACATCAAACAAACCAAAGGAAATACCTCACGTTACCAAAATATATCTAAGGCGATTTTAGAATATTCCTCCAAATAATGACCAAAACAAGTTATAGCTCACCTCGGCTTCAAATTTGACATCCGTCAATTTCCAAAAAGAAATAAATTCATAACATATGTTCAAAGCATTTTTACGGCAATCACGACGGATTGGGCGTAACGCAAAACAAGATTTTAGATTTCGTTTAGCTATCACATAGCTATGAAAAACCTCTACCTGAAGTTATTAAAAACTCCTCTATTTGTCCCATTTGATCACTAAGGATTTCAGATGATGTGAATGGGTTGAGTTTACCTCCCCATCACAATCCGTCGACAACATTCACATCATCTAACTTGATGAGAACGTCTTGACGTTTAAGAAGCGACAGTAAAACCTCAAGTATCACAAGAAGAATAACACAACCGTTTTACGTCTATGACGTTGTTTACTTTACAAATGACTATGTCAACTCACCATCGACTTGACTAGATGATAATCAAGATATCGACTACTTGTTGATTAGATTCAAAAGTAACTTAGCAAGACAAGACTTACCTCATACGACTCATTGGTTCACATTATCGTTTAACACTAAACTTGTTTGGCAAATAGACCACTCATATTCCAAGGTCTATATCTCTCTTCTCAAAAGATACTCTCTCTCTCTTCTCTGAGAGTTGATAACTTGTAATCCTATTTCACTTGTCATCAAATAATAAGTAATCAGTGCATCATTATTCAATAAATTCAACTAGTAAATCAAATCTCATAATGCAATTATTAAATCGACCATAACATAATCATTTCCATGATTTCATAAATGATATTCAATATAATTCCACATCATATCATGTCATAAGTCTATAACATCACAACAATTTTACTTATGCCCAAGTAAAAAGTAAAAGTATAGCAAGTCAGAAATTAGGGATGTAACAAAGGTACCTATTTATTTGCAGGATCTTGATCTCCTTCTAACACTAATCTGCACTGCAACTTTAGTTTCTAGAGATTCCACTATGGAGGACATAGTGACTAGCACCCTAGTCTAGGAAAAGCACTAGTTTTTGGCATCTTTTTAGATCCTAAATCCTCTGTCTTCTACTGCTTCTTGTAACTCCACTCCACTGGACTCGACACCTATAACATATAATCTCAAGGAGTGTGGGAAGGGTTTGTGGTGTTTAGAGGCTTTCCTTGATCAAGCCTTGGCAAGACATTCAAATCTTCCGAAGACCATTGTCAAATGAGAGTACGTATCCTAGTGGGATAGAGGCAATAATCCGAATGATAAATGATTGAAAACACAATAGATATCACCTTGTAGGAAGATTTCATGCTCTCCATGCCATGAGGAGATGGATGCCAAATATGCAAACACAAACATAATAACAATGCTCTGCTCTGCCACATAATGAATATTTTGAATGGTTTAATCACAAGCATGCATAAAGCTATCCAATTTCCATCTCATGTCCATCTAGTTTGCAAATGAAACCTAATCATGCTTATATATGCAACTACAAAGATTCTTGCTAAGAATTTCATAATTCAAACTTTGGATGTTGGCATAGGACCTAATTAACAGTCACTAAACTAACATTTTAAATTAGGGCAGACCCAAAATAGGGATGGACTAGTACACTAGCACCCAAATCCACCCTGCAATTTTTACTCAAGATTAATCAAAGTGTAGGCCTCTGGGTCCTATTTGTCACAAGACCCATGGGTTTTCTCATCGTGAGTCAGAAATAACATGCAAGATGCTCTAAATACAATTACAGGACTTAGGAGCTAAACCTGAATAGGAAAAATCCCCCAAGGTTACTTTTTCTGACATACCATTTAGCCCCCACTTTAATATATGTATAAATGCAAGGCCAATACATGCATTAAAGTATGGTCAACAAATACAACAAACACACCATGCATGGAGAGAACACTCCAAACACATTGAAGATAGTAACATACATGCAAAACATGGAGAAGATAGTTACAGTCATGCAAAAACATGAAGAAGATAGCATTGAAGACACATAAAACATAGTGAATATAGTGAATACAATGAAGATAGTGATGATTTTCTTTTCTTTTTCTCATATATGAAATGCAAGTTGCAAGTACAAGGAAAGTAAACACACAACCCAAAATGTAGGAGGGACTCATCACCACTGGTCCTTAGACTGTACATGGGGCAACAAACATGCAAAACAAATCTCAGAGTGCAGGAGGGACTCATTGCCACCAATCTTTAGACTATACTTGAGAACAAACATGCCATACAAATCAAGTGTGCCTAACAAATCCCAAAGCATAGGAGGGACTCATCGCCACCAGTCTTTAGACTATGCTTGGGAACAAACATGCCATACACACACACATGGAAGACATGGAGAAAACACGGTAGACAAGTCATGGACTCTACCTATTTCTAGGTTGATCACCATCTCAGGCACATTATAGCCACACACTGATGATTGGGCTTCACCATAACAATCGCTGAAGACACACTTAAAGGTTAGGTTAGTAATAGAACCGCTCCCCGCTTGCTCGAAGGACTTTTGAAAATGATAGGATTGTACACTCTCCTTGATAAATACACCATCCCCACCTCGCATAGAGGGATGAAGATAAAAAGGATATGCATGATATCCCACCTCCATAGAGGGCTTAATTGATTGCAACAGATTCAAGATTCACAAACACACATTGCTAGCATCTACAATAGATAACTTACCTTATATATGCCCCTACCTTAAGGTGGTTGATATCATGTACCAATATCAAGCACGTTAAGGTAGGAAGAAAACACACAAGGGAACATGAACTCTCACAAAGGCCATGCCCCTCATAGGTCACATGTACTTTACGATCACCAAATGTTCCCACAAACACATTCCTACAAGAAAAGTGTTAGTGTCCATATAATGATGATAAACAACAATGCATATGATCAATCACATAGAGAACCAAGGAATGAAAGATTCAAGATAGACAAAGTGCATGGAGCAGAAGTATTGTTATGTTTTGTAAGTGCAATAAGATAGCATCAAGATCGCATAGAGTGATTATGCTAGCCAACCATTGGATAAAATATAACAACCCCACCATCATGTATGGACTAGGTCCATTTTTTTATTTCTCAGTAAAGGGAAACCAGGTCCGCATCAGTATAATATGTTTTTCATCATTCGTCTATGAGATAGAACCACTAGAGGAAGGGAAACCATGAATCAAGAGAGGAGAAACAAGTGCCTTAGGGATGGTCACATAGGAGGGTGCCCCCAAATCACCAACCGCAACGCTATGTCCATGAGACACAACACACAACAATGAAAATAAAGGAGAAGAAATATACAAGAATGATGATACAAATAGAAGAAGGGTCACAATAGAGGCAGTCTCCTAGTACCCTTGACCTTACGAGAGTATCAAGGGTCATCCTAGGAGGCCTAAACAACACATAACACATCAAGGGGGAAAAACATCATGGAGGTAAAGGGTTAGAAATATTTACCTATAGGGACAACCAAACTAAGGTTTGTCATCGAGAAAATCATCCTCTTCCCAATATCAGATGCTAGAGGAAAGAGGTGTGTAAGGTACCATAGCCCAACTTTTATCTTTATCTTCCAATTCTTCAA
The DNA here is from genome assembly GCA_027924645.1 of Cunninghamia lanceolata. Classification (NCBI taxonomy): domain Eukaryota; kingdom Viridiplantae; phylum Streptophyta; class Pinopsida; order Cupressales; family Cupressaceae; genus Cunninghamia; species Cunninghamia lanceolata. The sequence continues at coordinate 2,658,702 of BSBN01001332.1, forward strand.
TGTTGATGTTTTCTATGTTTGTTTCAATGTTAGGTTGGATGTTTTCTTGTTGAGTGGCAAGTCATTAGGCAAATTCTTGTATTCACCTCCTCCTTTCTTTTGCTTGTCTATTTCTTCTTGTTTTAGTACTTACTTCTTCAAAGGAATCATTATACTTTTCCATAGGGTTTTGCACATTAGAGGAGGAAGCACCATGTTCAAATTTCATTGGTCTCGATGGAATCTTTTGCTGTCGATGAAAGCCTCCTGATCCTTATAAGGATGTCAAAGGACGAACCTCAGCATAGATACCATCTCTCTGTGGATGAGGTGAGTTATGAAACTTTTCCTTATCCACATCTATCACACCAATTATCTCATCATATCCATAGTATTCATGTGTTCATTTTCCTTTTTCTCTAAGGGGATCCTCAAACACATGTTGTTCATCCCTCATTGTTTGTAAAGGAGGCCTGACCACTCTAGCTAGTTGTTTTACTTTGTATCGTCTGTGGTTTAAGAAAGATTGGTCTCTTATTGGCTTGAGTTCTATTTCATGTTGCAGCCAAAAGTAATCAAAGGTGAAATTCTTGTTCTTATCCAGAGGTTGGTATGTGTTACGACGGACAGTACGGATCTCTCCATGCAAAGGGAATTTTAGGCATTTATGAATAGTTGAAGGGACGACATTCATAGCTTTAAGCCATGAGTGTCTTAGTTTTACATGAAAGAGGTCAGATAAGGGGATAACATCAAATAAATGATCTACATCTTTGTCATAAACTAGGACTAGCAGTTTTACCAACCTGAATGTTTTCATCAAAGATCCATTATGCGTTTTAATTGTCAAATCCGACAGGTCATAATAGTTTTGTGCTAAATCATGTTTAAGAAGGAACTCTTCTTTAACCATATTTGTCATGCAATTATAGTCTATAAGTGTTCCATGCACAGGTGTTTCCATTATTTTCACTGTAATTTAAAGAGGGCCTTCAATATCTACCATTTCTTTGTCATGAGGTGTAAATGCTATTTCAAGTTCAGGGGCTTTGTCTTTTCAAATGAGGCCTAGGAGGAAGCCTAGAATTATTGTTGTATTGAGAAGCCATGTCTATGTTTTCAAATGAATTCCAATTCATATTTTAAATGTTTTCAAAACTTATGCAAGAACAAATGCAAAAGTATGTATGAATATGACCCAAAATGCTTGATTTTTCAAATTTTTTCAATGCAAATAAGTGGAAGAAAAGGTGTTGTAAGGAAATTGATCAATGGAAGTGAATAATATGTCTGATATAATTTCAATAAAGTAATAATATCCTTCACAACACACTTTTTATGCAAACCTAGAGTGATGACAAGTCAAAACCTAGTGAAGATGTGCTAAAATATGCAATTTTTCACAATTTTTCAATGCAAAGACCCAATAAAAAGGGTGTTGTAAAGAATTTTAAAATATTCAGCAGGTCAAATAAAGTAATATCAGTCACCTAAAGCCATAAAATCCATCACAATACACTTGGCGTGCAAATCTAAGTCAAACCCTATGGAAAATATGGTCAAAATATCTTATTTTTCACAAATTTTCAATGTGAAGGCCTAATAAAAATAGTGTTGTAAAGAATTTGATGAGGGGAAATAGATAATAACCCTGATAATAGCCAATTATTGTATAAAAATCCCTTACAACACATCTATGGTGCAAATCTAGAGAGACGATAAGGCCAAAATCTAGTGAAAAAGCAAGGTTTTTAAACCCTAGGCATGAAATTTTGGAAGCAAACCACTATAATGCAAAACTAAAGTTAGAAATAAATTATAATGAGTGTTTAAAAATGGTATTAAAATATGAAACAAGATTTTTACTACAAACCCTAGCTAATGCAAAACTAGGTTTTTTATGAAAAATGCACAATTTCAAGCATTTTTTGTCAAATTAAGCACAAAAATGCAATGCAAATATATTCTAAATGATGAATTTCTACAATTTGAATCAGGTATAATAAAAATGATAGAAATTTAATGAAATTGAATGCCAAATAATTCAAATTATGCTAAAATGCAAACCTAAAATGCAAAATTTTCAAAATTTTCAATTTTTTTTGTAATTTTTTGAATGCAATAAGATGAATGAATGCAAATATATCAAACAAAACTTAGCAAGGTGCCCAAAAATTCAAAAACTTGGGTTCACCAAAATGTTTTGTATTGGAAATGAGGGTGAGGTTGTTGGTTGTTGTTTTAATGGTTTATGTGTAATCCTCCTTTCCCAACAAACATTCCAAGGGCTTATCAACCAAGTTGAATCTCCACTAAGAGAGAGAAATCACCTATAATGTTGGGCAACCACTTGGGAAGTTGTGGATTCTTGGCTGTATCAAACAATGTCTCTATCTAATGTTCAATTATACTTAGAAACCCTAATTATGCAAATCAGTAAGGAAATTATCAAATTACAGCAAATCCTTTTAGACTGAGGTAAAGGACAAAGATATGTAACTTACTATTTTTCAAAGTTCAAAAGGAAGAAAAGTCTAGGACACGAGGACTAGCACCCAAGTCCAAGGTACTTGTTTCTTTGCGGGATCCTGATCTCCTTCTGACACTGATTTGTACTGCAACTTCAGTTTCTAGAGATTCCACTATGGAGGACATGAGGACTAGCACCCTAGTCCAAGAAAAGCACTAGTGTCCAGCTTCTTTTTAGATTTTGAATCCTCTATGTCTATTACTTCTTCCTGCAACTCCACTCCACTAGACTCGACACCTGTAACCTACAATCACAAGGAGTGTGGGAGGGGGTCGTGGTGTTTAGAGGCTTGCCTTGATCAAGCCCTAGAGAGATATTCAAGTCTTCTGAACACCATTGTCAGATGAGAGTGTGTATCCCAATAGGATAGAGGCAAAAATTCAAATGATAAATGATTGAAAACATAATAGATATCACCTTATAGTGAAGATCTCATGGAAGGAAGATGTTCATGCCATGAGGATATGGATGCCAAATCTACAAACACAAACACAATAATAATGCTCTGTTCTGCCACACAGTGAATATTTTGAATGGTCTAATCACAAGCATGCATAAAGTTGTCCAATTTCCATCTCATGTCCATCTAGTTTGGAAATGAAACCTAATCATGCTTATATATGCAACTACAAATATTCCCGCTAAGAATTTCCTAATTCAAACCTTAGATGTCAGGATAGGACCTAATTAACAGTCACTAAATTGACATTTGAAATTAGGGCTGACCCAAAATAGGGCTGGACTAGGGCACTAGTGCCCAAGTCCACCCTGCCATTTTTGCTTAAGATTCATCAAAGTGCAGCCCCTTGGTCCTATTTGTCACAAGACCCAAGGGTTTTCTTATTGGGAGTTAGAAATAACATGAAAGATGCTCTAAATGCAATTATAGGACCCGGGAGCTAAACCTTAATAGGAAAAAAACCCCAAGGTTACTTTTTGACATAACAGATTAAACGAAGTCAAAGTGAAGCTCTCACTTCCAGTTCCAACAGAAAGACATTTAGGTTCACAACATACTTGTGCTATTTATTTCTAGTGCAGTTTGTTGGGATGTTTTAGGACAAAAAGATTCAAATTCAAGAAGATAAAGATGGACTTAGACTGTATGATTGGACCCATAAGATAAAGATGTATGATAATCGAAAGAATTATAATCATTTTGTGGACTACTTTTTCGCTCCATTGTATCAAGCCATTACAAATACTCCAATGCCTAGATTGCCTGAGTCTTGTGGAAAGTGCATTCAACTGGGAAATGAAATACAATTGGCTAACTAGTACTTCATGGAGGAATATACCATCCTAAGATTTTATAGATCGGGAGTAGAGCCCCACAAACTTCCAATACATGTGATAGAGAGGGTTTTTGCATTGGAATACATATGATAGATGGACAGTATAGATCAACTGTACTTTGTTAGTCAACAAAAGAAGAGCATATTTCCTTCCTTACCTTTTTCATGTGGAGTGTTCACATTCAAGAGAAAAGCATTCATTGTGGCACATCGAATTTTATAACTTCTTAAATTTGATGTTGACTCTCATGGGCAGTATGATCCATGTGACATGATTAAAGCAAGGCTTGTGGCCAACAAGAATGGTCCAACTAGAATTCAACATGAAAGTAAACCCCTGCTAGAAATTTTGAGAAATAAGAATTCTTGGGCATATGACGTCAGAAAAGTCATGGAAGAAACTGTTGCTCAAAGAGGTATTACTTTTGAACAAGAAATATTATGATTAGAAATAATGGGATTGCATCCAATTCCACAAACACAGAGAGAGGCATAGGTGGCAATCAAGTGATACAATAATTTCTATACAATAGTTACTCAAACATCTATGTATAAAAAAATTCCAAAGACTCTAAGAGATGCTTGTACAGAGTCCAATAGTGGTCACAATAAAAAATTAATGTCTTTTGGTATATGAGGAAGGATCTCAGTGATCCAAAAGCTACTACAAACTTTGAAGAAATCTCAGAAGATTAAGAGTTCAACAAATTGTGGGATATAGAGCATCCTTCTAAAACTCAAGCAACTAATGTTGAAGATGATGAGGAGGAGGAAGATCAAACCAGAGATCTAAGTGTCTATGCATTTAAACCTCATTTGAGTGAGACCACAAGAGAAACATATACTACAGGGGCATCAATAGCCCAAAACTTGGGTTATGAAGGTGGTGGTTTGGGGCCCACAAGACAATGCATTTGGATGGTACCAAAGGTAAACCCTAGGAAACCTATTGATCTTCGAGGCATTGGAGCTGATGAATAAGCAAAAGAACATACACATACAGATAAGGGGATTATTTTTATTCTAGCTTCAAATCCTTAGAGGGAGATACAATCACAAACAATACAACAAGGCTCTTCTGATCTGCATGTTTCTCATTCTTTTCCTATAGGAGATGGTGGGCATTCTAGTGCTATTGAAGGAAAATATGGCAATGGTATAGGTAATAGTAGTAGTAGTGGTTAGCAAGAGCCACCACAACATACTTAGAAGAGGCCAACAATAATATTAGATGATACTATAGGAAAACTTAGACAACAAGTCCTTGTGAAGACTAAGAGATAAAATATTATGACATGTTTTGATTCCACATCCACATCAAGGGAATATTTTCTAGAAGGCACCCCCTCCTATGGTTAGTGTGACTGGGATAGGAATGGCTAATCCTTAGCCTCAATTAATTAGAGATCCCCCAACACTACAACTACTCATTCACCATTCAAAGTTATGTCAATAGTCACAGATTCTAATTACAAAGATAAGTTTGAAAAGAAAGCAAATATATCTAAAAGACACAAGAAGTAGGTGTTAGAGATCTAGAGACTACTGCAACTTCAAATCCTACAACAACTAGGGTATTGCCTACATTTGACCCATAAACCAAAAAATGGAATACATGATTGTTGTGCCCAAAGTTTAATATAATCCAAAGGATCAAATGCAATGATCTAGAACTATGAGGTGAGGACCATCCAAGTGTATTTTTCTAGAATGAAAAATTATGACAAAATTAAGGTATCAAAAAGGAACAATGAAGTGGTGTACACATCATTGCTAAAGCAAGAGAGAAAAAAATGGCATGGTTGTTTTTAATTTCCTGGTAACCTTGTTTGATATATTGTCTAAAAATTAGAGTTGTAATATAGACAGGTTCCATTAATTGAGTTACAATAGAAGGAAATTATATTGAGTGATGTTATTTTCATTCATATCAAGATCATTTTCATTTGACTTTGTGATTTATGTAACAGGTTGTAGACTCAAATATAAAATTTACATGCAAACATAGCAAATGAAAAAGCCAGGAGGAAAGCAATAGAGAGTAGACCAAAGAATTAGAGAAAAGGATAAGAAACTCTATCTTGACATCTTCAACTGAAGTGAATAAATAGGTAGAGGTGGAATTGAATGAACTGAAGAAAAGATTAAGTGAAATGATAAATAATTATGATAATGAAAAATCCAATTTGGGAAAATTACAACAATCCCTTAATGAAGCCAATGTCCAACTATAGGAAGCAATAAAAGGATAGGTGTGGGAAGAAAATGTGGAGAAAGAGAGAAAAAAACTCTGAAAATGTGCAGATAAAACTAAGAAATACAGAAAATGAAATAAAATCCTTTGAAAACAAAGTATCTAATTTTATAGAGAGACAATGCTTTATATAAAACATAAAATTTGAGAAAAATAATGAAGAGAATTGATGATTTGTCTAAGTTGTTTGAATATGCTGATGATCTACTATTTTATAGTAATTCAATGAAACAATACATTGCTGAAAATGGAGACATGGCAACTTCAAGATAGTCAGATGCAAGCAAAATTTTGCAATCAATCTACAAAACTAGTGACAAAGAATTGGAATCCTAAGGAATTCGGAACTGTATTGGTGCCACAATAAAGGTCTCATCTATCATTCAAAAATATATGAAGTTGGAAGATGTACATGTAATTTTGGACCAAACTGCAATGTTGACAAAGAGGCTACAAACAAAGGAATAATACTCGAAATAGCTTGGTTTGTCAGTGGCTTTTGACCCATCATATCGATACATTGGAAGGGATCCTAACAAAAAGAAGATGGAGGATAAAATGAAGTTAGATTAGGACTAGTTTCCTCAAAAGCTTGATGAGGAAAACTTTATGGATTCTATCAAACCATTGATAACCTTGAATGCAACTTTGATTGATACATTCAAGTAGAGTCCTAGTATCAATTATAAATTGTTAACACACTTACAACTCGGTTACCATGAGTTAAGATATATTGCACTTCCATCAGATGAAGAGTGGGGCATGCTACAACAACTAATAAAATAATTTAGTAATATGTTTTTCCAACAAAGCATTATGCAGAGTTAGTTTTGAGCAAGTTATTGTAAATTCTAAATGTAATACTTCTATGTATTCCTTCATTTGAAAACTGATATAAGACTAAAATCTATTTATGTGTTCAAATTATCTATATTATTTAATTACCTACTTCAGGAAAACTCTAGTTTCTACATACACATTAAATATTTGCTATTGTTGTATATTAATATCCCATTGTTGTTGATTACTATACATTTAGTTGAATGCTTGTAAAACTTATCAGTATGACACAATAATAATATGAGAATATTAATTTTTTAAATCAAAAATAAAAAATGTACATCACTGATAGAAAAATAAAATGTTATCAACAACATTTTGGAGTTTGGAACATGAAATATAGTATAAATACCTAGTAACTACTAAATCCCCTCAAATTGTCAAATCATCTCATCATCCCGACTCTCCTCCCTCTGACCATGATATCCAGTGTCATCCTGATCATGTTCTTCATTTTCTTCTATCTCCATATCTCCACTTAAGAGCATCTCATCAACACCACTACCACTACATGTGGTATTCATTATGTCACTATCATGTGTGCTATTATTGTTTGAAGTGTTGCACAACCCCCTTCTTTCACATAAGGACCTCCATATTGTGAGTGCCCTTTCAAAAGGAAAACTATCGATATCATGTCTAGTTCTATACATTCTCAAGTAAATTTCTAAATTCTTGTCAATTTTGTTTATTATATTTGATTTCAAGAACCCCAATGCACTGAAAACTCTCTCATCTTCCACATACCCCAATATCATGGTTTGACATAAATCAACAAGTTTGAAATTTTCTAATAATGAATCATGCAATAATTTGCTCTGAATTAAGGTTGCCTAAAGCTTTGTTATCAATCCATCTTGGTAGGGAGCCTCCATGAGTTTAAACTGTTCCTTCATTGATGATACAAATCAAGTCGATTTCTTTGTAATCTTAGTTTTATTTATAATTCCATCTATTTGTTGTCCATCGAATTCTATAGTTTTGCAAAAATGATTCATTAAGTTCTTTATCTTGTTGTGAAAATCACTTGGCTGACAGTTGACCTAATATTGAGAATACACTACAGTCATGGCTTCAAGTAGTTCATTGTGAGGGAATCAATCTCTAATTTGTGAGGAAAGAGATTTCACAATATTCTTTAAACAAGTAATTACAAAATTTACAATCTTGTCAAAAGTTTTCCTTGTAATAGCTTCTTCTCTGATAGTGTGCCTGACCTTGTTAAAATAGTGTATCAGTATCTCAAATCCTTTTATAGAGACACATAACTCCCCAGTATCATTAAACTGTAAACAATTAGCAAGATTGGTCACATTTGTTATCAAGTGTTAGTTGCTAAATTTTGGACTTATGAAAGACTGGTCTGATAGATATAGATTATTGAGGGTCATGCATATCATTCTATGTAGTCTAGTATATCTGAAATATACATAGTTCTTTCTTGGGTTTTTTTCACAAGCATGTTCATTTCCTCCAACATGGGAAGAATACCAACTAAAATGTGGAGTGTCTCTATGTCACTTAACCTATGTAAGAGATCAAGAGCCCTGTCAACTGTGAAGCAATGGTCGTACATTACTCCAATCAAGGATTGATATTCTACTAAAACTCTTTTCATTGGTTCATACAAGGAGATCCATCTGGTATCCACATCTTTAAGAAGCTTGTTTCCTATAGTTATTTCCTTAGCAAAATTTTGAAATTTCAAAAACCATTTGGGACTTTGGCAGAAGTATGAGTAGAGATCGCAAGCTAGATCCTCAACTTTTGATACTACAAGAAACTTGCTCACCATTTTAAATGCTAAATTCATTTTGTAGACCATGCAGTGAATGCCAATCATGTATGGGGAAATAGAAGTTTGTACCTTTACACTTAGACTATTCCTATGACCTTGCATTACTGAAGCTCCATCCACCCCTACACACACCAACTTTTTGGCAATTATGCAGTCATCCATACCTCCAATTTCATTCAAAGATTTCTTAACTAGATCAAATAGATTTTGTGGTAATGCATTCTCCTTTATTTTATAAATAGAGATTAGATGAGGTTGGAAGACATGATTTGCCACAGTATACACATGCATACATGCCCAAGAAGTATTATCTATTGTTGTAACTTCATCTAGAGATAATACAATAAAACTTGAATCTTTTATTTTTTCTAGTTTAAATCATGTTTTTCCACCTCAACAAGACAACTTGCCCTTTCCCATCCACTATTTATTGACCAATGTGTGTTAGGAAAGTTAGGAATGCCCATTAAAGATAATAAACTATTATATTTTGGGTAGTCTATCATAGGATGCCCTTTGGTCAAAATATAGAAAACAACACCCAATTGAATTAGTTTTTGTCATTTGTAACTCTCTCATCATCTTTCCAAATTGAGTTTCAATTGAATCTCCACCTCCATAAATCTTCATCTTTCTTTGCATATGCACATCATATTCAAAGGCATTCTTTACATGAAGACATTCTTCCTTTGTTTTCCATCTTATCATTGATTTTTCCTGTCCATCTATGATTTATTTTTCATAAAATTTACCAATATGTTTTTCTATGGTGTCAAGTTTTAGTTGCAACCTCTTGTCCCTATGATATTTTAAAATACAAATATTACACTTGCATTCTATGGGAGGTTCATCTTTGTTTGCGTTCTCCACCGATTCAATGAATGGGTACTTTGACACCAATCAATCTAAAAATCCCTTGATTTTATTTGGGTTTTCTTTTCCCCTTGCATGCACTTGCAAGATCTTCATCTTCATTAACTAAACTATAACTTCATTAACTTCATTATCACTTGTTGAGTTTATTATCATTCATGCTACCTTGGGTATTCCCTGGAACATCATTTGTAGCATTGTCATCATTCCCGCTATCTTGGGTATTCCTTGGAACATCATCTGTGGCATTGTCATCATTGTCACTACATTGGGTATTCCCTGGAACATCATCTGTGGCATTATCATAATTCCCACTACATTGGGTATTCCCTAAAACACCATTTGTGGCATTGTCATCATTCCTTGGGTATTCCATGGAATATTTGTTTGTGGCATTGTGATCCAAGTCAATAAATGGTATAAGTTCTAATGTTGTAGCTCCATCAGATGGACTACCAACATTGCTAAAGTATGACTTTATGTTTCTTAATTTTGATGGCCTCCCTTCACCACCCTCAGCCAACTTCTTCTTTCTCAACATCTCTCATGAATTAAAAGCTATAGACAAAATGTCATTTTGTTCAAGAAGGAATCATAGATCCCTGGGTCCTAGATTAAGATATCTCCCTAGTGCTAGCTCCTATTCAATATCATCTGTAACAATGAAACCAAACAAAGACATAAATAATCAACATGAATCGTATATTATTACATAGTAAAGAAATGATAAATAACCTTTTAGTGACTCGCCAATGCCTGTAGTTCTAACTTCTCTATGATCTGAAATGAATTCAGGATTCGAGAGCTCATAGATGAACAAAATGTGTAAAGGATTAATTAAAGTTTCAAATGCATTTATATCAATGCATATTTGGCAAATACAGTGGGATTTTCAAATGGTTAATTTGGTGAATCATGAGTATTATTAATAGGTCACCTATAAATGTTGGGTGAAATGGACCTTGATCAAACACATATGTTGTAATTTTCTACGTGAATATATGGTTCTGGGATTAGCATTGAGTTATAATGGTATTGTCGAAACTGGTCCTCATACATGTAAACCATTTAATGCTATTGGTAAATATGTGGGTGAATTAAACCATGCCTCTAAAATTCCAAGTGAATCACTATTAGAACTGCGTAGTATACAATGGAAAAAATACTACTTATAAATGACTCATAAATTAATTGGGTGGCGAATTGAAACGCATTTGACCAAAAATCTAAAAAATCTAAGTGAATTGGCCCCGTGCCAATTACAATGTATTCATCAATTTGCAATTGGTAGATATGAACCATTCACCAATTGGTGAAGATTCACCACTAAAGAAATCCCTAGGAACAACACTTCCAACACTAATCTATGTGGGGGAGATAGTGTAAAACTCATACAAATCCTTAAACTAGTACATTGAAAGAAACACATTCAAATACATGCATAAAACAATATTACCATAATATACAAATTTATGTGGGGAAAACCTTTCTAGGTAAAAAACCCCACACACCAAAAGCACAGTACTTTGTATTATCAGTAACAGAAATTACAATACAATTTAACAGCACTAAGCTTCTCCAAGAGTCCTCCAACTACAACAAAAATCTAGGATAATTTCGGCAGCATAATGGTGTCTCAAAAAAATCTCAAGTTCACTACTGAATACATTAAGGCACAAAGTATTTATAATATTCACAAATGAAGAGATGGCATCTAAAACTTGCTATATCCAAAAAATAATGCCTAACTGTAAACATGAGTCAAATAAGGCATGGTAACATAGCTACAACTTATTACTTAAGGTAGTTTCTAATTACAGCAGCCACCTTCATGAAAGAAGCCACCATTGCACATGTAACAAACCTGCTTGCATGCAAATGCCTTGCATGTGAAGGTGTCTCCATCATATGCACTCCAATAGTCATAGTTTACTCAACGATGAACTCACAGGTTGAGACACATTAATGTCAATTTTCTCCCACTTGTCGAAGACCTGTCATGAGTCATCTGTAATCAACTACTCAGGGCCCCAAGGCCCATGGAAATGGCACACCATCTAAACTTATCTGCGCTCACTGGCTTTGTCAGTGCATCTACAACATTTTTAAAAGTGTCAACCTTCTCAAATATCACCTTTCCATCTTCTACCACATCATGAACAAAATAAAACTAAATATCAATGTGCTTTGTTATGGTATGGAAAGTGGGATTCTTTGCTAAACAAATGGCACTCTAAGTGTCACAACAAATAGTAATCTGTCCTGCTTCAAAACCAATATATGAACATAACCTATTAAGTGAAATGGCTTCCTTGCAAGCATGAGTAACTTCCATGTACTCTTCTTCTATCATGGACAAAGTGACTACAACTTGTCGTTTATTCATCCAACTTATAGTACCACCATACATCGTGAACACATATCCATCGGTGGATCATCTATTGTCAATGTCACCTTCCCAATCTGAATCCACATATCCACAAATAGTTACAAAAAGGTAAGAACCATTAGGATAACCATGATAATATAGGGAATACTCAGAAGTACCTCATAGATATCTAAACAATCTCTTTACCGCATCCCAATGCACTCGTCCAGGATTAGCCATATACCGACTAAGGACTCCCACTGCTTGGGCAATGTCTAGCCTTGTACAAACCATTGCATACATCATACTACCAACAACACTTGTATATGGTACTTTGGTCATGTCCTCCATCTCAATAGGAGACTTTGGACAATCCTCCACAGAAATATTCATCCCCTACATCACCGAAACAACTAAATACCTACAAGAGGCCATGCTAAATCTCTCCAACACTGAATTCACATACTTTCTTTGGATTAATCAAATATTTTTGCTAGCTCCATCTCTTCTAATTGTCATCCCCAAAATATATCGTGTTGCACCTAGATCCCTCATCTCAAACTATGTTGACAATTGAGACTTTAGATCTAAAATTAAACTCTTACCATTCCCAAAAAATAACATATCATCTACATACAATGCAATTATGATAATGTGAGCATTATCATATTTGTAATATACACAATGGTCATATTTAGATCTTAGAAATCCCAGACAACACAAAGGTGTCAAATTTCTGGTATCACATTCTAGGAGATTGGTTAAGACCATACAAAGACTTCTTCAACATGTAAACCAAATTTTATTTACCTTTTTGTTGGGTGAATATTTTGTCATTTAGCTAACTAACAGTAAAATGGTTATATTGTCACAGCTATAATGAGACCGAGTCTCTCCTCTCAGCAAGGGGAGGTTCCCTTTAGATAATGAGCTCTTTCTAACAAGCAACTTTTAATACTTATAACAAACTAAAAACTATATTGGGGTGTTATCACTTCATCCTATTCTCTTTTTTTTAGAATAGATGTTTTTCTCTCCAAAATAACAACTTCAAACAAAACAATGTTCAATAACTTATGAATCAATACAAACCATAGAAACACAAAGTTTTCTATTGCTTCACTTATCTTCTCCAAATAAACCTGATTGAACTCAAGTGTAGCCCAAAGTCTCCACTTTCACCCAATATGATATAACTAACTTGCACACAACAGTTTATGGCACAAAGTCTCTAAACAATTGTATCTTCACAAACATAAGAACAAACTCCCACAATGATAAAATGGCACAAAGTCTATCTAATCAAAACAAGAACACTTCTATAGGATTGATTATGAAATAGAAAAAAAAATGGAAAGGAGAAATGGAGGAACTTTGGCAGATGAATTGCGAAGTGAAAAAAACTAGAATAGGGTCTCACTAGAAAATCCTAAAAATGATGTGGAGTGAGGACAGCAAAAAAATCTAGATGGAGCACGGGAATGGGATGCCATCGATCTTTCAGAAGAAATGGACATTGATCAGGAAATGATGGGAGAGCTAGCGATTATTTGCAGGTTCATTGGGGGCAGATTCCCAGAGAGAAGGTAAGGAATTGGATACAAAACTCTTGGCCTGGTCAGAAAATTGTTAAGTTCCTTCCTAAAGGCTTTTTCACGGTGCTGTTTGAGTCATCTGAAAGAAGGGAAGAAATTCAGCTCTTGGATGGTTGGACAGTGGATGGTTCCCCGCTTTACATCCAAAAATGGTAAGCTAATTTCAACCTGGCAGTTATGAACCCCTATCCAAGACCAATTTGGGTAAGGCTATACAACCTACCCATCAAATACTGGAGCGATGAAAGCCAAACAAAAATCAGTGGATCCCTTGGAACCCTTCTTGAGATAGATGAAGAGATCATAAATGGCGATTCTTACCTCTATGCCAGATTAAAAGTTGCAGCCATCAAAGAAATGCCAAGGCAGATCCTTTTGCTTGCAAATGGTGAATGATGGCTTCAAAGTATAGAGGTTGAGGAGGACAGACTTTACTGTTTGAGATGTGGAAAAAGAAATCATAAGGAAGCTCAATGTTGCCGCAAAATAAGATAGGAATTGAAATGGGTAAGAAAGTAGCATTCCTCAATGGATCAAACTGCCAAGAGCCCCAAGGATGCAAAGGAGGTTGATTCAACATAAAATTCCATTAGAGACAAGGTGAATCCTCCAGTGAACAAGCCCACGATCAAAAGCACGGTTGCCTGCTTAAGTGATCCTACTCTACCAACCTCTTTGGCCATGGAAAGACCCATAGGAAAGTCTGGCCAGTCACCTGCTCCCATTGCGGCTTGCCCCCTAGTGGAGGACAGTCAACCTCAAGAAGGTAACATATAGGCTGATCTATTGGAAGATAGTGATTCAGATGGAGACTTTTATGATGAGGATGAGCTGGGAGAGATCGGCATTAGAAACATAAGTCAATCTGTGCTCAACTTTCTCACAAAGCCTCAAAAGGAAAGAGGCAGGAAAATGAATAGAGAAAGGAGGGAGAGAGACGCCAATGAAATGGGTCTTAAGAATATCAAGGAATTCATTATTAGATCCAAGGGAGCTGGCGCCTCCCTTGGAGGCCAATGAAGATCACTAGCTGGAACGTCAAGGCCCCTGACAAGTGGCGTTGTATAAAGCATCATCTAGAAAAAATAGAGTGAAATAGTATTGCTACAGGAAACTAAACTGTCAATGGATAAGGGTCTGAAATTCACCAAGTATTGCAAACCTTGGTCTGGATGCTTTCAGGATTCTACGGGTGCCTCGGGGGGACTGGGTATTTTATGGAATCCTTTTAAAATCAGCATCAATAGTATTGAGTCCAGGCCAAATTGGATGCTGTGTATGGTCACTTGCCTGCTATCAGGAACAAATTTCCCCCTTCTCAATGTCTATGGGCCTACAAAGACAAAGGAAAAAGTGCTTGTCTGGAGGGAGATAATCTACCTCAAGGAACTTCATAACTTCAGCAATTTAATTATGGGTGGTGACTTCAACATGATCCTAGACATTAATGAGAAAAGTGGCAGCCTAAAAATAGTGAACAAAATTATTTTGGATTTTAAGGAATTCATCAACTCCCTTGGAGTGATGGATTGTGTTCCCAAGAATGGAACCTTTACCTGGACCAACCGAAGAGCTAGATTCACCAACATAGTGGAGATATTGGATCACTTCTTAATTGGTCCAATTTGGATGTCAGACCAGTTCATGTGTAGCTCTTCCATCCTCCCATTGACGGCTTCTGACCACTTCCCTATGCAATTGTCGATTGACCTCAGCGAAAGGCCCATTAAAAGCTACTTCAAGTTTGAAAGCATGTGGTGGAGAGACCCCCATCTACCTGAGCTTATTGAAGGTTGGTGGAAATAAAGTGCAGATATCAGAGGCACTGTGAGCTTCCAGTTTATGAGAAGGTTGCAATCACTAAAAGGCAAACTTAGGCATTGGAACAAATTTTACTTTAAGAATATTTTCGAAGAGAAAGAAAGATTAGAAAAGTAATTGGAAACTCTCAATGCAAAGATGATAGAGAAAGGCATGTTTGCTGATGATTTTGAGACTAAAAAACAACTAAAAGCTGACCCTTCGGAGATTCTTGCCAGAGAGGAGCTATACTGGAAAGATAAAGCCCAAGATGTGTAGCTGAAAGAAGGCAACAGTAATACTAAATTTTTCCATGCTTCAGCCAAAGGCTAGAGAGAATGGAACAGAATATCATCCATAAGAAGAGCTGACAGTTCATCTACCAATGACAAAGAGAACATTGAAAAGGAGGCGATCAACTTTTTTGAAGATTTGTTGGGTGGTGGTCAGGTCAAGGATAATTTGGATGCCGGTCTCCTGGACTGCATTCCATCTGTCCTAGATGAGATGGATGATAAGAAACTCTTAGGGCCCTTCATAATGGATGAACTAAGAACCGCCACTAACCAACTTGGTTCGGATAAGGCCCCAGGACCTGACAGCTTCACAGCAAGATTTTACTAGAAATGTTGGGAGTTCATGGGACACAATATCTAGGAAGTGGTGAAAGATTTTCAGAAAAAGAAGCACTTCGTCAGAGATATCAAATAACACTGCAATTGCCCTCATTCCCAAGAAACCGATATGTAATTCTTTCTCAGATTTTAGACCCATAGCTTTATGCAATGTAATTTATAAGATCATCATGAAAGCATTGGCCAATAGACTCAAATCAGTCCTTGAGAAAATTATTTCAGAGGAACAGAATGGATTCATTCTAGGCAGGGAAGTTATGGAGTGTATCATAGTTACGACTGAAACAATTCACTCTCTGGTAGCCAAGAAAGAGAGCGGTATGGTGATAAAACTGGATGTTTCCAAAGCCTATGATCGGGTCAATTGGGAGTTTCTGATGGAAGTTCTGAAAAGGTTTGGATTTGGGGATGAATGGTTAAAAATAATCATGGCATGTATATCTACCCCCAGATACTCCATTATTGTAAATGGGTCCCTATGTGGCTTTTTTGAGCCTACTAATGGTCTTCATCAAGGTGATCCAATATCACCTTTCTTGTTTGTGATAATGGCTGAATCAATGAGTAGATATTTTCATATTTTAAAGGAAAATAGGCTATGGAAAGGCATCTCAATCATTGAGGATCTGAATCCCATCACTCACAGCCAATTCACTGATGACACAATTTTATTTGGAAGGGCTTCAATTGAGGAAGCAGAGGTCATTAAGATGACACTTGACAGATGCACTTGGGCTTCGGGGCAAGCTTTCAATAAGGAAAAATTAGAGATTTTTTTCTTTAACACTAAAAAGGTGGTTCAAAGAAGAATCGCCAAACTCCTGGGGTTGCCCCTGGGTGATCTTCCTTCAAAATACTTAGGAGTCCCAATTTTCTCAGGGAATTACATATCCAATCATTAAGAATAGGTCATGATCAATCTCAGCAAGAAAATGGAAGGCCTAGAAGAACAAATGGTTATCGTTGGCTGGCAGAATTCTCGTGATTAAATCTATCCTCTCGGCGGTCCTGGTTTATGTAATGTCTTGTCTAAAGATGATGGGTAAGGTCATTTCAGATTTTGAAAGCTAGCTAAAGAAATTCATATGGGAAGGTTCTAAGGAGGACAAAAAGGTCGTTTTGATCGGTTAGGATACGGCATGTCTGCCTAAAGAGTCTGGAGGTGCGGGCATAATAAAAATCCTTCCTCAAAATCTTGCTCTTGGAGCAAAACTAGTTTGGAAAATGTATACAAATCCAAAGAAACTTTGGTGCAAAATTCAACAAAGAAAATACCTAGATAGCAAGGAGCCCAGTCGGATTCTCATAGCCATAATCCCTTACAGCGGCTCGGCATCATGGAAATTCATTTGTGAAGCTCAGAGTGTTATTACAGACAACTTATCATGGCGAATTGGCAACAAGACTCAAGCCCATTTCTAGAGAGACTCTTGGAATGGGGAGGACTCCTTAGAAAATTTACTTGGCTCCCCAGATTGGATTTTGGCAGTGGAGGCTGAAATGGGTATAATGGTGGCAAGCTATGTGGAGTGCTCTCCTAGGGAATTTGGCATGGCTCATAGATGGAAAGGTGTCAAATCCTCATGCATTTCAGAGTCAGACAAGAGAAGTATTGCTAGCATTCTCTCTCAGAGGAGAATCTTTCTATCCCATAAACCTGACAAATTAATTTGGAGTGGTTCTAAGTCAGGGAATTACTTTGTAAAATTAGGTTATCAAATTCAATCCTCCAGACCTGAGAAATCAGATTGGCTGAGTAAAATCTATTGGAACAGTAAAGCCGTCCCGAAAGATGGCGCCTTTTTGTGGATTGCCATTCACAAGCATGTTTTAACAAGTGACAAATTAAAGACCATAGGCATAGAAGGTCCAAGTAGATGTCCGATGTGTGAAAATGAAGAAGAATCAGCGAACCACCTTTTGTTAAATTGCATAATTGCTTCTTCATGCTGGGACTAGCTACTCAATTCATTTGAATGGTCAACGGCTAGGCAGAATGATTTAAAATTGTTTTTATCAAGTTGGCCTTCCTTGGGCTTCAATTCCACGTGGGGGGATGCCTGGAAAATGATCCCGTCATTGCTTTGCTGGAAAATATGGAAAGAACGTAATCAGAGAGTCTTCCATGACAAGTATCTAAACTTAGCAGAAATCATCAAGAAGATTCAGCTTAGCATCTGTGAGACTCTTAATGCCAAAGTTCATCTATCAAAGGACAGGTCGTTCATGCAATGGGATGAGAGATTTAAAAAGAAATGGCTTGAACTAAAAAATCCAACCTCGACATTCAAGCAGAACTGAATGCAGGTGGTCCAAGCTAGAGTTGGGGCACTATAAGCTAAATTTTGACGGTTGTGCTAAAGGAAATACGGGTATTGCTGGGGGTGGTGTGATCATCAGGAATGACCAAGGTGACTGTGTTGGTGCTATAACCTGTCATTTCAGGCGGTGCACTAACAACCAGGCAGAGTTTGAGGCACTATTTAGAGGATTGGAGTTTTGTAGAGATAGAGGGTGACCTGCAAGTGTGCATAAACGCGATCAAATCAAAGAATGCAATAAACTGGAGACTGAAAGATTGGTTGGTAAGGATTCTGGAGGCTTTAGACAAGTTGGAATTTTTCTCTCCCTCATGTATTCAGAGAATCGAATAGAGTTGCTGATCTTTTAGCCAATATTGGGGCTAGTTAGGCAGACCAATCAAAATCATACCACCCTAATAATTTGGACCCCAAGGTGTTATAGATAATTGAAAGTGAAAAACTTAGTTTTCGGTCCCATGATCAATGTAAAACTAGATTGAAAGGAGAAGAAATTAGTGGAAGGATTGAACTTTTTCAAAGATGGCCTGGACAATTGTGACATGACAGCATTTGCAAACCATGTAAGCCTACATGGAGATTTTCTTTAAGCTTAGCAGCTTGAATTAGCTGATGGAATAATCACCATCTCCAACTTGATGTAATTCTATGTTTTTCTATATATAAAAGGGATATACCCCCTCTGGTAGAGCTTACCAAAAAAAAAACAAGAACACTTCTCTTAAATTTCAATAAACTCCACAATTCCAGCAATGATCCAATATAATATAATGCCAATGACATAAGAACACTGATCTCATAACACAATGTGATTCAACTCAAAGTTTGATACTCAAATTGCTTGCTTATATTGATATTCACTTGAAAACTTGATAAACATAAAAAGCTCAAAGTCTTGAAATGTTTTCCAATCCGATAGAGTTTCTTTGCAATAGATAAAAGATAAAGATTACAATAGAGGCCCTCTTTATTTATAGGGAGGAGCCTAAAGCAAAAATAGGGAAATTTTAACTACTTTGACTTATTAAAACAAAAGAGTCCTATTTGACTTATGACTTCTCTTGTGTCATATGTAATTACATTTTGGAAAATTACATGTGAGTACGTCCATAACAAAATTTAAATTACATCTATAATACTAAAAATAAACTAAGGCATTGAAAAGGAACTTCAAATGCTACCCTCGTTCTTCTTCAAAAATCTTTTATACATAGTTTGTACCGCTACCATTTCACATGCATCAGGCTTGGCCATATTCTCTGAGATAGTACGAGCCTTGAGAACTACATCCCTGACGACCTTTTTTACTTTCTCATGCTTCTCAAGATTATCCTTTAGATTATCAAAAGTTGAGTGATGATCATAAAGTTTATCCATTGAAATCACTGTAGGCACTTCATCTTCAAATTTCTACTGCACCATTTTCTCAAAAGCATCTATCATTTCCTCTACTGAGAGAAACTTGTGACCTTCACCTCTCAAAGTGCACAGGAGTTCCTCTAAGCTATGTAGAAGAAAGATATTACTGTTTCCATTATTTTCACGTACTTGGCACAAGTCTTCAAGTAAACCTTTTATTACATTGATGCAGTGGACAATAGATTCCTTGGTCTTAAGCTAAGACTCTCGGTTTGAGATGACCCCAATGGTTATCAGATTCTTTAGTTTGATCTTCTTCATATCAATCCACTCCTCTAAGCTTCCCTCTTGATCTTGTAGTTCTTGAGAAAGTAAATCAATAAGGTTATCAAGCTCAACTTTTGCCTTGTCCATCTTTCCTTTTCTTTCCATTGTGGTCTGCAATAGAACTCTTCCTTGTGGCAACAAATGCTCCACAATGTCACCAACTACTCTCCCTCTAGCTTCAACCTTCTCAACCTCTTGAATAAGAGGGTCATCAACAGTCACTGTCATAGGTTCCACAATCTCAGATGATTTTACTATTTTCTGAAGAACAACAAGTTGTTATGCCTTTGCTTTGTACTACTCTTTCTCCTTCTGGACCTCATCATATTTCTCAAACAATGAACTTGCAGTGGCTTGAAAATCTACCTTGATACCTTCATGAGTTAACTTACCTAACTCAACTCTGGAGACAATATAACCATTCATATCGAAAGTATCCATAGTGGCATCATTTGGTGGCTTAGTATTTTTTACGTATCTAACTCCTTTTTCATTAATAAGCCTAGAAACAATTTTAGGTTTCATTTTCTGGGCCTTTGGTTTAGCAGAAAGTAACTTCTCTATATCAATTTTATTAGGTGAAATTGCTTGTTTCTTCCCCTTGGGAGTGTATGCAGATAACCATGGAGGAAGTGTTGAGGCACCAACATTTGGAGAAGAGTCAATTACCTATTTTGCTAGATCCATGCTCATGCCTGTTATACTAACAATAGGACTATTGTTGGTAAAAACTGCACCTGTGTCAACAACTTTCTCTAAACCATCCAGAAGATGCTCAAGAATAGATTGTTACCAATATCAAAAGATGGGGAAGATAAACTTGGAATTTAACTAGAGGAATCAAACATGGTCCCAAAACTTTTTTTCATAGAGGTAGGGGCATTATCAGAAGACACAACAAAAATAGGTGAAATATGAACATTTGAAACTACTAGAAAACTACCAGAAATAGGAGCATGTGGAAGGGGTGTAGAAACTTGTGATTCTGGTGGAAGATCCTTTTGAGGAAACTAATGTAAATCACCAAGTTGTTCCTATTCTACATTCTCCTCCTTCTCTTGTTCTTTTTCATTTTCCTCATTTGACTTCTTAGGCATTTCTGCTTCATCAGCATCATCAGGTTCCTCAACATCTTGTTGTTCAATCTCAATATCTTCAATCTCCATTTTATCAACATTTGTATCCTTGGCACCTGATTTTGTGACAATAGAAGTTCCTACAACCTCCTTCTTCTTACCTCCTTTAGATACAAACTTGATTTTTGGTTTATGCATTTTAGAAGGAGTGTCACTTTTGTTCTTTATTCAATTTTCTGCCTTTTTTCATGTTTGCTCCTGAATTTCAGTTTCTGACCTAGTAAGGAATTCTTTTAGACTAATTCTTTTTCTTTCTAACCATACATTTGTATTAGCCAAAATTGGCTAAAACTTTTTCCTAATTGAAGTTTCCTCCTTGATGGACCATTTGACCTTTGGAAGAGGCAAGGTCTTGATGTTCTCAATATTGTATTTGGCATCCAAAACATTCCCATCATCTTCCATTCCTTCTCGAATATCTGCAAGGCCCAAATCTATAATCTGACTCAAGTGAAATCTACAATAATCTAGTTTTCTGATCTCATTCTGTGTTCTGAGATCGGCCCAAATATCTTCAACCATTGGCATATAGAAAACGGACTTTCTCTTGATCTTATCCTGCACCCTTCTGAAATCAAAACGATCTCTTTTCTTGAAAGTCTTCATAGTGACTAGTTGCATCTCTAATTCAACTATTTTGGCCTTGGTAGCCAATTGAATAGAATACCTCCCAGTTTCCACAGGAAACTTAATTCCTGACTTTTTTAGCTCCATCTGCTTATTGTGCACAACAATCAATTTCCTGCATAGTTCCATCAGAATATTTCTATCACTGGGATACCGTGGAAGTATATACGGATAACTAGGACAATATTCCACTTTGAGATAAGTGAAAGTTGGAAATTGTAGAAACAAACAACCAAAAAAGTTTACCACTTCATAAGCCTCATCTGATACTCTCTTCTGAACAAGTTCATTATCCCACAAACACATGAATACTAAAAAGAAGGCATCATTAACCCTACAGAAATGATGTATTGATCTCTTTATAGTAATCTATGGATAATACTCGTAAACTGGAACCAATCTTCTATCACCAACTTGAGTCAGATGAAGACAACTTCTCATACTTGCAGCAGCATACACAAGATATGAAGTCATATAAAACTTGAAAGTTGTCTTAACTTTCACTAGCTGATCATGCAAAGCATTGCTAATCTATTCTCCCCAAAAGATTTTCTATGTACCCCTAAGAATCACCTTGATATATGTGTACATCCATTCTTGAAAATTAGATGAAGAAGGAAGGCCTTTGATTTGACTTAATAATGTAATCAAATCACCTACCTCCTCAACAAAGTCACTTCTCAGGAGGTCTTTTGGCCATCTAGTCAAATTACTCCGATCAGTCTTTAACCACTTATTGTTGATATATTTCCTTGCCGCTTCAACATTATCATCATAATCCTTTTGCCCTTGAGAAAAATCTATTTCTCCAATATTTTCTGTAGGAGGGCACATAAAGATTTTATCTAGAAACTCAGCATCTAATCTTGTTAGTGTAGGTTTTTATTTCCTAGATGGGTTATTTATTTTTCCTATATTCCTAGGTTTTTCCTACACTTCTATTAATCTCGCTTAGGTTAATAAAGCATGTCTTATTAGGTGAGTGGTTGCGAAGTGTCACCTTCCTACATGTGAGCATCCATTAGCTATCTTGGGAAGATACTTTGCTATCTTTAGTCCGATAGATGGTTGCTCCTTATTGGTCGGTGTTGCCACCTCCTCTCTCTCCTTGGTCTATATAAGCATGCTACCTGGCTTGTATTTTGCATCTTTTGCTTTTGCATCCTCTTAATGCTATTTTGCTTCTAGCATTTGCATTACTCTCTTGGAGACTAACTCTGTGTTTCTATTTTGATTTTGTATCATTTGCATTCATAGTTTTAATATCTATTCTTTGCACTAGTTTTCTGGGTTATTAATCTTTTCAGATTCTAACATGGTATCAGAGCTATTCTATGTGCAAGAGTAGATTTTAGTTTCTATATTTGAGAGATTCGAGGGGGGCTGATAAATCTTATTATAGTTTTTTGAAGAACCCAGTATGCTCTTCTCTTGCATCTTCGGATGATCTTGAGAATCAGAAAAGTTTGACGAAAACTTTTTTAATCTCTGGGGTTGCACATGTGTTTTATGAAATCTAGGTGATTGCAGCATTTCTAGTTATACTAGCAGTATTTCCAGCTGTTCCAATGGGTCAAGGAGGCTTGAGAAAGTTAGATTTGTCTTTCGTTACATCGAAATCAGAGATCGTCATACACAGTTGCGAAACCGGGGTTTCGAGCTCAAATCTGACAACCAGCTTGCATATTTGGTCTTTTGAATCAATATTGTAGGCTCCAGCATCTGATTCAGCCTTTGCATGTCATTTTTTTGTTGTTGGGGTCATTTTTTGTAGCTAAAGGCATTCTATTTACACTGGAGCAACATCTTTTATGCATTTGCAAGAAAAATGCCTTCTGGGTTTTGTTCACAACACAAAAAAACTATCTAGGTATCTTTTTGTTTTTGCATGCAGTCTATATATTTTGTAGAAATGCGCTCAGGAAGCTACAGCAGGACCCCTCTCCGTTGGCAGCTGTAGTTTTGAAGACAGTTTTCAAATGCTCTGTTCTTTCTCATACAGACTCCTTTTCCCACGAAATGTTTTTTGATTTTAGCTATTTTTTTGTGCTCTATGCACTAGTGTAGTCGTTTTTAGAATTTTATGCCAAGATTTTTTAGAAATTGTAGATTCTTAGTCGTGACATTGCACGGTTCTCGTTTTGGGAACTGGGAGGATCATAACTTTCACATATGACCTCATATCGAGGCGATTCTTTTTTTGAAAGTGCATGATTTTTTGAGTAGATCGCAATGGTGCTATTTATTTCTCTGGATATCATGCCAAAGTTGTATTTTCAGCATATGCTCTTCATGAGGGTTTTGTAATGCATTGAAATCAAGACCACTTAGTATTTGTTGCTAGTGGTAGTTGTAAATGCACTAATATAAAGTGCCAAATCATATTTTCTTGGGGGGGGGTTCTTTGATTGAGTGAAAAGGGGGGGTTGTCTTGGTTGGGTTATCTTCTTTTCGACACTTCTTCTCTACATTTCTTCATCATGGATCAAACAAATCTGCCTATCCTAACTCCATACAATTACTTTGAGTGGAAATCACGCATGACAATTCAATTAAGGAAAGCTGGATTAAATAGGATAACTATGGGACTTGAAACTGAACCTGCTAAAGATGAAGATAAGCCTAAGTGGTTTAACAAATGTGATGAGGCATATGGAACATTGTGTTTGTCTATTTCTCCTGATTTGCTCTTTCACATTGAGTCTTTGAATACACCAAATGAAATTTGGACAAAGCTAGAAACACTATTTGGCACACAAGATTCAATGAGGGGTCATATGTTGGAAAATGAACTAATTAGTTTAAGTCCAGGCAATTTTAACACAATCCAGGATTTCTTCACCAAATTGAAATCACTAGGGCTGCAGTTAAAACAATGTGGAATTGAAAAGAAAGATGAACAACTGATTCTTAGTATTCTCTCTAAGCTAAGTTCAGAATATTCTGTGTTTGTTTCTACTTTCTATGCTACTAAGGGTGCACTTGGTACTCAATTCACCATGCCATCTTTAGATGATTTTGCTGTCAATCTCACTCGGGAACAGGACAAGCTAATCTAGATGGGCACTCTTAAGTCCTTTAAGTCACATGCCTTGGCTGCCAACCAAAGCACAAAAGAACAGAAAGGACAAAGTAGTAACAACAATAGTAAGGATAAGAAACAAAAGAATAGCAAGGAGAAGAACGATCAGATAACGGTTGCTTCAAAAGCAACTAATGAGACCCAATATTCAAAGGGTGACAAGCCTAAGAAAGAGAGGGTCCAATGTGCCTATTGTAAAAGACCTGGTCATGATGAACATAAATGTCTGAAGAAACAAATTGATCACTTGACACACATTCTTGAGAAGAATAATATCAGTGCTCCTGAGTCTGTCAAACAGAGTTCTAATGAGGGGTCTAATAAGGCAAAAGAAAACAACAAGGGAAAAGGAAAGGGCAAGGCCCTTGTTGCAGTTGCTTCTTCACCATCCACTTGGGTTCTTGATTCGGGTGCTTCACACCACATGGCTTCATCTAAGGAAGAACTTGCATCCTTGGAGCCATGTACTATGCGTTCTATTTTGATGGGTGATAACACTCCTGTTGAGGTGTGTGGGAGAGGGTCTGTTGATGTGGGGGATGGCACATTCCATGATGTTCTTTGTGTGCCCTCATTATCAACTAATCTCCTATCGGTATACTAGATCACTCACATAGTTTTAGGCAAGCAAGTTGAGTTCACTCCTGATTCAGTGGAGATTCGTGAGTTGCATAGTGGTTCTACAGTTGTAGTTGGGAGAGCAGATCATCAGTCACGGCTCTATCTATTTTCTCACTTTGTTCCTGATCCTCCTTCAATTATTTTGCTCACTCATTCTAATGATGTGAGTAGATTATGGCATGAGCGGTTTGGCCATCTTAACTTCCACTACTTGCAGCAGCTCAACCAGTAGAGCATGATCACAGGGTTGCCTTCAGTTCAGTTTTCAGGCAGTGTTTGCCAAGGTTGTATTCTTGGTAAGCATCCTAAGGAAAAGTTTGACAAAGGTAAGGCATGGAGAGCTTCACAGATACTGGAGTTAGTTCACAGTGATTTGGCTGGTCCATTTCAGCATCCTTCTTTCAACAGGGCTAGATATGTCCTCACATTCATTGATGACTTTTCTCGAAATACTTGGGTGTACTTTCTCAAATAGAAGTCAGAGGTATTTGATCATTTTCAGGACTTCAAGACTTTTGTAGAGAAGTAATCTGGGAAATCCATCAAAGTTTTGTGCACTGACAATGGTGGTGAGTATGTCAACCATCAGTTTGAGAGGTTTTGCACTTCAGAGGGGATTGATTTGCAGCATTCAGTTCCATACAATCCTTAGCAGAACGGTGTTGCAGAACAGAAGAATAGGTCCTTGAAGGAAATGGCGAACTGCATGATTCACTCCAGATCTCTTGCACCATAGTATTGGGCAGAGGCCATTAACTGTGCTTGTTATATCCAGAACCATGTTCCTCACCGAGCCTTGAAGGGAGTCACTCCTTTTGAAGCTTGAAGCAGTCGGAAACCATCAGTTAAGCACTTGCAAGTTTTTGGTTCTCCTACATGGGCCCACATTCCTACAGAGAAACGCAAGGCCTTGGATCCGCAGAGCAGACCTTGCATATTTGTAGGTTATCCTAATGGTGTGAAGGGTTATCGATTGCTCCAACCTACTACACATGAGTTGTTCATTGAGAGGAGTGTTCAGTTTGAGGAGGGCTCTTCGAGCTCACTTTCTATCACTTCTCCAACTCCTTCTACTTTGACATTAGAGTCACTTGGGATACATGACAGATCTTTTGATGAGTCAGATTCACCTGAGTAGTCTTCTACCTCCACTTCTGATGCAGAGGGCGATTCAGAGGACTCACCTCCTTCCTCTCCTAGTCATCATTCAGAGGTTGATGGTTCTCCTCCAGATTCTCCATCTTCCAGTCCACTTTGGGCTAGACAAACCTTGCAGTCTACAGATGATTGGGTTGGGGATCCATCAGACACCAGGCGAACTCATTCACCTTTCCAGGATGCTCCACATGTCTTCATTACTACTGCCTCAGATCCACAGTCTTTTCATGAGGCTTCTGGTATTCCTGAGTAGGATACAGCTATGCAGGAGGAGTATAGTTCCTTCATGAGGAACCACACTTGGGATCTTGTCCCTCTTCCTAAGGGAAGAAAACTTGTTCGATGTAAATGGATCTATCGGACAAAATTTACAGCAGATGGGTCAGTTGACAAGTATAAGGCTCGCTTGGTCGCCAAAGGATTCTCCCAGGTTCCTGGGATTGACTACTCTGAGACTTTTGTGCCAGTTGCCTGAATGAATTCCATCCGACTTGTTCTTGCCATTGCTGCAGCTAATCGTTGGGAAGTACACTAGATGGATGTGAAGAGTTCTTTTCTTCACGGTGAACTTCAGGAGGAGATCTACATGGAGCAGCCACAGGGGTTCCTTCAGGATTCTTCACTAGTGTGCCGTCTTCGGAAGTCTCTCTATGGCCTCAAACAGGCTCCTCGGGCCTGGTATGCCAAGATGGACTCCTTCCTTCTATCAGTTGGGTTCACTCGGTGCCATTCTGATCCCAATGTCTACATTCTGCAACAGGATGATTCACTCCTATTTCTGGTTCTGTATGTTGATGACTTGCTGATCACAGGGAGTTCTTCATCCACCATTGGGGCTGTCAAAACTGCCCTTCATGATAGGTTTTTGATGACTGACTTGGGCTTGTTGCATTACTTTCTCAAGATTGAGATCTAGCAGTCTTCTTCCGGGATCACCATCACATAGTCCAAGTATGCTCTAGATTTGCTCTCAAGGTTTCATATGGCTGACTGTAACCTGCTCTGACTCCCTTTCTTTCTGGAGTCAAACTTGAGGCTCAGTGTTCTTCTCCACTTGTTGATGGCACTTTGTACCGACAGCTTGTTGGGAGTCTCATTTATCTGACTCATACGAGACCTGACATTTCACATGCTGTAGGCATGGTTTCACGATTCATGCACGAGCCTCATGAGCTGCACTGGAAAGCAGCCAAGCGAATCCTTCACTACATTCAGGGTTCTCACAGTTTTGGGATTCACTACGCAGCAGGTATTGATCTTGACTTGGTGGGCTACACAAATTCTGATTGGGCGGGCGATTCTCAGGATCGCAAGTCTACTTTAGGTTACAGCTTCTCACTTGGTTCAGGTCCTGTTTGTTGGTTGAGCAAGAAGCAGTCTGCTATTTCTCTATCTTCTATTGAGGCCGAGTATCGGGGGGCTGTGAATGCCGCCACTGAGGCCATTTGGCTTCAGAATCTTCTCACTGAGTTTGGTATCCAGATCAGACGACCATCAGTCATATTTTGTGACAACCAAAGTGCCATTCAGATCTCACGGAATCTGGTCCATCATCAGCAGACCAAACACATAGAGGTCCACATGCACTACATCCGGGAGCTCATCCATGGCCACGTCATCAACCTTCTCTACTATCTGACTTCCGAGCAGGTTGTTGATATCTTCACCAAACCCTTCACTGAGAGCAAGTTCCTTCATTTGTGAGCTTTGCTGGGGGTGCAGGATGCTTCATCTTCTAGGGAGGCTTCTTCCTCTCACTCGGAGTCTTGACTCTCTCTACTTTTGGGGGGGTCTCTTCTCTCTCTTTGGGGGGAATTTTATGTACATGGGTACCTCATCAGGCTTGATTTTCTAGGACCCATTTCTACATCCACCTAAGCTTCGCTTATGGGGGCTGTTAGTGTAGGTTTTTATTTCCTAGATGGGTTATTTATTTTTCCTATATTCCTAAGTTTTTCCTACACTTCTATTAATCTCGCTTAGGTTAATAAAGCATGTCTTATTAGGTGAGTGGTTGAGTGGTGTCACCTTCCTACATGTGAGCATCCATTAGCTATCTTGGGAAGATACTTTGCTATCTTTAGTCTGATAGATGGTTGCTCCTTATTGGTCGGTGTTGCCACCTCCTCTCTCTCCTTAGTCTATATAAGCATGCTACTTGGCTTGTATTTTGCATCTTTTGCTTTTGCATCCTCTTAATGCTATTTTGCTTCTAGCATTTGCATTACTCTCTTGGAGACTAACTCTGTGTTGCTATTTTGATTTTGTATCATTTGCATTCATAGTTTTAATATCTATTCTTTGCACTAGTTTTCTGGGTTATTAATCTTTTCAGATTCTAACAAATCTCAAGATAACATTTCCTTGGGAATCAGATACAGTCCTAGTATCCCTGTTATAATAACTAGCTACCTAAAGAACAAACTCAGGATTGTGGGCAGCAATAGGAAAAGAGGCAACCAAGTGAATGTTGTTGTCAATATTTTTCTACATATATCGAGGAGGATTTGACTGTTTTGTTCTATTCACAAACTCAGCCATGTCCACTTGACCAATCTTCGTATCTATGATCTCATCCACATTGGACTGCAATGAAGTCACAGGGAAAATCCCTTGGTACTTATACTTCATGATTTTAGCCTTCGATGTTTGTTATACTACTCTGACATCAGCTTTGTGAAGAAAACTGGAAACGGCGTCCACCATAGATGTTTGTTGAAACTGCAAAAATCCATGATCTTGTAGTTAGGGGAAAATGAACAAATTGGGATTACTGTGAATTGACGATCATGAACACCAAAAGGTGCGTTGAAGGGCTTGAGAACATGCAAACTGAGGAAACAGGTGAAAGAGGGTTAATAGGCTTTGAAAGGAAAAATTTCCCAGTGTTAGGAAATTTTTTAGAAAAATATGCATGGGTAGCCAGAATGACTGCTCCTGCATATGGGGTAACTCATTCAAAATGTAAGGTCGGTTATTTTTCCCAGCATTGCATGTGGGCAAAAATTGGCAAAGGCTGAAAAGTCAGTCATTAGGACTGCTTTTGTATGTATGAAATTTGCACAAGGTAAATCATATATTTCTCATGTATGGGCAGGTATTTTCACTGACCCTACAAGTTAAAGTTTGCAAAGGGTAAAAAATGCATGTATGCATGCATAAGTGGTAAAAAAAGCCCACCAATGCATATGGGGTAACTGCACTTACATGTATACTCGGTCAGAAAGACCGCTTATACACATTGTTAAAAACCTTAAACTTTCATGTGAGAGCGGCAATTTCTACCACTTGAGCAGGGTGGTTGTTTAACCGCCCCTACCTATAGGAAAGTCCGAAAGCAAGCTGTATGTGTCAGGGGTTTTTACTGACCATACATACTATGACAAACTCCTAAGACATCGTCAGTGGAAAATTCTAACTACACACATGTAAAAAGAAAACCTAAGTTCTCATAAAATAATAAAATCTTCAACAAAATGAAAACAAACTAAAAACCCAAAACTATTAAGATCTAGGGTTTAATAGAAACATACGACTTCAAAAGATAAAATAGGGTTTCAAAATGATAACTAGAGGACAGATTTGAGCAAAAATGAACAACGATACAAACACTTATTACCGTTATGAAACTTTAAAAACAAAGAAGAAATAAAACAAACCTACATGTAGAAACCCAAAGAAGAAAAACGAGAGCTTTAGTAAGATAGAATCTGTGGAATCCACTAGAATGTGTCAGCTTTAGGTTTTCCTCAATGTTCAGGTAAGATGAGAAAAAAAAAACAAAGAAAGATACTAATCGAAAATGATTTAAAGTAACTCAAAGATTGCCCAAATCAAAAAATTAAAGACATAATAAATACACACGAGTTAACATAAATGCAAAGAATATGATGCACCGTCGGCTAAAAACGTCACTCTCACCCAAAAGAAGGAAGAAGATGTAAGGGCGGGTAATATGGCCACTCTTACATCTTACAAGGGAAAACTTGACATGCATGGGTGGTCATTTCGACCACCCATGCATCTAAAAGAAAAAGCATAAGGAACATGCATTGGTGGTCAAAAATATTGCCTTTGCATGTAGACATAGAAATTTTCTAACACTTAAAAATAGTCAAAATTGATATTTCGATAGGCTCATAACTTAATTGATTTTTTCAAATATCGAGGAATCGACTTAGGGGACATCATAAACCATTCTAAGATGTCAGATGACTTTGCATGAGGCCAAGAGGACTTGTCTCAATTTGCGAACTTAGAGTGTAGGCTACAAAATGGACAAGTTTCGTAGGGGTTGTCTACAAAAACAAGCATAGCTGATTTTGAGAACAACACTTTTACCATGAAATGCTCTAGCTATGACATATAGATCTCTTCCTCCAAATCACCATGAAGGAACATTGTCTTCGCATCTATCTATTCTACTTCTAGATCATATGTTGCTGCAAGTGATAATAGGAACCAAATAGATGTCAGCTTCACAAGAGAGAATATCTCACCATAGTCAATTCCCTCCACTTGAGAATACCCCTTTGTGCAACTATGCCTTGTACTTTTAAACATTGCCATTAGGATCACATTTCTTCTTGAACACCCATTTACATCCAATAGGTTTCCATTTTTTAGGAAAAGGTACTAGATCCCATGTACTTTTTTTGTTCAAAGCAACCATTTCTTCACCTATGGCTTTCATCTAGGAATCTACATCACTAATACCCATAGCCTCTCTAACAGTCCTAGGATCATCAGTGTTAGTAATCAAAGTAAAAACACAACTAGAATCCAACAATGAAGAACCAAATATTTATGGTGAATAATCAAACCTTTCCGGTGGCTGCCTAACAAGTGTAGACCTCCTCAATTGCTGAGGTTGAAGTTCTTCTTCTTTAGAACTTTTAGAGCTACTCGAGCTCTCCTCAACATCAAGTCCAATAAGAGTACGTAGTTCACCTTTCATCATAGTAAGTGGAATCTGAACTACCTCTTTTTTCTACTTCTCTTTCTCTGGTTGTAGCTCAACTGTGGAAGGTTTCATTTTCTAAAATTTTACACTTTTTCTATGGAGAATCTTCTCAACCACTAGATCCCAAATCTTTTACTCCTTCACACAGAAACTATAGCCAATGAAGATACACTTAACTACCTTGTTCTTCAACTTAGACCTCTTTACACTTAGAACATAAACATAAGCTTCACAACCAAAAACTCTAAGATGTCTCATTGAAAGATTCTTACCAGATCATACCTCAATAGGTGTCTTTTCAACAAAAATTGATGTAGGAGATCTATTGATCAGATAACATGTAGTGGCTACAGCTTTGGCCCAAAACTTTTTCTCAAGGCCAACACCACTCATCATACTCCTAGCCCTCTCCTACAGTGTCCTATTCATCCTCTCTGCAACTCCATTTTGTTGTTGGGTGTATGGAGTTGTCTTATGTCTCCCAATCACGTGCTCCTTACAGAACTTGTCAAATTTTGTCAAGCAAAACTCACCACCATTGTCAGTCCTAAAATATTTAATCTTTCTATCAGTTTAATTTTCAACCAAGGCCTTAAAATGCTTGAATGGATTAAAGACTTTGGATTTACTCCTAAGGAAATAAATAAATGTCCTACTATAGTCACCTATGAAAGACAAAATATACAAATTATCCTAACAAAGGAACATTGACAAGACCAAGCACATATGAATGAATATAGTTCAAAACCCTAGAAGACTTATGAGAACTGTAATAAAAAGAAACACAATTTTGTTTTCCATATACACAATGTTCATAAAAGTTGAACTCGAGATTACAATCATCAAGGCCTTCAACAAGGATTTAGTTTTTAGTGCTCTAAGACCCTTCCCACCAATATGACTAAGTCTTTTGTGCCATAACATTGTCTTCTCCACTGGAAGCTTCATCTCCAAAGCATTTGCAGCCTTAGGTACCTAAAAAGTATGACCATTAGATGTACAAACAATAGACTTCTTCACTGCTCGATTTGATGGAGAGGATGAAGAATCCAAAGGCCTCTTCTTTGGCATATCAGAAGAACTATTGCACTGAGTAGTTCATGCATCTAGCTTGTATAGAGTTCTGATCCGAACACCCTTAGCCAACACCATAGCTCCTCCAGTCATCTTACATCCTCCACTCAAGAAAATAACTTCCACACCTACATTAATAAACTTACTCATAGAAAGAAGGTTTCGTGCCAAACCTGGGATATGTAGAACACCATCAATCCCCTTCACTCTACCATCATGGAATCTAATCTTGATTCTTCCATGACCAAGAATCTTCATATGAGAGTCGTCACCTAGATACACTTTCCCACCATCATAATCTTCACACTTTGAGAACCAACCCCTATGCAAGGTCATGTGGAAAGAAGCACATGAGTCTATTAACCACACATCCTCTGATCCATGTGTTGCCAAGGCTGCAACAAAAACATATGCATCATCCTAAGAGGATTTAGCAAGGTCATAATTAGAGAAGTTCATTTTACCTTTCTTTTTCTTCTCCTCCTTACAATCTTTGCATAAATGACCATATTTTCCATAGTTCCAACATTTTTCCTTAGACTTGCCAAGAGACTTAGATCTCCCCAAAGATTTTGATCTTGACTTCTTGTTCTTTTTATTACTTTTTTCTTTAGGTCTGCCATGAACAACAAGGGCTTCCTTAGCCATCTCAAAATATTTCCTCCACATCTCTTCAAACAATAGCAATGCAACTACCTCATCCATTTTCAAACTAGTGGTGGTATTTCCAATAGCCATAACTAGGTGATCCCATGAGTCTGACAAAGAACATAATAGAAGCATGCAATTGATGCAGGAGCATCTAGAGGTGTAAGAGAAATCTTGCATCACCCAAATAGAAGTTAATTCAAAACCATTGTAGTTGTTTTCATTTCTTTCCATAATTAGTGTTTTTGGTTCCATAATATCTAGAATAATAATGTAGGACTTTCAATTTTTCCAAAACTGCTAAAAATAGCGACCTACCTGTTTTGGAAAGTGTACTTGCTATTTTTAGAAAGTTTGCATTTGGGCATGTAATGAAGCAAAAACTTCCAGAAAGTTACATAACAGAAATATAAGATCTTTGGCAAAGGAATCAGGTAAAGATCATTTGTGAGCTGAAAGATATTAAAGTTTTTGTGTTCTGAAAAGCACCTAAAAATTTATGAAACAAGATATGAGGCACTAAAACATCTCATAACATCTCAAAAAGTTGACTAAAATCTATTTACAAATCTATGGCATGATATTTCACATCGCGAGCTTTCTAGCGCTTAAAACGGTTCGTCAATTAGACACCCGGATCAAAAGTTATGCTTCCCGGAAGTTGACCTACTTTTGGAGGGAGTTGCAAATTTTGAAATTTAGCTGGAGACCACCAAAGAGTGCTATTTATGACTATTTTAGGAACCCTGGGTAGTAGTAGAGTTAAGAGGGCCAATGTAGAGTCCAGAATAGGTGGGAAAACAGAAACCCTACCTAATTTGGGGTTACAGAATGCTGAAGATTCTAGAGTCTTGAGGTTGGGAAAGCTGTAATGTATGGTAGCCAGTAGAGGATTCATCTTCTGATTGTAATTGAGCTTCTGTAATGTAATGAGTTACCCAGTTCAATAAAAGAAAGTTCTATTTGATGTGTTTAATATCTGTTATTGTGTGTTTTTTGATTTACCCCCTTCATCAAGTGGTATCAGAGCAAGGGTTCCTGAGCGTGTAGGCAGATCGCTATCGTGAGGCAGTTTGCACCAGGACCTAAGGTTGTGGGTTTGCTACGGAGATCAAGATGCCTCCATGAAGAAATCATGTTGGGAGGAATGCTTTTATGGAAGAGGATTTTAGAGCCCTACAAAGGCAAATCTATGCATTGCAAGAGGAGCTACGAAGAGGGTTTGATCTGAGAACAAGAGAAGAAAGTGAAGATGAAGCTAAAGAAAAGCTATCTGAGGAAGAGCAAGAAGCTATAGGAGATCCTACAGAAGTTAGGTTGTTGAGGCCCATTTCGAAGATCGAAAAGAGGCCCAGAATCAAAATTTCTACATATTCTAGAGATTTGAATCCAGAACAGCTCATTGATTGGATCAATGACATGGAGGAGTATTTTGAGTATGAAGATGTGGAGGACCCAGATCGGGTCAAGTTTGCAAAAACAAAGTTGAAGGGCCACGCTAGTATTTAGTGGAAGAAGGTCCAATTAGAGAGGAACAGAAGAGGAAAAGGAAAGATCACCAGATGGGATCGGATGGTGGAGAAACTGAAGAAGTAGTTCATTCCTATGGACTATGAGATGGAGTTGTTAAAGAAGCTGCAAGGACTTAAGCAAGGTAATAAGTATGTTAAGGAGTATACAGAAGAGTTTTATAAGATTACTATCAGAACTAGTCATGTAGAGGCCAATAAGGAGAAGGTAGCCCGTTACATTAATGGGTTGAGGCCAAGTATCCAAGAAGAACTAAGCCTGGTCAGAATGACCACCATAGAAGATGCAAATTAGTTTTCCCTTAAGGTGGAAGAGAAGTTGAATAAAAGATTTCATAGTAAGCAAAGGGGAAGAGGTCAAGGTGGAAGGACTGGTGGAAGACCCTATGGAGGCCGAAATGAAGATGCAAATAAAAGTGAAGAAGCCGGCACCTATCGAAATTAGAGAGGAGATAATACCTACCGCCTTTGTGACCAAAATAATGGTGAGCAAAGAGGAAGAGGAAGAGGTAGACCTAGGCAAGGACCTGGAAGAGGAGGTTTTAGAGGAACCTATTTCCAATGTGGAGAAGAAGAGCATCGAGCATACAAGTGTCCACAACATCAAGGGAGGACAAATAGAAGACCTGAAAGTAATGCACAAGTTGCACATGTAGATGAAGATGCACATTATGAGCATTCTGAAGATACTGAAAGGGGAGAACCCCTAGTTGTCAGAGAAACCTTGCTGAATGAGGAGAAAGAAACAAATCAGAGGAAGAGTTTATTCTGCACAAGGTGCAAATGTGAAGGTAAGTGTTGTGATATTATTATTGACAGTGGAAGCACTGATAATCTTGTTTCAGAGGAGATGGTTGACAAGTTGAAGTTGACAAGAAGAAAACATCCACATCCATATTGGATTGCATGGTTGTAGAAAGACCATAGATCTTTGGTCAATGAGCAGTGTTTAGTGAAGTTCAAGATTGGGGACTACCATGATGAGGTGTTGTGTGATATCATACTGATGGATGCATGTCATATGCTATTGGGGAGACTGTGGCAATATGATAGGAGCGCTATCCATGATGGCTGCAAACACATATTCCCTAACAAAAGATGGAGTTCATCATAAGTTGAAGCCCTTGAAGGAGGTGGAAGAAAAGGTATGTAGTACTGCCAGAATTTGCTTGGTAGATGGTAGGAAATTTTTGGAGGGTATGAAGCATGAGTGTCATTGCTTTGCATTGATTCCTAAGATTAGTCAAGAGAAATGTGAAGATGTACCAGCAGAAGTTTTAGATATGTTGGAAGAGTTCCAGGACATTATCTCTGATAATGTACAAGAAGCTTTACCACTAGTAAGGAAGATAAGTCATCAAATGGATTTGATACCAGGAGCTAGTTTGCTAAATAAGGTAGCCCATAGAATGACCCCTGTAGAGAATGAAGAGTTGAATAGACAAGTTCAGGAGTTGTTGAGGAAGGGACTGATAAGGGAGAGCCTAAGTCCATGTGTGGTACCTACAGTACTAGCACCAAAAAAGGATGGAGAATGGAAGACGTGTACAGACTCTCGAGCCATCAATAAGATAATGATCAAGTATAGATTTTCATTGCCAAGAATGGATGACATCATGGATTGTTTGAGTGGAGCCAAGTACTTCACAAAGATTGACCTGAAGAGTGGGTATCACCAAATCCATATCAGAGAAGGAGATGAGTGGAAGACAGCCTTCAAGACAAAGGAAGGTTTGTATGATTGGTTAGTCATGCCATTTGGGCTAACCAATGCACCGAGCACATTCATGCGGCTCATGAACGAGGTACTAAAAGAATTTTTGAGAAGTTTTGTTATTGTTTATTTGGATGATATTTTGATTTTCAGTAAGACTTGGGATGAGCATCTAATGTATATCAGAAGAGTTCTAGAGAAGCTAAGGGAGGAGAAGTTGCTGATTAATCTGAAGAAATGTAGTTTTGCAAAGAAGGAGTTGGTATACCTAGGATTTGTTGTCTTAGAGGAAGGTCTTAAGATGGACCCAAAAAAAGTAAGGGCTATCATTGAATGGCCTACACTAAGGAGTGCAACAGAGGTACAATCTTTTCATGGTTTGGGAAGTTTTTAAAGAAAGTTTATCAGGAATTTTAGTAGCATTTGTGCACCCCTAACTGAGACAATAAGAGGGGATAGAAAAGAGTTGAGATGGACTAAAGGAGCAAATAAGAGGTTTAGAACAATCTGTTTTGGCACTTCCAAATTTTAATAAGGTATTTCAGATAGATTGTGATGCTAGTGGTAGTGGTGTAGGAGCTATTTTGAGCCAAGAAGGTAAGCCCATTGCCTATTTTAGTGAGAAGCTTAATGATGCCAAGAAAAAGTATTCTGTTTATGATCAGGAGTTTTATGCAATAGTTTAGGCTTTGAAGAAATGGAGACATTATTTGTTGCCAAAGGAGTTTGTTTTAAATACTGATCATCAGTCTTTACAATATCTTAATAGTCAAGGAAAGTTAAATCAAAGGTACTTAAAATGGGTTGAGTTTTTGCAGAGCTATACTTTTGTTTTGAAGCACAGGAGTGGGAAGTCCAATAGAGTTGCAGATGCCTTGAGTAGAAGGCAAAATTTGTTGACAGAAATGAAGATAGAGGTTGTTGGGTTTAATGAGCTCAAAAGTTCGTATCCTAAAGATCCATATTTTGTAGAGGCTTGGAAAGCTTGTTTGGAACTTGTTACTTTGGACAGGACAAAATGGTTGGATTTCATTATCCAAGATGGCATCTTGTTTAGAGGAATCCAGTTGTGCATTCCAAGGAGTTCCATGAGAGAAAACGTGATTAAGGAGAAGTATAGTGGGGGATTGGCTGGACACTTTGGTCAAGATAAGACCCCTGCTATTATTGGTGAAAATTATTATTGGCCACGGTTACAACAGGATGTGAGGAAATTTGTGTAGAGTTGCAGAGTGTGTCAGATGGCAAAAGGAACAAGTCAGAATACAAGGTTGTATCAACCATTACCTATACCAGAGAAGCCATGGGATGATATTAGTATGGATTTTGTTCTTAGTTTACTAAGGACATGGAGAGAACATGATTCTATTTTTGTGGTGGTGGATAGATTCTCAAAAATGGCACATTTTATTCCTTGTAAGAAGAGTAATGATGCTATTCATATTATAGAGTTATTTTTTAGAGAAGTGGTGAGACTACATGGTCTACCAAAGAGCATAGTTTTAGACCGAGATACCAAGTTTGTTGGTTATTTCTGGAGGACATTGTGGAAGAAGTTGAAGACAGACTTGAAATTCAGTTATGTACACCATCCACAAACTGATGGACAGACTAAAGTGGTGAATAGGAGTTTGGGTAACCTGTTATGATGCTTAGTAGGAGATAAGCCCAAGGGATGGGATTTGATTTTACCACAGGCAAAATTTGCTTACAACAATTATGTCAATAGGAGTATTGGTAAATCACCATTCCAGATTGTATATGGGAATAGTCCAAGAAATGCTTCAGAGTTAAGGAAGCTAGACAATGGAGAAAAGACAAGTGCCGAAGCTAAAGACTTTGCAGAACATCTGAAGAATTTGCATGAAGAGGTGAGAAAGCACATTAATAAAATGAATATTCAGTACAAGGCTAAGGCAGATCAGAAGAGGAGATATAAGGAATTCTAGGTGGGAGATGAAGTCATGGTTCAATTGAGAAAAGAAAGGTTTGCAATTGGAACATACAATAAGTTAAAAATGAAGAAATTTAGACCATGCAGAATCCTAAAGAAGCATGATTCAAGAAATGCATATGAGGTAGAGCTACTGAGTGGGATCAATATTTCCCCTATTTTCAACATTGCCGATTTATCAGAATATCATGAAGGTGGAACAGATGATGGACCGACAAAAGTGCAGTGGAGTATTCTGGCATCTACTTCAACAGAGGAGATAGAAGAGATCTTGGATAGTCGTGTGGGAAAGAGCACTCGAAACAGGCAATACGAAGAATATCTAGTGAAATGGAAAGGAAGGCCTATTGAAGATTCTTCTTGGTTGTCTAAGGCAGAGGTTGACCATTTGAGTTTTCCTCACACAAACACCTGAGACGTGATAGGGTCACTTCTCAAATTACCCTGGGTGTCTGATGCAGGAGCATCTAGAGGTGTAAGGGCAATATTGCATCACCTAAAAAGAAGTTAATTCAAAGCCATTGTAGTTGTTTTCATTTATTTCCATAATTAGTGTTTTTGGTTTCATAATATCCAGAATAATAATGTAGGACTTTCAGTTTTTCCAAAACTGCTAAAAATAGCGACCTGCCTATTTTGGAAAGTGTACCTGCTATTTTTAGAAAGTTTGGATTTGGGCACGTAATGAAGCAAAAACTTCCAGAAAGTTACATAACAGAAATATAAGACCTTTGGCAAAGGAATCAGGCAAAGATCATTTATGAGCTGAAAGATATTAAAGTTTTTGTTTTCTAAAAAGCCCCCAAAAATTTACAAAATGAGATATGAGGCACTAAAACATCTCATAACGTCTCAAAAAGTTGATGGAAATCCATTTATGAATTTATGGCATGATAGTTCACATCGCGAGCTTTTCGGCTCTTAAAACAGTTCGTCAATCGGACACCCAAAAAAAAAGTTATGCTTCCCGAAAGTTGACCTACTTTTGGAGGGAGTTGCAAATTTTGAAATTTAGCTGGAGGCCGCCAAAAAGTGTTATTTATGACTATTTTGGGAACCTTGGGCAGTAGTAGAGTTAAGGGGGCCAGTGTAGAATCTAGAATAGGTGGGAAAATAGAAACCCTACCTAATTTGGGGTTACAGAAGGCTGAAGATTCTAGAGTCTTGAGGTTGGGAAAGCTATAATGTGTGGCAGCCAATAGAGGATTCATCCTCTGATTGTAATTGAGCTTCTGTAATGTAATGAGTTGCCTAGTTCAATAAAAGAAAGTTCTATTTGTTGTCTTTAATATATGTTATTGTGTGTTTTGTGATTTACCCCCTTCATCAACAATGATCCCCGTCTTCTATCATGTCACCAATAGAACCTAACTAAGTAATCAACATGTTAAATGCATTCAGGTGATTTGGAACAGACCCTCCATTTTCCATCTTCAGATAATACAATTTCTTTTGTAGGAATAACTTGTTTACCAGGGGTTTAGCATGATAAACATCTCCAAGATTATTCCAAAGATATTTT
Organism: Cunninghamia lanceolata; assembly: GCA_027924645.1. Lineage (NCBI taxonomy): Eukaryota > Viridiplantae > Streptophyta > Pinopsida > Cupressales > Cupressaceae > Cunninghamia > Cunninghamia lanceolata. The sequence goes on from BSBN01001332.1 coordinate 2,698,704, forward strand.
GCAATCTTGTCTTCATGGACATTTAAGAGCACTGAATCAGCCAAACATCGTCTAACCAAACCCTCGGCTTTTCAATCCTTTAGATCCCTCTTCTTGAGTCATATTGGTTGGTTTTGTTTTACATATTGCAGCCCATAGATCTCTATCCATGAGCATATCCTCCATCTTCAACTTTCATAACTTGAAGTTGCTGCCATTAAACTTATCCATCTCAATTCTACTAGATGTTCTTGCCATCTTTTTTCTCCATAAAGGATTTTTAAATACTTCTGCAAAGGCTCCCACTCAAACAAAGATTAGTACAAAAAAACTCGCTACCTGACAACGGGACCAAAATTGGTCATAAATATTAGACCTATAATTAGACCATATAGGGGACGGCCAAAATCCCAATAATACCTATAAGGCAGAAACAAGAAAATATCAACCATACCTATATTTTTCTTATGTAATCGTTATTACTTGAATAATTAATTAATTAATTAAATTTAAAAAATGAGTATACTTAATACCAATGTATACTCGATATACCTATCATTCAGAGTAATAGTTGAAATTTTCTATATACCTCTAATCTGTTTATCTATTTCAATGTCAACAAAATTTCTTGAGAAATCCTAGGTCTAATATACCTATAATCACTCATTATTTAAATATGATAGTTTAGCTTAATTGTTTATCTGATCTTTTGATATTTGTTTATTATTATTATTATTTTTGGGTATATGGTGAATGAGAAGAAGATAAAATTATGTTTTTTTTTATTATTGCCAACGTAATAGAAGACCCAAAAATATTATTATATATATTCAAAAAGTTTTGGTATTTAATTTATTTTTGCAAATCTAGCAGAGAAAGGAAATAAAAGTCATTTCTCTTATATGTAATTTCTTTTTCTTCTGGGGCTCTACACTAAAAAAATAGTTCAATATAGAAGACCCAAAAAAATTATTTCCTCTCCTTTTAGATTTTCAGCATGCATAGCCATGCAAATAATAGTACACCTTTAAAATTCTCTATCAAGAATTTATTTGTAACATGCAATACTAAGAAACATTCAAGTAAAAAAAATAGTTCAATATAGAAGACCCAAAAAAATTATTTCCTCTCCTTCTAGATTTTCAGCATGCATAGCCATGCAAATAGTAGTACACATTTAAAATTATCCCTGAAGATTTTATTTGTAACATGCAATACTAAGAAAAATTGGATCTGTAGACATCCTATCATAACAAGTAAAGGAATAGGGTTTTCAAATAAGAAAAACTATTTGCAAAATAAAAAATAGAGAAACCCATCAAAATGGAAGAGGAGGAGTGAGATTTCATTATGAGAAGATCCAACATCTCTATTGCTCTTACTTCATAATTGTGTGCTTAAAAAAGTTAATCTATAGAAAAAAAAAGGAGAAACGAACAAGTGGAGAGAAATGAGGAGTTACAGAAAATGAGAAAAATAACAAACTTCTTTATATGCTTATTTGTTATTAGAAACATGTATTATTTCCTAAATTTAGTGCATGATGGGTTCCTAAGATGTATCCACTTGTCCTTTATTATTATTTTAAAATTTTCATTGGTACTTCTAATAATTTTATTCATAGTAGTATTTGATTAAGATTTAGAAATAAATTAAATATTTGATATTTGAATTTAATTATCTCATGTTTAATTTAATTTAAAAAAATTATTAAATTTGAAGTCTAAATGGGGATTTAATTTTATTTACTTAATTCTTTCAAAGTAGGAGTAATGATTTTTTTTTAATTATTGTTTTTATTTAGTTTGCATATCCTTTTAAATGCGATAGGGGATGGTTTAAATATAGATTTTTTATTTTTTTAATCAAATCTATTAGCTAGAAATTTATTTTAATATTTATTTCTTAAATATTTAAAATTTAGGTAAGATAACCCTATTCCTAGAAAGAGTAAGATCAAATTTAATTTTAAATAAATAAATTAGAGTAAGGATATAAATAAAATTAAATTAAAGATTTATGTAAGATTTTACTGATAGGTTTTAAAATTTATCAAGTTTCTTTCATTTAAAATAAGGCAAGGAGGTTATTTAGAATAAAACAATAAAATTATTAATTTGGGCTAAATTTTATTTATTCACATACAATAATTTATTTTATTTTATTTTAAATTTAAGAATATAAATATTTAATATCACTTATTAAAAGTTAAAATATTAGTTTTAGAATAATACTAACTATGTTTGCCTCGATTATTAGTTAGTTGGTTAGTTAGTTGCACCAGTGTATTTTTAGTCCCTGCCATAAGCAGGAGACTATAGTTTTCAAGTCTCTAAATTTGCATTTCTTTTCTTTGGGAAACATGCATTATAGAATATTTGGACCTTGGACTATAGTTTAGTTTTTAATTTTCTGAGGCTAGAGCACTTTGAAATGCAGTCATTGGATGGAGAATTTACCTGGGTGTCATGGTTTTTTTATTGTAGAGAACAGAGAAACCAGTGTAGTGATTGAACCAGGTTTTTTACTACAGAGGGTAGACACATGGAGAGGATTTAAACTGCATGGCTCAACTAGGGCAAATGCATGTCATGTACTGCATGCTCTTGGGTGGCATTCTGTAAAACAACTCAGTGTATTGTGTGCAAGGGTTGTGAAGAACAAGTGCCCTCACCTGTTGTACTGGGCATCTTCCAAACAATGGGGAAAAACCTTTATTTCAGCCATGCATTGTTACGAAGGGGTCGCTTCCATTGTGTGCATTGGGTAGAAGACATTTTGGCATTTTTTTAGTAGGGTTTTTTTTCGCTTTATTATGTTTTATCCCGCTCAGGTGTTTTTTTATGGTTGACTAACTAATTAACACAATGCAATGTTGTTTTTTTGTTTGATTGTGGTGGTATTCTTACCTGCATCAGGGTTTTAGTGTGTGGCACATAATCATTTAACCTCCCTTATCATTTTCACCAAATCCCAGCCTGGTCAAAAGGTTCATGAGTGTTTCAGAATCCCTCTTGAAACAACAGTTTTATGTTATTTTTTCTTCTATATTGTTCAAATTTCGTAGTGCTTGGGTTTTAATCTGGAAAATTTTTTAAGCCTAAGTCTCAAAAGCCTTTTCAAAAAATCTTTTTTTTGTGTTTCCTACAATTAATTGCAATCCATGAAATGACTCCTTTGGAGGCACTCTGCCAAACAGGAAGGATGTTAACAAAAGGTTGAGGAATTGGTCTTTACACCTGACAGTTGCATTTACTTAAAAAATTTTAGGGCTTTTGAACAATCTCATTTCAAACATATCCTTTAATCATAGGATTCTAGTAGAGTGGTGAAACAACTCACATGTATGCTTGGCCCCTAGGGCATTGGCAACTACAACGTCTGGCAAAAAAAAAGAAAATTTCCATTCTGATATGCTTTGAAGGATTTCTCTTCATTATTATTGGAAATCTAATAATGTGCACATTATTATAGCACAAGCCTATTTAATTTTTTAGAGCCTGTGCTTTGTAATACTCCTTATTGAAAGAAAATCTAAGGCTCTAGTTTCCAATGCTTATTATGTAATACTCCTTAATCACTGCACGGAGACTTGCAAAGGAAGAAAGCTAGTGGATATTTGTTCCTTTCTATGTAAGTTAGTTTTGAATATTTGTCTGCTCTGTTGCTTTTTAAAAAAATAACAATATAAAGGAGAAAATAATGTTTGTTCTCCCAGTGCACCATTAAGGCCATCAATTTAATTGTTCACGGTTCACCAAATATTTTCTCAATTTTTTTAAAATCTCTTGTTTTCTCATTTTGTATGATTTCTATAAGAACTGGAATTTAGGTACAACAATGGATTTATTATCATTCTAAATGGAAGAAATGAAAACCATCTTTAGGGCTAAAAAACTTGAAATTGTATAATGGGTACTTTTTACCAAATAGATTCTACCTTTAAACCTAGAAACGTGGGCCAACTTGCAATTCAAAGAAAATAGTTGTGGATGGTTGAAACCATACTTTTAGTGTGACCATGGGTGGTGATTTCTTATTGAATTTCCTTATGGCTTATTCTTCTTTTGGGCAAAAGGTTCCCCAACTGTCAAGTGAAACAGATTCTGATGTTCAGACTAGAGCATGGAATTATTAGGAAGAACCAAATGAATTTTATGGATTGAACCTGTAGCAAAGCTTTTAGGTGTTAGACCTATCAAAAGCTGAAGCAAAGGGGATATCTGGAAAAGAGGAGACTAGACAACTAATTACTACTCCAAACCTAGGCTCGCATATAGTATCAAATGTCATCCGCATTAACATATCCTGCATAGAAAAGAAATTTCCAAACCTTAACAACTCAAGAAGAGAATTTATCATTTCAATTTCTAGTGTTTGGTCCAGTTCACCCCTCTCTATAGGTTTTTCTTGTACTCAGATTGGAGAATTAATGTTCTAACTTATATCAGCATCTATGTCTACCATGAGAGGAAACTAAAAGATAGAGAAAAAAGCTCTACATCAATATTGCTAGCCTAATTCATACAATTATAGAGTAAACCTACAATATTTTGTGTCTTGTGATTTGCTATGTTGAACATGTGCTTGTACAGTAGCTAAGGTGTATTTTTTCTAACGAATTCTCTTAGCTTGTCTATCTCATCAACATTGGATATCATTTTTAAGATATCTGATTTGTTATGCAACACATATTCCTAGTCTCTTCTTCATACACTCAATTCATCTATTAAATTTTTTAGCTCATAAGAATTGTGTGCCCCAGTATCCTTTTGTGATATATTTGATTCATTGTTTCCAAAATTCAACTGGTTGTAACTCTGGAAGGCAAAGTCAGTCCAGTAGAATTGCTCTGACTAAGTTGAGATGAAAAATTTAATCTTTGCAATCTTGTTTTTGTTATAACAGTATAATTCTGATGCTCTGTTAAAATGTTTCTTATTGACTTTAATGAGTAAATGGAATTCTATATGTGGGAGCTAATCGCAGTAGAAAGCCTATAGCATGGACTCTAGAAGAGGCAGAACTTTTAGCTTATAACATTGATTAAAAAAGATATCCTGAGAAGTTATTTTTTTAAGGTATTCTATCTTTATCAAAAAAGTACTAGTAAAATTGTAGCTTAGATAAAATAAACACTAGAGAGCTATAAAAAATGCTTAAAATATTGTATGTATCAAAAAGAATAGTCTTTATTGAACTTAAACACAAGTAAGGACTTATCATGGTGCGTTTGACACTTTCTGGTTTGACAAAGCCACATGCAGGATTTACTCATTTAAATGATTTGAAATGACTAAGAATTATGGATGTAATCTAGGCCAGACAGGCTAAGCAAGAGAACTGTATTGACCTAGAAACTGCATTTCAAGGTGTCACATCCTTGTCCACTGATTATTATACCTATTTCTCAAAATATATTGTCACTATTAGTCACTGATTGTTGCTTTTATGGAAATTGTTGTCCTCTACACACTAATGTCATTTTAACCTTATAGACATGTTAAATCAGCTCCCCTTGGGTTGACGACTTAGAATCCTCCTCTATTTGCAGGTTTGGATGCAAACCCTTGGGTTGATGATTTACCATCCTATTCCTCTCCTTCTAGGTTTGGTATACAAATCCTTGGTTGGTTTCTTAGCATCCTTCTCTTCTTCCATATTTGTGTTGCAAATTTGTGGCTACATGATTTTAGCATCTTTCTCTCCTTACAAATCCTTGGGTGAAGTCACATGTTTATGTGCAAATCCTTAGGCCTTAGCATCCTACTCTCCTTGTAAATTTTCAATGCAAGTCCTTTTGTTGATGTCTACAATTCTCCTTGTTGGTAGGTGGTGACTGATCAGGAAAGTACTGTACACTAGCCATGTATCCTCGCCAGGGTTCAAGGCCGGGTCAGGCCCCAAGCGGGGGTTCAAGGGCAGCAGCCCCCGAGAAATGGGGGTTCGGGGGCAGTAGCCCCCGAGAAAAATTTTTTTAGGGCCGACTTAAAAAATCCTAGGGCCGACTTAAAAAAAAATCCTATTTTTATGACCGACATAAGAAAACCCTAATTTTTGTAACCAACAAAAAGGCTTGATAAAAAGCGGCCAAGGGTTAGGCTTTGAGTATTGTATTGTAGCATTTGCAGCGGTATTGAGTTGCAGGGATTGCTGATTGTAATCGGTTTGATTTACTGGATAATAATATTGGACTCTCTGTTTGGTGGATGTAGCCTGAGTTTGGGTGAACCACGTTAAATCTTGTCTCTCGTTGTTATTAATTCTGTGTATTTCCATTTCTCTGTTTAATCTTTATTTGCATTTAATTGATATCTTCTGCCGGCTAACCCTAACAAGTGGTATCAGAGCGGGTTGTTCGATTATCGTCTGTAGGAAAGTCTCACGGTTGAGTGGGAGCAATGGCGGACGAGGGTAAAATGAAGGTTGATAAATTCAATGGGCAGAACTATCAGTTATGGAAGATGCAGATGGACGATTACCTCTATCAAAAGGATTTATGGAGGCCGTTGGAAGGAGTAGCCAAGAAACCGGCAACAATGTCTGATGAGGATTGGAATCTTCTTGACAGAAAGGCACTGGGAACCATTCGGTTGTGCCTGGCACCATCGGTGGCATTCAATATAACAGAAGCGAAGACAACAGATGGTCTGATGAAAGCTTTGGCTAAATTGTATGAAAAACCCTCAGCCTCAAATAAGGTATTTCTCATGAAGCAGTTGTTTAATTTAAAAATGGTTGAAGGTGGATCTGTGACAGGTCATTTAAATGAATTTAATATGATTGTCAGTCAATTGACTTCTGTAAATGTAAAATTTGATGAAGAAGTTAGAGCTCTCTTGATATTATGTTCATTGCCTGAAAGCTGGGATAGTTTGGTAATGGCGGTTAGTAACTCTGTTTCTGGTTCAAATACCCTAAAATTTGATGATGTTGTTGGTGTTATTCTGAGTGAGGAAATTCGTAAGAAAAGCTTAGGTGGATCCAAATTAGGCAGTGTTTTGAATGCAGAAAGCAGGGGCAGATCAAAGGAGAGAGGAAAAGGTTCTGGAGGTCATGGGAAGTCACAAGGAAAATCAAAGGACAAAAGATCCCAAACCAGAGGACAGAAGGATTGCTAGTACTGTGGAAAACCAGGTCATCTGAAGAAAGATTGCTGGTCTCGAAAAAATAAAGAAGGAGACAAACAAGAAGGCAATAAGGAAGCAAATGTGGTAAGTAATAAATCTGAAGATGATGCTTTGATTCTTTCCCTAGATAATGTTGATGATTCATGGGTTTTAGATTCAGGGGCCTCATTTCATGCTACGTCCCATAGAAGTTATTTTCTTGATTATGTCCAAGGGGATTTCAGGTTGGTTTATTTGGGAGATAACGAACCCTGTCAGATTATTGGAAAAGGAAGAATCAAGATTAAGTTGCAGAATGGGAATCATTGGCTACTACAAGAGGTAAGGCATGTTCCAAAGCTCAGTAGGAATTTAATTTCAGCAGGGCAGCTAACTGAACAAGGTTGCACTGTTATAGTTACTGATAGAAATTGGAAGGTTTCAAAAGGTGCCTTAGTAGTAGCAAAAGGTGTGAAAGTAGGCACCTTATATCTTTGTACAGGTCATACTGTTCCTTCTACTTTAGATGTTATAGAGGAAAAACAAATAGGTTTAGGAACAGTTGCTGCAGGTTTGCAGGAAGAGACTAGAAAAGTTGCTGCAGGTTCTGAAACAACACTGTGGCATAACAGACTTGGGCATATGAGTGAAAAAGGTATGAAGGTACTTCATTCTAAGAAAGTTTTACCAGGTCTGAAATGTATTAATATGGATTTCTGTGAAAGTTGTGTGTATGGAAAACAAAAGAGAGTCAGTTTTCTCAGAGATGGGAAGCAAAAGAAAAATGAAAAGTTGGAGCTTGTGCATACAGATGTATGGGGACCAGCTCAGGTATCTTCTTTCGGTGGCTCTCGGTATTATGTTACATTCATAGATGATGCAACTAGGAAGGTCTGGATTTATTTCCTTAGACAGAAATCTGATGTATTTGAAATATTTAAGAAATGGAAAAGCTTGGTTGAAAATGAGACAGGTAAAAGATTAAAATGTCTCAGATCTGATAATGGCAGTGAGTATTGCAGAAAAGAATTTGAAGACTATTGTTCCTTTAATGGAATTCGTAGGCAGAAAATGATTCCAGGGACTCCACAGGAAAATGGAGTGGCTGAACGCATGAATAGGACAATAATGGAGCGTGCAAGGACCATGAGATTGCATGCTGGACTACCTTTAAACATGTGGGCAGAGGCTGTCAACACTGCTGTATATTTAATTAACAGAGGTCCTTCAGTTCCTTTGGGCTGTGGTATTCCAGAGGAAGCATGGACTGGCAAGAAGGTGAGTTATTCTTTTCTGAAAACCTTTGGCTATGAAGCATTTACACATATAGATTCTGAAAATAGAACCAAGCTGGATGCAAAATCAAAAAAATGTATCTTTGTTGGATATGGCATTGATGAATTTGGTTATAGGCTTTGGGATTTTGAAAATCAGAAAATTGTGAGAAGCAGGGATGTTATATTCAATGAGAAGGTGTTGTACAAAGATCAGTTGCAGCAGCATGAGAAGAAAGAAAAGGATTATGTGGTGCTGGATGATACTCCAAATAGTGATGTTGTAGTGGCTCCTCATGCTCCGCAACAGCAACCAGAAATACCACAATCTCCAGTGAATGTTAGATGGTCAACAAGGATAAGTAGACCTCCTGAAAGGTTTTCTCCCTCTTTGTATTCTATTTTGTTAATAGATGCTGGTGAACCAGAAGGGTATGATGAAGCTATGCAGGTGAATACACAAGTTCAGTGGGAGCTTGCCATGCAAGAAGAAATGGACTCCTTGCTGAAAAATAAGACTTGGGAATTATGTAAGTTACCTGTAGGTAAAAAGGCTTTACCAAACAAATGGGTTTACAGGCTGAAAGAGGAAGATGGAGGTAAGAAACGATTTAAGGCCAGTTTAGTTGTAAAAAGATTTGCACAGAAACAGGGCATTGATTTTGATGAGATATTTTCTCCGGTTGTCAAGATGACTTCTATTCGTACTGTTTTAAGTATTGTGGCTGCTGAAGATTTGCATTTGGAACAGCTAGATGTGAAAACTGCCTTTCTCCATGGTGATTTGGAGGAGGAGATATACATGGCACAACCATAGGGATTTGAGGTCAAAGGTAAGGAGAAACAAGTGTGCAGATTGAAGAAAAGCTTGTATGGCCTGAAACAAGCACCTCGGCAATGGTATTTGAAATTTGATAGTTTTATGGCTGAGCAAGGCTACAGTAGGTGTAATTCTGACCATTGTGTTTTTTTAAGAGGTTGGATAATGACAGCTACATCATTTTATGTTTATATGTTGATGACATGCTTGTAGCTAGGTCTAACATGGATCACATCAAAGAGTTAAAACATCAGTTATCACAGTCATTTGATATGAAGGATTTGGGGGCAGCAAAACAAATCCTTGGTATGAAAATTTGCAGAGATAGGAAGAACAGAAAATTGACTCTATCTCAGGCTGCTTATGTTGAAAAGGTGTTGCAGAGATTCCATATGGAGAATGCCAAAGCTGTCAGTACACCTTTGCCTAGTCATTTGAAATTGACTAAGGAGATGTGTCCAAAGACACAAGAGGAGGAAGAGAAAATGTCCAAGATACCCTATGCTTCAGCTGTAGGAAGTTTAATGTATGCCATGGTATGCACAAGACCGGATATTGCACATGCTGTCAGAGTCGTTAGTAGGTATATGAGTCATCCTGGATTTGAGCATTGGAATGCGGTTAAATGGATTCTCAGATATTTGAGAGGTACATCTAATAAACACTTATGTTTTGGGGGCTCTAATACTGATTTAGCAGGTTATGTAGACTCAGATTTGGCAGGGGATATTGATACCAGGTGGAGTACTACAGGTTATGTCTTTACTGTAGGTGGAACATCAGTGAGTTGGATTTCTAGGTTGCAAAAGGTGGTTGCTTTATCCACCACAGAGGCAGAATATGTCGCTACAACAGAGGCAAGCAAGGAGATGATATGGCTACAATCTTTCATGGAAGAATTGGGTAAACAACAGGCTAACAGTTCTTTGTATACAGACAGTCAGAGTGCCATACATCTTGGAAAGAATTCTGCCTTGCATTCCAAGACCAAACATATACAGTTGAGGTATCACTTTATTCAGTCGGTGTTGGATAATGGACAGTTAAGGCTGGAAAAGATACATACAGATGAAAATCCAACAGATATGTTTACAAAGGCAGTGACAAGGGAGAAGTTGAGCTCCTCTTCAGCTTCGATTGGTCTTCTAGACTGAACACAATAAAAATTGAACAGTAGAGTCCAGGGTGCTTATTTCCAGTGGGAGCTGCATGCGCAGCAGTGTCATCCAGGATCAGTCTCCAAGTGGGAGATTGTTTTGGTGTGGAGTCTGATCAGTCTCCAAGTGGGAGATTGTTGGTAGGTGGTGACTGATCAAGAAAGTACTGTACACTAGCCATGTATCCTCGCCGGGGTTCAGGGCCGGGCCGGGCCCTGAGTGGGGGTTCGGGGGCGGCAACCCCCGAGAAACGGGGGTTCGGGGGCAGTAGCCCCCGAGAAAATTTTTTTTAGGGCCGACTTAAAAAATGCTAGGGCCAACTTAAAAAAAATCCTATTTTTATGACCGACATAAGAAAACCCTAATTTTTGTAACCAATAAAAAGGCTTGATAAAAAGCGGCCAAGGGTTAGGGTTTGAGTATTGTATTGTAGCATTTGCAGCAGTATTGAGTTGCAGGGATTGCTGATTGTAATCGGTTTGATTTACTGGATAATAATATTGGACTCTCTGTTTGGTGGATGTAGCCCGAGTTTGGGTGAACCACGTTAAATCTTATCTCTCGCTGTTATTAATTCTATGTATTTCCATTTCTCTGTTTAATCTTTATTTGCATTTAATTGATATCTTCTGCCGGCTAACCCTAACACTCCTTTCCATGCAGGTTAGCTGCATTGTGTTTTGAAGTTGCACCTAGCTTTCAATGGACTATGCTTAGATGCACCTTGTTTGGAATTGTTACATTGATCTTTGGAATGGAATTTCTCATGCGTGTGCACCATTTTAGAAGTCTTATGCTATATTTTGAATTATTGTGCAATGTTTTTATGATTATGTACCTTTTGGAAACTACCTTTTACCTTTCAAATGCTACGTTAAAGTTAGATTGGATGCGCTAGGTTTGAAATGGAGCTTGATTATACTATGCATCAATGTTGGAATTATTACACCTTATTTGTTATGGCTACACCATGATTTTGGAATGGATATGCCTTGTTTTAGCTATGCCACATTTCTACCTCGATTGTGCACCCTTTTTTTATGATTTGTTACTCATACAACTGTTGATAGATTCCCTTTAATATAACACAAATCCTTGTTCATGCTATGTCATTACTAATCAAATGACACAACCATGTTCAGATTGTTGACATCTAGAAAAAGGATGCTTGCATCTAAGAAATTATTGGATTTGATGGATCCAGAAGCATCTCCAAAGATCACTTAAAAATGATGTCCAAAAATAGAAGCAATATGGCTTCAATTGAAGGCCTGCCTATTGATCATAAGCCCACTACACATGGATCACATCCTTGGCTGCAACTAGACAAATCACCACATAACTCTTTTGTGCCTGAAACAATACGGCTCTATGCAAATGTTTTATTGTTGAGATTCAACATTGTTTAGATATTTACTTTGTGTGGGCTTATTTTCAATATTGAATAATGCTTGAATGGTCCATTTGGCATGAGTTGTACATTTAATATAATTAACATTTCATTTTAGGTTTTATGGACAGCATCAACTCACTATGATGCAGACTATTTTCAAGAGCCACAAAAGTTTATGCCATCCAAATTTGAAGATACAATTCCACCATATGTGTTTCTCCCATTTGGAGGAGGGGTTCATCTATGTGCAGGTTTAGAGCTTGCTAAGTTGCAGATTACAGTGTTGATGCACCACCTTGTAAGACCAATATTTAACAAACAAAAAGTAATGACATATGAACTCAACTCACCATGTAATTTTCAATATGTGATAGTAATGGCATTATGAACTCACCTCTAGATGGTATATAGTGTGTATGCTATTATGCAGTTTTGATTTATTATTTACTCTCCCTACAAACAAAACAATTGTTTGATAAAGTATTTAAACCTTGCAACAAAATTGTAATCCTAGGTGTCTTGGCAGTAGAACTTTTTAAAAAGCTTGATATACATTGTCATATAAAGAATTCCATTGCTTGTAGAGAATTTCATAGTTAATGACTACACAATTATTTAAATTTTTGATGTGCTTGAAATGTAGACTTAATAACAAAACAATTCTCATCTGCCTATGCCAATTGTATTTGTTTGAAAATCTTGTTGTATATTGTTATATTTAAAATGCAAATTGACTAAGAATTTCATTGCTTGTAGCTATCAAAGAAATAGAAGAAAACATACTTGGACTGGTTATTGAGTAGAGTTGTATCAATGCAGGTTTAATGTGGTTTTGTTTTTGGTTTTTAGTTGTATTGATGCTATTGTTATATTTAAAATGCAAATTGACTAAGAATTTCATTGCTTGTAGCTATCAAAGAAATAGAAGAAAACATACTTGGACTGGTTATTGAGTAGAGTTGTATCAATGCAGGTTTAATGTGGTTTTGTTTTTGGTTTTCAGTTGTATTGATGCTATTACATACTTGGACTAATTATTGGGTACAGTTATATTAGTGTGGAATTCTATTCATGCTCGTAATTTAAAGTATTATATTTTTTTTGGACATTCACTATCATGATTGATATCCTCCTTGCCTGAATTGTACAACCGCCTTGTGAAAGCCCTTGACATGAAACTAGCCCATCCAGAGAGCAAATAGACATACCAGAAATTTTGTTTTATACAATTGCTTTGCACCTATCCTCGTAGCCCTTGGCAAGGACTCTAGCTACACTGCAACCCTTGTTTATTTACGTCATATATTATTAAGACCTTAGCAATTAGTCCTCTAAATAATTATTACTTAAAATATTAAACATTTATACTTAAAATTTTCATGGTATTTATTATTATTATTATTATTATTATTATTATGTTAATTACAATAGTGTTTTATTATTATTATTATTCCAAAGTCTTTCCTTGCTTCAAATGATAAAAATTGCAATGGTTCCAATAATATGGAAAGTTTATGAAGTGTTAGAATTAGGGTTAGGGTTAGGGTTAGAATTAGTGTTATGATTATAATTAGGTTAGGGTTAGGGTTAAAGTTAGGATTAGGGTTCTTATTCAAATTAGGGTTAGAATTAAGGTGGGTTACTATTAGAATTAGGGTAAGAATTAGAGTTATAGTTATGGTTAGGGTTCAAATTAGAGTTAGGGTTAGAGTTCAATTAGTGTTAAGATTAGTATTAAGGTTAGGGTTAGGGTTTGAATTATAGTCATGCTTAGGGTTAGAGTTACAATTAGGTTTAGGGTTAAAATTAGAGCTATGTTTAGGGTTAGAATAAGGGTTAGAGTTACTGGTAGATTTAAAATTAGGATGACGGTTAGGTTTAGACTTAGAGGTAGGATTACAATTAGCAATGCCGTTAGGGTTAGGGCTACAATTAGGGTTATGGTTAGGGTTAGAATTAGGATTAATGTTAGAATCGGGTTATAGTTATAATTAGGGTTAGGGTTAAAGTTAGAATTAGGGTTACTAAATTACGGTAAGGATTAGAGTTATAGTTAGGGTTAGGGTTAGGGCTAGAGTTAGGGTTAGTGTTAAAATCATACATAGAATTAGGATTAGGGTTAGAATAAGGGTTAATGTAAGATTTAAAATTAGGGTTATAGTTAGGGTAGAATTAGTGTTATGATTAGAATTAGGGTTAGGGTTAGGGTTAGAGTTAGGATAACAGTACTTATTAGAATTAGGGTTAGAATTAAGGTGGGTTACTATTAGAATTAGGGTAAGAATTAGACTTACAATTAGGGTTAGGGTTCAAATTAGAGTTAGGGTTAGAGTTCAATTAGGGTTAGGGTTAGAGTTAGGGTTAAGGTTAGAGTTAGGGTTATGGTTAGGGTTAGGGTTAGACTTAACATTATGATTAGAATTAGAGTTAGGGTTAGGGTCAGAGTTAGGATTATGGTTCCTATTCGAATTAGGGTTAGAATTAAGCTGGGTTACTATTAGAATTAGGGTAAGAATTAGCATTGCAGTTAGGGTTAGGGTTCAAATTAGAGTTAAGGTTAGAGTTCAATTAGGGTTAAGGTTAGTATTAAGGTTAGGGTTAGGCTTTGAATTATAGTCATGCTTAGGGTTAGAGTTATTATTAGGGTTAGGCTTAAAATTAGAGCTATGTTTAGGGTTAGAATAAGGGTTAGAGTTAGGGTTAGGTTTAAAATTAGGATGAGGGTTAGTTTAGAATTAAAGTTAGGATTACAATTAGCAATGTGGTTAGGGTTAGAATTAGGGTTAATGTTAGAATTAGGGTAGGGTTATAATTAGGGTTAGGGTTAAAGTTAGAATTAGGGTTACTAAATTAGGGTAAGCATTCGAGTTAGAGTTAGGGTTAGTGTTAGGGTTAAAATCATAGTTAGAATTAGGATTAGGGTTAGAATTAGGGTTATTGTTAGATTTAAAATTAGGGTTATAGTTATGGTAGAATTAGGGTTATGACTAGAATTAGGTTTAGGGTTAGGGTTAGAGTTGGGATTATAGTTCCTATTAGAATTAGGGTTTGAATTAAGGTGGGTTACTATTAGAATTAGGGTAAGAATTAGAGTTATAGTTAGGGTTAGGGTTCAAATTAGAGTTAGGGTTATAGTTCAATTAGGGTTAGGGTTAGAGTTAGGGTTAAGGTTAGAGTTAGGGTTAGGGTTAGTGTTAGAATCAATGTTATGATTAGAATTAGGGTTAGGGTTAGATTTAGGATTAGGTTTCCTATTAGAATTAGGGTTAGAATTAAGGTGGGTTACTATTAGAATTAGGGTAAGAAGTAGAGTTGTATAGTTAGGGTTGGGGTTCAAATTAGAGTTAGGGTTAGAGTTAAATTAGGGTTAAGGTTAGTATTAAGGTTAGGATTGGAATTATAGTCATTCTTAGGGTTAGAGTTATGGCTAAAGGTTAGGGTTAAAATTAGAGTTATGTTTAGGGTTAGAATAAGGGTTAGAATTAGGGTTAGGTTCATAATTAGGATGGGGGTTAAGTTTAGAATTAGAGTTAGGATTACAATTAGCAATGTGCTTAGGGTTAGG
Source organism: Cunninghamia lanceolata (assembly GCA_027924645.1). Lineage (NCBI taxonomy): Eukaryota > Viridiplantae > Streptophyta > Pinopsida > Cupressales > Cupressaceae > Cunninghamia > Cunninghamia lanceolata. The sequence goes on from BSBN01001332.1 coordinate 2,714,001, forward strand.
GTTAGAATAAGGGTTAATGCTAGAATCAGGTTAGGGTTATAATTAGGGTTAGGGTTAAAGTTAGAAATAGGGTTACGAAATTAGGTTAAGCATTAGAGTTATAGTTAGGGCTAGCGTTTGGGCTAGAGTTAGGGTTAGGGTTAAAATCATAGTTAGAATTAGGATTAGGGTTAGAATTAGGGTTATTGTTAGATTTAAAATTAGGGTTATAGTTAGGGTAGAATCAAGGTTATGATTAGAATTAGGGTTAGAGTTAGGATTACGGTTCCTATTAGAATTAGGGTTAGAATTAAGGTGGGTTATTATTAGAATTAGGGTATGAATTAAAGTTATAGTTAGGGTTAGGTTTCAAATTAGAGTTAGGGTTAGAGTTCAATTAGGGTTAATGTTAGTATTAAGGTTAGGGTTAGGGTTTGGATTTGAATTATAGTCAGGCTTAGGGCTAGAGTTAGGGTTATAGTTAGGCTTATAATTAGAGGTATGTTTAGGGTTAGAATAAGGGTTAGGATTAGCATTAGGTTTAAAATTAGGATTAGGGTTATGTTTAGAATTACAATTAGGATTACAATTACCAATGTGGTTAGGGTTAGCATTACAATTAGGTTTAGGGTTAGAATTAGGGTTAATGTTAGCATTAGGTTAGGGTTAGAGCTAGAATTAGGGTTACTAAATTAGGGTAAGCATTAGAGTTACAGTTAGGATTGGGGTTAGGGCTAGAGTTAGGGTTAGAATTTAGGTTAGGGTTAGGGTTAAAATCATAGTTAGAATTAGGATTAGGGCTAGAATTAGGGCTATAGTTAGGGTAGGGTTAGGGTTAGGGTAAAGGTTAGAGTTAGGATTAGGGTTCCTATATGAATTAGGGTTACAATTAAAATTAGGATAATAATTAGAGTTACATTTAGGGTTAGGGTTCAAATTAGAGTTAGGGTTAGAGTTCAATTAGGGTTAAGGTTAGGGTTAGAGTTACTATTAGGGTTATTAGAATTGGGGTTAGAATTAAGGTGGGTTACTATTAGAATTAGGGTAAGAATTAGAGTTACAATTAGAGTTAGGGTTAGAATTAAGGTGAGTTACTATTAGAATTAGGGTAAGAATTAGAGTTACAATTAGAGTTAGGGTTCAAATGAGAGTTAAGGTTAGAGTTCAATTAGGGTTAAGGTTATTATTAAGGTTACGATTAGACTTTGAATTATAGTCATACTTGGGGTTAAAGTTAGCGTTAGGGTTAAAATTAAAGCTATGTTTAGGATTAGAATAAGGGTTATGATTATAATTAGGGTTGGTGTTAGGGTTAGGGTTATAATTAGGGTTACTACTATAATTAAGGTTAATGTTACAATTAAAGTTAGGGTTAGAGTTTAAATTAGTATTAAGGTTATGGTTAGGGTTAGGGTTATAATAAGGGTTAGGGTTATGGTGAGATTTAGGGTTACGATTAGAATTAAGACCTTATGGTTAGGGTTATGGGTATGATTAGGGTTATAATTAGGGTTAGGGTTGGAATTACAATTAGAATTAGGGTTAGGATTATGGTTAGAATTACATTTAGAATTAGGGTTACAGTTTGAAAAAGGGTGATGATTAGAATGAGAATTATGTTTAAAACTAGGTTTAGGGTTACAATAAGGGTTAGGGTTAGGGTGACATTTAGGGTTATGATTAGAATTAGGGTTAGGCTTATGGTTCAAATCATTGTTAGAATTAAAATTATTGTTACAATCAATTTTATGGTTATGGTTAGAATTAGGATTAGTGTTAGAGTTACTATTAGGTTTAGAATTAGGGATACAATAATGGTTAGTGTGAGGGGGAAAACAGGTTAATCAAAAAGATTATAAAAACCCAAACATCTACAAAATCTGAAGACAAAAGTAGATTAAAACAAGTAAACAACAATACTTACACCTTTACCTTGCGTCTTCCGTAGTTCACCTATCTCTCTTTGATCTTGGTGATGAAGCCCTCAGAAGCTATTGCTCCCTTGCTTGTTGAAGATGACAAAGACAGAATGGCTGAGATACTTGTGTATTTGAAGATGAGCTTCAAAAACACTAACAATGGAGGCTATGAAGAGCTAGTGAGAATAAGGGTGCCAAAGGTGCGCTTGTATTCCTGCAGCATAAGTTTGCACAATGAGAGAGATATGAAATGAAGAGAAGAAAGTTATATTTATAGAAAAAGGTGAGGGAAGATCAATGGTTTAGAAGAAAAGAGAAGATCAACAGAGGAGGATTGTTGAGGAACGTGTAACAAATGGAAGAAGGACACATGTCATTCGAAAAGCAGCCTTGTTGAGTTAACTCCTCTCTTGATGAGGATAAGATTTGATTTTCTTAAATTAGAATTTATTTTTCTAATTTAAGAGAAGATTTGCTTTAAAGATGCTTTAAAAACTGATTTTGCTTTTGTAACTTAGCTTTTTCTTTTATGTGACAAGAGGAAAGTATTTTTGGAAGATAAGAATGATTTTGGTGAAGATAAGAATGATTTTGGTGAAGATAAGAATGCATAATTAATAAAAAGATTTTATTTAATTATTTTGTAGATAATTGAGAGGAATAAATAAAATATAGAAATATATTTTATTTCATGGATATTTTTGAAGAATAAAATAAAATATAAATGTATATTTTATTTAGTGGAGAATTTAGATTTTATTTAAATAAAATTTGCATTTTATTTAAACTTGGGAGAATAAAAGGTTTTAATTAAATAATTAAAATTATTTAATTATTTAGAAGAATGGAGTAGATGTAGATGAATCTAATTAATTAAATAAATGTGTTTATTTAATTAAATGAGAGAAAAAGAATCAGATAAATAAATGAATTTATCTATTTATTAATAGAAGAATGTGAATGATGAAATAAATATTTAAAATATTTATTTAAGTAGAGTCATGCCAATTTTAGGTGTATACATTTTGCCCCTCTTTGATGCAATGTGTTTTATCACGTTGTTTCAAAGAAAAAGAATTTTTGACAGTGATACATGCCCCAGTTTGCCCCTGGTACAAGTTTAACGATAGGATGCCCCCTCGAGAGATTCGACGGGAAGAAGGCAGAAGACGTGACACGGATAATCTCACGAAGAAGAAGGTGAAAAACAGGTTAGGATGTAGAAGAAAGAGGTGAATGATATGTGATGCAAGATAAAATGATGACACATGGAAGCAAGTAAGCTAGCATGCACAAATGATACAAGAATAGGCAAGGTATTGCCCTGGTCAAGTAGTAAACCAATGATATAGATCGATGATGTTTGGTTTCAGGAATGAAACATGTCGTATAAGACTCCGGGTCTGGTTTCGACAATGCAACATCCTGTCTAAGACATTTGATATGATAACAATATACGACAATGTTGTCATGGTGGGGAACGATATATCCCTAGAGAAACACGAAGGATAGTTATGACTGATTGATATGGTTTATGATAAGATTAGGATCAAGACCATTGATTGCGATTGGATCATTTAACAAGATTGACTTGACTTGATTGGTATGGATTAAGGATAGACTTACATTTGGATCGCTGCCCAGGTTGACAGCTAGAACTGTTGATGAGAGATATGAAGATAGATAGAAATTTGATCAATAGAAGAAATGACTTGACAGAAGAAATCACAAGCTTTTGCAAACATTGATATTCTGCATGGAATCTTTATTGCATGGGATATGGACAAATGCAATTGGATATGGATACAGATATGAGACGTAATTGGATATGTTATGGATATGGATATGGATATGGAATGGATGTGAATTTGTCATCTTGATAGAGCAAGTATTTTAAACTGCTTATTTCATCATTGGGCTTTTAAAATGTTGTAAGAAAATACAAGCATCTAGGTATAATTAAACCAAGATGACCTGAGTATTACTTATATGGATTTTGATATAGCAAGTTAATACAAGCATCTAGTCAAACTTGAATCTAAATGACCTGAGTATTTCTTGCGTTTCAACAGACAAGGATTGCCCCTTTTCATGTTTAGACCTCAGAGTCCTCGATGATCTTTTTGCTGATCATGTCGTTAGACAAAAGTCATCACATTACTATAGTTTAATCCACAAGCAGTAGACAAAGAAAAAGATTATGCCCCCATCATAACATCTCTAGCTTTTTGGCATCATTGAGTAGCATAGGAAGACATAATGACAAAAATTGAAGACCTTGTAAATTAACCTGTTTACAAAACATTCTTGCATTAGATGTGTCTTTTGCCATAATTGATATAGAATCAGTTTTATTGTTTTTGGTATGGTGCTCTGCTTTGGACAGGTTGATGTTTTGCTTCAAGATCTTTGTTTTTGGGTAGCTTGTTTTGCTGCTCTTGTTTGTCTAGCAAAAGGTATCACAATCCTTATTGGTATCCTCTTAGAACAGTGGCATTCAAGAATCCAAATCTGTAACTAGGTTGAGGAGTTGCCCCCAGTCTAGACAAATATCGACTTATTATGGGCGAGACGATAGATAGACATGGAGAGATGGGCCCTAAAGGACTAACCTAGTGCCTCAGGGGCTCATTGCTAAATGGCCTTACCTACGTGACGATGTAGAGGCAACGTAGTTTGGGGTAAACCCTAGCAGACCTAAGACCTAGGCAATGGCAAAGTGGTGTAGAAATAGCATGGACTCAGATTGACAGAAGGACTAGATATGGGATAGACGGGACAGTGGAGTGGAGTGAAGAGGAGCCTCGGGGGCGCATTGATAATGGCCTTGCCGACATGATGATGCAGAGGCAACGTAGTTCGGGGTGAACCCTATGATACTGAGATATGGATTGGATGAGACATGATATGGAACAGACATGGGTCAGATAGGGATCAGACATGGAATAGATATGGAACAGCTATGGATCAGATATGGAACAAATAACACTAATGACAAAGGCTATGCTAGCCTAACAATGTGGACAGGATACTGGATAAGAATTATGGATAGCCTTAATGCTAGATACTGATGACAAGGGAAACACCATGGATAGGCAGATGTATGGGTGATAAATAATGGAATGGGTATGTATGGGGATGGGCAATAGTGGATAGAAGGAATCCAAGATGTGATCTCCAAGGGCTATGTCACATAGGGATAACATGCCCCATTGTAGGTAGAATACTTAGGATTTTTCATGACAATGCTTAAGACAAAGGAGGAGGATGAGAGGATAACGAAGGATTTGCGTGGTTTGGAGGGATAAGGTATGTTAAGAGACATCTAAAACACTTGTCAACATTGTGCCCCCAATCTTTATCAAGATCAAAAATAGAGGAATGGAAGATTTAGGATGGATGGACTAGACAATATAGGTGTGTAATGGATAGAAGGATATGATAGGAAATGGTATGGAAGGAAATTGATAGGAGAAGAGTGATATGTCGATGAGACAAGGTGCCTCCAAGTGTAGGTGATGTAGGAGATCAACTTACACATGACGCATGTTTGCCAGGTTTTCATCATGGTACTTATCCAAGGCACCTATTTGCTAGATTTTCACCGTTGGATGAAGGGATTTTTCTTTACTTTTTTCATTTTTTTTTAAATATTTAGATAGGAGAAGGTGGATATGGATAAGGAGAGACTCAAGTATCCAGTTCCTTGAAAGGTGATAGTCCCGCTAGATAGATGATGTCGAACGGACCATGTCTAGTGTTCTCATAGATGTTGGTAGGGGATTGCATGAAAGTGAAATATGAGTATGTAGATAGCGGATTATGGAAGGTGCAATAGTGGATGATGATGCAGAATACAGAAGGAATTATCCAAAGATGGAAGGAAGGTTTATGCAAAAGCATGGACCATAGGATGAGAAAGGTATGTAGGATAGTAGTGGAAGGGAGGGGAGATGGAGTTATACAGAAGTGTTGCAGAATGAAAGGGAACCATGACCAACGGTTGCACATATTGTGATAAACATTGAAGCTTATGATGGGAAGGTGGTGTAGGAAGCAATGAAGATTTATGCTTGGTGGATGAGTGATTTAGGTATTTAGGGACCCACATAGACTTAGTATTTTTTTTATTTTTGCTTGTCTTGTGGGATGGAGGAATTGGACACTTTTGGATGGAATGGGACAAAGGGAATGGTTGGAATTCCTGAGAGGTGGATGCCTCATGCAACTTTATGGCTTTTTGCTTGGGTACCCAAACCATTTTGCTTTTAGATTTTACTTGTGAAGGTATGGGCTTGGGTATATGTGGCGTTTGTGTAGCTTTAGAGGTAATTAGTTGTTGCTTAGGGACCCACACCTTTTTCAGTTTGGCATTGAGGTGTATGGGTGTATGCAGCTTTTGATATGGATAATTCTTAGATTCTTTGCTTTTGTATCCTAGGTCATGAGGACGCTTAGGATTTTTGACTTGAGAGGTAGAGGCATCAAAATTTTTGTTGTTTAATTCTCTTGGGATGGTGGAAGTGGGGTAGGTGGAAGCTCTTTGTTTAGACAACATGTGTATTTGTTGGCCATGATTGGGAATGTTAGAGGATTTACAGATGGATGGATAAGGTGTTGGAAGAAGTGGTAAAATGTATGGAGGGATGTTAGGATTTGGGAGTAGCAGAGGTAGATTGGATGGTGGAAGGTGTATGGTCACATGCTTTTGACAAATGTAGGATGATGGAGGTGGAATGGTGACGTATGTTGTGGGGATATGATAGGGTTTGCAATGGAAAGTAGTAGACTTAGGAGGAGTGGAGGAGGTACCAACATCTTGAGATTTCTCACCTTGGGGTATGTATCCAAGGCCGTATGAAGGTGGAGGAACATTGACATGGATAGGTTCCAAAATACCTTGTTCATGAAGGCCTAATCCTTTACCTTGATAGTTCATATTCTAGAGTATGCGGTGGACCATGGGATTATGTATAGGTGCACTAGCAGTGAGTTCCTTATTGGATGAGGAAGGTGAGATAGCAGATAATGGTTGTTGCTATTCTAAGGAAGAACATTCATGCATGAAGGTAGTAAACCCAAGGATATAAGACGATGGGTTTGTAGCTTGGTCAATAATGGATGGTGAAGGATCACTAGAATCTTGATCATCATTATGCTCTTTAGGATCTAAGTTATTGGGTTGATCATTCATGTGCACTTGGGAGGCAAGTGTCTCATCAAAGGAAGCGGAAGTTGTTAGATCATGGATGGGATTAGATGTAAGTGGGATAGAAGTAATGGAGGTTTCTTGCTCATGAAGGGGTATGGGATCAAGTTGTTCATGGACATCTTCTTCATAAAAGGTAGTATCTGGATCATAGAGAAGGTATAGATTATGAACAGGTTGGAATTGGATTTCCTTCTCATGTATAGTTGTTGGGAGATGGATAGGATCAAGTGACTCATGGAGAGGTTCATTATTATGGATATCATCTTGATCATAGAAGAGATAAAGGTTATGAATGGTTTGAAATTGGATGGGGGTGTTTTGATCTTGATTTGGACAAAGGGTGGATATTTCCACATGCTCTAAGGTGTGCTCTTGACATAGCTCTTGGTCTTCTTGAATGGAAGTGGATAGCTCTTAGATAGATTCTTGGTTGACAACATGGATGTTCAATGGACTTTGACTTTGGTTCATGGTAGGAGATTCTTTGATAAGCTGAAGGGTTTGCAGATGACATGAAGGTGTTGTAGGATTTGACATGGGATTGGAAGAATCTTTGGTAAGGTCAAGGACCAGAATTTGGGGACATGGTTGACTCTCTGCTAGTAGCCCTTGGATAACATCATTGGTAGGTGTATGGATAGGTGAATGAGGGGATTTAGCTTTCTCTCTAGCTTTTCTCTCATTGTATAAATTTAGAAAAACTCTTTCCCACCACTCATCTGATTCTTTTTTGGTCATCCATTTAGAGTTTGAGGAACTAGATGGTGGTGTTGGTGTACAACTGGTATGTTTTGGAATATGTATCTTAGAAGGTGGTGAAGGAGGACTAGTAGACAAGGTGGCATATGATTTCTGACTTAAGGTGGTGCTTGCCTTGTCATGAGTATGGAAAAAGGATATACAATTTTAAGAGAATATTTGCTTTAAAGATGCTTTAAAAACTGATTTTGCTTTTGTAACTTAGCTTTTGCTTTTATGTGACAAGAGGAAAGTATTTTTGGAAGATAAGAATGATTTTTGTGAAGATAAGAATACATAATTAAATAAAAAGATTTTATTTAATTATTTTGTAGATAATTGAGAGGAATAAATAAAATATAGAAATATATTTTATTTCATGGATATTTTTGAAGAATAAAATAAAATATAAAAGCATATTTTATTTAGTGGAGAATTTAGATTTTATTTAAATAAAATTTGTATTTTATTTAAATTTGGGAGAATAAAAGTTTTTAATTAAATAATTAACATTATTTAATTATTTAGAAGAATGGAGTAGATGTAGATGAATTTAATTAATTAAATAAATGTGTTTATTTAATTAAATGAGAGAAAATGAATCAGAAAATAAATGAATTTATTTATTTATTAATAGAAGAATGTGAATGATGAAATAAATATTTAAAATATTTATTTAAGTAGAGTCATGCCAATTTTAGGTGTATACAGTTAGAATTACAGATAGGGTTAGAACTAGGGTTGTATATAGGTTTATGATTAGGGTTAGAATTAGGGCCAAGCTTCATGTTAGGATTAGAATTATAATTAGGGTTAGAATTAGAATCAGGGTTAGTATTAGGGTTTGGGTTATTGTTATAATCTAGGTCAGGGTTAGTATTAGGGTTAGGATTATTGTTAGAATTATAGTTAGGGTTCAACATGGAGATTAAAATAATCCTTAAAAATAGGTACCCCAATTCTAACCACAACCATAAGATTACACTTAGCATTGTTTTATAAGCCAGAAAACCCTCAATTTAACCGTATTTCTAAATCTAACCCTATTTAACACATTTAAAACCTAAACAATAACCTTAACCCTAATTTTAACCCCTAACTCTAATCCTAAATATACTATATAATATAATTAAAATATGAATTATTATATTATATAATATATAATTTAATTATTATACATATTGTAATTATAATAATTATATATAATATAGTATTATATTATATTTAATAATTATTATAATATATCTAATCCATATTATAATATTATATTATATAATTATTAAAAATTCATATAATTATATAATATAGTTAGAATTAGGCTAGCATACCTATATTTAAAAAATATATTTAAAGTACACCCAGAGATATTCTTCTTGAGGCACCTATTTTTTAATATATGTATGCTAATATATGAAGAGATGGCATCCAAACTTCTTATATCCAAGAAACAATGCCCAAATGTAAACAAGAGTCAAATAAGGCATGGTGACATAGCCACTGACTCATTACTTAAGGCAGATTCTAATTACAGCAGACACCTTCGTGAAAGAAGCAGCCACCACACATGCAGCAAGTCTGCATGCATGCAAATGCCTTGTATGTGAAGGTGCCTACATCATATGCGCTCCACTAATCGTAGTTTACTCAATGATGAACTCACAGGTTGAGACATGTTAATCTCCTAGAAATTTTCTTTATATAATTCATTAGGTGAGATAATTAAGAGGTGAGCTGTGAGCCAATTAAAAACACACAGCTTCGTGTTTCGTACATATAATGTCCAGACTTTGATGAGATTTGTTAGGCAGCGTTCGACTTTTAAGTTCAACCTCTATCTGGTGTTGATCGTGGATTGGAAGGACTTTTTAATTCTAGACGTGTGCATAAAAAGATTGACCGCCCAGGTTTACATCAAAAAACTTCATATGAAATTGTATTTCTCATATAAAAGAAATGAATTGGCTCTCTCTTATCTATCCACAAGTTTTTAGACAGCGGATTTGGACTGACATTTTACTGATTACAATACTCTTTGCATGACGGTGGCGCCTATGTTTGCCTACTTTTTCATGACGCTAGAGGAATGTAAGCGTACATACCTCATTTTGCACTAGGTTTAGCATTTGCTTAAAATGACTCTCCACGGTTTTTAGCCGCCCTGGAGCCCAATTTCTTCTTCACATTATTGTATGCACCTTAAACTAGACCTCCGTATTCTCTAATATCTCGTATTGGACAGTAGGTCCTCAAGGGTTCAAGCGAATCATCTAATTAATTTTCAAACTTATATGATTGTAGAGCTTCTAAAAAACAAATGTGTGGAGCTTTTTGTATTGATGTCACTTGGTGATCCATCATTAGATGAGAATGAAAATGAAATAAAATTGTTCCTTGCAAAGAGAGAGAATGAAATGACAAGGAGTACAAGGTTGAACAAATGGTGAATAGAATACCAGTGAGAAAAGGAAAAGGGAACAACTAAATAAAAAATTAGTTTAAAAATAGAAAAATAAAAACCTAATAAGAACAACTGAAAAAGAGCAAGAAAGAAAGGCAATGGTTAAAGTGAAAGAAAACTTGATTTAAGTTTTTTGCACTTAATTGACTTCCTTCTCAATTATTTAAACTTTTTTTTACAAGTTAAGTGAAGGGCAAAGGGCTTTTCTCTTTTTATTTAAAGTCAAAGATTTTACAAAAGATTCAAGTTTTCAAGATGGGCAAAGATAAATATTTTTTTTTTATTCATAAATATATAGTTTTATATTGATCAGAAAAAGATGTTTACAAGTAGGTGCCTATAAGCAGTTTACCTGCATCATCCAAACTGGTTTCTATGGCAAAAACCTCCTGATGCCCTTTCATAAGCAAACCTACTGGAACTTTACAAAAATAGCCATTAGGCTTACTTATCTGATAGTAACTGGATTATAAACAATACCTACTGAGAGTGATCACACAGAGTTGGGTCATAGCAACCATTTTTTCAGAGAAGGTCGAGCCCCATTGCCATGGATTGGAGCCTGCCAACTGTCAGTGCAATGCCTTTTAGGTTGAGAGTGAGAGGAAAGACCTTCAATACCTCTAGAGCATCTTTAAGGGAGGCAATGTTGTTCAGGTGGGGGATACCCACCCCGGGGATGACTACCTCGAGAATGGAATTGAGGCCCCGGAGGAATTTTGGCTTAAACAGTTTCACCATGAGGCACTTCGCTGCCTCTGTAGACACCCTTGCATCCAGGATTGATGCTAGGAAACGGGAAGAGATGTGAGAGTCTACCCTGTAGAACTTGTCCGCGGCCATAAAATTGACTCCCAATATGATCTTAACCGCCAGGAGAAGAAGGCCCTCATGCCTTCACAGGATACGCTTCAGCCTTAAGTTTGTAATGATGCCTTTGAAGGCCATCTGCCGGACTGAGCTTTCCAACTGGAGAGGTGTAGACACTCCCAAGTTCACCATCCCATGCACAGAGATCTTAGCGATGAATCCAGAGCCTTTCTCCATATTGTCCGCTACTACCAATGCCAAGAATAGCAAATGATCGACCGAACTACTAACAAGAAATGAAATCCATAGGTATTTGTCTGTCAGAACCAGAGAGGGATCACATTCATTTAACCGATGCCTATATTCATTACATAGAGTTTGGTGATATTGGAGCATGCGACAGATCAAATCGGTGGGCTGCTATCCCAGCAGAGAGAAAGGTGTATCACCCTTTCATGAGTGCCATAAAGAAGATTTATGGCTAAGAGATTGGCCATAATGTAAACTTATGGCAACGACCCATCCATCTTTTCTTGGATTGGGTGCCCTCCCTACCACCCCATCACACTTAATCAGTGAGAAAGAAATTTGACTCTTATTCCATCTGCCCCCTTATTAGAAAGAGAGTCTGCTTCTAAATTGGCCTCTCTATAGATGTGGTTAATTGTTGTTAGCTCGCACCGATCCATCAGACCCAAGGCTAGTTCCAGTTTTTCGGCCAATTTCCAATTTTGTAGTTTCCTCATGCGCAGCCCATTGATTACCAATACAGAATCTCCTTCGATGGCAACTCTCTGGAGCTTTAGTTCGTGGCAAAGCTTTAAGCCTAAGATTAAGGCTTCCAACTCCGCTTCGTTGTTGGTTCCATCTACTAGTGGCTCGGCAAGACTACCAATTGTTTTACCTTCCCAATTTCTAATGATGCACCCAGCTCCTGATTTGCCAGGGTTCCCTCTTGAAGCTCCATCAAAGTTTAATTTGAACCACTCGGGGTCTGGGAGAGACCACTTGGAGATTTTTCTTTTAAGCATTGATTGTTGTCCACCTTCCAAACTGATAGACGACAATTTAAGACCCTACCATCCTTGTCTTATCTTGGCATCCTATTGTGATGTTCACAACACGCCCCATTTTGCTCCTTAGCAAAACGAGGACCCCTGCTGATGTCTTGCTTTTTGCTTCTGCTTGTGTTTTTTCTGCTTTCTGGCGGTCTGGTAAAAATGAAGGTCAGGTGCATCATCATCATGATATTGCATGAGGTGGGTCATCATCATGAGGTCAGTTTGTCAAGGTTCATATTTTGTTTCTGTGACCTCATATTTTGAAAGAGCTCAAAATTCCATGCAGGTTTGCCTTTTACTTCACTTGAAAATTCGTCCATATGTGGAAGTTATGCACGGTCAAAGTCTTGGTCAAACCTGATATTCGCAGGAGGATCATCATATTTTTATATCCTAAGTCATGTCGACAGGATCATCATGATCTTGGTCTATCACCCGCTAAAAATCATGCAGTCGCAACATCCGGACGTCAATCTTAGGTGGTAGTGCTTTTTACCCGTCAAAAGGCCTTGTGCGCATCATCAGCATCATGATTTCCTTAGGAGCGTCATATTTTACAAACTCGGTTTTGCTGTATAAACATCATCATCATCATATTTGAACCCCCCCCCCGATAATATCCTGAGGTTCAAATATCATGATGACATCGGCTTTAAGTCAAGGTAAGTTCCCCCGTCGAGCGGTCTTTGTATCGCGAAGCATCATCATGACATCCTTGCATCGCCTGATCTTAAAATATCATGCTGATGGTATAAGATCACCCTGACTTAACAAAATCCACCTTCGGCATATTTGTATGCGCACATTCAAAACCTATCGCAAGGTCATCATCATGATATTTGCTAAACATTCGAAAGATGATGACGACGACTTCATATCCTCCTGGTCTCCTTTCGCAACATCATGATCATCATCCTGATCTTTCACAGAACATTCGCTGAAATTCGCTAAGTAATGAAGACATCATCATGATAATTTCGAAGGAGGATCATCATCTTCATGTCCTGATATCCGTTTGCCGAAACATCATGATGATCAGCCTATCTATTAAGAAGTGGTCGATATTACATTACTCAACAGCATCATCATATTTTGTAATATCACCCTGGCCCGAATATCATGATGACCTCAACTTATCCTTGTGCTCCAAAAACCAAATATCATGATGACGTCATCATGATAAATCGATGAGGAGGGTCATCATCATCATTTTTTATCCTGTCCTGATTGTCAAGATCATCATGATCTTGTTTGTTCACCCGATGTTTCGCAAAGTCCTCCTGCCGAAAATGCAACCTTTTGAGAACATCCTGATCATCATCATCATCATATTTTTATCCTGATGATCATCATCATCACATTTTCCCTTCGGCAGGATTTTTTCCCAAACATGATCCGGTTGGCGAAATATCATGATGACGTCATGTTCAAGTTTAACGAAGGCTCCGAATATCATGATGACGTCATCCCGATCTAATGAACGAAGAAACAAATATCCTCCTGATCATCATCATCATCTTTTTTCCTTCAAACAGGATATTTTTTCAAGCACGATCCGTTTGCCCAAACATGATGATGACGTCTTATTCCAAGTTCGACAAAGGCAAATATGATGATGATCTTCATCATGCTGATTTTTTCTTGAGAGGGTTACCTTGGCCGCGAAAGGGTCATATTCACTTCATCATCCTGATCATGCTCCTTAGGTGACTCGATATCACAAATATCCCCCTGATCTTAAATGAACATGATGATGACGTCATCCTTAGCATTTCAATGGAACCCGAATATCATGATGACGTCACCATCATCTTCCTTTCCTCGGCAGCATGATTATATTCGCATCCTCCTATTCTTCTTCAACATGAAGATGATGATGATGTTGTTCTTTTCTCCAGTATGCAGAACCCGAATATCATGACGACCTCATCTGGACCTTCAGAAGCGAGACCATCATATTTCCAGAAAATCATGATGATGAGGTATATCGACTAACCTGTTTTTTGACGCACCGACAGGGATGATCATGCCAATGGGCGGGAAATGAAGCGGTGGAGTTTTAAAGTGTTTTTTTTTTTGGCGCCTCTGGCATTTTCCCGGTCAGCGATGATTGACCCATCAATTTTGAGCAGCTTGGGCGCATTTTTGATGCGTTTTGAGCGGATTTTGGATCTGATTTTCGCGATCTTGCGCAGTCACCTAGATTTAAACGCTTATTTTAATTTTCATGCTACTTTGTGATAAATGGAATACTTATTGCCTGTCTTGTCTTGCAGGCTTGCAGTTGAGGAAGCAGCTGGAAAGTCAATACAGTGACTTCATGGAGGCAGAAGATCTGATCTCAGGAGCAAGGAGATAGAGATGAAATGCAAAAAGTCAAAGCCATTCAAGTGAAGAGGAAGGTCGCAGCTGGAGGTATTTCTGCAAAAGACAAACAGAAGTTATTGCCCAGCTGCTGGAACTTCTCAGAAGGGGCAATATTTTGCCCAGATTTGACCATTGCTCTGAGATATTTTTGAGAGCTGGTTCACCTGCATTTATTGCTGTAACTAGGGGTTTGAACCAGGGGTTCAGTTAGGTTTTTGCTGTAGTGAGGACAATCAAAATGTCTTTATATTGTGCCTCTCTACACTGTAGTACTTTACAACAGGGGCTACACAACAGAGATTCTAGGAAAACACAGCAAGATAGCTTAGCATAGTTTAGAGTAGAAGAAGGAGGTCGCCTGTTTGTCTGCAGTAAGATGTGCGTGGAATGTCTGGCTGTCTTACTGTATCTGTAAAGCTTGTAAGTTCTCTGTAGTATGATCAATGAAACTAAGAGTCATTCTTACATTGTAAATCATGTATGGCTATTCGTTTCTAATACAATAGAATCTGGAGTTCTGCATCTATCTTCTGAGTGTTCTCCTGCCCTTCTTTGTATTTTGAAATATCTTCTTTGAGAGCTTGCAATTTTAAATGTATGTTTGTGAAAATGCTCAGAACTTACATTTAGGGTTTTTACTGTGGATTTGATCAAATTACTGTGGTATTTACATAGTGGATAACAGAAGCACTTAGATCCTTCGGTAGATTAGATGAAGTGTAGATTAGATCTCTCTAACTTTTCCCAACCCATCTGAAATATCTAGCTGAAAATGTAGAAATCCAAAGGAAATTGTCTCAAATTTGAAGAAACATGATAACAGAGCTATAAGTAGACAGTTTTCATAAACAGATCAAGAAGAAAGCTGCAAAATCCAAGAAAACCCTCTAAAACTTGCAGCCCAGTATCACTTGTATGCAAATGAATAGAATACTTGTTGAAATCTATGACCTCTTTGCATATTCTTAGTCCAGTAAACCACAAAATAAACCTAAACTACGTAAGGCCCCTTGAACATTACAGCTTCACATTGACCAACTGAACTTGACCAACCGAACCATTGTAGACTTGGGATTAGTTGAATCACCAAATGATTCCTTCTTGTCTTTCAAGTATAGTTTTAGTTCATGTCATGTGAATTTTAACTTATTGTTATGATTGCATCAAAACAGTCATCAACACATCCCAGACTAAAAAAACCTGATGTGTTGAATTACCCAACGTTGAGTTGAAGACCTCAACTATACTACTTTCAACTTTATTGAGAAACGTGGGGAGAGGCAGTTCTTCATCCTGGAAGAGTCTTTTGTTTCTCTCTTTCCAGAGCTCCCAAATAAGCAATGAAGGGCTAATTGCCCATAGTTTGTGATACACCACTTTTTTATTTAAGCTGGGCCAACTCGATAGCTAGTCTGACAATCCCATTGGCATGGTAGATTTCTAGAGAAGTTTGTCCATTAGCCAATTCCAGCACAAGTTCACGAAAGGGAAGCTATGGAAGAGATGATCTCCATCCTCTGAATTTTCTTTGCACAAGCAACATCTTGATGGACCCTGGATTCTGAGTTTGGCTAACCTATCAGCTGTTAGGGCTTGAACTTGTGAAGCTATCCATAAGAAGACTCCTACCTTTGGTAAACAATTGGGGTTCCAGTACAGCTCCCTTGGGATTGCAGAGACTTCCTCTTGGTTGTCCGACAGCTTTTTATGACCTTCTTTGACACTATAGACTCTGTTTGGGGCGCCTATCCATCTAAGAATGTCCGAGCCCTGCCTAAAGCTGATCTGTCTGTTAGCTAGAACTCTGTCAAATAATTCCACTTCTACCTGACTTAAACTAAGATTTTGTGGGCTCTTCCATCTGGTTGTTAGGAGTCCATTGTAAGAAGACAGAGTCAAATAATTTCTTACCTTATCTCCCCATGCTTGGGTTGTAATAGTTTTGACATTTGCCAATCCCACCTCATTGGCCAGTTTAGGTAATCCTTGCCAAGAATCGTCCCAAAAATTAGCTAAATCCCCTCTCCTAATTTCCCAGGAAAGATGATCTAAAATGAGGTTTCTGTAGCTGCGAATGAAATTCTAGATTCTGGAGCCAGAGGGTAACTCCCTTGAAGTGAAAATGTTGTCTGCCCCTTCATCCAAGTATTTTGCTCGCACAATTCGCACCCACTTAAGATCTGGGTTGGAGAAAATTGTCCAGACCAATTTGGCTCCCAGAGCTTTGTTTTGGAGCAAAAGATTTTTATTCCCATTCCATTCCTTTGTTTAGACTCACAAAATTGCTTCCATTTTATAAGAGGATATTTGAACTGCTCAGACGACCCCTGCCAGAAAAAGTTCTTCATTTTCTTATTCAGTTTTTTGCTTGCTTTGCTTGATAGAGGGAGACAAGACACTAGATAGGTAGGCAAGGCAGAGATAACAGACTTGAGTTTCATTAACCTGCCTGCCCAGGATAGCCAGCTGTTTTTCCAGGAAGCTGCCTTATTGCTTACTTTCTCCAACAAGTTGTTCCAAGTATTTCCTGGTCAAAGATCCTTGTCCAGCGGGATCCCCAAATATTTGCAAGGGAAAGATCCTTTCTTAAAGCCTAGGATCCTCAAAATCTGAGCTTCCAATCTCGTTGTTGTGTTGAAGGAAAAAACTTCTAATTTTTCTTGACTAACCTCTTGTCTAGAGGCAATTGTGTACTTTTGGAAGATTGTCTTAAAGCTTTGGGCCTCCTTGATTTGGGCTTTCCCAAATAGCATGGTGTCATCAGCAAATTGCTGGTGAGTTATATACGGAACGCTACTAGTGACTTGAACTCCCACGATCTCCCTTAAGTTCCAAGCTCTAGTAAGTGATCTACCAAGTGCTTCAGCCATTAATATGAAAAGAAAGGGGGAAATTGGATCTCCCTGTCTTAGCCCCCGAGAAACATTGAAGAAACCTTCCAGGGTTCCATTCAAGAGGACTGAGATTCTTGGGCTTGCAATCCAGGAAAAAATCCAATCAAGCCAATTCTTATTGAAGCCAAACCCTTCCAACACTTTGAACAAAAAATGCCAATTAACACGATCATATGCCTTTTTTATGTCAAGTTTTATTATCATAGCTTGCTTTCGCATGTTTTGGATTGAGTGAATGGCCTCCTGGGCAATAATTACTCTGTCCAAAATGGATCTATTTGCGATGAACCCTGTCTGCTCTTCTAAGATCAAATCTGGAAGAAGTTTTTTTAACCTGTTTGCCATTGTTTTAGCTAAAATTTTGTAGAAGGTGTTGCAGAGAGAAATGGGCTTGAAATCATCCAAAAGTTCAGGCTTCTCTTTCTTTGGAATTAGAGCTAAAAAGGTATTATTGATCTCTTTTAGAAGCTGTCCAGAGGTCCTAGATTCCTCTAGAGCCTCCACAATGTCATTGTTGATTATGTCCCAGCATTTTTGGAAAAAACCTGCTTGAAAACCATCAGGTCCTGGCGCTTTATTTGGATGAAGTTGGAAAAGTGTAGTCTTCACTTCCTCTTCCGAAAATTTGCTATTCAGCATGTGGTTTTGTTCATCAGTTATCAACTTGGGTATATAGCCCACAAGCTCTTCTTGGGCTGAGAGGATGGATCCTTCCAGCTCGTTTAATAGGTTCTGAAAATGTTCCACTATAGCTTGTTTGACCTCTTCCACATCCTCCAAAAGTCTTCCATTTTTGTCTCTTACCCTGGAAATTCTGTTCATTTCCCTTCTTGTTTTTGTTGCATTATGAAAGTATTTTGTATTTCTGTCACCGGCAGACAACCAAACTTCTCAGGATTTTTGTCTCCAAAACACTTCTTCTTCGGAAAGGATATCATTCATTTTTGCCATCAGCATTTTTTCTTGCAAGTAACTTTGGTTGTCCATTCCATCTCTGATAATCTTCTCTAAGAGGGCTTTTAATTCTGATTCATATTGCTTTTTCTCCTCAAAGGTGTTTTTGAAATTGTTTTTATTCCATATTTTTAGATTCTGTTTGATTACTTTCAGCTTGACTGCAATGCTAAACATTTTGGAGCCGACTGGCTACATATCTTTCCACCATTGAGTGATCAAATCCATAAAATCCTTGTGCTTAAACCACATATTTTCAACTTAAAGGGGCTCCTAACTGGTCCCTTTTCTCCCATAATTTCCAAGCATACTGGGTAGTGATCTGATCCTGATAATGGTAACAACTGACTATCAAGAATAAAGGAAAAACTTATGAGATTTCCTTTAAACAGAAACCTATCCAGCTTTTTAGCTATGTTACAGAAGCCCAGCCTTCTATTTGTCTAGGTGAACTGCCCACCCCCCATCTGGATGTCAAAAAGCTCATTCCTATCCACAAAATTCTCGAAATCAAGCTAAGACTGAAGTTTCCTTCCAACTCCCCCTTTCTTGTCACTTTCTTTTAATATTCCATTGAAATCCCCTCCTAGAATATACACCTCAAACCCTAGGGATTTGTAGACTTTGTCCAATTCACTCCAAACAATTGTTTTATGAATGTAATTATTAGGCCCGTAAACATTTATCAAAAGAAAACTTAGATTGGAGGCTAGACTCCTTACCTTGCAGGCTTGCTAGAACTTACTTGAAGCCACTACTTCAACCATGACTGATTGCGGCTTCCAAAGAGTTAACAATCCTCCTGAGGCCCCTTCCACATTGACTCCACAAATCTTCCAATTCCTCAACTTTAGACTAAGACTTGCTCTTTCTTGATCTCCTAGCTTAGATTCCTGAATCAAACAAATGTCCAGTTACTGCGTATTCAGATGCTGCCGTAGCAAGCATCTTCTGTTAGGGGCATTTAAGCCCCTAACATTCCAAGTTATAATTTTCATTGTTGTTCAGGAAGGGGATCGCCCTTCCCTACTTTCAATAATGTTTGGATTTTTAATTGTCCTGAAGCCTCCCCATCCCACTTTAGTTTGTCCTTATTTGGGATCCTACTTTTGCCTCTGTGTTCTCCGCAATCTGGAATGTTTTTGTTGGTTCCTTAATTCTCAGCCCGAGCACCCCTTGTTCTATGGGGTTGTTCAAAACTTTGCTTGGGGCTTCCTCTACATCTAAGAGGACTTCATTTCCCACCATCTTGAGTTCTTGTTTTGCAAACCAGTCTTCACCTTCAAAATTGTCAATGTCGATCTCTCCTTTTTTGGCCGCATTAGCAATGTCCACCAATTCATTGCCCATGTTTATGGGGAGTCTAAATCCTCCTTACTCACTTTGTTGCCAATCATCTCAATTACTTGCGACAGTTTTTGGTCTATGGATTTAACGCTCTGATCATCATCATATCTCTGAACTAATTTGGATTCATCTTGTAGTGTTGCTTTAGGAGGGGGAGGAAGGGCTTCTTCGACTTGATCTTCCTCCTCTAAAGGTATGGGTTGCTTATTTGATGATTGCTCTGAGTTTTCCTTTGGATGAGGATCACTTTTCCACCCCAGAATTTTGACCAGAGTGTCTATGGAAAGAGGGTTGTGAATCAATTTCTGCATCCAAATACCTAATCCTGACGAAATCTTGATTTCTCTTAGAATTCTTCGATTTGGATTGCTCTTAATGCCTATCCTAACAATCATGCCTAACCCTTCTAGATTGGTCCTTTCTTCTATGCACAGAAAAGATCCTATGTCGTTTCCAATTTCTTCCAGAATCCTGGGGTCCCAATATTCAAGGGGAAGGTTAGGCAGGATATACCAGTCATGAATTTTTTCCAAACGGTGTGAAGTTGGATCAAACCCAGCCTTCCAACGACTGATGTAAAAGCCGCTACCGTCAAGTATCCAAACCCCTTCTTCAATTTGAGCCCTGATGGCTACCGTAGGGCAAATGACCACAAAATAATCATTTTCCAGCCTTTTAAATTCCAAATCCTTTCCCCATTTGCCATACCACTAGGTTTCTAGACTTTGCCAATTTAAATCTTTACCGTGCCATTTGATTATTAATGTTGTATTTTCTAGTTTCGAGACTTGATCCTGAATTCGATTTGCTTTGAGGGTTATTGTTAATTCCTCTTCTCTATCTTCTTCCCTCTTTCCATGATTTTGATTTCTGGGTTGCAAATTTTGTGTCTGGTAATCCCTACGCTGGCCGCCACCTCTAGGGTTTCTCCTACACCTTTGTTGTAAAAAATTCTGCTACCTTTGTATCCATTGCCTTGAACCACGATGACCTCCATTTTGTTGTCGCCTTCTTCCCTGGGGAAGCCGATCACCGTGCCATCTCCACGGATCTTCCAGCTGATGGGGAAAGTGTTGACCAACGCCGACGACTCTACCATTCCTATTTTCCTGATATATGGCCTATTCGTGCTCTCTTCAAGGAAACCTTCGCCCATCTCTTCGCTCCATAAAGCTTCCCTCCATTTCTGCCTCCCACCATTCTGGAATTTGTCACTCTGCAAATTGATTGAAGGGCAAAGATAAATATTTGACAAAGAATAAACATGATTTTAACTGAGAAACTAATTGTGGAGACTGATGATATATTGGCAAGGGGTGCCAAAATAATTACATTATGTGAGCATAAAAGCATTTCATGTGGACGTGAACCATTTCTAATTGGAGCTCTTTTGTTTTTGCACAAGAGTCTATATTCCATTTTCATTTCTTCTATTATTGGTTGATGGCTAAGAAGCATCAATGTCCTAATGTGTCATTCTTTCTTGAACAAAGAATGCTTAGCTCAGGTCAAGGGTGGATTTTCCTTTTGGTTGATACCTGTGGACCTTTAAAACCTATATCTGATCTAATGTTACATGATGAAGATATCTTATTCAGACTAGCTAAGTAGTAATGTGGCACATTAAAGGTCGATAAGGGAGCCCTAACAGATACCGTCCGTGGCAGCAAAGGAAGTCCTCAGCAAAGGAAGTCCTAGGATGGAATAAAACCTTCTTTTCTGCCACAGTTCAGGAATTAATCTCATGGACTAATCGCCACTCTAGGTCTAGGTGAAGGTGCAGGTTTGGAAAGTTCACTAACACTTGTAGGTTTTGGTGTAACGAAAAACCTATATTTTTTGCCACATACGAGCATTGGTCATGCTCAAGATTCATCAAACATGGAAAAACCAGAAGAAGTGTAGCCCATGACCAAGATTCATCAAACATGGAAGAACCAGAAGAAGTGTAGCCATTGCCTTTGGCCGGTATAGAGGCAACTAGGATAGGATATTGATGGAGCTGATGGAGCTGTTACTGAAGAAATATACATATTTGGAAATACATATATTTCTTTAGATAATTATTTTATGCTTTTTAAAAATTTAATTGTTAAGTCTTTTACCATTATGAATATTTATAAGATTATCATAAATGGATTATATCATTTTGCAAGAAAATTTTAGATTTATGAAGTTTTTAAATAGTAAATCATTTTTTTAATGAAAATTTTAATATATTTTTATTATGAATCACATTAATTAATTAAGATTCATTTACTTTTTAAAAACAAACCAAAAAATGTTAATTAAAAAAAATGCAATCATATATTAAATACACACATTACATAATTAATTGCTTCTTTCATATAACTTATGAAATAATATTTTTTATCTACTTATTAAATTAAAACATAACTATTTTTTATCTAATCCTATTTTTATTAAAAAGGGAAAAAAAAACTAGTTATTAATTATTCTTAGGACAATAATATTTTTTTCTACCACCCTACTTTTATTTATATATATATATATATCCTCTTGAATAGCTTTGTAGTAGGTATCTTGGTAATGACTTTCCCAATAATTTTGTATTCATGTCAAAGTATTGGATTGCATGCTTTCGAGGGGCTGCCGTAATTGAATTCATACTTCCAAACGCACAACTCATTTACCCTTTGAAGTTTTTTCTAGTGTCATATAGTTAAGCTCTACCCTATTGGGAAGCTTTCGTTTTATGATTAATATGACATTCAAATTTAGATTTTTCATATTTTTTTAATAATAATTTTTTTAAATAAAATATTAAAGTTGTTGTTATTAAATTATATTAAATTTAATGATTAAAAGTAAATTTTATTTAATAAAAGTAAGATAATTATTCACTATTTTTTAATAAGGATTATATGTAAAATTTAGATTAATTATTTGGTTGATGAAAATAATGTTTAAATAGAGTGAAAACTATATTCTCACTTAACTTGTGATTGGTATTAGGGGAGAGGACCCAATAAATAACTATGCCTCAATAATCACTATGGTGTTAGGCATTTAGACCCTAATTAAGTATATTAAAAGAATTAGTAGTTGAGAAATAATATACTAGAAAATATTTAATAAGAAATCAATACATGTGCATGTGTGAGTAATTATACACTTCATAAGAAAGAACCAATCATATGGTGACACATAAGACGATTGATACTACATGTTTTGGGCCACATGTTTTGGTCTAACTTTTTTTGGACTATTTTTGGATAATTGGACAAAGATGTAGCTAATTAGGGTACATGTTGATACCTAGAGATCCAAACAATAACTTTCAATAGGTACATACAAAGATGTAGCTAATTAGGGTACATGTTGATACCTAGAGCTCCAAACAATAACTTTAAACACATACATACAAAGATGTAGCTAATTAGGGTATGTCCTAATACCTAGAGCTCCAAACAATAACTTTACACACTACATGGGTGATACCCACAACTCTAAACAATAACTTTAAACAATTAACTTGGATACAGAGAGATATGCTAAAATTTTCATGAAAATCTGATGTACCATTTGACTATTTTTAGCTTGGATACGAATGTATGCTGAAATTTTCATTAAAATGGGATGTACCATTTGACTATTTTTAAATGTCATCAATAGTAAAAGACAAATATTTACCACTTTTTATTGTGAACTATTTAAAAGCTTTACCTATGTGGGTGTAGGGTCGGTCCTTTCCGGTAATCTGACAACTTTTCAGCAACGTGGTAAGAATTTAAGACGTCTGACCTTTAAGGGTTTTGAAATTAATGGCATAGCAGCCAATTAGAATAACCAGTACAGGTGATTATCTATAACTTGAGATCAACGAAACTACGATTAGCAGAAGTGGAGCCATTTAAGAGGAGTTAGATTGATTTCAATATCAAATCTATACGAGGGGTTAGATCGACCAGGGAGTATGGAGGTTCTATTCTTTGTCATTTCATGCCTGCTAGTTTTTACAAATCATCAGCAACTCTATTGTTCGGCGGTGGTAACCCAGAAATTGGGTGAGTGCATTATTTCAATCTTTCGTTTCAAATCTCTATTTTTCATTAGAGAGATGCATATAAAATTTTCAATCGTTTACCTTTGGTATATAACATTAATGTGCGACGTTTTGTGCTTGGTGTTTGCAGAATATCCATTTCCGTTTATGACAGTAGATGCTGAAAAAGCAGCTGCAAGAACATATGATTATATTGTGGTTGGAGGAGGTACAGCGGGGTGTCCTCTGGCAGCAACACTGTCACAGCATTATTCTGTTTTGTTATTGGAAAGGGGGGACTCTCCCTATGGAAATCCTGACATTGAAGATAATAAAGGAGTTTTCAAGGTTCTTGGGGATCCCAGTGGGTTCCCTTATGTCGCTGAGGGATTTGTCTCAGAAGATGGAGTGCAGTTGGTAAGGGCAAGAGTTCTGGGAGGAGGAACAGCCATCAATGCTGGCTTTTACAGCAGGGCAAGCTCGGAATTCATTCGGAAGATGGAGTGGGATGAGAAACTTGTAAATGAGTCGTATGAATGGGTGGAGAAGTTGAATGCCTTCAAACCAGACAAGCTTTTTCGTTGGAATTCTGCTTTCAAGGATGCGCTTTTGGAAGCTGGAGTGCTTCCTTATAATGGGTATACTTTGGATCATTTGGAAGGCACCAAGATTGGTGCTTCAACTTTCGATAACAATGTTAGGAGACACACAGCTGCAGATCTTCTCAAATATGCAAATGCAGATAACATTGTAGTTCTTCTCAATGCTACAGCAAGCAGAATCCTCTTCGATTCCTCATCAGGTACACTTGCATTTTTATTTCACGTTTTCCTTGTTTCCAATTCTGTAGATAATTGGCTTCATATTAGATAAATTTAACTTTCTAGATTTAGATAGAGGGTCTCTATTATTATTTTAATCTGTCCGTGAGTTTGGAGTGTTTTTTTTTGTGTAAAAGTCCTTGTCCTGACATTAACAAAAGCCATTACTGGTAAGAATTACTCTGTTCCTTTGGTGGGTTTGCAACTTTGCTGTATTTTCAATCGTAAAAGTTTTCTTTCAGTACAACGTAAGGCAGCTTTCTATTGTCTTTGTGCCGTGGATGGTCTGGACTGGTTTACTTATTGTAGCTTTCTGCAGCTTTATTCATTTGTATCTTTCTTGCTTTAATTCAATAAAAAAAATAACTTTCTGTACAACTTTCTGTACGTTTGGTGGGTTTAGTGTTTTTTTTAATGGTAATAAGACAGCTTTCTGTACCTTTTTTCTGTTTGTGGTATTGTATTCATTTGTATCTTTCTTGCTTTAATTCAATAAAAAACAACTTTCTGTACATTTGCTGGGTTTAGTGTTTTTTTAATGGTAAAGACAGCTTTCTGTACCTTTTTTCTGTTTTTGGTATTGTATCAAAACAAAGTAAAATACAATCAACAATGCCGTAAAAGTGCTGTAATGAATAGGTGAGAAGATCCAATAATTGAATACCTTAATTTCTCACCTTTCAAAATTGTATGCAGTCATTTTGAATTGAATTGGATCCAAATTTTTATAATAGTTACCTGACAAGTCTTCTACTTAAACTTAAAATTTGAGGTTTACAGGCTAAAAGATGCCAAAAACAGGGCCTTTAAATCTCTAACCAATGGATAACAATTATGAGAATATTTGAAATTATTGATGTCAATTACTGACCATTTTTCCCTTTCTAGTTTATTTGAATACTCAAATCATTTATTTAATCATTATTTTATAATATCTCTACACTTAACAATATAAACATACCACTAAACAGTAAAATAAATTAATTACCAAAATATATTATTTTAATAATATATTATTGTTAATCTAAAGCTGAACACCTAACTCTAACTATTGTTTTGCCCACTATTAAAAAACCTAACTAAATCTTCCACCCCACCTCCCCTGATTTCCTTTTATCCAGCAGAGGATGCATCCAACGTTTGATGCATGCTGGGATCTTCCAACTAAAAAATATAGCCATTCCGATTACCGTGATCGATTTCTAGGAAGTCGTTTGGAAAAAAACTTGAAGACAATATTTATTTCAGAGTTTACAAGGGGAAAACACTGGAAGCAAACATGAAACTGTTGTAATTTCGTTTCATTCGCAAAACACTCGTTTCAGTCCTCTTAAATCTTTTCCGCCTTCTTTTGAAATATCAATGGCCTACTGGGTTTTTGATGGCCTATTGGGTTTTTGTTGTCCTATCGTTAAATATAAATGACCTATTGGGTTTTTGTTGTCCTATTGTTAAATATAAATGGCCTATTGGGTTTTTGTTGTCCTGTTGTTAAATATAAATGGCCTATTGGGTTTTTGTTGTCCTATTGGGTCTTGTGGGTTAACCGTGGACCTGATTTGATGCAGAGTAATTCCGATTCAGGCTCAGGTTCTGTTCTGCCATGGATCAGAGGGGGAATTAACAATCCAGACCATAGTTTGATGTTTACACTAAAAGTGAAATGATCTATATCATTTTTTTTGATTAATTATAATCCCTGTATACTGTGTGGATTTTCTTCATTTACGTGGGCTTTTATTTTTTGAGTTTTTTTATTAAACAAAATATTAGGAGAGAGGACCCAATAGTTGAGCACCTTAACTTCACGCCTCTCAAAATCATACATGGTAATTTCGAATCACTCCAAAATTTTTACAGCAGCTTATTTGGCAAGGCCCCTGCTTATAACTAAGATTCAAGGGCCACATCATCAAATATGATGCCACATTGTTGCACGCTTTTTGTTAAGGTGTCAAATCGTTCCCCCACAAAAAGACTGGACCAATAGGTGTACATTAAGTCATGTTTTGTTGGTGCACTGATGTGGCATCACATGATTGGTTGCTTTTAAATCTAAGGAGCACATTTAGTTCAATTATAAGTACTTATAGTAAAACTAACAACCTTAAAGTCACAACTACTAGTACTAAACTTTTAAAAATATTAAACCTTAAATACACAAATACTATCACACCTATTGGAACATGCTAGCAATTGAGTCCTCTCCCCTAAATACACACGTTTTTTTTATTTAATTTTTTTCATTTCACTTATTTCTGCCGTATTCAAACTATTTTATCTTCTTCCAAAAGAAGTCTGTCTAGGCTAAGTTTCGTCGACAATCATTTTCCTCGCCATTTGCTGAGGACAATGACTATTATCCTTTTATTTAAGAAAGTCTCTTGTTTCACTAGTTTAGTTTGCTGAAGATTTTCCAGCAAATTTAATCTGTTGAACAATTTTTTGTTTGCATCGATACTGTTTCAGAAAAACTTCCCTTGGGGGGAAAGCTTGTTTCATCAAACAAAAATTTAAATTGTTGCAGTTAAACACTTAATGTTAAGATTCTTATGCAGCTGGATAAAATGCAGGGGAAACATACCTCTGGTTAAATGTTCAAATCCAATTATCAAATGTAGCGGGAAACACAACAATTCAAACTGCAATCACTGTAAACAGTCAGGCATTGCATAATCCTATTGTTGTTATAAGTTTATAACCCAGATATTGCATGCAATCATACAGTAGTGTGGCTGATTCCTAACAATTTAAACTTTGGCAAAGTGACTTTCAGCAATAAACTAACATGTATAAAAGAATAAGCTACAAACATACGAATGTGAAATATATGGTTTAAGGTGCACTCTATGCTTGCTTAGCCACTGTCACATAGTGAAGATGCCATTAATTTTAGTTACTAATTGGGAGTCTCTTTCAGTCATTAAATTGCAGATTCCTGAGCTCTTTGACATTTGGAGTCACAACTTGAGAGCAGGAAGCTTTGCTAGATTATTAGAGAGCAAATGGTTACATAGATTGTCTCAGAAGGTTCCTCCTATACTTGCTTGGCCAGGGTTGCGTTTGGAAGCCTTGTCAGAATTAAGTTTAATTGTGTTTGGTTTGGGCAGTTCCCATTTTCTTATTGGCAGCATATTGAAAGCCCGCCTCTTGAATCTGATACCTATTTTCCATTCCTTTGCATCAATCATGCTGCTGAAGTGAATTTTGCATGATTTGGGAAGCTCGGTTCTTTCCAAGATAGTATTTGGGATGATTTTTACAATATCCTCTGTTAAATGTGCCAATTTCATCCATTGTTTGATTTGTTTATTCACTCGAATTTTTACCAAGGGGTTGATGCTGGAGAAAGAGGCCAAGTCATGCCTGACTTTCTAAGTAAAATAGCATATGAGAAACATATGTTCTATGTTATCTTTGTCTTTGAGGCGGAATAAATGGAGCAGTTTATCCACTCTCTGTTTTTAAGGGCATATAGAAACTTTCCATGCATTAGGAACCATATAAATTGATTGATTTTTGGCCAAGATCTGATTTTCAATATTTTTCTCCATTTGGGGTTTCAGTTACCAGTAGGGCTCATCAAGTGCATTTAAGCAGATGTTATTGTGCATTGATCATTGCTTGAAGTGGCCTATATGCATGTTCTTTCCTACCCGTGAAATAATTTGTTAGTTGAGAAGCTCTGATTTGATGTGGTCTATTGCCTCACTAAAATTGTTTTGTGATCATAGTAAATTTTTGTTAACATTTGTAATTAACCTAGTCAAATGTGTAATAATATGAAAGATGATACAAAGTGTATGAGTATTAGTCAACAAGGTCATGGCAGCTAGAGTTTTAGTCAATTTAATCATAAAAAATTGTTGAAGACGAATCTAATATCATAAGTTTTTGCATCCATCACAATTAAACATAATAAGTCTAAAATGGAACAAATTGAAAGTCGCGTATTCTTTTAGATGAATAGTGAAACATATAATAATTGACAGCTTAAATGCATGTCTAGTTAACATAATACATTTTTATATCATGGTATTTGTGTTAGAAATGAAGGTGAACAACTATAAAATGGAAATTTAATTTAAACTGTTATAACTATTAATCCAGTGCAAAACCAAATGGAGATTATAGGGAATCAAATCAACAATACAAATAAATAAAGGAATAGAAGAACCGAACATACAACATAGTGTTTATGTGGAGAAACTCTTCCGGGGAAAAACACTACACAATAATAGATGCACCAGTCTATATTAATTTCAATAGAGTTTACAATACATCACTAACAATTTCCTCTTTAGTCTTCAATCTAGTAGCACCTAATTTTCAATCTCAACTCTCTACCACACCATAGTCGTAATACAATGCCCTCATTAAAAGAGTGTTGCCTTTTAAGATAAAAACCCTAACATAACTTCTATCATTAATCTGTGACCTAATGACAAATGGTCTAGATTGACTACGAAATTACAATATTTTATAAGGCAATTTAATGGGTCTAGAGCGACTGCCAAGCCATTAATGAGGAATGGCTCTCCTCACCTCATTTAATGGGTGCAAATCAGTTACGAAAAAGGAGGGTATGGGCATCCATGAATGCTCACACCAACTCTTGAATCGCAAGAGCTCTCTCTAAGCGGTTGAAAGACTCTTTTATCATAATAGATATCTATCTTTTAATGATACTCTCATTACGAGAGACAAGATCCATTTTATGGTGGCTACAAGTTCATGGGTCTGAATTTGCTCATTGGTTGAGAGG
This sequence comes from Cunninghamia lanceolata, assembly GCA_027924645.1. NCBI lineage: Eukaryota > Viridiplantae > Streptophyta > Pinopsida > Cupressales > Cupressaceae > Cunninghamia > Cunninghamia lanceolata. The sequence continues at coordinate 2,743,332 of BSBN01001332.1, forward strand.
AAGATTATGAGTTCATAAAGATAGAGGAATTTTAATAGTTGCAGAGGATTATGGAAGACGCTAGGGCATGGAGAAGAGTAGAAGGGAGGAGTGAGAGAAGGAAGACTTAGTTGGGGTCATTTGGCAATATGCAGAGGTTGTGGCAGCCACTCTCTAGTCACCTGGATGAATCTAAATGCCTCGAAACAACAGGCTCGAGCATACACACTATCCTTGTCTTTCATTCAAAGCACCTAAGGCTGAACTCCACAAAATACTGGTATGATGGGAGCCCCTGTTTTGAGGATCAGCTTTAGCTCTTTCAAGCACAAAATGAAGTGTGCATAATTAGCAGATAAAAATAACAAGATGCACAGATGCTGAGTGAATAGCCTCCTCTATTCATCGAGGTATGTTGTCTCCTCCTTGAATTGAATTTTTGTCAAGAAAGACTTTGAATCCCTTGTTCTTGAGATTATGAAAGATGAGACTGGCTACATTTTAGAAATACATCATATCTTGGGAGCAGCTACAGAGCACTGTTGGGATTGCTGTAAGCATAGACATCTATTCTTTTATAGTTCATGATAGCTAAGTGTAGATACCCACTATTGATTGTTGAACTTCTCTATCAAATCTGTGTGATCTTTATTATGTTCAATGTTAAATCATGTCCTTTGAACCACACAAATGGCACAATCTCATAGGAGAATGAGATGGGTATGAAATAAAATATAAACATAGCATTGTGGTAGTTCAATTCTCCTCCCTATTGCTCTAAGGATTTAAAGACCTTTGGATTATATTTAAGAAATATTTATTTTGAATTTTGGGGTAGGGAGCTTCCAAACAGTCTACAGTCATTAGGCAAATGCTTACCTCACTCACTAGAGTGACTTTTTCTATTGTTTTTACTATTCACATTGATTGTGGAAATAGTGACCTTGTGTTAGGCTCTGGCATGCATAAGGTTATAATGTGGCTAGGCAAAGATATGCATCATGATTCATTACATTTTGGACTATTATCCTATTTTAAACAATTTAAGGTTGTTACCCTTGAGCTTTTATAGAGATCATAATGGTGATATTGTTGTCGGATGCTTATCAAGTTGACCACCTAAATCATTGATTGGTGGGCTCTGGGTATTGTTTATACTCCATATCCTTAATTCTAGCTTTGAAATAATTGAACAATATAAGTGGGGACAAATCAACAAAGATGGAATGAAAGGATGGTTAATTTTTTGGATTAGGATTGATAATAGGAACTATTATCTATATTGATTACTTTTGTACAAGTTCATATGGTGGTGATGACTTCATTTAGTGGCATTGGAACCACACTGTATTGAACACATTTTAATGTTAGAAGTTGATATCTTTTTGTATTTAGTTTATGGTTGGGGGTTAGAGGCATTAATTGACTACATGATGTTCTTAAGTATGAGAACCTTAATATTGGAAATATCCTGGGAACCAAGAAAAAAGTACTATAGTTGTATTGGACGTTGTATGATTGCACACTAAATGAAATACAATCTATCCTTTAGATTTGATGGTATTATTGAGATTGAGTTAAGAGATAAAATAGTTGTGATCACATTGTATAACATCTTCTAATACCTTATTGATGACCATTAAGGTCATATTTAATATAAATGCAAGTGTGAACACTATCTGGACCATGATCTAGACTATCATAAGAATGTGGGGTTGTGCCATAAGACAAATGAAATTAAAATATTAAGAATATTATTATTCGATGTATATCTTTATATCTTGGTTCTAGGGATATAGTGTTTCTAACCATCTAGAGTATGAATCAAGTATTGACCATGTTTAAAGAAAATTTAAATTATTGGTGTAAGTTTTTCAAGCTCCTTATAGTTTTCCTGTGGCCTTGAAGATGCATGTTAAATGATTCTAGTTAAGGACACCATAACGTGTTATGATTACGATAATGATATCATTGAATCATATTAAGGTAGGACATCATGTGGAACCATATAGGGCCTTGCATAATCATCACTTTGTGATGATATTCTAACCAATGATATTGTTGCCTTGCGCTCTATTGTGGTTGGATTCATTTATATTGGTTATACTATTATGCTTAAAATTTTAAGTGTGGATTTGGCTTGGGCACTTTGTCCTCATATGATTCTATCATCAAAGGTGCATCACTTAAGAAGGGTTCTAGCTTGTCTAGGCAGAATTACAACTCAAAATGATGGAGAGGTCTAACTGGGGATCTCAGTGTCCTTGGGTAGAAGCTCTATTGTATAGTCTTGCTCTATGGTGAACTTAGTTGTGTTTCTTTGCCTTTGGTTAAGCCTTATTAATTGATGGGAACCATTAAGAGGAACCTTGTTGGAGTGTGCTATAGAAATTAATAAAACTCTATGAACTGTGGTTTTGTTTTTGAATGAGTATTGATAATTAGTGATGTATTACACTATTTAGTCTTAAACCCTTTTATGGTTATCCATCCTCCTTTTGTATTCTTTCTATTTCACTTCTAGGAGGAAAGTTACTTTAGTGGCAAAGAAACATTGAGAGTAGGAACCTATGTATAAAACCCTTGAGATAGTATGTGAGGAGAACTACATGTGACTTCGATCCCATTTGGAAGCGGGTATGTAGGCAGTTCTTGGGCAAAGGATGCCCCTATACCTCAAGTCCGTAGGGGAGGGGTTTAGTGAATGACTCTGAGGTATGGGGTGTTCCTAAACTTGATCAACCTTCCCTCTTTGATATGTTTCAACTTGAGGCTAAAACTACATGATGGAGCTATGAACCCACCTTCCAATTAGAAAGTCTCATTATATAGACCTGAGCTAGAAAAAGACACTGTATCAATACTAAGCTCCTATACTCTAAAGTTGTTGGGTCAAGTTCTCTTAAGCTGCCCCAATCTTTAGATGAACTCTTAGAATTAACATCTTTTTAGTTTGTCTCTAATGTAATGTATGAAGGTGCCTTTGGACTTGTCTCGATTAATATAATTAGTGTTTTGCATGTTGAGCACTATGGGCTATTCATGGTGGGAATTAATAAGTATGGTATTTATTCTTTACTGAGCTTGTGATTGTTAATATGCAAAAGATATGCACTCAGAAATAGAATTATGTTTAAAATTAGTATTGTGGGTTTGAGTTGTGTATGATACATACTGTGTTTCAAAGTGACCATTGAATGTATGGTTGGCCATTGATATTACATTGAGTTTATATATGTTTATGCCTTTGTGACTAGATAGAGTCCAGCTTATGTGGGTTCAATATATATTTATTGAGGGTTGACCTATAATATAGACCCCTCAACATATAGGACTGGGTGTATTGGTTCATGGACCTATATGTGGTATGTAGTTGAGTCAACCTAACTCATCTTGGTGAATCTTTGTGATATCCTTATTGTGTGTACCTGGCCATAAGATGATCCACATGTCAGAACTGAGTCTGATACAGGTGCGGATAGCTAGCTTTCACCAGTACTGTGCAGGTGACAGATGCCAGGTGCTATCCACCATATCTTAAGATGAGCCGGTTGTCACCAGTAGCACGGAGGTGATAGATACTAGGAGCCATCTAGGTTATAATATATGTACAGTTTAGTCGGTTGTCACTACTATAGTGGAGGTGACAGATACCAGGTGCTATCTGCCATATCTTAGGGTTAGCCTGCTGTTACCAGTACCACAGAGGTGACAGATGCTAGGACCTACCCTTTGGTATGTAGGGCTTAGCCGGCTTTTGCCAGTACCATGCAGGTGATAGATGCCATGAGCTACCCCATACCAGGTTGGACCGACTTTCACTAGTGGCATGGAGGTGATAGATGTCAGGATCCACCGACTCGACAGGTTCAACAAGATATGGAAATCTTATTAATGGCCACATGTGATGTATGTTGTTACACCTACTCCTTAGCCAATGATGACAACAAGTAGTATGGGATACTTGTTTGTCATCATAGTAGGTTGTGAGTATGTATGTTGTTACACCTACTCCTTAGCCAATGATGACAACAAGTAGTATGGGATACTTGCTTGTCATCAGAGTTGGTTGTAAGTATGTATGTTATTGCACCTACTCCTTAGCTAGTGTTGACAACAAGTAGTATGGGATGCTTGCTTGTCATCACAGTTGGCTATGAATCAAGAAAAGGATGGGATTCATGGTGTATCATGAGATGCACTAACATTCCTTTGTCTCGATAGGAGGTATTCATGAGCTTATGTGCTAGTGCACTAGGTAATAGAAGAGGCATGTAGTAGGTTGCATGTACTTCCTCTTACTAGTTGGTCACTATGTATGTGTGAGTGAATCCTTATGTGCATTTGTATTAAGGACCTAATGTGTTGTGCATCGTCACATTTGAGCCCTTGCTAGTGATGACTGCAAGTAGTATGGGATGCTTGCTAGTCATCATAGTCAGTTGTAAATTAGGAAAAATGATGGAATCCATGGTGTACCATTAGATATGTACCAACATTCCTTTTTCAGGTTTGGGATATATTTGAGGACTTGTGCTCTAGTGAATCAGACAAATGGGAATATCATTGCAATATGGGTGTTTCTTGTTACCTGGACAAGATATTAACTTATGATGTGCATATGATGCTTGAACAAGCTATTCACATTGTGTATTTGTGAATTAGTCACATTGTGTATATGTGTTTCCTTCCCTAGTAATTGACATTGTGTATATGTGATTTAGGTGTGAATTAAACACCTTGTGTATATGGGTTGTATGCATGAGCTAGTCACTATGTGTGTATGTGACACATGCATGAATTATTCTCCCTGTGTATGTGTGTTGTATGCATGAGCTAGTCGCTCTTTGTGTAAGTGACGCATGCATGAATTATTCTCCCTAGTGTATATGTGTTGTATGCATGAGATAGTCACTTTGGTTGTATGTGATGCATGCATAAGTTATTTTCTCTCTATATATGGGATATGCAATAGATAGTCACATTGTGTATATGTGGCATATAGATGAGTTAATCATTTTGGTTATATGGTTTGTATCTATGAGCTAGTCACAGTTGTATGTGTGACCTGTGTGAGTGATAATCACATTGCGTACAAGGAATGCATACTTGAGCCTGTCACTATGTTGTTTTGAGTGTTTCCATACAGTGATGTTCGTATTGAACTAACATTTGACTGGATTGCATTTGCAATCATACTATTAGATATGAATTGATTTGGAATTATAAGATTCACTTAAAGACAATGATCTAAAGGTGAAATTAAAGATCTCATATCAAATGAGAGGATGAAGCCTCTATTATTGTTGATTACAAACTACGAAGCCTCTGATTCCCATGAGGGGATACGTAGGCAGGGCCATTGCAAATGAACCCTGGAGGTTTAGGTCTAGGTCTAGGGATGACCCTAACCTTTGGATCTTACCATACTCTAGTGCGAATATATGAGTTTTGGCATATAGGTGTTGTCATGACTATGAATGGTAAGTCTTTGAAGCTGGCAATTCTAAATTAGATAGAAGATGCTTCAACATTTAAGATAGTACTTGATGAGTAAAAATTTTTTTGTAGTAACCATGGTGGTTATTACATTGGTATCAAAGCATGGTTCAAACACTGGACCTATAAAGCTCATTAAACTCTGAGAAAACGTAGATGAATTTACACTGCTAGTTCATAATAATTGAACTTGTCACTCAATATGAATGTGATATCATGGAATTTCCTTAAATAGACTTTTAATCTTGTAAAATGGTTGATCTTCCCTAATCAACAATACTTAAATTAGTGTGGAAGGAAATTAGATATGGGAATTGTAAAGGAATATCAGAGTGCACAACAAAAAGTAGTGGCATGTGATGATTACTATTCCAGTTGTAGCTCGATTTTACAAAATAACATACAAAAAGCTTCATTGACAAAACAGGAGCAAGTTTTACAAAAAAAATCCTTCAAAATATTACATTGGAGCTGTGAGAGACAACTAATAAAACTGAGGCTATACCAAAAAGGTGACAAAAAGATAAACATAACAAAATCCACCCCGTCGGCATATCAAGGATTCACAGTAGCATTAAGATCCTGAACAAGGTAATTCGGTTCCCCCAATGCATTTTCTTCAATAGGCGAGCCTGGAGGAGGAGGAAGAAGAGGTTGAAACTTAAGTAAGAACAACAAAGCTTGGAATTTTTCATCCACATGATTAGCTAACCTCTCACCGATCTCGTTACCATGAGCATGATTAGAAAAATGCAGAAAATCTTCATTTTCATTCAACAGAGAAGAACAGACAGCATTGAAAACACAATTATGAGCAGGGGAATGAAGAACTTGGCACTTAGTGAAAAGTCCACCAATTAGAGCCTCTGAGCTGAAGAGATCATAATTCTAGAAAGCTTCATTGACACTATCATCAGAAAAAAGGAAATGATGGACATACTTATCAATTAGCTGTCTAACCAAACCAACATCTTGAGATAAATCCATGGCATTAGAAGCAAAAGCCATAAAAATATGAGAAGGATATGAAACTTGAACATGGCCCTCAAGAATATCACTTCCCACAACATCTCTAATAGCCTCCTCCACCTCTGGGCTATCTATAGTAAAAATAGACTGTAATCCATCCGAAGAAACAAAACCAATAAAAGTAGTTTCCCACTTTGAAACTAGAAAGAACAACCTACAGTTAAGCTGGACTTCCATAACAACCACACAGAGCAAGAAAAGTTAAGCAAATAAGATAGTTAATCACATAAGCACTCACAAATATATAATCGGAATGGATCAAAGAACAATAATTAGATAACGTCATCTTTGATGTAGGAAATAAATGAGATTTGCTGCGAGATGATGCTGAAGGAACGAAAGGACACAAATACTTACAGAGGAAATGAACAAATGGATAGCTAAACTCAGAAACCAAATGGCTGAACATGCGAAAATATTGACTATACAAAATAATTGACACCTTGATGCCACATACAAAAGGCCACACAAGTGAGAATTAAGCCACACACCCAGGCGAATCATAACATACGATTTCCTCCAAATGAGGGTAATTACCAAAAAAATTTGCGTCAAAAGTGACTAAAGGTGAGCCCAAATCAAACCCCAAATTAGCTATGGCATCAACAAGCTTATTACCTTCTCTAAGGGTATGGGATATAATGAAACTCTCAAAAGAATCCAGAATATACCACACCTCTTGTAGAAGATAATCAAGTTTCCAACTTTGAAAATTATGTTTTTTCAATGCATTAATAATTATTAATGAATCCCCCTTAATATGGAGTCTTGGAATCTTTAGACCAAAAGCCAATCTTAGGCCCTCAACAAGAGCAAGGATCTCAGCCTGATTATTAGTGCCATTAGAAACTTTACTAGAAAAGGCCTTAAAAACTTCTCCTTCCATATTTCTAAAAACCCCTTCGATGGAAGAAGGTCCAGGCTTACCGCGAGAAGCCCCATCGAAATTGAACTTGATAAAATCTATAGAAGGAGGCACCCATTTAACTAAATTTCTATCCTGTTTAAAGACTGTTATAGGATTTATAATAGGAAAAGAACCTAAAAAAGGCCAATTTTTCAAAATAAAATTATCCCAAGAGGAGAAATGAAGATTAGAGAACTTTATAGATTTAAGATAATTTAGGACTACCTCTGAAATAGACTTTTCAATAATAAAGGAGATAGCCTCAAAATCCTTGCTTTCTTTTCTAAAGATCCTTCTATTCCTTTCAAGCCAGATGCTCCAAATAACAATAGAAGGCGCAACAATCCATATAGAAGCAAAAGTAGAACCTTTAAATAAGATAGGCCAACGATGAAAAAGATCCAACAAAGAATTAGGAAGAGGAGAAAACCAGCTTAACTTGAGGAAGAGCCAATTCCAAAAAGAGAAAGCAAAAGGACAAGAAATAAACAAGTGGTCAATATCTTCCTCACAGTTACCACAGAAAACACAATTAAAGGAATCCATAATCCCCAGTTTGCACAATCTCTGACCTGTTAAAATTTTATTCTTTAAACCTAACCATGCAAATGCCCCTGCTTTCTAAAGACAAGCATCATTCCAACAAAGCAAGTGTGGCCAATCAGAAATAGATGGAGATTCTAAGGTGGATAAATATCTATAACCATCCCTGACAGAATAAGAACCATTATTGGAGAAGGACCAAAACAATTCATCTTCTTGTGGAGAAAAACACACCATCCTATTACTTAAAATATTACCAAAGAGAATTTTCTGATTCTCAGGAAAAGAACAATTTGAAAAATCTTTCCAAGCGATATTGTAAAAAGAACCTACTTTAGTAACTGAAAGATAATCCATTACTCTAACATCCCAAGCTGACAAAAGGTAAAACTTAGCCTGATCCAAATCCTTAAAAGAGGAAAGAGGAGAAAAACCATTCCAAGAATCTTCCCAAAAGAAGGCTTTAGAACCATTATTAATTTTCCAAGAAAGGTGAGGTAAAAGAACTTCTCTGCAAGAGACTAGGAAATTCCAAATTGAAGAGCCTTTAGGGGGGTTAGCAACTATAAAAATCCTATCAGAAGAAAGAGAATCCAGATATTTATATTGAAAGAATTTACACCATTTAATATTAGGATTAGAAAACATCTTCCAAGCCAACTTAGCACCCAAAGCTTTGTGTTGAATAGAAATATTATGAATACCTAAACCACCAAGAGTCTTTTTAATACATTTATTTTAATAATAAATAGTTTTTTTTTCTTTTTCTTATTCTTACTTTAATACATTTATTTTAATAATAAATAGTTTTTTTTTCTTTTTCTTATTCTTACTTTTTTATGGGAAGAACTCAAAAAAACTACTTATAGACTACAAACCATTTTTTTTTCTTGATTTAATAATTTGAATTTTTTTGATGAATATTAATTGCAATCAATTATTTATATGTTTGTATTTATTGTTCTTCATCTTGAGGCATTATATCTTATTAGAATGATTGGTTGGAACATGATAAATTTTTTAGGTAAGTCAATTTGATTTTTTATGTAAATATAAAATTATTTATGATGATGATTTTCTTTGAATAGAGGTATGTATAATAACAATATTTGTTATGGTAAATTTTGTTCTCTATATATATCTTATTTTATATTTTTAAAAATATATATTAGTTAGAATAATAGTTCTATTCACACATAGTATTTTCAAATATAGTTATAATGTTTGTAGTTTTTCCTCAAATTTTCTAATTTTCTTTCTCTTATTTATCTTTATCCATTTACAAAGTAAATGAAATCTAAATTATTAGGATAATATTTCAACTTACAATAGAATTCTAACATTGGCTATAAAACTATGTTGTAGGAATGTTGAAGGCTAATGGTGTTGAGTTGATGAGTAGTGTTGATGGCCTCTTTTATCAAGTATTTATCAACCAATTATCACATTGGAGTGAGGTAATTTTGTCAGCAGGAAGTATAGGTAGTCCCCAACTTCTCTTATTAAGTGGAATTGGCCCCTCAGAACAACTTAAAGAATTGAACATTACTGTACTTTTAGATTTAAACTCAGTAGGGAAAGGGATTCAAGATCCACCACGTACAACAATCGTTGTGGAATCTCCCGAACCACTTGAATTTGCTCAGGTACAGGTAGTTGGTATAGTAGACAATTCCCAAGTTTACATTGAGGCTGTTAGCTATTTTCAACAAAAAAATGCCACAGAGTATCAATATCTAGGAATTATTTTTAGCAAGGTGGCTTTTCCCTTATCAAGGGGTGAGCTTCGACTTAGAAGTAAAAATCCCCAAGATAACCCCTCTGTAAGCTATAACTACTTTTCTCATCCTTTTGATGTACAAGAATGTATTCTTGCTATGAAGGTATTGTCAAATCTTACCATGACAACTTCTATTCAAGAATTTGCATTTAATGGCAGTGGAAACTCCAAAAAGCTTCAATTTTTAGGGTCAAAATTACCAGAAAATCAACTTGATAATAATACCTTGGCAAAATTTTGTAAAGATACAGTAACAACATTTTGGCACTTCCATGGAGGGTGTGAAGTCAATTCTGTGATTGACAAAATGTTTCATGTGAAAGGTGTTGATAATCTAAGGGTTGTGGACAATTCAATTTACAAGGATATCCCTGGGACCAATCCACAAGCCACCACCATGATGCTTGGAAGGTAAGTTTTTATTTGTATATTGTATTGTTTTTAAATAATAAATGATAATATTAATGACATGTTTTTAATGCAATATATACAGGTACATAGGAGTTCGTATCCTTCAAGAGCGGATGAACATTTGTGAATATTAGACCATTATCAAATCTCAATAAAATAAAATGTTGTACACTTATATGTATTTCATTTTAATGATCATCAAACAAAATTATTAGTGTAATATTTACTTCACCTTGGATTTTTATCTATCCTAATTGTGATATTCCATCTATTAAATAAGTTTACTTCGGCTATTAGCAATAATTGATTTTCCTCATCTAAGTAGCTAATAATGAGTATGTACATCTTGACTTGAAGTACACAAGTGACACCACTACTCTATCAATCCTTGATTGATGGTAGTTAGGTGCCACCTCTATTTAGTCAACGTCACCTTTATCTCAATTAAATTGAGTTAACTTATCTCTTGTTCGGGAATGATCAATTAGAAACTAAACTCTTACCTCTTGATCATGTCAAATCTCCTTGATTCATGGATCCAATAGATTTATGTATTTGTAATTTACTCCATCATATTAAATTATGAATATCTTTATTCTCCAATTCTAGTTTTATGATTAGCTCATAGGCATTAGGTCTTAGTAAGAGTTATTATTTATGAGAAAATTCTTATATAGTATCATAACAAGGTTGGTATTTGTAGTTAATTCATATCCTTTGAAGAATTGAGGTTTCAAATCAAAGATTTAGTTGAGATATTAGTTTTTCATGTGTCCTAAGCTGAAATGAATTACACCATCACATCTAGAAGGGCTAAAGACCTACTGTGTACATTGTACCACTGAGGTAAACTAAGTTGAGCATTTAAAATGCTTGTGCATATTTCTTTGATCATTGGCTTGGTATTAGATTCATACTAGAGATTTTGGATCATATGTAGATCATACATTATGATAGTTATTTAGGCCATTCATTTGGTAGAGTGAAATCAAGAAACATAAATTTTTGGCACCATGCATTGAGATTACAAAAGGTAAAGAAATGTATTTATTTTATTTACACCAATTAAGATTTCTATATGTTAAGAACTATTTCAGTTCTTGACATGTGATATAAGGGACTTATGGGATGTAAGTTTGTAATTTTTAAATACACTTTAAGGGGTTGCATGCATGTATGATTTAAATGTGTTTTAAAACTTTCTTTTTATTTAACACTTTAAAAGTTCTTACCAAGATTTTATATAAATCTTTTTTAGAATTTTTAAAGTGAACCCTTTCATTAGATTTTGTCCTATGTGATGTAAATGAGGGTAAGATATCAACCCATGGTAATTTGGGCATGAGGATTTTTTCCACCCTTGGTCATATTGGCAGCCCTTGAGGGCATTTTTTGCCTACTCGAGTCTCTTTTGTAAGCACCTTGCACAAAAATGAGTATATCTTTTCTCCTGGTTATTAATTTATCACATTCTTATAGGTGTTGGAAAACTAATTTACCCTCTTTTGTATGGTATCATTTGTATAATTATTGGTCTCATTTGATGATATTTTAAAATAAATTTCTTGGGATGTCTATGTACACCTCTATAAAGACTTGTAATCATGACAATTATAAAGTGTCATCTTCTACCTATTAGGGAGGGTTTACGCAATCATGCATTGTAAACATGCATTATATTAATAGAAAAGTTCTATTTAGATATTTTGTGGGGAATGTTATTGTAATTTTCACTTCATCTTTCTTTTGCTCTATCTTGTAATTGCACAGAGATAAAGTGCCACCTTATTTTGTGTTGGGGTTTTTGATCAAGTGCATTAGGGGGAGGTGGGGTGTTGGGCTTGGTTCTTCTTGATTACAATTATTTCATTTGTGTGTTCTTAATAAGGGTAAAACTTGTATTAATCTCCTAACTACATATAATCACACAACTTGCAAAACTATTAGTATAGAATTATCTAAGAGGAAAAGGTTGCCTTAGATATGTAAACGAATAATTTTTCAACCTATTAATGCTTAAAAAAAGGAGTAGGAGGAAAAGAACCATGAGAGAGATGTTGGTTTTATATGCTCATTAGTGTCTTTTGATCTCTAATTTCTTCTTGACAAATAAACAAAACCTTAGTAGGCATGAGCCACTCATGCTAAACTATATGGCATAAATAATAAAGTTAGATCTTATCAAATCAATAATCACTCAATGAACCTTGATCCAAGTAGTTTTGTTTGCATCCAAGACTACATCACAAAGATAAAATCATTAACAACACAATTAAATTACTACAAAATTGATAAAGAGGATTTACAACTAATTTTGAATGTGCTATCTAAGCTTGAATCTAAATATTTAGTTTTTGTTTCTAGATTTCATACCCATCAGGTGTTTATGGGAGCTTGATATGTTTTACCTACCTCCAAGAACAAGATTCAAGATGCATTTTTTGATCTTATAATCCAAGAACACGAAAAATTGACTTAAATGGGCATTAAGAAGTCTTCTAAGACACATGTGTTAATGGCTAGTTGACCTTAGGGATACATACAATTAGAGGATCCTTAATAGAAACAAAAGAATAAAAATAAAAAGCCATAGAAAGATAACACACAATCTTCATCAAATTCAAATTTTGAATCCTCTTCCACAAAAGACGATGCATCTAAGAAAGTAAATCCCTCATGTGCATATCAGAAAAGAATAGAGCATGATGAACATGATTGTTTTTCATAAAACATTGATGAGGTAAAGAATCTTTTTAAAATAATTATATCTAGTAAGGAACATATTTTCCAGTTTCCATACCTACATAAATGTTGTTAATATTAGCCTGGGCATCTTTATGTAACCCTTTGAAAATCTAAGTCCTCATGAAACTCCTAAGTGAAATACCTAAGCCTTTAAGGATATTATAACAATTCTTTTTCGATGAGTTCGTAGGTTCCATAAACTTTCCCAAAGGTCAAAAAGGCTAGTTGTTTTAAGTGTTGAATACTTTGAGTTTTGGTGGTTCAGTGATTTCATGAACCGTCGAACTCACCGAAAGAATTTATTAGTTCGCCCTTTGGGAAATGCTAGAAAGGAGTGAAGAAGGTAGAGAGAATGAAAGAAACGAACATGTTTCAATAGTTTGACAGGCTCGTGAACTTGTGAACTTGTTGAAATGAGTTTGCAAGTTAAGTTTCTCATTGAAAGGCTAAATGACAAAGTAAATGATGAAGATCAAGTAGGACAAATATAAGAGAAAATTTAAGTGAAGTATGCTTTTGAGAAGTTCACTAGGTCGCGAACTTGCTAAAATGCTAAAAATAAAAGAAAGCTAGTGAATGAAGAAAAGAGAAAGGTTTCAGCAAGTTTGTAAGTTTACAAACTCACCAAAATGCTGAAAGTAGTTTGAGGTTTTCCCATTTCATTGAAGAAAAAGAAAATCTAAGGCCAAGGAAAATACAATCAAAATAAAGAAGTTTTGGTGAGTTCTTGGTAATAGGCCATCAATTTCATGTTAAGGGGTTGCCACATGTCTCATTTTTGCAATGTTTTAACATTGCCAGTTTTAGCATAGTCTTAACACTATACCATTGGATGGTAATGTCCAAGTTGGCATGGGGTAGGCCTATGTTTCGAGGACTCAATGAAGGAAGGAAGCCGCGGGCCTATTTCACTCAAGGTGATACGATGGTTCAACATGTCACAATTGCACATGTCTAAAAGTTGATAGTTCTATCAAGTTTTGGACGTTGCACCATTATGACAAGTGTCACTGAGTCATTTCTGAGGTAGGGCCCTAATGAATTAAATATAAAAGTTGTGTAGAGGCTTTCTTTAGGACATGTGTCTCAAGAATGCATCATTTTAGGGCCCCAACATTGACACATTCAAGGTGTTGCTTTATTGGTTGGGATTGTCTAAGTCATCATAGGAGGTGGGCCTAATTTCATTTTAAGGAAAGAAGCTAAGGGAGGGATCTAAGGGGGACACTTGGCATGATGGTGAAACTCTTCATAGGTAGGCCTAACACATTCAACGCATTGCACCATGTTGCCTTGTGGTGGCGGGACCCACCATAAAGCGATTAGCCTCACGAACCATCTGATCAATAGAAAAGATCCAATGGTTTGTGCATCACCAAGATCATCAAAGCGAATAGTTGCATCCATAATGTACCATTCATTGAGTTAGGTGAGTTAGCAGGTCTTTAAACCTTGTGAAGAAAGCACATAGGCATCCCTAAGGGCACAATAATCTATCAACAATGTTGTAGTACATCAGGAGGTTGTTGAGTCTAATATGTAAGATTCTTGGTAAGACATGAATGTTGTTGGCATAATAGTCATATAGTATTACATTGTTAGTTTATGCATATTAAATAAATGTTAGTTTATAAGTTAGATTTTGGAAAGCTACTTTCCCATAAGAAGTTATATATGGGAATAATAAGGCCTTAAAAAGCCATTTAATTGTATTGCAACATCATCCAAAGACAATAATATATTATTCTATGTTGTTTGTTATTCCTGTGTAATGATGTAATTTGTATGTGCTCACCATATTTCAATATGGTATCAGAGCGGGTGTTTACATTATGGAAGCATTTTGTATGTGGTATTCTTGAATCTCTACTACATGAAAGGGATGGCAAGTTTGTCTAGTTTTTACAAGATACTTCAACCCCCTTTTCCCAGCTGTGTAAGGTGCAGTTTCATTCCTACTGTGGCGTATGGCATGTTCTTAATTGTGCAAATTTTTTCTTGAGACATCTTCATGATTCTGTACCGTCAGAGCATAATTTTTTTGTGGAGCAAGTAGATTGGCAATGAAGATCTGCAATATAAATCCTATGCCTATGAGTTGAAATCTGCATATAAAAGACTATTAATCAGAGTTTCTACTATGCTGGTGATTTTTGGTGAGGTGTTATGAGGATTTGCACTATATGAAGATATTATGTATACTGCAACATTATGCTATTTGCTGCCATTATGTAAGTTTATATTCTATTTGAAGCATTGCATAAGTGTGATTGAGGTGTGAAGGAGGAAAACACTTATTTGAAGATTCCAAGTATTGCTACACAAATTTTGACGCTGAGATCGGCATGTGCTGCTGCATATGATGAAAGCCACCTTTCTTGGGTTGATGGGAGTCAATGAGGAGATTTAAGGGCGTAGCATGAGTTGCAGCATTCGGTCAGTCAAACATTTATGCCTTCAATCATGGTTTAATCTTGCAGTGTGAAGCCATGTGAAGCTATTAAAGTCTATGTGAGGCCGTGTGAAATGAACAATGGGCAGAGGTATAGGAGAATAACTAGTTAGTATCTATGATATTTGGCATTTTTTAGGTCAGTATTTGAAGTGAAAAGATTTTAGTAAACGTTCAAATCTTAGAATTTTAACTATCATTGTGATTGTTGGAGGTAACTCATATATAGATGAGTTGGAAGAATTAATAGTTGGTGTGAGAAGGTTATGAGTTCAAAACTTGGGAGGTATAAGGTTATATTTTTTCATTTTAAATATTATTTTGTCATTGGAGATATAAGGTTTTATTTATACACAAACTTGCAAGTATTTGATTTTTTTTTTGATATCTTGGAGAAATAAGGATTATTGTGTTTACACTATATTGTAAAAGGTGCACTTTTGGTGGAATCCAACACTTGTTCATTTTATTTTATCATGAATACATCAAACATTGCTTGTGCTCTCAGGGCCATTTATACTACACTTGATGAGGCCTCCAAAGACTCATCCAAGACATCAGTTGGTTAAAGTGTAATAGGGTCATATTGGAGGCAGGCAGCATCGAAGAATGGAGGATTTTCCATCATCTCAATTCAACTTCTCGCTTTGAGATGATGCTTTGCATGAGAAGCATTTTTGGTTTTGGTTGTTTTGTTTTTGGTTGTTTTGTTTTTCTTTGTTGATCCTGATGAAGCTAACAGATTTGAAGAATGTATGTTTTGTGAAGATTTTGTTTTGGAGACAGGTTTGGGATTTGGTGTTGAACTCAATATGGATTGTTGTCCAGCGAGCTTCAAAGAGTATATGATCTTGAATTATACCCTTTCACGGTCACTAGACAATGGCAGAAATCTATCATATCTCTTAGGGTTCATTGTCAAATAATTCAAGACTCTGTGATTTGAGAGCTTGGGACTAAATAGCTCAAGAGCACAGGTTGAAGCTACGCCTTTCTGAGGGTAGACAAGACAACATGATGGAGCCCCACTTGGTTCAGGATTTATTCTTTGGGAGAAGATCTTCTATAAAATATGTATTCATATTATGTAATTAGCTTTGTTGAGTATGTTAGCATTCAGGGGAGTCCCCTGGTACTTTTGCAAGAACAATGTAATAAGGGAGGGAATGTTGGCATAATACTCATATAGTATTACATTGTTAGTTTATGCATATTAAATAAATGTTAGTTTATAAGTTAGTTTTTGGGAAGTTACTTTCCTGTAAGAAGTTATATATGGGAATAATAAGGCTTTAAAAAGCCATTGAATTGTATTGCAACATCATCCAAAGACAATAATATATTATTCTATGTTGTTTGTTATTCTTGTGTAATGATGTAATTTGTATGTGCTCACCATACTTCAATAAATGCAACATGTGTACGCATGAGACTCCACCATTAAGGAAAATTAAATATGAAGCACAGATAAATGGTGGAGTGGGTGTAATTCAATGGAAAAGGTGACAAAAGTAAATGTGATAGGTTATTCTCATCTACCTGTTGTGCCTGCGCAACATATGGACCTTTCATTTTAAGTGGAAAGGTTGCATATGCTAGGGTTATTCAATGCATTTTAGGGTAGATCAAGGTAAGTGCAAGAAGTTGGGTCCACTTTTTGGTCAAAAAGTGGAAGTGTTTTTCCTGAAAATTAAAGTTTGCATAGTTGGAGTCAAAATTTGAAGCACTTACACATAGAATCTTAAGAAAGTCTAGTAATATGAAATGTAGTATTTTGAGTCTCGTTTTCAAATATGTAATTTATTCTAATACCCAGATGATAAAAATCAATTTTGCATAGGCTTGTACAAAAATAATTTTTTAGAAGTCAAATTTTTAATACCATACCATGCACATGTATGACCAACATAATTTGACCTAAATAAAATTACTTTTCTAAACTTTTTTGGGGAAAGATGTGTATTATAGTGAATTTTGATGAGGATATTTTCTTATAATATTTTTCCAAATATATTTTTTAATTAATTTTTTATTGGCCCTAATTGTTGTTTTTGAATACCCCTCATGTACGACCAACATAATTTCAGCTAAACTAATCATAAAATTATTTTAGTTTTCATTGTGTAAAGAATGATGTGTAGATTGATGACATATTATTTTTTTTTAAAACTTCAAAAATTAAAAGTTATTAAAAAAATATAAAAACCTGACTTTCAAGTTTATGGACCAGTTTTCTCATAAATTAATTAATAAATAGAAAAATAAATCAAATCATAAAAAAGCTACATATTTGAAAACTACACATCATCATCTATAATGGGTTTTAATTTCATAAAAAAATTCATAACAAAACATCGTCAGTTTTATTGGTAAAGTTAGTCTTTTCTCTTGCTTTGAACAAGGAGTTGTACTTGCAGGTCCAAGGCTAAGGGTCAGCTTACCATGCCTTTCCCAAGTGTTAAACCAAACCAAAAATGTATGTTTTAAATTCAAAATTTTAAGAATGGGTATGTCATGCCCACATTTCCCATGCGGTCACGACACGCATCACACGTGTCATGTGGTCATGACATGAAATATCAAAAAAATTTACACGCTTCCCTAAAAACCCCCTCACACACGTAAGTGTGCTCGATGACATTACGCTTAAGGTGTGAACATTATAGTTGAATGTGGGTTAATGCGTTCCCGTGCGCATACCAATCACAATGAAGGCCAACTAGGGGGTCAATACGATGCGGATAACATCACCAATAGGGTTAGGACCAACAATTGTAACCCTAAGTCAACCTATGTGAATGATGGGATTTTGATGTAAGTCAAAATCAATAGCCAAAATCAAATGCATGAGGGGATGATAAAATACCAAAAATTAAATGACAATACTCAGCGAAAACAATATTATAATTCCAACTAGGGTTAAACTTCACTAACCTAACTAAACCCTAAATTCTGGGAAAATCTGGCAGCATAATGCCTCATGGGCGTGAGTAGGGTTTATTGTGCTAAAACTAATTTGATCAAGAGGTTTACTGATTTAGATTAATAAATTACTTACATCTCACTAGTTGCATTGGTAATACAGTTGATTAAGTTAATTGAACATTTTTCAACGAAGTCCGTTCATTTGTTCTCCTTCACGTTTTCTATAACTTAAAACTGTTTCAACAAAGCTTGATCAATCTGTTCTCCTTCACGTTTTCTATAATTTAAATTATTTTTCAACAAAGCTCAATCAATTTGTTCTTCTTCATGTTTTCAATCAATCAGAGTTATCTCTGCTTCATTTACATTATTCCTAATTTCTTGGTAGATCAGATCTCGGAAACAGATTTACTAACTACGTTTAAAAGGGGTTTAATAAGTCTCTGATCGGGTTTAAAACAATGATTAATTTAATTTCGTTAATTAAATTGTCCCAACATGATTAAAGGAATACTAAGTTTTAATTAATACTCTTAGCCCTAAATTCCTCCAACAATAAAATTTTATTTTCTCTATGTCAAAAAACCTTAGCCCTATTTTGAAAACTCATGCGTTTTATCCTCTTTGTTTTCACTTTTATCTTTCTTTCTCATTTTCTCATTTTCTTATTTTTTTGTTTTCTTGTGTTTTGATTGCAGGTTTGATAGCCACATATGAAATGCATATGATGGTATTTGTAATTATATATATAGTGTTTATAAAACTAGGTTTTCTTTAAATAAATGTGTATATTTTTTTTGTTTTCATTTATAAAAATGCTAAATCCTAAATAATTGTTTGTTTTGTTTTGTTGGCAGGGTCTATGGAGGAGAGGCCTGGCGGTAGTGGCGCTAAGAGGGGTGGCACTATGAGAAGAGTGGTGGCTGTAGTGGTGGCAGAGACACTGAGGAGGCAGAGGTGTTGCTGAGGCAGCGTTGGCGGCGGAGGTAAAGAGTGGCCGCAGGGTGGATTCGCAGAGGCCGCTGGGGTTTAAGCATAGAGGGGAGTGTGGAGAGGGGAGTGTGGGGAGGGGGATGGAGCCCCCACCCACACCCCATAGGCAGAGGTGTTGCTGAGGCAGCGTTGGTGGCGGAGGTAAAGAGTGGCCGCAGGGTGGATTCGCAGAGGCCGCTGGGGTTTAAGCATAGAGGGGGGTGTGGAGAGGGGAGTGTGGGGAGGGGGATGGAGCCCCCACCCACATCCCATACGATGGGGTGTGGGTGGGGGCTCTGCCCCCCTCCCCACACCCAAAAACAAAGGCTCAGTGGTGGGGGGTTCGAACACCCCCACCAATTATTTCATTGTAATCTATCACTCAAAAAAAAAATGCGATTGTTAAAAAAAATACAGTCCCTTTAGAATTTGTATTTATTAATATTTTGTTTTAATTTAAGTTTGTTCAATATAAAATATATGTATAAATATAGGAATATACACAGCAATCACAATTTTTATAATTCAAGTTCACAGTTAAAGCTTTAATAAAATATATATATATATATATATATATATTATGAGTATATTTCATACAGTCTATTTGTTTGGCATAAATAATGAAATCAATTATTTCTATATACATGAAAAAGAATTACATCCATTCAATTTACTCAAAATATATATAAATTATATATATATATATATATATATATATATATATATATATATAATTTAATATTTTCAACCATGATCTCTTTCTCTACATTTACTACTTTCAAAAAACAAAAAAAAAACAAAGATATATACCCTTTTTTTTTGTTTTCATCAAGCTTCTATAAAAAGAAAAATATGAGTTCTTGTATTAATAATATTTACATTTTTAAGGAGAAGAACAAATATAACTAAGTAATTTAAAATGCCTCTAATACATATCGACATCCAATTTTTTTTTTTGTCTCAAAAGTTAAACCACAACTCATCTATTTGACTAATGCTCAAATTTTACAAACAAATGTATTAACTTATAAAACAAGTTTTCTTCATACAGCCTTTTTGAAGGATAAGAATTAAATCAACAAATTGTAACTTTCAATTTCAAATGAAAATAGCCTACACACAAAATAAAAATATACATTTTTACAGACAAGAGAGAGAACAATGCTCATCTCTTGGGCAACTAACAAATGATAAAATCTCCTCAGTAGGCCAAGCTCTCTCTCAAGAGCTAAAAGAGTAAAGGAAAATAAAATATTAACTCCAAGAACAAGGAGTTTTCTCCAACTTCACAACTTAGCTCCAATAACCTGCATATCACAACAAGGGAAAAGGAAACCACACATCTTGCTCTCCTCCCTACCATAGACCCGCAAGAGGGTCACCCCCGATCTAGGGAGGTCATCCACACACTAGAGAACTCATTCCACATCACAACAAGGCATTCAAAGCAACCCAAAAACACAATTTTACACCCATAGATAGCACAACACAAGAACTCAACCAAGATGAGTTCTAAGGGGTAGGGGAGTGGACACACTCAACTCAAGAGTGCCACTCCTACAAATATCCCAAAACAAATATCTCGTAAGGCCTCTAGCAAACACATTTAAACACAATTTCCTCAAGCTTCCATAATTTGGCTCTCAAGCCATGTCACATATTGTTCAAGATCTCACATATTGCCCTCAAGACTTACAACACCACAAAAATAAGGTAATGACCCTGAGGAGGTTCACTCAACCCCTACCCCACACTTGTTGAGCATCTTCTCCCAAATGGGAGAGGCTCTTACAACACCGTACAAATTTTCTCCACAATAACAAAATATAACTCAAGAAAATAAATCTCACACATATGCATCATGCAAGCAAGCTAAAATATAAAGGGAAGGCCTTAGCCTTGAAAACCAACTTTTAAAAGCCCAATTATGGAAGAAGTTTGATGTAGAGCTTCTCCAAATCCTCCTCCAACATAAGCCACAAAACTCCCTCTATCTTTGTCCCCAAATTAAAATTCAAGCAATTAAAATTTCCAAAAATTCAACAACCCCTAACCTTCTCCCAAGTGGGATTAAGATAAGTTCAACCCATGAGCTTAGAGGAATGGGGAGGTGACACTTGTCACCTCCTCACTCTTCCTCCCACACTACAAACAAGATCCATGGGATGGGTGTTGAAACATGTCACTCACCCATCCCCAAGTCTCTCTCACCCCTTCCACTTGTCCTCTCTCAAACATTTGGGAGAGAAAAGTGGAGCTTGAGAGGGAATGGGTGACACATGTGTCCCCTTCCTTTCCTCCCAAGAGGGACCACACAACTCCAAGGGTACCCTCACCAATTGTGAGAGACACTTGGAGTCAAGTCCTCCACAATTGGGGGGTCTTGGAGACATCTCCAACCTTGGGATGTGGAGAGGGATGGGGTTGATTGTTGGGACCACTCATCCTCTCCCTCCCATGCCTCCAATTTCGTCACTTAACTTTGGGGTGAAGTTAAGGTGACCAAATGGAGGTTTACCAAGGGTTACCCAAGTCAAAAAGGTCCCTAGACCCATGGGGTACAACTCAGGGTCAAGTTTAGCCTAATTAGAGCACCTAGGGTTGAGTTAAAGCAATGAAAAGGGTCTCCAAAATTAAAATTTATAAAAAATGAAATTCAAAGACAAAATTTTTACAACACCAATTATAATTCAAATTAAAAGAGGGGTAGACTTAGCCTGACCAACAATATGCAATTAACATCATATAATTTCATCATGCACAGAGTTGATCTTGGTTCCTCATGGAACTAGATCGGCTTCACAAGGGATTACAACATCATGTGTGGGATGACCTCCAATTTTTGTGGCTTGTTAGAAATACCTGTGCACTTAATTGCAAAGTTAATTCCACATATAAATTTAATAGCTGAAGCAAATTAAAACATACACTCACATAAAATATCACAAGTTCACATAATCATAAAGGAAGTCATATTACAATTAGATTCTAAATTCTGCATTTCAAACATCCATTCCCAAGATTGAATCACAAAACAATTTTCTATCCAACATCACCCAATTAGTTTTCCCATAATATAAAGCATCTATCTAACATCACCCAATTAGTTTTCCTATAATATAAAGCATCTATCTAACATCACCCAATTAGTTTTCCCATAACATCATAATATAAAGTATCTATCTAACATCACCCAATTAGTTTTTCCATAACATCATAATATAAAGCATCTATCTAACATCAAAAAGTCTAATAGTTTAGGAATTCAGGATCAATAGTCCCACAAATCTAAATGTATCAACAACAGTAAGGTAAATAGTCAAATGTATGGGAATGAAAAAGGTAGGCCTCACAGGGTACGCATTCTAAAATGGGTACCCGTTCCTGTCAATGCAAAAAAATGAGCCCACTTGGCTTTTTAAAAATATATATTTAAGAAATGGATACCTGTTCCTAAATAGGTACCCATTTAGGCTCAGGCACCCATTTATAAATGGGTATCTATTTAGGCTTGGGCACTCGTTCCTAAAGGTGTACTCATTTTAGTTAAAAATGAGTATATATTCCTATGGGGATTTATTTTTCCTGAGGCTTCCCCTAAATGTGGATCCAACTTCTTGTGAGAACCCATCATCTAAAACCTATAAAGGCATGTGTTGGATTCATTTGAGGGGTTTCTCTATCTTGTTTCTCCAGGAAGCTAGTGTGTAGAACAAAGCAAAGCAATTCAGAGTTTCTTACAATGTCCAGTTCATTTTTTAGGGTGTAGTCATTGAAAGTATATGAAGATTCAATTGTAAAATCTAGCATCAGATATTGAATGTCTCCATTGTTGCATGTATTTTAGGGAAACACCCAACTTGCAGCTAGGGTTTCCTCTTACCATTCTTAATGGTACGAATGTAATCATCGATTTGATGAATATGACAAGTTCTTAAAACATTGAAAGTAATGTAATGATCATTTTAGTATTATATGTGGATGAATGCATTATAAGAATGGATTATTAAGTATGTCCAATTGGATACTAATTTCATGCATCTAGGAAATCATATTTTCTTTCCATTTATGTGTTCCTTTGTTAAATTGGGGATTTTGTAGCCCATTGGATAGGCATCGGTCTAAAGAATATTTAATCACCCACACCTATTTAAAACTAAATCATCCATTTCAATGTGAAGTATAAATATACCCGCATCTTGCACAGTTTCAATGATGCAACCATCAGCTTAATAGGAAGTCATATTTAATGTAATGAGCTATTGGTTAAGATCAGTGACAATTTTTGGGGTTGGAGCTATATTTAGGTATCACTATTTTTTATTATTGTTCTGTATATATTTTGTGTGGTTGTTAATCCCTGTTGAGAGATACCGAGCAAGGAACACCATCCTTGGCTTAGTTGAACCAAAAGTGAAGAGGAGATTACCCACTCTGTAATGCTCACCCTAGTTTGTGCCTTGTGGGATTTTTGATTCATGTGTTATATGTTGTTTTGAGTGTTTATCAATGTATTATATGATTAAATTATGCTTTGATGCATTGAACCAAATTTATCGATGAGGTCTATGGTCCCATCAATGGGTTCTAAGGGTGTATTATTCATGATCATCGAGGTGTTTCCAATGGGGTTGTACTTTTTTATTTGGTTGCCAACTATGCATTATGGGATGCATACATTGTGATTGTTCATGTTAGATTATTCCAGTGCATTAGCTTCACTATTTTCAGTATACTTGTTATAGTTGTGATTCTCATATTATTCTTGCATTGTGAAATGTTTCTATTTATGCATCATGTTCCTAGATCATGCTAGTCATAGATAATTATAGTGGATGTGATTATTTTATATCATGTGTGATTAAACCACGCTGGAGTGGATTATGTTGCTTCGACTATTATATGTGGAGCAGGTACACCTGATGGTTGACTTGAGTGGGCAGATAATTACATGTGTTAACTAATGTGGGAAATATAGAGAAGGTGGACATGGGATGCTAAGCTATATCACCCTTATCCTTGTGTTGTGGAAACCCATAATGTGTGCTTGAAGTCAATTGTGTGTGTTTCCTTAGCATTTTGCACTTTATTTTAAATAATCTCAAAACACGTGGTTTTTGTGTTTTTGGATATTTTAATGATTAATTATCTAAAGAGAAAATATCTATTGCATTATATTATGCTAGAGGAATAAATTTCAATGATTTCGAATTGTTTCCAAAATTTAATATTTTTCGCCAAAATGGTAGAATTGCATTAAATTGGAAAATAAAATTCCTAATATGGCATGTTTAGATTTTTCAGAATGAGATTGAGTTCAAAGGCAACTATCTATTTGGAATAGTTGCAATAATTTAATTAGCTAATTTTCTATTACTAAATGTGTTGCTTGAAAGGTATTTGGAAGTTGAAATATTGTTAAATCAATTTTAATGTTCCTAGGTATTTTACTAAATTATTTATGTTAAAAAAATGAAATGAATTAGATATATTTTTAAATGGTGTGTTAAATGAATTATTTTATTTCATTCTTTTCCCTCTCCATTTGCTCTCTCCTCTCAAACCCTCTCCTGTTGGAAAGAAGGATTTTCTCCATCAATGAAAGAAAGGTTGAATAGCTTGGTTTCTTGGTTGAAGTGGAGTGGATTTGAATTGTGGATGCTTGTGTGTTATCAATGATTGCTTTCAAAACCTTCTTCCCCTCCTTGGATTGCTTGTAGGAAAGGTATAATTCTTGAATATTTCCTTTGTTTTATATTTGTATGCTTTCTTCATTGCAATGCCACATTTAGTGGATTGCTATGGGATCTTGATTAGGCAAGGAAAACTTAGATATGAGTTTATGGTTATTTTATGTACAATTTTGCTTTATGGTTCTTGGTTGGAAACATGCAAAAACAAACATAGTTATGGCAAATTTTACCTAGGATTACCCACCTTGTTTTTATTGCATATTAAGAATTTTGTGCATTTATGCTACAATGGGTAGTTGTCAAATTTCTATTTAAGTTTGAAACATGAGAGTTAGAAAATGACTAAAGGTAGCCAAGCTCTCAACAATGGTGAATTCGGGTTTTAATGGTTCTTCCATACAAATAGAAAAATATCAAATTTCAATTTGAAACCTTTCATTTATTAATTTTCATGTGGGATGAGTTGCCTCCCATGGGAAATGATATTTTGCATCTTTTTAGAAAATTTTGTGTTTGTGTCAAAATTGTGATTTTATCACCTCGTAAATTGTGCCATGCACAATTGGTCAAATTGGTGCTATGGGTGTTTAGGAAGAAGTCTAGGGGTAGGAAAGGAGTGACTTTCATTGTGCACCATGTCCCAAAGAGGTCATTGGAATTAAGAAAATGGAAGTATTAATCAAGAATAACATTTAAACACATTTGGTAATAAAATATAATAATAAGATCATTTACACCAAACTGCATGTCCTAGTGAAGTGTCTAACTTACTTGGGTTTGGGTGTAAAGAGTAATCTTTGGTGTATTGTTCGGTTGCTATGAGGAGGTCATGCCCTCATGTTATGTCGCAAGGTGAGTATTGTCCTCATTTGACACTCCTTGTCCTAACTACCTAGCTCTCTCTTCCTTATTCCACCATCAGAGTTTGACTCAACATGTGATGTTTACCATGTGATTGCATGTACATTGTGATGTCTGATTCATGCTTGTATGTGTCTATGTGGACTATGATTTATGCCTCGTTTAGCATGCATTTAAGGTGTGATTATTTCCCTTATGCTTGAATGTTGTAATCTCATTCTATTATGCTTTAGCAAATGTGCCATATGTTACTTGAATGCAATTGGATGGTAATTGTACCATGTGTTGTTTATATGCATTTTATTGGTAGTTGTGCCATCATGTTGTGTGCATTGATTGGTTTGTATGCCATATGTTTCTATGTATACCCTAGATTGAGTGAGATGATGCTAGTAGGTTTGCCGTGACCACCTCTGTAGCTTGGGGGTTGCCTAGAGTTGTGTAGATAGCTATTGCACTCGACGATGGCAATATTGTTGGGAGGTGAGCAACATATCCCCATTGGTCCTTCATAATGATCTCAGGTGCTGGACTATTCCTTTATCTTCTTGGAGGTTGATTATGTTGTGCTTCGTGTCTTGTTAGACCTTGGAGATAGTGTTGGTTTTTGGGTGGTTTATGCACTTGCATATTATCATTATTGGTTATTGTAACCTTTGTAATGTAGGTCTTTTGAGACCCTTGTAATAAGATGTAATTAATTCTATGAGTTGATTTATGATTTTGGCTATGATTCATCTATGTTTAGGATGACGCCCTTTGAATATTGTAATTATTGGATATTGTCTTGTATTTCTCCATGCCTCGATTCGTGAGGAATGCTGACATGTTTTGATAGATTTTACATGTAAGAATCTAGATATGTTAGCATGTTTAGGATCAGTTATTGGATCTTGTATTTGATGTTTATGGATATGTTTATGCTGGATCATATTCATCCCACATAAGTGGTGATGATCCTGTCTTTGCTTTTGGCATGTGTTGACGTTGGTGTCAAACATGCTTAGCCTTTTGTATCGCTTTTGTTCTTTTTGGCATGTGGACATTTTTGGTTCAACACCTTAATGTTTTTGGTTAAAATGAATCTTCTTTGATGTTGATTAAGCACCGTAGGTGTTTTGGTTGAATTGTAGGCCTTTTTGGTAAATTTTACACTTTCTATACCCAGGTTCTAGAGGACTCCAGTGCTGGGCACTGGTGTCCTAGGACCCAGGAACTAGGCACTAGTGTCCCAGGATAATAGTGCTAGGCATTAGTGTCCTAGGCAGAGGCTTCCTCCTTGGCACTCCATACTCTAGGGGGATGTCATGTTTTTCCTATTCAAACCTTTTGTGAAGTTTGTTTTCAAAAGGTGCTCATTTGACCACTTGAGTGTATCCATGGTGTCATTTCCATGATGTGATATGCACTCTTACATTATTCCCTCTTTTGCTTTGGGAAGCATGTCTTTGCAAGAGTTTGACTAGTGACCATTCCAATTGGTTAAGGAATCATACCTCCTAGTTGGACCATCCTGTATATGAGCATTACCCTTGTGTTTGGGATGTCTTGTGTAGTCATGGAATGGATTGAGCTAGATGTCACCCTAATCCTACTCCATGTGTTCATGAGGGAGCAAGGTCATTGATGTGTATCTGATCCTCATCATGGAGTGAGCTCCACCTCTCGCTTGGTCATTGTGGTGAGTTGTCACATGATGGGTGAAGTCTTCCACTTGTGCCACCTTGCTTAGTGCAATGGTGATGTCATTTTAGGTGTTTTTGTGCTTGTTGTGACACCTTGTGTGTGCATGAGTGCAATGTGACATGTAAATGTTGCACTTGCAACATGAAAAATTTGTTGGTTTGATGTTTATTCAGCTAATACTTTGGGTGAAAACCTGGGGCATTACACACTACTAGGATTTATCCTTTAACCATCCTCAATCTATTGATGAGCCTCTATTTTAAGAGGGAAGTGGCAACTCTATTCAGATCAACCCAGAAATCATCTTGAAGTTGATATAGTTCATAATAGATAGAAGAACAAGACATGAAGAGCAATCTGGACAAGGGGAATCTTCACACTAGACAAGAAAATAAAGAAATAGATGGATAGCCAAAAACATTGGTGGGGCCTCTAGACAAAATATCCAAGACCACAGAGAAACATCAGATACAAATGATACCTTTGTAGATTTGATAAATCCATTTCAATGCACATTAGAAGACTCTGTTGATAACCTAGTAAGAAATAATAGAAGAATAAATAGGAGTCAGTACGATGTTAGAAGAAATGAAAATATCATTGGCAGGGGAAGTAGGGATAGATCCTGAGCTAAGAAAACATGTAATCATTTGGAATGCCAAATCAAAATTAAGAGATATATCGATCTACCTAGTTTCCTACTTCACCTATTGGATGAGAGAGGAATCAAGATGATAACATTCCTAATGATAATGAACAACCTAGATAGCCTAATGTTGAGGAAAGGAAATTAACCCTCAATAAAGAGTTGGATTTGATTGATCATGTTAGGCATAGAAGGTAAGAGCTTATAGATAAAAATGAGTTGTTGTAGGCTCAACTTATCCGATAAGCATAGGCTCAAGCCTAAGCAACCCAATAGTAGGGCAAAAAATAGTTTTGTGATCAAATCCCTAATAAAAAATAAAATCACTGATAATGTCAGCAAATGGGTCATCACGGTAGATACTTTGCTTGTGTGCAGATCAAGTTCCTAATCAACCACCACAATAGAAAAATTAACAATTTATGAATATCCCAAATCTGAGACCTATATTTAGATTACAGGCACAAAGGTTCCCTCCAACTAGGCAACCCTTGGTAGAAGAAAGGTATAAACAATTAGATTTCTTTGGTATTCCTAATTTTTCTAACCCAATTCCAAATGAAATCAAAGGAAAGATACCTAGATTTAAAAGTAAAAACACAGTCACTAGAGAAGAACATTTGAAGCATTTCATCAATGTCACTGATGAGTCTAGAATAGATCATGAGGATGTCATGATGAAACTATTTGTACACTCATTAGAGGAGTGCCAAAGAATAGCACAAAAGTCTCCCAAACAATAGTGTTGATTCATGAGAGGAGTTCATGAGAGTTTTCAGACTGTATTATTGAAATAGGATTGATCCCAAATTTGCCATACATGAACTCACATCCATCAAGAAAGGAATAAATGAAATAACAGTTGACTTCAACAACAAGTTCATCATGTCTATGGGAAAGATACCTCCGAACCTTAGACCAACTGAATCAATGTGTCTAGTGTTGTATTGTGGTGCATTTGATTCTACGATTGGTTATTATTTAAAGGACAAGAATCCTCAAACATTAAGAGAAACATATGCTACAACTAGAAACATAGAGAGGAAGATGACAACATCAAGTAAGCATGTCAAGAGGTCAGATGTGAAGATCTCCCATCTACATCTTCTATCTTTGATTTTCCAGATCTCTAGCAGTCTCTCTTTGCTTGGTATCTCTTAGAGATTTCTTTCCAGGTCTAGAATCTTTTCTAACATCAGTGGTTCTTCTATTTCCTTTCTTAGAGAGCGGATGGTTATCCACTCTTTTCTGAGAAGGGGTTTTTAGGCTAGAGCTACCTACCTTAATCCACTTGTTGGTTCTTCCCATGACTGTGAAGACATCTAGTACCTATGGGGAAGAGGCTAGACTACCCTCTTGCAAAAACATACCCTAAGTTCCCATCCTATCACTCTCCAACAACTTGACATTCCCTGAGGGGCATTGGAGCAGTCTTCATTCTACTGGTCTACACCGAAAAGAAGGGTTTCTCTAGTCAAGGGGCCTTCAACTAGAGGGAGGCCAACTAATGGAGGCGTCAAAACCCTAGTCCGGATAACCTGGCCTTGAGCCAAGCTGACCTGGTCCAGAGCTATTCCTAACAAATCATCATGGGATTCAACCATACCTTTATCTTTTTGGATAGGTCCCTATCTAGACTTAGGGGGCTTCTGACAAGGATTGATCAAGTGACCTGTTGTACCACAGTTTTGATAGTAAAAAGATGTATTATCATAGACTATCTCTTGGGTCCATTCCCCAAAGTTAGAGTCAAGACTAATGGAGGTATGAAGAACTTTATGAGTTTCAACACTAACACAAAATCAAGCAAAAACAAATTTACTACGATTCTTGGTCACATCATCCAAGGACAAGAAATGAGCAAAGGACTTGGCAATAGTTGTGAAAAATTCATCATCCTAGAACTCTAAAGGGACCCATGGGAGTCTCACCCAAGAAGGGGCTGAGGCTGATAAAACCATCTCTAGATTAAGGCCAGGATGCCACTTATAGAGGGCTAAACTTTGCTTCCCAAAACACCATAGACCTTGGGTAAGAATACAATACAGTCTTCTACTAGAGAAAAATTAAAGATGAAAAGTTCTTTGGGCAAAGCAGAGATTGATATATTGCCCTTAATGGCCCATTTTCTCACAACCCATTTTCTCATATCTCTATGTTCAGTCTTGTACCAAAGACCTTGTTGATAAGAACATTTTCCATCTTCCCCACCACCCTATCAAGGATCAAGTTTTTGATTTTGAGACGAACTCCTTCCTCAGAGTGCACAATATCCACTCCATCATCATTTTTAGGAACCTGATGAATAGTAAATAGCACTTTCCAAGTAGGTGACTCACCCAAGGATTGACTAGAAGAATTTTTGTCCCTGATACAAACTTTCGAGGCAGAGGCCCCACAAGACTATCTAATCTTAATATTCAACTATTCAAAGCTAGGGATAGTATAAACCTCTATTGTCACAACTCTAGGATCTCTAGGGATACTTTGTACACTTCCAGCTCTAGGGTTTTCCCACCCATCCATCATTGCTCCCATTTCAAAAACTAGGACTTTTACATGTTTGCACTTAGATAGTTTTGTTTATGTTTTTGCTTTCAAATTTCAAAGAGAAGATAAATGCACAAATGTTCTTGCTTTCTAGATTAATCACATATGACCAATATGATGACGTACAAAACTTTAAAATCATATTTAGTAATCATTCAACATAGAAAAAATATGAAAATATGATTTCAAATACAACAACTAAATGCGAGACTAGCTAGGGTTTATCATCAAACCCTAGATCTTAAATGCTTGTTCCCTAAACCAAAATTCTTTGATGCAAGAAATTAATTTAAACACAAATGATAATTATGGTGTGCTAAAACAATGATACATCAGATTTTAATAACTAATCCACATCACCAAGATTTGAAATAAGATTGTACTCAATAAACCCTACGTGCAAGACTAGCTAGGTTTTCTAAAAATGCAATATTTTTGAAAACCCTAATAATGAATAAGTGAGAATGCAAAATATACTAGTAGGAAATAATGAAATAATGCAATACCAATCAGATCTGATGTAAAAATAAAAAATTTATATCATGCTATAATGATCTAAACTTATAAAATATAGACAATGTGACAAATATGTTCTTTTCTAGATCTACATCAAATGCTTGATTTTTTAATTTCAAATGTAAAGATGCAAGAAGGTCCTTTTCTTAAATACAAAGATGATATTCTATAGAAAATGAAATCAATTTAATCAACCTAACAATGCTACTATGATCTGAAACAACTCGCTAATCTACAAACCCTAGGTTCAAGACTAGCTAGATTTTCTAGGAATGTAAGGCTTTTATAAACCCTAACAATGAAATAATGTTAAAATAAGCTATGTAACTATCCCAAATGATGAATGAATTTAACCTAATCAAATCTAGGGCAGAAAATTATAACTTAGGTATGAAGCAAGAAGGATACAAAAGTGCAAGATACATTGGGTTCACCAAAATGTTATGTTGAAAAGAGAGACTTATCCTAAAAGGTTAAACTAGGTCAAACCCTCTTCCATTAACATTGAGACACAAAATTAGCTTGGCTTCTACCCATGAAGGAGAGACAAACTACATGGGTTTTGTCCCTTTGTTGTATAGAGGAGAATCAACCAAATCCAACCAAAGTTAACTAACCAAACTAGGATAAAAACATGAAACCCTAATTGAACAAGATCATATATTAGTAGACTGTCGAAAATAGATATAGAGATTCTAAAAGTATGACAAAGATCAAGGAACAGAGGAGAACCTGCATCTAACTTCAAGAATAAAAAGGTACAAGGACATTGGGTGCTCTAGACCCTAATTAGGGTTTTGCAAGATCTCTATATTTGGGTGCCTTCTCATGTGTGTCTTCCTATCTATTGTAACTTGCTATCTTCAGATTCTTTTGGATGCATCTACACACAAGAAACAAGTAAAGCAGGTTGGTGCTATTTAGGAACTTCCCTAAGTCAAGCTCTATGAATGGTTTTTCCACCTCCACAATAGCAATGATGAGAGATAAAGAGAGCATTCCCTAGGAGGGCAAAGAAAAATCTGAAAAAGAATGGGATGCTATAACAAAGCATAAGGAAACAAGTCACCATGACCATTGAAACCCTAGCTTTCTTGACGCGGCATCACAACTTGGGTCAAGAAGTTGGTGTAGCCCAAAGAAGTGGAGAGATCTTCACAAGACCTACAAAAGGTTAGTGCAACAACAATAATCCACCATAGAGAGATTTAGAGAATAGAGAGCATGAGAGAAGAAGAGAGAGTGCAAGTATGCCTAGATTGCTTAGAAGTTCAAAAGAATAAACTAAATTGCTTAAATATGCATTACTTCTCACCAAAAATGAATAAAACCAAATGTGGCCGACATGTATGAGCCTAGGAGGTGTTCTAAGACGATACCACAAAATAGGGCCGAGGCTAACATCTGGGACCAGGATGCTAGGCACCCTGGTCCTTTAGCGCCAAAAAAATCCAAGGAATGTTAATTAAAGTGGGTATAAACCGGTCCTGACTTTATTTTGTCAGGTTTATTCATCAGGATCGAGATTTTATTGTCTTAGGTCCACCCAAGTGCTAAACTAGTTGTAAAACAACAAGGGTACACATTTTACTCCATAACATCAGGTAGTAATTTTGATATTTTTTTGTAGTATCTCGTCATCACTTGCAATGGTGTTATTTGCACTTGCAATGCTACATATCTTAGAAATCAATGCTAAACATACACTCTTATGTCTTAGACCATCTTAGAATCTTCTCCCATCTACAAAACAAATTATGGTATTACTACAAACTTGATCTTCTCTATCTTTCAATGGAACTAATCTATCTTCTACTATTCTTTTTTATAGTGTAAGTATTTGCTCTCCCATCAAGTATAGCACTTGTATCAAATTTCCATGGTCTCCCCAAAAAAAATGGCATACATCCATCAAAATTATGTCAAGCAAAACCTCATCATGATATGTTCCTATCTGGAATCCCAAGAAACATTGTTCTTTGACAATCATCTTATGTTCCTTTTGTAATCAAGCAATATTATATATGGATTTGGATGTTCTAACCTCTTCAATTTTAATTTATCCACCATTTATTCAGATATTAGGTTATTTGTACTACCACTATCAATAAGAACTTTACAACAACTACCTCCTACTTTGTATCGATTCCTCTTTGTCATCGTACTTCAACAAATCTTTCTTCATGATAAGTGGTATTCAATTCTTTTCTCATGTTTTGATATAGGTGATCTCTTAGGTTGTTCATCCACATATGTAGTTCTTGTACACTACTTTCTACTCTCTTAGTTGTGTTTCCTTGGCTTTGATAACACTCAAATGCTTGATGTCCTTCTCCTCCACACTTGAAACAAGTACCTCTTGTTGGCCTCATTTTTTACCCTACAAATTTTAAATCTTTTATGCTCAGTGAATTGATATGTGTCATCAAGTCATTATCTTACATTATGAGCCAATTTTCTAAATCACACATTAAACTTCTCTATTGTGTCAACTTATTTGAGTAGATAAATGTTAAATACTTGCATCATGGCCTTGGTCATGAATGTTCTCTATTATTCTCAAACATTAAATCACTTGTGAAATTAAAATCAGTAATTTATCTTTGTAGTGACAAGTAGTTAATAATCAAATTCATTCTCCTCAAGCATTACAAGTATTTCGTACCAATTTGTCATCTCTTGTCAATCATGTAATTTTGTGAGAATAATTATGCATTTGATCAAGTTCTCAATTTTATATTCCCTCAATTCTTCCATCAATGTTAGCAACCCCTTGAACTCTTTGTTGTCGCATCTCTCCCTAGGATCTAGTGAAAACTACCTCAAGTTGGTGATCAGTCTACAATCACTCCATGCATCATTCTGAACTTATGCTTTGACTCCACTTGATGCATTCATGGATGGAATATCCAATGAAGTATTATCCAACCATGCAATGAAATAAATGACACTCAGTTTCACACAAAGGTTTATGAAAACAACAAATAATAATATAAATGTTATTGATTCTCAGTCATGAATGAACTACAATCTACTGCAATGGGCTTCCAACATGCTAGGCCTTAGCTATTTGGTTACAAATATACAAACTATAGAATTCTAATGATATTACAATTAATCTCTAACTCTCTCCACTAACTTTGCTACTCTTAAATGGTTTTGTACAATGTCTATATAGAAGTCCAAAGCCTTGTGAAATATTTTAGCCAACCTCAAGGTGGTACAAAGTCCAATGCCTAGATGAAATGTGTAGTCAGTCAAATGTGAATGTAGAATCTTTCAGATACAATGTCATGATGATGGATTGCTAAAACTTGATGCGGTGCACACCATAAGCACTCTAGGGTCTAATGTATCATGGAATGTATTCCTTTGCTATCATAAACTTTAGAAAAGTTGTCACAAGATATGAATGATAAATCTAAGTGTAAGCCTATCAAGCCTGGTAAGGTTTAAAAACCAAGATATGCCTTTGCAGTGATCAAAACTTTTGAAAATTGAATATGATGTTAAAAGATCATTGTAGAACATATATTCCAAATCACCAGGTGAGATATACATCTACGGTGAAATGTAATATAGGGTTTGTGATGATTGATTGATGATTGAAAAACTCACAAACAAACAAACAAAGTGAAAGAAAAATATTTTCGGTTGATGCAAGATTCTTCTTACACCTTGGGATACTCCTGTACCAATAAGTACCATAGTGTCCATAATCCATGTACCATCCATGTATGAAGTATTATAAAATTGCATCATTAAAGCCTTAACTTATTTTTCAAACTATAAAGTTTCTTTGATTTCATTACAAAGTAAATATGGTTAGTTTATTTTGAATCTAGTCCCTAAGGGTTGATCTGGTCCATGGAAAATGAATCTTCTTAGTGTTTTTATGTAAAAATTTTATATGATTGCTTTGACTATTGTGCCCAGCTTTGTATGAGCTAATCATGTTTTAAGAGTCATTTTATTAGAGGGTAATTTGTCTTATGAATGTTCTAAGAGTTATGTTGGAGATATCATAACATTTCAACCATTATTATGACATGAAAATATTGGTGTCTTATTCCTAACTTAACCAATGTATCCTTGCACTCCCTTGGATACCATATTGATAGAATATTCATACCCTTGTGTCAAACATTTAAAATGTATTTTGGCCATTGAGAATTGCATCATCATTTTCACTTGCCTATATTGGAAGCAAATTTATACTCCATATGTATTCTTGAGCCCAAGTGTTTACCACTCTTATCATTTGATATATCTTACCTAAATTTTACATGATGTTACATTGATTCACTTAACATAAATTACATGTTTATGTGTTTAGCTTACTTTTAAATTTCATGTATTGTTTTCCCTCTCCTCTAATTCTTTACATTGGATTGATGCAACCAATTCAAGGGGTTGCATATTTTGTCACTAACAATCCTATGTTGAGATTGTAGATATAATTATAGAATCCTCCAAAGAGACTTCTCATTATGTCTAGATGGATCATTGCCATATGACATGGAAACTTCTAATATACCAGGTGGGTAAGTCCATGGAAATGGGAGCTAAAAGGGGAGATTAATTGTCCATTTTTTAAAATTAAAAACAACAAAACTTAAACTTCCTCAAATCATTTGAAATGCCTATGCTCAATATTAGAAGATGTTTTAAAAATTTATGAAACACAACACTTTGAATCTAGTTTATAAACTACTAAAATTTATCCAAAACGAGATATAAGAGAATGTTGAAGTCTAGTTTAAAGTGCATACAATATTGTGAAGAGCAAATAGGGAGAGAATGTTGAGGTCTAGTTTAAGGTGCATACATTATTGTAAAGAGAAAATAGGGGTCAGGACAGCTAAAACTGAGAATGTAGGCAATATTACTCACCTGGAAAATCCTAGGGATCGAATTTATAGAGATCCACATCTGCAATAATGGAGAGGAGCAGCAGAGATGAAGAGATCTTGATCTGGAGGAAGTGAGTGACGAGCTCTGTGTCAGTGGGGGGCAGCTGCATATGACTTCATAGTTCTTCCATGGCAAATGATTTTTATTACTGGGTAGAGGGATTAAAATGTTGGTGCCCCACACAAACCTCCAAAGCCATAGTTTTTCCAAAAATATCTAGGTAAGCATGTGTGTTCTGAAAGGAATGATAAAGTGTGGAGTTTGGACATTAACAATTAAGGGTAATTCTATTACAAGGGCAGGTTTTACGTGTGTAGGTGGGAATGGAATGTGAGGCCCATCCCTTTCTGACATTTTAGTTGATTTAGTTTTTAGTAGTAGACTTTATTAATTGGATTATATATTTGATGTGTGTGAAACATTATGTTAGTACTATGGACATTTATGGTTATTATGTTGGACATTATGCTAGTTGACACTTTTGGACATTATTATGATATTTAAGCTTTACGGATTTAAGTGTTGAATTATATGATTTTATTTATTTGAGTAGATTAATAATTATGTGGGAAAGAAAGTGTTAAAAGAATTCGATTCTTATATGTTAGTTATCAAATTAATTATTTTTAAATTATTTGAGTATGTGATCATGAATGAAAAATTGATTTCAATTATTTTTGCTATGCATTAAGTTGCTTCAACTATATTATCTTGACATACTGATGTTCAAAATTAAGTGTGCAAGTGGGGGCCAAGATTCCTTAAGTGGATTTGGAGACTCCATGAACCCCTATGTTATCCCAATTAGGCTAGCCTAACCTGTGGAAGGGGTTAAGGCTAAAGTGTGGTGTAAAATTATTGTTTTATTTTTAATTTTCATTTTTGTGTGATGTTGTGAAATTTTATTATTTTTATTTAATTGCATTTATGTGGTGAGAGTCAATTTAATTATTTATTTTGTGGGTTGAGGATAAGTGCTTTAAATTAATATTTTAATATTTTATTTTATGAGAGGATTTTATTTCCTTGTTTTATTTTGGAAAAGAAGAGTCTTTTTGAGGAAAAAGAAAGAAAGTTGCTTTCTTTTTATTTTTTCCTTCCTTTTTTGAGTTTAATTAGTTTTATTTATGGGAAAATGGGGGAAGGGGTTTTTCACTTTTTGGTTGTGCATGAATTTTGAAAGGAGAAAATTTGAGAAGAAAAGAGAGACCTTTGGATTGAAGATTTTGGAAAAATTTTGAGTACAAGAAATTAGATTCAAGAGCAAGGGTTGGATTGTATTTCTAGTTTTAATTTGGGCTCACCCAAACTTGGGGAGCTGAGGTAACATTCTAGATTTTCTTGCATTTGAGTTTGTAAAATTTATGTGATTGGATGAGATTTTCAGAATTGTACGAGGTTTTAGTTTTTTCTATCTTTTGTCAAGTTTGTGGGTTTTTGGTTGTATGGGAGCGGCTCTCCAAATTGATGAGAGCCTCCCAAGCCTTGGGGTTGAGGGAGGTGCAAACCTATCTTGGGGAATGGTTACTTGTTTTATTTGATTCATTGATGGATATGTGACTGGTGTATTGTGGGGTTTGTGGAGATGTATACTATTATATTTCATTGTGTTGAGGTGTATGAAGTTTTTGGAGGTGTGTGGAGAAGTGGAGATTTTTGATATGTTGTGGAGATGTATATTGATATACTTTGTTACATTGAGGTGTATGGAGGTTTTGGTGGTGTGTGGAGAAGTGGGGGTTGTTGATCTGTTGTGCATGAAGTGGTGGTGATTGATGGTGTTGCGGTTTGATTCTTTGTATTATTGAGGAGGTATGTGTGGGAGGTATAAGGGTTGGTGGTGATGGAATTGTGTATTGTGATTTGTAGTGATTCTTGATAGTTGTTGTGTCCCAAAGAGGGTTGACTTTCCCCTCTCTCC
The DNA here is from genome assembly GCA_027924645.1 of Cunninghamia lanceolata. Lineage (NCBI taxonomy): Eukaryota > Viridiplantae > Streptophyta > Pinopsida > Cupressales > Cupressaceae > Cunninghamia > Cunninghamia lanceolata. The sequence goes on from BSBN01001332.1 coordinate 2,781,361, forward strand.
CCCTAATTTGGATCTAAGAAAGATCCTTGTTTGTGAGTCAAACTGTGGGAGTCTTGTTGTGATTTTTACCTCTATTTGGATTTGTGTACTTTCAAGTTTTTTGAATGTGTATGCGAACCTGGTTTTTGGAGTTCTCCTACTCGGGGGTGGGATATGTATATGTAGTCCCTACGGTAGGGTGGAGAGAAGGACATGGCCATCTATGTTTGGTTGTGTGTTTGCAGGTTTGGAAATGATTCCCTAGTGGATTCAAGATTAAGAGTTTTTTTGTGGATGTTCAAGGAAAAAGACAATAGTTGTTTATGTTATTGGTAAAAGGCCTTCATGTACAAGTTCCATTGTTGGAGATATTCTATTTTTTGTTCAAATGAATTCATGTTAAAGTTATATAAACCTGTGATAGTTATGAATGTGAAGTCAAGAGACTTGTGTTCTATTTTTCTTATCTGTCAAGAGTTTGGAGCTCTTCCTTTTAGATCTCTATAGAAAGTTGAGGATTATGGATTATACATCCATTTGTAAAATTGTATAGTAGAAGAATATTTTGTATATGTATAATTTATATAATTTCATCTAACATTATTTTTATTTTGTGAATTTAACAAGTTTGCTATTTTTTTTTAATAAAAACTAGTAAAATTGTCCCTAGAAAAACCAATTTGTTCTGTCTTAAATAACTTTTTCTTGATAAACTAGGTTTGTTTAAAAATTTTAGGACAAGTGTGACATTGAGTTTTCTAAATTGTATAAAAAAATTAGTGATACCCAGATTCTATATTTTGAAATATAAAAATATTTGTGACTGGATGTATGGGCTGTTATAAAATTATCTTGATAAAAACTAGTCCATTGTAGCTTTAATAAATTTCATTTTAGAAATTGGGTCTTTTCGATATTTTTATTGAAGATGCGCAGCCTAGTTGGCTAAATCCTCACAAGAATTCAGCCATACCTAGATTCTCAATTATAAGATATGTACGAATTATTATATGATTATATGGTTATATGATTTTTAGAAAATTATATATTAAAGGAAATTATTATTTTATTATTTATGATATTTCAGATCTCTACTTTTACCTCTCTAACACATTTTAAAAATAGGAAAAATCATGGATATTTAGTTTAATTAAAAAAAAGAAGACAAAGCATTTTATAAAAAAAAAGAAATAAATAAAACAACAGAAAAGCAAAAAAAATGAAAAGTAAATTTAGAAATAAAGCTTGTTTTAATGGTTGGTTTAAATAATCAATCAAGTCAATTCTAATAGTTTCTATGAATTTTTTTTGTTGATGTTGATTGCTTATTTGCCCAAAATGCTATTCAATTAATTGTTTAAAAATAAACAAAAAAATGTTAATAAAAAATATATATAATCATATATTAAATACACATTCATAATTAATTACTTCTTTAATATAACTTATGAAATAATTTTTTTATCTACTTATTAAATTAAAACATAACTAATTTTTTATCTAATCCTTACGACAATAATATATTTTTTTACCATCCTAATCTTTTTTATGAATATTGTACTAATTTTATATATTTACATCAATAGGTGTTTCACTCATAGAGTGCATTGAGGTTTGTATAGTTGCAGGGCATTAATCAATGGTCTACATCCTAGGGTGGGTACAGGGACGATGTCCATTAGAGAAATCATCACCACTCATGTCAATACCATCAGCGTAAATATAGTTCTCATGCAGCACACATCAAAGGAGTCTTCCCCTAGATTTATGTGGCTAAAATGAGCTCATCCTCCATACGCTAAGGACTGGCAATCAACAAGTTGAATCATGTAGCTATAGTGTCCTCTGTTGCTTGTTATACAAGCCTCCATGTTTGACTGAGCTCTTGATATTTCCTCCTTGGTGTTTTTTTTCCTACAAATTTCATCCATCCCATAGCAATGAAGATCTCCTTTTGGAAGAGTTTCTAGGAGTAGAAGGCAATGCCCAAGAAGAAATTGTGTAGAGGTAGTTTCCAGTGGATGGAGACCCTATCTCTAAGGAACTACAAGAAAAAAAAATTGTAGATGAGTTCTCAGCTTAATGTCACTGCAGTCTATATTGTTGGTCTTGTTGCATCTTTCGTTGCATCATCTTCGACATGTCGGCAGTGGCTTGCTCTATGTTTCTAGAAACTAGCCTTCAAACAACATCTTCACCCCCTGGTTGACTTCATTTACTCTCTAGAAAGGGTGTTAATTTGTCCCCGATTCATGTAATTATTGCGGCTTAATATGAAGTGTTTTCATTTGGCTTGATTATTTATGTAACAAACTGAGCAAGCACAAGCTAGATTCAACTAAAATCCCATACCCTAGTTTTTTAGGGGAAAATATAATGCATTTCTTTTTGGCTTATTTTTATCTAAACTTTGATTGTCAAAACTGTACAAAAGAAAGTTTAAAACTTGCTTCAAGCGAAGTATTTGTTGATTTATTGAAGCAACTGTAGTTGCACTCTCATCTATTTACTTACACATGATACAAATTCATGTAAACGTAGCTTAGAATGGTGGTTTTTTTCAAAATTTGAAACTCCTTTGGTCAGCTTTTACAGTAAATATTAGGAATTGCATGCAGAAGATATCAATTAAATGCAAATAAAGATTAAATAGAGGAATGAAAAATACACAGAAATAATAACAGCGAGAGACAATTTTAATGTGGTTCACCCAATCTCGAGCTACATCCACCAATAGAGAGTCTAACATTATTATCCAACAACTCAATACTGCTGAAAATACTACAATACAATAGCCATAGAAACCCTAACCCTTAGCTGTTTTTATCATGATTTATGTCAGTAATAAAATAAGGGTTTTTTTATGTCAGCCAATAGAAAAATAACTCCGGATGCCTTTATACTGCCCCTGGACCCTGCAAGGGGTGCTACACCTTACCTCGTCTTGCGGGTGCTGCCCCCAAACCCCCGTTAAATAATTTGGGGGGAAACCGCACCAATAAAAGTGGGGAAAATTTAACCTCCGAATCTAATTAGGCTCCATATAACAACATTAGTTGGCTAGGATTTCATGTGTATTGCTATAGTTTCATGTAAAATCCCATAAGAACAAACTTTCTATTGGATTATCTAAGTTCATCTAGTGGGCTTAATTTTCTTTATAAATAATCGAGTATACTTTTGTAGATTTTTGTCGTCACACCAAAAGTACGTACTAGTGGTGGAGAGGGATCTCATCGTTGATGTAGTCGCTACGCCAACAACCCCCCACATGATAGAGCTGGATACAACCATGTACCATGTGGGATTTTTACCCACTATGTACCACGTTGATAAGCCGAGCTTAAGTGGATGAAGGGTCGAGGGCTCGAGGGACTCAAACTGATGACTTGCGCTTTGATACCATGTAGATTTTTGTTGTCACACCAAAACCACATACTAGTGGTGGAGAGGGATCTCATCGTCGATATAGTCGCTACACCAACAACTTTCACTCATTCAGCACAATTGATATAACAATCCCTTTAAATGGTTTTAATGTGAAAAATATTTGCCTAGTTTATGTTTCTTCTTCAGTGACTGAGCAAGCTTACGATATTCTCTTCTAGATTCATACATAGAATGCTTATATCATTATTCTCCAAGATGAGATTTGAATTTGACGGAGCTAGAGTAGTGTAAAGGCTAATTTTTGTTCAATCTAAGCTCGGGATGAGATGAATTAAGAAAATATTGTTTTCTTTTGAGCGGTAGAAATGTTTTTGTAGAAACTTAAATCACCAGAAAGTTGGAAAAAACTTGGGAGAAAGCCATAGAAGCCATGCAAGGTGGTCAGAAAATAAATGAAACCTCTATTATGACTTTAGATAGTGCCCTGAAATGTACATCGTGCAGGCTTCCTTATGCGGCTTTGTTCAAGCAGTTTATGCTTCTCCAACACTTGTCTTTAGAAAACACAACCCTAATTTCTCTCGAGGGTTTCCCTTGCTTGTCTCACTTGAAGCACTTGGTTCTCAATGAGAACAAGATTTCTAGTGGGTTGGAGCATTTGGTATAGGTGGGGCTTAAATCTTTGCAAGACCTTGATCTGTGAAATAATTGTATTGGGACCTTTGAAGATTTTGTGCTTTGTCACAACTTCATTTAGGTTCCTTGGATCTTTATGAGTACTCTATAATGAGACTACCTGATTACAAGGCTAAAGTTTTTGATGTTGTTAAGTCGCTGTAGTTTTTGGATAAAGCAGACTGTGAGGGCAAAGAGAGGTTTGATTCAGACAAAGAAGTAGAATCTGAGGGGGAAGATGAAGAGGATGTTGCTAATTTTAATGGCAAATAACTTGCTTGACTACACTCTTTCATGAAATAATGACATTCCAATTAAAATATATTAATTTTGTGACCTAAGTCTAGCATGTGCCAAAATGGGAGCTTTGGAATAACATATGTTGTTGCCACTCCCTCGTAGATGTGCTGCAAAATCTAAAGGCATGTATAAGGCATGTGAGCTATTTTGCACCCTTCATGTTTTGGGAATTTGTTCAACTTTAAAGACATTATTCAGGTTTCCTTTTATAGGTATTGCATTTCTCAAGTATTTTTCAAGAGAAATGGCAATCCGAGCTATTCATGCTTTGAGTGGAACTTGTGTGATGAAGATAATTCTTTAAGGAATGGTTTATAATTATGTCACAAGCTAATGTTATAATTCTTTAGTATATATTATAAATGCAAGCATAATTAATAAACACAAACAAGAAAACAAAATTCAAACCTCGGTACAAATATACTATTGAGCGAAGAAAAGATAATTTTTTTTAATGTGGTTCACCAAATGGCTACATCCACCATGAGCAGGGGATTGCTCTCTGTATTGTTTCAGTAATAAAACTCACATACATACATCTGTTGTCTTAAAGCAGCTCAATAATATATTCTACTCACTGATGTTGCTACAACAAATACATATACTCCACTCCACAATGTCTAACAGTAGCTAATGCAAAAATAGATCTACGAAGAGCTAAAATAATCCTCACCGTGTAAGTAGAGAACATGCATTGGTTAATACAAATAATGGCACAGGAGAGGAGTTAGTGGTCTGTAGAACCATTACATATAATAAAGATTGGACTGCACCATTATTGTGACCATTACACCAACAATCTCCCACTTGCAGTCCAATCCAAGCTGTAAAAGTTGCACCGAGAAATCCCCTGCGCTTCCAATGCTATCAGTATTTGGAAAAATCAGTAGGCCTATCCCTTGGCCTACCTCTCACCTTATCAAATTGATCACCATAGCTTTCATGAGATGGGTAGCTATTACCCCTTGTAATCTTCTCAGAGCCTTTTTGCTGCATGCCAGGAAGCACCCACTTCAAACTCTTGCGAACACCAGCAATAATCCATCCATATACCATTATCATTGGACCATTGAAGGTAGGCTCCATATTACATGGAATTGTTATGCTGGTCAAAAAAGATATAATCCAGAATGAAATCACAAAGTTTGACAATACCAAGAAATTTTGATCAAGTTTCTATTTGTAGCCAAGCTTGTTGAGACAGGTGTGTCTTTCGCCATCTTGATTTTTGTCATCTTCATTCATATCCATGTTTGTTGTCTCTGCTATTATAAATGAGACTTTGGTATCCTCTTTGAGCTCATGTTCATTACCTCCGACAGATTTTCCTTTGTCATCTTTTGCGGGCTTAGCAACAAACTCCACAACTGGCTTTGTGTCCTCCTTAAGGTCTTCCATCGAAGTCACTTGTGTCGCTTCCTTGACCTTTTGTTTCAATGGAAAAGGTAGCATTAGCATCTACAACAAACTCATTTGCACAAATTTTGCTACCAGTACCATCACAAATTGACTCCAAACTGTCATTGTCAATCATACTAAGAAAATTATTAATAACAGAATCAACATCTAATTAATCCAAAGACCCTTGCTTGGCAGTCTCCAATGATGAATCTGAAGTAGGATGAACAACTCCCACTTCAGCATGACTCTCTATGACATACAGGGTGCCTAATTTGCTACCCCTTGCAATTACCAAGGCCCCCTTTTTAACCTTGTATCTATTGGATTCAAAACTAATCTCACAACCTTGAGAACCCAACTGCCCAGCCGAGATTACATTTTGTTTTAGCTGGAGAACATATCTAACATCATGTAACAACCAAATATATCTATTTTTCAATTTCAATAAAATATCCCCTATTCCAACAACATCACAAGATTCATTGTTACCAAGAAAAACCTTACTAAAGTCACCAAGTTGCAGATTTTTGAAATAGTCCTTACATGGAGTGACATGAAAGGATGAACCAGAATCAAGCACCCAAACATTAGTTGGAATTTCTTCTGCAGTTAAAATAAGGACACCTGCATCTTCTTGGCATGTTGTGTTGGCTTCATTATTGGTCACCGTTTCTTGTACCTTTTTGTAGTTCCAACAGTTCCTTTTTGTGTGACTTGGCTTGCCACAAAACCAACATTCTCCATTTCTGCTTCTGGACTTCAATCTTCCTCTATTGTTATTTCTGCCTCTATCTTGACCCCTTCCTCTATTGTCAGTACTTACGATAGTCAAGGCATCACTATTTATTTTGTTTTACGCTCTTCTCATATCTTCATTGAGAAGAGTGGCTGCTACATCATCATACCGGAGCATTGTTTGTTTTTTCTTATCCTCCCCTTCTTCAGATCTACTTTTACTAGATACCGAATTGCTTATGGTCATGATCACACTGTCCCAGCTATCAGGAAGAGAGCACAACAATAGTATGGTTCTCATTTCTTCCTCAATATTAACATCCACATAAAGTAATTGACTGATAACAATATTAAATTCATTTAAATGATTCAACATGCTGTTACCTTCTTTCATTTTCAAGTTTACTAGTTTCTTCAACAAGAACACTTGATTCATTGCTGAAGCCCTTTCGTACATGTCACATAGCTTGTCCCAAATCTATTTGTCCATTGTCTCCGTGGCAACATTGAAGAGGACATTGCTCGACAGTGATAGGATTAGGGTTGCAGCTACTTTCTGGTCTAAGATATTCTAGTCTTCATCTGACATCTTCTCTAGCTTCTTAGACTTCCCTTGCAGTGTAATGGCAAGATCGTTTTGAATCAGCAAAGCCCAAATCTGGAGCTTTCATGAACTGAAGTTTTGTCTTGAAAATTTTTCAATTTTCCACTTGTCTGTATTGACCATTCTTCACCGATCTCCAACCAGCTTCACCACCGAGCTACTTCATTAAGCTTCTTCACCAAAGCTCTGATACCAATTGTTGAGCAAAGAAATGATAATTTTTTTTTAACATGGTTCACCAAATGGCTATATCCACCAGCAGGGGATTGCTCTCTTTATTGCTTCAGTAATAAAACTCACATACATACATATGTTGTCTTAAAGCAGCTCAATAATATATTCTACTCACTACTGTTGCTACAGCAAATACATATACTCCACTCCACAATGTCTAACAATAGCCAATGCAAAAATAGACCTATGAAGAGCTAAAATAATCCTCAATGTGCAAGTAGAGAACATGCATTGGTCAATACAAATAATGGCATAGGAGAGGAGTTAGTGGTCTGCAGATACATATACTCCACTCCACAATGTCTAACAATAGCCAATGCAAAAATAGACCTAGGAAGAGCTAAAATAATCCTCAATGTGCAAATAGAGAACATGCATTGGTCAATACAAATAATGGCATAGGAGAGGAGTTAGTGGTCTGCAGAACCGTTACATATAATAAAGATTGGGTTGCACCATTATTGTGACCGTTACACCAACATATACTACACTCATTATAGACAATTATTCTTCAAAACCCTGAACAAATTTAGCATCTACAGAGTGGGAAAAATTATTTCAGCTAATGTTGTTAAAAACACATCATCTAAAATCCTTCAACTATTATTGAAGTCACATTTCAAAGAAAAAGAACAGTAATCATGTTCTTCACAAAGTATTTAACAGAAAAATAAAACAAATGCATCAAGGAAAAATAGCTCAAGCCTCCAAATATAGAATTACCTGATTTTCTTTCAAAACATAAACAAATCAACACAAAATTACTGCCAAAATAAATATTCAGCTAAATTTACATTAAACCTATTAAGAATAGTTGCAGCTAAATTTACATTAACCTATTAAGAATAGTTGCATTTTAGTGTAAAAATGAAAAAAAAAAAAGACAGACATTAACTATAATACTTCCAAAACCCCAAAATAAAATTTAAGTTCCTATAAAAATATAGGAGTTAAATGAACAAAAATCATCAAAAATAGCCACATTATGAAAAAAAAAGTGAAAAACAGAGCAAGGATTTACAATTAAAACTCCTTCATAAAAAAAATGACAAACAAAATAATAACTCGAATCCTTACAAAATCCTCAACTATAACAAATTTTACTATCTACTAGACTAAAATTTCAGCTAACCTTAAAAGAGAAAATATGAAGAAGAAAATATTTTAGCAGAAAAATAAGCAAACAATGTCTACATTTCAGAGGAAAAGTTTTACGAAAGCTACAAATTCTGATAAATAAATGCCTAACTAAACGCCAATTTTTTCCACGAAAGCCTACAGCAGTAGAAATAAAACAGAACACCAACTATCAACCAATGTTAATAATAATAAACAGTGCGAAATTAATTTGCCTTGGCATGTATAATGGGGTATACGCTCCCAAACCACTGGTAAATGGTCCAAATAACCGGCTACAGTGGGGTCTTAATGTATGGAACTGGCTGTGTTGAAAATGAAATGGCATTTTGCCAAATTTTCCTTGGAAGTGGCTGAGATTAAAAGCTGTGCAAAGGAAGAGGAAGCCAATGGCTGGCAATACGCTCCAAAAGAACGGGTACCCTATGCGGCTGAATGGTGGGTGCAATTGAAATCAAAAGAAGACAGACGATTAACTATAATCCTTCCAAAACCCCGATCAAAATTTTAAGTTCCAACTAAGCTTACATTAAAATTTGTATGGTTACTACCTAAATCCCAAACAAAATTTTAAGTCCATGCAAAAATATTGCTGTTAAATGAGCAAAAAAGATCTTAAAAATAGTTGCATTATTAAAAACAAAGCAAAGACTTACAGTTAAACCCCCTTCAAATACAAAATTCCTTCCAAAAGCCTCAAACTGCAATTTGCTATCTAGTAGATTGACGAGCTGTTGTTTTATCTCTCTGCTGTTTTAAGCTTTTGTGGATAAATTTGGTATCTAGTAGGTTGAGGAGCAGTTGTTCTATCTCTCTCTGCTGTTATAAGCTTTTGTGGATAAATTTGGCGTTAAAATAGGTATTTGTTTAGCAAGATTTATAGTTTTTTGTTTATTTATTTGTCTGCTAAATTACTAGGGAAATGCTTAAGACAATGTAAGAGCTTCATTCCAGTTCCAGTTTTACAAGAATTTTACTTAATGTTTGTATTCATTCTGTTTGTCTTCTAATTGTAGGTCTGTGCTTTGTTTTTCTTGGTTAAATTTAGTCGATATAGTCATGTTTTAGTTTAAGAAATTAAAACAGTTTTGACAGGTGTTAGTGGCAGATATGAGGTAAAAGCACACTTTGACCTTAAACGAAAAAGTATTGATGTGATTGTTTTTAAAAGAAAATTTAGGTATCTGAAGAAACTATATACAAAGTTTTTACATCCCACGGCCACCCAGTCTTTGCCTCCTCTAGTATAGTGTTGATTCTAAATAACATTTGCTGGCTCTATAGTCATCCGTCCGGAAGCCAATAAATATTGCTCAACAAAAGTATTAATGATTTTCTACACAATTCAAGGGTATGTTATTTATTAATTTGAGTAGTCACATGAACTAAGACTAATAAATATGCAAGATGCATTTCTATATCCAACTACCTATAATTTTTTTCCTAAATTCTTATTTTCACTCAAATGAATAATCAATTTAAATAACTATCCCTAAAAGATTCTTAATTATTTTTCCTCTTAAGTGCAATCGACCTTGAAATGTGTATCCTAAGTTATTGAAAGTTCTGCATATTTATCAATAGACAAAATTACGTCCTGTCTAATGTAGACAAAATTGCGTCCTGTCTAATGTAGAGAAAAGAAGCCTAGTAAATTGTTTAACACAGTATATATATGATTTGATGCAAATTGTAGAATTAATAAAATGTTAAAAAGTTTATCAGGCACATTTTAAAAAAAAAAAAATTCATAACAGGGTATTTCACTTAAAAAATTTAACACAATATAATTTTTTTTATCACATAAAATTCAACCATTATGAGAGAGAATTGAAACTGAGGTCTAGGCGTGGTGCTATTGACCATCAGAAACATTATTTACTATATTGTGTAGTGTTTTGACAACATATCTCTCATAAGAAGTGACTAACCATAAGAAGCATACTGTGTAGTGTTCAATTCCACCTTAATAATGTGTAGTGTTTTGACAACATATTTTTTTTAATTAAATTAGAAAAAAAAAAATGTTCATACCGTGTAGTGTTCAATTCAACCTTAATAATGTGTAGTGTTTTGACAACATATTTTTTTAATTAAATTAGAAAAAAAAAATGTCTGAATTTCATTATGATTTTTCAGTCAATTAAAAATTACTCGTCTTACCCATTACATATTAAGTGCGATTATCAAACCCGAGGCCTAGGGCAAAGTTTTACATTGTGGGTCCTCTTGAATAGCCAAATCAGTTAATGACTTTCCCAAGAATTTTGTATTCATTTAAATATTGGATTTTATGCTTTCCACGGAGCCGCCGTAATTGAATTCATACTTCCAATTTTCCAAACCCACAACTCATTTACCCTTTTAGGTTTTTCCTAGTCTGATGATAGTTAAGCTCCGCCCTCTTAGTAAGCTTTCGTTTTATGATTAATATGACAATCAAATTTAGATTTTTCCTTTTTTTTCATAAAATAATTTAAAAAAAAATAACAATAATTTAAAGTTGAATTTATTGATTAAAAGTAAATTTTAATTAATAAAAGTAAGATAATTATTTATTATTTTTATGTCGGTTACAGTGGGGATGAGAGCACTCATTTTTTAGCATAAATTTATAAAATAAATACTAAAAAAGAAATAAAAAATAAAACTTAAGATTTTTTTTTATATAACTTTACACACAGACATATATATATATATATATTTTAAAAAAAAAAAAGCCGAGGCCTAGGGTAAAGTTTTATTTTGTGGGTGCTCTTGAATGGCCGAATCATTAATGACTTTCCCAATAATTTTGTATTCATTTGAATATTGGATTTTATGCTTTCCACGGAGCTGCCTTAATTGAATTCATACTTCCAATTTTCCAAACCCACAACTCATTTACCCTTTTAGGTTTTTCCTAGTCTATGATAGTTAAGCTCTGCCCTCTTGGTAAGCTTTCGTATTATGATTAATATGACAATCAAATTTAGATTTTTTCCTTTTTTTAATATATATATATATATAATAAAATTTTAAAGTTGAATTTATTGATTAAAAGTAAATTTTAATTAATAAAAGTAAGATAATTATTTATTATTTTTATGTTGAGAGGGATGAGAGCATTCAGCATAAATTTATTAAAAAAAATACCAAAAAAAAAAAAAAAATAAAACTTAAGAAATTAAAAAAAAAAAATTGAAAAAATAAAATAAAAAATAAAATTTAAGAAATCAAAAAATAAAATAGAAAATAGAAATTTGAAAAAAAAAAAAAAGCAAAAGCTCAGAAAATAAAGAACCAAAAAAGAAATTGAAAAAGTAAAACTAAAAACTAATTAAAAAAAATCAAAAATAAAAATCAAAAAAGAAATTGGAAAAAATAAAAAATAAAAAGCATAAAAGAAAAAATAAAAACCCCAAAAAAATGGAAAAAATAAAAACTAAAAAGCATAAAAAGAAAAAATAAAAAGCAAAAAAGAAATTGGAAAAAATAAAAAATAAAAAACATAAAAGAAATTGAAACAATTGGAAGAGAAAAATCTGGGAAAAATTAAAAAATAAAAACGTTGGAAAAAAAAAGAGAAAATCAAATAAACTATGAAAAAAGATATCCTCGACGTATTTAGATATATTTTTTAAAATATAAATATACTAGTTTAATAACAATTAGATGTAAAATTTAGGGTGGATGAGTGGGCACCCAATCCAAGAATACTTGGATGGGTCGATGCCATACAAAGTTATTATGGCTTCCTCTTTGTATTCGAATAATAATTATTGCAGCTTTTATGATTTGGAGTTGGAGCTCCTCCCTTATGGATTTCGACTTGAGCCGTCGCACTTGCATTGATTATAAGCTCCGGTTAATTGAATGTGACATCTCTTATGCGCAGACAGAAAGACATCTGGAGTTCATTCCATTTTCGCAGTTTTGAGCGATTTTCTGCTAGTGTAGACGGTGGCAGTAGCAGTCAGCATGGAGAAGGGCTCAGGCTTCATTGCGAAGATCTTGGTGCATGGGCTGATAAATCTGGGGGCTTCGACTCCTCTATAGCTGGAGAGTTCAGTTAGGTAGATGGCATTCAAGGGAGCAGTCACAGATTTAAGGTTAAAATGCATTCCGCGAAGGCATGAGGGCTTGCTCCTCCCGGTGGTCAAAATAATCTTGGGGACAAGTTTCTTGGCAGCAGATGAGTTCTACAGGGTCGACTCCCACATTTCTTCCCGTTTCCTTGCCTCAATTCTGGATATCGGGGTGTCTACAGCGGCGGCGAAATCTCTCATGGTGAAAGTGTTCAAAGCGGAATTCCTTCGGGGCCTCGATCTCATTTTGGAGGCGGCCATTCCAGGGGTGGGCATTCCCCGCCCAAACGACATTGTCTCAAACAAGGACCCTCTGGAGGTGACAAAGGTTCTACCCTTCATCCTTGATCTGAAAGGCCTGGCGTTGGTGGAGCATCAGATCGTGTCATCCAGGTCTACAGCTTCCTCCAGAATATGCTGCAAGAGAATGTGGAACCCGGGGAAGAGGTATGGGTTGACAGGCTTCATGCCATGGCTATCGAGCTTGGCCTCTTTTGATATCCTGTGTAGATAAATCCTCAGTCTCAGTACGTTTATTAATGATATAGTTAATATTAGACCAGTAAGCCTAGAGGCTAATTTTGAATAGCATGGTCTTCCATATCAGATGAGAAAGCCTAGTAGCTGATTTTGTAAAGCACTGTAAAATCTATAGTCTCAAGGATGGATTTAGGAGTCTTTTGTTATCTCGCTGTGGCAGGTAAACGCCTTATAGGCACCTGCATGTTCATACTTTTTTCGAATTAATACAAACCTTTATATTTACGTAGCAAAAAAAAAAAAAAGATGTAAAATTGATATTACGCTGATGAAAAAAATGTCTAAATAAAGTGAAAATTATATTCTCATTTAACTTGTGATTGGTATTAAGGGAGAGGACCCAACATATAACTATGCCCCAATACTCACTATGGTGCTAAGCATTTAGACCCTAGTTAAAGTATTATTAAAAGAATTAGTAGTTGAGAAATAATATACTAGTAATAATTTAATAAAAAATCAATACATGTGCACATGTGTGTAATTATACACTTCATAAGAAAAAACCAATGATATGGTGACACATAAGGTGATTGGTAATACATGCCTTGGTGCACATGTTTTGGTCTAACATTTTTTGGATTGTTACAAAGATGTAGATGATTAGGGTACATCGTTGATACCCACAATCCCAAACAATAACTTTAAACATTTAACTTGGATAGGGAGATATGTTGAAATTCTCATGAAAATCAGATGTACCATTTGACTATTTTTAACTTTGATAGGGAGATATGCTGAGAAAATCCCACATACCATTTGACTATTTTAAAATATCATCCATTTCAATGGTAAAAAGTCAATTTAGCCTTTAATAAAAATAAGAGAGATATTTCTCACTTTTTATTATGAATGATGTGTAAAATTATTATTGACAGTTTGACTATTTAGAAACTTGAAATGTGTGAGTGTGGGGTACCAGGTCCTATTCCCTAATGGAGTAATCTAAAATTGGTCGATCAGAGTACTTACCCCAACTTTGAAGACAATTTTTCAGCACCGTGGCAAGAATTCAGGATGTCTTACGTTAAGGGTTTTGAAATTAATGGCATAGCAGCCAATTAGAATAACCAGAGTTGGTGATCATCTATAACTTAAGATCAACGAAACTACGATTAGCAGAAGTGGAGCCATTTAAGAGGAGTCAGATTGATTTCAATGTCAAATCTATAGGAGGGGTTAGATCGACCAGGGAGTATGGAGGCTCTATTCTTTGTCTATTGTTAAGCGGTGGTAACGCAGAAATTGGGTGAGTGCATTATTTCAATCTTCCGTTTCAAATCTCTATTTTTCATTAGAGAGAAGCATATAAAATCTTCAATATTTTGTCTTGGTATATAACATTACTGTGGGACGTTTTGTGCTTGGTGTTTGCAGAATGTAACATTACTCTGTTCCTTTGGTGGGTTTTCTGTATTTTCAATGGTAAAAGTTTTGTTTTGTGCCGTGGATGGTCTGGATTGGTTTATTCATTGCAGTTTTCTGCAGCTTTATTTATTTGTATTTTTCTTGTTTTAATTCAATTTAAAAAATAACTTTTTGTACATTTGGTGAATTTTTCATTTGTATCTTTCTTGCTTTAATCTAATTAAAAAACAATTTTTTGTATGTTTGGTGGGTTTTTTTATTTGTATATTTCTTGCTTTAATCTAATTAAAAAACAACTTTGTTTGGTGGGTTTTTCATTTGTATCTTTCTTACTTTAATCCAATTAAGAAACAACTTTATGTAGGTTTGGTGGGTTTTTCATTTTTATCTTTCTTGCTTTAATCCAATTAAAAAACAACTTTTTGTACATTTGGTGGTTTTTTCATTTGTATCTTTCTTGCTTTAATCTAAATAAAAAACAACTTTCTCTACGTTTGTTGGGTTTTTCATTTGTATCTTTCTTGCTTTAATCCAATTAATAAAACAACTTTCTGTATGTTTGGTGGGTTTAGTGTTTTTTAATGGTAATAAGACAGCTTTCTGTACCTTTTTTCTGTTTTCGGTATTGTATCAAAGCATAGGAAAATACAACAAAAAGTGTTGCAGTGAATAGGGAACAAAATCCAATAATTGAATATTTTAATTTCACACCTTTCAAAATTATATGTGGTCATTTTGAATTTGAATTGGATCCAAATTTTTATAATAGTTACCTGACAAGTCTTCTACTTAAACTTAAAGTTTGAGGTCCACATTATCAAATACAATACCTCAAACATTATATTGATAAAAGGTGCCAAAAACAAAACCTTTTAAACCTCTAACCAATAGACAACAATTATGACACATAATATTTGAAATTATTAGTACCAATAACTAAATATTTTCCACCTTTCTTATCTATTTGAATACTCAAATCATTTATTTAATCACTATTTTATAATATCTCTAATACTTAACAATATAAGCATACCACTAAAAAGTTAAATAATTTAGTTAGGGTTAAAGCTATTATTTTAATAATATATTATTGTTAATCTAAAGCCCAACCCCGAACTCTAATTATTGTTTTGCTCAATATTAAAAAACCTATCCAAATCTTTCACCCCACCTCCCTTGATTTCCTTTTATCCAGCAAAGGATGCATCCAACTAAAAAATGTAGCCATTGCCATTACCGTGATCGATTTATCGCAAGTCGTTTGAAAAAACAATTGAAGACAATATTTATTTCAGAGTTCCCAAGGGGAAAACACTGGAAGCAAACATGCAACTGTTCTTTTAATTTCGTTTTATTCACAAAACACTCGTTTCAATCCTTCTAAATTTTTTCCGCCTTCTTTTGAAATGGCCTATTGGGTTTTTGTTGTCCTATTGGGTCTTGTGGGTTAACCGTTGACCTGATTAGATGCAAAGTAACTCCGATTCAGGCTCAGGTTCTGTTCTGCGATGGATCAAAGGGGAATTAACAATCCAGACCATAGCTTGATGTTTACACTAAAAGTGAAATGATCTATATCATTTTTTTAATTAATTATAATCCCTCTATACCGTGTGGATTTTCCTCATTTATGTGGGCTTTTATTTTTTGATTTTTTTATTAAACAAAATATTAGGGGAGAGGACCCAGTTGTTGAGCACCTTAACTTCAGGCCTCTAAAAATTATACGTGGCAATTTGGAATCACTCCAAATTTTTTACAGCAGCTTATTTGGCAAGACCCCTACTTATAACTAAGGTTTGAGGGCCATATCATCAAATATGATGCCACATTGTTGCACACTTTTTGTTGAGGTGTCAAATCGTTCCCCCACAAAAAGGGTGGACCAATAGGTGTGCATTAAGTCATGTTTTGTTGGTGCACTGATGTGGCATCACATGATTGGTTGCTTTTTAAATCTAATGAGCACATTTCGTTCAATTATAAGTACTTATATAGTAAAACTAACAACCTTAAAATCACAACTACTAATGCTAAACTTTTAAAAATATTGGGCCTTAAATACACAAATACTATCACACCTATTGGAACATGCTCAACAATTGAGTCCTCTCCCCCAAATACACAAGTTTTTCTTATTTAATTTTGTTCATTTCACTTACTTCTATCATATTCAAACTATTTTATCTTCTTCCAAAAGAAGTCTGTCTAGGCTAAGTTTCCTCGACGATCATTTTCCTGGCCATTTTCTGAGGACAATGGCTAAAAGTGAAATGATCTATATCATTTCTTTTGAGTAATTACACCCAAGGCGTTCACTCTATCAGGTGAACTAGCCTAGCAGAGAGATCAAACTGTTAATTTGTCCTCTCAAACGATGAAAGTAATCTACACCAGTCAGATTCACGTCGCTATTTTCAGATTTTCGTCAATGTTTTTTTCATTTTTGGTTTGGCCGTTCATTTTTTTGTCAGTTTTCTTGTGGATTGTTCTCACGCTGGTAAAAAATGTTGTCAGAAGAAGTTGTTGATGTATAAAATTGCGCAGGTTCCAACACCAACATGGGAAGTTCCAAGAATGTGGGACTTGATACTTGAAACAACCTCCAAATTTCACAAAAGCTGGCTCTTCCTTTTTAATGGGGTTTAAGGTAAAAGGAAGAAAAAACAAGATTACAGATACAATAAACATAACTTCTAATTCTATGGCAATGCGTCTGATAAAATGTATTTCAGTAACTAGCACAATGATCAAATTCTCAGGATTCAACTATATTAAAGAGCAAATGCTGCATGATTAACATAGACAGATTGTAAATGAATTTAACATTAAAGGCTAAACTCAAAAGATTTATGCAGACACACAGAAAATATCACTATTGGCATAGAATAGAGTTTCTTTCATTAACAATTCGGCAAAATACAAAAGGCACAGACATATCAGCTTCCTTCTTAGAAACAACTAAACTAAGGCAAAATGATACAATCTGATCACAACAAGATCTCTAAATTCTCAATCAATAATAGTGTCTTTGTATTACAATTCTTCCTCTACTTATAGCCACAAAATTTGACTCAAGATCACCTCTAACCATTAGGATCTCAACGGCTTGAACAGAACTAAAACTCAACTGGGACTTGAAATGATACTAAGAATCTCCTTGAATTTACAACCGTCTCTCCTTGTGTGCTCATTAGTGGAGTGAGAAAATATATGGCACTGTAACTCATAGTTCTGTTGCAACATGCGACATCACCCGCGAGTTCCTAAATGGCTCCAAAATATGCTACGCGGCACCTTCGGCTTGCAGTTTCATTTCCTTTTCATAAAAAGGAACACACAGAATACTGCCATTTGTCACTATCTGCCACATTCATTACTTGATTCGTGGCAGTATCTGAGAGTCAAAACTGGGACACTTGGCACTCTCTGTGCATCTTAAAAGCTTCTTACTTTATAGCCCGAGTGCCCAGGGCAATGACACTTGGTGCACTCCGCATCAACCTTAGAAACTGCAACATTTACCTTGTGGGACCTACAATATATATTAGCACCTTTCAAGCTTAACATAATATAGTGACACGTGGTGCCATCCGCATAAAGAAACAAAAGAACATGGCACCCTCCACTTGTTTCTAAAACTTATTAAAAGAGTCTCTCAAACCCCCACAAAGACGATGCTTGTCACACTCTATGTACAACTGAAACATATAAGAGAAACATACATGGTAATCTCTGCATCATAAAGAAACAAAATAAAAGAAACAATGCCAAGGATACATGGCGCATTCTAGTAGCATCTAGAAACTACAAAGCATAAAGGAGCACACATGCAATATTCTCGACACTTAGAAACTGTAGAAACTAGGGCAAAATTGAAACTGAAACAATGAGACGCGACCAAGCAAAAATTAAAATGTAGAGTTTGAGTCTATAGTTCTTGGCGACTACATGGACCTCTATGCCTGCTCAAAGAGAACTCCAGAATCAACAGAAAAAGCTCCAAAAACAAATTTGTATTGCCACTATCAAAGAATTACAATTATAATTTATGTAACGCAGCCTGATAAACAGACCACTTTGAATCTGAGAAACCTTGTTTACTTTGCAGATCTTGAAATATAAAATCTAAATTGATGATGTCCTTATGGGAAACGGACTACAAAATTTGTACCACAGCATGTAATTGAAATTCAAGACGAGCCATTAGAACAAGGACTGCTTCCACTTCTTCCACACTAGAAGAATCACTCAGACCTTGGAAAATAGTCTGATCATTTTGTTTGGTTAGTAGCAAAGCCTTTATGGCATCAGTCATTAGAACTATACTATCATCAGGAAAAGGAGAAGGCAAGGCTAATTGCACCAATTCTTCAATATGTCTCTTCATATTCTTAACACCCTCTTTTACCACATCAAGTAGTGCCTTGCAACTCATGGCAGCTGAATTGCTACTCAAAACTACATTTACCTTCTTTGCAGAAATCATTCTATCATTTACACCAGCAGCAAACAAAGTTTCATTAGTTGTATCATATGGCTTTTGCAACAAAAGATGGGAATCTGAAACCCTTAAAGAAATAATAGACAATGTTGCCTCAACAGAGGACTCTACTTTTTCACATAATTGTTGTGCATTCAACATGAAAGTGAGAGAAGGCTTGAGTTGAACAATCTCTTCAAAATTTCTCTTCCATACAGATGCATAAAGCTCATTTACCATAGCCAAGACCCCTGCATTTTGTGGCCTCCATGCCAACTCAATAGTTAGTTGCTTGGTCTTCTGTTGTTCAACCATAAATTGAGCCTGGGCAACACTATTTAGATTTTGTTCTTTTAAAAGGGTCTGCTATAACTGAGACACCTCTTGCATTTTGTCCTGATACTTCTTCTACACAATGGCTTTCTCTTGTCTCAATGTAGCAACATTAGCTTTCTCTTGTGCTACTTCATTTTTCAAAGCTGCAACCTGAGCTTGTGATGCTTGATGTATCTGTAAAGATACAGTAGACTGCAAATCCTTATTTAAAGTGTCAATCTCTTTATCCTTGGCTTTTATCTCTGAAGTCAAGCTACTATTAGTAGCTTTTTCTTTTGCTAGATTTGCTTCAACTTTCTACAATCTTTTTGACATCTTCAAATAATTAGTGGTAATTGCTGAGGCAATTTTATTCATCAATTCTACTTTGTCTTATGGCCTGAAATGAGTCAGATCCATGGCCACTACATTCACTATATAATCTTAAGGTTGCATTTGCTCCATAGGTTTGATCACATTAGGGGCTAAATGGGTAACAATCAAAGACTGTTGAATATGATCAAACAATGACTTCATGTGAGAAACAACAGGGCTCTTATTCTCTTTCTTTCTCTTCTTTTCCATTCTAGCCTCTTTTGCTTTCTTCACTATGTCAGCGTGTGCTTGAAAAGTAGGAGGTGAGGCAATGTGTCCTCTAGCAAACAAATAATTTTGGGGCAAGCCATAAGGAATGGTGGTTATTTGTTGGCTTGGGTCAAACTGAGGTAAAGCCCGCTTGGGCATGGATGGAGAAAACATGGGTAAAGATATGGCCTATGATGACATGGCTGGTGAACTGGCAATTAGGGTAAAAGACTTAAGTGGCGCAGCAGAGGTGGTAGGAGGTGTGGAAGAATGGGTTACTTGGGTAGGCACCCCTATATGAGAAGAAACAGAAGAAGGGGTCAAAGGAGAAGAAACACTAACCTGGGCCACTGATGACATCATAGGAACTTGTTGTTGCTAGGGTGCCAATACATCTTCTTATTCCTTTTCTAAAACCAATTTATGTTTTTTCCTCAAAATCCTATGCTCTGTCATTAGGATCTTCCTCCTTCGAATCAATCACTATTTGATGAAAAGGTGCCACTTTGAGACCCCTCGATGCTGAAGCTACTTGGGTCTCATGAGAGGACGATGCTGTCCCCTTTTGTTTCTGTAAAGCACTAAGAGATGGAGGCCATGGGACTCTAGGAATTTCTGCCACTACATGCTCTATTTCTTCAAGCTATTGAGCTTCTTTTGATACTCCTTTTGTTCCATGGGAACCACTATGAATGTTACTCATATCAAGACTTGATACTGGGGTCATGTGATATTCATCTCATATTGCTTCCCATGTTCATCTGTCTGGACTCCTTTGAAAGTATGGGTAAGCTCAAAGATTTCCTGTCTATATTTCAAGTAAGCAACAATCTTCTTAGAACTCCATTCCTTTTTCTTTAAAGTCTGCCTTAAACCCATAGTCATTAGCTTCTTGGTGTTATAATCCTATTCCTTTTTATAAAATGTCTCCCATGTCTTAGGACCCTCACATGGCAGATCTTTCAATTCAACATAAACTGCAGGATCATCCTACTTTGGAGATCTTCGCTTCTCCCACAAGGGGTGACTCTCATGAATGAAAGTTGCAGAAACCTTATTATTTACAATCCAATAAGATAGGAAACTATCTGGATCATATTTCCATTTATCTTCTACTATTAGAAAACCATAATTTGCCAATTTAATTAATAAGAGGCTCTCAGTTTCTCTTCTTTCAATTGTAACCTTTCCTCTGCTCCAGGGAATATCATACATTTTATTCTTCCTCTTTTTATATCCAAAATTATTATTAATGATAGATATTTGCCGAGACAATTCTAAAAATGTAACCCTAGGAGTTAAAACCTTTGGGAGAAGAACATGCTCTCCAACAAAGCCGTGAACTCTTATAATGGTGGTGTGGGCTCCAAAAAAATAATCACAAGGAATTTTCAAATTCATTAAGAAACCTCTCAGACTCTTTGCCATTCTATTTTCCACAGCCTCTGACTCTAATTGGCTAAAAACTGATGCATCAAAACATTCTGCAAATTCATAGGGATCCAAAGTGTCTGAAAGAACATGGGTCCATGTGGACACTGGGATTGTTCTCCCACTACTGGACTTAGGGTCATACCTATTTAAAGGCATATATTACTGAAAAAGACCATAATTTTGATATAGGATTAGATGAAATAGATAAGCAGAATACCTAAAAACACGGTTCTGAGAGAAATTTGTGAGCTAGTCCACCATAGCCTGGGAAATTTGTTCAAAAAAATTAAAGCAGTATTCCTGAGACTTGTCCACGGTCTTAAGTCTAAAAATTGTTGCTAGTTGCCAATCATATACTGTTGAGTCATCATACTAGCCAAAGATAAAAGACAGCATGTTAAGGGCATCTTGAACATCAGGATTAAACTGAGCTCGGCCTGTGGGCAGCGGAGGCAACTAGGTATTGTCGTCATCTAAATGCATTTTAATGTTTAGAAATTTTACCCTACTGTGAAGATTTCCCCATGTATTCTGCAACTTGGGAATCATAGGAAAGGTAGCAGTCCTATCATGATGCAAACTCAACATATCCTGAATTGCTTTAGGAGATATATGAACCATGAAGGGGTTGCATTGAATAGAGGTAGTTAGAGTGTGAAACAACTCTGCACATATGTCAATCAATTTTAGATAAGGATGAACAATAGGAACCACAAACTACACCAATTGAGACTTCCAAATCCTCATTCCAAAATTTTTTGATTCCCCTTTCTCATCTCACTGGAGGCATCTCTGATGAGCTCCTTCCCAAAGATTTTTTGGGTTCTTCTACATATGAGTGTTAAAGACGCCATCTGTGTAGTCCTTCACTTGTGTAGAATCTGTACTCACTCCCGTATCTAAAACCCTTGTCCTTGGATAGCTCACTTTTGGTTGCACTGGTGCAGACGCATAAGATTTGCTTCCTTTCAATTTATCAGATAGCTCAAAAATCCCTAGCCCTTCTTGCGGTGACTGTGGCTCTGACATCTCTGTATCTCATTATGATATTTTATCAGGGTTTTAACTGCATAGTTTTTGAGTCAAACTATAAATGAACTCAAACTCTAATAGAAATGCAGGTAAGGAATGAAACTTTTGATGCTGATAGAAAGAACTCACAGAGTGCAGAATGAGAAATAACAAATGCAACAATCTGAGGCTTAATACTTGGCTTAGCGAGGCACAATGATGCATTAATGACCCATCACATCTTATTAATGGCATTAATACCAAAAAGACGGTTAGTGTATCTTTTAAAATCTGTATGGGATGGCGTGTCAAATTAGTATTAAAAGTGGTGATCTTATGGAATAATTAGGTACTTTCCTTTGAGGTTTAAGGAACCACCGAACGGCCTTGGTAAATGTAACTGCCAACAAAAGGGGCCAATGTGCTATAGACATGTGTTCTCAGAACACTTATTTGAAAGGAAAAAGTGGGAAAGCAAGACAAAAGCGATAAATGAACTAAAAGACACCTAATTAACTATGATAGAAGGTGAGTCTCAAGATTATGTAAAGTGTTTCAAAAAGATCCCATTCACAGGAATCTCCTTAGGCTCTCCTTCCATATTCTCCAACTTGAATGCATTATGTTGCTTATAGGAGCGAATCTTAAAGGGACCCGTCCACAACAAGTTGAACTTACTGTGTTAGCCCAGTTTAGAAGCTATTTCATCCCATTTCGGCACTAAAGATCCAACATCAAAATTTGGATTAGAAGTCTTTCTGTCAAACCAATTCTTTATGATCTATTGATGCTTGATCAAAGACTCATGTGCCTTTTCTCTTTTCTCTTGTACCTCTAGTATCTTGGCAAGCCTTACATGCATTGAGCCATTTTCTTCTATTTCCAATTGTTTAAGCAACTGTAAGGCAAAAATTTCTATATTTAGTGGCATTACTGCACTCTTGCCATAGACTAGCTCATATGGGGACATCTTGGTCACTTGCTTTGGTGTGATTCTATCTGCCCATAGTGCTGAATTGAAGAACTTGTGCCAATCTTTCTGATGATCATTTCTCATCCTCTTGATAAGCCTAATCAGGTTCTTATTTGTAGACTCTGCCAAGCCGTTGCCTTGTGGATAGTAATTAGATGATGCCTTCAGATATATTCCATTCTTTAATGCAAACTCTAATAGTCTGGTTCCTAAGAATGCTTTAGCATTATATGATATAATGGTGTGTAGAGGGCCAAAATGGATAGCTATCCCCTCAAGAAACTCTAAGATTACCTTTTTAGTAGCTTCCTTGAGTGACACTACTTCGCTCCATCTTGTAAATTAAATAGTTGCAGTAAGGATCCACTTGTATCCCATATTTGATATTGGATTAATCATCCCAATAAAATCTAAACCCAACTAAGCAAGGGGCTCATCTACTACTATGGGACTCAAAAGTAGTGCTACATTCCTTCTCTTTCTAGTGTAAAACTGACAGGCTTGACATTCTTTGACCATCTGGTGACAATTTACAAATAGTGTTGGCCAGAAGTAGCCATCCTGTGTAACTTTAATGGTAGTAGTTTTTGTTGAAAAATGTCCCCCTGAGGCTCCATGATGAAACTCATGCAATATCTTTTGGGCTTCATCTTTCTCAACACATCTCAATAGTATTCCATTAAAATTTCTTCTAAACAAAACATGATCAATTAGTGCAAAAGGAACTCCCTATTGTCTATAATATCTTCTTTTATCGAGGGAGAGTTCGCTAGGAAAAACACTAGTTCTCATGAGCTATATTCTATCATTTACCTAAGAATCTTGAAAAAACTTATCAAGCTTCAATACTATTTCACCTTCTGTTTCTTCAAGCATTGACTCCTCTATGTCTTGAGTAATATACTGGTGAAGTCCTCTTCCTCTGACCAACTTAGTAGGCGTTACTTCTACATCATATTCTAAAATTTTAGTTATCTAATTGGCTCTTTTTTCTGTTATCTCACCTTCCATAATATATTCCCTGACACTTAGGTGAGCTGCTAGTATCAAGATCTTATTACTTGTTACTAGATCCCTGGATTTCTTAAGAGCTTTAATCATTGCATAAGCTTGTTTCTCAATTAAATTATACCTTGGTTCATACTCCCTTAGGGTCCTAGAGAATAATGCAATCAGATGATCCCCTTCTTCTTTGTCATCCTTCTAGGTCAGGATAGCTACAACACTGTGTTCCCCTCCATATACATACATTATGAAGGGCTTAGAGAAATCAAGATTTCTCAGTACTAGGGTAGAAGAAATGGTTTTCTTGACTTCTTCAAAAGATTGCCTCCCTTCAGTAGTCCATTTGAAAACTAAATCCTTCTTCAATAGTAGAGTAATGGGCCTAATAAGTCTTGCAAAATCAGATATAAAGTGACTAACAAAATTAATCTTTCCCAAAAAAGACTAAACTGCTTTTTTGTTGACTGGCAAAGATAAATTTAGTATAGCTGTGACTCTATTTGGGTTAATGAAAATCCCATCTTTTGAAACTATGTCCCAAAAGTTTCCCTTGGGGTACATCAAAAACACACTTCTTAGGATTTAGGGAGATCCAAAATTCTTGACACTTC
Source organism: Cunninghamia lanceolata (assembly GCA_027924645.1). Taxonomy (NCBI): domain Eukaryota; kingdom Viridiplantae; phylum Streptophyta; class Pinopsida; order Cupressales; family Cupressaceae; genus Cunninghamia; species Cunninghamia lanceolata. The sequence goes on from BSBN01001332.1 coordinate 2,806,208, forward strand.
TGAAAAATAGCTTCTAGGTGCTCAAAGTGATCTTCGACATCTTTGGTGAATATAGCAAGGTCACGCAAATAGATCAAAATGATCTTATTTATAAGGTCTCCAAATGATATGTCCATGGCGCGCTGAAAAGTAACTCTAGCATTTGAAAGACCAAAAGGCATTTTGGCATATGCAAAAGTTTCCCACTTTGTAGTGAATGTTGTCTTATGCTGGTCTTCATTAGCCAACTAGATCTGATTGTACCCTGAGAAACCATCAAGAAAAGAGAATCTCTCTGATCCTGCCATAGTTTGCAAAATCTACTCCATGGAGGGTAGGGGATAATGATCCTCTAATGAAGCTTTATTCAGGTCTCTGAAGTCTACACAGAGCCTTATGTCTCCATTTTTTTTTCTTATTGGCACCAAGTTAGACACCCAAGTTGAATGCTTAATTGGAAAAATAATTTTGGACTCCAAAAGCTTTTGCAATTCATCTACCATTAAGGGTTCAATCCTAGGATTCATTGGTCTATGTTTATGATGGACTGGCTTTGACCCTTTAGCAAGTTCTATGGTATGTTGAATGATGTCTCTATTATAACCATGAAGGTTATCATAGGTCCATGCAATTACTCTATCATACTTGTTACATAAACAAATTAGTTTATCCTTTTCCTCTTGAGTAGTAGTATTGCCTACCTTCAACTTTCTTCCTTAACTGACTTGAATCTCAGAATAATCATCTTTTCTTTCCTTAAACTTCTATTTGTCCAGGCTTACATCATCTGGATCGAATAGGTTCTCTAGTGTGATTAACCCCTTTGGGAGTTTATTAGACTTCAACTAAATAATCTGGTCACCATATGCTTCTTCGATCTTGGGTTGTAATTGATCAACAAATTCTCCTGATTGTTGTAGAAATAAAATCACCTGAAGATCATTGTTAAAGACTTGCCAGTTCTAGCATTATCTAGGATTACTGGCTAACTATAACCTTTACTGACTCACTGTTAATGAGTAAGTCACTTGCTAGGTCAAATTGGGAACCAATTTGTGCCAGTCTGTCTGCTTCAGAATTCTGAGTTCTAGGGACAACTTCTATCTTAAAAGCGTCAAAGCCATTAATTAGATCCCAAATTCTATGGCGATAAGATCTCATCCTTACATTCTTTGCCACAACCTTCTCTATGATTTGTTTCATGACTAGTTGAAAATCTCCTTTGACCACTAGATTCTTTTTCCCCTTCTTCTTGGCCAACATAAAACCATGCACCAAAGATTTGTACTCAGCATCATTGTTTGTGCAGGCAAATTGAAAGTGTATAGCTCTAAGGATTTTCTCACCATTTGGAGAAGTGAAGCATATACTTGCCCCTGCACCATTTTTACTTCTAGCCCCATCAAAGTTCAAGGTCCAAATCTCTGACTCTTTATTTGTATCCTTTTCCTTAGGCATCTCTGGTCTCATTACATTTGGTATTTCTTGCCCTTCTTTAAAGATTACATAAGTACCCAACCAGTAGAATCATAATTTCCATAAGGGTCACTCTGCATCATGGTCATTAACTAACTATTTTCTTCTTCTTGTTGATCGTATTCAGTCCATTCCCCCACTTCTTCCACAAAAATTCTCTCCTCCCTATTCATCATAGCATGAGATGCTTCAACTTTTGGAGCTGGTTTTTTAGTAATATGATCTTTAGATAAGGGCTCAGACAACACCTTCATTTTTGTTCCATATTTAGTTCTCAAAATCAAATGTGACCAATCAAGTTACATGTATCCTCCTATTTTAGCTATAAAATATCTAGATAGACACAAACCAAAGATAGGAGGAATATCAATAACCATCACATCCTGCTTGATAGTTATATTTGAGCAAGTATATAACTGCAAGGGGAGATGTTTGATCCTTCGTATGGTTTGAATAGACTTCCCATCTAACTGCATGACCCCTTTAGCCAGTGGATCAGATTCTATTTTTAAAGCATCATCTATTTGCTTTGGCACGACTGTAGTGCTAGCCCCTAAATCTATCATTGAGTTATGTAGTAGTTTCTTGCCCACTATTAAAGTTAGATAAAATGGCTCAGGCCTAGATTTAATTACTTCTATAGTAGCATTTAACAGGGAGGTTGTCTGTAGAGGTGGAGTATCTTTGCTTTGAGTCTTTCCTTTGTTAGTATTTCCTTCTTTCACACCAGTGGCTTTAGGATCCGCCTGAGTCTACAATGCTTCTTGTAATAGTGTCTTTTGCTCAGGAATAGCTAGCATATCCCAGATTGATACATGTGTAGGGCTCTTCTTTAGCTATTCTAGCACATTGATGGGTCCCAATGTTTGTGCCTTAGGGTAATAAGGTTACCTTGCTCTTTCTAGCACTGGGTTAGAGACTACTTGATTCTGGGCTGACTGAGGTATTTCTTGTCTTGAAATTGGATTGTAGTGGCTTTGGAAAGGAGGAACTCCAGCAGCTTCATTATTTTAAAACTTTAGGCTACTCAATCATCCTTCTTTTTGATCTGGTGTAGTAATCAGACTATTCCAAGGGCTTCTTGGAGGTGGATGCTTCATTCAAGAATATTGAATCTTCATCTTCAATCCATTAAAACAAAGCATGTTCTAGGGTAATTTCTTCCTCTTGTTGAATAGACATACCTTGCATCTGAGCCACCACTGAACACCAGGTGATTGATATGGGGGAGCATTTGTATATTACTCCTAGGACAATCTCTGGGCATATGGGCATTGTTGCAAGGAAAACACCAGGTATTGGTATCTTCTACTAGGTTATTTTGTCCAGGGACCATTTCCCTACCTAGGTTTGGAGGGATAGCTTGCAAAGGTGTGGGAATCGTGACCAACTAATTTGAAGGTTGGGGATTATTTGGTCTTTAAGAACCTTGGTACTGGTCTAGCTGATATGGGGGTCTATTTCCTTTGAATCCCTAGTAAGGAGGCTTTGGGTAAGAAGTTTGTTGCTCCTTGAGATTAATAATCTCATTTGAAAATGCCCTGAGGATATTCTTAACGTCATCCACTTCAGATGGAGGGGCAAAGGGTGTTGACATAGTGGGTTGTTGAGATGTTGGGAAGGTGTACATGGATATAGGTACAGATGATGGATTAGGGACCTCTTGTGGCAAGGGAATAGAAATTTCTAGGAACATAGGTATGGGAGGCCTTAGAGGCAGCTTTCCAACATCTATCAAATTGTTCTCAGCGCTTACAGCCAATTCATATGCTCTTGGTAGGGTCTATCCTCCTAGGGACTATATCATCATAGAGATATCAGAATTGAAAGCTTTGAGGTAGAATACAATAGCCATACCTGATGGTGGTCTGGCTGTAGTAGAGATTCTATCCCAGGTCTTTTGGAACCTTGTGTTGAAGTCTATTATAGCTTCTTAAGGTGCTCTCTTTATAGTAATCAATTGTTGTAGCAGAGATGACTTATCACCTTTCTCGCTGAATCTTGTAAAGAAGGCATCTCTAAGCTCGTCCCAAGTAGATATGGAATTCAAGGGCAATGACCTAAACCAATCTAGAGTCTTCCCCTTAAAAGAAGCTACTAATAGTCTAATAGCAATATTTTGTATTGTAATAACATGTATTGCACACACATTTGACACATCTTGGAGATGTTCTCCTGGTGTCATGACATCTTCTCCACTAAATTTGAGTAATGCCTTCAAAGCATTGGCTCAAATTGGGTCCCAAGTATTAGGTGGCATTGGGAGAACAAGGGAGCTGCTATTATTCTAGTTTGCATAACTTCATGGTGGTACAGGTGCTCCCATGTTTGCTCCTGATGTTATGGCTACTTGATTTATTCTTCTTCTTCGAGAAGTGGCTAATGAGGCAATAAGATCCTTGAATTGGCAATTGATCGTGCTCTTGTTGTTGGTCCGCTGCTCTAACTCCTTGATGCTCTCTGGTTCATACGATCTTGATCAAATTTCAAGAAAGGTCCCATCGGGCGTGCCAAAAACTGCTGATGTATAAAATTGTGCAGGTTCCAACACCAACATGGGAAGTTCCAAGAATGTGGGACTTGATACTTGAAACAACCTCTAGATTTTACAGAAGCTGGCTCTTCCTTTTTAATGGGGTTTGAGGTAAAGCGAAGAAAAAATAAGATTATAGATACAATAAACATAACTTCTAATTCTATGGTGATGCGTCTGATAAAATGTATTTCAGTAACTAGCACAGTGATCAAATTCTTAGGATTCAACTATATTAAAGAGCAAATGCTACATGATTAACATAGATAGATTGTAAATGAATTTAACATCAAAGGCTAAACTCAAAATATTTATGCAAAGACATAGAAAATATCACCACTGGCATAGAATAGAGCTTCTTTCATTAGCAATTTAGCAAAATACAAAAGTCACAAAAACATGCACAGATATACCAGCTTCCTTATTAGAAACAACTAAACTAAGGCAAAATGATACAATCTGATCACAACAAGATCTCTAAATTCTCAATCAATAATAGTGTCTTTGTATTACAAATCTTCCTCTACTTATAGCCACAAAATTTGACTCAAGATCACCTCTAACCATTAGGATTTCAACCGTCTGAACAGAACTGGAACTCAACTGGGACTTGAAATGATACTGAGAATCTCCTTGAATCTGCAACCGTCTCTCCCTATGTGCTCATTGGTGGAGTGATAAAATATCTAGCATTGTAACTCATAGTTTTGTTGCAACACATAGCATCACCCGTGAGTTCCTAAATGGCTCCAAAATATGCTACATGGCACCTTCCACTTGCAGTTTAGTTTCCTTTTCATAAAAAGGAACACACAGAATACTGCCATTTGTTGCTATCCACCACATTCATTACTTGATACGTGGCAGTATCTGAGAATCAAAACTGGGACACTTGGCACTCTCCATGCATCTTAAAAGCTTCTTACTTTATATCTTGAGCGCCCAGGGCAATGACACTTGGTGCACTCTGCACCAACCTTAGAAACTACAGCATTTACCTTGCGGGACCCACAATATATATTAGCACCCTTCATGCTTAACATAATATAGTGACACACGGAACCATCCACATAAGGCAACAAAAGAATGTGGCACCCTCCGCTTGTTTCCAAAAGTTATTAAAAGAGTTTCTCAAACCCCCACGAAGATGACACTTGTCACACTCCGCGTACAACTAAAACATATAAGAGAAATATACATGGCAATCTCTGCATCATCAAGAAACAAAATAAAAGAAACAATGCCAAGGATACGTGGGGCATTCCAGTAGCATCTAGAAACTGTAAAGCATAAAGAAGCAAACAGGCAATATTCTTAACACTTACAAACTGTAGAAACTAGGGCAAAACTGAAACTAAAACAATGAGCTGCGACCAAGCAAAAATCAAAATGTAGAGTTTGACTCTACAAAAGTCTTTGTTTGAATGTCCCCGGCCATATGAAATTAAAATAATAATAAACATATTAGCCAAGAGGGAAAAAACAAACTGCAAGATTCCACAAATAAATGTTGATGGTCACTTTAATAATAGATGAAATGAAAAAATTTAGAAATTATTTTGCACTAAATGCACTTAAACTTTAAAGTTTAGTAATATAATAATTTTTTGCTTTTATTTAGCTTTACTATAAATATAAAGGATAATAAATATATAATATTTTAATCAAAATATATGATCAATGATATATAATTAAATTTATTATTATATACTATATTTAATATAATTTAAATTATTAAAAATATTTGGAATATAATATTTAATTATAGAATAATCTATTTATATTAAATATATTTATTATTTTGTATATATTTGTTATTAAATTATAAATTTATATTTATTATTATATATTATATTTTTATATAATATAAATGATCAATTATAGATATAATATTATATATAATATAAATAAAAGAAATAAATATGATTTTTATAGAAAAATATTTTTTTAAAAAATATATTATAAATTAAAATAATATATCATATTATGGTATATATTAAGTCATATTATTTAGTTTAATAAATTTTTAAATTATAAAAAATACAACTTTAAATTGAAAAAATAAAATTCATATAGAAACAAATTTGTTGTTTTTCCCTCTCTGTAATTAAAATAATTTAATAATATATTATATAAAAAATTAAATAATTTAGTAATAAATATAATATTCACATTTCACAATTATACATAATTCTAGAATAAAAAACTAATTTTATCATAATTATTTAAAAATATAATATTTACAATTCATATAATACATAGCTCCACAATTCAAATTATTTAATTGTTTTAAATTTTGGATGAAGTCACACTCTAATATTCCTACTTAAATACACCTTACCTAACTTCTCCCTCCCTCCCCCTCCCTCTTTCCCTCTCCCTCTCTCTCTCTCCCTCTCCTATGCTTTATCTCTTTGTGTGGATATATAAAGATTTTTCTACAATAGGATTAAATCTGCAGATGATCCCCTTCTCAAAAAAAAAAATCTATTATCTCTTAACTCCTCCCCCAAAACAATAAAGGGGTAGACGAGGTACAAGGAATCACAATCTTGGGGAGTAGAGAGATAGGGAAAATAGAGAATGAGAGAGAGAAAGAGAAAAAGAAGATAAGGAGAGACATGGAGAGAGATATATATGAGAGAGAGAGAGAGAGAGAGAGAGAGAGAGAGAGAGAGAGAGAGAGAGAGAGAGAGAGAGAGAGAGAGAGAGAGAGAGAGAGAGAGATTTATGATGGCCCGTCTACCCATCTTCCACATGTTATTTTCTATTTTTTCTTTGTAAGGTTTAATATTAAGATTTACTAATTTATGTTTAATGCCTTAGTGTCGATATTTAGGGTTTTGGGTTCACATTGAGGTAACTAAGATTTGAACATTAAGGAAGAGGAAAGAAGATGGAGAGGGGGAGAGAGAAAGAGGGAGAAATAGAGATAGGATGAGATAGAGTTAGGAGAGATAGGGGGGGGAGAGAGAGAGAGAGAGAGAGAGGGAGAGATATACTTTTGTTGTGTGTTAGACTTAGGGCTATGGTCAAGGATTTTAATGGAAAACCCTACATTAAAGATTAGGCAATAGTACTTTTCTAATGAAAAAAATTGAGCTTGGTATGGGTTGGTCCATATTATCTAGCGAGATTGATATAGAGATGGGTATAGAGATAGAGAGGGAGAGAAAGGTGTATAGATAGAGAGGGATAGAGAGAGATGGTGAGCTCGAGAAAGAGAGGGAGGGAGAAAAACTTGATAACTATCACAAAAAATTGCTTCACAAGTAGGGTCAAATTTCAAATTTAGGCTTTGAAAATTTGAATCCCTTTAGTGAATTTTTTATCGTTAAATGACCATCACACAGAAAGAGAGATAGAGTAGGAAAGAAAGATAGAGATAAGATATAAAGAGGGAAAGACATATAGAGAAAATAAGAGAGAGAATAGATGGGTATAGGGATAGAGAGGGAGAAAGATGTATAGATATATAGGGATAGAGAGATCTATGGTGAGTGAGAAAGAGAGAGACGGACAAAAACCTAGAGATGAGTTATAGTGTGATAGAGGAAGAGAGAATAATAGAGAGGGAGATTGATATAGAGAGAGGAAGAGAGGAAGAGAGATAGAGAAAGAGAAAGAGAGAAATAGAGATAGAGATAGAGAGCTTAGATGGAAATAAGGAGAAAGAGAGAAAGAGGAAGATATAGAAACATAGATATATAGAAAGAGCTAGAGAGAATGAGACAAAGAGATATAGAGAGAGGTAGAGTGATACAAAGATAGAGAGAGAGAGAGGGGGATAGAGGGGGAGAGATAGAGAGGAGACAAAGAGATATAGACAGAGGTAGAGTGATATAGAGATAAAGAGGTAGAGATGGATAGATAAAGATATAAAGAGAGGGCTATTGGTAGAGAGGAATAGAGAAAGACAGATAGAGATAAGAGATAAAAAAGGGGAGAGAGAAGGGTTGAAGAGTGAAATAGAGATAGAGGAAGAGAGAAGGGGAGAGAGAAAGAGAAAGAGAGAGGATAAAGGGAGATAGAGAGAGATATATATGGTACATTTTATTGTGAATACCTTCATCAACACAATTTCTAAGCCCTACACATATAAAGGAAACCTTAAGACATTATCCACATTAGAAAGATTTAAGATTAAATCAAATTTGATTTCTTATGTCCAGTGTTATAATTAATAAGGCTTATAACACTTTCATCTACATAAATTAGGTCTCCATGCTTATTGTCCAAGTGATAATTTGTAATGATTGAATTATATATTTATTTTTTAGATAGTCTATATTATAGTTATATGAGAGAAAGAGAGAGATGATACATAGAGTTAAACAAAAAGAGAAAGATGAGTAGAGAGGACAGAGAGGGGGGAGAGAGAGAGAGATAGATAAATATCTTTATATATAAAATGAGAAAGAGAGACAAAGAGGGGAGACGTAGAGTTCAATAGAGAGAGGGGAATATATATATATATATATATATATATATATATATATAGAGAGAGAGAGAGAGAGAGAGAGAGAGAGAGAGAGAGAGAGAAGGTTACATATCCAAATCCATTGATAGACAATGATTATGAAACTCCATCTAGCTGGGGACATGCAATGCTTCAAGAAGATAATCTTGATGAATGGGAAGTATTGTAAGTCCATACCTATGCCTACCATTTCAACTAGATGGGTTCAACATGCTTAGAAAACAAGAATATGACTAGTAAAGCTTACTATCACTTGTAAATAATTGATCGAAACAAAAAAACAACTTTACAAGCATACGTACTTTTACCCACTACTATTCAAAAATAACTTTACTTGCATGCATGTCAACATATATCACTACACTCTTTCAATGCTTAAATGATGGATGGACAACAACCATTCACTAGCAACAAAATGGTATGCTCTCTTCTTAAGAAACCACTAATTACTTTTATCTAAATGCTATCTCGGTATACCCATTACACACTAAGGTGTGAAACTATATTATATTTAAAATATCTAAAAAAACTATATTATATAATTGAAACAAAAATGTAAAAATAAATATCATTAAGAAAATATGGATTTCCAATATATTTTAAACATACACTATGGTTTCAAATACTTACCATCACAATTACCAAATAGTATTGACAATGCTTTAGAAAGTACATATTTAATTTTAATTGGACATTAACTTGATTTTTTTTTCTATAATTAAGTTTAGTCTCAATCTTTACACATATTTTAATCTAGAATTGCTTTGTACTTTATCCATTTATTATGCTAGGTCAAATATGCAAGTGTGGTTGATGGGTAAGTGCAAGAAGATGGAGGGCCAAAAAGGGGTCTTAAGTGGCCAGATTTTTTCTAAAATCAGGAAATGCTAGCCTTGGATGAGAAATTGAGCATAGTTACACTCAAAATTTGAAGATGCAACCAAAACAATGTTCATAGTGCTCCGAGTCTACTTTCTAAACTACTAATTTTTTTTAAAAATGGTATAGATTAAGGGGTTCAAAAGATGGATCCACAGAAATTGGTGTTGTTTCTGTCAAAAAAACATAACATAGCATGTTTTGTGGCTCCCTCAAAAGGTTAATTTTTTTTTTGGTATTTTTAAAATCACTTCAATGAGAAATTAGCTAACAACATGTAATTTATGCCTAATTTTTCTGATAATTTTTTGATGAATATTTGATTTTTTACTAATTTTCAAAGTGGAAACATCCTAAAAAATAGAATTTTGGCCATGCTACCCCTATAAATTTTGAAAACTAATTGAAAATCATTTTTTAAAAAAATATCTGTAGAATGGAGTCTAGTTTCTCAAAATGTATTTTTATTGAAATTTCAATGAATGGTTAATTTACAATGAAAAAAAGACCAAACACTAGTTTTTGCCCAAAAACGGACACACAAACAAAAGAAATTAAAGATGAAAGGATTAACATTGTCAAAATGTGAAAAAAATTACATTGTTAAATAGCTAAGAGAAATACTAACATTACCCAAGTGTTCGATTTGTTCAACCTTGAAACATGTGCAAATCTAAGGGTTAGCATGAATGAAATTATGTAAAATCCTATAGAATTTGTTAAAACACATCTGTGGACATTGGGAAGGCACTCCAAGCCTTTGGGTTGGAAATCCAAAGCAAATCCCAAGCCTAAGGCTTGGGATTCCCAAAGAAAAATATAGTGCGCTCGTGTTATGTTTTGTTTTGCATTTTTTTCTTTTTGCAAAAGTTTGCCTGATGTTTGTTATGTTTCACATAATGCAAGTGCGTTATAACGCGCTCACATTATGTCTCCATTGGAATGTTTTATGTTCAAGGTTATTAAGCATGTATGTATGTATGCTTGTATGTATGTATGTATATATGTATGTATTGATGTATGTATGTATGCCTATATGTATGTATGTATACTTATATGTATGAATGTATGTATATATGTATGCCTATATGTATGTATGTATGTATGTATAGTGTCGAGGGTAGAGGAGGGTAGAGATGGGGGTGAGGCAGATAGGGGAGGAGAGGGGTGGATAAGGGTTGAGGGTTTAAGGGTTTAGGGTGTAGGGTCAAGGGTTTAGGGTTTAAGGTTGAGGGATTAAGGTTTAAGGTTGAGGGTTGAGGGTTTAGGATCTTGAGGGATTAGGGTTTAGGGTTGAAGGTTTAGGGTTGAGGGATTAGGGTTTAGGGTTGAGGGATTAGGGATAAGGGATTAGGGTTTAAGGTATAGTGTCGAGGGTTGAGAGTTTAGGAACAGGGATAGCATTTAGGGTTTAGGGTTGATGGATGTAAGGGTTTAAGGTTGATGGATGTAAGGGTTTAGGGTTTAGGGATAAGGAATTAGGGTTTGGGGTTGAGGGATTCAGGTTTAGGGTTGAGGGATTCAGGTTTAAGTTTGAGGGTTTAGGGTTTAGGGATAGGGTTTAGAGTTTAAGGATAAGGGATTAGGGTTTAGGACCTTGAGGGATTAGGGTTTAGGGTTGAGGCTTTAGGGATAGCGTTTAGGGTTGAGGGATTAGGGTTAAGGTAGAGTGTTGAGGGTAGAGGGATTAGGGATAGGGTTTAGGGTTGAAGGTTTAGGGATAAGGGATCAGGGTTTAAGGTACAACATCGAGGCTTGAGGGTTTAGGGATAGGGTTTAGGATTTAAGGTTAAGGGTTGAGGATTGAGGCTTTAGGGATAAGAGAGAGACCTAGATGGCTAAGGGTTGAGAGATAGGGGAGAGATGGGGTGAGGTAGATAGGGGAGGAAAGGGGTGGATAAGGGTTGAGGCTTTAAAGCTTTAAGGTTGAGGGATTAGGGTTTAATGTATAGTGTTGAGGGTTGAGGGTTTAGGGATAGGGTTTAGGATTTAAGGTTTAATTGTTGAGGGTTGAGGATTTATGGATAGGGTATATGGTTTAGGGGTAAGGGATTAGGGTTTAGGGTTGAGGGATTAGGGTACCATAGATTATAATTAAGGATTAGGGTTTATGGTTTAGGGATTAAGGTTTAGGGTTTAGGGTTTAGGGATGTACAATTAGGGGATACCATAGATAAACTAAAATTTAGGCAAGGTTGGGAAAATTTTGTGAATCATCATGGGATGGAGATTGGAGATTTTTCTATGTTCAAGTACATATCCAAGTCATCTTTTAAGGTTAAGATACTTCAAAGAACACGGTGTGTGAAAACTATCAATTCTCTTCAGCTTATGATTACGAACATTGATACAGATAAAAGAAGTCCTTCTAACAGAGTATGCAGTTCAAGACACCCAATAGGCAACAAGTTGTTGAATGAATTGGTAATGGGTGTGCCTTCTTCTTCAAATTTATGCTTGGAGACTTTACACAAAAATTGGTAAATTTATATATTATTTTTCGTTCTTTTATTTCCTGTACATTGTTAAGAACTCGTAAAATCTAATTGTGTAATGTGTTTATGGCAGCACATTCCTCCTGCATTTGTTTCATAGTTTATAGATACCACAGGTGAACATATGGTGTTGCAAGGCCCAGGTGTGCAGGAGTGGGATGTACAATTAGGGGGTACCATAAATAAACTAGAATTTAGGTAGGGTTGGCAAAATTTTGTGAATCATGGGCTAGAGATTGGAGATTTTTTTGTGTTCAAGTACATATCCAAGTCAAATTTTAAGGTTAAGATATTTCAAAGAATAGGGTGTGCACAAAAAATATCAATGCTCTTCAGCTTATGAATACCAACATTGATACAGATAAAATATGCCCTTCTTCTAATAGAGTATGTAGTTCAAGTCAATCAATGGGCAACAAGTTGCTGAATGAATTAGTTTCTGATTGGGAAAACAACAATGATGTTGAAGCAATGTATAAAAATCAAAATTTTAAGTCTAATTTAATTTATTTCAACTTTCAAAGTAGGCATTTTAATTGTAGATTTACTAGGAGGATTGGTATAACAAAAACTTATTTCTATTGCAAGCCATTCTTGGAAGAACCCTATACATTATGGACCTTCTCATCTAGAAAATCACATGATAGTGAACTCAACCCCTTATTTTAAATCAAATAAACTTTTTTATTCAATGAAAATGAAGTCACGAAATGTAAACTGACCAATAGTGTCCAGGGTTGAGGTTTGAGGGATTAGGGTTTAAGATATAGTGTCTAGCTTTGAGGGTTTAGGGATATGTTTTAGGGTTTAAGTTTTAAGGGTTAAGGGTTAAGGGATAGGGTTTAGGGTTTAGGGATAAGGGATTAGGATTTAGGAATAGGGATAGCATTTAGGGTTTAGGGATGAGGGATTAGGGTTGAGGGTTGAGGGATTAGGGTTGAGGGTTCAGGGTTGATGGATTAGGGTTTAAGGTATAGTGTCAAGGGTTGAGGGTTTAAGGATAGGGTTTAAGGTTTAGGGTTGAGGGATTAGGGTTTAAGGTATAGTGTTGAGGGTTGAGGGTTGAGGGATAGGGTTTACAGTTGAGGGATTAGGGTTGACGGATTAGGGTTTAATGTTGAGAGTTGAGGGTTTATGGATAGGGTTGATGGTCAAGGGATTAGAGTTAAAGTAGAGTGTCGAGGGTAGAGGGATTAGGGATAGGGTTTAGGGTTGAAGGTTTAAGGATTGAGGGTTGAGGCTTTAGGGATGAGGGTTAAGGGATTAAGGTTTAGGATATAGTGTGGAGCGTCGAGGGTATAGGGATAGATTTTAGGGTTTAAGTTTTAAGGGTTAAGGGTTGAGGGATAGGGTTTAGGGTTTAGGGATAAGGGATTAGTGTTTAAAGTATAGTGTCGAGGGTTGAGGGTTTAGGAATAGGGATAGTGTTTAGGGTTTAGAGATGAGGGGTTAGGGTTAAGGGTTGAGGGATTAGGGTTTAAGGTATAGTGTCGAGGGTTGAGGTTTTAAGGATAGGGTTTAGGGTTTAGGGTTGAGGGATTAGGGTTTTAGGTATAGTGTTGAGGGTTGAGGGTTTAGGGTTGAGGAATTAGGGTTTAGGGTTGAAGGATTAGGGTTTAATGTTGAGAGTTGAGGGTTGAAGGTTGAGGGTTTAGGGATAGGGTTGATGGTCAAGGGATTAGGGTTAAAGTAGAGTGTCAAGGGTAGAGGGATTAGGGATAGGGTTGTAGGTTGTAGGTTTAAGCATTGAGGGTTGAGGCTTTAGGGATGAGGGTTAAGGGATTTGGGTTGAACATATAGTGTCGAGCGTCGAGGGTTTAGGGATAGGTTTTATGGTTTAAGTTTTAAGGGTTAAGGGTTGAGGGATAGGGTTTAGGGTTTAGGGATAAGGGATTAGGGTTTAAGGTATAGTGTCAAGGGTTTAGGAATAGGGATAGCATTTAGAGTTTAGGGATGAGTGATTAGGATTGAGGGTTGAGGGATTAGGGTTTAGGGTTGAGGAATTAGGGTTTAAGGTATAGTGTGGAGGGTTGAGGGTTTAGGGATAGGGTTTAGGGTTTAAAGGGTTTAAAGGGTTGATGGATTAGGGTTTAATGTTGAGAGTTGAGGGTTTAGGGATAGGGTTGATGGCCAAGGGATTAGGGTTAAAGTAGAGTGTCGAAGGCAGAGGGATTAGGGATAGGGTTTAGGTTGAAGGTTTAAGGATTGAGGGTTGAGGCTTTATGGATGAAGGTTAAGGGATTAGGGTTTAAGATATAGTGTCGAGCATCAAGGATTTAGGGATAGGTTTTAGGGTTAAAGTTTTAAGGGTTAAGGGGTGAGGGATAGGGTTTAGGGTTTAGGGATAAGGGATTAGGATTTAAGGTGTAGGGTCGAAGGTTGAGGGTTTATGAATAGGGATAGCATTTAGGGTTTAGGGATGAGGGATTAGGCTTGAGGGTTGAGGGATTAGGGTTGAGGGTTGAGGGATTATGGTTTAAGTTATAGTGTTGAGGGTTTAGGGATATGGTTTAGGGTTGAGGGATTAGGGTTTAGGGTTTAGGGATTAGGGTTTGATGTTGAGGGTTGAGGGTTGAGGGTTGAGGGTTTAGGGATATGGTTGAGGTTTGAGGGATTAGGGTTAAAGTAGAGTGTCAAGGGTATAAGGATTAGGAATAGGGTTTAGGGTTGAAGGTTTAAGGATTGAGGGTTGAGGCTTTAGGGCTAAGGGTTAAGGGATCAGGGTTTAAGATATAGTGTTATGGGTCAAGGTTTTAGGGATAGGTTTTAGGGTTTAAGGTTTAAGGGTAAAGGGATGGGGTTTAGGGTTTAGGGATAAGGGATTAGGGTTTAAGGTATAGTGTCAAGGGTTGAGGGTTTAGGAATAGTGATAGAGTTTAGGGTTTAGAGATGAGGGATTAGGGTTGAGGGTTGAGGGATTAAGGTTGAGGGTCGATGGATTAGGGTTAACGTAGAGTATTGAGGGTTTAGTGATAGGTTGTAGGGTTTAGGGTTGAGGGATTAAGGTTTAAGGTAAAGTGTTTAGGGTTTAGAGATATGGTTTAGGACTTACGGTTTAAGGGTTGAGGCTTTAGGGTTTAGGGTTAAGTGAGACCTAGATGGCTAAGGATGGATGGAGAGGTAGACAAGGAGTGACTGAGAGATATAAGAGGGGAGAGGTAGAGAGGTGAGGGGAAGAGATAAGTGAGATATAGAGAGGTGAGAGATAGAACATGAGCTAATGGAACTAGAGGTGAGAGATATTGCAAAGGTGCTATCAAAGGTGAGACAGGGATAAATATTTATGGATCAATCTATAGCAAGACAAAACATGAGCGCATTATAAAGCACTCACATTTTGGATTGATATATAAATGGTAAAAAGGCATGGAGCCCTCTGATCTAGGCCCACATACTCTATTTTCATGTTGTTTATGAGTGTGTTCTGACCAAAAAAAAGTGTTTTCATGTTGTTGGGAAGTTCACATGCACATTTTGCACATTCTATCACCTTTGCATGAACTTTCCACCACCTTTTTCTACTTTGAACATCATTTTCACATCGAATTTGATATATATCAATTCAAGTTTCATTTTTGTAGTGTTTCTATGTTAATTATGATTGAATTGTAGGAATTTAACATTATAGATTGGTTAATAATATTTTTGTTACTAATTCTATTTGAGTATTATTCAATTTAATGTTGAAAAGGAAGCAAGTGGTGAAAAACTCAAATTGTTGAGGAGTTTGATGCAAGAAGGAAAAACACTACATAATTGGGTACTCTCTCCATTCGAATGTCTATTTTTTAGGTATGTCAAGTCTTTACATGCATGTTCTTTACATTTTCCTTAATTCTATTTGAATTACTTTATCATGCTTTATCATACATGTTTATATCACTTGTATCCAATATGCATAATAAAAGACTATGTATACATATTTTGTGTTTATATAATAGACTATGTTTTAAATTAGTTCATGGTATGCATAATAAAAGATATCTCAAAGGTCAACATTAATTAAAATAGACACAATCACAATCAAGAAAGAAGCCTACAATCTCACAAGGTACCATGTATATTTTCTACACTTGGGCTCTTTAATAATTATGTGTAATAATGAATTAAACAGACCTTAACATACCGTGATGTGAAACTATATAAGAATAAATTCTTACAACATATAAATATACAATCCCTTAAGCATAATACAACAACAATATTTCAAATTTTCCTAATTGTCCTTTGTTAGCACATGATGGTGGTTACCTTGATCGACTATATACCATTCAATACCCTAAATTATAGAGATTAGTCTAATGATTTTTATGATAGTCATAGATATGTCTCCAAATATTCATGTTTCCAAGATAGCTCTAGCTAATGTCCACTTGTTTCCAACTTCTTAGACATGCAAGAAACAATTTTGAGCATTATATTCATCATAAATAACTTTGAGTCAATAGAAGCCAAAATAAAACCATTTGTAATCATGGATTAGTTAAGGACAACTAGGTGGTAAATTTGTTGTCATTGGTAACTTCACAAATTTGGTGTCTTATCTTGTCCTCCTTGTTTTTCTCCATGGATCTCCATCATTGTCTTCATGAATCATATAATTAATCATGTCATTGTGGCTTCATCATTCCATAATTATCTAATCACAATAACCCTAGATGGATATCCCGAGGACTACTCTGTGAATTGCACACTATGTATTTCAGCAATTTAGATTTCCTTCATGTGTGTTTTAATGGTTTGTAGTGTTAGGACAGTCGTATGTGAAACTTATTGAACATAATTAAACTCCATCACACCACCTCAAATGAAATCAAAATCAATCCAAATTTCATGAATATGACTATCCTTTTGAATAAATCAATTATGGCATGACAATCCTTTATGACCACTTAGTCAATCTTCTTCAAACTTTCACCTTTTGTCTATATTGAAAAATCTCTAAAATAATCCTCTTAGAACCTTACGAATAAAACTTTATTATCATGTGCATGAAGTGATCAACAATAATGGTTCTCTCTAGAACTAGGTGTGATAGTCTTAGATAGTTAGGACTGTTATGATTGCCCTCATAGCTGTGACAGTCTTGTTTGCATCTGAATATGACAATCATGTCTCCATGCGATGAACTTGTCTAGGATATCTTTCTACAACACCCATCCTAATGCAAAGTAGGGTGGAGAACTTCTACAAACATTGAAACAATCAAATTTCCAAATTCTAGAGTCCCAACTTTGTGATTACCTTCACAATCTTCTATTTCCCTTGTAGGATAGAAAACAGGGTTTTTGTGGTATATCTTGCAGAAGAGAACTCCAAACTACAATCCAAAAGCTGTTTAGGATACCCTTTTGGGAGTTTTAAAGCATATCCAAAATTTAAGGGTGGTTGTTTTGTAATACAAGACCTTAAAATTGACTGTCCCACTTGACAAGAGGCCTAGTTAGGCTTATGCAAATAGGTCACTACATGTTTTTTGATCTCCAGGCTTCCAATCTTCAAACCAAGACTCCAAACATGTCAAATTTGGTCTACCTCAACCTTTTCGAGCATTACAAACACCTTCCAAAGAGTTTCTCTACAAACGCTAACCCTTATGCAACTTAATTGCATAAAAATATGAGTTTTCAGCCTGGAATAATTTGCCTCTAAAATGCATATGATTATCTACTTGAGTTTGGCATTGCCATATTAATGAGCCTTGACTTTAATAATTGTCTCTTGATATCCCTTCTTCATCCTCTACACTAATCCAAAGCATGCCCTAGTGTGATGTCTGCCATAATCTCAATCACATATCCTTTCATGACTAGATGGTTATCAACAAGTAGTCAACATGAAGTCCCATGTACTCTTCACTTGTAGCCTTAATAGGCAGCTCTCCTTTGGCTTATCCTCATAGGACTGAAGTGAACTTTGTACTATAATGCTTTGTATGGCTGCAATAACATTGTGCAATAATGCTTTGTACCTATTTTGGTTGAGTGACATTTACTATGAAGGGTTGAATGACATATGCTTTATTTATTTGTATGGATTCATTTCTTAGGAACTAATATTAGTCTCTTTATCATTCTATAGACAAATTCTCTATCATGCCAAGGAAATGATCAAGAATTAAACCAACACAAGAAGAGATATAAGCTAAGAATGCAAAGAAAGCAGCGACTATGAGGGAACTTCATGAGAAGAGAAAATTAGACATGATAAATGAAGACATGCCAATTGAATAGGAACCACAACCATCAAAAAGAGATATGGTATTGGCAGCACAAAGATAATGAATGCAAAAACTTCGTGCTATGAGAGATTGGAATACCGTAGTTGGAGACATGTCCTCTACTGCAAGTCAAAATGTAGGGACACCATCTACTGCATCTCAAGTTGAGAGTACATCATCACTCACATGTGATGAAGGAGGTATGCCATCATTCCCACCTCAACCTCAAGGTATGTCATCTATTCCATCTTCAATTGAAGGTATGCCATCTAGCCCATCTCATTTAAATATTGATAAAATTCCTAATGTTGAAATGAATTTACCTATCTTAACACCACCTAGAATTTTGCATAGAAAGCTGAAGTATTTGATTGATATTGATGAGAATATTTTGTAGCCAGTGGAAGGTAAGATTTCAAAATGTACTTGCAGAATATATGCTCATAAGATTTGGAGATTGTTCTTTGAAAAGTTAAATTAGGCCGCAAGATGTCAACTATTTGTTGAAATGATGCGAAGTATAAAGTATAGGTCCATCATGAAGATTCTTGGGTTGAGAACATCAGAGAATTCAAGTGAAAAATCTATTGTCAAGAATCTTATGAGTGCATATGATAGTGTGGGTAACACCTCACGCACAAAAGATAGTAATGCAACACAGCATGTGATTACATCGACTATAGTAAGTAGTCAAACGAAGAAAGCTCGTCTCATTAGAAAGACGAAAAAAGAATTGAGAATTAATAGGAAAACTTTATCAAGAGCCATTGGAAGGTGCCAAATAATTAAGAACACCAATGCAAATGAATTATGGGCATTCTCGGGGAGACTACCACGAAAAGATAAACCAATTGTTGAAGCAATGAGATAACTAATTGAAGACTTTTGGAAGAATTACACAAGGGTATCTCTGAATCACAGGGATGTGGTAAGAAGGAGAATCGGTAGTTAGAACCGTGAGCCACATCCAAATCATTTTTTGGATATGACTCAAACACAATTTTTTGGTAAATTTATAGAGATGTATCTTCAAATTAAAATTTGTCAAAGATATTTCTAAATGCTAAAACCTTTCCATGTCAAGATAAATCACACACGCACTACTTGTTGTTGTAGATTACATATTGAATTTTCTAACCATTTTGATTTTTATCAGTCTATATATTTAGATTTGCATACTAACAATCTTTTGTAGGATTGTGGCATACATGCCCCACCAATATCTTCAAGAGACTTCATATCAAGAATTTTATGTGATAGAAAGGAAAGCCAAATATTCTATAGGAAATTATGCTTGGATGGCATATGTCAGCATTGCAGTGACTTGCAACGTATGCCAATATGTGAACATATGGAAAAAAACATGTGGTTGGAAATGAACTAGTAGAGTTCGACAAGTGTAAAATAGTGACATACAATACAAAAGATGGTAAAGAAGCAAAGATGTGTGAATTGGTTATTGAAAAGATTCTAGGCTATCAGTTATGCCTATATTTTGTGACAGTATAGTGTATGAGTATGCAAGACATGCCTATAGAGCTTAATGGTTGGACTTACACTTCAAGTTATGCAAGGATACATTTTGAGTTGGTAGCATTGTTTCAGTCCTCAACTTTGCAGAGAACTACAGTATATAGCCACAATGTGAGGTGCAATCACAATATTACAACTCAACACAGGTTTCTATATTTGTACACATCGCATTCATTCATGTAAATGATAGTATAGAGGATGACAGAAAGATCATAAGGGAGTATCATTTATATATTAGTGATGATCGCATGCATTCTATAGAGTTCGTGCAAGGTTGCTTTCAGGTGTTCAACAATGATTTGGCTAGAAGGGGTATATCATTTAGTCAGCATATCATATGGTCAGATAATTGTGCATCACAATTCAAGAACTCGTGGAATTTCTATTGGCTGAGCAAGAGGCATAATTTTACAGGTGTTCAACATATGTGGAACTTTTGTGAGGCCGGGCATGGAAATGAGGAGCATGCATCAAAAGAGCCATAGCATGAGAAGAGTTAAAGTATAAAGAAAATGCAAAGTTGATAGATGCAAAATCAATCATCGGGTGGTGTAATGCTTCCATGGGTCTAGGTAATGAAGGAAGTCTTCAGTTCATAGATTTTTTTGGTTAATAGATGATACTAACATTGCACCATCTAAGAACTATTCTACACTAACAGGATCAAGTGAGATGCACTCTTTCAAAAGCTCAATTATAGGTTCATGGAGTATCAATACGCAGAAGATGTCATGCTTTTGTTTTTCATGTACAATTCAAGCCTAGGATGAGTGCAAGTCAAAGGAGTGGGTTGATGAAAGATAGTTAAGTTATCTTAGCCCACTTGAAATGTATCGACCCCTGAAGACAATGGAACTAACAGAGATGGAATCATCAGTTGACTTTGACCACATATCAAATCTAGTTCAACTAGGTAATATATTTATTTGCATAGTTTTTGAAATTCCTAATGTTATCTTACTTTGTAGTGTTGACTAATTTCATCTAATTTCCTACCCATATCAATGTATGGCGTGTTGGATCTAGGGCATACAACTGAGAGGGGGGGGGTGAATCAGTTGTATAAAACTTCTTCTCATTCAAACACTTAACTCACTGTTGTTAGTTAGCAGCATATCAAATAATCATCCATGGAAGCATAATACATAAACACAAGAGCAGATAAGCATCAACACATTGAACACCAAGATTTTGACGTGGAAAACCCGGTTAAGGGAAAAACCACGGGGTGATTAACCCAAGAATTATTCTCTGTTAGAAGAATAAAGAAAAATGAATGGCACATGCCAATAAGGGCTCACTGCCCGAGCACACTGCTCACAAAGAGGCCCACTGCCTACAAGGAGACACACTGTCTACAAAGTGATAAAAATCACAGTCTTGAACTGGAGAATGACATCTCTATCATGTCCGGATCAGTTCCAATTAAGCCCAACAATCTCTGCTCTGCCTTTCGCACGTTTCTTCGCTATTCCATACTCATCCTCACACCTCACACTGAAATGAACTTACAAACCGTTATTTATACAAGACATCGACTCAGGAACAAGCATCTAAGTCGGCAAACAACCATAGGAGTATCCGCAAGATGAATAACACATCCGGTCGGCCATCACAAGAACATTCGCAGGATGAACAACTCATCCGGTCGGCTACACAGAGCAAGAACTTCATCCGGAAGAATAACTTCAATTCCGGGCTCTACCATCAATGCGGACCAACAACACAACCTAAACATGATCCAAGAACTTTCACAAGCCTGTCTGAATGTCTGGATACATCCGCACTTCCTCTGCTTACTGGGATCTCTTGTCTTCCTCATCCGGAACTTTAAGAACACAGTCTGTCGCCACTGTCATAATGCAAGAGGTACTTCCGGACCTCCAAATCATACACAAATCAGGATGATACATCACAAGGACATCCCAAACACTCCTTCCAATCTGCAGATTAGGATAATACAATTCCGGACCTCACCGGACCTTTTTGTGATCCTCTGTCACCTCCGGATACTTGCCGGACCCGGTTCTATACCGGCAGCCACAACTCCTTCAGATCTTCATGCGGACCTCTGAAATCTTAACTGTAGCATCTCAAGACTCATATCTACTAACCCTTTAATCCGCATCCTCCGGTTCTCATCCTATACAGTACATTTACCTTCTTCTCATCACTGTTCTTCACTGTTCCTGACTGAGACTAATTTTCTCAATATCCTCAGCACACAGCTCATCAAATCCTTCTTGTCAATGCAATATGAGTATGTTGACATCAATGACAACACTGGATAACCTCATACTTGCAACAATCTCCCTCTTTGTCATTGATGGCAACATATGATGTGAAAAACCATTAAGACAAGAACTTCAACTTTTCATATGTCTTCTCTTCCTTTACTGCTCCCCCTTTGATCATCAACCACTTGTTTTTCACATGTTTTCTCTCCCCCTTTGACATCAATGGCAAAGGGCTCATACTTGCAATTCTCATACATCAGAATCATACCAGCTGCTCCCCCTTAGTTGCAGCTCCCCATAGTCCGGATCACAAGATATGACTGTGATAGCCACCGGACTGATGCACATCAGTGCATCTTAGTTCATCACCGGAGGGGCCATGACCCCTAACTTCTCCTGGAGATATTCAAAAGAGTCCTTGGGAAGAGGTTTTGTAAAGATATCTGCAATCTGATCCTTGGAGGGAACATACTCCAATCTGACTTCTTCCTTGTTTACTTGTTCTCTCAAAAAGTGAAATTTGATAGATA
This sequence comes from Cunninghamia lanceolata, assembly GCA_027924645.1. Classification (NCBI taxonomy): domain Eukaryota; kingdom Viridiplantae; phylum Streptophyta; class Pinopsida; order Cupressales; family Cupressaceae; genus Cunninghamia; species Cunninghamia lanceolata. The sequence goes on from BSBN01001332.1 coordinate 2,828,570, forward strand.
TGTGCTTAGTCTTAGAATGCAATACCGGATTCTTGGAAATATTAATTGCACTTGAATTATCACAGAAAATTGTGATAGGCTCCTCATATTCAACTTTGATGTCTCTTAGCATCTGCTTCATCCATAAGATTTGAGTGCAACTACCTGCTGCTGCAATGTATTCTGCTTCAGTTGTAGACAGAGATATTGCATCTTGTTTCTTGCTTAGCCAAGAAACCAATCTCTTCCCCAAAAAGAATGCTCCACCACTAGTGCTCTTCCGGTCATCCACATCTCCTGCCCAATCTGCATCTGTGTAAGCATGGAAAGAGAAATCTGGATCTCTAGGATACCATAGACCATACTCAACTGTTCCTTTCAAGTATCTAAAAATTCTTTTGATTGCCATAACATGAGATTCTCTAGGATCAGCTTGGAATCTTGCCACAAGACCAACAGCCTGCATTATATCTGGTCTAGTTTGAGTGAGATACAACAATCCACCAATCATTGATCTATACTTTGTCTGATCTGCCTTTGGAGAATCATCATCTTTGCTTAACTTACATCCGGTTGCCATAGGAGTGTTCATAGGCTTTGAGTCTTCCATACCAAATTTCTTTAACAATTCTTTCACATATTTGGTCTGAGAAATGAAGATCCCTTCTTTTGTTTGAGTAATTTGCAGACCCAAGAAGAAATTCATTTCACCAAGCATAGACATTTCAAACTCACTTTTCATCTGATTTGCAAAAGTTTTGCACATACTATCTCTTCCTCCAAAAATGATATCATCCACAAACACTTCAACAATCAGAATGTTTTCATGATCAATTTTGAAATATAAGTTACTGTCAGCAGTACCTTTGTTGAATCCAATCTGCACAAGATGCTTATCCAGCCTTTCATACCATGCTCTTGGGGCTTGCTTCAATCCATACAAAGCTTTCTTCAACTTGCAGACCATATCATTATTATCAGACAATTGAAATCCATCCGGTTGTTCAATGTAGACTTCTTCTTCCAGATCACCATTTAGGAAGGCAGACTTGACATCCATCTGATATACCTTGAAGTCTTTGAAGGCAGCAAATGCAAGAAGTAATCTGACTGCTTCAATTCTTTCTATCAGAGCAAAAGTCTCTTCAAAGTCAATTCCTTCTATTTGAGAGTAGCCTTTGCAGACCAATCTAGCTTTGTTTCTGATTACTTCACCAGCTTCATTTAGTTTGTTCCGGAAGACCCACTTGGTTCCAATTACATTCCTGTCTCTAGGTCTGGGAACAAGATCCCAAGTATGATTTTTCTCAATTTGCATCAGTTCATCTTCCATTGCTTTGGTCCAGTTTTCATCATTGCAGGCTTCATTTATTGTTTTAGGTTCAATCTTTGAAATCAGACAACATTCATTCTGATCTTGAGCAATATTCCTTCTAGTTTGTACACCTTTGCTTTTGTCACCTATGATCTGATCTTCAGAGTGATTCAGTCTTACATACCTTGGAATTTTGGGAGTATCCAGCACTGCTGTTTCTTGATCAGGCTCATTCAAACCTATCTCTTCTTCCTGATTTACCGGATCAGGCTGACTCTGTCTCACCGGAGAGGATTGAGGTCCTTGAACACTGTCTTGGTCATCTTCATCAAACTCATAAAATCTTGAAGGCTTCTCAATTCCTTCATCAACCTTTACATTGGTGCTTTCTATCATCTTCCTCAATCTCTTATTGTAACATCGGTATGCTTTGCTTTGAGTGGAGTAGCCCAAGAAAATTCCTTCATCACTTCTAGCATCAAACTTTCCTAGATCTTCATCTCTTTTAATATAACACTTGCTACCAAATACTCTGAAATATTTCACAGTAGGAGTGATGCCAAACCAGAGTTCATAGGGGGTCTTACCGGTGTTGTTTCTGATTTGAACTCGATTGAGAGTGTAGACTGCAGTGCTGATAGCTTCTTTCCAAAACATTTGAGGAACATTTGCTTCCAACATCATTGTCCTAGCAGCTTCCTGGATGGTCCGGTTCTTTCTCTCAACTACTCCATTCTGCTGTGGAGTCTTAGGAGCAGACAACTGTCTCCTTATACCCTGTTTCTCACAAAAGTCAATGAATTCACCAGATGTAAATTCACCACCTCTATCAGACCTTAGACACTTTAGTTTCAATCCGGTTTGATTCTCCACCATAGCTTTGAAGATTTTGAATTTCTCAAAAGCTTCTGATTTTTCTTTTAGAAAGGTAACCCACATCATCCGGGAATGATCATCTATTAACAACATGAAATATCTATCACCTTGCAGACTCTTGATTCTTGTCAGACCACATAGATCAGTATGTACTAATTCCAACAATCCGGTAGAAGACTGATCTTTGCTTTTAAAAGAGACTCTGCTTTGTTTGCCTAACTGACATTCTTTACACACACTATTTGTAGGTTTTATCAACTTTGGAAGATCTCTCACAGCCTGAGTATTGCTTATTTTGATGATGTTATCAAAATTTACATGACACATTCTTCTATGCCATAACCAACTCTGATCAATTTGAACAAACAAACAACTTTTATTTGAACCAACCAGATGAAAGATGTTACCTCTTGTCTGAGTACCGGATGCAATTTCAGTTCCGGAGCTTGTAAAGATTCTGCATTTTCCATTCTTGAACTGGAGATCATAGCCTTTGTCCACCAACTGACCAACACTGAGAAGATTGTGCTTCAATCCTTCAACATATAGTACATTTCCTGTTTTGCTCTTACCATCAAAGGAAATAGTTCCCCTACCTCTGATTCTGCCAGCAGAATTGTCACCAAACTTTACCATTCCTCCTTCATATCTTTCCAAATCTAAGAACTTATTCTTGTCACCAGTCATATGGTGAGAACATCCACTGTCAATAACCCAATCATCCTTTTCTTCCACTTGAGCAGCCAAGGCTTTTTCAACAACTTTGTGATTGACAGATTCAGAGAGTATTGAATCTTCTTCCTTGATGGCTATAAACACCCACTCATTTCCGGATTTGCTTCCTAGTTCTGATTCATCATCTGTTACTCCTTCATTGTCATCTTCTTCATGAACATAATAGCAATTCTTTTGAAACCTTTGTCTGTGAGTATTAGATCTTGCAGATCTCTCCGGACATCTTGAGGCAAAATGACCAATCTTATTGCAGTTGAAACACTTAAAGGGTAGTTTTCCTTCATACTTACCGGATCCTCTTGGCAGTCTCTTTGCAATGAGGGCTTCAAGTTGAGCTGTTTCTGCTTCTTCTTCTTCCATGTCTCTTCTTGCTTGATCATACCATGACATTTTCCTTGATGAGTTTTCACCCGGATCAAATCTCTGTTTGCCTTTCACATAGGCACTGGCTTTGAAAGCAGATTCAGTCTTGGGAGGATCATCTCCAAACTCGGTCATTTCAAATGCAGCTAGTTTGCCAGCCAGTTGTTCTCTTGTGACAGTTGTGTGGGCTCTGAATTCATCAATGGCAGCAACTTTGATTTTGTAGGCAGCAGGAAGGGATCTTAGGATTTTGCAGACAATCTCATTTTCATCTAAAGTTCCACCAGCATTTCTGATTCCACATACCAGCTCATTTACTCTTGGCATAAAGGTAGTGATGTTTTCATCATCTCTCATTTTCAATCTTTCAAATTTCCCTTTCAGACTTTGCAACCTTGCACTTTTGACAAACTCATCTCCTTCATACAGAAGTTCCAGTTTAGTTAGGATCTCATATGCAGTGGGTAGGTCAATGACATTCGAGAGATCTGAGTCATTCAATGCGCTTAGAAGAGCTTCCTTGGTCCGCAGATTGTTTTCAGCTTCTGTGATTTCATTCAGAGTTGTCGGACCACCTTGTGGAGGTACATATGGTTTTGAAATCATACCCAGATATGCTTTTCCCATGCATTCCAAGTGACACTTCATGCGACCTTTCCAGAGAGTGAATTTGGTTCCATCAAACTTCGGACTATCCTTCTTGTATGACGACATCCTGGATCTCCTCAAGCGGTTAAGCTCTTGTCAGAGGAACTTGGCTCTGATACCAATTGTTGGATCTAGGGCATACAACTGAGAGGGGGGGGTGAATCAGTTGTATAAAACTTCTTCTCATTCAAACACTTAACTCACTGTTGTTAGTTAGCAGCATATCAAATAATCATCCATGGAAGCATAATACATAAACACAAGAGCAGATAAGCATCAACACATTGAACACCAAGATTTTGACGTGGAAAATCCGGTTAAGGGAAAAACCACGGGGTGATTAACCCAAGAATTATTCTCTGTTAGAAGAATAAAGAAAAATGAATGGCACATGCCAATAAGGGCTCACTGCCCGAGCACACTGCTCACAAAGAGGCCCACTGCCTACAAGGAGACACACTATCTACAAAGTGATAAAAATCACAGTCTTGAACTGGAGAATGACATCTCTATCATGTCCGGATCAGTTCCAATTAAGCCCAACAATCTCTGCTTTGCCTTTCGCACGTTTCTTCGCTATTCCATACTCATCCTCACACCTCACACTGAAATGAACTTACAAACCGTTATTTATACAAGACATCGACTCAGGAACAAGCATCTAAGTCGGCAAACAACCATAGGAGTATCCGCAAGATGAATAACACATCCGGTCGGCCATCACAAGAACATTCGTAGGATGAACAACTCATCCGGTCGGCTACACAGAGCAAGAACTTCATCCAGAAGAATAACTTCAATTCCGGGCTCTACCATCAATGCGGACCAACAACACAACCTAAACATGATCCAAGAACCTTCACAAGCCTGTCTGAATGTCCGGATACATCCGCACTTCCTCTGCTTACTGGGATCTCTTGTCTTCCTCATCCAGAACTTTAAGAACATAGTCTATCGCCACTGTCATAATGCAAGAGGTACTTCCGGACCTCCAAATCATACACAAATCAGGATGATACATCACAAGGACATCCCAAACACTCCTTCCAATCTGCAGATTAGGATAATACAATTCCGGACCTCACCGGACCTTTTTGTGATCCTCTGTCACCTCCGGATACTTGCCGGACCCGGTTCTATACCGGCAGCCACAACTCCTTCAGATCTTCATGCGGACCTCTGAAATCTTAACTGTAGCATCTCAAGACTCATATCTACTAACCCTTTAATCCGCATCCTCCGGTTCTCATCCTATACAGTACATTTACCTTCTTCTCATCACTGTTCTTCACTGTTCCTGACTGAGACTAATTTTCTCAATATCCTCATCACACAGCTCATCAAATCCTTCTTGTCAATGCAATATGAGTATGTTGACATCAATGACAACACTGGATAACCTCATACTTGCAACATGGCGTGTATATGCAGTTATTGCAGATGAAGATAATGAAGAGGGAACAGATCATTACTTGTGTCATTATGTTGAGGCCAAAAGGAAATTGGAGGCCCCAGTTACAGATGGAGAAAACATCAAATATCCTATAGGCTCAGTTGTTGTTACTAGAACATGGCTTAGAAGGTACCCACATAAGATTGTTAATGTTTGGTTGTTTTAGGACATTGACACACATCGGAAGATTTTTCATTACTTGAACCTTGTCGTGGCATCCAATGTTCATTTGATACAATATCGGGGTAGACCTTTGAACAAGACCTTATGGAAGGTGCATGAGTCTAACCATGCGGCAATACTTGACACAGTAAAGAGTACAATAGACATGGATGGTTCGTTGGATTAATTTGTAAGTATTCACATTGATTTTGTAAAGTCATGTTACATTGAGTTGTAAGTATGCACATTAATTTGTAAGTTTACATAGGTTTGTATTTTTTTATTTACTACTGCATTTTCACACATATACACATTTTTACATCATTCGAGAATCCTATGACTACACAACTATCATTAAAGAGGATTCAATACTAAAGGAAAAATGGGACAAATCTCCCATGCCAATGAAATTGTCTTTTTGTATTCTAATTTCTTTTTTGTGCTCTTAGTTCTATGTTACAAGTCTATTGAACAAAAAATATCACATGTTTAGCCATTGTTATTGGTAGAAACTATGTTTGAAGGTTATTACAAGGCTTACTCAAGTAATATTCATAGTTGATGAAAAATACATGAGGGATATCCTCTCTATTTATGGATCAATCATAGAGTAGCATGTGACTTCATTTTATTGGCAATAAATTTAACCTTCCTAGGATCATTATCATGAATGTTTTTGGTGTCAAAGTACCTTTTAATAGCCTTCACCAAGCCACGTAATGTATAAAATATAGGTGTCTCTAGGTGTCTTGGTTTCTAACTAGATAATAAGTGTCTCTAGTTGTGTCTTAGGTACATACTATATGTCAACTAGGTAGATAGGGACTAGAAAAAAGGTATTTAGTCTAATCTAGGTGTCTTAGGTAGATACTATATATCAATGACCTATCTAGAGACTAGAATAAGGTATAATCTAGAATGATCTAGGTGTCTTCTAGGTAGATACTATATATCAACTACCTCTCTAGAGACTATCTAATAAGGTATAATTTAATCTAGGTGTCTTAGGTAGGTACTATATGTCAACTAGGTCTACCATAATAGGTGTCTTAGGTAGAACTATAATTTAGGTGTCTAGGTGACTTAGGTCTAGACTACGATAAGGTATAAAGACTAGGTGTCTTAGGTCTATTATGTCTAGAAAATCTAGATACATACTATACAATAGGTGTCTTAGGTGTCCTACGTCTACTAGAATACATGTGTCTTAGGTCTTAAGTGAGGCCACATGAGCTTCCACCTTCACGTGGTTGGCCTTGTCAGTATAGAATATTTATATTTCTTGAAGCTAAGGGAAGTTCTTTTTCTTAATAGGAAAATTTTATTGACTTCAGTGTCCTCATGGTGTAGGGGCACATAGGTTGTCACGCCTCCAAGAGGGGTCAAAAAGTGAAATTTTGTTTTGATTGAGTCAATTATATGTAATAAGGTCTTCTAAGACCATTTCACATGTTCTTGAGTCAGTTTGAGTCATTTGGGGTTAGTTTGAGGCTTTGAGTCCTACTCCTGATGCGACCAAACAGACAATTCTAATGCATCCGGATGGGTACATTTAGGCTAGGCATGGTCCTATTTCACACTCAAACATGCCGAAATAGTCTGAGCTACATTATACCGGTGATATCCCTGAAGAGTCCAAAGTGTAAAAAGAAGGAAATCTTTGACGAGTTGTTACTCAAGAACTGTGTCACTTAGAGACATTCCATCTAAGGAAAAACTATCACATAGGGTCCCTCTACAATAACCTCTGTCAGTTTCTTATATCTCTAAGGCATTTACCTGTGGTGAAAGGTTTTCTGCTGCCCCAGAAATCATAAGAAGGAGATAGTGTAAAGTTGCAAAGGGGTGTAATTTTCATCCTGCTCCTGATGCAGCCAAACTGACTATTACAATGGGTATATTTAGGCTAGGCATGGTCATGTTTCACACCCAAACATGTTGAAATAGTCTGAGCTACATTGTACCGATGATATCCCTGAAGAGTCCAAAGTGCAAAAAGGCAGCAATCTTTGACAAGCTATTATTCAGAAATCGTGTCACTTAGAGACATTTTGTCTAAGGAAACACAATCATGTAGGGTCCCTCTACAACAAACTCTCTTGGTTTTTTATATCTCTGAGGTGTTTACCCATGGTGAAAGATTTTCTGCTGCCCCAAAAATCATCAGAAGGAGATAGTGTAGAGTTACAAAGGGGTGTAACTTTTGTCCTGGTCCTAATGCATCCAAACTAACTATTCCAACGCATCTAGATGGGTACATTTAGGCTAGGCATGGTCATTTTTCACACCTAAACATGCAAAAATAGTTCGAGCTACATTGTACTAGCGATATCCCTAAACAGTCCAAAGTGCAAAAAGGCAGCAATCTTTGATGAGCTATTACTCAGAAACTGTCACTTAAAGACATTCTATCTAAGGCAACATGATCATGTAGGGTCTCTCTACAATAATCTCTCTCAGTTTTTTATAGCTCTAAGGCATTTGCCCATGGTGAAAGGTTTTATGCTGCCCCAAAAATTGTCAGAAGGAGGTAGTGTAAAGTTGAAAAGTGGTGTAACTTTTGTCTTGCTCCTAATGCAGCCAAACTGACTGTCCCAACATGTCCAGATGTGTATGTTTAAGCTAGGTATGGTCCTATTTCACACTCAAACATGTCCAAATAGTCCGAGCTACGTTGTACCGATGATATCCTTAAAGAGTTCAAAGTGCAAAAAAGTAGCAATCTTTCATGAGCTGTTACTCAGAAATTGGGTCACTTAGAGACATTCTATCTAAGGCAACATAATCACATAGGGTCCCTCTATAATAACCTCTCTCAGTTTTTTATATCTCTGAGGTGTTTGCCCGTGGTGAAAGGTTTTCTGCTGCCTCAAAAATTATCAGAAGGAGATAGTGTAAAGTTGTAAAAGGATGTAACTTTCATCCTACTCCTGATGTGGCCAAACTGACCATTCCAACACATTCACATGGCTACATTTAGGCTAGGTGTGGTCCTGTTTCACACACAAACATTCTGAAATAGTCTGAGCTACATTATACCGGTGATATCCTTGAAGAGTCAAAAGTGCAAAAAGGTAGCAATCTTTCACGAGCTGTTACTCAGAAACTGTGTCACTTAGAGACATTCTATCTAAGGAAACATAATCATGTAGGGTCCCTCTACAATAACCTCTCTCAGTTTTTTATATCTCTTAGGCATTTGCCCGTGGTGAAAGCTTTTCTTCTGCCCCAAAAATCATCAAAAGGATATAGTGTAAAGTTGCAAAGGGGTGTAACTTTCATCCTACTCCTGATGCGGCCAAATCAACTATTCCAACGTGTTTGGATGAGTAATTTGAGGCTAGGCATGGTCCTATTTGACACCCTAACATGTTGAAACAGTCCAAACTACATTGTATCCACGATATCCCTAAAGAGTTCAAAGTGCAAAAAGGCAGCAATCTTTGACAAGTTTTTACTCTGAAACTGTGTCACTTAGAGACATTCTATCTAAGGTAACATGATTATGTAGGGTCCCTCTACAATAACCTCTCTTGGTTTTTTGTATCTCTTAAGCATTTACCCTTGGTGAAAGGTTTTCTACTGCCCCAAAAATCATCAAAAGGAGACAATGTAAAGTTGCAAGGGGTGTAACTTTTGTTCTTCTCCTCATGCGGCCAAGCTGACAGTTCCAATGCATCTAGATGGGTACATTTAGGCTAGGCATGGTCTTGTTTTGCACCCAAACATGCCAAAACAGTTCGAGCTACAAACACTAACTAGTTTGCAATCTTCAAACACTGCAAAACGATGATATCCTGCATAAAACTAATCAATCCTCATGTAGACATGTAGATATTCCTTCCAAAAACTCATATCAATGCTCCAAATATCCAAACATGTCACATAGATATCATTCTAAAATTTACTGGCCATCTGCATCATATTACAAGCCCTAAATGATAAAATTCATTCACAATTTATTTTCATGATACACATCATCACTTAGGTATGTCTCTATATGTCATCATAAACCAAGTCTCACATCATAAATTGTCACACCGAGAGAGAAAACAATTTCTCTGACCATTACAGAATTAAAAAGTTGTCTTTTAGCCTTTTATAAAGGCATGCCCATCAAATTCAACCGCACAGAGATGATCATTTGTATTCTAAATTCCTTTTAAATATTGACCTTCCGATTCCTTTTTCCCGCCCTCATATCAATTAAATATGACCTTTGATTATGATTTGGCGCTCGGGCTTATGAGAGTTTACCAGAGAAGCTAGTTGAGTTAGGTTGAAGGGCCTGTGAAGTAATGACTTAAAGACCCTTTAGTAGGTTGACTTAAGTGACAGTAACCTGTGATTATAAGTGAATATTAAGTTAGAACAAAAGTGCACATTACACACGACAGGCAATTGAGGGTTTTAAAGTCTTAAGAAAAGTAGATTCTTTTTAGGGTTTAATACCCAATATGTAAACCCTAACTATCAATAAGAAAGACTTAAACATTCTAACTTTCATCAAGAGATATCTAGGACATTTTAGAGACCTCAGGGACATCATAAGAAAGACATTAGAGTATGACACTTATCATAGGCTTAGGGTTCTAAGACATGAATAACTTCACATTTGAATCAAACTCATGACTATCCTTGATAAATATAACTCTCCTTGATGATGACATTGAAGTATGATTATGAAAGCTTGTGTCTTCTCTGACTTCTTATTACATGAAAAAAACCACATCCACCATGAAAATGAACCTTGAATCATATCAACCTTCCAAGATAGACCTTATCATGAAAACCATACTCACAACAAAACCTTGCATGAACAAAACCACATCCTTCATAAACATGAACCTTGCATCATATGAACCATGTTTGTCTTGTGCAGCATCAACATGAACTAAGAGACCTTATCATCAAAACCATATTCAAAACATCATGCACCTCATGACCATAACCTACCTTGAATCACTGTATCACCTTATCAACATCATGGCATCAACCTTGACATCAATGACAAACAACCTTGACCCTTTGACATCAATGACAAACAATCTACAAATTACTTTAAGGAATTAGAGTAAAATTGGTAAATGTGATGACATGATACATATTAACATTGTGAGATGCAAAGTATACATTTATAATATTAACCATTGTCAAAGAGATTGTTGATGACTTATGGAAGCCTATAGCCCCAATGTTATTTTGCATACTCAAATTAGGTAAGACTCAATGTACTCTCATAACCTCGCCTTATATGTAAGAGGAATTACATTTAATAACAACAATGGTCATCAGGTGCTCATAAGCATATGCTTTTGACTATCTTATTCAAAACAACAAACATACTCTTTGAATCCCAATATGGTATAATAATAAGAAATTAAGAAATATTTGCAATTGACCAACTCATAAAGAATATGGATGAGCATATTCATTTGAATATTTTCAATTGAGCAACTCATAAAGAATATGAATATTTTCTATTCAACATGATGATTCATTTTTATTTTAAATACAACTTTTATCTTTTAGTTCCAGAATGAGGTTTAGGTGATACTTGAATAATAATAGCTAGCTTATTGGATCAACAAACATCCTATGTAATAGAATTGGACTTTAAATATTTGAAGTAACCATCTACAAATATCCATTGAAACATAGATTTATAATGCAAATATGGACGCCATCAATAAAAAAGATTTGTATTAACCAAATATCCATATAAGCATACATCAATATCTGTTGATATAAGTATATAACATATATACAAAATAGCCATATAGGCTTACAAGAATGCCATATAGGCATACAATGTCTCCTATATGAAATACAAAATATATGTCCACAAATGCCATATAGGCATACAACAAAGGACCCCAATAAGCATTCATTCCCCTCTTTTCAGTGAAGGGAATAGATCACGAGCAGCCTTTGATCTTCAGGAGAATGGAGACGCGTATGAGGGTGGTCTACTATGAACCCAAGGGATGCTCCTCCTATTTAGTTATTTGTGGATCTGTAGTTGTTACAATAAAAAGTATAGACATTAATATATATAAAGTACATGTTATAAAAAATGAAATATTTAACAAAATAATCACTTATTTCTACCATATAATATGTCTCCTTATTTGCCTTAGTAGCAGGATTAGCCTATGGTGATGTCATGTCCTATAAAAACCATCCAGATAGAAATTAAACTTCAAATCAATAATCATTTGATTTTTTAAAAATAAACAACTATAACAACGAATGTAATTTGAAATTTACTAATCTACCTCATACCCTCATCAATGGCATGGAGCTATGAATTGCAGTGTGAACTTCGGGAGGTACCTCCACAACCTACATCATCTAAAAATAAAACAACATTATTCAATTACGAAACTAGAATAGTGATGCAAGTCATGGCTCCTAACATACACACACATTCACCTAAACATGGAAGTACACACAATAAATGACACTATGATATTCATTATCACCAATGCATCACTATGATACAACTAGACACATAATACACATAATCACAGTGAAGATTTTGCTCTCTTGGTGATATACTATAGCTCTTTCTTATGCTTCCTCAAGTCTCCATTGTTGTTGTTCTCTTTTGGTACATGTTTATGTGAGTTCTTGGAGGATTTTGTGCTCTCTTTCATCTCTAAGAATATAGTAGTATTAAATGAAGGGTACTCATTAGACTTAGGTGGGTTATATGTAGGATTAGATGTAGGGATGGAAGAAATTGAGCCAATAGGATTGACCTAAGTTTGTAGGGGAAAGGGTTAGTGCCTAGATTTGAAGATTTTGGTTAGGGGTGACTTGTTGTCCCCATAATTAATACCTCAAACCTAGATGATGTTTGAGTCAATCATATGCTATATAAGATGTCATAGGCTAATATCCCTCTCTGCTATCATGTTCTAGGGTCTAATTCATGGTAATTGGATGAGATTATTAGAGAGAATTTATCAAAGAATAGTGTTTTTTTTCTAAACTAGAACATGGATGTCCTCTACCAGTTAATGGTTGGCCTGAACCAATGACTAGACCAAGCAAAAATAGAAATAGAGGGCCCTCCTAGTACTCTTTGTGTCCTTTGTAGGTGATCCATCCAATGATGAAGAAGATCCACCACAATGCGGTGACAGTCTGTATCCTCGCAGAAAAAAAAAAGAGAGAATCAATTGTTCATTAATAAAGAAGATGTACCAACCCAGCTCATGGTATCAGTATCTGATGATGAATAGGAATAAGATGTCCAAAGATGCTGATTTGATCTGTCTATGATACCCCCTCGATCTATACGCATCCCATATATATATATATATAGTGGCCTGATAAATAGCTATATCTATTGCTTGTGGTATGCTATTGTTTGTGCTAAAACTAGTGGTTCATGCTTAAGAGTGTTAGGGTGTCCATCCCTAACCAATGACTATCCATGAAGGCCCTACTATTCTAAGGTTGATAACCAATGACTAAGGACAAATGACTTTGGACCAATCCCTATCATTGCTTCTTTTACCTGCTTGTGCTTAATTCCATATGTAGCGTCATCTGATCATGAGTAACGATCCCCCAAATGCGATGACTGTCTATATCGGTAATCAATCGAAATGAATTTGTAATGGGCTAGGTGGTAGGTCTCTCTATCATTTGGTAAGGGTGACCGCGGGTAGTCAGATACTAAGCATAACTCATTCATAGTTTTCTTCCAAAGGGAATGTTGTCCACATGCTTCATGTCGGGGTGATGCTTGTCTTAGATCAAAGGCTCTTTCTATTAATTTTACGCATTATTGAGGTATTTTTGTATAGGCAAGAGGGAGTGTCAGCTCCGATGTCTCTATCTAAGGGGGTAATGGGCCCATCAGTCCCATAGTAATGGGATGGTGTATCCCTATCATGATGCAGGCTATGATAACGGGCATAGAGCGGTGGTCGATTCGCTCCCCTCTTTTCTATATTGTGGGTGGTGCTCCCTTCGTTCCCCTGAGCATGGTTCCAATGACCATAAGATTTATAATAACTACCATACATCCATAGCCCTATTCAAAGAAAGGCTGATAGATGGTCTACATGTATTAAGTGAGGTCCATCTAGGTACTAGCTTAAAGGGGGTAATGAAGCAACAACAACCGATGGAAGAAACATGTATGGAAAATGTCATAGCATAGACAAGGCAGTGAGTTGTTTGAAAAGATACCTCAAAGAAAAGTGGTCTCATGGTGATGTCCTTGTCTATGCATCTTCTTCTCATGGCATTCCATGAGAGCACATTTCTTTAAACATTTTTTTCAAATTTAACTAAATTGCAATTGAAATTTGTCATCTATCAACATCTAGCTATTAGTTATGCAATGTCTAATAATGCTTTGAGTTTGAAAGATGTACAATGCAATGTAATCAACAATATGAATATAAAATACAAAAATCTAGTAAGTATAATTCACTAGTTAAATTGTTTATTTTATTACCTCAGTGAAGCTTTGAACTACACCACCACTGGCAGGTGTTGCCATGAAATCTCCAAGATTAACCTATTCAACATCCAAAATTAGATATTAGAATACCATTCATATAACAATGCTATTCACATGTAATATTTATAATTGTTTACTAGTTACATACCTCGATAGTAGATGTCATAGTATAAAATGCAAGTGGAGTACTGCTGAGAACTGCATCAATGCTATGACCCTAAAATTTTATCAAAATCATTAAACTAAATTAGTTAATCTTGCATTTCAAAAATGAAATTTAATAAATTAAATTAACTTACTAACATTTACCTGAGTATTAAGGCCGAAAGTCTCACTCAGGAGGGTATTTGTCATCACCATCTGCTCAGCTACAAATGTAGCATACGCACCTACGTCCTGACTATCCATGGGGTCATAGCCATAGGCTGACCCATGAGTCTGACAAGTATGGGTTGGAACCCTACTCCTCACACTCTCCCCTGACCCACGCTGTGCTATAGGACTGGCATGCTCTATGATGCTCTGGGTCAAGGCACTAATGGACTGAAGTGTCTCAACCTCAACACTCTCCTTCACAATGGAAGGGATAGACACATGATCATGGGATGGTCTTCTAACTACTCATCTCACTGGCCATTATGGGTTAACACATGCCCCTGGTCTATCTTGTGCTAACCCCCCACCTCTACCCTAAAACTCTCGTATATCAAAATAGTTTGGCACTTTGTATTTGACAAACTCACAGTAGAGTTTCCTCAAAAAGTATTGCAGAACCTCATTATTGTTGCATGGAGGATGGTCAAAAACCATCCACCACCTCTGGCTACCAATGGATAGGGAACCTCTTGCATGTAATGGGTGGAGGTTGATTTGTTCATGGGTTTGCAAAAATGGAACACAAGTCCAATTTTGTAATTTGTAACTTTTTTACTTCTTCATATGACAACTTGTCTGCATAATACTCTCAAAATTCTCTCCTCTTTTTTGACCAACTAGATATTTGTTTGCTAATTGAATCTACATTTGATAACATAGATTCAAGAAATTGAACAAGTGTGGATCTATGCAAGGTTGAAGTTGAAGGATCTTTCAACCTTGTAATTATGTCTTCAATTTCTTTTTTATTGTTTTCAATTTGCCTCATTAGATTTTCTTGTGTTCCAAGGGCATGTCGAGGAATGGATGGAGGAGTTTGTTGTTCAGGTTGTTCTTCGGTAGGTATTTCTTGTTTAGGTGATTCAGGATTTTGTGGATTTTCAAGAGGAGGAGGAGGAGGAGGAGGAGGTGCATTAACATTTCTTGTTAATTAAGTAAATTTACATCAAAAATCAACTTAAACCTACCTATTTAGAAACAAATTCACACAAAAAATAAATAAAACTCACTCCTTTGGCCTACTCGATGGCATGGTAGCATTATGGTGATGAATTAGTGAGATTTTGGTGTTGAATTTTGTCTTCAAAAATGTGAGTGTGCTCCTTACGGATTGCAGGCCACGGATGCAGAGAAAACAAAAGGAATGAGTGAGCAGAAATGCTCTTTTTTTATATAGTTAAACATAACGCGAGCACATTATGGCTTGGTTTTGCTGAGCCTTAGACTCGTCATCACCAAACCATAATGCAAGCATTTTATAATGTGCTCACATTATGGCTTAAATTTTGTTTAAAAAAAGTTGGCCACTTTTTGGCCCCCCAACTTTTTGCACCCACCCTGATGTAGATTCAACTTCCTAACTTTAAAATTTAAAATGAATCTTGGGCTTATACCAACTCCTTTCCTATTAATCATTATTTTTCAATTTAAATGTGAAATATGTTACAAACCCTAATCCATTTGAATCATCACCAAACCCCCACATATCATACTTTATCATTGCATCATCATTTAGAGAGGATAATCCAAACATCAAATTATTATCTAGCAACTAAGCATATATTGCAAGATTATTAAATAAACCATGTCTCTGGTTTTGTCTACAAGTTATTAAATCAATTAAAAGGTTTTGACCAAGAAGAAGACTCCTTGCTAGAAAAATCCCCCACTATCTTTATATAGGGAAAGAATAGAATAGGAGAGAGAGAGAGAGAGAGGTACAAACATACATAGATAAAGAGATTGGTTGATACATAAAGAGGAAGAGAGGAAGAGAAAGAGATATGCCGATATATATATATATACATATATATACGTATATATATAATATATATATACGTATATATATAATATACATATATATACGTATATATATATAATATATATATACATATATACATACATATATACATACATATATATATATATACATATATATATATATATATATATATATATATATATATATATATATATAGAGAGAGAGAGAGAGAGAGAGAGAGAGAGAGATTCTCTTTTCAATTCCTTGGGTAGTCCTTATTGCTTCTCTTATAGGAAATTTTATAGAGCACTCCATTTTGTTATCCATCAAATGCTTTAGTAGACATCCATTCACTACAATGGTATTTTGAACATACATCAAAGGAGATGCTCACTAACCCCATATCCACCAAGGCTTAGAGAGAGGGGGAGATATAGAGATAGAGGTATATTAAGATGGAGATTGTTAGAGAGGAATAGAGAAAGAGATATATAGAGAGAGAGAGATAGGGAGATAGAGAGAAAGAAAGGTATAGAGATAGAGACAAAGAGAAATAGAGAGATAGAGAGGAAGAATATATATATATATATATATATATTGTGTGTGTGTGTATACACATACATACACACACACACACATATATATATAGAGAGTCATCCAAATTATTATATATAAGTGTAACACCCAATTTAGTGGATTCAAAGGTAGAATATTACACATTGAGAGATAGATCTAAAATTAGATTTGTTGCAAGTATGAGGTGAACCAATGTTGTCATTGATGTCAACATACTCATATTGCATTGACAAGAAGGATTGGATGAGCTGTGTGCTGAGGATATTGAGAAAATTAGCCTCAGTCAAGAACAGTGAAGAACAGTGATGAGAAGAAGGCAAATGTATTGTATAGGTTGCGAACCAGAGGATGCGGATTAAAGGGTTTGTAGATACGAGTCTTTAGATGGTTCAGTTAGGATTTTAGAGGTCCGCATGAAGATCTATAGAAGTTATGGCTGTTGGTGTAGGAACCGGTTCTGGCAAGTGTTCAGAGGTGACAGAGGATCACAGAAAGGTCCAGTGAGGTCCGGAATTGCATAATCTTAATCTGCAGATTAGAAGGAGTGTTTGGGATGTACTTGTGATGTGTCATCTCGAGTTGTGTATGATTTGGAGGTCTGGAAGTACCTTCTGCTTTATGACAGTGGCAGCAGACTGTGTTCTTGAAGTTCTGGATAAGGAAGAAAAGAGATCCTAGTAAGTAGAGGAAGTGTGGATGTACCTGGTCATTTAGGCAGGCTTGTGAAGGTTCTTGGATCATGTTGAGGTTGTGTTATTGGTCCGCATTGATGGTAGAGCCTAGAATTGAAGATATTCTTCCGAATGAAGTTCTTATTCCGACTAGCCGACCAGATGAGTTGTTCATCCTGTGAATGTTCTTGTGGTGGTTGACCGGATGTGTTATTCATCTTGCAGATATTCTTATGGTTGATTGCTGACTTAGATGATTGTTCCTAAGTCGATGTCTTGTATAAATAAAGGTTTGTGAGTTCATTTCAAAGGTGTGGTGAGGATAAGTGCGAAAGGCAGAGCAGGGATTTTGGGCTTAAATGGAACTGATCTGGACATGGTAGAGATGTCATTCTCTAGTTCAAGACTATGATTCTTATCACTTTGTAGACAGTGTGTCTCCTTGTAGGCAGTGGGCCTCTTTGTGAGCAGTGTGCTCGGGCAGTGAGCCCTAATTGGCAAGTGCCATTTTTTTTTCTTATTCTTCTAACAGAGAATAATTCTTGGGTTAATCACCCCGTGGTTTTTCCCTTAACCGGGTTTTCCATGTCAAAATCTTGGTGTTCAATGTGTTGATGTTTATCTGCTCTTGTATTTGTGCATTATGCTTTCATGGATGATTAATTGATATGCTGTTAACTAAGAAAGAAGAATCAAGTGTTTGAGAACAAAGGAAGTTGTTATACAACTGATTCACCCCCCCTCTCAGTTGTATGCCCTAGATCCAACAATTAGTATCAGAGCCAAGTTCCTCTGAAAGGAGCTTAACCGCTTAAGGAGATCCAGGATGTCGTCATATAAGAAGGATAGTCCAAAGTTCGATGGAACCAACTTCACTCTCTGGAAATGTCGCATGAAATGTCACTTGGAGTGTATGGGAAAAGCATACTTGGCCATGGTCTCAAAACCATATGTACCTCCACAGGGTGGTCTGATAACTCTGAATGAAATCACAGATGCTGAGAACAATCTATGAACCAAGGAAGCTCTTCTAAGTGCATTGAATGACTCAGATCTCTCAAATGTTATTGACCTACCAACTGCATATGAGATCCTAACTAAACTGGAACTTCTGTATGAAGGAGATGAGTTTGTCAAGAGTGTAAGGTTGCAAAGTCTGAAAGGGAAATTTGAAAGATTGAAGATGAGAGATGATGAGAACATCACTACTTTTTTTCCACGAGTGAATGAGCTGGTGTGTGGAATTAGAAATACTGGTGGAACTCTGGATGAGAATGAGATTGTTTGCAAAATCCTCAAATCCCTTCCTGTTGCCTACAAAATCAAGGTTGCTGCCATTGATGAATTCAGAGCTCACACAACTGTCACAAGAGAACAATTGGCTGGCAAACTAGCTGCATTTGAAATGACTGAATCTGCTTTCAAAGCCAGTGCCTATGTGAAAGGCAAACAGAGATTTGATCTGGGTGAAAACTCTTGAAGAAAGATGTCATGGTATGATCAAGCAAGAAGAGACATGGAAGAAGAAGAAGCAGAAACAACCCAACTTGAAGCCCTCATTGCAAAGAGACTGCCAAGAGGATCCGGTAAGTATGAAGGAAAACTACCCTTTAAGTGCTTCAACTACAATAAGATTGGTCATTTTGCTTCAAGATGTCTGGATAGATCTACAAGGTCTAATACTAACAGACAAAGGTTTCAAAAGAACTGCTATTATGTGCATGAAGAAGATGACAATGAAGGAGTAACAAATGATGAATCAGAACTAGGAAGCAAATCCAGAAATGAATGGGTGTTTATTGCCATCAAGGAAGAAGATTCTATATCCTCTGAATCTGTTAATCACAAGATTGTGGAAAGAGCTTTGGCTACTCAAGTGGAAGAAAAGGATGATTGGGTTATTGATAGTGGATGTTCTCACCATATGACTGGTGATAAGAATAAGTTCTTAGATTTCGAAAGGTATGAAGGAGGAATGGTAAAGTTTGGTGACAATTCTTCCGGCAGAATCAGGGGTAGGGGAACTATTTCCTTTGATGGGAAGAGCAAAATGCGTAATGTACTATATGTTGAAGGATTGAAGCACAATCTTCTCAGTGTTGGTCAGTTAGTGGACAAAGGCTATGATCTCAGGTTCAAGAATGGAAAATACAGAATCTTTACAAGCTCTGGAATTGAAATTGCATCTGGTACTCAGACAAAAGGTAATATCTTTCATCTGGTTGGTTCAAATAAAAGTTGTCTGTTTGTTCAAGTTGATCAGAGTTGGTTATGGCATAGAAGAATGTGTCATGTGAATTTTGATAACATCATCAAGATAAGCAATATTCAGGTTGTAAGAGATCTTCCAAAATTGATGAAACCTACAAATAGTTTGTGCAAAGAATGTTAGCTAGGTAAACAAAGCAGAGTCACTTTCAAAAGCAAAGATCAGTCCTCTACCGGATTGTTGGAATTAGTACATACTGATCTCTGTGGTCCGACAAGAATCAAGAGTCTGCAAGGTGATAGATATTTTATGTTGCTAATTGATGACCATTCTCGGATGATGTGGGTTACCTTCCTAAAAGAGAAATCAGAAGCCCTTGAGAAGTTCAAAATCTTTAAAGCTATGGTAGAGAATCAAACCGGATTGAAACTGAAGTGTCTAAGGTCTGATAGAGGTGGTGAATTTACATCTGGTGATTTCATTGACTTTTGTGAGAGGCAGGGTATAAGAAGACAGTTGTCTGCTCCTAGGACTCCACAGCAGAATGGAGTAGTTGAGAGAAAGAACCGGACCATCCAGGAAGCTGCCAGGACAATAATGTTGGAAGCAAATATTCCTCAAATGTTTTGGAAAGAAGCTTTCAGCACTGCAGTCTACACTCAATCGAGTTCAAATTAGAAACAACACTGTTAAGACCCCTCATGAACTCTGGTTTGGCATCACTCCTACTGTGAAGTATTTCAGACTATTTGGTAGCAAGTGTTATATTAAAAGAGATGAAGATCTAGGAAAGTTTGATGCTAGAAGTGATGAAGGAATTTTCTTGGGTTACTCCACTCAAAGCAAAGCATACCGGTGTTACAATAAGAGATTGAGGAAGATGATAGAAAGCACTAATGTGAAAGTTGATGAAGGAATTGAGAAGCCCTCAAGATTTTATGAGTTTGATGAAGATGACCAAGATGGTGTTCAAGTTCAAGGAACTCAATCCTCTTCGGTAAGTCAGAGTCAGCCTGATCTAATAAATCAGGAAGAAGAGATAGGTGTGAATGAACCTGATCAAGAAGCAGCTGTGCAAGATACTCCCAAAATTCCAAGGTATGTAAGACTGAACCACTCTGAAGATCAGATCATAGGTGACAAAAGCAAAGGTGTACAAACTAGAAGGAATGTTGCTCAAAATCAGGATGAATGTTGTCTGATTTCAAAGATTGAACCTAAAACAATAAATGAAGCCTGTAATGATGAAAACTAGACCAAAGCAATGGAAGATGAATTGATGCAAATTGAGAAAAATCATACTTGGGATCTTGTTCCCAGACCTAGAGATAGGAATGTAATTGGAACCAAATGGGTCTTCCGGAACAAACTGAATGAAGCTGGTGAAGTAATCAGAAACAAAGCTAGATTGGTCTGCAAAGGCTACTCTCAAATAGAAGGAATTGAATTTGAAGAGACCTTTGCTCCGGTGGCAAGAATTGAAGCAGTCAGATTATTCCTTGCATTTGCTACCTTTAAAGACTTCAAGGTATATTAGATGGATGTCAAGTCTGCCTTCCTAAATGGTGATCTGGAAGAAGAAGTTTACATTGAACAACCAGATGGATTTCAATTGTCTGATAATGATGATATGGTCTGCAAGTTGAAGAAAGCATTATATGGATTAAAGCAAGCGCCAAGAGCATGGTATGAAAGGTTAGATAAGCATCTTGTGTAGATTGGATTCAACAAAGGTACTGCTGACAGTAACTTATATTTCAAAATTGATCATGAAAACATTTTGATTGTTGAAGTGTTTATGGATGATATTATTTTTGGAGGAAGAGATAGTATGTGCAAAACTTTTGCAAATCAGATGAAAAGTGAGTTTGAAATGTCTATGCTTGGTGAAATGAATTTCTTCTTGGGTCTGCAAATTACTCAAACAAAGAAAGGGATTTTCATTACTTAGACCAAATACGTGAAAGAATTGTTGAGGAAATTTGGTATGGAAGATTCAAAGCCAATGAACACTCCCATGGCAACCGGATGCAAGTTGAGCAAAGATGATGACTCCCCAAAGACAAATCAGACAAAGTATAGATCAATGATTGGTGGATTGCTGTATCTCACTCAAACTAGACCAGATATAATGCAGGCTGTTGGTCTTGTAGCAAGATTCCAGGCTGATCCTAAAGAATCTCATGTTATGGCAATCAAAAGAATTTTTAGGTACTTAAAAGGAACAGCTGAGTATGGTCTATGGTACCCTAGAGATCCGGATTTCTCTCTTCATGCTTACACAGACGCAGATTAGGCAGGAGATGTGGATGACCGGAAGAGCACCAGTGGTGGAGCATTCTTTTTGGGAAAGAGATTGGTTTCTTGGCTAAGCAAGAAACAAGATGCAATATCTCTGTCTACAACTGAAGCAGAATACATTGCAGCAGTAGGTAGTTGCACTCAAATCTTATGGATGAAGCAGATGCTAAGAGACATTAAAGTTGAATATGAGGAGCCTATCACAATTTTCTGTGATAATTCAAGTGCAATTAATATTTCTAAGAATCCGGTATTGCATTCTAAGACTAAGCACATATCTATCAAGTTTCACTTTTTGAGAGAACAAGTGAACAAGGAAGAAGTCAGATTGGAGTATGTTCCTTCCAAGGATCGGATTACAGATATCTTTACTAAACCTCTTCCCAAGGACTCCTTTGAATATCTTCAGGAGAAGTTAGGGGTCATGGCCCCTCTGGTGATGAACTAGGATGCACTGATGTGCATCAGTTCGGTGGATATCACAGTCATCTCTTGTGATCCGGATTGATGATGGGGAGCTGCTACTAAGGGGGAGCAGCTGGTATGATTCTGATGTGTTAGAATTGTAAGTATGAGCCCTTTGCCATTTATGTCAAAGGGGGAGAGAAGACATGTGAAAAACAAGTGGCTGATGATCAAAGGGGGAGCAGTAAATGAGGAGAAGACATGTTGCTGATAGGGGAGCTGTGGCAGAAAGGAGAAGTTCTTGTCTTGATGGTTTTTCACATCACATGTTGCCATCAATGACAAAGGGGGAGATTATTGCAAGTATGAGGTGAACCAGTGTTGTCATTGATGTTAACATACTCATATTGCATTGACAAGAAGGATTGGATGAGCTGTGTGCTAAGGATATTGAGAAAATTAGCCTCAGTTAAGAACAGTGAAGAACAGTGATGAGAAGAAGGCAAATGTATTGTATAGGTTGCAAACCAGAGGATGCGGATTAAAGGGTTTGTAGATATGAGTCTTTAGATGGTTCAGTTAAGATTTCAGAGGTCCACATGAAGATTTGTAGAAGTTATGGCTGTTGGTGTAGGAACCGGTTCCGGCAAGTGTTCAGAGGTGACAGAGGATCACAGAAAGGTCCGGTGAGGTCCAGAATTGCATAATCTTAATCTACGGATTAAAAGTAGTGTTTGGGATGTCCTTGTGATGTGTCATCTCAAGTTGTGTATGATTTAGAGGTCCGAAAGTACCTTCTACTTTATGACAGTGGCGACAGACTATGTTCTTGAAGTTCCAGATAAGGAAGAAAAGAGATCCCAGTAAGTAGAGGAAGTGCGGATGTACCTGGTCATTCAGGCAGGCTTGTGAAGGTTCTTGGATCATGTTGAGGTTGTATTATTGGTCAACATTGATGGTAAAGCCCGAAATTGAAGATATTCTTCCGGATGAAGTTCTTGTTCCGACTAGCCGACCGGATGAGTTGTTCATCCTACAAATGTTCTTGTGGTGGC
This sequence comes from Cunninghamia lanceolata, assembly GCA_027924645.1. Taxonomy (NCBI): domain Eukaryota; kingdom Viridiplantae; phylum Streptophyta; class Pinopsida; order Cupressales; family Cupressaceae; genus Cunninghamia; species Cunninghamia lanceolata. The sequence goes on from BSBN01001332.1 coordinate 2,851,940, forward strand.
CGACCGGATGTGTTATTCATCTTGCAGATATTCTTATGGTTGATTTCTGACTTAGATGATTGTTCCTAAGTTGATGTCTTGTATAAATAAAGGTTTGTGAGTTCATTTCAAAGGTGTGACGAGGATAAGTGCGAAAGGCAGAGCAGGGATTTTGGGCTTAAATGGAACTGATTCAGACATGGTAGAGATGTCATTCTCTAGTTCAAGACTGTGATTCTTATCACTTTGTAGACAGTGTGTCTCCTTGTAGGCAGTGGGCCTCTTTGTGAGCAGTGTGCTCGGGCAGTGAGCCCTAATTGGCAAGTGCCATTTTTTTTCTTATTCTTCTAACAGAGAATAATTCTTGGGTTAATCACCCTGTGGTTTTTCCCTTAACCAGGTTTTCCACATCAAAATCTTGGTGTTCAATGTGTTGATGTTTATCTGCTCTTGTGTTTGTGCATTATGCTTTCATGGATGATTAATTGATATGCTGTTAACTAACAAAGAAGAATCAAGTGTTTAAGAACAAAGGAAGTTGTTATACAACTGATTCACCCCCCCCCCTCCCAGTTGTATGCCCTAGATCCAACAAGGTTGTGCCTTTCTAATTTGGTACTGATGAATATTTTAGTTCAAAACATTACTAAGAGTTTAGGAGATAAAATTATTGCATTATATCAAACTAAGTGTCTTGTAAATAAGTTATTTTTGAAAATAAATTTGTATTTTTTAAATATGCATGGAGGATACTTTATAACCAAACATATAAACAATTTTCATGTACTAGTGAGTCAATAGGCTTCCAAAGATTTAAAATTGTTCATTATAGGATACCATATTTTTGTTTTGAAGCCTATATATCTAAAGGGGATCAATATCCTTTATTTGTTCTCTAGAATTAGGGGAGTAGAAGTTGCTTTGCATCGTTTGGGTATACTAGTCAATTATGTTGTATCTACAAAAAACGGAGGTAGGAAGAGATATAAAGGGATGAATAGAGAAGTGGAGAGAGAGACGGAGAGAGAATAGAGAAGGGGAGAGAGATATAGATAGAGGAATAGAGAGACAGGAAAAGAGAGAGGGAGGGAGGGAGAAGTTAGAGAGAGAGAGAGAGAGAAATAGAGAAGGGGAGATAGATATAGATATAGGGCTAGAGAGATAGGGAAAGAGAGAGAGAGGGAGGGAGGTATAATTTGGTGAGAGAGAGATAGATGCAATGAGAAACATAAATAAATTAGGTGAGAGAGAGAGAGAGAGAGAGAGAGAGAGAGAGAGAGAGACTTTGTGATAGACTTGAGGTTACGGTCAACCATTCTAATGGGAAACCCTACATTAAAGTTCATGCTATGGTGCTTTTACAAAGTAAAAATTGGAGCTTGGTATGTGTTGGTCCAAATATTCTAATCAAACCTTACTTACCACTATAGAACAACAACACACATCATTGCATGGTTTCAATGTTCAGATGATGACCATGATTCAACAAATCAAAATAGACCTAAACAATTAATGTAAATGTTATATATACTCTCTTTTTTAGAATACTAATATTACAAACAAATAAAAAATTCCTCTTTACTACTCTTTCAAAAATGCCCCTCTTATTTATTGCTCTTTCCAACTCAATTTTACAAACTATGTGTACTTGAAGTTTCCCATATGCAAAATAATGTTTTCTTTTATCGACACAGAACTCCTTTCCATATCCATTTTCAGTGTACCTATTACACAATAAAGTGAGATTGCTAGGGGTTAAAGGAAGAAGTTGAGTATACATTTCATGGAAATCTTCCATGGATGAAAAATGTTGCTTGGAACAGGTACCTGTTTTGAAAAAAATGGGTACCCATTTAGGATCAGGGTCCTGAAGAAAAATGGGTACCCATTTGAAATAGGTACCCATTTCAAAATGGGTACCCGTTTTCAAAAAAATAAAAAAATTAGCTATAGGCATGTAAAAAAAATACTTTTTAAAAATGGGTACCCATTTTCAAAAAGTTTTTTTTTCACGTCTATGGCTAATTTTTTTTTTTAGAAATAGGTACCCATTTATAATAGGCACCCATTATGAACAGGCACCCATTTATAACGGGTACCCGTTTCTAAAATTTTGAAATTTCAACCCTGCCAATTTGCATTGGTTTTAGGCTTGGAAACCCAAGCCTTAACTTTCGGCCTACAACTAGGAGACCATGAAAACAACAAGAGAAAAAACTAGTTTCACCACTATGGTTGATGACTTTTTTTTTCAGAATATTTTAATGAAATTAAAACCCATTATAGATCTCAAAGTCTAGTTTTCAGATATGTAATTTTTTTTACTATTGAACATAATTTTCTATTTATTATTTATTTTCCAAACAAACCCTTGAAACAACCCACCTCTTTTTACCTCTTAAAAATTTTGGTGAACCCATGTTTTTGGACTTTTTGGCACCTTGATGCATGTTTTTTGATAGATTTGCATTCATTCATCTTATTGCATTCAAAAAATTACAAAACAATTGAAAATTTTGAAATTTTTTATAAAAAATTAACATCTTTGGTTTGATGTTTAGCATGGTTTGCATTCAATTTCATTAAATTTCTATAATTTTCATTAAATCTAATTTAAATTATAGAAATTCATCATTTAGAAGTCACCTGCATTGCATCTACATGCTCAAATTGTCAAAAATTGCTTGAAATTGTGCATTTTTCATAAAAACCTAGTTTTGCATTAGCTAGGGTTTGTAGTTAAAATATTGTTTCATATTTTACTACTCTTTTCAAACACTCATTAGGAATGATTTCTAATAATAGTGTTGGATCATAGTGGTCTTCTTGCAAAATTTCATGTCTAGGGTTTGGAAACCTTGCATTTTCACTAGATTTGGCCTTATTGTCTCTTTAGATTTGAACTACAAGAATGTTGTAATGGATTTTCCTGCACTAATTGGCTGTTATTATGATTACTATCTTTTTCCCCTCCTTATATTCCTTACAACATCCTTCCTACTAGACCTTTGCATTGGAAATTGATGAAAATTGCATATTTTAGCATATTTTCAGTAGGTTTTGACTTGTCATCACTCTAGGTTTGCATTAAAAGTGTGTTGTGAAAGATATTTCTGCATCATTGGACTTTTATTAGGCATATTATTTTCTATCCCTCTTGAAAATTTTCACAACACCTTTTCTCCTAGTGATTTGCATTAAAAAAAGTTGAAAAATCAAGCATTTTAGGTCATTTTCATACATACTTTTGCACATGTTCTTGTATAAGTTTTGAAAATCTTTGAAATCTAATTTTTCAGTCATTTGAACACATCCACATGGCTTCTCAATACAACAACATTAATGTTAGGCTTCCTCCTAGGCCTCATTTGAAAAGATGAGCCCCTGAACTTGAAATAACATTTACATCTCATGACAAAGAAATGGTAAATACTGAAGGGCCTCTTTATATTATAGTGAAAATAATGGAAATACCTATGGATGGAACACTCATAGACCCTAATTGCATGACTAATGTGGTTATAGAAGATTTCCTTCTTAAACATGATTTGGCACAAAACTATTATGATCCATCAGATTTGAGAATTATAACACATAATGGATGTTTCATGAAAACATTTGGATTGATAAAATTGTTAGTCTCAATTTATGACAAAGCCATGGATTATTTATTTGATGTCATTCCCTTCTCCAACCTATTCATGTAAAACTTGGACATCCTTGGCTTAAGGCTATGAATGCCATTCCTTCAACTAATTACAAATGCTTGAAATTTCCTTTGCATGTAGAGGTCCATACTGTCCATCATAATACATACCAACCTCTGGCTAAGAGTAAGAATTTCACCCTTGATTACTTTTGGCCACAACCTAAAACAAAACCTGAGCCATGAAGAGACCAATCCTTCCTATATTATAGATGATACAAATAAAAACAACTATCTAGAGTGGTCAGGCCTCCTTTACAAACAATGAGGGAAGAACAACATGTGTTTGAAGATCCTCTTAGAGAAAAAGGAAAATGACAAAATGACACAAGAATTACACAAGACTACTATAAATATGATGAGATAATTGGCATGATAGATGTGGATAAGGAAAAGTTTCATAACTCACCTCATCCACGAAGAGATGGTATCTATGCTGAGGTCCCTCCCCCGTCATCCTTACAAGGATTGGGAGGTTTTCATCGACAACAAAACATTCCACCAAGACCAATGAAATTTGAACATGGTGCTTTCTCCTCTAATGTGCAAAATCCTATGGAAAAACATGACAATGCCTTTGAAGAAATAAGTAGTAAAACAAGAAGGAATAGACAAGCAAAAGAAAAGAGGAGAAGACAAGCTTTTGCCTAATGACTTGTTGGTCAACAAGAAAACATTCAACCAAACATTGAACCAAACCAACATTAACTTAAATCTAAACGATTGGAAGATAAGAACAAAAGTTGGGCTATGGTACCTTACACATCTCTTTCCTCTAGCATTCAAGATTGGGAAGAGGATGATTTACTAGATGACAACCCTTAGTTTGGTTGCCCCTGTAGGTAAGTATTTCTAACCCTTTACCTCTGTGATGTGTTTCCCTCGTGATGTGTTATGTGTTGTTTAGGTCTCCTAGGATGACCCAAGTGATACTCTCATAAGATCAAGGATACTGGGAGACCGCCTCTGTTGTGACCTTCTATTTGTATCATCATTCTTCTATATTGCTTCTCCTCTATTTTTTCATTGTTGTGTGTTGTGTCTTACAAACATACCATTGTGGTTGGTGATTTGGGGGCACCCTCCTATGTGACTGTCTCTAAGGCACTTGTTTCTCCTCTCTTGATTTATTGTTTCCCTTCCTCTAGTGCTTCTATCTAGCTGGTGGATGATGAAAAACATATTATACTGATGTGGACCTAGTGTCCTTTTAGCAAGTGATCGAAAAATGGACCTAGTCCATACATGATGATGGGATTGATGCTTCGCTAGTAGAATCACTCCATGTGATATTGATGTTGTCTTATCTCACTTACAAAACATAACAATACTGCTGCTCCATGCACTTTGTCTATCTTGAATCTTGCTTTCCTTAGTTCTTTATGTGATTGATCATATGCATTGTTGTTTATCATGATTATATGGATGCTAACACATTTTCTTACAGTGAATTATGTGTTTGTGGGAGCATTTGGTAATCGTAAAGTACATGTCACCTATGGGGGGCATGGGCTTTGTGAGAGCTCGTGTTCCCTTGTGTACTTTCTTCCTACCTTAACGTGTTTGATATCGGTACACGATATCAACCACCTTAATGTGGGGGCATATATAAGGTAAGCTATCTATTGTAGATGCTAGTAAAGTGTGTTTGAACAATCTTGAAATCTGCTTCGTATACCTCCTTTGCACCATAAGGCTTCTTCATGATGTAGGTGGGGTTGTGTACTCATACCTCCTTTTCACCGTAGGCATCTCTGTGATGTAGGTGGGGTTGTATGCCATGCTTCCTTTTCACTATAAGGCGTCTTTGTGTTGCATGCAGGGTTGCATTTTCAAAAGTCCTCCAAGTAGGCAGGGAGTGGATCTAAGACTATCCTAACCCTTAAGCATGTCTTCAACGATTGTTGTGGAGAAGCCCAATCATCAGTGTGTGCCTGTAATGTGCCTGAGATGGCTTTGAACCTAGAAATAGGTTTCTTCCATTGCTTATCTATTGTGTTTTCTTCCTGTCTTCTATGTGTGTGTGTGGCGTGTTTTTTCCCAAGCATAGTCTTAAAGACTAGTGGCGATGAGTCCCTCCTATGCTTTGGGATTTGTACGATGTGGGATTTGTAGGCATCTCTGTGATGCAGGTGGGGTTGTATGCCATGCTTCCTTTTCACTATAAGGCGTCTCTGTGTTGCATGCAGGGTTGCATTTTCAAAAGTCCTCCAAGTAGGCAGGGAGTGGATCTAAGACTATCCTAACCCTTAAGCGTGTCTTCAACAATTGTTGTGGAGAAGCCCAATCATCAGTGTGTGCCTGTAATGTGCTTGAGATGGCTTTGAACCTAGAAATAGGTTTCTTCCATTGCTTATCTATTGTGTTTTCATCCTATCTTCTATGTGTGTGTGTGTGGCGTGTTTTTTCCCAAGCATAGTCTTAAAGACTAGTGGCGATGAGTCCCTCCTATGCTTTGGGATTTGTATGATGTGCTTGATTTGTATGGCATGTTTGTTCTCAAGTGCAGTCTTAAAGACTAGTGGCAATGAGTCCCTCCTGCATTTTGGGTTGTATGTTTACTTTCCTTGTACTTGCATCAGCATTTTATATATATAAATATGAGAAAAAGAAAAAAGAAAATAATCATTTCCTTCAATGTATTCACTATGTTTTGTGTGTCTTTAATGTTGTCTTCTCTGTGTTTTACATGAATGTAACTGTCTTCTCCATGTTTTGCATGCTTGTTATTGTCTTCAATATGCTCGGCATGTCTTCGTTGTGCTTGGCGTGCTTGTTGTGTTTGTTGACCGTACTTTAATACATGTATTGGCCTTGTGTTTATACATAGATTAAAGTGGGGGCTAAATGTTATGTCATAAAATGTCCCCTTGGGGGTTTTTGCCTCTTAAGGTTTATCTTCCAGGTTCTATTATTGCATTTAGAGCATCTTGTGTGATATTTTTGACTCCCGATGAGAAAACCCTTGGGTCTAGTGACAAATAGGGCCTAGCGAGTGCTAATTTAATGATCTCAAAATAGAAACAAGGGGGTGGAATTGGGCACTAGTGCCCTAGTCCAGCCCTATTTTGGGTCTGCCCTAAACATTTATGTTAATTTTGTGACCGTTATTTGGGTCCTAGGATGACATCTAAAGATTCAATTATGAAATTCTTAGCAAGAATGTTTGGAGTTGCATACATAAGCATGATTAGGTTTCATTTGCAAACTAGATGAACATTAGATGGAAATGAGATGAGCATTGTGATTTTGTGAAAGTGATTCAAGGCATTCATTCTATTACAGAGCAGTACTTTGTTGTTATTGTGTTTGTATTTGCAGATTGGACTCCATCTCTGTATGGCATGAAGAGCATCTTCCTTCCATGAGATCTACACTTCAAGGTGATATCTATTGTGTTTTCAATCATTATCATTTGGATTTTTGCCTCTATCTCGCCAGGATACACACACTTATCTAACAATGTTCAGAAGACTTGAATATCTCTTCAAGGCTTGACTGAGGCAAGCCTCTAAACACCACAACCCCCTCCCACACTTCTTGTGATTGAAGGTTATAGGTGTCGCATCTAGAAGAAGTGGAGTTATAGGGAAGGTTAGCAGACATCAAAGATTCAGGATCTCAAAAGAAGCCAGCCATTGGAGCTTTTCTGAGACTAGGGAGCTAGCACCATTGTCCTCCAAAGTTGAATTCCTAGAAACTGAAGCTACAGTGAAGATCAGTGTTAGAAGGAGATCAGGATTCTACAAAGAAACAGGTACCTTGGACTTGGGTGCTAGTCCCCGTGTCCTCGACTTCTCTGCCTTCTAAACTTCAAAAAATAGTGAGTTAAATATCAATGTTCCTCATCTCTGTTTGAAAGGATTTGGTGTGATTTGACAATTTGCTTACTATTTTGCATATTTAGGGTTTTAAGTGAAATTGAGCATTAAATTGAGATATTGTTTGACACATCTAAGTTTCTACATCTTCCCAAGTGGCAGCCCAACTTGATAGGTGAATCCTCTTTCACAAATTGGAGGTTCAACTCGGTTAATATGCCCTTGGAATGTTTGCTGTGAAAGGAGGATTCCACAAAAACCCGTGAAACAACCCACCTCTTTTTACCTCTTAAACAAATAAATATTAAAAGATGTAATAAATTAATTAATAAATATATGATTTTATAATGTTTAATTATTAATAATAATCCTTTCTTAGGGATGAAGGATGAAGTAGATCGAACAATGTGATACTACCATGGATGCAAAAGAGTCCTCATAGCATATTATTGCTTTTAAAATGGGGACATTTGGTCCCTTTGCCATAGTCTTGTCTGAATCATTTTTGTAAGCAAATCATTAAACCAAGGCTCTTAAGACATAAAAAAAAATCAATTAGGGTTCTCCTAGGTTTATCTATGTCATGGCTCTATTGCCTTGGGTACATTGTGGGGACATCCTCATAGGGTACTCAAGGTAGTAGGGTCATGCCCTAGCCATCCCGTCCATGCTACATCCTTATATGGTACCCATGAAAATAAGATTGTGCCCTAACCATCTCATTTGTATTGCCTACCCTCCTTCAGAACCTACTCCCATTTGACAATTAAACCCGATAACTTAGAAATTTAATTTATGTACCAAATGGTGATCTTTACATAGGCAGGTATTAGAGGTAAAGGTCTCAAAAAAGACATTAATTGTACATAACTTAGAATATAAGGAATTATTAGTTAGAAATAAGATTTATAAATGTGATAAGATGAAAACATGTATTGTTCATTAAAGAACAAATATTTATTTGGTTTAGTATTAAAATTTGTACACTACTATTGAATAAAATGTGCAAATTCAAACTATTCAATGTGATTATAGAGATAATAATTTCATCTAATCCCATAATATTTTAAGATATATATTTATGTGCAATGAATTAGATTGACATATGTCACATGTGGAGCTATATTTTTATAACTATTACATGTATTTTAGTATGAGGTGATAAATAGTTGTACATATTTTTGTCCATCAATGATATATGTTAATTAAATTTTAAACAACTCTTTAGATGGTAGTTATTAACACAATATTAAAAATCTATTTATATTTTTATATTTAAACAATAATTAAAATATGTTCTATTAATGGATCAAACTATGACAAATACCCACCCAACTATTGATACATGCTCAACTATGGGTATTCTCTCCTACACCACTACTCATAGCTTTTTGAACGTTTCATAGGTTTTGTAGTACTTTTTGAATGAATGAACTCTTTATCTTGTTTTGATTATAAGTTTTTGTCATATTAGCCTTTTCCCTAAATCTTAATGAGTTTAATGGTTATATATATATAATTCTTAAAAGCATAAGATGATTGGTGGAATGATAAGTTTTTAAATTTAAAAAAAATATATTTTAATAATAAATTGGTTTTTTGATGATGGGTTTTTTATTCCTTTTTGTGGGTAGTCAAGTCTTTTTAATACATTTATTTTAATAATACATAGTTTTTTTTTCTTTTTCTTATTCTTTCTTTTTTATGGGTAGCCAACCTCTTTTAATTGAACCAAAAAAAACTACTTATAGGCTACAGACCATTTATTTGTTTCTTGATTCAATCGTTTGCATTTTTTTTATGAATATTAATTGCAATCAATTATTTATATGTTTATACTTATTGTTCTTTGTCTTGAGACATTATATCTTATTAGAATGATTGGTTGGAATATGATAAAATTCTTAGGTTAGTCAATTTGATTTTTTAATCTAAACAGTAAAATTATTTATGATAATAATTTTCTTTGAATAGAGGTATGTATAATAACAATATTTATTATGGTAAATTTTGTTCTCTCTATATATATATCCTATTTTATATTTTTAAAAATATATATTAATTTAAATAATAGTTCTCTTCACACATAGTATTTTCTAATATAGTTATAATGTTTGTAATATTTCCTCAAATTTTCTAATTTTCTTTCTCTTATTTATCTTTATCTATTTAAAAAGTAAATAAAATGTACATTATTATGATAATATTTCAACTTACAATAAAATTCTAACATTGGCTATAAAACTATGTTGTAGGAATGTTAAGGCTAATGGTGTCAAGTTGATGAGTAGTGTTGATGGCCTCTTTTATAAAGTATTTATCAACCAATTATCACATTGGAGTGAGGTAATTTTCTTAGCAGGAAGTATAGGTAGTCCCCAGCTTCTCTTATTAAGTGGAATTAGCCCCTCAGAGAAAATTACTGAATTGAACATTACTGTACTTTTAGATTTAAACTTAGTAGGGAAAGGGATTCAAGATCCACCATGTACAATAATCATTGTGGAATCCCCTAAACCACTTGAATTTTATCAGCTATAGGTAGTAGGTATAGTAGACAATTCCCAAGTTTATATTGAGCCTATTAGCTATTTTCAACAACAAAATACCACATAGTATCAATATCTACGAATTATTATTAGCAAGGTGACTTTTCCCTTATCAAGTGGTGAGCTTCAACTTAGAAGTAAAAATCCCCAAGATAACACCTTTGTAAGCTATAACTACTTTTCTCATCCTTTTGATGTACAAGAATGTACTCTTGCTATGAAGGTATTGTCAAATCTTACCATGACAACTTCTATTCAAGAATTCGCATTTAATGGCAATGGAAGCTCCAAAAAGCTTCAATTTTTAGGGTTAGAATTACCAAAAAATCAACTAGAAAATAATGCCTTGGCAAAATTTTGCAAAGATACAGTAACAACATTTTTGCATTTCCATGGAGGGTGTGAAGTTAATTCTGTGATTGACAAAATGTTTCGTGTGAAAGGTGTTGATAATCTAAGGGTCATTAACAATTCATTTAACAAGGATAGCCCTAAACCAATCCACAAGCCACTACCATGATGCTTGGAAGGTAAGTTTTTATTTGTAAATTTTATTGTTTTTATATGATAAAGGATAATATTAACGACACATTTTTAATGCAATATATACAGGTACATAGGAGTTCATATCCTTCAAGAGTGGATGAACATTTGTTAATATTAGACCATTTTCAAATCTTAATAAAATAAAATGTTGTACACTTATATGTATTTCATTTTAATGATCATCAAACAAAATTATTAGTGTAATATTAACTTCACCTTAGATATTTATCTATCCTAAGTGTGATATTGCACCTATTAAATAAGTTTAATTTGGATATTTGCAATAATTGATTTTCCTCATCTAAGTAGCTAATAACAAGATATGTACATCGTGACTTAAGGTACACAAGTGACACCACTAATTCATCAATCTTTGATTGATGGTAGTTAGGTGCCACCTCTATTTAGTCAACATCACCTTTATCTCAATTAAATTGAGTTAACTTATCTCTTGTTTGGGATCGATCAGTTAGAAACTAAACTCTCACCTCTTGATCATATCAAATCTCCTTGATTCATGGATCCAAGCGATTTATGTATTTGTAATTTTCTCCATCATATTAAATTATGAATATCTTTATTCTCCAATTCTAGTTTTATGATTAGCTCATAGGCATTAGGTATTAGTAAGAATTATTATTTATGAGAAAATTATTATATAGTATCATAGAAAGGTTGATATTTGTAGATAATTCATATCCTTTGAGGAATTGAGGTTTGAAATCAAAGCTTCACTAGAGAGATTAGTTTTTCATGTGTCCTAAGATGAAATGAATTACACCATCACGTATAGAAGGGCCAAAAACCTACTATGTACATTTTATTGTTGAGGTAAATTAAGTTGAGCATTTAAAATGCTTGTGCATATTTCTTTGATCATTAGCTTGGTATTAGATTCATACTAGAGATTTTGGATTGCATGTAGATCATATAGTATGATAGTTATTTAGGACATTGATTTGGTAGAGTGAAATGAACAAATATTAAGTTTTGGCACTATGCATCGAGATTACAAAAGGTAAAGAAATTCCTTTATTTTATTTGCACCAATTTAAGATTTCTATATGTTAAGAACTATTTTAGTTATTGACATGTGATATAAGGGACTTATGGGATGTAAGTTTGTAATTTTTAAATACACTTTAAGGGTTGTATGCATGTATGATTTAAATGTGTTTTAAAACCTTCTTTTTTTTAACACTTTAAAAGTTCTTAACAAGAGTTTAGACAAATCTTTCTTAAACTTTTTAAAGTGATCCCTTTCAGTAAATTTTGTCCTATGTGATGTAAATGAGGGTAAGATATCAACCCATGGTCATTTGGGCATGAGGGGGTTTTCCATCCCCGGTCATATTGGCTGCCCTTGAGGGCATTTTTTTCCTATTTGATTCCCTTTTGTAAGCATCTTGGTCAAAAATGAGTATATCTTTTCTCTTGGTTATTAATTTCTCACATTCTTATAGGTGTTGGAAAACTAATTTACCCTCTTCCATATGGTATCATTTGTATAATTATTGGTCTCATTTGATGATATTAAAATAAATTTCTTGGGATGTCTATGTACACCTCTATAAAGACTTGTAATCATGATAATTTTAAAGTGTCATCTTCTACCTATTAGGGAGGGCTTACGTAATCATGCAATGTAAACATGCATTAATGGAAAAGTGCTAGTTGAGCTATTTGGTGGGGGGCGTTATTGTAATTTGTACTTCATCTTTCTTTTGCTCTATCTTGTAATTGCACAGAGATAAAGTGCCACCTTTTGTGTTGGGGTTTTTGATTGAGTACATTAGGGGGAGGTCGAGTGTTGGGCTTGGTTCTTCTTGATTACAATTATTTCATTTGTGTGTTCTTAGTAAGGGTAAAACTTGTACTAATCTCCTAACTACATAATATTACACAACTTGGAAACTATTAGTATAGAATTATCTAAGAGGAAAAGGTTGCCTTGGATATGTAAATGAATAATTTTTCAACCTATTAATGCTAAAAAAAGGAGTAGTAGGAAAAGAACCATGAGAGATATCTTGGATTTATATGCTCATTAGTGTCTTTTGATCTCTAATTTCATCTTGACAAATGTTTAACACCTTAGTAGGCATGAGACACTCATGCTAAACTATATGGTATAACTAATAAAGTTAGTTGCTATCAAATCAATAATCACTCAATGAACCTTTATCCAAGTAGTTTTGTTTGCATCATGTTGGCACCTTCAAATTTTGCAAATTTGAAGTTATCTCTTCTCGATGTGTCGACAAAGGCTAGGTCAGCATGCTGCTCAATCTACCCTAGAGCCCACCTTCACTGATTAAAATCTTGCAACTCAAAGATCATCTTGAAAATTTGTATGGTAGGAAGTTTTTGCGTACATATGGTAACATGCTTGCTCAATTTTGTGCTTCCAAGATGAGTTTTGATGGGCTATTTAATTCTTTTCTGACAGCAACCAGGCTAGATTTGGTGTTCTGGAAAGTTTCAAATCTCACAATTCTGAATGTGACCCATTTCTCGTTTTGGCCTAAAACTTCTCTATTCTAGTTTCATCAAAATCAAAGACCACACGATGCATTTTTTAAAGCATTTCAGTTGCGGTAAAAGGCATCTAGCAAGCTAGTTTACAAAGGAGGTCCCTAAAATCTTTCGGCAATGTGAGTTTTGAGGCAATGGGTTTTCTCTAAATGATTAATAATGGCCCTATGCAAATTTTCATGGCCTCGGGATACCCAGTGTACCCCTGGTGAAAATGCACTATTTGCCCAGAAAAGGAAATTAGATATTTGCCATTTGCCTAAAGTTGAAAAGTGAAATTTTAAAATTATTAATGGGAAAAAGTAATATTTTAATGTGAAATGTTTCATTATAAACATTGGTGTATAATGTTCATACTTTAGAAAAGGCAAATAAATGTGATTTTGGGCCATTTTGCATGGTCGCACAAGCCTGCTTTGCTTCCCCTGTGATGGCTGTGATCATGCGAAATCACCACCTCTATGTAGATTTTGGTCTACAATCCTTTTTGTAGAAAAGATTGAAGTGTTTCCTTCTTCATGGAGGTTCCTTTGAGGCATTCTGGGTAGATTCAAGCAAAATTGGTTGTAGGATGGAATGTTGTTCACATTTTTGGCTTTCTGGCAAGATTTTGGGGGTGTTTTGGGGCTCAAAATTGCTACCCCATGGTCAAAATTCATCCCTTGACCATTCCTAAGGCCTGGGTAGAGATTTTAGATATGTCTTTAATGGATTTCAGGTGCCTGCAACCATAAAAATGCCTAACATTGTCAAAAAATGACCCAACAATTAATGAATGAATTAGGCAAGCATGGTCTATGAGGTTGCTACATTTCATTCTTTGTATTTTTGAAGAGATGAATACAATCTTGGAATTCATTTCATAGCGTCACAAGGGAGTGAGGGGCCCTCCAGTTTGTGCCTATGACTGTGTAATATACGGTGGTTTGTAGGCAAACGATTCCAAGTTTTATTTTATTATAATTTTTCCTTCTCATCTTTCAATGTATTTTGTTAATATTCCCAAGGCTCACCTAACTGCCTTAAATGCAAGACTCTTTGGCATCTCATTCTGTTGAATATAATGGAACTGGAAAATTCATTTAGTTGTTGTTGAAAGATTGGGATTTTACAGAGTGGAAGCGATACAAAATTTTGAATGGTTGCTCTCTCCATGGTGTTGCGAGTTATATTTTGATATGTGTATGAGTTTTTCATAATCTATTTATTAGTTTCAGATTAAGTTATATGAGTAATGCAATGTGCATGTGTTTCTGTTAATTGTCTCCATTTGCTATTTGCATCTTTCTTTGGAACAAAGCAACTAAGGGTTTTCTAAGTTATGGGATGCACACTTACTGCATTGCATGTTTGATTTCTTGCCTCTATTTAAGGAAAAGGTTAAACTGCTTTAGATCAAATATGGGGATGTATGTCTAATAATAGGGATATTTATAAGTAGAGTTAATGGTAATACTCAATCTTGGGAGTTACCTATAAAGCAAATACAAAATCACCCCCTGAAATCTATATGTTTGCTTGGCTTATGGAAAATCATTTACATGTTTTAAGTTTCACTCCATACCCTAGGATAGGCATCAATCAAAGGCTTGGATTAAGTTTATGAATCAAGCCAAGTCTAGCAACCAAATATATAAAAACAAAATCAATTCAAAATCTTAAGTTTCTCACAGTTTTGGTCTGCATAATAGAGGATTTATCTGCTAAAATGTCAATGCCTAGTTACAGTCAAGATTTACCATATGGGTATTGAGTAATGGAATACCCCCTAGGTCCTGCAAAGCCTGAAGTGTAGAGGAGACAGAGAGTCAGTCTCTTGTTCATTAGCCACTTACCTGAGGTCCTTGTAGATAAAAGATGGCTACTTTTTAGGGGAACCCAAACAATCAGTTGGGAACACCAACACATCGAAGACTACATCACAAAGATAAAACCATTAACAACACAACTAAATGACTACAAAAATGATAAATGGGATTTACAACTAATTTTTAATGTGCTATATAAACTTGAATCTAAATATTTAGTTTCTTTTCTAGATTCCATACTCATTGGGTGTTTATAGGAGCCTCATATGTTGCACCTACCTCCAAGAACAAGATTCAAGATGCATTTTTTGATCTTATAATCCAAGAACAAGAAAAATTGATTTAAATGGGAATCATGAAGTCTTCTAAGCCACATGTATTAATGGCTAGTCGATCTTAGGGATACATACAATTTGAGGATCCCTAATAGAAACAAATGAACAAAATGAAAAAGCCATAGAAAGATAACACACAATCTTCATCAAATTCAGATTTTGAATCCTCTTCCTCAAAAGAGGATGCATCTAAGAAATTAAATCCATCATGTGCATATAAGAAAAGAATAGAGCATAATAAGTTACATTAATGTTTTTCATAAAAAGATTGATGAGGTAAAGAATCTTTTTAAGAATAATAATATCTAGTAAGAAATATATTTTCTGGTTTTCATACCTGTATAAATGTTGCTAATATTAGCCCCCCATCTTTATGTAGCCCTTGAAGAATATAAGTCCTCATGAAACTTCTAGTAAAAAACCTAAGCCTTTGAAAATATTCTAACAGTTCTTTTTCGAAGAGTACACGGGTTCACGAACCTATCGAAAGGCTAGTTGTGTTAAGTGTTAAGTGTTGAATACTATGTGTTTTGGTAGTTCAGTGATTTAATGAACTCTCAAACTCACTAAAAGAGTTTATTAGTTCACCCTTTGGGAAATGCTAGAAAAGAGTGAAGAAGGCAGAGAGAATGAAAGAAACAAACACGTTTCAATAGTTTGGCAGGCTTGTGAACTTGTGAACTTGTTGAAATGAGTTTGCAAGTTAGGTTTTTCACTGAAAGGCTGAATAACAAAGTAAATGATGAATATGAAGTAGGAAAAAGAAGAATAAAGTTAAGAGAAGTATGCTTTTGACAAGTTCACCAATTTACGAACTTGCTAAAATGTCGAAAATAAAAGAAAGTTGGTGAATGAAGAAAAGAGACAAAGGTTTCAGCAAGTTTGTAAGTTTGCGAACCCACCAAAATGCCGAAAGTAGTTTGAGGTTTCCCCATTTCATCAAAGAAAAAGAAAATCTAATTCCAAGGAAAATACAATGAAAAGAAATAATTTTCAGTGAGTTCTTGGTGACAGGCCATCAATTTCATGTTAAGGGGTTGCCACGTCTCATTTTCGCAATGCTTTAACATTGCCAGTTTTAGCATAGTCTTGCCACTACACCATTGGTTGGTAATGTCAAAGTTGGCATGTGGCAAGCCTATGTTTCAAGGACTCAACAAAGGAAGGAGGTTGTAGGCCCATTTCACTCAAGGTGATGCATTGGTGCAACATGTTGCAACTGCACATGTCTAAAAGTTGATAGTTCTATGGTGCCATCGATGGGTTCTGAGGGTGTATTTTGCATGACCATCAAGGTGTTTTTGATGGGGTTGTGCTTTGTTATTTAGTTTCCAACTATGCATTATGGGATGCATATGTTATGATTGTGCATGTTAGATTATTCTAGTGCTTCAGCTTCACTGTTTTCACTATACATGTTATAGTTGTGATTGTCGTATTATTCCCGCATTGTGAAATGTTTCTATTTATGCATCATGTTCCTAGATCATGCTATTCATAGATGATTATAGTGGATGTGATAATTTTATATCATGTGTGATTATACTATGTTGGAGTGGATTATGTTGCTTCAACTATTATATGTGGAGCAAGTATGCCTGATGGTTGACTTGAGTGTGTAGGTAATTACATGTATTAAATAATGTTGGAAATGTGGAGAAGGTGGACATGGGATGCTAAGCCATCTCACCCTTATCTCTATGTTGTGGAAACCCATAATGTGTGCTTGAAGTCAATTGTGTGTGTTTCCTTACCATTTTGCACTTTATTTTAAATGATCTTAAAAAATGTGTTTTCCATGTTTTTGGATTATTTTAATGATTAATTATCTTAGAAAAAATATCTATTGCATTATATTATGCTAGAGGAATAAATTTAAATAATTTCAAATTATTCCAAAATTTAATATTTTTCCGTCAAAAAGGTAGAATTGCATTAAATTGGAAAATGAAATTTCTTATATGACGTGTTTAGAATTTTTGGAATGAGATTGAGTTAAAAGGAAATTACCTGTTAGGAATAGTTGCAATAATTTCATTAGTTAATTTTCTATTACTAAATGTGTTTCTTGAAAGGTATTTGGAAGTTGAAATATTGTTATATCAATTTTAATGTTCCTAGGTATTTTATTAAATTATTTAGGTTAGTAAAATGAAATGAATTAGATATATTTTATTTTATTATTTATCAGAAAAATGATTATAAGTGAATTTTATATTTTATTTTAAATTAGAGATTTTGGGTGTTAAAGGGAAAAAAGGAGTTATTTTATTTCATTCTTTATCCTCTCCATTTGCTCTCTCCTCTTAAACCCTTTCTTGTTGGAAAGAAGGATTTTCTATATGAATGAAAGAAAGGTTGAATTTCTTGGATTGCTTGGTTGAAGTAAAGTGGATTTGAATTGTGGATGCTTGTGTGTTATTAAAGATTACTTTCAAAACCCTCTTCTCCTTGGATTACTTGTAGAAAAGGTATGATTCTTGAATCTTTCCTTTGTTTGAAATTTGTATGCTTTCTTCATTGCCATGCCACATTTAGTGGATTGCTATGGCATCCTGATTAGGTAAGGATAATATAGATACGAATTTATCATTGTTTTATGTAAGAAACATGCAAAAGCATACATGGTTATGGCAAATTTTACCTAGGATTACCCACCTTGTTTTTATTACATATTTGGAATTTTGTGCATTTATGCTACAATGGGTAGTTGTCAAATTTCCATTTGAGTTTGAAACATGAGAGTTAGAAAATGGCTCAAGGTAGCCAGGCTTGTAACAATGGTGAATTTCAATTTTTATGGTTCTTCTATACAAATAGAAAAAAATGAAATTTCAATTTTAAACCTTTCTTTTATTAATTTTAATGTAGGATGAGTTGCCTCCCATGGGAAATGATGTTTTGCATCTTTTTAGAAAATGTTGTGTTTTTGTTAAAATTATGATTTTATCACCTTGTAAATTTTGCCATGCCCAATTGGTCAAATTGGTGCTATGGGTGTTTAGGAAGTAGTCTAAGGGTAGGAAAGGAGTGGCTTCCATCATGCACCATGGCCCAAATAGGTCATTGGAATTAAGCAAATGGAACTATTAATCAAGAATAAAATTTTAACACATTGGGTGATAAAATCTAATAATGAGATCATCTATAGCAAACTACATGTCCTAGTGAAGTGTCTAACTTACTTGGGTTTGGGTTTAAAGAGTAATCTTTGGTGTATTATTCAGTTTCTATGAGGAGGTTATGCCCTCATGTTATATTGTGAGGTGAGTATTGTCCTCGTTTGACACTCCTTGTCCTAACTACCTAGGTCTCTCTTCCCTCTTCCATTATCAGAGTTTGACTCAACGTGTGATGTTTACCATGTGATTGTATGTGCATCATGATGCCTGATTCATGCTTGTATGTGTCTATGATGGACTATGATTTATGCCCCATTTGACATGCATTTAAGGTGTGATTATTTCCCTTATGCTTGAATGTTGTGATGTCATTCTATTATGCTTTGGCAAGTGTTTCATATGTTACTTAAATGCAATTGGATGGTAGTTGTACCATGTGTTGTTTATATGCATTATATTGGAAGTTGTTCCATGTGTGTTGTGTGCATTGATTGATGTGTATGTTATATGTTGTTATGTATACCTTGGATTGAGTGAGATGATGCAGGTGAGTTTTCCTTGATCACCTTCTCCATATCTCGGGGGTTTCCTAGAGTTGCATAGATAGCTATTGTGCTCGACGATGGAAAAATGGTTGGGAGGCAAGCAACATTTCCCCATTGGTCCTTCATAATGATCTTTAGGTGTTGGACTATTTCCTTATCTTCTTATAGGTTGATTATGTTGTGCTTCATGTCTTGTTGCACCTTAGAGAGTGTGTTGGTTTTTGGGTGGTTTATGCACTTGTACATTATCATTATTGATTATTGTAACCTTTGTAATGTAGGTCTTTTAAGACCCTTTTAATAAGATGTAATTAATGCTGAGTTGATTTATGATGTTTGATATGATTCATCTATGTTTAGGATGAATCCCTTCAAATATTCTAATTATTGGATATCATCTTGTATTTTTCCACGCCTTGGTTTGTGAGGACGTTCACATGTTTTGATAGATTTTACATGTTAGAATATAGCTATATTAATGTGTTTAGAATTAGATATTTGATGTTGTATTTGATGTTTATGGATATATTTGTGTTGGATCATATTCATCCCACATAGTGGTCATGATCCTATCTTTGTTTTTGGCATGTGTCAACGTTGGTGTCGAACATGCTTAGACTTTTGTATTTTTTTTGTCCTTTTTGGCATATGGACATTTTTTGTTCAACAACTTAATGTTTTTAGTCATTGTAGGTGTTTTGGTTAAATTTTGGGCCTTTTTGGTAGATTTTGTACTTTCTATACCTGGGTTCTGGAGGACCCATGTGTTGGGCACTTGTGTCCCAAGACCTAGGCATTGGGCACTAGTGTCCTATGATAACAATGCTAGACATTAGTGTCCTAGGCAAAGGATTCTCCTTCGGGCTTCGTACTCTGCCAAGATGTCCTGTTTTGCCTATTCAACCCTTTTATGAAGTTTTTTTTGTAAGGTGCTCATTTGACCACTTGAGTGTATCCATGGTGTCATTTCCATGATGTGATATGGACTGGTGCAGTCACTATAGGAGGGTTCATAGAATGAACAATCCAGATCATGCAACAAGAGTAAACACAATGGAAACAACTCAAAGAAATGGAACAAATGCAGATTCAGTCATTCAGCATATCATAGAATTCAAATACAATCTAGTTGGCAATATGTGGGCTTAGAATTAGGGCTCATAGGTCTGACTACATACATGCGCAAGATAAAGATTTGAAGCTCCTTCGCACAAATCTAAACTATCAGATCTTCCTTATGTGAATAGCTTGATAACTTCTGAACTGCTTTCCTAAGGATCTATTACATCAATATATATCATCTCTAGACCAATAGATTCCTCCACGTTGGCCAAGGAAGGTCACAAACCCCAATGAAGAGTTGTAACGTGTTCACAAATAGGTCAGAACTAAATGCATAAAACACTTCCTCAAATGAATGGAACAATGTACGGACCCTTGGGGAAGGTTAGCCATGAACCAAAGGATGTTGAATGATGTGTCATTGAGATCCACAAGTCAAGGAATGATTCGCAAACCTTCTCCTTTAGCTGATTATCAAGAACTGTTAAAATGCTTTGGTCTGAGAAAACAATCAACTTCTGATAGCGATATGTTTCTGGTAACTACTCCAAATGATTTGAATTCTTGATATGATGTAGATGAATGAATGTAGATGCTAAGTCTAGATCCACAAGGTGTGAATTGCCAAAACCAGACCACAAGCTAAAACTGCTTCTGACTGAACTACTTGAACTGAACTGGAAAATGAAATAACTAAAATGCAAACAAACTAAAGTGCAAATGGTTTTTTTTGGGTTGATGCAAGATTACTCTTGAACCAGGGATGCTCTTGCATCATGGAATCTTGGATTATTCCCTCTTTTTCTTTGGGAAGCGTGCCTTTGCATGAGTTTGACTAGTGACCATTCCGATTAGTTAAGGAATTGTACCTCCTATTTGGACCATCCCATGGGTGAGAATTACCCTTGTGTTTGGGATGTCTTGTGTAGTCATGGAATGGACTGAAGTGGATGTCACCCTAATCATATGCCATGTGTTTTTGAGGGAGCAAGGCTATGGACGTGTATCCGATCCTCATCATGGAGTGAGCTCCACCTCTCGCTTGGTCATCATGGTGAGTTGTCACATGATGGGTGAAGTCTTCCAGTTTTGCCACCTTGCTTAGTGCAATGGTGATGTCATTTTAGGTGTTTTTTTGCATGTTGCGACACCTTGTGTGTGCATGAGTGCAATGCGGCATGTAAATTTCACACTTGCAAACACAAAAAGTTTGTTGCTTTAATGTTCATTTGGCTAATACTTTGGGTGAAAACTTGGGGCATTACACATTCCTAGGAGTTATCCTTTATCCATCCTCAATTTTTTGATGAGCCTCTATTTTAAGAGGGAAGTGGTAACTCTATTTAGATCAACTAAAAAATCATCTTGAAGTTGATATAGTTCATAATAGATAGAAGAACAAGACATGAAGAGCAATCTAGAAGAGGAATCTTCACACCAAACATGAAAATAAAGAAATATATGGATAGCCAAAAACATTGGTGGGGCCTCTAGATAAAATGTCCAAGACCACCGAGAAAGATCAGGTACAAATGATACCTTTGTAGATTTGAGAGATCCATTTCAATGCACATTAGAATACTCTACTAGTAAACTAGTAAGAAATAATAGAAGAATAAATAGGAGTCAATATGATGTTAGAAAAAATGAAAATATCATTAGTAGGGGAAGTAGGGATAGATCTTGAGCTAGAAAAACATGTAATCATTCAGAAAGCCAAATAAAAATTAAGAGATATATCGATCTACCTAGTTGCCTACTTCACCCACTAGATCACAGAGGAATCCACATGATAGCATTCCTAATGATAATGAACAACCTAGATAGCCTAATGTTAAGGAAGGGAAATGAATCCTCAATAAAGAGTTGGATTTGCTTGATCATGTTAGGCATAGAAGGTAAGAACTTAAAGAAAAAAATGAGTTTTCATAGGCTCAACTTGCCTAGCAAGCATAGGCTCAAGCCCAAGCAGCCCAACAGTAGGGCAAAAATTAGTTTTGTGATCAAATCCCTAATCAACAACAAAATCAGTGGTAACATCAGCAAATGGGTCATCATGGTAGAAACCTTACTTATGTGCATCAAGTTCCTAATCAACCACCACAATAGCAAAATCAACAATTTATGAATATCCCAAATCCTAGACCTATATCTAGATTGCAGGCACAAAGCTTCTCTCCAACTAGGAAACCTTTGAGAGAAGAAAGGTATAAACAATTAAATTTCTTTGTTATTCCTAATTTTCCTTACCTAATTCCAAATGAAATAAGAGGAAAGATACCTGGATTTCAAAGTAATAACACAATCACTAGAGAAGAACATTTGAGGCATTTCATCAATGTCACTGATGAGTCTGAAATAGATCACGAGGATGTCATCATGAAACTATTTGTGCACTCAAAAGAGGACTGCCAAATAATAGTACAAAATTCTCCCAAATAACAGTGTTGATTCATGAGAGGAGTTCATGAAAGTTTTCAAACTATATTATAGGGATAGGATTGATCCCAAATTTTCCATACATGAACTCACATCCATCAAGAAAGGAATAAATGAAACAATGGTTGACTTCAAAAACAAGTTCATCATGTCTATAAGAAACGTACCTTTGAACCTTAGACCAAATGAATCAATGTGTCTAGTGTTATATTGTGGTGCATTTGATTCTAAGATTGGGTATTATTTAAAGGATAAGAATCCTCAAACATTGAGAGAAGCATATGCTACAACTATAAACATAGAGAGTAACATGAGAACATCAGGTAAGCATGTCAAGAGGTCAGATGTAAGGATCTCCCAACTAGATCTTCTATCTTCCATTTTCCAGATCTCTGGTGAATTCTCTTTGCCTGGTCTCTCTTAGAGATTTCTTTCTAGGTTTGGAATCTTTTCCAACATCTATGGTTTTTCTACTTCCTTTCTCAAAGAATGGAGAGCTATCCACTCTTTTCTAAGAAGGGGTTTTTAGGCTAGAGCCAACTACTTTAATTTGCTTGCTAGTTCTTCCCATGACTGTGATGACATCTGGTACCTATGGGAAAGAGGCTAGACTACCCTCTTGCGATATCATACCCTGAGTTTCCATCCTATCACTCTCCACCTTTGACATTCCCTAAGGGGTGGAGCAGTCTTCCTTCTACTGGTCTACACTGGAAAGAAGGGTTTCTCCAGTCAAGGCACCTTCAACAAGAGGGTGGCTAGCTAATGAAGGCATCAAAACCTTAGTAGGGATAAGCTGGTGCTTAGCTGAGCTGACCTGGTCCAGAGATGTTCCTAACAATCCATCCTAGGACACAACCCTACCTTTGTCTTTCTGGATAGGTCCCTATCTAGACTTAGGGGGCTTCTGGCAAGCATTGATCAAGTGACCTATTGTACCATAGTTTTGATAGTACAGAGATGCATTCTCATAGACTATCTCTTGGGTCCATTCCCCAAACTTAGAGTCAAGAATGATGGAGGTAGGAAGAACTTTATGAGTTTCAACACTAACACAGAACCGGCCAAAAACAAATCTACTGTGGTTCTTGGTCACATTATAGAGGGCCAAGAAATGACCAAAGTTGTTGGCGATAGTTGTGAAAACTTCATCATCCCAAAACTCTGAGGGGAGCCCTCAGAGTTTCACCCAAGTGGGGATCGAGGCTGACAAAACCATCTCTAGATTGAGGCCAGGATGCCACTTACAGAGGGCTAAACTTTACTTCCTAAAATACCATGGACCTTGGGTAAGAATGCCCAAACAATCTTCTGCTAGAGAGAAAGAAAAGATGAAAAGTCCTCTAGGTAGAGTAGATATTGATATATTGCCCTTAATGGCCCATTTGCTCACAAGCCTCTTTCTCATTGTCTTTATGATCAATCTTCTATCAAAGACCTTGTTGATAAGAACATTTTCCATCTTGGCCACCACCCTATCCAGGGTCAGGTTTTTGATTTTGAGACAATCCTATGTTGAGATTGTAGATATAGTTACAAAATCCTACAAAGAGACTTGCCATTGTGTCGAAATGGATCATTGCCACACGACATGGAAACTTCTAATATACCATGTGAGAAAGTCCATGGAAATGGGGATTAAAAAGTTATATGTGTTCCATTTTTTTATTAAAACCAACAGAATCTAAACTTCACCAGATGATTCCAAATGCCTATGCTCAAAATTAAAAGATGATTTAACAAGACCAGACATAATGTTAAAAAATTACATTAACCTTGATTATGTGAGCATAAAAGCATATAAGTTTTATGTGTTCCATTTTAATTGAGAAATCTAAATGTGGAGACTAGTGATATATTGGCAAGACGTGCCAAAAAATTACTTTAACCTTGATTATGTTAGCATAAAAGCATTTGATGCAGACCTAAACCATTTCTACTTGGAGCTCTCTTTTGTTTCTACAAAAGAGTCTATATTCCATTTGCATTTCTTGTGTCATTGGTTCATGGCTAAGAAGCATCAATACGCTAATGTGTCATTCTTTCTTGAACCAAGAACACTTATCTCAGGTCAAGGGGTGGATTTTCCTTTAGGTTGATACCCGTGGACCCTTAAAACCTATATCTAATCTAATGTTACATGAAGATACCTTATTTAGACTGGATAAGCAGTCATGTGGCACATTAAATGGTTGATGAGAGAGCCCTAATAGAGATTGTGGCAGCAAAGGAGGTCCTAGGATGGAACAAAACCTTCTTTTTTTTGGACTAATCGCCACACCTTGGGAATTGATCTCATGGACTAACCACCACTCTAGGTCTAGGTGAAGGTTCGGGTTTGGAAAGTTTACTAACACTCGTAGGTTTTAGTGTAATGACAACCCTATATTTTTTGAACTGCATGAGAGCACTGGACATGCTCAGGATTCATCAAACATGGAAGAGCCAAAAGAACTATAGCCATTGCCTTTGGCCAATTTAGAGACAACTAGGGTTTTCATGGAGCTGCTAAAGCTATTTGGAGCTCCGTAAGACTAGAGTGAAGAAATATACATATTAGGAGATACATATATTTGTAAATACATATATTTGTTTACATAATTATTTTATGGTTTTAAAATTTTCTTATTGTTAAGTCTTTGACCATTATGATTATTTATAAGATTATCATAAATGGAGAAATGGAGAGGATTAAATCATCTTGCAAGAAAATTTTAGATTTTTAAAGTTTTTAAATAGTAAATCATTTTTTAATGAAATTTTTAATATATTATTATTATGAGTCACATTAATTAAGATTCATTTAATTATTTAAAAATAAATAAAAAAATAAATTATATATATAAAAAAATCTGTAGGAAAATGGAGCAGAGCAAAGAATGCGAAAAAGAGCAGACTGAAGGGCGCGAAAACAATAACGAAAATGTAGACACCAGAGGTGACAAAAGGGATATTTCTATGGTTGGATCCTCAAAGGTAGTGAAAAAATTAGAAGAATGGGTAGATGGAGTGGACAAAGAAATTCCCCTAAGGAAGATTCAAGATAGATCAATTAGAGAACTGTGGAGATCTTCCGTGGGGATTTGAAGGAGAAATTTTCTAAATGAAGGGTTCAAGGGCAACAATTTTTTTTAGAGGCAAAAAGGTTGTAATAATCACACTTGGTGGAGGGAGCAAGATCGACCCCAATGGCACAGAAGCAACTTAGGAGAGGGAGGTATTGGAAAGAAATTTCAAAGAGGAAGGGGAGCCATGATTCCCTCAGGAAATAAGAAAACTATGGTTCTTGGAGCAAAGGCATTGGGACCCTCGATAGAGTGGCTAAAAAATTTAGGGCTCATTGGAAAATGGTTTGGATTCAATTTGGATTGGGAAGAATTAAAGAACTAGTGGCAGGAGAGATGGGGCAAGGATCTGATATTAAAACCTCTTTCAAATGAATACTTTATTGTCATTTTCCCTTCGAGTAAGATAAGATCAGAGATTTTGGAAGGTATTTGGCTAATGGAAGGATACAGGTTCTATTTCTATGATTGGAAAATTGGTTTTGACCACAAAAAACATAATCTTAATTATGTTTAAGATTGGTATAGGATGTCCAATCTTCCATATGAATTTTGGGATCAGAACATTTTGGAAAATATAGGTAATCATTTGGGAAAATTTGTATGTGTGGAAGAATGGGAGGATCAGAAAGAAGGTTCTTTCATTAGAATCTATGTAGAAAATCATCCTGATGATTACCGATGGAGGGAGATAGAAATATACACGGATTGGGGTATTCTAAAACAGCCTTTAGTCTTTGACCTAAAGCCTCAAGGAAGGTGGGTAGGAACGCTTGGCTGGAGGTCCTAGGATCATCCGCAAGCTAAAGAAAAAGAAAAAGTAGAGGAAAATGTTGAGAAGAAAGAAGAAGCATGCCTTGGGGAAACTCTCAAGCAGGTCCTAGTGGAAGAAGTAGAGGTGAGCAAGGCTAATGATCAACAACTTTCTCAACTGGATCACTCTGGAATGCAAAAAGGCAAAGAACTTCCCCTAGTCTCAAAGGCTTCAGATGATGCAGAGAAAGGAGAGTGTAATTGCCCAAAGTTAGAAAAGGAGGCAAACCTTGCCCAGAATTTAAACATCAAAATTTTAGAGACAATAGTAGCAATTAAACCAAATATGCTTAAGGAGGATTTTGATTCCCTAATAGAAGTGGTAATTGAGCTGGTAGAGATAGTGAAAGTAGCTAAGGCAGGTTCTTTATTGATGGAGGAAGAAGTGGGGGTTGAGGACTAGATGATCGAAGCAAGGAAGGAAATAGAAGTTTCTGGTGGTGCGGGTGAATTTATTTCCCCTTTAGTCAACACAGATAAAGGTGGGGAAATGCATCTAATTTTAAATTAGTTGGGTTTAGGGAAAAAAGAGGCCTTAAGATCCTCTCCAGATTGTGGGGAGAACAGGTCCAGGGGGCATATCTCGAATAAGGAGAAACTCAAATGGGATGGTGAAGCCAGTGGGTAGCTTAAGCTACACAATTTATTGAAAGTAGGGAAGGGAGGTACCCTTCCTGAAGGGAAATGAAAACCTATCTTGGAATGTTACGGGCATGAATGCCCCTAACAAAAAATGCCTGATAAGGCACATACTGAGCACAATCCAACCAGATATTTGTCTTCTTCAGGAAACCAAGTTAGAAGAAAAGGAAAATTAGAGTTTTGTCAGAAGCATGAAGTAGTTGAAATTGTTGTGTCAATGCAATCGGCCCCTCTAGGGGTTTGATGACTCTCTAGAGGTCTCAAGTTGTATTGATAGAGGACTATGTGTCAAGCAAGGGGTGGATCACGAACAAGGTACGAAGCTTAGCCTCAAATTTAAGTTTCTTATTAATAAATGTGTATGGTCTGAATTCTTACATCCAGAAAATGGAGCTTTTGGTGGAACTGGACCCTATCTGCAACAACAATCCTTTGGATTTTATCATTTTGGGAGGAGACTTTAATGTCATCCTTAGATCAAAGGATAAAATGGGAGGGGTAGGAAGAAAGTTGCAATCACAACTAGATTTTGAGAACTTTGTGGATTGAAATGAGTTGATAGACATGCATTTGAGCAATGGGAGCTTTACTTGGACAAATAAAAGGGCTAGTTTTTGCAACATTGTACAAAAATTGGATAGGTTCCTATTTAAAGGTGATCTAAGTGAGTTTCCTTCTAGTCTTGAAAGCAAGATCATGACTCTTTCTGGTTCTGATCATTACACAATCTCTTTAGAAATTTTGGGAGAAAGGAGTCTGATTAGATGTCCTTTTAAATTTGAAAACATTTGGTTTAAGGACACCTCTTTCTTGGATCTGATCAAAGATTGGTGGAGCAGTTGCAATCCAGGAGGTGTGGGTCTATTCAATATCTCAACAAAGCTAAATTTGATAAAAGCTAATCTAAGACAATAGAATAGAGATCATTTCAAAAATATTTTTGAATCAAAGAGGTAGATAGAGGAGGAAATTCAATCTTTAAATGAAAAAATCATAAAAGAAGGTATGGATATCACCTCATATTTATAGGAGAAAGTGTTGATGGGAAAATTGGAGGTGGAAGGCGCAGGAACTGTGGCTCAAGAAAGGTGATAGAAACACAAAATTCTTCCATAGCTCTATAAGAGTTCAAAGAAACATGAACATGATATCAGCAATAAAGTCCAGAGATGGTAGGCTAATAGAAGATTTGGAAGAAATTAACAAAGTAGCGGTGGAATACTTTCAAAATATTTTAAATGAGGAAGAAGGATCAAATATGTTGGCTCAATAAAAATTCATTAAGAATATCCCTTGGTTGGTTATGGATGAGTAGAATCAGATGTTAAATAGTAGCTTCACAGAGGAAGAAATCACAGAAGCCTTGGCATAGCTCGCCCCTGACAAAGCTCTAGGACCCGATGGGTTTCCAGCTGCTTTCTTCCAAAGATTTTGGGATATAGTGGGAAAGGAAATGACTGATGCTTTTGAAGATTCAAGAAAGTTAGGAAAGATCCTTAAGGAGATGAACACCACATTTATAGCTTTGATCCCCAAGAAAGAAAAACTAGAATCTTTCGATGAGTACAAGCCAATTTCCAGCTGCAACATGGTCTATAAAATTTTGGCCAAAGCTATGGCCAATAGAATAAAAAAGATTCTCCCAGATATCATAGCTAAAGAACAAACTAGTTTTGTGCCTGAAAGATTGATTTTGGACGGAGTAATAATAGCTCAGGAGGCTATACATTCAGTTCAAAGAAACAGGCATCCCTTGATGTTAATCAAATTGGATATTTGAAAGGCGTATGATAAAGTGAACTGGAAATTCCTCTTTAAAGTTTTGGTAACATTCGGTTTCAATCAACCTTGGCTTAATTGGATCTTTGAATGGGTTTCAAGTCCAAAATACTCAATTCTTATCAATAGCTCACCAGAAAGTTTTTTCAATGCCTCTAGGGCTCTTAGGAAAGGAGACCCACTGTCCCCCTTCTTGTTCATAATAATGGCGGAAGCTCTGGGGAGATATTTGGCCAAGGCTTGTCTAGAAGGGCAAATCACAGGGATTCAAATCACAAGAACAATGCCAAGATTCACTCACTAGAAATTTGCAAATGATACCCTCTTATTTGGTTCAGCTTTTGAAGGAGAGGCAAAAAAAATTAGAGATATTTTGGATCTTTATTCCAAAGCTTCAGGAAGGGAGGCAAGGAAAGAAAAATCAAAGGTTTTCTTCTTTAACTCCTTTCAAGGTAGAGAAGAAAGGATATTGAGAATTTTAAATTTTAAGAGGGACTCTGTTCCTTGCAAATATCTCAGGTTACCTTTGGTTAAGGGTATTTGCCTTGGCAACAGTTGGGATGCTTTGCTGGAAAGGGTGAAAAACAAATTGGAGTCATAGAAAAGCAAATGGTTATCTTGGTTGGGTAGACTAACTTTAATAAAATCAGTCCTCTCAGCCATCCCAATTTATATGATGTCTTGTTTACCTTTAGCATGTAAGACCAGTAAAGAGCTGACATAAAAGATGGGAAAGTTTTTTTGGCAAGGATCTTCAGAACAGTTTAAGTATCCCCTTATTAGTTGGAATCAAGTTTGTGAGTAGAAAGAAAGGGATGGGGCTGGTATCAAGGATTTTCTTTTACAAAACATAGCTTTAGGTGCTAAGTTGGCTTGGTTGATTTATACAAAACTAGATCTGAAGTGGGTTAGATTAATAAAGCCAAGTACTTGGATGAAGAGGTGAATAGAATTTTTTCCTCTAGAAAGCTTCTGGATGGATCAAGGATTTGAAACTTCATCAAAAGCTATCGTGGTCTTGTTTATAATCACCTCTCTTGTTAAATTCAGGATGGCAGGGAAGCAAGGTTTTGGGAAGACTTAGTCCTAGTTATGAGAAGAACCAAGATGTTGTGGGGTGATAGAGTTAGAGATTTTCTCTACTTTCTACAAGATGAGGTGAATGCCTTCCCAAATCGAAGAGTGTGAGGAACTTGAGTTTCAGTGATAGGTAAGTAGAAGCTTTTGAAGAAGCTATGCAAACCACTTGATTTGTAGTAGGGTGGGAAGAGATGTTCTTAGATGGCGTGCCTCTCCTACTGGATAGTATACATTCAAAGATGGATATAAGGCTTTTAAGGGTGATAGAGTAGTAGATGATAAGATTCCTATAAAGCTATGCTAGAACAAACAATGCCTACCCAAAGTAGGGGTCTTCACTTGCTTCGCAATTCAGGACAGACGCCTCACAACGGACATGTTCAGAAGATTAAGTTTCGAGGGACCCTCTAGGTGTATTCTTTGTAAAGAAGTAGACGAAGATGGTAATCACTTATTCCTTCACTATTCTTACATGGTTAGAGGATGTGATTGGCTCATGAACAACTTGGGGTGGTATTCTACACCACCTCAAAACCTTTTGGATTGGCTTTCAGCTTGGCCCATTTTCATCAAAAGGCTATGTTTTTTGGCCTCTCCATTGTAGTTCCATCTATTTGCTTAGGAGAAGGAAATGCCAATAGTCTCTTTTCTTAGTAAAATTGAGCCAAGCATTATGGAAACAGTGAACTCTAGGTTGGTAGAGGGAGGGTCAATTCTTTAGTATTTCACTAGTTGGGATGCATAAATCATCAAAGGATGGTCAGGGCTCAAACCAGTTCTTATTTCTAGGTTAAGTGGTCAAACAACTCTAATGGAAAGAAAAAACACTCAATGGTCCCCACTAGAAGAAGGATGGTGCAAATTAAATTTTGATGAGGCTTCCAAAGGTAATCCAAGTCCCTCGGGAGCAGGTTCCATTGTTTGAACCTCCAATGGTGAAGTGGTGGGTAAACTAGCAGCTCCTTTAATGCTAGGGACCAATAATGATGCAGAGATTCAGACACTTATCCTTGTGCTTAGCTGGTGCAAAGAGATTCAAATTAATAACTTAGCTATAGAGGGAGACTCTATGTTGGTGATCAATGGATTGAGAACCAGAAAACTCATAAATTGGAGGATTTAGGATAAACTAGAGCTGGCACTAAAGATGTTGGAGGATTTTGAAAAGGTCTCATTTAATCATATCCTCAGGGAAGGGAATCAAGAAGTAGATAGTTTGTCTAACTTTGGTGCAAATGGAGTGACAACCAAAGAAATTTATGATCCTAGTGGTAGGGGATAACTTAAAGATGTATGGCCTCAGCGTGGGTGGTTGGGAGGGAGCCTTCCCACCTCATCCTCTTAGGTGGCAAGGTTGGGGCAGCATGCAAGTTCAGGGCTAATATCATTCTTTTTAATGATCATAGGGGAAATGAATAATCTAGAAGGTATTCTCATCAAGAAGCTTCTGAGCAAGTGAAAATCATAAAAGGATATGGGATTGTAGTTTTAGCATCCTCTCGGCTTGGTCTCAATGCCTATCAGATTCAGAGTTGTCTTCTCTGCCATAGCAATTAGCTATGGTGGTATGGAAACCCCCGTCAAGCTGGTTAGTAGCAAGCGTCAGGTGGCTTTTCTTGGTCATGTTTCTGACCTTTGGTTGCAGAGCATGCTTCGTCATTTAGACAAGTTGATGGTGGAACAATTAGAATGATCATGGGAAAGAGTTTTTTGCATAATGATGAACATTATAGGGTGGATACTGATATCTCTTCGAGGGTTCTGGCCATGCTACTAGAGCTTGAAACGCCCAAGGAAGAAGTGGAAATCATCATGAAAGGCATCTTCTACACAGAGCATTTGGGAGACCTAGATTTAATTCTGCAAGCAGTTAATCTAGGAGTTGGAGTCCCATGACCCAAGGATATGGCTCTCCTTGATGATCCAGAGGCAGTAGTAAAATTATATCCCTTCATTCTAGATATCAAGGGCTTTGAATTACTAGTGAGAAAAGACAATGCTCAGACTGTTGTCGATTTCAATAAGAAGGTGGTGGGTATCGAGCTAGTGGAAGGGTTTGACTGGGTGGCAGATTTCAATTTGCAACTGCTGAATTTTGATAAGGTGGAAGAAGTCTAACTTCTATAATGTAATCGTTTAGTTTTCTGTCAATAGTTTTATGGCTTCTTTTTGGTTGATGGAAGCCCGGTGAATATGGTAATATGTTTCAGTCATGGTATGACCCTACGAGGTCTCTAGTTTTATATTCAACCCTGCGAGGTCATTTTGGAGCAGTATAGGGTCATAGACAGTCTGAAGATAGTAGTAGAAAAGTTTAGCGAGCCACGACTTGGCACAAACAATATAATTTCTTCTTTTGAGTTTAATATAAAATTAATATTGTGAATCAAAAAATAAATAAATAAGTAAATATAATATATATATATATATATATATATATATATATATATATATATATAGATTACATAACTAATTTTTAGTATAACATATGAAATAATATTTTTTATTAAATTAAAACATAACTAATTTTTTATCTAATCCTTATTTTTATTAAAAAGGAAAAAATACTAGTTATTAATTGCTCTTTCCACAATAATATTTTTTTTCTACCTCCCTACTTTTTTATGAATATTATATTATTTCTATATATTTAATATGATGTTTAATATATATATATATATATATATATATATATATATATATATATATATATAATACCTATTAATAACTTTGCAAATAATAAAAAAAAAAATTAAAAAAAAGTTGAGATCTTGAGGGCAAAGTTTTTTTTATATTGATCAAAGCAAATATGTACAAGGAATAAAGCAGTCTACAATGACTGCCAGAAAGAATAGAACAAGAACATTAGCTGTTAGCTATAGCACCAGAAAGAACATCCATAATGATGACAATAAAACTAATACAAAATACTTACAACACTAAAACGATGACCATGAAACCTACAATGGCCTGGTGAGTGCCATTCCAGATGATATGCTTCATAAAGTGGATATCCCATCCAATAAACCATGGTGGAAGGACTGGAAATGGTTTCCAAAAACCCATTTTACAAACTACAAGCCTCGGCTTGGCTATCAATGGCTTTCACCTCATTTTCTCATGATTGATGCCCTTAATTAATGATGGCTTCTTGAGTCCTTGATAGCCGTTTGGTGTAAAAGATTTTCTACTGTTTGGTCTGTAATTGTTGAACCCAAGCTTGCCCACTTTGCCTGGTGTATTCTTTTCCAAGGCTTACCTGTGGGTACTCAGCTATTTCATTTGGGGATTCAGGACCCTCGCTATCCTTTCTGTGGGCAGGCTAAATCATTCCAGCATCTCTTTTGGTATTGTGCCAAAGCGCAGCAATTATGGACTTGGATCCATGATTTCTTTCGGCCATTTGGATCAGAGCCTTTCTCTTGGCATATGGTTCTTTTGGTAGACTCTCCCAGGATTCCCACAAAGTATACTCATATTTGGCACAGTTTTGTAGTGGAAATCCTCTTCAGTTTGTCAAAAGATAGAAATTTCTGCATATTTTCTCACTACAAGATGGCTATTGTTGTTTCTTTATATTCCAAAGCTATTATTTGTTCTAATGTTTTTCTGTAGATTCAAGTGCAAGCTAACAAAGTTTACTTGAAGTTTTTCACCTTCAAGAGCTGCTGGACCACTGGGCAATGCCCCTTGCACTGTGGCTCATGTGCCTCCCTCTTCCACTTCCTCCAGGGGCCGATCGCCTACACAGGGCCGGCGGCAAAGTGGCTCGGCCAGGGATTCTTGCCCTCCTAGTCATGACTCTCACCCTCGCTGGTGGCGGTCGTCCTCTCCCCCTCCGCGAGCTGGCCTGGGGTGGCCTTTTGGTGAAGCTCTAGGGGGAGGAAGTGGAGATTCTCGGTGGCCTTCTAGTGGTTCCACTCTTGGTGGTGGTTCTAGTTGGCCCACTGATAATTCTAAACGAGTCCCCCATTTGGATTTGGGAATTTTACCTCACCATGAAGATAAAAATACAGAAACAAAAAAGGATGATGATGGTTGAGCTCCTGCTGAAGTCATCCCAGACCCCACTGCTATATGGGACAACCCAGGTGAAAAGAATCCTCCATCCGATGGCATTGCTTTGGCCACTTATTGGCCCTCTTTTTTATTGTTGTTTCTGTTATGCTTTCTAAATTCTAGGCGTAGCCCATGACTTTATGACTTTCTGGGCACTGCCCATGTGACTTTGGGGTGTGCCTCTTAACCAACCACCCTTTTTTGTGGATATGTGTACTATTATTTCTAATTAAAATAGATATAGTCACTTATTCCAAAAAAAAACATAAGGGTCCTCTTGAATGACTTTGAATATCTTGCCAAAAACAATAAACATTTCATCCTAACATCTTCATTGTCACGTCAAATTGGTTAATGACTTTCCCAAGGATTTTGTATTCATATCAAGTATTGGATTTTATGCTTTCCACGGAGCCGCCGTAATTGAATTCATACTTCCAAACTCACAACTCATTTACTCTTCTACGTTTTTTCTAGTATGATGATAATTAAGCTCTACCCTCTTGGGAAGCTTTCATTTTACTAATTAAACTCATATTTAGATTTTTCATATTTTTGTTAATATAATAAAAATTATTATTATGTTTTAATTTTAAAGTTGTTATTGTTAAATAACATTGAATTTGATGAATAAAAGTAAATTTTAATTAATAAAAGTAAGATAATTATTTACTATTTTAAATAAAGATTAGATGTTAAAATTGATATTCATTATTTGGCTGATGAAAATAATGTTTTTGTGGGTTCACTATTACTTTTTGAATGAATGGAACTCTCTGTCTTGTTTTGATTATAAGTTTTTGTATAATATTGGCCTTTTTCCTAAAGCTTAATGAGTTTAATGGTTAAAGATATATATTTTTTTAAAAATATTATTCTTAAAAGAATAAGATAATTGGTGGAATGATAAGCTTTTAAATTTAAAATAATTTTTTTAATAATAAATTAGGTTTTTTGATGATGGATTTTCCTTACCTTTTATGGATAGTCAAAGTCTTTCTAATACATGTAATTTAATAATAAATAGTTGTTTATTATTATTATGATTATGATGTTGGGTTTTTTGTTCTTACTTTTTTATAGGTGGCCAAGTCCTTTTAATTGAACCAAAAAAAATTACTTACAGCCTACAAATTATTTATTGCTTTCTTGATTCAATTCTTTGCAATCTTTTTATGAATATTAATTGTAATCAATTATTTATATGTTTGTACTTATTGTTCTTTGTCTTGAGACATTATATCTTATTATGAATTCCTAGATTAGTCAATTTGATTTTTTATGTAAGTAGTAAAATTATTTATGATGATGAATTTATTTGAATAGAGAAATATATAATAACAATTGGTAAATTTTGTTCTCTATAAATATCTTATTTTATACTGTTAAAAATATATATTAATTAGAATATAGTTTTCTTCACATATAGTCTTTTCTAATATAGTTATAATGTTTGTAAATTTTCCTAATTTTTCTAATTTTCTTTTTCTTATTTATCTTTATTCTTTTTTAAAAAGTGAATAAAATCTATTTTATTATGATAATATTTCAACTTACAATAGAATTCTAATATTGGCTATAAAACTATGTTGTAGGACTGTTGAAGGTTAATGGTGTGGAGTTGATGAGTAGTATTGATGACCTCTTTTATCAAGTATTTATCAACTAATTATCATGTTGGAGTGAAGTAATTTTGTCAGCAGGAAGTATAGGCAGTCCCCAACTTTTCTTATTAAGTGGAATTGGCCCCTCAAAACAACTTAATGAATTGAACATTACTGTACTTTTAGATTTAAAATCTGTAGGGAGAGGAATTCAAGATCCACCATGTACAACAATCATTGTGGGATCCCCTGAACCACTTAAATTTTCTTAGGTACAAGTAGTGGGTATAGTAGACAATTCCCAAGTCTACATTGAGGCTATTAGCTATTTTCAACAACAAAATGCCATAGAGAATCAATATCTAGGAATTATTATTAGCAAGGTGGTTTTTCCCTTATCAAGGGGTGAGCTTCGACTTAGAAGTAAAAATCCCCAAGATAACCCCTTTGTAAGCTATAACTACTTTTCTCATCCTTTTGATGTACAAGAATGTATTCTTGCTATGAAGATATTGTCAAATCTTACCATCACAACTTATATTCAAGAATTTGTATTTAATGGTAGTGGAAACTACAAAATGCTTTGATTCATAGGGTCAAAATTGCCAGAAAATCGACTAGACAATAATTCCTTGGAAAAGTTTTGCAAAGATACAGTAACAACATTTTGGCATTACCATGGAGGGTGTGAAGTTGATTTTATGATTGACAAAATGTTTCATGTGAAAGGTGTTGATATATTAAGGGTTGTGGATAATTCAATTTACAAGGATAGCCTTGGAACCAATCCACAAGACACTATCATCATGCTTGGAAGGTATGTGTTTTTTGTTTGTAGATTGTATTGTTTTTAAGTAATAAAGGATGTTATATTAATTACACATTGTTAATGCAATATATATAGGTATACAGGAGTTCATATCCTTCAAGAGCGGATGAACATTTCTAAATATTAGACCATTTTCAAATCTCAATAAAATAAAATGTTGCATGCACTTATATATATTTCATTTTAATGACTATCAAATAAAATTGTTAGTACATAATATTCACTTCACCTTGGATATGTTTCTATCCTAAGTGTGATATTGTACCTATTAAATAAGTTTACTTAGTTGATATTAGCAATAATAAAATTTCCTCATATAAGTAGCTAATAATGATATATGTACATCTTGACTTGAGGTACACAAGTGTCACCACTACTTTATCAATATTTGATTGATGGTAGTTTTGGTGCCACCTTTATTTAGTCAAGGTCACCTTTATCTTAGTTCAATTGAGTTAACTTATCTCTTGTTTGGGAGTGATCAATTAGAAACTAAACTCTTACCTCTTGATTATGTCAAATCTTCTTGATTCATGGATCCAAGAGATTTATATATTTGTAATTTACTCTTTATAATTTTCTCCATTATATTGAATATTGAATATCTTTATTCTCCAATTCTAGTTTTGTGATTAGCTCATAGGAATTAGGTCCGAGTAAAAATTTATTATTTATGACAAAATTCTTATATAGTTTCAGAGCAAAGTTGGTATGTGTAGTTGGTTCATATCCTTTGAGGAATTGGGGTTTCAAATCAAAGCTTTAGTGGAGAGATTACTTTTTTGTGTGTCCTAAGTTGAAATGAATTGCACCATCATTTCTAGAGAAGGGCCAAGAACCTACTATGTACATTGTACCACTAAGGTAAATTAAGCTAAGCATTTAAAATGCTTGTGCATATATCTTTGATCATTAGCTTAGTATTACATTTATACTAGAGAGTTTGGGTTTCATGTACATCATATAGTATGATAGTTATTTAGGCCATTCATTTGGAAGAGTGAAATCAACAAACCTATAGTTTTGGTGCCATGCATCAAGATTACAAAAGGTAAAAAAATGTCTTTATATTATTTGCACCACTTTAAGCTTTCTATATGTTAAGCACTATTTTATTTCTTGACATGTGATATAAGGGACTTATGGGATGCAAGTTTTTAATTTTCAAATACATTTTTAAGGGGGTACATGTATATATGATTTAAATGTGTTTCAAAAATTTCATTTATTTGACACTTTAAAGGTTCTTAGTAAGATTTTAATTAAATCTTTTTGAGTGTTTTAAGTGAGCCCTTTCATTAGCTTTTGTAATATGTGATGTAAAAAAGAGTAATAAATCAACCCATGGCCATGTGGGCATGAGGATTTTTTTCACCCTTGGTCATATTGATGGCCCTTGAGGGTTTTTTTGCCTATTTGAGTTCCTTTTGTAAGAAAATTGCACAAAAATGAGTATATATTTTGTCTTGGTTATTCATTTCTCCCAATCTTATATAGGTGTTGGAAAACTAATTTACCCTCTTCCATATAGTATTATTTGTATCATTTTTTGGTCTCATTTGATGGTAGTTTGAAATAGATTTCTTGGGACTTCTATGTGCATCTCTATAAAGAATTATAATCATGATAATTATAAAGTACCATCTTCTACTTTTTAGGGATGGTTTATGCAATCATGCATTGTAAAGATGCACTAATGAAAAAGTGTTAATTAAGCTATTTGATAGGGGGTGTTATTGTTATTTACACTTCAACTTTACTTTGCTCTATCTTGTAATTGCACAGAGATAAAGTGCCACCTTCTTTTGTGTTGGGTTTTTGATCAAGTGCATTGGGGGTGGGGGTGTTGGGCTTGGTTCTTCTTGATTACAATTATTTCATTTTCGTTCTCTTA
This sequence comes from Cunninghamia lanceolata, assembly GCA_027924645.1. Lineage (NCBI taxonomy): Eukaryota > Viridiplantae > Streptophyta > Pinopsida > Cupressales > Cupressaceae > Cunninghamia > Cunninghamia lanceolata. The sequence goes on from BSBN01001332.1 coordinate 2,890,152, forward strand.
ATATGGGTAAAACTTGTATTGATATCCTAATTGCATATAATTACACAACTTGGAAACTATTAGTAGAGAATTATCTAAGATGAAGAGGTTGTATTGGATATGTAAACAAATAACTTTCAACCTATTGATGCTAAAAAAAGGAGTAGCGAGAAAATATTCATGAGAGTTCTTGTTTTTATATGCTCATTAGTATTTTTTATCTCTAATTTCATCTTGACAAATTTTCAACACCTTAGTAGGAATGAGACACTCTTGCTAAACTATATGGTATAATTGATATTTAGTTAGATGTTATCAAATCATTAATGACTTGATGAACCTTGATCCAAGTAGTTTTTTTTTTGCATCCAAGGCTACATCACAAAGATAAAACAATTAGCAACACAACTAAAGGATAGTAAAATTGATAAAGAGGTGTATACATATAAAAATCCTTCAAGATCTGATTATCTTTCCTCTTTATCATTTATTCTTAAATCAACCTTAATCATGATTAGTTTGCCCCTAAGGTCCTGATTTCATCCCTAAATCCTAATTGATTATTGAAATTCCCTAATTATTCTTAAACAATTTTAACTTCATCCAATTATTCCTAAACGATGTCCTAATTAGCCCCAAACCCCGATTATCCTTTAATTTGGACTAAAATTCAATCAGGCCTTGATCCCCCATCATTTTCCCTCATTAGCCTAATTAATTAAATCGTGTGTAAGTAGGACATGAATTATTAGGACTAGAAAATGGATTAGGACCTAGGGATAATTTTGTCGCAACATCGTCTCAAAGAGGGGAAAAATTTAGACATATAAAAATGCTTCAAGACCTAATTATCTTTCTTCTTAATCATTTATTCCTAAATCAACCTTCATCATGATTAGTTTTCCCCCAAGGTCTTGATTTCATTCCTAAATCCTAATTGATTCATGAAATTCCCTAATTATTCTTCAACCATTTTAACTTCATCATATTATTCCTAAATAATGTGCTAATTATCCCCAAGCCTTGATTATCCTTTAATTTTGACTTGTTAGGGTAAATAGATTTTATCTTGCTTATGTTTTTCTTAGGCTTAAATAATTGGTTTGGGAAAGTATTCCCATTAGACTAGTTTTATTGGTTAAATGTTTACCCATCATATTTCTCTTACCTTTAAATAGGCACATTTGTACATTTGTAAATAATCAATCAAGCAATAGAGATTTTATTCTCATATCAAGCTTTTCATTATTCTTCTATGGTGAACTATCTTCCTAGTTGATCTTGCTTATCCCAACATGGTATCAGAGCACAGTGCTAAGAACCCTCACCCAAATCTAGAGAATTGAGCTGGAGAAGAGATTAATCCATGCATCAATCTGCGTCTACACATCAGATTACGGAGGCATCAATCCATGTCTATGTTTGGGGCATTTGCCCTCTTTCATCACCATTCGCACAATCTGAATGCATTAGAGTTAATTATTCTGGTGAATAGTGTTGTGTGGTTTCATTTACTAGCAATTAGGAAAGAGCCAGCATCTAAGTGTCTATGGGAGTATTTTACCTTATCCAGCTTTAGCACAATAGTGTTTGTTCTTGGCACAATTTTTTGTGAGATCAAGGGCACTTACAGTCCTACAAGATCCACTGTAGAAAGCATGTAGAAGAGTGCATGAAGACCAAATTCCCACCAGGCAAGCATGAAAAACATCATTAAAAAAATTACAGAGGTGCTGTAAGCATAGTGATTCACCTTGGAAAGTGGCGTCCAATGGCCTCCAGCATGGGTAAATCTACATTATGTTTTTTTTGGTAGAGATATAGATATTTTAATACTTTATAAAGTCTTTGCATCTATATTTATTTAGGGTTTACTGTTTGGAAGTGTCATGGGCCCGGTAATTGGGCATTGTTCTGAAGTTGAATTAGGGCTTTAGTCCCACATAGGCTAGGGGGATACATTTGTTTGGCTTTTTATATGCTAACATTTGCTTTGGATGTTGAAGTGCTTGGTTAAGGCTTGTGGTGATCAGTCGTTGGTGTACTTGGTGACTCTGATTGGTTGGCAAAGATGACCCCCTATATTTTGCAACAAGTCCATTGTGTATTTTTCATTCTCTTGCAGAAGGTGGTCACGTGGTTGACGAAGAGCTAATCCACTCAAGGGCTTAATCCAGCTCTTCATTCTTGCATTGATTCCATCTCGACAACTTTCTTCCATGGAGCATGTCTTCGCCATCCAGAGTCCATTTTTTGCATTCCACATATCATCAGAAAGCTGACTTCACCAAGCTCGTAATGGTATAGGTCAGTTTGCCTAGTTTCACCATCTATTAGCATTTTTTTTGTAATTTCTAACATGGTGGCACACAATGGCTGAACCAGGGTTTGAGGTTCTTACTCCTCACAATTATCATACGTGGAAAGTGAAAATGCAAAGGTTACTTTGGTCAAATGGATTATGGTCTACCTTGAATGAAGAACAACCAAATATCACCAGGGAATATGAGAAGTTTTCATATAACAATAAGTATGATGAGGCGATGGGCCAAATTGTAATGCATATCTCAGATTCCTTGTTCTTCCACATCGAGGAGTGCACTACATCTAGAGAGGTATGGACTAAACTTAAGGATTTATTTGGTGTAGTTAGTGAAATAACAACCATTCAATTAAAAGATGAATTAGAATCTCTTTCAATAGATGCATTCCCTACTATTGACAATTATCTGGTAAAATTCAAGTCCTTACGTCCTCAGTTGCTAGGGTGTGGAAAAGAAAAAAGTGATAAGGAATGTATTTTCTTGGTTCTATCAAAATTAATAGGTGTTTTTTCATACTTTGCTACTTCATTTTATTCTACAATGGATGGGTTGGGAAATAGATTTGTTATTCCATCCTTTGAGACATTGTATGAAATATTGACTAGAGAACAATCCAAACTTCGTCAATCTGATATCACTAAGTCTCATGTATTAGTTGCTTCTACATCCAAAGAGAAAGGAAAGAACAAGAAGGATAAACCCAAAACAGAATCAAATGAGCCTTCTAATCCATCTTTTAAAGAGACACATCCTACGAAGGAAAGGGCCAAATGTAACATTTGCAAAAAAGAGGGCCATAGTGAACAAAGTTGTTATAAGAAGAAAATTCATGAGTTAAAACAGTTGCTCAAGGAACATAATATAACCCCTCCTTCCTCATCTAGTTCACCTCATCCTTCTAAAAAAATAAGAATAAGGACAAGGATACTTCCCCTAGCTTCAAAGGAAAAGGACATGCCCTAATTACTACTCATGCATCCAGAGATATCAGATGGATCATTGATTCAGGGGATTCAGTGCACATTACTCAATCACCTGATTTATTAGTTCCAGGTACTCTTAGAGCACCATATTCTGATAGATTCATGGTTGCTAATAATCAGGTGGTTCAAGTTGTTTCCATAGGAGAGATTAATTTTGGTGATGGCTTGGTTTCTAATGTCCATTGTATTCCTGAAATTGCTCATAATCTATTATCAGTCTATCAGATCACACATGTAGGTAACATAGTGGAGTTTACCTATGATTCAGTGCTTATTCGTCATGCTTTGGGAGAGTTGTTTGCAATAGGTAGGGCTGATCATTAGTCCAAGGTATATATACCTTTGATCATTTTATTGATGATGATGATCCCTATGTTCCTTTAACTCCACCATCCAGTGTGCAGAGTAACTTTGTTCCTCTTAATGGGCTTGTTGATTTGATCACTATACCATCATCACCTGCCACATCAAAGTCAACATAAGACATCTCAATTCTTTTGATATGAATTCTTGTCTTGAGCAGGTGGACCATAGTATTCCAGATGTTGCTTTGGTTGATGAGTAGTTGGCAAGTTTATCAGACTTGTTTGTGGAGACTCATCTTGGAGATTTGGAAGACACATTTGAGGGTATATCCCTCCTATTTTATGATAGTTGTGGTACAACTGTTGTCACTCCATCTTTGTCATTGGAGAATGTTCAAGATCATTTTCTAGTGGTACCTTGTTTATCACCTTCTATTTTGATTGGGCATGTTCCTAATTGGTTCGTGGCATCATTTTCCAAGGTCTTGGTGACACATGAGTAGATTTCAGAGACATCATCATACATTTTCATGCTTCTTTCTTTCAATTCCTATCTAGAGTGGGAAGCATACTTGCATATATACATGGTTTTGTTTCTTCCAAAAGGGAGACAATTTATTTGTTGACATTGGATCATGTTCTGTCTTCAGGCACTTACCATTTTTGTAGGCAATTACACATTGTGGGGGGGTTACATAGTCTCTCTCTTTCCCTCTTATGGGGGGGGGGGGGCGCATTAATTATATATACATGATGTAGTACTTGGGGGGTATTAGTGAGTCCACCATACATCATTTCATTTTTCACATATTTGTGAATGGGTACCTAACATGGCCTAGTTGCTAGGACCCATATATTCATTCTCAAGCATCTAGTGTGGATGATTTTTAAGATGTGCAGTATGGTTACCTGAACCTTCAAGCCATTTCACTTGTTGATGTTCTAGAAGCATGTTTTTGCATTCCTCTATTATTTCCTACTGCTTCTATAAGTTTACTATTGCCTCTCTTAAGTAAGTTCATATCGGTCTTCCGGATCTACCTCATTGGGAGATCTATCTAGACAAAAAATTTCATATCTATTTTTTAAGACTCATCTTTTGAATCTTGAGGACATCATTGAGCAATTAGTTCTCCTCTTTGATGATAGTGTAACTACATATCCATCATCTTTCTTATTCTTTAGTAATGCCTATAGTGCTTTGAGTTGTCATCATCTTCAATTATGGCTAGGACACTTGATCTAATCTTGACACCTTTCAATATTGACTTAACAACATTTGAGTATTTTATGGAGTTCATCTTGTGTTTTCCACATAATTCTTTCTAAAATGGGAAGATATTCTACATTCACCTTTGGATTTCTTTCTTCATAAGGGGAGAATTATTATTCAATGATCCTAGATTATCTTCAAAATTAAGTATCAAGCATCTATCATTGGCATCAGAGGCATAAAAATGTTGGGGATACCTAGTCTATATCTTCATTGTCTATGTTTGGGAGGTCTATCATTGTACATAGGTACCTCATATAGCTTGTTTTGTTAGGATCCATTTGTCTCTTTTTATTATCACTTCCTCCTAAGTTACAGTTATGGGGGGTGTTCGTGTAATATTTAATTTACCTTGGATATGTCTTTGTCCTAAGTGTGATATTGCACCTCTTAAATAAGTTTACTTGAGATGTTAGCAATAATTAACTTCTTCATCTAAGTGGCTAATAATGATGTGTACATCTTGATTTGAGGTATACAAGTGCCACCACAGACTCATCAATCCTTGATTGATGGTATTTAGTTGCCACCTTTGTTTAGTCAAGGTCACCTTTGTCTTAGTTAGATTGAGTTAGCTCACCTCTTGATTGTGAGTGATTAGGAGTTAAACTTAAGTACCTCTTGACAATGCCATCTCCTTGATTCATGGATCCAAGAGGTTTTTATATTTGTAATTTAATCTTTGTAATATGCTCCATCATATTGAATATTTATTATCTTTATTTTATAATTATGTATTAATTAATTTAATTTCCACATAATTAAATTTAATTAAAGGTCAAATATTTTGACAGTATCATTACATGAATAGAGAAAATTAAGTTTCTATTAAATGTTTTGTCATATAATGAATATTCAATTATTATTAAATGTAATTCAATACTTGTATTAATTTATAAAATCATGAAACAAAGGAAAATTGAGGAAACACTGACTATATGCCCAAGATATATATGTACAATTCATTTAAGAAAGGCAAAGAATACCAATACGATTTATAACCTTGAAAACTTATTATAGTTAATTATTAGACTCCTATATTTGTTTTAAAATTGGAAAAGAAAACCATGACTTTTCTTATGGGAAATGAAAGTAGAAATATTTTAAAGATAAATACTTTGATTAATATTTTTTAATTAACCACAATTTTAAAATATGATATTTTCTAATACTAGATGTTCTTGTCTAATATTGTAAAGTAATTCTTAAGACTCAATTTAGATAATAATAATGTTAATGTACAAGAAAATAACATATAGAATTTAAGTAAAATAATAATCTGAAATACACATCTGACAATTAAAATATTGATTAGTATCAATGTATGCCAAGAGGTGGGGAATTGATCCAAGTTAGGTTACCCACAACAAGGTTATGCATTATAATAGATCTATTGGCTTCACAAAATGAAAGATGGAAAAGAACATATTTTATATATTGTTAGGTAATAATGCAAATGTGAATTAAGTGTTTTAAGTCACACAAACACCTAAGTAAATAGGATTTGAATATGATATGTGGTCCAAACACAAATATAAAAATGGTATAAATAAAAGCAATCATATACTAGTCTATGCATCTTAGAATTGTAAAGGAGATGAAATAAATGCACCTCTTTGGACTAGGAAATGCTAAATTAGGCTAGAAACTACCTAAATGTGTTGCAAACCAATTTTCATGAAATTATGTGCTTGGAACTTTGCTACAAGGAAGAAGTGTGCTAGTATTAGTGAGAAGTCCAGGGGTGGGAAGAAGCTTTTAAGTGAAAATGACTCCAAATTTTTACCCGGGATATGTAGAACCTAATACTAATCACTTTTTAGTATGGACACCTATCATGATAGTGAGAAAACAATGTGGTAAATAATAAAAATGTGTCAAATAAAAGAAATACACTACAAGAGAGAAAAAGTGAAATGGAGGAAAATATACTTAGAATTTTGACTAAAACACCTTGAGAATGAATTAGGAGACCATTCCAAGCTTAGATACCAAATTGTATGTGATTCTAGATTGGGACACTACTATAGGGTTCTAGGAGAAGTCCCAAGAGAGAAGTTCCACCTTATTTCCAATACTGGGGAGAAATATTTTACCTCAAAATAGCCTAAAATTACATAGAGAGCTAGTTATTAGTCTTCCAATCACTTATCTAAATTGGAACTAAGTTTGGTTTCTCATAGATCCTTTACAAAGTGACCTACAAATACTAAATGTAACAAGGAACACTTGCAAAATAAAGATTAAAGGGGATGTTGCCTTAGTCAACCCCCTTATGGGTTTTCAAACTTATATCCACCTAAAAAATTATGATGATGAAATACTAACATATATGTCTATGGTAAGAAATCATGCTAATTGTAATCATAAAAAATGAAATGATATGGATTTTGATAATTAGGATGCAATAAATACAAACTAGGTGACAATTGGGAGATGACAAAATGGGATCAAATGAAAACAAAAAATTGTAAAAGTTTAATTGATGGATAGGTGATTGAGAGAAGAAGGTGGAAAAATTAATTTGAATTAAAAATGATAAAATATGAAAAAATTATGATAGAATACAAACACTAGGTTTTTGAAAGCTTACAATGGTGAAGATTACAAAACAATAGAAAAGAAATGATGATCCACAAACACAAACTAATGAGAAAAATAAAAATGACTAATAAATGGGCTAATATGAAACAATATTTTTTTGGATTTTTATGAAATGCAAGCTATAATGCAAATTAGGAGCTACCAGGACTTCAATGGAACTAGGGTGAGATAGGAAAATGAAAAGTACAAGAAATGGAAATCTACTAACAAAAATTTATGCAAAATGCTATGGGACTTGTGTATGGACTAAAACATAATGAGACAAAACTTATTTTTTGTATTTTTATGAAAATGTAAAGCTAAATGTAATCTGTGGTGTTCTATAGCTATAATGAGAATAGGGGAGGATGGGAGAAGGAAATATGGGAAAAATGACAATAGAAATGAATGAAAAAGGATGGCTATTGATGGGCAATGGCTAAGGATGGAGACTATATATATTAGAAGCTAAAAAAAAAAATATTATAATGCAAGACACAAGCAAGAGCTATTACAAAAACTAAAAAATAACATACCATAGTGTAAAGATTTGATTTCAGAGGATGTTGTGGGTGTCATAGTTTTTTTCCAATAGCTTGGAAAAAATATTACATTTTGTAGAAATTATCTAATCACTAAGATGCATTTTCTCATTTAAGAACTCTCACTCAAAAATTGCTCTCAAGTTTTTTAAAAAAATGTTGTGTTAAAATGAGAGATTGTTAAGCTTTTTTTTTGTTCCGTAAGAGGTAATGCTTATATTAAAATATTCAAAGATACATGAGAGATTGCCATATATGCTTATAATTAGATTGCAAGGGCCAGTAAACAAAATGCCTGTGCTTGCCACCCCAACCCAACCTTCCCAAAACTGACCTTGTAGGGTCCAAAAAAGAGATATCTAGCCACGCAGGGCTTGATCTGTGATGCAGATTGAAAACAACCACACATGACCTACCCAAACCCTCCCCTAAAACTAAATAACATGGAATCAATCCCTACAACTTTCAAAAGGAGACTACATTCTGACCTTTGCAAAGGAAAACATCAGAAAACATATAGGAAGCATACCTACAACCCAAAGTTACATGAAGCCCAAATTAAAGGTAAAGGTTTGAAATTCAGGAACTCATTCAAACTGTCCCTCCACCATAGCAAATGCAGCAATTTCTTAAGAAAATTCACTCTGACCACAACCTATTCTCTGTGCTCGATAAGAGCCAAACCTTTAAGGTCAAGGAAAGGATACAATTTAATGACCTCATCAAGATCTAGTTGTTTTGAGACATCCTTGGGAGTGCTGGAATCTAGGATAGCCGCTAAGAACTGAGAGACAATGCTAGAATCAACCTTGTAAAATTTACCCTCCTCTAGGAATCCTCTGCCTAAAATTACCTTCACCACAGCCACGGTTAAGCCGTCATTCATTCGTAGGACTCATTTCAACCTCTGATCCATTATCTTCCCTTTAAATGCCATCTGGCGCCTAACCGAGCTTTCCAGTTGAATAGGTGTATCAGCCCCTAAATTCACCATACCTTCTATAGCCACTCGAACCACAAACCTAGACCTACCTGCCATTGGAGCCAATTTGCAGAGAAAACTAGACTTTGTTTCTGAATGAACAAATGAGGATTGAGAATTAATGAAAACTGTTTTAAACCCTATCAAGCCCCCCCTGCTAATACCAAGAAGTTTCTAGAGAGCCATCCAATATCCTACCAACAAAGTGTCTAACCATGATTGCCTTTGTGCCGTGAAAAGACTATCCAACTCCAAACTTCTACTCATGTGTGCCTTGCAATCACCCAAGAATGGCAAAATTAATATGATTTGACACTTGCCAGCACATAAACCCCTTCGATCTCCAATCGACTTAAGGAATGCTTAGTTCTTCCACCATAGCAAACTACAATTTGACTTGGCCATTCCCTAGACTTTCCACATCCTTTGTGTGGGAAAGTCGCCATCCCTTCCTCCCATAGATTGTTAAGCCTTTTTAATAATTTTTTGAAGGGAAATTTTCCTAGAAATGCAATAGGCCATTGGTTGTAATTAGATAATCAGTTGTGAAAATTTCAATTTTATTAGATGCAAGGAAACTACTACTAGCCACTCACCCAAGGTTGGGGATAAGTCCCAAAACTAAAAAAGGCTCAGTTTTCTAGGACCACTTAAGACAAAGGTTTGCGATCTAGTGGTGGTGGTCCCTAATCACGAGGGGATCTAAAGGTTGAGATTTTAGGAGCTTGAAGGTGGTTTTTGCATTAGAATTAGGATATAGGATTTCATTAAATGGTATGATTAATAGGATGAAAAGGTGATAGGGTAAGGGTGTAAAGGGTCATACAAAGTGAAAAGACACCTAGGACTAGTATACAAAGAAACAACTAATAAATCAACAAGGAATAAACACATCAAAGGGGACAAGGTGACACATGCACACTAGGACTAGACAAGGGAAGATGACAAATGGGGTCTAAAAACATGTGACAATGATAACTAAAATTAACTTTTCTAATGATGGGTTTTTTATTCTTACTTTTTATCAGCAATCAAGTCTTTTTTAATAAATTTATTTTAATAATAATATTTTTTTTTATGCTAGGTATTATATTTCTAGGTAGCCAAGTCCTTTTAATTCAACAAACAAAACTACAAACTACTTGCATAAAGAATAGCCTACAAACCATTTATTTGTTTCTTGATTCAATACTTTCCAATCATTTAATTCATGTCATTTTTATGAATATTAATTGCAATCAATTACTCATTTTTTTTTACTTATTGTTCTTTGTCTTGAGACATTATATCTTATTAAATTGATTGGTTGGACCATGATAAAATTCTTAGGTTAGTCAATTTGATTTTATGTAAGAAGTAAATTTATTTGTGATGATGATTTTCATTGAATATAGATATGTATAGTAACAATATTTTTATGATAATTTTTGTTCTCTTTATATATATATATATATATAGTCTTCTCTACTATAATTATAATTTTTTTAAATCTTTTTACCAAATTTTCTAATTATTTTTTTCTTATTAATCTTATCCTTTTTGAAAATTGAACAAAATCTATATATCTATGACAATATTTCAACTTACAATAGAATTCTAACATCAAATTTGGGCCCATCCAAATCAGCCCAGTATATTGTTAAGCAGGGATACTTAGCTCTTACTCATTCGGAGGAATCAGAAGGTTGGCCTACTTCTCTTTGTTGGGGCAAGTTTTGTCTTCCTGAAGGACCAACTTTTGCATGGCTTGCCCTCACTAATAGAATCCTGACTAGCTGTTATGACACAAGTGCTACGTGACAACAAATGCACTAGATCCTTTTTAGATTGGGATTCTTGGATCTTAATAAATTGGGAAGACATCAAATGCCCAGTAGCTAGTTGTAAAGCTTCTTGGATCAAACTGGATCTAGAAGTCACATCATTTGGGCTCCTCCCCCACCAAATAAGCTTAAAAATAGGGGGCGGGTAAATTGGAGATTTAAAAATATTTTGTCAAAGGTTTGGAAATTGTTAGATTCAACCTTAATTCTTAAGAATTTTTACATTGTTTGAGCAAGGGAAATAAAGTGGTGGAATTCTTAGCCAATTTCGCTGACCCTCCTTCCAGCATGGTGGATTTTGATGAAGATATTAACACATACCCGGATCCTATTACAGAAATAATTTCCTGGGATCAGCTTATTTCTCATGTGTGAGTTGATCCTTCCTACTAACATTGTTTTTTTCTCATGTGTTGGCTTTACTTTTCCAAGATGCAGTTTTTTATGAAACTTGTGTGATGGTTGAACCCGAGTACCCCTCACGGATGCTCGAGGTATTTTGTCATTACTTCCACACAGTTCTTCTTCCATCACAGTTGATGAAGGACATCAACTCATGATAATCTCACCTCTTCTTATTTGTGATACCTATGGAGAAGACGGCATACACTTATTCCTCATTTCCCTCTGCAATTAGTGTGCTTTCGAGATTTTTCAGTATGGGCAACTACCGTGTTTATCTCCGTCCTTACAAATGGGAGGTCTTAGAGCTTGGTATACTGAAAAGTGCAATTCTTGCTAAGTTCTTTTTAACTGCTTGGCTTTACAGTACGTTCATGCCCCCTATCTCCATGTAGAATAGTTTCATTTGGCAATGCAGAATTATGACCTTTCCCAAGGGACACCATTTGTGTGCGGTCTATTTTCTCAAGTTGAATTAAGGCACGACTCTGTGGGCCGGTGTGTCTTTAATTCCTTCAAATCCAGCCTCCAACATGACTGTGAATGTGTCCTCCAAACTTCATGTGCATCGCATGAATTTGCTCTCGATCTAGATTTTACAGGGCATATTAAACAAATCTTTGCTGCCCTCCAATTCCTGCTAAACCATGACCCTTAGCCTGGGCCTCGTCCTCCTCCGGGTGTTGATCCTAATTTCGAAGATGTCAATATGGATGACGAGGCATCTGATAGTGACGAGACATAGGATGTGTATATGATGTACCTAAATTCCAGCCCTGATAACTCCACGAGGGAGTTTGATTATGAATAATAAGTGTTTAATATGTATCTCTGCTGAATCTAATTGTTTTTGGAAAAGATTATGTAGATATTTATTTGCATCAACGTTTTGGATCACACTCAGTGATCCATCATACACAATTATAAAAACTAGATCCTTAAAAAGAGAGAGAAAGGAGGGGTTGACATGCAAAAATAAGACAAGGTAAAGAATAAATTAAAATAAATAGATAATAAGAAAGATAACATAGAGAATAGTTGAAGGATAAGATGAGAAAGTTAATACAAGGAAGTTGATGTAATAAGGTAAAGTAGGAGTTATTAGAAAATTAATAAATAATAATAAAAATAAATAAATGGAGAGAGAAGAAAATATGAGATGAAGTAAGAAAAAGAAGTGAAAGAATAGCTAAGGCAAAAAGATGATAACAAAGATGAAATAAAGAGAGATGAAGAGAAATAAATGAGAAAATGAAGAACTCACATTAGAAAGAAGAAGAAAGAGTTAGGGTGAAGGAAGAGAGAGTGGAATGAGAGAAAAAGAGAAAGACACAAAGAGAATGAGGGTGGAAAATAGAGCTACCAAAGGGGGTAGGATCAAACGATCCCTAAGGAGAGGTTTGGGATTGTTTGATCCTACCCCACTTTGGTACCTCTCTTTTCCACTCTCGTTCTCTTTTTCTTTCATTCCATTCTATCTCTTCCTTCACCCTAACTCTGTCTTCTTCTTTCTAATTTGAGTTCTTCACTTTCTCATTTATTTCTCTTCATCTCTCTTTCTTTCATCTAAGTTGTTATCATATTTTTGCCTTAGCTATTCTTCCGCTTCCTTTACTTACTTTATCTCACATTTTCTTCTCTCCTCTTCATCTATTTATTATTATTGTTTATTAATTTCACCTAACTCCCACTTTACCTTATTACATCAACTTCCTTCTATTAACTTGCTCATCTTATCCTTCAACTCTTCTCTACGTTATCTTTCTTATATTCTATTTATTTTAATTTATTCTCTACCTTGTCTTGTTTTTTCCGGGTCAAGCCCACCTTTCTCTCTCTTTTAAGGAGCTATGTTATGTAATTGTGTATCATTTTTATCCTCTTCCTAATGATGGATCATGGAGTGTGATCCAAGACGTCGATGCAAAAAATCTCTACACAATTTTATCCAGAAATAATTAGATTCATTTAGATGGACTATGGAAATATCATGTCTTTAGTATATCTCTACTACTATTTCTCATCTTTTACTACTTGTTTTTTGTAATGGGATGATGAACTTGCTCTTATTTCGTGCCCTCCTCAATGTATTAGACTTTTTATATTAATATATACTTGTATGGGTGGTTTCCACCTTAGTTCATTAAAAAAAACATTGCCTTTAAAACTATGTTGAAGGATAATGGTGTCAAGTTGATGAGTAGTGTTGATGGTCTCTTTTATCAACTATTTATAAACTATTTATCACATTGGAGTGAGGCAATTTTTTAAACAAGAAGTCAGGTGATCCCCAACTTCTCTTATTAGTGGAATTGGCCCATCAAAACAACTATTAGAATTGAACATTATTATATTTCTAGATTTAAACTTAGTAGAGAAATGGATTCAAGACCCACCACATACAAAAATAATTGTGTAATCATCTAAACCACTTGAGTTTTCCCAAGTACAGGTAGTGGGTGTAGTAGATGATTCCCATATCTACATTCATGTTGCCATCTTTTGTTAACAACAAAATGTCATAGATAATCAATATCTAGGAATTATTATTAGCAAGGTGGCTTTTCCTTTATCAAGGGGTGAGCTTCAACTTAGAAGTAAAAATCCTCAAGATAACCCCTCTGTAAGATATAACTACTTTTCTCATCTTTTTGATGTACAACAATGTATTCTTGGTGTGAAGGTATTGTCAAATCATACCATGAAAATTTCTATTCAAGAATTTACATTTAATGGTACTAGAAAGTCCAAAATTCTTTGATTCTTAGGGTTAGCATCACTATAAAATCAACTAGACAATAATGCCTTGGAATTTTTTTGCAAAAATATAGTAATGACATTTTGGCATTTCCATGGAGGGTGTGAAGTCAATTCTATGATTGAAAAAATGTATTGTGTGAAAGGTGTTGATAATCTAATGGTTGTGGATAATTAAATTTTCAAGGATAGCCTTAGAACCAATCCACAAGGCACTACCATGCTGCTTGGAAGGTATGTTTTCATTTGTAGATTGTATCTTTTTAAATAATAAAGGATATTATATTAATGACACATTTTTAATAAAATATATACATGTATATATAAGTTTGAATCCTTTAGGAGTAGATGAGCATTTGTGAATATTAGACCCTTTCAAATCTCAATAAAATAAAATGTTGCACACTTATATGTACATTTCAATTTATCAATGTAAATATCATTGTGGATCTGCATTGGATGGAGGCATACTCCTCAATCCCATAAAGGTTTTTGGAACCTTTTGATGGCATTGCATCATGTACCTATGATACTCTCTTCCTTATGTTGTGCATTAGATTTGAATTTCATGAGTTCTTGTGATTCCAACTACATGCATTGATTGGTGCGTTCTTTCCTAATCTTACATCTTAGCATCCTTGTATAATGTGTATTTCTATTTTGTTAATTTAATTTAGATGGTCATGTGTTGTATCTATTATATTTGGTGTGAGTGTCAAATGACTACCTAGTCAGTTGTCTACTAGTATAGAGTGGTGGACCTAAGAGTTCCACATGGTTGGGAGGTGATCAAATCACCATTGGGACCCATAGATCCTATGAAGAGTCTTGGAGAGCATGCATGGATTTCTTGACCTTATAGATGTATCAAAATGTCAATTTTGATGTACATGTATAATTCTTCATTGTTGAGGCCCTGTAAGTAAACTTGTAATTATGATTAAGGATAATTATGTATTGGATTGCAATCCTCCCACATATGTGGTGTGAGATCACCATTTATTTTTCTAGTTCTCAACTTTTGAGTTGAATGTACATGGAATTTTGTAACAAAATTTTCATGTTTGGATAAGCCCTATAAACATGACTAGAAAGCATAGCTTACACTTCTTGTTGACATGAAACATATAATTATTATAGATGTGATTTATATAAATCATTTAATGGAATGCATATTGTAATTGGAGGATGAAACATAACTATTTTTAGTTGTTTCCTCTTGCATGCTTTGCTATTTCCTCCACATGTGTATATCCATGCTTATATGTTGAATTAAACATTCCATCTATATAGATAATGAGATCCTTGGAACTTCTTGTTTGGGAAAGTAAGATCTTGTACATGCTCAAGTATGTGATCCAAGCCATTTTTTAATAGCATGCAATACAATAAAACCATGCCTATTTTGTTAGCAACACATGGCCTTGCCTCTAAATCCATGCCCTTGAGGAGTCTAACAATACCTAGATTGGTTTTTGATATAAATTGTAAATCTCTATTTGAATCATTTGAGAGAATTAGTGGCATGGTATGATATGTAGGGGGTAGATGAAAGACATTGTTCAAATGGAAAATCTCTAAGTCAGACTTGATCTATGATTTACAATTTGTACAAAAGGCTAGGAAGTCTGCACACTGAAAGCTAGTAGGGATTAGAACTTGGAATGCAATATGTGATTGTAGTTAAGGGCCAAAAATCCACATGGCATATGTATGGTAGAATGGTGGAATAATTGTGCGAGGATGCAAGAAGGGGTGAATTGTTTTCCAAGACTAGTTGTCAAAAAGTGAAATTTGGGAAGTAATTTGCAAGATTTGCAAAGTTACAGCAGGCTCTAAATTTCTACAAGAGTTGCAGAGTTGCATGTGGGCTCCAAATTTTTACAAGAAACAAAGTGTGGGAGCTCAAAATCATAGGTCCACAATCCTAGAGTATTATCCTACCTTCAAGGCCAGGGAATTGTCATCAAAAGGGTAAGACATGAGCTCACTGATAATTTATGGATGATTAAGGCCAACTAATATGAGTGGGTAGTATTGCCTTCATCTTTACGCTTTGCTAGGCCAGGGGGTTTCCCTAAGGTCTCATCAATAATAAAATTAAAGAGAAGTAAAACATTTGAATATATAATTTTAAGCATCTATACCCAATATACTTAAACCTTGATATTTGTCACTAAGTCCATGTCAACACTAACTATATACAAACCTACAAGATCTCTAATTGGCAAACGGTAACTCACTATTTCCATGCAAAACAAGATAATAGTTGTATTGTTCCCATAGAATAAATCTAATTAACATTTCATAGACATGGGTAAGAGAGAGAATATACGAGCATGATTCTCTAACAATATTCTAGTATTAGGATAGCACAAGATATGATAGAGTTTACAATATTGAATCATACAAGTATGCTAAAACTTAAACTACTTCTACAACTAACTAGAGAGAATTAAATAATGATGTTTGGTCTCTCATGAATAAGACCTATGCCTAATCCATTTCAAAATAGAGTCATAACAAGGAAAGAGGATGATGCCACACCTACAAATCAACATTGGAAGGAAGCTTTCTTATACATATAAACTCATAAAATAAAGGAAATGACAATGAACATTCTTAGTTTTTCCTAACAAATCAACAATACCTCACATAAAACAAGATTAGACCATTACAAAATAAGTATTTAATTATTTAGAATGGCTATCATACATTAATCAGATTGTTACAATCACGCTAGCAAATGTGGCAAGTGAGAGATAGCAACTAGGTTTGAAGCCCCTCCTAAACTACTTTAGTTAATCATGGAGACATACATTTACAATAAAAACCCTACTATACTACATCTTTCCCTAAATTACAAATGCATTTTATCATTTTTAAAGTTCTATATTCATTAATGACCAACCACTTCTTCATCATTTTACATGTATATATAATATAATTTCATTGTACAATATGGGAAGAAAATCAAGAATGGTCAACATGTTTTTAGGTCACCTATATTGTTACACCACCTTCATATGTTCGCATGACTAAAAGAACATGCCTTCATGCTGATAACCATGTCCACTATACCAAATATGTGCCCTAGAGGGGCCCATAAGTGTAGAGAGGTATTAGAGTGCCATCTTATGTTCAATCACATCCAATCACAACCATTAATGGTGTCTTGGGTTGTGTGTGAAGGTTTGTGAAGCTACATATGGGGTTACAAAAACTTGAGCTAAAGAAGGAAACTTGGCCAAGAAAGAGATGTCGTTCTACATAGCAGAGAGTGTAGAAAATTAGGGAGTTGAGGGAAAGTTAGATGTGCAAGGAAATCTGACAAGTTTACAAAGGGCAATGCAAATGGAGACAAAGATGTGGAGATTTAGGGGTTGGAAATAATGAAGGAAACCCCACAAGGGGGACATTTCTAGGAATTTGGGATTGGGAAGGAAATCTTGTAAGAGGCATGCATTTTTACAAAAAGGGGAAAAGAGGCAAGTTTACAAAAATATGGAAGTGGAGGTTGGATGTGGACATGTCCAGTAGAAGGTAGAAAATATACAATAAAAAGTATGGAGGGAAACTTGGAAATTGGGAGGATAGAGGAGAGGGGGGAAGAAGCCCACATGAGACCCTCATATCTGTAGAAGTTTGACTTGGAAGGGGAGGTTAGACTAAAATGGAAGATGGAAAATGGGTAGCAAAATCCTATAAAATGAACATTATTCGAATGCTCAAAGAAAATGTAGGGTCCATCTAGACATCCAAATTTTGGACTAAAAGGGACCATGGAAGGAGTCCATGAGAAACCCATAATTCCATAGGAAAGGTGAAAAAGGGAGTCAAGTGGGAGAGGGAAGTTTGTAGTATCAAGAGGGACATCTAGATAATAGATGTCCACAAGTCCATGGAGAGTCCACAAAAGTGTAAAGCTAAAGAGGTATGGGAAGTGAAGGGAAAAGAGGAAATGTAGAAAATAGACAAAGTCCATTAAGTTGATACAAACTTTAAAAACCTAGAAAATTTAAAAAAATACTCCCCAAACATAGAAAATTTTGGATTTTTATAACTTGGACGGTGAAAAGGGGAGACAAAGAACTATAGAAAGAACACATTTTTTACCAAGGGGGCCCATTTAAGACTTCTTAGATCAGTTTGTAATGATGGGAAAGGTAGGCCAAATAAATAATGGGGCATAGATTTTAGGCAAATTTATAAAATTTTGATGCCTATGAAAATGGGTGTCAACATTGGCTCTAGTCAAGGGGATTGTGCCAATTATAGACACAATGAGAATCTAGCTATCTCTAGAAGGTAGACCAAAAATCCAAAAGAGGCAAGGAAGGTATGTACAAGACAAAACAAGTACCAATAAAGTCATTGAGATGAAGGCACAAAGATTGGACTTGTATGGTTGAAACCAAACTTGACAAACATGTTGCAAGTCAAAACATGCAAAGGAAATCCATGGCACAAGGCCATTGACAAACTACAATAGATTAATTTCCTCTATCAAAGACAAGATGAATGAAGGAGACACACATACTTAAATTGACAGGACATTCTCTACTAAGATACAAAAGGAGGTAATTTATAAAATTTTGAATAAATTTTGAGCCCAATGAAAGTGGGTTCCAATATTGGCTCTAGTCAAGGGGATGTGTGCCAATTATAGACACAACGAGAATCTAGCTATCTCTAGGAGGTACACCAAAAAGACAAAAGAGGCAAGGAATGGGGAAATAAAGACACATATGTATAAAGAAATGTACAATAGGGAAGGTATGTACAAGACAAAACAACTACCTATAGCCATTAAGATGAAGGCACAAAGATTAGACTTGTATGGTTGAAACCAAACTTGACAAACATGTTGTAGTTTATTCCATGCAAAGGAAATCCATTACACAAGGCTATGGACAAACTACAAAAAACAACTTTCCTCTGTTAAAGACAAGATAGATGAAGGAGCCAAGCATACTCAAATTGATAGCACATTCTCCACTAACCTACAACATGAGATAATTCTTGCATGTATACAAGAGAAATATGCCAATTTCAAGAGAACCATGATAAAAATACAAATGGCCACCATCCTAAAATTAGAACAACAAGTAGTAGAAACCATTATCATGCTTATGAACATGGAAACATACACTTTCAAATTCCATTGTAGCATTATACACATCCTAACTGACAATCATATCAACATGAAGAAGAAGGTTTCCTTGATCATCTCATTAAAATATTATTTGTTTTGGTATGATCTCAAGTTGGGCCATACCATGTGGCTGCTCAAATTCATTCAAATCTTGCAACCCAACTATACCAAAAATGTTGATGTACTCTTCCATGATTGAATAAAAAATTTGATTCAAATCCATTTCTACACCCTTAGCATAAAGACTTTCAATTGGAGGCACCCTATGTGAAGACTCAACATATCCAAATTGCCTCTCTATTTTGTATCGTTTGTTGCAATCTGATATAGCATAACCATTTCTAAAATCAAACTAGTAAACCTTTTCACTTTCCTCACCAATCTCTTGCACAATCTCCATTTGCATTCCTTTAGTCTAACAATTAGCATAGGGATTGGATGTCTAGCACCAAAGAAATAAGCTTTCATATGCCTCCACATGGTCACCATCTTCAAATTCATCAAGGGAAAGATTATCAAACTAAAAATAAATGTTTTCACAATCATTCATATCAATAAGCTCCACAATCCTGAGTGTAGAATCATCCACTTCATTTCCATGCACACAAATACATGAAGAGGGATTCATACATGCAATATCATCATCCAAAGAAATAAAACTAGGTAAAATTCCATATAAGAAACAAGATTCTTGTTCCTTAGTAGTGCATTCATCACCCAACATTGACCCCTTAGTTCCATTTTTATGTGCATAAATACTTGTATAAATAACTTCACCAACAAACCTCACCTCAAAAAAGGACACAACTGCATCATAGTCCTTAAGAGCATCATTTATAAACTCTTCACGAGGCATGGTCAGCTCATCATGATCATAACTATCTTCCTCAAGAGATTTACCCCTATACCCACCACTTATGCACACATTAACACCATTACTCAAGTGGTCTTCATGGGAACAATAGAGAGGATTTGGAGGAATGAGAGAGTGACAAGTGTCCTTGTCCTCTCATGAATTATGGGAGTTAACAAGCTTGATTGGCTAGTTGACTGAATTGATTGATATGTCATTTGATTATATTGGATAGTCAACTAACTTGATTGATCTGTTAATAGAATAGATTGGGAATTATTGATGGAGTTATGAGAGAATCATGTTGATGAGAAAATGGTGGATGATGAGAGAAATGAGAGTGATATAGGGAAATTAAATAAATAAATTAGTTAATTTCATGTGCAAGTGGATAATGTTGGAAAATAAATAGAATATTAGTTTTATTTATTTATGGAGAAATAGAATATTAGCTTTAATTAAATAAATCATGTTAATTTATTTAATTAATGTGTGGAAGAAAATTAGATTAATTAAATAGTTAGGAATTATTTAATTAATATAGAGGAATAAGATGGAAATGAATGAATTTAATTAAATAATTAAGAATTATTCAATTAATATGGAAGAAGGGAAATCGAGTAATTAAGTCGATGAAGTGATGTGAATGTGATGTAGTGATACAAAAATACATTGGTGAATTTTAGGTGTCTACAATGGGGTTGGTTGCATGAATAGAACCATTCATGGTCCTAAGACAAGTTATTTTGTACTGGAACAAGGGCTTCTGAAGAGCTTGTAGCAACTAGGTTTATGGTATTTATAGGCCTAGCATAGCTCAATCAATTTTGTCCTTGCACATTTCCTTGATAGGGCTGCCTATTAGGCTGGTAGGTCTATTTGAAAGGCTAATAAGGTATATTGGGTTGGGCTTGTTTCCTTTTAATTACCACTAGCTCATTTCCAAAACTTTGTAATAGAGTTTTGACTTCATGTATCTCATTGGAAGAGGTGAGAAGAGGAGTTGGTTGGTTGGTTATTGTAGGAATAGGTGTCAAGCTTGGTTGAATGGTTGGTATCTCAAGAAATAAGGGCATTGGAGGTCTAGAGGGTATTTTTTGAGTTTGGATTAGACTATTTTCAACTCTTATGGCTATGTCATAAGTATCAGGTAATACAATTCCTCCCATAGATTGGATCATAACAGCAATATCACTATTCAAAGACCTTAGATAATATAGGAATGCGGTGTTTGGAGAAGGCTTCACCAAAGGTGGGATCCTATCCTAGGTATTTTGGAATCTAAAGTTAAAGTCCACCATGAACTCATGAGGAGCTCTCTTATGGTAGTCAACTACATCAAATAAAAATGATTGCTCTTATCCTCAAAATGTTGGCAAAGTTTATGTCCTAGTTCATCCCAATTATGAATTGAACTAGGTTGTAATCCACTATACCATTGAAGTGCTTTTCCTTTCAAGGAGGTAGCAAGGAGCCTCACAACTACATCATCTTGGATAATGTTATGAACAGAGCATGTGTTAGCAATATCTTGAATGTGCTCTATGGGAGTGGTACTGTTTTTGCCACTGAAATAAGGAATAACCTTTAGGGGTGAAGCTAGAATATTATCATGTTGTTGAAGTTTAAGAGGGATGCCTCCATTGAAAGTCACAAAAGCTCAATTCTTTGTTGATCCATATTGGGGGTATGAAATTTTATTCTTCTTTTAGGGAACCTACCCAAAGGAGGTATGGATTGGGCTCTTGGAGAAGGTTTTTTTCTCTTCTTATATGAGACTTAGACAATCTATTTATTCTTCTTCTTGAAGTAAATAAAAATAACTCAATAAACTAAAAATTGTTTCCTCTTGAAGCAACTCTTGTCTCCACAATTGGCATGAAAAGTATATAACTAATTTGAAACCAAAATTTGTAAAGTCACCAAATGCTTGTAGAATGCCTTCAAGACTACAATATGCTAAGAACAACACCAAATTTCTCAGCTAAAACTCTTAACTCTGAGTTGAACGTCCCATCAGGTGTGCCAAAAACTGTTATCACTTGGATTTGTACCATTGTTGTACTTGGTTCAAACAATCCAAATATATAATGGGAATAATTTCAAGTTGTGGGACCCTGTTGTTTGAGATCAAACTTCCAGATGAAGGGTTGGCTCCTTGAAGTACTATGTGATTTAGGTGTTCAAACTAAGCCTAATCCTATTTTAACATCCACCAATGGAAAATGATAGAAGAAAATAACTAAAATTCTATGTGGTGATGTACTAAATTAATTTTAAGAACTATTGGATCAGTTTTATATGCACAAAATAATTTTAAAAACAACTAATTTACATACATGAGACTCATAATTAACTTTGGAGAGGTTAAGAAAGAGGGATAAAACCACAAGGAACTAATGATTCACAATCTGAATTCACACTCTTCCAAAATAACATAGTGAATAGTATGTAGTAAAGGTAGAAAATCTGCTATTTTATTAATCACAAAGGACAAATACATCTGATACAAAGTTTAGTATAATAACTCTATTAAAAAAATCTAGAGATATTGAGACACTTCTCTCATTAAAATGCATATCTAGCCAAGCACAAAGTATGTTTGAGAGAGTCTAGGAAGTCTTTTTGGTGGAAAATAAAAGATAATTGCTTCTTCAATGCTAAAGTCAAACCTCTTGAGTGCAAGGGAAGACATTCTCCTAGTTTTTCTCCTTGAAAAATTCCATCATGACATGGGAGAATAGCCCATAATGATTTTTTTTTGTTCTTCTCTAAAGATTCTAAGGTTTTTGAATGTAGTTGGGTCACCATAAATTTCTATTACCCTGAAAAATATAAAAAAATACCACCAATCACCCACAAAATACTCTTACATGAAAATAAGACATGTTTCCTATCTTCTTGCAAATACATGTAAATGCCTTGACTCATTGAGGGGTGTGGGATAAGTCCTCTTCAACATGGACTCCTAATTGCATCTTCAATGACTCTTGAAAATTATGACTTTTAACCAACCTTATCCCATGAAATCATACTTCTTGCATACTGAGCACTCTAGTGGTGTCTTACGATGCTTAAAAAATCCTAACAGGCCTTCAAAAAGGTCAACCATATCTTGAAGATGGTGAACAAGCCTTCTCTAGCCTACCTGAGCCCAAAAGTTGCAATACATAGTGTGTACTTCAACATTGCTACTCTCAATTAGTTTGATAATCCTTGAACTTTAAAACACATTACCTGTGCATCTATTACCCATAGAATCTTTGAAGAAACCTCCACTGAGTCTTTGATAGCTATACAAACCTTGGAATAGTTGGTAGGTATTCATGACTTTGATAGAGCATCAAAAGCCCTCGATAGACCTCTATAACTATTAACAGAGTCTCTTTAGGTCTTGATAGTCCTTAGAGAGTTTGAAATTCTCTCTACATTCTGGAGACCTCTGTATTAGTTCGTAGAGACTTACAACACCTCTCATAGATATGCATTGATGTGTCAAACTTATTCTAAGTATCTATTACCTTCTCTGTCATCCTTGAACAATCCCTCAATGTTTTCACAACCTCTACTTACTCTAAAGTCATCTACCAATGCTTCCATAGATGGAGAAAAGGTTTCATAGAACTTAACAAAGTTCTCACAAGGCCCTTATCAGGTTTGTTAAGGATTCTAATGGATTTAGCATGTTTATAGAGCTATATTTCTACATCTTCCTATAAACCTAAACATACCATAAAAGATATGAAGACTTTATACATCTTATATGTACTTTATCAAGTTTGTCTAGTATTCTCAATGGTAGTGCAAACCCTCAAAATTTTATAGTCTTCATTGAGGTCAAACAAGAGCCTCTTCTAGGGATTTTGAAGCTTCAAAATAATGGTGCATTTTCTAAACCATTTGATAGAGTTCTTAGAGATTATGTAGACCTTACAACTCTTGATAGGGTTAGCTACTATTTGACAAACCTCTAATCACTGAGTAGGGTTTCCAACATTTAGCTAGGGCTCTTGAGTTTACAAAGAATCTAGGTTTGACAGGGCTTCTTGAGTTAAGGATTTCTAGATCTCAATATCATTATTCTAACTCCATACTCATGTTTAGTGATAACTTTAAGGAAACCCCCTAAAAAACTTATAGAACCCTAGCAAATCCTAGCTAAGTACTTTAATTCTCTTGGCGAATCTTTCCTTTTTTTAAATAAAAGATTAATTTTCTTGGTGAATCTATGCACATTATTAGAAATTTTTATAAAATCCTGGCAAATCGTAACAAATGATAGACAAAAAAATTAATTACAATGGTGAATCCTTCCTTTAAATTTTTAAATAGTGGGTCGATGTAGTCCCCCCATATATTCTTTTATTTTTTATAATTCTAAAGCAAGGGCTTGGTGGCGACAGCCACCAATGGGGTCAAGGGGTAATGCCCCTTACGGCGGTTGAGGAGGCAAAATGTGCAGCGTTTATTTAGAAGGAATTCAAACACACAAAAATGAAATATTTTTAAAAATAACACTTTAAAAAATAAATGAAAGACTGAATTTGTACCTTTTATTTACTATTAATCAAATAGTTGTAATTGATCATTTTAAAACCACATCCCAAAAGCAATTTCAGGCTCCTTTAAGCATGTTCCTTTTTAAAGGCATGTTGAGCCTGGAATTTCTTTTGGGCCATGGGATTAGGATCTAATCCCATGGCCCAAAAGAAATTCTAGGCTCAACATGCCTTTAAAAAGACACATGCTTAAAGGACCCATGAAATTTAATTACAACCATGTTAGATTAAAATTGAAATCAATGGATATAAATAAAATATGGACCCCTATTCCATAATATAAGTAGGAATTTAATACACTAATGGGGATATGGCCCCAAAATTAATGGAGGAAGTTTAATATTAGAGGCAAATATAATTAATATTTAAATATATATTATAAGTTGTTAGCAATTAGGCTCTAATCATGTATCATCTACCACTGTGAATTAATTTAATTTAAAAATTTAATAAATAAATTGCTAGTGAATTAAAATTCATTTGACCAATAATTTTTAAAATCTAGGTGATTTGGCTCCCTGGATGGTTGCAATATATTCACCAATTTTGAATTCACAAATCCAAACTATTTGCCAATTGGTGAAGATTTGCCACTAAAAAAATCTCTACACATGTTTCATCCTGTAGGGTTTCATGAAGATTCTAAAGTTTATATAAGGCTTCAAAAGTGTTTGATAGGCTTTATTCATGATTTCACAACCCAAAACTCCTATACAGATTTGTATGAGCTCTTGACAGTACCCAAAACTATATGACAGACTTGTGAATGCATTTACTAACCTTTGAATGTGTATAGAAACTTTTGGAATGCTTATCTTGACTTTGAGGCTATATACAGACTTAGCAGACCTATTATAAATTAGACTCACCTTGCATGGCTTGGTAAACTTATAATGACCACTATAGAGATTTTGAAAGATTCAAAGACTTTACTACTGACCATACAAACTCCGACACTTATGACAAACTTTCTATTGAATGAGAGAGATTGAGACTTTTTAGTGAGTACATAGATTACTTGGGGGTTTCATAGTCCTTTAGAAACTCTTGATAGACCTATAATATCCCATATACCCTTACATCTCTTGACAAACTCTCTACACTATTTGATAAGGACTCTTAGTCTTTGAAATGTATTTAAATACCTATGACATGGTTTGCAAGAATATGTAGATAATTTAATATTATATAGGCCTAATACAATGTCTTATTGTCTTTCGTCAGTCTACACAACATTTAAAGTGATAGGAAAGGGTTCTATCAGGGTCTATCTCAAGATATCCTCATGTTTTTTTTTAATCTTGTTAGGGCCTCAAAACTTGTATGTTCTATCCAAAGCTCTCATTAGTCTCATTCTTAGAAAAACTCTATACAAACCCTAATAGTGATTTCACAAACCCTTCATAGCTCACACAGACTTCTACACTTACTGATAGTGCTTCATAGACTCTCAAAATAATTTTTCATACTTGACGAGCCCTAAATGGTCTTAGCTCTAACATTCTCTATTATACTTGATAGGAGAAGCCTTGGTTCAGTGCTTGGCATGTGGCTTTATGGTCTTATGAATGATCAAAGCAACACAAGGGAACCTATTATTAGATACCATATAGTAGTCTAATGATGAACCTATTGAAGCCTCTTCTTCTTTGTCATTAGTAACACCCATTTCACCATTTTAGCCTTCAACATTGATTGTCCAAATTGCTATTCTTGTGCAAACTTATTAACTATATCATAAGGTTCTTCATACCTTATAAGGAGTTGATTGAATCTTATTGACCATGAGGTGATTCAAACAGCCCTAAAACCTTCATTAGCTTCATCCATAATGAAATCTAGATGGTGTGACCTAAGCATACATAGCATTCCCTGAAAAACAGTGTAGGGTTATCATCATTTGTGAAGATGGATCTTAAATTATGTTGATAAGGTCTCATAACCCTTTAAGTTCTTAAGACATACATAGGCTCTATTTTCAACTCTAAAATGGGGAAATACCCACTGTATTTATTCAACAATCTTGATGACTTTACAACAAATCTGCCATAGAACCATTTAGAGATCTTCAAACTTTGGAACTTAGACCATGTGCATGTATTCACTATGAAAATGATGACACCACATTCTGAAAGTGTCTTTGCCTTGAAAGCCTAGAATGCATCTCCTTTATCAAGCCCTTGAGTAGGTGAAATAAACAATGTGGCTTTCATCAAACTGATGGACTTGGAGAGGTAACACTTTCATTATTCATTGTTTTTGCTTCATCCTCATGGACTTTTCAGACTTCAAGATTTTGGTATGCTTTCCTCATGATTTGGAAAAACCTACAGGGTTAGTTGAAAAAACCTTAAAAGATTTTTCTAAGCCCAAAACACCTAAGCCTAATCCTAAGACCTTGCTCAAAACTTGGAATCTTTTTCAAAATAAGACTCCCTCCAAATAGATGTATGCAATTTTTTTAGGATTTTAAGGTTTGTGGAAATTTTTTACTCTAATGTGTCCCCTGTCATGGCAAAATAAACACATTTTTCATTGCACATAACCACTTCCAACACCTTTTTAAGGACTTATAAATATGACTAATGCTCTAATAAGGCTATCAAATGACCATTAAATACCTCTAAAGACACCCATGACTATTTGAGTCTAGAAAACTCAAATAAGTTAACAAGCCCATACTTCATTTCTAGATAAAAATGGAGGTCCTATGATAATCCATGTAATTTCTATATGGTTGGAAAGTTAGCTACTATAGACATTTCTAATTTAGAAATTTGGGTTTCAAATAGACTTTTTAGGGTTTAAAATTTACAACTCAGGGTTTAAAATTTACAACTTAGGGTTTCAAATAGACATTTAGGGCTTAAAATTTAGAACTTGGGGTTTCATATCCACATTTTAGGGTTTCAAAATAAACATTTAGGGTTTCAAAAAGACGTTTCAGGTTTCAAATAGACATTTTAGGGTTTCAAATTAACATTCCAACGTTTCAAAATAGATATTCTAGGGTTTCAAATTAACAAATTCCAAGTTTTTAAAATAAATATTCCACGGTTTAATTTTTAGAAATTTTAGAGTATAAACATTCCATGTATCTAGAAAATTTGACTACATTAAAATTTTTGAATTTTATTAATATAAATGAATCCATATTTTTTTTTCAAAAATGCCTAATAAAAATGAGCAAATTGATGATTTATTCCTTACTTGGTTGTTGTTCATGTCACCAAAAAGCCTTTGGAGACCTTCATTCAAACCTTTGTGGCATAATGTAGGAGAATAAGGGTTAGCTTTATCGAGTTGTCATCCTCTGTGCCATGCAAATTGAAAAGTAACCTGTCTCTTTTCATTTGTTGCCTATGGAAAAAAAAATGACAGTGAGAATGCCATTTCTCTTCAATTAAAAGCTTTTAAAAAGAATAATAAAATAATACCTTCATTCAAAGGTCACATTCTAATGAAGATGACCTTCTTTCAAAGGCTATTTTGGCTTCACCTTCGAATGAAGGCATTTGCAAATGTTCTCACCCATTCCACATGAAAATTAATGTCCCAAGTTTGGGACTCACTATTATGTGTTCACCTAGGGTCAAAACCCCAACCAACAGTCAAAGGGCCCACAAACCACTAGGCCACATTGTCCTCCCTTCTTTGTTGGTAGTTCCCTCAGGTGTGTAGACACATTTTGGAAAATTTTCACCTATAGACATTGAAACAACCTTCAAAACCACCTTTCTATAGCTGCTAAGTGGTTTCTACATAATGAAAGGTAGTTTTGGCCTTCCAAATGATAGTTTTTCAATGCCAGATGGTTTTCAGGCTATACGATTGGTGGTTTTAGAATCAAGAAGAATATTTTACCTAAGGGGAGAACATTTTGTCACTAATTTGGTGGTGTCAGTAGGAATTTAGTAGCCTTTACACCACCAACCAACTCCTCTCCAAATTGCATTTTGGATTTGACACTTAGACTTTGTAGGCTTCATTCTAAGTCATATGAGCTCATTTTTGTCAGCAATTTTTTATTTGGGGTAGAATTTTGAGAGATTCATAGTGTTGTAGATTATTTTTATTGTGTTATATATATTTTATAGAATTTATAGATTCTCATAGTAGTTTTTGGGAAGTTTTCATTTTGGGATCTTTTGGGACTCCATTTAGACTCATATGATAACATTTTTAGGTACAATTTTTTTGAAAGTCCATATTTTTTATGTACTTCTCATTGGTTTAGTTAGAATTATCTTAGTATATATCAAAATTGTACTTCCAATTTTGTGGCCTAATTTGGCATCTGCAATGTAGTAGGATAAAGACCATGTAGCTAATTTAGCAAGTAGTAATTCTAATCACACTAAGTATAAAATGCTAAAATCATAATTAGCTGCACTACGATTACTCAACCAAGAAACCAACAAAAGAAAATGTAGAATCACTAGATCACCCAGCCCCCAAATTCACTCAATAATAAGATCCCCCAACAAATTATGACTGAGTGAATTTGGGGGGAGGGGGTGATCTAGTGATTCTACATTTTCTTTTGTTGGTTTCTTCGATGAGTAATCTTAGTGCAGCTAATCATGTATATTCTATGTGATCCTCCTAAATCATGGAAGATAAAATGTGGTTATTATGGAAAGAAATATCATATTGAAGATGGATGTATTCAAAATAAAAAGTAACTTCTTCATGATAATCACATTAATTTTTTAGATTCTTCTAATCTAATATCAACAAATATATCTAATGTTGACACTCGGACATCTTGTGTGGACTCATCATTTAAGCATGAGCAATGTAGTCAAATAACATGCATTAAGATCTCTTATCCATATCCTATTGATTTTATAGAGTTTAATGTTGCTTCAAATGGGGCTTCTAGTGATTTATCCCAACAAGATCATCATCTTCTAGATATAGCTATATGGCATGAGTACTTGATATACATTACAAGTTTATTTTGTGAGTTGTATCTTACAAATTTAGAGGATACTATTGAATATATTCATCTTCACTTTGATGTTGGCTCCTATGGAGTTGCATCATCTTCTTCTGATGTGATGAGGGTGCATTCAAACCATCTTGTTCTTTCTCCACCTATTTATTTGTCACAATTAGGAATTGGATTGCAAATCCTTAAGCAACATTTGGAGGAGCCTTCATTATCTTTGGATCTTGTTCTACATCCATGTCCCCTAGTTTTTGGATAATCACACTCTTCAGTTTGTCTCAGGAGTCTTGATTTGATTGTAGCACCTTTCAACAATGACATGGTGACACTTGAGTAGAGCTAAGAGATTTCATATATCTTGTGTTTTCTTCCATCATATTCTTTTCAGGAATGGGAAGGCATCCTGCATATATCCTTGTCCTTATTTCTTCCTAAGGGGAGGAATCTTGTTTGATGTTCTTGGATCATCTTCAACATTTATTGTTGAGCATCTATCCATCAATGCAGAAGATTCTACATTGAGGGGGGTTGCATGGTCTCTCTTCTTTTCTCTTATGGGGGACTTTTTCCTTACATGTGGTTTTTCCTTCTCATACTTTAGAGAGAATATTTCTTATGTTTTCTCTCTTTTGGAGATGGTTTTTCTCCTTTTCTCCATTTGTAAGAGATTATTTTGTACATGGGTACCTAATATGACCTTGTAATTGAGACCCATCTTTGCATGTTTTCACATTCTCCCTAAGTTACACTTAAGGGGGGTATTGGTACAAATGTGGTATTTTACCTAATTGGTTCTTGCTTAATAATGAAAGAGAGAAGGAAGATGAATGCATACACTAGATCAAACCATCCTTTCACTACAACATTCAAGGACAAAATCAAGGTTAAGTCACTATGAGATGGAAGAGGACTCAACTACAAATTTTGTGTTGTTTGTCAAGAAAAGATGAGATTCAACCAAGCCATTTGTTTAACCCTAGGTTAAGTATGAGTGAAATCCTAGTTATGAGATAATTAGCTTGAAACAAATGATCAACAATAGAAATCTAGAAACTAAAAGTTCATAGATGATCAATAAGATGTCAGAACCTATCTCCCGAAAGCTAAGGTGTCAGAGAACAAATTTGGCAATTCCCCAAGTCCTAAAGAGAGATTCTATCAGAGGTCAAACTGAGAAGATGCTACGAATGATGCTCATAAACTAGATCTAGAACCTAGGAACCCTGTAGACTAGGGCTCCAACCACCCAAGTCTATTTGAAGAGATATTCAAGAACTATTTTCAGATCCCAAAAGTCTAACTCCTGCATTGCCTTCCTCTAGCTCCACTTTTCCCAGAACTTGTACCTATAATCTACACACAAGATGACAAGAGAGGGCTTAGGGAGTTGTGGTGTTTATGGATTTGCCTCAATCAAATCCCAGTTTAGAATTCAAGCTTTGACAACACTGTTGTTACATAGAGAGTGTGCCCTTTCAAGGCAGAGGCTAAAGATAATCCAAATGATGAAATGATTCAAATAGCAATGATATCACCTTGGAGGTGAAGTCAATAGGAGGATAAAGAGGCTTCAACTCATAAGGATATGGATGATGATGCCATATCTACAACAAACATGCAAATGCAAACACAAATCTGCAACAGTAACACAATGAATGCCTTGAATGCTCTTAGCTCAAATATCATAAATTCACAATATCCATCTAGGTTTAAAATGAAGTCATAAACTTAGTTATATATGCTTTCCCACTAACATTTATAAATTTAAATTACAAAAGCTGAAAAGAAGGAACATTTTGGAAGGGCCAAAGCCAGCATGCCATTAATTAGCCCCGACTAATTAGGGGAGACTTGGATAGTTGGTGCCCAAGTCTAGGGACCCAAATTAGGTTAGAAGAAAGTTAAAGGAGGTCCCAAGGGTCAAACATGTCATGGGTTTCAAGTGATTTCCTTCAGGATGATCAATTAGAATGTATAATGAAGTAAATAGGACCTAGGAGCTAAACTAGGAGGCAAAAACGTATGTGTCCACTTTTTACTCCATAACATTTAGCCCCCACTTTAAAGTGTGTATGATCTTATGATCCATACATGCATTAAAGTATGGTCATTTAAGCACATCAAACACATCAAACACACCTTAAGTTTGAAGACTATCGCTAGCCCCCAAGCTTAAGAAAACATAAGAAAACACTTAACAGTCACATAAGACATGATAAATATAGTAAAGAAGCACATAATACACAGAGAAAATAGTGAAACATGCAATATATGGAGAAGACATTAATACAGTCATGCAATACATGAAGAGAAGACATAATTAAGCAATTACATATCTATATATAATTCTAACTAAAGTAAAATGTAAAGACACACAAAACACGTACAACGTCGGGAGGGACTCATGGCCACACAAATTTAGATAATGCCACAAACATGAAAGAAAGACACATGGAATACACGAATGCCACATAGTGTGTCGTCAACACACTATACGTCTTATACACAACAAACATAGATGATAGAGAGGAGCTCATCACTACTCCACTATCTAAAACACGCCAAACACACCTAACAGTTGAGCTATGCTACCACAACTGCCAAAGAGGTGCTTAAGGGTGAATCACTCAAGATCCAACCCCACCTAATGATGAGGAATTTGTATAAAAGGATGTGCACTAGCTCAAGAGATACACCATCCTGCCTCATGATGAAGGCTTTACATAAAAGGATGCACACTAGCTCAAGAGATACGTCATCCTGCCTCATGATGAGGGCTTTTTTCCTAAAAGGATATGCACTAGCTCAAGAGATACACCATCCCACCTCATGATGAGGGATTTCAAACACACTTTGTCAGTGTTAAAGATAATCAAGTTTATACCATTATATATGCCCCCACCTTAAGCTGGTTGATCCCACTTATTGGTATCAAGCACATCAGGGTAGAGTGAAAATACACAAGGGAACAAGAGCTTTCGCAAAGCCCATGCCCCCCAAAGTGACATGTGCCATGATCACTAAATGTTCCCACAAATACATCGTTATGATTTGCTAAGATAATCTACGAGAGATAAGCTTTTGGTTAAAAAATCTTACTCTAAGATAATAACCAAATCAATTCATAGAAGCTATGCATAAATCATATATTAGATCACATCAAAGACCAAGGCTACAGTTGCAGGTTCAAAATCAAGTATAGCCATTGGGCTATACTACAGGTATCTCAAAACCAAGTGTAGTGACAATGTCAGATACAAAACAATCAAAAGTGCATTGGAGTAGATAGAGAATATTTCAAAGATTTGTTACAAGAGATTTCACAACATGATACATCACACAGAGTGATTGCACTAGTCAAGCATCAAATATATATATTAGCCCCATCTTCATATATGGACTAGGTCCTTTTTTGCTTTCTTGCTGAAGGGACACATGATCCTTATCAATATTTATTTGTTTTCGTCATCTGCCGACTAGTAGAGTCACTAAAGAATGGAAATAGTAAAAATGAGAGAGGAGACAAGAGTGACTTGGGTTTACAACATGGGAAGTTGCCCCCAGGACATCCTCCATAATGTTATGCCCTCAAGGCACAACACGCAACAATAAAATAGAGGAGAGGAAAGATAGAAGAATATAGAGACACATAGAAGAATGGTCACAAAAGAGGCAGTCTCCTTGTATCCTTGACTTTACAAGAGTATCAAGGGTCACTCAAAGAGACCTAAATAATATATAACACAACATGAGTGAGCACAACACATAAGAGGAGGCCACATAAGTGAGCAAATCAAAGAGATCCTACAACAAAGGTGGCTAAAAAGAATTATAAATACTTACCCATTATCTTTGATCCTGATCTTTATATTGATTGTTAAGGCTTTATCCTTTATTCTTTCTTCCCTTTGAATCATGTTGTCCACATTTTCCTAAATTTGTGAAGAGGAAACCGTAGGAGTTGGCAATGGAAAGCCCCTCTCTTGAAGGTTTTCTCTTACAATATGCAAGAATGGTGGAGAAGGAACCTCATAGATTCCCATTTTAGTCAAGTGAGGTAGTGAAGGAGCCGAGAAAATGCCCATTTCAACCACTTGAGGTGGTGTTGGAGTACCTTGGTCCTTAGGAACAATATATTTATTTATGGTCTCCAAATTATTAGAGGTTTCCAAGGTATGTAAGTGTTTAGATAAGGGCAGGTAATCTATTTCTACATTTAAGATGTGGTTAAGAAGAGTTTGAAGATCGGTAGAGGAACTTCCATTATGCATAGGTGGAAGGAGTTGTTCACAAATAGAGTATTCATCATTCCATGATTCATCTTGGCCAGGGAGAGCATTGGAATGAAGATATGGTAGAGTGGTATTCATGAATGTCTCAATGATGTCTTCTTCTTGCACCAAAATATGCTCACAGGTGGAAGTCATGTTAGGACAAGAAGCCAAATCATCAGATGAGGCACACAAGGCTATGTCTTGGAGATGATGTCCATTATATCATCATGGAATGTAGTAAAATAAGGGGCAATGCCTTCATCATTATCTTCCTCATGATCATTCATGGAGATGAAATTAGTGAGATTTTCCAAGATTGAAGGGTAGATACCCATAAGAGCAGTTAAGCTTTCAATTTCATATATGTAACAAAGGACATCATATGTGGAACTCATGCAAATGTCAATATCATAGATGTATGCTATTTTCTGTAGGACTTGAGGATACTTATTAGTGAATTTTTAGAAATTTTCAACATCTATGATGTATTCAAACAAATCTTCCAAACATGAATGACAAGAAGCATCCATGGTGAAAGTATAATATCTCAGTGCACACTAGTGTGAGGAAAAGGGGCTTTTGAATTTCAAAAACACACTAATTTCACTACAAACAAAGTAAGTATGATGTAAGTAGTGTTACACAACAAGGCAATATGAAAGATTTAAAAGTTTGCTCAAATAGTTGTGAAGAAAGTGTGCAAAACCCTTAATGTTGAAATACACACTGTGTAATTACAAAATTTGACATTTTAATGCTAGAATGCACAATGAAGAAATACTGCAACTCAAAATCAGATTTGAATGAGTGTTTAGAGGAGCAGAAAAATCTAAAATAAGATTTTGACTACTAACCCTAGCTTTGCAAAAAATAGGTTATATGAAAAATGCAAATTTTTGACAAAACCATTACAAATGAGATATGCAAATGCAAGATATGATATCATGAAATGATTAATTGCTGTAATTTTTTTCAGATCTGATGTAAAAGTCAGAAGATTAAATGTTTCCAATGATATTCAATGAAAATAATGTAAAACTATGCCTTTATGCAAGCCTAGAATGTTTTTTTTTTCAATTTTTTCAAATTTATGTAAGATTTTTCAATGTAGGATGATAGAATTAATGTAAAGACCAATTTCAACACTCAGTAAGATATAAATGTTTGCTTCTATAGGATCACTAAAATGTTTAATAGTGAAAGAGAGAAGGAAGATGAATGCATACACTAGATCAAACCCTCCTTTCACTACAACATTCAAGCACAAAACTGAGCTTAAGTCACTACAAGATGGAAGAGGACTCAACTATAGATTTTGTGCTCTTGTTTGTCAAGGAAAGATGAGATCCAACCAATCCTTTTGTCAAACCCTATGTTAAGTATGATTGAAATCCTAGTTATGAGATAATCA
Organism: Cunninghamia lanceolata; assembly: GCA_027924645.1. NCBI lineage: Eukaryota > Viridiplantae > Streptophyta > Pinopsida > Cupressales > Cupressaceae > Cunninghamia > Cunninghamia lanceolata. The sequence continues at coordinate 2,925,311 of BSBN01001332.1, forward strand.
GCTTGAAACATATGATCGACAATAGAAATCCAGAAACTAAAAGTACACAGATGATCAGTAAGATGTTGGATCCAGTCTCCTAAAAGTTAAGGTGTTAGAAGACAAATTTGGTAACTACCCAAGTCCAGAGGTGAGATTCTTTCAGAGGTCAAAATTGAGAAGATGCTCAAAAACCAAATCTAGAACCTGGAAGCCCTATAGACTAGGGTGCCAACTACCCAAGTCTATTCAGAGAGATAATCCAAAATTATTTTTAGATCCCAAAACTCTATTTCCTGCACTACATGTAACTCCACTTTTCCCAAAACCTATACCTGTAACCTACACACAAGATGACAAGTGAGAGGTTTGGGGGTTGTGGTGTTTATGGATTTGCCTCAGTCAAATCTTGGGTTAGCATTCAAGCTTTCCCAACACTATTGTTAGATAGAGAGTGTGCCCTTGTAGGACAAAGGATAAAGATAATCCAAATGATGAAATGATTCAAATGATTTGAATAACAATGATGTCATCTCAGAGGTGAAGTCCTTAGGAGGATGAAGAGGCTTAAAATCATAAGGAGATGGATGATGATGCCATATCTACAACAAACACACAAATATGCAACAATAACACAATGAATACCTTGAATGCTCTTAGCTCGAATATCATAAGTTCACAATATCCATGTTCTAGATTTAAACCAAAGTCATAAACTCACTTATATATGCTTTCCGACTCACATTTACAAATTTAAATTACAAAAGCCAACAAGGAAGAATATTTTGGAAGGGCCCAAGCTAACATGCCATTAATTAGCCCCGACTAATCAAGGGAGACTTGGGAAATTGGTGCCCAAGTCTAGGGGCCCAAATTAGGTTAGGCATAAGTTAAAGGAGGTCCCAACGGTCCAAAATGTCATGGGTGTCAGGAAATTTCCTTTGGGATGATCAATTAGAATGTATAATCAAGAAAATAGGATTTAGGAGCTAAACTAGGAGGTAAAAAGGCATGTGTCCACATTTTACTCCATAACAATTCCACATTAGGTCTTTTTCATACTTGTCTAGTTAAGTTTACTTAAGTCACACTTAGGATAGTTATCTTTTTGTGTCTCAAGTCATAAGATTAAGATATGTGTGATAATCTTATGTTGTCCTATGTTTCACCTTGGCCTATATAACCAAGGGCTTGTAATTGTAATCTCAATCAATTCATGTACATAATGCATGCATATTGCATCCTTTGATATAATAGAATTATTCTTTCATGTTGGTTATCTCTTGTGCGTTCATTGAAGCTCTAGATCTTGGGTAGATACCTTCATAGCCAAATATTACATGGTATAGGGGATTCTATATCAACTCTTACAAACAAAACTATAATGGTGAATTGTGAGGCCTAACACCAAAGATAAACTATTATTAGTGGGTAGTCTATCAACCTTGTATTTCCCTATAAAAGCTAAACTAATTAAACATATCCCTATCTAAGTTGAATCCAAGTTCCCTTGTCTTGTTTAATTCGTATGGCTAAATTCATACTATGAATTTGTTAGGGTGCTTTATCCCATTGGTTTTTTGATTTAATATCTAAGTTCCATGTGTCCCTTGAGCCATGGGCATTAAATGATTATGTGACCCTAAGAAGTAAATTTTGAAATGCTTGATTAAATAATGAGCTCATCTAATATAGCATCAACAATGTTATGTGGAAGTTTTCCATAACCCATATAAGGGATGTTGTTTTTATCTGCTCCTAACATTGCTCTAGCCATCTGAATAGAAATTAATCTAGTGGTTTACACAATCTATGGAGTTCTCTTATTTTTTTAAAATAGTGTTATTTTATCGGTTACTAGAAATTCAAGTAAGTTGTGGCAACCTCTCTCACTTATGTTTTATTAAGATAATGAGCTTGGTGAACAATGATTGTTGGCAAGAGAAATAATAGAACGCAATCTGGAGATCTGAGCCTAGCTTACTCTTATGTAGTCTTTATACCCCAATAGTGACAGTGATAGAATAACATATATTTGTGGTAGGAAATAACATAATGTGGTAAGATTACATCATACTCAATATATAATAAATATCATAAATGTACAAATATTACACAGTAACTCTCATATCATATATATATTCCCTTTTCTCATCATATCTACACCTCCTTCATATCTTCTATCTTCCTCTCTTATTATGCTCCTTCACATCATCAAGGTTCATCATTCTCTTCTCTCTCACATTCCTCTTCCCTATATATCCTCTTAATACCCTTTCATGGTGTCTTTCTATTATGTCCTTTCCTAAATACTCTTAATTAATTCCCTTCAATAAATTCACTCTTTCCTTTATGATATTTATCCATATTAAGGCTTGTTAAGGTGTGTTAGGGTGTGTTTAAGGCTATTTAAGGCCTATATGATCCATAAATGGGTCTAGGAATGACCCACATGGTACTGTAAACCCTTTGCGACATATGATAATATCATATAAGGTAAAGTGGTGTAGTTTGTGGTACTCTTGATCACCTATTAACATTCTCCCTAGGCCTAAAACATTGTCTTGTCCTCAAGACAACCAAACATATTTCTTCCATTTGTTGCAATCAGTAATGATTTCAGTATAACCCACCGCATTTTAAAATTTGATCATATACACATGGGCCCCAATTCAAATGCGGTGATGTGGGAATTGAATAACACCATGCATTTCATACCATAACCTCCACTTAACCCAAATTACCTCCACACGCTCTTAGTTCTTGGTACACAATCCCAAATCACTAGTGCAAGCTCCTAGACTTTATACAATCATTCTTCATGCAACCCAGTAACATAGTCTTCACCCTATTGTCTCTAGATATCTTATTGGTAACTCAAATCTCCTAAAAGTTGGGTCAAACCTACCTCTGGAATAGCTCTATCTATTCTCCAAACTACAAGACTAGAAAACTAACTATGGTAAAATGCAGTGGTCTCCAATGACACCTCTTAGTACCCTGAAACTCAATACCTATTGATCCACATCAACTAAAATGACTTTCAGATTCCCTTGCCTCAAACTCTCAGGGTTAATTAAAAAATGAGCCTCTTCACTTTGACCTACTATCCTCCCTAAACTACAAGATCATACAACTAATTGTGCTGAAATGTGATGGTCTACTTTCACATGAAATTGATAAGTTTTATGATCTTCTCACAAATCATTGCACAACCTCAATGGTTGGTGGTCTGAATAAGTCCTTTTAATCTACCTCAATTTCTTCCTTCTTGATGGTTCCTTTTCATTTGCAATGCTTTCTCTTCATTTATGCTAGTTCTTCTCCATTTGTGGTAGTTTATCTCCTTCTATAGTGGCACTTATTGTACTTTTAGGGTACCACACATTCTTCCAACACTTTCTACATTCTCAATAGATTTGCAAATAACCTCAAGATTATGAAATATTGCCTTACTTCAATACTGTGAGGCCGATTATTTTACCTTCCATATTTTGATCGTTATGCTATTTAGTAGATGACATTATCAGACCTTAGTGACTATGTTTCATTTTGTAGACTTGATTTGATCCACTGATTATATTAGGACATTGATTTGACATATACGATTCATTTGATCATAGTGATGCTATTTGTGGAAATCAAATTACGAGTTTATATTTGATGATGTTTTGTGATGAGATTCTAGTTGTTTATGTAATATGGATTAATTGACATGTGGTTGGATAATGTAGTGTAATTTGGATTTATGTAGTGAGGTTTGTTGTTGCAGTCGTTTGTGTGAATTTAATTTCTAGTTGCTTCAGCTATCACTTTTCATGACAGGACTGACACTTGATCGAGATGTGTAGGTTTTACATTCCCTAGCCACGGGAAATTGGAGGTAGGATTCACACTATGTTATCCCCTGTAAAGCTGATCAATTCCCAAGAGGGATAAGGATCACGTTTGAATTTGAATGATGAATTATAGGGCTTGATTTAATTTTAATTATTTTTAGCCTTAGTACCCTTTTTTATTTAAAATTGATTAATAATAAGTGTTGTATAATTTTATTTGATTGATACCACTTGGTATTTATATTATTTTTTTAGGTCATTTAAATGTGGATTTTTAACCCCTTCATGAACCCTAGGGTCCCAAAAGTTACCCTAGGTGGTCAACCATGAGTCTAGGGTCAACTTGGACTATCTAACCCTAGTTTTGACTCACCTTAGGTCACCCTAAACCATGGTTGAGTAAAAGTGACGAATTTAGAAAAGAGGGAAGATGGGGGATGGGCCTTGCCTTGGGAAGGACTCATCTCCCATCCCAAAGTTTTGGGAATCATTCCCAAGGAAGACTTGGGAGGCCTCCAAGAGTCCTCCCAAACTGCCAAGTGAGTGGGAGTACCACTCAAGACCCTTGTCTTCTTGAGGTGTGAGTGGGAATCCAACTCACCATTTGTCCCCCTCCCACTTGTGTGGGAGCACAAGTGGAGGAGGTGGAGATGGGGGTGGAATGAGAGGATGACACTTGTCATCCTCATACCTTCTCACTCTTCCAAGTGGCTTTGGAGGAGGGAGGAGATGGTGACAAATGTCACCTTCTCATTCCCTCAAGGCCAAGTGGATGGCCTATAATAGCTCCTCTTGTTGAGGAGTGGGGGTTCCTCTTCTTTTGGTTCTTTTTCTTCTTTTTCTAGTCCTTTTCTTGGATCATTAGCCAAGTTATATTGTAATTTATGTGAGAAACTGCCAAGTTATTATCATGGAATTGGCTGTAAATGATTAGCCAATGTAACCTTCTATCATTGAGTTTAAATTAGTTTATTTCCTTTATTATGAGGTTACTTAATGCTGAAAGAAAGTATGGAAATAAAAATTGCATTCCTTGTTTAATTAATGTTGTTACTTCGTATTTTGTGGAGTTGTGAAGTTGTGAAATGGTTGTGAGAAATATATAATTAAAATTTTCTGTCATTATAGTTGTCAAAAGAAAATATGCATGTGTCAAAAGGATGATGTTCAGATCTTGTTTTAGATGAAAGAAAAAGAAGTGCATTTTCTATTTGTCTTTAATCTTGAAAAAATATATATATATAAACATGAGTTGAAATGGCATGTTTGATGTTATTGTAGAAGAATTAAAGGAAAATACATCTAGTTGTAGAATAATTATATTGCATGCAAAATAAAGGGAGAGGATAATTCAGAATTACTGGTTTGAGCATTATAAACTCACATTATTGGTTGATGATGAAACTAGAAGCAAAACGTATTTTCAGTAGTGCATATTGCAAAAAAAAGAATATATAGAGTTGTTGTTTTCTAGTTACTCTTTTAAATCTGAAAGTCAATCTTTTCCCATTTTAGGTCTTATCTTGTGAAGATATGTATTTTCAAAAGAAAAATTAAATAAATATAAAAAAAATTATATACTAACTGTGTATTTGCTAGTTCATAGACTGTATATACCTTTATTTTCATATAATATATATATATAAATATATATATATATAAATAAATATATATATATATAAATTCATATATATATATATATATTTAATATATTAATATATACTAAATATTATTTGGAAGAAAAATATAAAAGAAATTAATATATGTAATTAATATACATCATTAAGGATAGATGTATTTTGTTTCTTTTTTAAAAAAACACACAAAAAAAGAGAGAAGGGCGGACTGTGGGCAGCACCCACAGTCCCCCGCATAGCAGAAAGAGAAGGGGGTGTGGGGGAGGTGGTGCCTCCACCCACACCCGTGGGTGTGGGTGGAGGCATCGCCTCCCCCACAACCCCGAGCCCCTCGTAACCCCCTTCAGACTACGTACAGCTCCCCCCTCACGGCCTTCCCTTAGCCCCCTCCACTGCCTAGCACCGCAAATCCTCACCCTACCTCCATTGGCAAATCCTCACCCTCAGTCCGCGCACCACCTGTAGGGGTCTCCTCTCCATCATGCCCTCTGCCACCACACCGCCGCCTTCACCTCCATTCCCTCAGCTCTGCCCTTGACACTTCGTCCACCGCCACCGCCACCGCTCAGCCACCATTGCCCATTAACCCTGCACAAATACCAGATTTCCAGTCTTTCAATGATTCATCATCTCAAAAGAAAGAAAGAAAATTATATAAAAAAATAAATAAAAAACAACAAACAAGTCTATTACTTATTACACATTCAAACCTCTAAAAACAATCTTGAGCAGATGCATTTACCTCCATGAGAATCAACCATGGCCTTCAATGGCCTATCAAACCCTAGCCTGCAACAACAACCAAAAAAAAAGAACAAAACAAACAAGAGAAAATTAGAGATTAGGGCATAAGAGGATAGAAGAGAATAGGAGAAATTAGGGCAACACAAAGAGGAAACTTAGGAAATGAGAATAGGGTTTGCATTTAGAAACTTAGTGTTATCTTAATTTAGTGCTTTTCTTTCCTTTGTTTTATTATGATAATATTTTATTTTGTGGAGAGATTAATGGTGAGGTTTTATTTTTAATTTTCTTTTACTTTTTATTTAAACCTCCCTTTTTCTTCTTATTGTTTAAAATTTTATCTCTTGAGATCTTAAGTGAATTCTAATTTTGAAAAGGGTGATTTTGGGCATTTGATTTCTATCTGGTGATTTGAATCTAATTTGTGAGTAAGGGTATTTTTTTTTGAAATTATATGATGGAATTTTATCAATAATTTTTACGTTGATATTTAAAATTGATTTTATTATTACTATTTTACGAGGAGGGTTATTTGAACCCTCCTCCCTCATCCATTTAATTTTTGAGTGAGTTATTAAACATAATTCCAATATTACATTTAATAATGAACCTGGTTTTCGGTTGGAGATAACCGACGTTTTGTCATATTGATTTATTTTCATCATTTTACTTTATATTGTTGTTATCGTTTCTAAAGTAATTTAATATTTATTTAATCATTTATTTTATTAGTCTTCCCTATTGGTGATTTATTTAAAAATTTGTACTTGGGTTTTATGTTAATTTTACTTATGAAGTCTATTTTCTTGTTGATGAATTATTTTAAAAATTTTATTCTTCGCATTTATCGAAAACACATTACGCTGCCAAAATTTCCCTAGATTTCTAAGGTTGAATTTATGCCAATTTATTAAGTTCTTTTCCATCCTTCACCTTCAACCGTGCACCATCATGACACCATATAACTGCACCTTTTGATCTAAGTTAGTTAGGGATTGATGCCGGCAAGTTATCTTCACCTACGTAACTTAGGGGTATAGATGGAATCGACCTAACCCTAGAAGTGACACACTTCATGTCGCTTACCCCTAGACGGCTTTCACCAACATGGTTACGTCGACATGTCTACGCCATTGTGTATAGCCACCGAGCACGTAGACATGTGTGAGGGGCTTCTTAGGGTTAGAAAGAAATTTTTTTTGCAGCCCATGTCATGACCACATGGCGAATGTGGTCGTGCCACGAGCATTTTGCGTGTCGCGTCGGCGCAGGAGATGCAGGCGTGACAAATACATAATTAGTTAGGATATTCTTGATCTTTCTCCATGGTGCTTTCTACCCTCTCAGATTTGGTTGTAACTCCTTTTGCATATCTAGAACTTATTTGGTTCCCTCTCTGCACACATTGCCCCTATACTCTTCTCTAATTCTTTATCAATACTTTCTTTATTGCAGTGTGATTTCTTTTTCAGGACTTTGTGGTAGAATCTTTTGTCATCCCTTCTTTCACTATAGTATGGGCTTATTTTCCATTATGCTCCCCATTGATTCCTTCCTTGCCACATTTTGATCAATGATCATGTTCTAGATCCCTTACCATCTCTTCTGAAATCAAATTGTTTGCACTACTACTATCAGTGATCAAATTACAACACTTACTTCCTGATTTACACAAATCTTTCCCTTGTGTTAGTTCCTTAGTTGTTTTAGTCTACAAAAAAACACTCCTCATGATAAATGATTCACCATCTTCTAGTTTTCCTATTGATCTTGGTGATCCAACAAATTCTTCTTCTTCCACATAAGCTATCCCTACACTATTTTGTGTTCTCTTGTTAATAGTCCCTAGGTGTCATTCAATGCTCAATGTTCTTCACCTCCACCCTTGAAAACAAGTTCCTCTAAATGATCTCCTATCAAATCCCTTTTTGTCTCTTTGGTATCCATCATTTTGGAAAGAATTATGACTTCCTCTATTATTTTGGTAGAACCTCTTTATCATATCTCCTTCGATGGTGTCAATTGCTATCTTTTTGTGGTAAAATCTTCTCTCCTCATTATTCCCCACATGTAGTCTTCCTTTTCCATATCTTGATTCATGTCCTCTCTCTCCTACTAGCTAACTTGATTTCTCTCTCACACATAAATATTGGTGTCTATACAATCCTTTGATCATTCCTGTAACATGTTGCCAATTCAATCCATCAACCCATACACAATTCACTTGTATATGATGTATCATAGGTTCTTCCTTCCATATTTTATTCCAATACAACTTTTCAGAGTGATTCTTAAACCAACAAATACTAAAACAATGTAAATCCCAACACATTCCTCCTTTATGTCCTTGTCTATTACAATAAGTACATTGTATACATTTCCTTCTTTTAACTAATTTGTCTGAACCATTGATATCCCATTTATTTGCTTTGCCCCTGACATATCCAAGTCCTTCATTCCTTGGTCTCACTATTGGATCAATGGGATCTCTAAGTCCTTGTTGATACTTTCCCAATCCTTTTCGTTCATATCCCATTCCTCTCATGATTTTAAAACCAACATTATCTAGACTTCCTTTGCCATCTTCACCATAAGTAGCAATATTTGAAGGTTCAGACACTTTATTATCTTCAACCTTTTTCTTATTATCTAAAGAAGCTTCAACTATTGCACACAAATCATTTGTATCACATGAGACATCAACCTTAAACATTCGTTTTCCTTTAGACATGATACAAGTGTTTGATCTATTTGACTATTTTCTTCTTTGAACCTTGATATTTCTTCTTTTTGTAAATTATTTTCATCTTCCAATTTATTCATTTTTTCCTTTAAATCTTCATTTTCACATAACTTTCATAAGCATTCATTGTTGACCTTTTTTATGATTTCTATTATTTCTTTATTATCCTTTTTAACTTTCACTATTTATCCTTTAAGTCTCATTAATTCTTCTTCCAATAAATCATTTTCAATTAGTAAATTGTCATTTTCTTTCTTTACTCTTTTTCCATCTTTTCCCATTTGTAATAAATGATTTTCTTACCAAGTGTTGTGTTGTTGCACTTGTCTTTGATTGTTTGTTTACTTCTTCTATGGAAATCCTTCTACTTTTAAAAGGCATAAAGGGTGACCCCTGGTTTGGGGTTTGTAACTATTCAAAAGTGCCTCTTCATTCTGGGAAATAACTTTTTGTTTGTAAATGACATGTCATTCATTAACATTATTAATTTACTTCCTTATCTTATGCTCCTAGGATCCAAATTTCCACGTACCGTGTTTCCTTCTATATCTCTTATCCATAATATACTTCACCTTACCACATCATCTAGGTATTCTTCATCTAAATTTACGGATTTGTTTATGGATTTATTATTTGCAGAGGTTGATTCCCTTCTTTACTCATCATTTCGGTTGCACCCACATTGGCACACTCAACAGCACCCTCATTAGTGTGCTCATCCATTCTCTCTTTTCCTCCTATGTTCTTCTCTCTGGCAACACCTACCTTGGTGTATTCAACAACACCCTCACTGGTGCACTCACACTCATTTTGTTCTTTTTCTTCCACATCTCTTCTGGTGCATTCCTCCTCTATTTCCTTTTCCTTTTCAATTCTTTTGTAGTACTGCTCCTATTTATCCTAAGTATGTTTTCTTCTTTTCTCTTCCATATTCATGTCCATTACAAATTTTATGATTTCACCAATCTCTCTTAGTTTCTTGTTATCTCCCTTGGCCATGAGTGTTTTTGATATGGTGTTTCATTAATCCTTATGTATCTCATGATTGACTTACTTTGAATGGTCACATCTTTTCATGGATCTCTTGAGATCCCTTCCCCTTTCCATTTGTGATCCCTTAGGTGACTTCCCCCCTCTCACAAGGGTAAGACCTAAGAGATTTCTACTACAATTCTTGAAAAAAATAATTTATTTCTCTTTCTTCCTTCCTTATTCCCCACTATCCTTACTAGGGTCCAGTAATGGAACCAAATTTTGGCAAGAGAAATAATAGGACACGGTCCAGAGATCTAAGCCTAGCTTACTCTTATGTAGTCTTTATACCACGATAGTGACACTGATAGAATAACATATATTTGCGTTAGGAAATAACATAATGTAGTAAGATTACATCATATTCAATATATAATAAATATCATAAATGTTTAAATACTACACAATAATTCTCATATATATATATATATACATATATATATATATATGTATATATATATACACATCATAAATGTTTAAATACTACACAATAATTCTCATATATATATATATATATATATATACATATATATATATGTATACATACATGTATATATATGTATACATACATGTATATATATATATATATATATGTATACATCCATGTATATATATATATGTATACATACATGTATATATATATATATATGTGTATACATACATGTATATATATATATGTATACATACATGTATATATATATATGTATACAATAATTCTCATATATATATATATACATATATGTATACATACATATATATGTGTATATATATATATATATATATATATATATATATATATATATATATATATATATATATATATATTCCCTCTTCCATATCTTCTATCTTCCTCTCTTATTATGCTTCTTCACATCATCATGATTCATCATTCTCTTCTCTCTCACATTACTCTTCCTTATATAGCCTCTTAATAACCTTTCATTTTGTCTTTCCCTTATGTTCTTTCCTAAATACTCTTAATTAACTCCCTTACATGAGTTCACCTTTTCCTTTTTGATATTTATCCATATTAAGGCTTGTTAAGGTGTGTTAGGGTGTGTTTAAGGCTATTTAAGACCTATATGACCCATAAATGGGTCTAGGAATGACCCAAATGGTACCGTAAACCCTTTGTAACATATGATAATTTCATATAAGGTAAAGTGGTGTAGTTTGTGGTACTCCTGATTACCTGCTAACACTAACATTGACAAGTAATTTATCAAGCTTCGTCACCCTAGAGTAGCGTTAAATATCAAAATCCTTGGGATTTTACTAACCATGTGATCAAAAGATATGCTAAAGCATCCTACAATCATGCACTCTCAAGAAATCAAGTGTAATATTTTTAATCTATTATTGCAAATTGGTTGGTTGTTATTGAGCTAGCATGGTGGTGGGTTCTAGTTCATTTGCTCGTATATCGTCTATGTTAACTATGTTCTCTCCTCTAATCCATAGGAAATTTGATGGCTTGGACTAAGTGTCTTCATCCCAATGACAATCTTACTAGCCATCTTGTTGTGTTTACAATTTTTTGTGCCTAAGCCTCTATGAACCTAATTGACCAAGCATATTGGAGCTAGCCAAATTACCCTTTCTTTAAATCCATAAATTTGATAGTTGATTTTAAGCTTGCATTTGTTTAGATGACCATCTCTATTATAATTTCATTGAAGAATATTGATAAAGTTCTTGAATGTAATTTAATTGCTATTGATTATGAATTTGGAGGTTATATTTCTGAGTTTCATAACTTTGTGTATATTTGTGTGTTGAATGAAATCAATTAATTATCTCAAAACAATTTTTAAAAATGGTCTTTTTTTGTTGTCCCTAAATGTGTGTGGTAATAAAACAAGTGGGAGAATGCTGGTAAAGTTGTTGCACACCTTGCACATAAGAATGTTGAATATTTTGTAAAGTTAAGTGGTCCATCTCAAAATAGGGTGTAACACATTAGGGGTACAATATAAATTCTCTGTATTTTTATTGTGTGTAACATTGGAAATGTGTTGAATGTGGTTATCACATTTGATAAATGTATTTGATACTAGGGGTCATGGTTTGGTAAGAACATGGCTTAATGGGATCATGTTTAAATGTGGAAAGCATATTGGGGAAATGTGTTCAACATTAAATGCACAAATTAGAGAAATGCATTCAATTATTAGAAATCTTGTGAAAAACATCTAATGAAATTTCACATGGGAAAAGTCATGTTGGGTTCTTGGATTGGAGAGATCATTTGGGTTGCCTTTTAGGTTCTAATGAATATTCCATGCTAGAATCAAACTTAAGGGCCCGCCTTGGAGATGTACTTGTGTACATTAATTATTTGTGGTTGGGTGCATTGATTAAGTATGGCTAGAAAACCTCGTAATTTCTTCTACTCTTGTTTTGTTCTTTCTTATAAATAGAAGGCTTGGGATAGTACTTAGACATCATCTTTTGGTTTCTCAACATCTTGTGCATTCTCATTGTTAGGGAAGATTGATGTACACACATAAAGGCTTGAGTTGCTTATTGAGGAGATTCTAAGGAGAATGGAGTGAAACTTGTGGGTTTTATTTTTTGTTGGATTGGTCACTACTATTGAAGAAGGGCATATTATGCATAGTTTCCTCCTTGATTCAGAGTGTTGATCTTCTGTAAAGTCTTAGATCCTAATATTATATTTTATCTATTTTGTTTATAAAGATACATTGGTTTCATTACTTTGGAGGATAGCTTTTTTCCCTAAAAGTATTTTTTAGGGTATACTAGTGCCTCTTTATCTTGTGTAGTTGTTCTATTCATTCTATCATTCTTGTTATTTCTTTAGTGTTATTACTATGCTAGAATTCTATTCAACTATGTATTAATTAGATAACTTTTCACATCTCACCTACTATGATTAATATTGTATTTAATATTTCCTTTGAACAAGCATGAACTAAATCACCTTGTGTGGGCACATTGCTCATCCTCTTCACCATGATCTCAAATCACAAGTATAGCTCTCAGCGCTAAGAAGTAAGAATTTTTAGGGATGCATATGAAAATGAAAGTGACCTTTTACTATTTAGCTCCCTATACATTGTTCTCACAAACTGCAAGTCCTATAATTGTTGTTTGCAAACCATTCTAATCATATAGAGGATGATACACATTAGTGGTGGCACTAGATGGTCTATTCATATTTTTTTACCTTTTTCCATACATTGTACATTAACTATAGCCTTTTGGTGTAGATGACATTTACAAGATGGCACTTATCAATGATTCAATTGATTCATAAAGAATATCCATTCATCTTGATACATTTGTAGACTTAACATGGTTTGATTTTTCAATGATTTTATCTATACACCATGTGCCTTGAGAATTTATTGGAAGATCAAATTAAAAATCTTTTGACTAAAATGTGAAACAATGAAACAAATCTATTTACATGATTTCTTATTTGATTGACATATAATGCCTATTGGGCCAATAAGGGTCATCTTACCCTATTAGTTGAGCAACTATACATTGCTCATGATCATGCTTATGTTCATTACATTAGTTGCACCTCATTACATTATCTTTCCCATGTGGGAACTGTTGGATTTTTTCCCAAACTAGATACTTACCAATTATCGCTCCAAGGTAGCTATCATTAATCAATAGGATTTCCAGGCCAGGGGCCAATAGTACAAGAGATAGACTCTATAAATATCTCCTCTTGTTCTTTAGGCTCTACAGAACCAAGGGGGGTATTCCATATTCAACATCTATAACATATGCCTGTGAGATTACTTGGATGTTGATGCAAAGCAGATAAATCCTCTCTTATGGAGACCAAAATTGTGAAATAAGTGCAAAGGGGTTAGCTTTGGGCCTACTTTTAGTTGTGAATCAGAGGATTTTGGTCCTGAAAAACTACTTCTAATGCCCTAAAGCTTTGTATTTGAAGTTTGAGTTTATTTTGTATTTGGATGCAAGACTGGGACTTTGGGTTGTAACCTAAATACAAGACCAGACTGGTGCCTATCTAGGGCTCGGAGTCAATGTGTGTGTGTGTGTGTGTGTGTGTGTGTGTGTGTGTGTGTGTGTGTGTGTGTGTGTGTGTGTGTGTGTGTGAATGTTTACCATAGACTTAAAACAAAAATCAGATTTCAAGGGGGTTTTGTAATGTCTGCCTTCCAGACACTACCCAAGACTAAGTATTCAATTATTTGTACTTACAAACATCCTCACTGCAATATATTCTTCCCAACACTTAACCCAAAACATTTTAATCTACTCCTTGAGCAGAAGTAAAAGATCAAGCATTCACCATAGCAAACCCATGTCCTATAATCTCAAACACCCCTTAGCTATTTAGATTCAGAATAAGAACACATTCAACTTGGAGACAAATAACAAAATATATGAAACTGATGAATTTTATGCATAAAATATTCAACATACAACTCATAAACTCACAAGGCACCAGAACAAAGCCATCAACGAAGTTGTATCTTATTATAGCACCAAAATTTATCTAGTTTTCAACAACCTAAAATGAGTGACACAGTTTGCATTTTATAGTAAGACTGTATACTCAGCAATAATTACATGGCACTTCAAAATTTTGCCAGAAACACTGCACCATCAGAATGGCACCCAAAATAATCAATGCAGCAGGGGGAACAAAGAGGGAAAAGTAGGTGGAATTAGGAACAACACTGCCGCCTGAAGACTTTCCTCATCAAATTTGGTGGTTGGCCAATCAATCACACCCCTACCTCTCTACAGATCACCATTAATGGCCCAGCTACCCGCAGCCTCCTTTGAAATGTAGCAACGAATGCATAAGAAGTTTTCCCGCCTGAAATGCTGCCATAGACACAGAGAAATCCTTCACTACTTGAAAGTTTAAAACTGGCCGTTGATTTTCCTCCTATCACCAAAAATCAGTGGTGCCAAAACACGCTAAAAAGTCACCAACCAGCCACGTAGGCACCCTGTTCTTCTATCACTGACTTTTCTACCATCTATTTTACCTTTTTCATCCTTGTACATTTCTCTTTGCATATCTTCTTTGTATATTGCAGAGACAAATGCAATATACATTCTATAGATTTCAAATTTTTATGAAGCCTTTTGAAATCGCTTTGAAATCTAGCTTGTATCTCTATTTTCTTATATATCATCATATATAATGCCATATACATGCAAGCTATGGACGCCAACCCTAAATTAGCGAAATCTGACTTCTGAATCAAATCCAGCTTGTATCTTAACTTTTGCATCTTCGCAATGTATATTGGCACATACAAGCACCCAATATACATGTTGCGGACCCCAAACCTTTATTTGCCACAATACATTTTCCTTTTCACATCTGGGTTGCATGTTCTTCCTTTGCATATGACCAATGTATGTCGCATATACAATGTGAACATACAAGCAGATTACACATACAAACAACAGACTTCAGCCTTATCAACCGGAATGCATGCTCATTTCAGATCCAGCTTGTATATTTGCGAATGCATATTTGATTTTATGGCGAACATACAATTGCTAAAATATTCAATCGGTGGGACCCACCTTTTGTATATCGGCCCCTTGCACTTTTCACTTTGCATATAGAAAATGTATACTGCATATACATTCCACTTTGTATGTGAGGTAGACCCCACCCAATGTATCTCCTGCTATATATGTTGTCGAATATACAAGACCCCTTGCATCTTTGCAAATATACATGTTTCTTTTTGCATATGCATTGACCAATGCATCTTTCCGTTGTATGTGGCGAATATATATTGCACTTGCATCTCACACATACAAACCCCTTTCACTGTAGCAAATGCATGCCAGCTACGTACATTTCCTCTTGTATGTTGGCTTGCATCTTTGCAATGCATATTTCCCTTGCACATTTCTAATATATCTTTCCATTGTATGTCTGAACATATAACACAAAATATACATGCAACCTGATATACAAGCACATAATATTCTCAGAATCTGCGATAGATTCCCCAAATGTACATGCAAACCCAATATGCATACAAAGATGCATACAACCATTTTTTACCATTTTCAAAGGCCGATTTGAACATTTTTGGACCCACCAATGTATATTTACACTTGTACATACAAGAACACAAACATGCAACAAATTTCACCATGACATAGAGTAATCTTGGACTTAGCATTCTTTTCTAAAGCACGACAGGAAAAGGCAGTAAAGCAATGCATAGGGGCCGGTCAACCAATGAATGCTAAGACATGAAGATGTAACTTAAACAACTAGGAACCTACTATAGGAGGTCAACTATAGAATACATAATATAATGCAGAAGGCCAAGGAAAAATAAACCTAAGGCACCAAGGGTTTGAAAGAATAAAATTATAGGCTTGTAAAATTGATTCAAAACCCTAACCCTAGGTGAGCACCACCATTGGCTCTGATTGGGGACGTGCAGGCGCGAGGCTGCAACGAGAACTAGACCACCCCGTGGTAGACCAGGCAAAACACAAAACTCAAAACACGACTGACTATATAAGGCATGTACAGACTACTTACACCTGATTTACAATGTGCACACAAGATATTCATTTATGAAAAGTAAGGTTTTAGGAACTGACCGTGCACAGGAAATTCCAGTAGTTCACCATTTAGGGCCTAGAGAAAGTATGAATCTTCTCCATGAGTATTGTTGATTTGATATGGGCCCATCCACAAGGGCTCAAATTTACCATGTTTGCCCTTATCATGGTTCTTTGCGTTCCAAATAAGGACCCAGTCATTTATCTGGAACTTCCTTTTTGTAGCCCTTCTGTCAAACAAATATTTCACCTTTTGCTATTTCTTGATATTTGTTTTCTGTGCCTCTCTTCTGATTTCATCCAGTGCAACTAGTTGATTTATCCTTTCATTCATTGAATCCTCAATCTCTTCATTATTTTCCTATATGAATTTATAAACTAGTAGGAGATTATTCATAGGAAACCTAACTATTGCACCATACACTAGCTCAAAAGGAGACCTTCCAATTACTTTCTTCACTGTTACTCTGTCAGCCCATAATGCCATCCTTAATTTTGAATCCCAAGCCCTTTTGTTTTTATCCACTATTCTTTTGATGATTTTCATGAGGCTTTTGTTACTTGACTCTACTTGACCATTTCCTTGTGGATGATATGGTGATGCATATGACAAATCAATCCCAAAATTGTTGCAAAAATCAACAAACTCACTAGATCTGAAACACATGGCATTGTCTGTGACCACTTTGTCTGGCACTCCAAATCTGATAACAATATGTTCCAAAATGAAATCCATCACCACCTTGCTTGTAGATTTCTTAGTTGGAATGGCTTCAATCCATTTAGTAAAGTAATCAGTAGCAACCAAAATCCAACTGTGTCCTCCACTTGATTTTTCTAAGATTTCCCCTATAAAATCAATTCCCCATTGCTGAAATGGAGCCTCCACAGTTATAGTTCTAAGGGGTAATGCACCTTCATACTTTAGTTTTATTGAGAACCTCTGATAGGGATCACACTTTCTTAACACCTTTTGTGCATCTGAGAAAAGAGTTGGCCACCAATAGCCAGCTCTAAGAATTTTGTGAGCTATTGTCTAGGCAGTATAGTGTCCACCACACATTCCTTTATGCATGTCATTTAAAATATTCTTAGCTTCATTTTCATCCACACACCTAAGTAATACACCATCAGGATTCTTCCAATACAACTCTCCCTAAATAATGATGTATTTGATTGCATGTAGCTTCAAGGTCCTTTTCTGACTATCACTGAGATGGGAAGGACAATTCAAATTCTACAAATAATATACAATGTCCTTGTACCATTCAGATTCTGACATATTAACAATTTCATTCTGAACTATATTCACTTGGCATGCCTCTAGACTTGACTGTGTCATCATCTTAGCCAAACCTTGTCCCCTTACCAATTTTGTGATATGTATTTCAATGTTGAACTCTTGTAATTTGTTTATCCACCTGCATCTTCTTCCTGTTACCTCCTGCTGAGTAAAAATATCTTTAACTGCTGCATGGGGCACATAGGCAATTATCTAAGAGCCCACTAGATATGGCCTGAAGCTTTTGACTGCTTTAACCAATGCATATGCCTTCTTCTCCATGATATCATATTTCAACTCAGCTACCTGCAATGACATGCTGAAGAAAGCAATAGGTTGTTCGAAACCATCTTCATTTTTCTGTAATAGACATGTAGCAACATTGTGAAAAGAAGAAAATGAGAACAATTGAAGTGGCTTGGAAACATTAGGAGATCTTAGTACAAGAGCCATCTTTATAGCTTCTTTGATGTTCTAAAATGATTTAATTGCTTCACTCTCCCATTTGACAGGTTCACCTTTCTTCAACATCTTAGAAATATCTTTTGTGATTTCTGCAAAATTGGGAATGAATCTTCTAACAAAATCAATCTATCCAAAGTAAGACTGAATGCCTTTCACTGTTGTGGGAATTTGAATCCTATCAATTGCAGCAACCCTTTCAGGATCAATTATAACTCCATCCTTGGAGACAATATGTCCCAAAAGCTTTCCTTCCACTACCCCAAAAGTACATTTCTTTGGGTTAAGTGAAATGCCATATTCTAGTGCTCTAATAAAAATCTGTTCTAAGAGCATATAGTGCTACTCCTCCCTTTTTGAATATGTAGTTAAATCATCTTGATATATAGCCAAGATTGAGTCAATCAATCCTACAAAAGCAACATCAATAGCCCTCTAAAATGTAGCACCTGTATTTGTTAGTCTGAATGGCATTCTCACATATACATAGGTTCCCTATGGAGTGGTAAAGGCAGTCTTGTATTGTTTAGATTCTTTTACCTTCACCTAATTGCATCCTGAAAATCCATCCATCATGGATAAAAGCTCACAACCAGTTACTTTCTATAGCATAGCCTCCATGTTGGGCAATGGATAATTATCCTTTAAAGAAGATACATTCAGATTTCTAAAGTCAACACAAAGTCTTATATCACCGTTCTTTTTTCTAACTGGGACAATATTGGACACCCAAGTTGAGTGTCTGATAGGCACAATTATTCTAGCCTCTCTGAGCTTCATAAGTTCTTACATTTTTGGAGCCAAAGTTGGGTTGATAGGTCTTTGTTTCTATCTGAATGGCTTCATTTCAGGCTTCAAAGGGATCTCATGCTGGAATAAGTCTTCTCTATAAGATTTTATGTCCTCATATGACCATGCAAAGACATCCTTATATCTTTTCAACAATGCAAGTAACATGTTCCTAATGTGTGGCTTGAGCTGCTTGCCAATATATACCTTTTTGGGGCCCTGATGTGTCCCCAAGTCTATCTCCTCCAAGTCATTCTTGTTTGTAGGAGATGCCTTTGTAACAAACTAGTCTCTATTATCAAATGTTCTCTCTAAAGCAACTAACCCTCTGGGGATTTTGTTTGTTTTAAGATGAATTACTTCTTTCCCCAAAAGAGTTTCTTTTCCATCCACAACTTCTACAAAATTTTGAAAATCAATTTCTTGGTTCTCATATTCATCTACACAGTGCAAGAACCTCAACAAATCTTTATCATCATCAAATACTTGCCAACTACATATATTTTCTAGTACTGCAGGTCTAATTTTAACCTCAACATTTGTAACATCAGAAAGAGTAATATCATCCGGCGTTATGGCCACATTAGCTAAAAAATCTGCCATGACATTTTTTGATCTTTCTATCTAGTTTATTGAAAAAGCATCAAATAATTCAACTGTGTCCCACACAGCATGCTTATACTATTTTAACCTCTTATTCTTTGAAGCATACTTATCTCTAACCTGGGAAACAATTAATTCTGAATCTCCAAATACTTTTATTATCTTAATTCCATGCTTCAGAGCAACATTCAATCCTAGTAACAGAGCTTCATATTCTGCAATATTATTTGTACAGGCAAACTTTAACAGGAAAGAAAACTTTAGAAGCTTACCAGATGGAGACAAAAACACAACTCCAGCACCAAAACCTTCCTTTGAACAATCTCCATCAAAATACATAGTCCAAAGACCCTGTTGGTCAAGCTCTTGAATGCAAGTATCTCTCCCTTTACCTCCTTGATCATCTAAGACAACTCTAAAATTTTCATAGTCAGTGTCCATAAATCAGGCATGTTCCTCTGAATCTTGATCATCAACTATTTCTAATGATCTTTCTTCTCTAACCAGTCTGACATCTTTGCCATTCATTGGGATCATTGCATATGATAGATCTAATTGCATACTTCCACCAATCAATGATGCCCATCTTCTTAACAACAGCATACCATATTGTGGCTTTATGTCAACCATTGTTATGTTCATTCTGTATGTTTTTTCTGGATATGTTACTAACCTAAAATCCACATCCTTCATGATTCCAATAACTGGTACCTCCCTAGCATCCATTGCATAGCATTTTCTACATGCTTTATCTATCTTCAATCCAGGTTGTTGCATGATAGCCAAAGGCATAATATTTGTTGATGCTCTAGAATCAAGCATACAATTCCTGATTGTCTTTCCATTAATAACAAGGGAGACATAAAATGGCTCAACCTGTGATCGACATTTTGTCATTGTCACCCCCAGATAAACCTCAGGAACCTCATCCTCATCAATACACAAAGCCTACTTCTTGCCTTGGGTTTCAACATTCTGTTTACCCTGACAAGCTACTCCTGAAATCAGGGACAATGCTTTATTTCTGATTTCTTCAATTTTTATCATCTCCATCAACGAAATAGAGATCTTTACCTAGGATAAAGCTTGAGCCATGGTTTTACTCTTATCTTGAGCTGGTCCAGCTTTAATCTTAGCGGTCTTCTGACTGTTATCCAAAACCTAAGAACTCTTACTCTGATCCTCATTTTGGGGGACTTTATTTTCTGGTCTTTGAGAATCATGACCTATTTTTTGCTTAGAATTTTGCTTATCATTGTTCCATTGCTTCTTATGTGGTTCAATCCCTTTATGATTGTGCTTTGGTTGATTCACAAAGGTGCGTTTTGGTTGACGTGAATCATCCACCTAAACTTTACCTATGAGGTTATAATTTCTTTTGACCTGAGCTTCTGCCATAGCTGTGAGAGCTCTAATTTCTTCATCAGAAGGCCTTCTCAAATTATTTAGAAAAATGTGTGAGTCCTGAGCATAAGCATGGTTATCTTCATCATCTTTATCACAGGGAAACTACTGGTAAACCTGAGTCCCATAACTCATATTTTCATCTACATCATATGAAGAACACTCCCTATTTGTGGACAACATATTTACATTATCATCCTCCATACAATGTGGCTCATTGCATTCATCACAGGCAACAACATTATTATATAGAGATTGAGCAATCATACATTGCGACTGTGAATGAAGCATCTGACATATTATGCACCATGGGGTGTCATCAACAATATTAACAGGCTTCTTCAAAGGATCAGGAGTCTCTTTTGCATTTTGGGCTCTTTGATTGGTGTTGTTGTTATGTGGGAGAATGGGTTTACCATTATGCCAATTAGTATTATATGGCATATCATGCAATGATGGTCTCTTTTCTTGTCTTTTGTAAATTTGCCTGTCAGGACCTATTCCCTTTTCATTTTTAGCAAGTCTATAACTTAAGTCCTTTACAACAGTTGTCAATTTATCTAATTTTTCCTCAGAAGTAGATGCATTACCTTGAGTACTTTGAGATTTATTATTTGGATTCTGCAGAATCTTCACATCATCCCTTCTGTTTGTTTTACCAGATGCTTTTCTATTATTTTCAATGTTGGTTGCAATTCTAAAAGCATCCCTAAGGCTAGCAGGACCCTTATCTCTTAATCCATAAGCTATTTTAGCATCAAAATCATTTATATACAACACTATGCACATTGGTTCATTAGGTCTCATATCAGGTGGTAATTTGTTCAACACTTTAGTGAATCTAGCATTAAAATCTGCAACCTACTCATTTGACCCCTTAGTAATACTAGTAAATTCATTTACAAAAAAGCTTGGATTAGTCTTATCACCATACTGCTCCTTAAAAATCCTTCTGAAATTATCCCATGATGAGACACTTCTGTCAGGCAGACCTTTATACCATTCTCTAGCTTCATCAACTAAGGATTGCATAAACAATTTCATAGAAACATCTTCATGCTCAACCTCAAAGTTGTCCATCACATTTTGAAAAGCCTTCAAGTGATCTTCACCTGACACAACATTGTTTCCTGAAAACTTTGGCACCGACGGCCTCACATGTTTGTCAATGGGATTAGGTTAGCCAGGAATACCATAAAAAACAAGCTGCCTGAATCTGTCCAGCTACATAGGTTGTCTACCAAACTGATTAACATTAGCATTCCTATCTGTATTATGATTTCTCACATTATTTAATGGTACCCTAACATTGTTTACATTCTATCTCTGATCATTTTACTGATGATGGATTTCATTTCTTTGCTGGTTTCTCAACACATCTGCATTATCAAGGGTGGGGACTGAATTATATTGAGCAATTTTCAGAGCTTGTACCCTTTGTCTCATTTCATCCCTAATCTTCACTGCCTACAGATATTCTAATTCAGCCCTCAGGATTTTGATTTCTTTAGCTAATTCTTCATCTTTGGGCATAGAAGAGGATGGTCCCTTTCCATATTGGTCATCATCATCATCTCTTGGGGACTCAGTTTCTTCAAATCTGTTAGTGGGATCTAAGAAAGGGCATTCCCAGAACACTTTTGACCTCATTCTCAATCTGTCACCTTGTCGTCTCTCAAATACAACCTAGATTTCAACCTTAGTGTTTAAAAAATAAGGTATTGTCTGCTCTGAAGATCCTGGATTGTCTTGAATATTATCATTACTTCTAGGAGAACCTTCTTGACTGGCTTGAACAATCCCTTTCTTCCTGTACATCATTTTTCTGGGTAATTCTTTAGATAGAGGATTATGTAGGGATCTTCTCCCTTGCATACAAATTTTCACTTTACTGGTTGGGAGAATGTTCGGAGTCACCACCTACAACTAAGAATTAATTCTTTTAAATCAGGGTTCTTCCTAGCAGAGTCGCCAAATCTGTTTGATTTTTTTCCCAAACTGGATACTTCCCAGTTATCCCTACAAGGTAGCCATCATTGATTAATAAGATTTCTGGGCCAGGGGCCAACAGTACAGGAGATAGACTTTATAAATATCTCCTCTTCTTCTTTAGGCTCTACAGAACCAAGGGGGGTATTCCCTATTCAACATCTAAAACATACGCCTGTGAGATTACTTGGATGTTGATGCAAAATAGATAAATCCTTTCTTATGCAGACCAAATCTATGAAATAAGTGCAAAGGTGCTAGCTTTGGGCCTATGTTCAGTTGTGAATCAGAGGATTTTGGTCCTAAAAAACTACTTCTAATGTCCTATAGGTTTGTATTTGAAGTTTGAGTTTGTTTGGTATTTGGATGCAAGACTGGGACTTTGGGTTGTAACCTAAATACAAGACCAAACTAGAGCCTATCCAGGGCTCGGAGTCAATATGTGTGTGTGTGTGTGTGTGTGTGTGTGTGTGTGTGTGTGTGTGTGTGTGAATGTTTACCATAGACGTAAAACAAAAATTAGATTTCAAGGGGGTTTTGTAATGTCTGTCTTACAGACACTACCCTAGACTAAGTATTCAGTTATTTCTGCTTACAAACATCCTCACTGCACAATATATTCATCCCAACACTTAACCCAAAACATTTTAATCTACTCCTTGAGCATAAGTAAAAGATCAAGCATTCAACATAGCAAACCTATGTCCTAGAATCTCAAACACCCCTTAGCTTTTTAGATTCTGAAGAACACATTCAACTTAGAGACAAATAACAAAATACATGCAATGAAGCATTACTCATTTAAATCAACATGAAACTGATGAATTCTATGTATAAAATATTCAACATACAACTCATAAACTCACAAGGCACCAGAACAGAGCCACCAATGAAGTTGTATCTTATTACAGCACCAAAATTTATCTAGTTTTCAACAACCTAAAATGAGTGACATAGTTTGCATTTTATAGCAAGACTGTGTACTTAGCAATAATTACATGGCACTTCAAAATTTGCCAGAAACACTGCACCATCAGAATGGCGCCCAAAATAATCAATGCAGCAGGGGGAACAAAGAGGGAAAAGCAGGTGCAATCAGGAACAGCACTGCCGCCTGAAGACTTTCCTCATCAAATTTGGTGGTTGGCCAATCAATCACACCCCTACCTCTCTGTAGATCACCATTAATGGCCCAGCTACCCACAGCCTCCTTTGAAATGCAGTAGCGAATGCATAAGAAGTTTTCCCACCTGAAATGCGGCCATAGACAAAGAGAAATCCTTTGCTGCTTGAAAGTTTAAAACCGACTGTCAATTTTCCTCCTATTGCCAAAAATCAATGATGCCAAAACACACTGAAAAGTCACCAACCAATCAGAACGTGCCATGTAGGCACCCTATGCTTCTATCGCTAACTTTTCCACCATCTATTTTACCTTTTTCACCCTTGTACATTTCTCTTTGCATATCTTCTTTGTATATTGCAGACACAAACGCAATATACATTCTACAGATTTCAAATTTTTATGAAGCATTTTGAAATCGCTTTGAAATCCAGCTTGTATCTCTATTTCCTTGTATATCAGTATATACAATGCCATATACATGCAAGCCGCGGACACCAGCCCTGAATTAGCCAAATCTGACTTTTGAATCAGATCTGGGTTGTATCTTAACTTTTGCATCTTTGCAATGTATATCGGCACATACAAGCACCTAATATACATGCTGCAGACCCCAAATCTTTATTCACCACAGTACATTTTCCTTTTTGCATCCAGGTTGCATGTTCTTCCTTTGCATATGACCAATGTATGTCGCATATACAATGCGAACATAAAAGCAGATTACACATATGAACAACGGACTTCAGCCTTATCAACGGGAATGCATGCTCATTTCAGATCCAACTTGTATATTTGCGAATGCATATTTGATTGTATGGCGAACATACAATCGCTAAAATATGCAATCGGTGGGACCCACCTTTTGTATATCGGCCCCTTGCACTTTTCACTTTGCATGTAGTGAATGTATACTGCATATACATTTCTCATTCTATGTGAGGTAGACCCCACCCAATGTATCTCCTACTATGTATGTTGCCGAATATACAACACCCCTTGCATATTTACAATGTATATTTCCCTTGCACATTTCCAATGTATCTTTCCATTGTATGTCTGAACATACAACACAAAATATAAATGCAACCTGATATACAAGCACAGAATATTCTTAGAATCTATGATAGATTCCCTAAATGTACATGCAAACCATTTTTACCATTTTCAAAGGCCGATTTGAACATTTTTGGACCCACCAATGTACATTTACACTTGTACATACAAGAACACAAACATGCGACAAATTTCACCGTGACATAGAGTAATCTTGGACTTAGCATCCTTTTCTCAAGCATGACAAGAAAAGGTGATAAAGCAATGCATAGGGGCCGGTCAACCAATGAATGCTAAGGCATGAAGATGTAACTTAAACAATCAGGAACCCGCTACAGGAGGTCAACTGCATAATAGAAAATACAATGCAGAAGGCCAAGGAAAAATAAACCTAAGGCACCAAGGGTTTGAAAGAATAAAAATATAGGCTTGTAAAATTGATTCAAAACCCTAACCCTAGGTGAGCACCACCAAGAACAACCAATTTAATGTGTACTCTCACAATCACATTTTAGATTTTCAATTATAACATCCCATAACACAAAGACCAAAGTAACATACTATTCATATAACAATAAGTGTAACCAAGAACTATACTTAAATATATAAAATTCTACAAATTCAAGCTTTAATAAAATACAAATCCAACTATTTTTAAAAAATAAATTAACAAACTAATCCATTAAGAAGTGAAGCACTATACACATATTATTTATACACCTATGATAGGTAGGAGTGCAAAAAATCATGCAAGACAAGTGATGCAGTCATGGATGGAGGATCCAATGAAGGACTATCCAACAATGCAAAAAATAAAACAACACTCAATTATGCAGTCTAAACTCAATGAAAACAACAAAAAATGATATAAATGTTATTACTTCTTAGTCACGAATGAATTATAATCCATGACGGGCTTCCAACATGATAGGCCTCAATTGTTTGATTAAAATACAATTCCCAAACTTGACCTCTAACTCTCTCTACTAACTCTGTTGCTCTCAAATGGTTATAAATATGTCTATATAGCAATCTCAAACCTTGTGAATGATATTAGTCGGCCTTAAGGTGGTGCAAAGCCTAATACTTGTATGAAATGTATAGTCAACCAAACGTGAAGGTAGAATCTTTCAAATTGAATGTGGTGATGATGGATCATTAAAACATGATGTGTTGCACACCATAAGCACTCCAGAGTATAGTATATCATGGAATATGTTTTCCATTTCTATCATAAACTATAGAAAAGCTACCACACGCTATGAACAAATTTGAGTGTAATCTTTTCAAGCCTAGTAAGGTTTTAAAACTAATATATACCTTTGTGGTGATCAAAACTTATGAAAAGTGAATATGAAATTTTACTTGATCATTGCAGTACATATATTCCTGTTATGCATGAAAAGTGGGAAAGGGATAAAGTATTGTTAAGGTATATCTAGATAAACCCTCCTTTCACAATAAAATTCAAGGACAACAACTAAGCAAAGTCACCATAGATGAATGAGGACTCAACTATAGGTTTATGTACTCAAGAATGATATGGAAAGATAGATTAGATTGGTAGATTTGTCATACCCTAATTCAAATAAGCCTCAAACCCTAATTATAATTAAATCAGGTATAGACGAATAGAATGCTATAGATCACCAGACAGAAAGACACTTAGGAAGGATCATAAACATGCCAGAAGTTGGATTTCTATAAATAGAAACTTTGTGGACTATGGGGTGGGCACCCAAGTCCAATAGGGTAGTTTTTTTATAGATCTAGAATAGTAAGGTGTGTTGGATGATATCTTGAGCCTGATTTCAGGATGAATCCTATTGGGAGGACTACAGGATGGGTGCCCTAGTCCAATAGGGTAAAATATCAGCAAGTTTCCTCTAGATCTTGAATCCTTACCCTCTAAATTGCTTCTCTGCTCCTGCACTTCTCCAAATCTCACAACTACAACCTGCATTCACAAAGAGAGGGATTTGGGGGTTGTGGTATTTAGAAGCTTGCCTTGGTCAAGCCCTGGAATGACATTTAAGTCTTCCAACACCATTGTTAGATAGAGTGTGTGCCCAATGGAGAATAGAGGCCAAAACAATGATGAAATAAAATGATTGAAGCACAAATAGATATCACCTTAGAGGTGAAGCCCTCATCGAGATGAAGATCCTTCAAACCATGAGGAGATGGATTGATGAAGCCAAATCTGCAATAAACAAACACAATAACAACACAATGAAAGCTTTGAAATCCCTTTGCTCAATATCATAAGTTCACATTATCCATTTAGGTGTAAAATGAAGTCATAAACTCACTTATATATACTTTCCCAATAACATTTGTAATTTAAATTGAATAGGCTAAAAGAGAGAAATCTTTTGAGAGGACCCAAGCTGACATATTAAAATTTTAAACTTAGCAAATTAGCCTGGACTTGGGCGCGGGCACCCAAGTCCCAAGGCTATTTTTTGGTCTTGATTATCATTTAGAGTGGACCCCTAAGTCACATTTAACATGGGTTTTGGGGGAAATTTCTCCAGGATAAGTATTAATCTTGCATAATATAAATGAGGGGGCCTAGGAGCTAAACTAGGATGTAAAAAGGCATCAAGTTACTTTTTACTCCATAACAATTCCCAACCATGAGGTGAGATGTGCATCTGAAATCAAATATGGTAGGATTTGTAGTGATGACCAATGGTTGAAAATCCTGTAAATAAACAAATAAAGTGAGAAAAATATTTTTTGTTGATGTAAGATTACTTTTATAACCTGGGATTCTTCTACATCAAAAACTTAGGGTTGTTGAAAAGTGAGCCCCTCACTTTCTAGTGGCTAAAGGGTAACCAAGACAATATACCTTAGCCTTAGAAATCCAACTTGAATCTTCTCCTAGTCTTCTTCTTCATTTTACCAAGTATTCCTCATACTTCTTCTTTTTGGTGCTCCAACCAAACCTACTATCCAAAATATCTTCAATCTCCTTCCTTCACTAGTGTGGAATTTTAATTTTCCACTATACTTCTACATTACACTTCTTTGAATCCCTTTCTTGATACCAATATAGATCTACAACATTGAATACTAGTGATATGCCCAATTCTTTGGATAGCTCTACTTCATATGAATTTACTAAGCCAAATCTCTTCATAATTCTATAAGGACCACACTTCTTCATCTTTAACTTGTTTTATGTTCCAACTAGAATTCCTTCCTTCCTGAGATATACCATCACTTCTCCAACCAAAAAATCCTTGTGTTTCCTTTTCTCATCAACCTTTTCCTTATATCTACCATTCATCTTCTCCAAATGACTCCTTACCTCCACATTCACTTCTTTCATATTTTCTACAAATTCTTTTGTTTCTATTCTTTTCTTCTCTTCCTTAGTGATATATCTTAACTTTGATACATTTATTAGACTACTTCCATATGTAATCTCAAGTGGTGATTTCCATGTACTCTAGTGTACTGAATTGTTGTATGGAAAATCTTATGTGGTAAAATCATATCCCAATTCCTTGTCTTTTCTCTAGCTAGACACCTCAATAGATTACCTACACTCTTGTTTACAAGTTTTGTTTTTCCCTCAATTTATGGGTGATATGCTAAACTAAATTTCAAAAATGTCTTCATCTTCTTCCACAATGTCTTCCAAAACTATCTACAAATTTTGTGTTCATATCTAAAACTATACTCTTTCACAAACCATGCAACCTCACAAATTCCTTGAAAAATAAATTAGCTATATGTACATGATTGTTCTTCTTACATGGAATGAAATGTGCCATATTAAAAAATATGTATACAACTACACATATTGAATCATACCATCTCTATGTTATTGGCAATCCTAGTAAAAAATCTATACTCATGTCTTCGCAAGGTCTCTCTAGTACTAGTAATGGATGATACAAACCAACACTTTTACTACTTCCTTTGCAATCTGACAAGCACTGCAACCTTGGAACAAATTTCCTAGCATCCTTATATATTTAGAGTTAAAAATAGTTCTCTCACCAATGCAACTATCTTGTCTACTATAAAATGTCTTGCTAGACAACTTACATGCTTATCCTTCATCAAATTTTCTCTCATTGAACTCCTTGGAATACATAATTGTCTACCCTTAAATAACATCCCATTTTAAATCAAGTACTCTAACCACTTACTTCTATCCATGCTAACCAGATCCTTACACGTCTTCCATGCATCTGTTAAATTAGGATCAACTTCTTACAAATGCTTTAGATTTTCAAATACAACTACTTCCTCTCTCATTTCTATCAATAAATTATATCTCCTACTGAGTGCACCAACAACCTTGTTTGATTTTACACTCCTATGTCTCAACACAAAACTATTCCTTGCTATTGTTTTTGGGATTGAATCAATTAAATAAACTACTAGGTCAAGTTATTATTCCCTCACAACCCATTTCATGTGTCTTTGGTTCAACTTACCTTGTCTATTCAAATATTGTAGTGCTTGATGATCAATGTACAACACAAACTCCTTTAACAACAATAATGTCTTCACTTCTTTAATGCTTAAATCATGGTATAAAATTCCTAGTCATAAATTGAATATTTTTTCCTCACATCATTTAATTTCTCACTGAAATAGGCTAGTGGATCCATTTTCAAAACTTCAGGTGAGATTACAAATCCCAAGTTTACCAACTCCTTCATGAAACTATATTTCTTTAAATTTATTAGCAACTTCTCCTCTCTTAATCTTTGAAACACTAACCTGATACACCTTATATGTTCTTCCTAGTCTTACTAAAAATCAATGTATCATCCAAGAAAACAATCAAAAACATACCCAAAAAGTTCTTCAATACCCCATTCATCAATATCATAATTGTATTCAGTACATTATTCAACCCAAAAGGCATGACCAATCACTCATACAACCCTTCATGACTCTCAAATGTTATCTTCCATTCATCTCCTTCTCTTATCCTAATCTGATGGTAGCCACTCTTCAAATCAAACTTTGTAAATTATTTTTCTCCGCTCAAATAATCAATTATGTTATCCATCCTTGGTAATGGGAATTTATAGCTTATAGTGATCTTTTAATTTCCCTAGAATTAGTACACATTCTCCATTCACCATCCTTCTTGGGTGCTAGTATCATTGGTATTTCACATGGACTCAAAATTTCTCTGATCAACCCCTTCCTCAACAACTCCTACACTTACCATCTCAATTCTTCATTCTCTGCTAGTGTCATCCTATGTGGTGCTTTATTTGTAACAGTTTCTCCTAGAATTAGATCCATACAGTTATTGATATTCCTTACTAGTGGTAATCCATCTTGAATAATATCTGATGGAATATGTCTTTGTAATCTATTAGTAATTTTGATTTTTTTGTAGTATCTCCTCATCACTTGCAGTCGTGTTCTTTGCACTTGTGATGCTACATATCTTAGGAATCAATGAAAAAAATACATTCTCATGTCTTAGACCATCTAATAATCTTCTCCCATCTACCAAACAAATTATAAAATTACTACACATGTGATCTTCTCCGTGTTTCAATGGAACTAACCTATGCCTTCTTCCATTCTTTGTTATAGTGTAATTATTTTCTCTCCCATCATGTATGGCACTTGTATCGAATTACATGGTCTCCCTAACAACAAATGGTATACATCAATCAAAATTATGTCACATAAGACATCATCATTACATGTTCCTATCTTGAATCTCACCAAACATTATTCTTTGACAATCACCTTCTGTTCCCTTTGTAACCCACCAATCTTATATGGATTTGGATGTTCTAACCTCTTTAATTTCAATTTATCCACCATTTCTTAAGATACTAGGTCATTTTTACTACCACTATCAATAACAACTTTACAACAACTACATCCTACTTTGTATTGATTCCTCTTTGCCTACCACTATCAATAACAACCTTACAACAACTACATCTTACTTTGTATTGATTCCTCTTTGCCATCCTACTTCAACAAAGGTTTCCTCATGATAAGTGATTATCAATTATTTGTTCATGTTCTGATTTAGGTGATCTCTTAGGTTCTTCATCCACACGTGTAGTTCTTGCATTACTTTCTACTCTCTTAGTTGTGTTTCCTTGGATTTGATAACATTTAAATGCTCGATGTCCTTCTCCTCCACACTTCAAATAAGTACCTCTTGTTGGCCTCATTTTTTACCCTACAAATTTTAAATCTTTTACACTCATTGAATTCATATATGTCGTCAAGTCATTATCTCACATTATGTCTTAATTTTCTAAATCACATGTTAAACTTCTCTATTGTGTCAACTTCTTTGAGTAGATAAATTTTAAATACTCGCATCATTTGGTCCTGGTCATAAATGTTCTCTATTATTTTTAAACATTAAATCACTTGCCAAATCAAAATCAGTAATTTATGTTCATAGTCACAAGTAATTTTTTTTTTAAAGAAAAGAGTGGTAAACCACCCAGACTAAGTATTATATTAAATAAAATTGAATACAAGAAAAAGGGAGGCAAAGGCCTTAACCCAGATGTCATATAATAAAGCCAGCTAAACATAACTGCTCGGGATTAACACATCCCCAAAAAAAAGATCTGCCAACGGTCACTTTGGGCCTGGTTAGCAAGGAGGGGATTAAGATGAAGAGACCTAAAAGAGACATTAAAGATTCACAAAACCGCTCAGGAGTCTTCCTGTTAATCTGTCAGAGAAGGGCACTAATGAGCTCAGGCTACAACCGTTGATGTACCTCAGGTGTTTACAAACATTTAAAACGGGGATTTGAATTTGAGTTGTATGCCATTTGCATCTGAAGCCAAAATGATTATTTCCTTGTACAGCAAGAAATTTTTTGAGCACTATAATTCTATGGAAGCCACTAGATAATATTAAATGGTGTGATAAAGCAGAAGAATGAAAATGAAAACCATTTGGCAAAGTGGTACTAGAATGCCCAACATTAGTAGCAATAGAGCAATAAACAACAGGACTCAAATTTTTATAGACTTCTATGTATGTTCATTCCTTTCCCAGCCTGAAGACGACCATGATTTTACACGACTGGTGGCAACTGTCGCCTCTCAAATCCAATCACATCGAAATACAAAAAAAAGAAATGCAGTCCCACAAAGCATTCCCAACCAAAAACCCAAAACGTCCAAATGAAAGACATAACTGAGAAGAGCTCCCAGTGGCACTCCAAAAATGAAATACGATATGACATTCACATAAGCAATGATCTATTGCTTTCCTATTCCAATCGCCACACCAGAAGCAGTGCTAAAATCAAACAAACCTAAAGGAGGGCTCTTAGTGCTAAAAAACAACCTGAAAATGCTTTCTGAAGATCAAACGTAGCAATCGGACCCTCCAACACCAGTCTTTGCAACCACCCAGCTAAAACCCAATATCAGGAGCCAGAGGGGCACAAAACACCCTTTATCTAGGAGGGCATATTGGAAAAGATCACCAGAATAGATTACACCACATCCATCCAAAAAGAAGCACCAACAAATCAAACCTCCATGCACAAAATCCCCATAAAACAGATGTGCAACCCCTCAAAGACACAAAACTGGAACCACCGCTCCCATACTTCATATTGGGGCAAATAAGGGGATATTGCCCTTAACAGTCAGGGGAGAAACAATCATTACCCAGGGGAGAGTAATCTCCCCTCTTCTCCCACAATATCTTCTCCAACACAGAATGATGATCTGTCCTTTTTTCTTCCCCAACCCACTTGCTCTTAACTCTATGATTTTTCTTACTGCGTCTAAGAGGGGTAAACTTTA
The DNA here is from genome assembly GCA_027924645.1 of Cunninghamia lanceolata. Lineage (NCBI taxonomy): Eukaryota > Viridiplantae > Streptophyta > Pinopsida > Cupressales > Cupressaceae > Cunninghamia > Cunninghamia lanceolata. The sequence goes on from BSBN01001332.1 coordinate 2,958,356, forward strand.
ATTTCTTGACTTGATTAGACCAAAACAAACCAAGGTTTGTCTTACTTGTTAGATCAAAATCCTCATGAAGAAATTTGTCATCCATGTCATCATAGAAATCAGAACATACACCAAGGCATGCGTCATCAATCATGGGTCTCAAGGCTTGTTCTAAAGCATTAGCCTCTCTTGACCAAAAATCCTTATCCTCCTCCAAAGCTTCCTTAACTCCATCCTTTTGCAAAATCCAATGCCTTAGCTGACAATCCTCATTCACAAAATCCCCATTTGTTATTGAATCTTTGTCGCTAAAGTAGTCTATGCCCACTTCATCCCCAGAAGAGGGTGGGATCAGTACCTGTAGGTCCACTGATCTGTCAATATCCATTCCTGAATCAGAGAAGTGAGGCTCACTTGATAGGTGAGACCGAGGACTATCCTCAGGGGCATAGCTTAGGTCCAGAGACTTCTCCTTACCCAAAACCTCTCTGCTGGCAGCCAAACTATAGCATCCCTCCTCTTCTCCCTCTACTCCCTCAATACCCTTAACCAAAGGATTACCCAAAACAGAGAGATTTTCCAAGCTAGCCTTTGCAATGGTGGTGTGAGGTGTCACAAGAGGGTCTTGGAAAGAAACCCTTTTGGAGCAAACCTTACCATGGCCTTCATTTTCATTCTTAGACTTCCTTCGCCTGCCACTCTTTCTTACTAAGACCGACAATTTCTTACCAGCTTTGGGAATTAGATTTGTCTGAGAAATACTAGAGATCTTTTCGGCTCTATATCATCCTCCTCTATAAGAACCTCTCCTACAATCTCATCATAAATGTCATATGATACCTTGTTCAAAACTTCATCAAGCAACACTTTCAAGCTCTCATCGTCTTTAGCTTGCTCATTAGGGTAGATAGAAGGGCCTCCATTTGTACTATTTTCACCCTTCCTAGCCTGCTCTGGGAGCTGCCTCTCTATGTCTTCAACTTCATGCCAGTCCTCTATCAAAACCTGACGTTCAGGTCCATCTTCTCCAGAGCTTGTCTCTTCCCTTCCATCCTGCAAGTCAAGTTGTTCCTCTCCTTCAGGCATGGACCTTTCTATGGCCAGAGTCCACTCCACTGCTTTATCAACAATACTAAGAGCCCCCATTGGAAAAATAAAATCTCCCTTCTTCAATGGCTCAGTTGAGGTATTTAAGATTTGATTCTCCACACTAACCAAAGGGTTGGGCCTTGGGGGTGGGGAGAGAGCAGCTTGGAGACTAATCGGTTCCTCTTCATCCCTTGAAACCACTTGATCCTGGGTAGAAAAGCTCATCTTTGCTATAGATGTCAAATTTTGAAAAGCCTCTTGAATCATGTTGACTTCAGGTTCCTGAGGGAAGGAGATGACCTTAGGGGAGACTTTTGTCTTCCCATAATTTAAAAAAGCATTTAACCTTGAAAGGTCATTAGGTCGTAACCCCTCTTCGAACATAATCTCTTGTTCCCAAAATCCTTCTAAAGTTTCTAATCTTATTCTTTTTGGCAATAGTTCTTTTGTCTCCAAAAGGATGCATATTCTAATGGAAGAGGAGCTAATGGAATTTGATGCAGAGTGGAACGCAACGGAGGCAACCTAACAGGAAGGAGCTGCCAACAAAACAAACAGCATGATAAAATTCTCTATCGGCTGAACCTCATCATCATATTTCCTAACAACACCAACTGCATCATCATATTTCAACAGCATCATCATATTTCAACAGCATCATCATATTTCGGATGATTGCAAATATCCTCCTGTCGACTACTATTTACCTCCTTCGACTGTCGCCTATCATCATCATCATGATAATTAGCGGGCGCAAACATCCTCCGGTTGCACTGTTCATCGGGTGCCAAACACAAGCGGCATCATCATGATATTCAATATCACCTTCGTCAGCAGGATATCCAAATATCCGGTTGTCCAAATATCCTGATGACGTTCCACTTCAACAACTTGCCTTCGATGCTTCACTGCCCGACGATACAAGCAACAGCATCATGATATTGTTCATCCGGTTCTTCGAAACCTCCTGATGATGCTAATACAACTTCCTGCCTACGCCGATACCTTTCCACTTAGCGACAACAGGATAAACCCGCATAGAGGGATTTCCTAATATCCTGATGACGATGACGTCATATCCTGATGACGATGACGTCACACATCATCCTGATGAACTCTTCAACACTTAGCCAAAAAAACTCAACTTTCACACCCGCATCCGTTAGCGATATGCGGATGATGACCTTCCCCGAGAGATGATCCTGACTGCGATATATACACTGAGTATATATCCAACTCAAAACATCATGATGCACCTGCAACATGCAAATTTCAACAACTTCATGACCCGATCCTGATGGCGATGGATTCGCGGATGATGTTGCGGCTCGTTCCGACTAGAAACGCACATGCAGACTCCTGTGTATCCTTCCACTGCATGAAAACACTCACAACCGCATAATTTCACAAAGATCATGTGACGACCCGCCGGATCACCTCCAAACCAAAATCTAACAGTTTATCTTCTAGACCTAGCACATGAGGATGCTAGGCTGATTTACAGCATGCTTCTACCAGATCTCCTGAACAATGCAATGCATAAACAGAAAACACAAATACAACCTAAGCTATGATACAGGACCATTCCACCGATTTGCAGGATCAACCGGTGGAAGGGTTGAAAGTGGTCATTAGCTTGCAAAATGGAAAGGAAATCAACACAGATGCAAACAGATAATGCAAAAGACGAGATCTTATTCAATTGAAATTCAATGTCCTGAATACAGCTTGACAATGTCTGAACTGCTCTCCTGAATCTCAATTCAACACCCGTACATCAATATCAAAACTATATCAAACTATATCTCTAAACCCTACAGATCGAAGGTATATATAACAAATCCTTCGAGTACTACTAACATCACTTCCCAGCGGCTGGGAGCTTCCAAGCGGCTGGGAGAGAGGACAGCTCAGACTCTCTTATCCCGATCTCTAACTGCCTACACATACTCCTATGCTGAACTATTACAGTGGACCTTATTACATGATAAGTCAAACATACTAAAAATAGATTATCCCGTCAGCATGATGATAACTATCCAACATCCTGATCATGTATGTCATCATGCGGACCTATATCCTGATCATGCGGACCTATATCCTGATCATGTGCGGGTGCTCCTGCACCAGAATTTAGATTAAAATCCACCTCCTGATAGACCCACAGTGTATTACCAATACACAACAAGGTTTTGGGGTCTCTACACTCCATTAGCAGGTATGGGAATTGAAGCCATAATGGAAGCAAAGGCATGTGATCTTTTCCAATATGAAAGTTAGGTTTCCAAACTTGACAAAAAACCATCGTCTGATCAAATTTCTAGTCTCTTTTCTAGGACTTTATCCCTATTCTCCTTATTGAAAAAGACAAAGGAGAAAAAGTCATTCCCTAGTATCCCAAACTCCTTAACCTCTGGCCATGAATGAGAAAACCAAGCTTTAAAATCATCCTCATAGAATTGGGGAGACAGGACTTTACCTATTAAGGCTATCTCACATAAGATGAAGGCTCTTCTCGTCATTGGGCTGGTGTCCAGTGCAACTCTCACCTCCTGGTAGTCCTCCCTCCGAGTAACCCTTTTAAGGATGGGTTTTGGAAGCCAAGCTTTTGTTTGTGTTGTCCTTGCAAGAGTACCTTATTGGGCTTCTCTAAGCGGCCTATTTTGTCTACTTACACCTCTCCTTGGTCTTCTGAACTTTCTGTGCTACCTTAAATTGGGAAAGGATCTCCATTTGCCTGTATGGAAATTCGTTTGAGTTGTAGAAGCATTGTATCCTCTTTTAAAGTAAAGAAAAGCTTTCCTTTGAGGGATCAGAGGTCCCTTAAAGTGTGAGTGGGCATATTTTTGTCCCCTTGAAGGCCCCAAGACTTTAACTTCTTGAAAAAAATGGACCCTCCTCAGATGCTTTTGCCTACCCTTGTCAAAAAAATCTTCTATTTGTCTGAAGCGAGTCCGTCTGCAACTCATACAACGTAGATGTGTTGCTCCAGGAGATCCCTGATCTATTTCTTATTCAGCAGAATGTAGGACATAGAGATGCAGTGGCCATTGCTGCCTTGAGCAGCCAGAATCCTAGAGTTCAGGTTACTTCCAATTCTCTCTTTATAGTCACAAGTAGTTAATATTCAAATTCATTCTCCTCAAGCGTCACAAGTATTCCACGCCAAGTTGGCATCATTTGACCATCAAGTAATTTTACGAGAATAATTATGCATTTGATCAAGTTCTTAATTTTATATTCCATCCTTTCTTATAGAAATGTTAGCAACCTCTTGAACTCTATGTTGTCACATCTGTCCCTAGGATTTGGTGAAAACTGCCTCAGGTTGGTGATCAGTCTACAATCACTTCTTCAAACTACCTCTCAATCAATAATCTATTATCAACCTTCTTGTAGGTTGCTTCAATTTGATGATTTATTCACGAGTAGAAGTTTTGTATACCAACTCACTCTCTTCTCCTTAGGATTCTAAACTTATGCTTTGATGCAACTTGATGTAGTTATGGATGGCGGATCTAATGAAAGATTATCCAACCATGCAATGAAATAAAATGACACTTAATCACACAACATAAACTCTATGAAAACAACAAATAATAATATAAACATTATTGATTCTCAATCATGAATGAATTACAATCTATTGCAATGGGCTCCCAACATGCTAGGCCTTAGATATTTGGTTACAAGTATACAAACTAGATAGAATTTGAATGATATTACAATTAATCTCTAACTAGATAGAATTTACATTAAATGATATAATATTTTGAAGTCTTGTGAAAGATATTAGTTAGCCTCTAGGTGGCACAAAGTCCAATGCTTGGATGAAATGTGTAGTCAGTCAAACATGAAGGTAGAATCTTTTAGATTGAATGTTGTGACAGATTGATACAATTTGATGCAATCCACACCATAAGTACTCTAGGGTCCAATGTATCATGGAATGTGTTCCTTTGATATCACAAACTTTAGAAAACTTGTCACAAGCTATGAATAATAATCTAAGTGTAAGCCTATCAAGCCTGGCAAGGTTTAGAAACCAAGATATGCCTTTATGGTGATCAAAACTTTTGAAAAGTGAATATGATGTTAAAAGATCATTGTAGAACATATACTCCAAATCACAAGGTGGGATATGCATCTGGGGTGAAATGTAATAGAATTTGTGGTGATTGATGGATAATTGAAAAACTTACAAACAAACAAAGTGAAAGAGAAATATCTTTGGTTGATGCAAGATTCCTCTTACACCTTGGGATGCTCTTGTATCAATAAGTACCCTAGTGTCCATAATCAATGTACCATTCATGTATGAAGTATTAGAAAATTACATCATTAAAGCCTTAACTTATTTTTCAAACTATAAAGTTGCTTCGATTTCAATACAAAGTAAAGATGGTTAGTTTGTTTTGAATATAATACCTAAGGGTTGATCTTGTCCATAGAAAATGAATCTTCCTATGGTGTTTTTATGTGAATTTTTTATATGATTGTTTTGACTATTGTGCCCATCTTTATATGAGCTAATCATGTTTTAAGAGTCATTTTATTAGAGAGTATTTTGTCTTTTCAATGTTCTAATAGTAATAGTTATATTGAAGATATCATAGTTCATTCAAACATTATTATGACATATGCAAATATTAGGGTCTTATTCCGAGCTTAACCAATGTATCCTTGCCCTCCCTTGGTTACCATATTGACAGAATATTCATACCCTTGTGTAAAACATGTAAAATGTATTTTGGCCATTGAGGGTTGCATCATCATTTTCACTTGCCTATATCAGAAGCAAATTTATACTCCATATGTATTCTTCAACCCAAGTGTTTACCGCTCTTATCATTTGATATATCTTACGTAAATTTTACATGATGTTACATTGATTTACTTAACCTAATTTACATGTTTATGTGTTTAGCTATTATTTTTTATCTATTGTTTTCCCTCTCCTCTAATTCTTTGCATTGGATTTATGCAACCAATTCAAGGGGTTGCATATTTTGCCACTAACAATCCTATGTTGATATTTTAGATATAATTACAAAATCCTACAAAGAGAGTCATCATTGTGTCTAGATGGATCATTGCCACATGGCATGGAAAATTCTAATATACCATACGGGTTGTTAATTTTTAGATCAGAATGTAATTGTTTCTTACTTAATCTTCTTTCTTCATCTGTTTCTTTGGATGGTGGATTGACTACCATATATATAACCAATTGGATTTTAGCATACGTGACTGTTCCAATCGTTTTGTTTCATAATGAAATTTGTTTCATTAAACTCTATTCTTTATAACCTCCTGAGGCTACAAAACATCAACACTCCCTCTTAGCTAGGGAGGTATAGCAGAGTCGTCCTTGAGTCCTACTCAAGGGTATCATGTCTAGTCATGGACTCTCTCAACATTACGTCCACAATGGCTACACCCAATTGTGGAACAGTTCATCACGGAGTTTCTTAACGTGATATCATCATGGAGTCACTCAACAGGATGTCCACCATGGCTACTCCCATGTGTGGAAAGAAACATGTGCACAAGTGCCCATCATGGAGTCTCTCAACATGACATCCACCATGGCTACTCCCATGTGTGGAAAGAACCACATCTCCGTCTCAGAGATGGACGAGGGATTTCACCTCATATTTCTTTGTCTCAGAGAAATATGCATTATAGAAAAGATCACTGATGCTGAGTCTCCCTCTTAGCAAGGGAAATATTCTCCACTACTCCAAGCCTGTCCCAGAAGTATGCAAACTTTACGCTAGAAAGAGGCTTGGTGAGGATGTCAGCCATGTGATCATCAATGCAAATATACTTCAATTGGATTTCTTTCCTTAGTACCATTTCTGACCTTGTCATCCTTGATGCACCCAATGTACCAGACACTGGCTCTCCCTTTGAATGTTAGGAGTATAATCAAAATCCATATCTTGTGAAGTCTTCAGCTCCTCACTATCTATCTCCATGTAAGATCCTTTAGATCTTCTGAAGGCTACTTCTTCCTCGAAGGAGACATCCCAAAAGATTTTGGCAGGACATCCACAGAACTAGCATCAGAACATATAGTTTGGGGGTCTGAATCATCTCTATCATCCAAGCCATTCAAGATGACTTCAGATGTAATCTCCTCCAATTGCAAGCTATTGCAAATGTTATCCACAATAGCTACTTCATTTTGATCCCCTACATCTTCTATGGATGCTTCATTTTGATCCGCCACATCTTCTATGGATTCTTCATTTTGATTCCTCACATCTACAGATGCTTGATTTAAACTCTCCACATCTTCTGTAATTGTTTCATAAATTGGTTCAAGAGGCTCTTCAATAAAGGCCAACTTCTTGATGACCTGATCATTGGGTGTGCCCTCAATTTCCATTTTTGTAACCATCACATCAGGTACCATTGCACATTCTTGTGTGGCAATCTCAGGATATGCTATTCTCTTATCAACAAAGATATCTGGCTAGACGGTCACTGCAGAATCAACATCATCCTGAACAACTTCAAGACTTCTAGGCTCAATTTGATCCTCATCTTGTGCTTCACTACAAGGGGCTTCAAAAACATCCTTGGCATTTTCTTCAAGGTCAATTGAGTTTCTGTCCACCTTCTCCTCTCTTGTGTCTATTTCATCATCTGATATAGATGGTGATGAACTAGCATCAAATTCTTTGGGAGAATCCACAAACATCTCTGAGATCTTGACTTGGGTGCCTCTACTATGATGCTGATTCATTTATTTATGAAATTGCTCTACATCTAAATGGAGTGCCTGTTTCATAATGTTGTGCACCTTTTATATGATGTGCCTATATTTTTTAATAGGTAGCACCACAATTGATAGGCCTTGATTTGTATATGGCTTTGCCTTTTCAATGGGCAATGCATCTTGTATAGAGGTTGTATTTTGTATAACATAGGCAGCACTATCACCTATGAGCCTGTACCTTGATCTCCTTAGGTTGTCCCTCTTTTCTTATAAACTATCCTGCACATCAGATCAAATAGGTTGTGCTTTGATTTTATTGTTTGTGCCATTGAATATATTGTTGTGACTCACATTGTATCATATGCTTGCACATTTTTCAGAATGAGTAGTGCCTTCTTCTAATTTCTTTTATGACTTCTTTCTTTGCTTGGTGCCATGTTTGATATGCAATTTGCCTCCTCCTTTTACTTGTGCATGCTCTATGGCTTGCACCATGAATCCTAGACTTTGCCATGGATTCAAATTTGCACCTTGACTCATGAATAGTTGTACATCATTTGTTTAGAGTAGTGTCATTCATTTGCAATGGCAAGCCTGTGTATTCTGCATTATGATTCCTATAGGTTGTGTGCCTTCTTTCTGTATGCTTCACTTTATTTCAGGCTTGCATAACTCTTATATTGTCCATGCCTTGACTCAAGAGGCCGCGCCATACCACATACTAGAAGCACCTTATGGTGTGCACCTTGTCATTTATAATGTGACCTACCTTATGTATAATGTGGCCTACCTTATGTTATTTATAATGTGGTGTGCATCATTCTAAAGGCATGCACCTTTTATGATCTGAGTGTCTCTCTTTCATATGCTAAGCCTCATCTTATGTGACCATGCATTATTATTTATGAGTGTACGATGCTTCTAAACTATTGTGTGTCTCTACATCACAGGGAATGCTACCTACTAAATAAGAGCTTTCTTATAGCTGAGCCTCCATTTCTCATTAGGCTGCTCCTCTGACTCTAACTGATTTAGACTTGAGGATGGACTGCATTGAATTATAAAGGCCGTAATTTTGATTTTACTATAAAAACTGGTAGCACCTTGTGAGACTATGCCTCTCTGTTGAATAGGCCATGCCATAAAGGTGGCGCGTTTATGTTTAAATGTTGGTGCCTCACTTTCTATATGGCGGAATGATACTTCCATAGGCCAAGCCACCTTGATAGATATGTTGTGGTGGTGCCTCTTTTAGAATACTTGTGCTATGGCTGAAGAACCTTGCCATAGGTCCTAGGATTGAAACCTGGCTCTAATACCATATTTACTTTTAGATCAGAATGTAATTGTTTCTTACTTAATCTTCTTTCTTCATCTATTTCTTTGGATGGTGGATTGACTACCATATATATAACCAATTAGATTTTAGGAGACGTGACTGTTCCAATTGTTCTATTTCATAATGAAATTTGTTTCATTAAACTATGTGCTTTATAACCTCCCAAGGCTGCAAAACATCAACACGGGTAAGTCCATGGAAATGGGGAACTTAAGTGTCCATTTTTAAAAATTAAAAACAACAAAACTTAAATTTTGTCAAATTATTCTAAATACCTATGGTCAAAATTTTAAAAATGATTTAATAACACAAAAGTATAGTTTCTAAACTACTAAAATTTATGGAAAATAGTGAAGGCTTACCAGGTCACACTAGTGTGCAAGACATACGTGCTATCCGAAACGAGATATAAGAGAATGCAGAGATCTAGTTTAAGGTGCATACAATAATGTGAAAGCAAATAGGTGTCCAGAATGGCTAAAACCTAGAATGTAGGCAATATTACTCATTTGGCAAATCCCAGGGGTTAAATTTATAGAGATCCAAATCTACAATAATTGAGAGAGGCAGCGAATATGAAGAGATCTTGCTCGCAGGCAACTGCAGATAACTTCATACTCATAGAAAATGATTTTTAAATTGTTGGGTAGAGCCAGAGGGATTAAAACGTTGGTGCCCCAAACCTCCAAAGCCGTAGTTTTTTTTAAAAACATCTAGGTATGTATGCGTTGTTGAAAAGTGATGTCGAAGAGAACTTCTAGTTCCATCGTGGCTTCCAAATTGGCATTCACTATGCATCACCATGCTACAGTTCATTAACCACCATGCTCAGTTCTATTTTTAGACTATTAGTTTAGACTCAGTTTGTTTTAGTTTTGCTTAGCTTTTGTGGTTGTGCGAATAAACTCCTATTTTTTAGTGTAGCAGTTTGAAAGTTAGTTTTAATTGAAATTAGAATGCTTTTGTTTTTGTTCTCTAGTTTCCTTTCATCGAATAATAAATGTAATGGACAAACTATTGTTTTTCCTTAGTCTTTAGGTTGTTTATTTGATGCAGCGATCTGTTCTTATAGGCTGCAGACTCTATTTATTTGTAGCTAGCATAGTTTTTTGTAAGTCTCAATGAACTGTTTTGTAATAGTCATTTAGTTTGAGAAATAATACAATATTTCAATTCTGAGATGTTCACTGGATTGATCAATGAGTGTTATGTGGCTTTTTTAAAGTCTATAAGAATTATTATTTGTCTCTGTATTTCTTATTTCTATTGTTATGATTATTTGAATTCAATCAGCTAGTTAAGGGGATTGGGTTGTTTCAAAATCTACATTTGGTATCATAGCAAGTATTTTGGGGGGTTAAAGACTTAGTGGTTACAATTTTGCCAAAGGTTTATCATGTCGAATTCTAACTCCTTGCCCATTCTAGAATTTGATGGAAATTAGTATGATTATTGGTGTATCAAAATGATGGCATTTTTTATAGGAAAATATTTGTGGGAGATTGTTGAATCAGGTTATATAGAGACAACTAATTGAAATGCCTTCACAGCTAATGATAAAATAGCTAAGAAGAAGAATGTTGAAGCCTTATTTCATATTCAAATAGCTCTAGATAAGAACCTATTTCTGAGAATTGCAAGAGCAAGGATAGTTGAGGATGCCTGGAAGACTCTAAAAGAAGCTTACCAAGGTAGTGATCAATTCAAAGTTGTCAAGTTACAAACATTGAAGAGAGAATTTGAGAATTTGAAGATACAAGAAGTTGAAAGTGTGAGTACCTATTGTGTTAGAGTAAAAGATGTGGTCAATAAGATGGCTACACTTGGTGAAATTGTGAACAATGAGGTTGTGATCAAAAAGGTGTTGAGGACTCTCACACCAAGGTGGAATCATGTTGCCATAATCATAGAAGAAAGCAAGAATTTGTCTACTATTCAATTTGATCACCTAGTTGGATCTTTGATGTCTCATGAAGAAAGATTGAGAGATTCATTTGGAGACAGTGATGAGAAATCCTTTTCCTCCATATTACAAATCACAAAGAATGAAGATGCCAATAGTAGCACCAAAAGCAATCAAGGCCAAGGTAGAGGTCAAAATCAGAATCATTCAAGACGAAATAGAGGTAGAGGTGGTTCATGAGGAAGAGGTAGAGGCTGATTTGATAAAAGAAATGTCCAATGTTACCATTGTAACATGTATGGCCACTTTGAAAGGGATTGCAGATTAAAAGAAGGTAAAAGTCTTCATTACGCTAAAGAAGGTGATGACAATCCTCCAGATCATTTATTTTTATCCTATGCCAAAGTTGAAAATAATAGTAAAGATGTTTGGTATTTAGATTCTAGATGTTCAAACCATATGTTAGAAAATGAGAAGTTGTTTTAAACAATGGATGAAAGTTTGAAATCCAAGATCCATCTTGGTGATGACAAACCATTGGAGGTTGCTACACAAGGAGCTATGGAAGTCCATACAAAAGAAGGTATGAAGAGTACTAAAGACATTTATTACACTCCAGAGTTAAAGCATAATTTGTTGAGTGTTGGACAATTGTGTGAGAAGAACTATAAAGTTGTATTTGAAAATCAGCAATGTATAATTTATTATTAGTATTAGGGAAATAGAGTGGTTACAGTTGTGCCTATGACAAAGAATAGAATGTTCCCATTGAAGTTTGGTGAACATAATAGTGGCCTTGCCAATATGGCATATGAGGATACAAATTGGTTGTGGCATCTCAAGTATGCATTTAAATTTTCATAGTTTGAAGATTCTAAAAACAAATGCATTAGTTTCTAAGTTGCCTAAGGTTGAAGAGCAGAAGGAAATTTGTGAAGGTTGTGCTAAAGGAAAGAATATAAGGCAGAAATTTTCAAAGGGAAATGCATGGAGGACCCATCATCCACTTCAGATTGTTCACTCAGATATTTGTGGTCCTATCCATACAAAGAGTTTGAGTAACTCATCATATTTTATCACTTTTATTGATGATTACTCATGAAAGTGTTGGGTTTATTTCTTGAAGACCAAGGATGAAGCCCTTGATACATTCAAGAGGTTTAAAGTCCTTGTGAAAAATGAAAAAGTTTGTAAAATCAAACGCTTAAGGACTGATTGTGGAGGAGAATTTTGTTCAAGAGCCTTTCAATATTATGGTGATATGCATGGCATTAGAAGGCAACTCACCACTGCCTACACAGCTCAACAAAATGGTGTAGATGAAAGGAAGAATCGTATAGTGGGGGAGATGGCATGGAGTATGCTACAAACAAAGGGATTAAGCAATTCTTTTTGGGGAGATGTAGTTGCTACAACAGTATATATTCTCAATTAGAGTCCCACTAGTGCACTTGACATGATGACTTCGTATGAAGCCTGGTATGAGAAAAAGCCTAATGTTAGTCATTTCAAAGTTTTTGGTTGTTTAGCCTATGTTCATTTTCCTGATCAAAAGAGACAAAAGTTAGACTCCAAAAGTGAGTCATGTATTTTTGTTGGATATAGTGAGGAAAGTAAGGCTTACAAGTTATATAATCCTCTCAGTAATAGGATTATTGTGTCGAGAGATGTAATTATTGATGAAGGGGGAGTTTATGGTCATCAAAAAGGTCATATGGAGAAGTCAAAATCTATTTTAAATGATGTTATTATTGATTATATAGATCATGAGAAGCCCACTAATGTTTCTGTTCCACATGCTACAAATCCAACAAGTAGCCCCTCATCTAGTTGTTCAATTCCAAGTGCAAGTCTAGCTTCAAGTCCTAGTTCTACAAGGAAGGTAAGAAGATTGAGTGACATCTATCAAAGGAGTACAAATCAAGCTCATGAAGAAAACTCAAGAGGTGAGACAATGAATTTTGCTTTACTTACCAAGGCTGATTTTGAACCATCATGTTTTGAAGATGTATGTACTAATGAGGTTTGGATGCAAGCAATGAAAGAAGAGATTGATTCTATTCACATGAATGACACTTGGGAGATTACAATGCTTCCACATGAAAAGAAGAAGATTGGCACCAAATGGGTCTACAAGACTAAGTATAACAATGATGGAAGTGTTGAAAGGCATAAGACAAGATTAGAATTGGAGCATCCATCATATGGATGTGAAAAGTGCCTTCTTGAATGGGTACTTAGAAGAGGAAGTATATGTGGAGCAGCCACAAGGTTTTGAAGTGCAAGGAAAAGAAAATCATGTCTACAAGTTGAAGAAGGCTTTGTATGGCCTCAAACAAGTGCTAAGAGCATGGTATGCTAGGATTGATGGATATTTTTAGGAGAATGACTTTCAAAGAAGTAAGAGTGAACCTACCCTTTACTACAAACAAGAAGGTAATGATATTCTTATTGTAAGTGTGTATGTTAATGATTTATTGTATATGGGTAGTACTTCTAAGCTGAAGGATGAATTCAAAGTTGCTATGATGAATGAATTTGAGATGAAAGATTTAGGTCTCATGAAATATTTTCAAGAAATTGAGGTTTATCGAAGTGAATGAAATTTTTATTTGTCAAACAAAGTATGCCAAAGATATCTTGAAGAAATTTGATATAGTTGATTGTAAACCAGTCTCCACTCCAGTTGCTCATGGAGTTGTGTTGTGTAGAGATGATGATGCTAAAATAGTTGATGAGACAACTTATAGGAGCATTGTTGACAGCTTGATATTTCTAACTCACACAAGACATGATATGGCTTATTCAGTTTCACTTGTTTCAAGGTGCATGACAGAGCCATCTGAAAAACATATGAAGGTAGCCAAGAGAATTTTGAGGTATGTGAGAGTGTCACATCTCAAACTTTGATGTATTCTGAACTTACTATAGTTGGAGCTATTTTATGAATAATTAAGTGTGGAGTAAATAAATATTATTTTATTTTGAAAAGATGAGATAAGTGAATATTGTTTTATTTGAAAAGGTGAAATATAGTGAAAATGAAAAGCCTAGATTATATGTTATATATGTCTCTACCACATCCTGCTTGCAAGAGTTATGTCATTCTAGCTTAGTTTAGGAATGCATACAGGAAACAGGCATGCATCGAGAGATTCTCTCCTACCTTTACCATTCCATGTTGCTAGGCTCCTCATGCAGGGTCGGTGCTTTCTTCAAGTTAGGAAGAAACTCGGGGAAGTCCAGTACTTCATGGTTGAGTGGAAAAAGTGCCTTAACGACACTCTTGGTCTTGACTTGTGGAAAACCAATGGGGTCATGGAGGTCCAGGATAGAGATTCTTATGCTATATGAATCATTATGGATGTATATATGTTCCTTTGTATTATTCTTGGTCTAGCTTGCTTAGCCAATCTGAAAATTGTATGAATACTTCATTGAAGTAACTAAAGTAGTAGATGTAAGATTTTGTAATTGTAACATTGAAATAGATGTAATGTAACACCCTTTGTGGTGTATGTAAATGTAACACTCTTTTAGCGTATGAAATTGTATTTCTTTATTAGAAACTTGCCATTATTGTGCAACTATGAATATTTTGTTTAATAAATGAATCACTTTCCTTATTTGGAAAGAAAATTTCTTTTTGGAATACTATTTTTAGTATGTGAGATTTCCGTACCTTACAGAGAGTCACTCTAGATTTTGGTATTCATTACTACACTTCTAAAAGGTTCAATCTTGTTGGCTTTAATGATTCTAATTGGGGAGGTAGTTTGGATGACTGAAAGTCTACATCTAGTAATTTCTTTTCTTTTGGTTTTGGTTTGATTACTTGGAGCTCAAAAAAAAAAAATATAGTTGCCCTTTCTTCTACAAAAGAAGAGTATGTTGCAGTCACCTCAGCATGTATGCAAGCATTATGACTTAGAAAATTTCTTGAAGAAATTAGAGAGATACACATCCAGCCCATAGTGATTTTTATGACAACATTAGTGCCATCAAATTGGCCAAGAATCCAATCCATCACAGTAGGAAAAAACATTTTGATTTAAAGCATCATTTTATCCGAGATTTAGTGCAGAAGAAGGCAGTAGAATTTAAATACATCAGCACTAAAAAATAGTTGGCAAATATTTTCACTAGGGGAGTTACAACAGATCAATTTTTGACACTCAGAGATCAGATTGTGAGCCCTCTTAGCATCAAGGGGGAGTATGTTGAAAAGTGATGCTGAACAGAACTTCCAGTTCCACCATGGCTTCAATATTGGCATTCACTATGCATCGCCATGCTGCAGTTCATTAACCACTATGCTCAGTTTTATTTTTAGACTATTAGTTTAGATTTTTTTTTTTTTTAGTTTTTCTTACCTGTTGTAGTTGTGCGAATAAACTCCTACTTTTAGTGTTTTAACTGAAATTAGCATGCTTTTGTTTTTGTTCTCTAGTTTCCTTTCATCGAATAATACATGAAATAAATGAACTGTTGTTTTTCCTTTCATCGAATAATACACGAAATGAATGAACTGTTGTTTTTCCTTAGTCTTCGGGTTGTTTGCTTGATATAGTGATATGTTCTTACAGGCTGCAAACTCTATTTATTTGTATCTAGCGTATTTTTTTTGTAACTCTCAATAAACTATTTTGTAACAGTCATTCAATCTGAGAAATAATATGAGATTTCAATTCTGAGGTGTTCACTGGATTGATCAATGAGTGTTTTGTGTCTTTTTTAAAGTATGTAAGAATTATTATTTGTTTCTGTATTTCTTATTTCTGCTTTTATGATTATTTGAATTCAATCATCTAGTTAAGGGGATAACTGTTTCAGAATCTATGTTAGTCTTATGTCTGCTACACTTCATGTAATTTTTTATCTTTTAATTCCATGGTGCTCCGTCACCTTTTTCTGTTATTAAAAAAAAAAAAAAAACTGTTTCAGAATCTACATGCATGTTCTGAAAGGAATGATAAACTGTGGAGTTTAGACGTTAACAATTAAGGGCAACTCTATTGCAAGGGTGGTTTTGCTTGTGTAGGTGAAAATGGAATATGAGCATTTAGAAGTAACCATGAAACAGGCTGTGTGTTCGTCCATGCTCACTCCCACATCGTCCTGGTCAACATGTCAATTTCCCTGCACAAAAAAATGTTAAATAAACCCAATTTTTTATTTTAAAAGGATAAGAATGATAATTATTCTAATTTGTTGCCAGTAAGACTGATCAGGGCACCCAGAAATTTTCTTTATAGAATTCATCAGGTGAGATAATTAAGAGGTGAGCTGTGAGCTAATTAAAAACACACAGCTTCATGTTTCGTACATATAATGTCCAGACTTTGATTAAATTTGTTAGGTAGCTTTCGACTTCTGAGTTCTACCTTTGTCTGGTGTTGATCGTGGACTGGAAGGACTTTTTAATTCCAGACGTGTGTAGAAAAAGATGACCTACCAGGATTACATCCAAAAACTTCATATGAAATTATATTTCTCATATAAAAGAAATGAATTGGCTCTTTCTCTTATCTATCCACAAGTTTCAGACCGCGGATCTGGACTGACATTTACTGATTACAATACTCTTTGAATGATGGTGGCGCCTACGTTTGCCTACCTTTTCATGACGCCATAGGAATGTAAGCATACAGATCTCGTTTTGCACTTAGTTTAGCATTTGCTTAAAATGACTCTACGGTTTTTAGCTGCCCTAGAGCCCAATTTTCTCTTCACATTATTCTATGCACCTTAAACTAGACCTCCGCATTCTATAATATCTTGTTTTGGACTCATCTAATTGATTTTCAAATTTGATAGGATTGTAGAGTTTGTGGAAAACAATTGTGTGTAACTTTTTTGCATTAATGTTTGGGATCACACTCCATAATCCATCATCAAAAAGAATGAAAATGAAAAAAATTTGTGGCAAGGTTGAACATATAGTGAAAAGAGAACACAAGTGGGAAAAGTAAAAAGAGAACTGCTAAATCAAAAAATAGTTTTAAAATAGAAAGATAGGAACCTAATAGGCAGGGCTTCAATTTCACAGTTGTATAGCTATATTTAGGCATTTTTGCTGTAAAATACAATCAAAATTTTAAAAACACTGTATCATATGAAAGGAGAGATTTTGGACAAACTGTCAAAATTTATATAGGATTATGATGATTTATATATTTGATTTTTATATGATTTGCTCATACTAAAGCATGTCATAGTATTTGAAGGGCACCATTAAATAGATAATTGTCATAATAAGGTCGACTGTCAAATTTAAGCCCTACTAATAGGAACAATCAAAAGAGAGTAAGAAAGAAAGGCAATGGTTAAAGTGAAAGAAAATTTGATTTCAAGTTCAAGTTTTCAAGAGACCCGCTTAATTGATTTCTTTCCATATTATTTAGATAACATAATTTGGTAGGTTTAAGTGAGAGGCAAAGGCCTTTTCTCTTTTAATTGAAATGTCAAAGATTTCGAGTTCTCAAGATGGGCAAAGATAAATATTTGGCTAAGAAAAAAACATGATTTTAACTGAGAAATCTAATTGTGGAGACTAATGATAATATTGGCATAAAAGCATTTGATGTGGACCTGAACCATTTCTAATTAGAGCTCTCTTTTGTTTCTGCACAAGAGTCTATATTCCATTTTCATTTCTTGTGTCATTGGTTGATGGCTAAGAAGCATCAATGCCCTAAAATGTCATTCTTTCTTGAACCAGGAATACTTAGCTCAAGTTAAGGGGTGGATTTTCCTTTTGGTTTATATATGTGGATCCTTAAAACCTATATGTGATCTAATGTTACATGATGAAGATACCTTATTCAGACTAGATACCTGATGTGATCATGTGGCACCTTAAATGGTTGATTAGGGAGCCCTAATAGAGACCGTGGCAACAAAGGAGGTCCTAGGATGGAATAAAACCTTTTT
This sequence comes from Cunninghamia lanceolata, assembly GCA_027924645.1. Lineage (NCBI taxonomy): Eukaryota > Viridiplantae > Streptophyta > Pinopsida > Cupressales > Cupressaceae > Cunninghamia > Cunninghamia lanceolata. The sequence goes on from BSBN01001332.1 coordinate 2,976,326, forward strand.
TTTGTTGGACTAACCGCCATGGAATTGATCTTGTGGACTAACTGCCACCCTAGGTCTAGGTGAAGGTACGGGTTTGGAAAGTTCACTAACACTTGCAGGTTTTGGTGCAATGACAAACCTATATTTTTTGTCATATGTGAGCATTGGTCATGCACAGGATTCATCAAACATGGAAGAGCCAAAAGAAGTGTAGGCATTGCCACTAGCTGATCCAAAGACAACTAGGATCTCGATGGAGCAGCTAAATCTATTCGGGGCTCCATCAGACTAGAGTGAACAAATATACATATTTAGAAATATATATATGATCAAATAGCCCTACCAAGGGGGCAGCTCCCATTTTATTAATAAAAGCCAACGTTACAGTGTTTCAACATTTTCACTTTGAAGCCTAGTCTTATCCTATTGTATCAACCTGTCTAGAGCCTCCCAAGATGAAGCCTTGTTTGAGACTATTTCTTTTTCTGACCCAACAATGGCTACATTCGCAAGGTAGTCAACGGCCTTAGTGGTTTCATGAAAAACATGTTTAATTGAGAAAAAGGCCAAACGGTCAAGGTGCTGCCATATTAGTGGTAGCCAGCACTCCAATTTCTAGCAATACACTAATTTGGTTTTGATGGCATTGACACAGATTAGTGAATCACCCTCAATCTCAACCTCCAAGAAATCCTTCATTATACACATTATGAGACCAACTTCGATAGCTATGAATTCTACTTCATTGTTTGTGCCCTCCTATAGCTTCTTAGACATACCCCACACCAATTTGCCTTCGGAGTCCCTGATTATACATCCTATGCAAAACTTACCTAGGTTTCCCTGGCTCACACCATCAAAATTTAGTTTTAGGCAGCCAGTTGGGGGGTAGAGCCACCTTGCTTCCACACGCTTGTCTTTGCTCATTCAGATGAGATCCACTTAATGCTTCGACATTTTTAGTCCATTCCATGCTCTCATTATGGCATCATCCAAGATTGTGTATGGATCATTGGGACATAGCAAGGCCCTAGCATTGAGTACCTCTATAATCCCTTATTCAATACAAGTCATCAATTCCTCTGTGGTCCTATCGCATTATGCAACACAATATACAAGGTTATCTCAAAAACTATGGTCAACAGGCTCAAGATCATTCTGGGCAAGCTGATATCCCAAGAATAGATGGGCTTCGTCCTTGGGAGAGAGAATGTTGAAGGCCTCACTATCACAAATGAGGTGATTCACTCTGTACAAATGTGGAGAAGTAGGGCAATGATGCTAAAAATTGATATTAGAAAGGCTTACGACAGAGTAAGCTGGCGCTTCTTGTTGAAAATTCTACAAGCATATGGGTTTGCAAATGATTGGCTTGACTAGACATATGGATGCATCTCCACTATAAGATATTCTATACTAATCAACAACTCTCCATGTGGGTACTTTGAGAGTTCACATGGGTTGAGGCAAGGTGACCCACTTTCGCCATTTCTTTTCATCCTAATGGTGGATGAACTAAGTTGCTTAATTAGTTAGAACAGAGCCCTTAACAGATGGAAAGGCATATACATTGCAGAGAATTTCACCCCCTAATGCACCAACAATTTGCGGATGACACCATGTTGTTTGGGGAAGCAAGCATGGAAGAAGCAAGGGAAATCAAGAGGATTCTATCTCTCTATGCCTCCAAGTCGAGACAATAGATTAACAATGACAAGTCCACAATCATCTTCTTTATCACCTACCGACAAATCCAACACCGCATTACCAACTTGTTAGGCTTGCGCATAAGTGAGTTGCCATGCACCTACCTAAGAGTACTAATCTTCCAAGGGGCCATGAAAGCAGAACATTGGAAAGGAGTAATCAAATCCTACCAAAAAAAGATTACAAGCTAGAAGGGCAAGTGGTTAAGTCTATCTGGCAGACTCACAATGCTAAAGGCTATCCTTGCGACGATTCTGATATATACAATGTCCACGCTACAACTCACCAAGTCAACAGAGATAAGCCTAAATAAAATCATGAAACACTTTCTATGGGAACGCTCTAATGAGTCCCACTAGGTACCCCGTTGAGGTAGGAAAAAGTGAAAGAAAACAAATCAGATGGTGGGGCTGCTATTAAAAACATTGACTTGCAGAACACTACTCTAGGAGCAAAGCTAGTCTGGAAACTCTACACCACCCCTAACGCACTATAGTGCAAGCTCTTAAGAGAAAAATTCTTAGACTTGAATGAGCATGAGAGGGTTTTGACAGTAGCAAATAGATGACCTAGCTCACATGTTTGGAAGTTCCTCTGGTCATGTTGGCTAGTTATCACTGATCACTTAACCTCTAGAGAATTGGCAATGGGGCCTCAGCCAAATTTTGGTCAGACTCCTAGAATGGGTACCACCCATTGGAAGAAGTTGAAACATTAGCAGATCTCAATAATCACAAATCTGGGTTAGAAAACTAGGTTGTCTCGGACGTCATTATCAAGCTTCCCAATGGTGGCTACAACTAGAATTGGCCCATGATAGAAGATGGGAATGCTAGCATGGACACCAACATGGCTTTAAGGACAGAGTTGGAAAATAGGAAGGTCCAAATCTCCCAGGTAGCAGACAAAATAATATGGTGTGGGGCCAGATCAGGTTCATACTCAGTCAAGATCGGGTATCAACTCTTAAATGAGAGAAGGGAAAGCAATGACTGGCCAGTGAATCTCTGCTGGGATAAAGCTATCCTTCTCAAGGTCAGGGAGTTCACATGGATGGTCTTACACAAATGAATTCTCACAAGTGATCACCTCCATGTGGTTGGGATTGTTGGCCCGAAAAGATGCCCCATGTGTAAAGATAATGAAGAATGTGCTAACCATCTACTCCTAAATTTGTCAGTTGCTTCTCATTGCTGGGAATGGCTAATGGGGAAACGTGGCTGGCAAAGTGCTAGGCAAGAGGACATACTACCTTTCTTCAAAAGTTGGTTGCACCTGACAATCAACTCATACTGGAAAGACATCTGGGTTGTTGCACCATTGATGGTCCTCTCAAAGATTTGGATGGAAATACATATATTTGTTTACATAATTATTTTATGCTTTTAAAAAAAATTTATTATTTTTGATATTATAAGGCAGCAAACTAGGGGCCGATCCCTTACAAAGTAGAACCCAAAAAGGGTAAAAAAGGCTCAAAAAACAAAAAGAGCCAGAACCACCACCAATAGCTTACATACAACTGATATATAGCAAAAAGATACTAACAATAAAAAGCCAGCTAACAGAAAGCATAGAAAGACTAGGAAGGGATTTCCTCCTCTCCCTTAGAAAGAAACTCTAGCATTTTGTCAAATTCTTTAACCCTATCATTATAAGCACCATGAATGAGAACCTCATGTTCTCATAGCAGAGAGAGATTGGCTATAGAACTCTTGCATAACATGCTAGTAATGAAATTGCCAAGAGAAAAGACCCTTTTTTCCAAGAACTCCACCCACTCCTTCAGGTAAGACAGATCATCAGCATCATTTACTTCCTCAATATTGTCTTCCTCCCTACCATCTTGAGCATTATTACCATCCTCTTGAAACATATCAGGATCAATAGGAACAACAGTGGGAACATAGTGGGCATCTTTCCTAGTGTTATCAACAATATCAGTCACCTTCACTTGAGTAGTAATATCTCCCACATCCACATAGTCACCAATGGGGACAAAATTATGAACCCCTATATTATCTTCGGTATCAAAGGCCTCCACAGGAATGTTCTGCTCATCAATTTCTTCTTCACCACCAGAACCTTCAATAGCAATCTCCTAAACATCACTCTTGGGGTCTTCCTCCTCATGGTTAGAGGCTTCAAAATTGCTTTCAAAATAGTCAATCAACTTCAGCTTGGGAGCCCATTTGCCAGCAATATGGCTACACTGCCTAACAATAGCAAATTTACCCCCTAGTTTAACTTTTTTGAAATTCTGTGAGGGTCCCTCCCTACCCTGATTCTGCTCATTCTGGGTCCTAGAATCCCCAATATTTTCTTTCAAAATGTTAGACTCCGTGTCAACATCTAAGAGATGTCTTTTAGATTTCAATTTGAATCTGGAAGGAGGGTTTTGAACATTCTTGGCTATAGACTTGGAAGTACCAAAACAAGGATCACCTTCAAGAAGTTGTTTAGGAGTAGCAAGACCAGTTTTCATAGAGGCAGTAGGGGTATCTTGACCAGAGGGCTGAAGAGAAGGAGACAGAGCTAAGTGAATCTAGGATAATCTATGAATGAGCCCTTGATGTAAGGGAATAGGCTTCTCATCAAGCTTCTTTAGCAGGGTCTTCTTAACATGTTGCACAGAGTGCTCAAGAGAAGAAAGCAAGTAGAAAGGGAAACTAATGGTGGCATTCCTTCTAAAATGATTTAACAAAGGGAGATGATAGTGATAAACCTGGTAAAATGGCCCTCAAGGGTGAAATACTTCATCACCATATAGCACATGTCAGGCCACGGTTCAGGAAGATGGACTCTCTCAAAACCACCCTGGTAAGGCACCAACTCCTCACCTTCACCAAGAAACAGTTTCTGATTCTGAGCATTTGAAATCCTAGACTTTTTTTGCATCTTCGTACCCTTTGGAGAGAGTCCTTTAGCCATAGCATTTTCATTCTCTGAAGCCATGAAACTGACATTCCCAATTTGCACCTTGCAATTATCCCAAGACTGAGAAAATTGAATAGATAGGTTTTCATCATGTCCATTCAAACATTCAAAGAATGGGGTGACTCCTTCACAGTAATGCCAAACCAAGGCATTCTCTTTAAATTCTCCACATTTGTTGGGTTCAATTCTAGTAATCATGTCGCCACCCATGAAGAAAAACTAGTGAAACTGAATGAGCCTGGAGAAGGAATAGGCAGAGTTGTTTTCCAGAAAACTTCTATCAATATTGTGAGAAAATCAAGATACTTTGATCACAGTGCAATTAGTATAAAAGGCAATGAAGAGGACACAATCAAAATTAGGGAAATCATTATGACGATAAACTGAGGTCTTTGCATAATCTTTCCATATTAATCAACTATCTTCCATTCGCATGCAAAGTTGTCTAAGCTCACTCTCATCATTAATAGAGTGTCTAATCAGCATACCGTGAATTAAAGAACTGGCCACGTAGATAAGCCAAGTGAAATGATGAGTAATCATCACATTGTAACTTGTTCTTTTTGAATGATTACCAATCTAACACGAGATATTATGGAGTTGGCACCAACAACGCCAGTTTTGAAATTACTGACCAAATTTTCCAGGCCATCAGCAACAGTGTTGCCCTCCCTATAAATGTGAGAGAAGGAAATGACAGGAATAGCCTACAAAAGAGTTTGAATATCAAGCACTATATCCTTAAGTTGCCATCCACACTCTGAAGCTTTAGAAACAACCTCAATAATAATTTTGGAATCACCCTGAACATGAAGCTAGCAGATACCAAGAGATATAGCCAACTTGAGACCCCATAAAAGAGTAGAGGCTTCAGTAAAGTTATTATTCTAGTTACCAATTCCTCCAGCATGAGCAACAATTAGAGCTCCTCTGTCATTCCTTATAACTCCTCCACCACTACCCTTGCCATTTGACTTAGCAACTCCATCAAAATTCAATTTGAACCAACCTAGGTCAGGGGGAGTCCAAATAGTGTTTAATCTTTTAATGCGCTTAGAATCATCAAAAGCTGGAATTTGATTCACAATCCCCCAGTTGGAAGTCACAAGGACTTCATGCTGAGTAAGAGGTTTATCAGCAATTTTGATGCTGGAATTAGAAACATTTTCTAGGAGAGCCTTAGAAAAAGAATAGAAAACCTGTGAAGAATTTCTAACAATTTCTCTAAAAATTCTATTATTTATTTCTTTCCAAAGGAACCAAGCAACAAAAGGAAGAGTTTGAGTCCATAATTATACTAAACAAGGATCGGATAGAGGAGGGATCCAATTAAGAATGAGATCTTTTATTTCCTTATTGCAGACCCATTGTAAGCCAAAATTCAAAAAGACTTTACTCCATATCTCAGTTGCAAATTCACAATGCCAGGTAAGATGAGAGACATATTCTTCTTCTTTCAAGCACATAACACATCTATTAAGCAGTTGCATACCCCTTCGTTGAAGCTTGTCCTGAGTCAAAATCTTATTATGAATTGCAGTCCACTAGAAAACATTAACCTTTGGAAGGAGTTTACAATTCCAGACCTTCCTCCAGACATCATCCTTAAGTTCCTCCTCGATCAGCAAATGGTAAGCAGATTTGACTGAAAAAAACCCTTTTTTGTCAACAAACCAAAAAAGTTGATCATTTCTCGAGAAAAGAGGAATCCTAGTATTAAGAAGAATTTGTTGTATTTTATTAGCCCTGTGAAGGAGATTCAGATTATTGGTACAACACTCCAGCAGATTTCTCCAACTTCTAACACCATGATCTTGATGAATGTAATGACTAACTTTGTTGCCAAAAAATTGTTTAGCAAGAACACTAATAGTTTCATTGCCCATTTGCTTAGAAAGAGGACCATCACCCAACCAAGGATCTTCCCAAAAATTTATAAGTGATCCATCACCAAGTTTCCATTTGATACCCTTGTTGACAAGACTTCTGGATTTTATAATTTTATTCCAAATAACATATCCTTAAGGAAGGCCCTCCTGATTAAGGAAAGAATATATGTCAGTGTCCCTTAAGTATTTCGCCTTTATAATAAGTCCCCAGTCAGTATCCCTATTTAAGAAGTTCCAAACAATCTTGGACAATAGGACCTTATTCATATTTTGAATGGTTCTAATGTTAAGCCCACCATGAGACTTAGGAAGGTAGACTTTATCCCATTTAACCAAGGAAATTATGTTTTTTTCTTTAGTTCCAGTCCACAAGAAAGTTCTTTGAATTTTCTCTAGTTTATCAACCAAATATCTAGGTATTTTAAATAAGTATTAAAAGTAGGTAGGTATACCCTGAAGAGAGGCCCTTAGAAGCTACAATTTTCCTGCACTTCTTAAAAGTTTTCCTTTCCATCCCAACAATTTCTTTTAAGTTCTTTCAAGGATATTATGCCAAAAACCCAGAGAAAGTTCCTTAGTAGTCAAAGGGAGACCAAGATAGACTGAAGGAAGGTCAGCAGTCGCACAACTAAGGATATTAATAATTTTTCTTTGGAGATCCCCTAGGGTATTGCAAAAGAAAACATTACTTTTTTGAAAATTAATTTGCTGACCAAAAGCCATAGCATAATCATTCAATAAAAATTTCCATCTGAAGGCTTCTAAAACAGAGGAGATGCCAAAAAGAATGGTATCATCAACAAACTGTTGGATAGGCATAGGAGATAGAGAAGAAGCAGGTCTAATCCTAGTTAAATCTTTAGAGTTGATTTTGTTGTGAACAGATTTACCAAGAGCTTCAGCTATCATAATAAAAAGAAAGGGGGACAAGGGATCTTCTTGTCTTATTCCCCTAGAAGGAGAAAAGAAATCCCTTGGAACTCCATTAACAAGGACTGAGTATTTAGCAGTAGTAACAACTTCCTTAATGAGAAGAGAAACCTTATCATTGAACCCAAGCTTCTGCATGATTTTAAATAAAAATTGCCATGACACCCTATAATAAGCTTTAGAAATATCAAGCTTGAAAACCATGGCTGGGATGTGACTCTTATCCATTGAGTGAATAGTTTCATGAGTAGTAATCATAGCATCTAAGATCTGTCTCCTTAGAACAAAACCCTTTTGTGAGGGAGATATAATTTTATCTAGAAGAGATTAGATTCTGACCACCAGAAGCTTGGTACAAATTTTGTAAATAATATTACAAAGGCAAATAGGCTTGAAGTCAGTGATCATCTCTGGCTTGGGCTTCTTAGGAACAAGGGTAATAAAAGTATTGTTGAATTGTTTCAGAAGTTTACTAGTTTTGAAAAAATCTTTTACAATAGTAGTGACATCATATCCTATAATGTTCCAAAATTCTTAGAAGAAAAAGAGGGGAAAACCATCTGGCCCCGGAGCTTTGAAAGGGCCCATAGAAAAGACCACTGTACGAACCTCTTCCGTAGAAATAGGCTTTAAAATATCAATATTATCTTCCTCAGAAATCAGAGAAGGGATATTGTTCAGAAGTTGATTCACAACCTGTGAGTTATCAGCACTCGGTCCTTGTTCAGATAGCAAATTGTGAAAGAAGTTGACAACATGATCTCCAATCTCCTCATCATTAGTAATCATACTACCATCCTCCAATCTTATTCTAGAAATAGAGTTAGATTTTCTATGCTTTAAAGCAGAAACATGAAAGAAAGAAGTATTACGGTCACCTTCTTTAAGCCATTGAACTCTAGATTTTTGCTTCTGGAATAGCTCTTCTCTATTCATTAAATTCTTCCAATCTCTAATTAAGTCATTTTCTAATTGGAAAGAAATATTAGAAGTATCTCCTTAAGCAATCTTATATTGAATATCTGCCAGCTTATTTGATAAGATCTTTTTCTAAGAAAAAATGTTTCCAAAATTGTATTTGTTCCAACCATAAACTTCTCTCTTGACATGCATCAACTTTTTAAAAAGTCTGAACATAGGAGTGCCCATAACCTGAAGTTACCACCATCTAGAAAGAAGATTCCTCAAATCATGATGTTTAATCCACATAGCCTCAAATCTAAAAGGAAAAGGACCTTTTCTCTTCTAATTAGCCCATTCCAGAATGAGAGGATTGTGATCAGAAGTAGTTCTAGGTAGAGCAGCCAATTTAAAGGAGGCAATGTTTGGCCAATTATTGGAAATAAGAAATTGGTCAAGCTTCACTTGAATCATTTGGTCCCCTTTCCTTCTATTTGTCCAAGTAAATTTTGTTTCATCAAATCAATATCAATAAGCCCAAAAGAATTAATCAAATCAGCAAAGTCCAACATACTATCAGAGTAGTCTAAAATTCCCCCAAACTTTTCAGAAGGATAAAGAGGGGTATTAAAATCACCTGCCAGCATCCAATAAAAATCATGATAAGAAGAGAGTTGATTAGCCAAATCCTCCCAATTATTTTTCCTTAAGACCCTAGTGTTAGGGGCATAAACATTAACTAGAATCCATCGAAAGGAAGGCAAAGAGAATTCAACCACTAAGCATTTTTTGTTGAAGAAAGAAAGTTTACCATGAAATCTAGAAGCATTCCACATAGTCACAATTCTCCCACAGACACCAATAGCAGGGCTTATGCAAAAGAAAGCATTAGGCCAAATCCTATCAACAATTAGTTTGAAACCTTCTTCAGACATTTTAACTTCCTGAAGTAAAAGAATATCCACTTTGTGATAAAAAATACAGTTTTTTACCTCAATTTTTTTTGAGGGGTTATTAAGTCCCCTCATATTCCACAAAAGAATTTTTATTTAAATAACTTTCTGGAGTGATTCTCCAGTGTCTTCTGCTTTCCATTGGCAATCTCCCTAGTTGCTTCTCTTTGTCTAGTTTCTCTCAATGAAGATCTACCCTTCAAAGGATCTAAACCAACATCAGCAATCTTTTTTGGTTTGTGACTCTATTTCTTTTGCGATGTCCACTCTTCATGGTCACTCAATGAAGCAGTAGCTACACCCAGAGAAGCTATAGACTGATTAGAATTCTTCTTTGGAGGAGGAAATAGCCCTCCTTTGAGAAAACCTGAATTGAGTTTCCCTGGAGAAGGGTGAGACTTTTTTTGGGCTGAAGACTATAAAGACACAAACTTTACCTCATCATCTTGAGTATCTACCACTGTCAAATCCCATCTGAGTCTCCTTAGTTTTGTCAAATCCCATCTGTGACTCTACGTCTTTTTCAAATATCATCTGGGTTTCCTTAACTTTGTCATCTCCTATTTCAGTCTCCTCAAATCTATGAAAACCCATCTGGGTCTCCTCAACTCTGTCATATCCCATCTGGGTCCCCTCAACTCTATCATATCCCAACTGAGTCTCCTCAACTTGATCATGTTCCATCTGTTTCTTCTCAACTCCATCAAAACCCAATTGGGTCTCCTTAACTTTTTCAATTTCAATCTGGGGCTCTTCAAGATTACTAACCTCTAACTGAATATTCTTAACTTGGTTGAAAATCTCACCTTCTTCCAGGGTTGGTTGTGGAATCTCTTGAGAGTGAAGGTTCTGATCCTTCTCCTAATCAGAATCCTGTGAAATATTAAGATTAGAATCTTTTTTTGAGTGCTCAGCATTAACCAAGGTCACCTCCTTATTCTCCATAGTGATTTCCTTATTAATATTTTTCTCAGCTTTCTTGAACTTACAATGTGAGATGAGATGCCCCTTCCTCTTACATTTCTGACAGTAAATTGTGGAATTCTCATATGAAATGGGTTGCCTCTAGACACCAAATTTTGAGCTAATGTCAATGAACATGGGCAGAGTCTTATTAATTTCCACATTAACACAAAATCTTGAATAAACAAAGCGAGATTTGGTGCATGTGGAGTTATTAAGGGTAATTAAATTACCAAAAGTATTAGCAATAGAACTAAAAATAGATTCATCCCAGTATTCTAAGGGAAAGGCAGGCAGACATACCTGAACTAGGGCAATTTTATTGAGATCAGTACTAGGGTCAAACCTTGGTTTCCAAGAGCCCAAAGAAAGCAAATGTGTACCATAAATCCATGGTCCTCTAGATAAGATAGCCAACATGTCTTCTTTGCTGGTAAAGCAAAAAAGGAATAGCCCTCATTCCATACCCATGACAGTCACACTATCTTTAACATGCCAACGATTGGAGACCCATTTATGGACCATCTCAATGCTGGGATGAAGAGAGAAAAACTTGCCAACTAGGGAAAGATCCATAGAAGCGATAATCATATCCACTAGATTGTCAGGAACCATAACGGAAGACCCTTCATCCATCTCTTTATGGTGACAAACCATTGTCTATCCATTCTTAGGAGATTCCACCTATCCCGTCAGAACTATTTTCCAGTTTGCAGGCCTAGCAGTGTTTGAAACAAGTAGGGGAATAGAGGTACTTCTGACTGCAGCACCCTCCATCCCCAAGTAGCACACAGAAAGCAGAAAAGCAAAACCTTAGAAAATCCAAAAAACCTAGTAAAAATTTTTTATTGTTAAGTCTTTGACTGGTTATGAATATTTACTCTGATAGGCATTTCACTCTCAATAGAGTTGAGGTCCGTACGTTGGCAAGCATTGATCCAATAGCTCAAATTGTCTTCTCGGTACAGGATGAGCATTAAAAGGGTCTTGGTTGTTCACGTGTAAATCAGGATATATGTAGGGATTTTTTCTTGCAATCTTTCATGTGTTCAGTAGAAATTTGTTGCTTTGTCGTCACGTTAAGCATCTGGAGTTAAAACATCCAACCATCCATTTGTATGATCGTGCACCTATGGCCTTCAAGGAAGCTCCCAAGGTGGCAAAGCTCGTGCTGAAGGCACTTGAAGGGTTTCATAGGGAAGAGGGCAAGTCAAAGAACAAACATTCATTATTTATATGGTGAAGGGATTTTACTTCTAGGGACGATGTTGATCGTTGTGAAGGATTTTAGATCTTCTAGTGCCAAAAAGATCATTTCAAGGGAAGAAATGCAGGAGGCGGATTAGGGTTGGGTAGAGCCAAACATTAAATAAACAAGCCTGCTATGGATGGTGTTGTGCTGGAGGTCAGTTTTCAAAGATAGAGGACAAATTTGAAGGAGTAGAGGATTTATGTGGATTTATTGGAGTGATATATGCAAGCTATGAATGTGGTGATGTCGGTACATAAAGGAGCGCTATAAATTACAAGTGGGTACACCATGTCGTCTATGGAATAGGGCCTTTTGACATGGGTTGAAGGATGGGACTCCATTGTGCATGGCTTGAAATTTCATGGTATTTCAAAGATGGCAAAGAAACCTATTGAAGCTAAAGTGGAGCTGATATGGGTCTCAATTTACAACAAAGCATATGAACATTTGTATATTGATCACCAGGGTGGAGGTGTATGGCATGGAGAATGCAAGAATGTTCACTAACTGGTTTATGTTTAGAATGTGATATATATATGCTTTTATTACAGTATGCATACTTTATGTTGTTTTTAGCTTTGCTACATCTGGTATAGGGTTGTTTATGCAGTATTGCTATTTTTATAGTTGTATGATTTCTTCACACTTAAATCAAAATTTTCCAGTGAAAAAAGTTCTGGTGTTAGGGTTTGTTTCTATTTTTGAGCAATTTTTTCTTACTTTTTCTGTAGTTTTAATCCAATTTAATCCTAATAAATTGGAAAAGTCTTTATCTTTTGGTTTGCCTAACTATTCCTAGGAAAGATCTTTCCTTCTATAGTTGAGATTAAATAGTCCCTAGGGCAATATTACAAGATAGAGTAAAGATATAAATGAGAAGCAATGATGAAGCATGCCCAAAGAGTCATGTCATCAATTGAATTTCATATATAGAACATATATAAACTTCTTGATGGACTCGTAAATCAAGGACTACTTTAAAATCCAGGGAAACAAAATGCAAGGACAAAGTATAGGATGTTAACAATTTTACCAACAACTATGGTTATGCTTGAACAGACCACCTCTGTCACAAAAAGACCAACAAATGCCCATGCATATTGTGTTGCCAAATTTCCAAAGCTTAATACTAATCCACCAACCATTGCAAACCCTATAGAAGGACCATTATTCTACATAACATTGAAAGATATTAGAGTAGTTATAACAGGCTTTTTGAATATCATATTGTGTCTACCTAGCAATATACTTCCTTTGTGAAATTGAGAGGAAGTAGAGGAGAAATAAACTTGTAACTGTACATACATCCAATAAGATAAACCAAACACAAGAATCGGTTATCTTAAATAATATCAAATTATAAAATGTTTTAGAGTTTCTCCAAAAATAGTTAATTCTCATTTGTAAGAAATCTACTCAAAAGACATAAGGTGAATATATAACATGTATTCAATAGATAATGTCATTGTAATGGAACATTGAATAGGATTACAAAGGTTTCTGCCTGCTAAATGTATTTACTAAGTTTCTTTTGATGACTATAAAACATTGTCAAGCAACTCAAACTAAATAGGAGTACCAAAGGATGAAGAGAAACCATAGAACTTGACAAATAGAGAGAGACTCAAGAAAGACTCAACAATGAGTTTCCTCTACTCATGTTCCTCAAGCAAAGGGTAAAACTTGTTAGTACTTAACCATTTAGGAAGATTGTTGTGACCGTGATCATAAGAGACAGCTATTTCCTAACCACATTTTTCTAGGTAAGGAAATTTTTTTATGATATTAAAGATGAAAAAAATCAATTTAAAACACACAAGCCTTACATTCTGGTGTGATGTGCCAACAACAATTCTGAAGGGAAAAAAGGATTTGATGAACATCATAAAAACTACCACACCATCCTTGATAACCAAGCTTTTACCATTTATCCAATACTTAAACGAGCTCTTCTCACAACACATCATGTTATTCATAGTGTTGAGACTATATGAGTCCCTATAATACTTGATATGGTTGAATCTAAGTGACCAATGACCCTTGGGCCTTAACAAATCAAACTGGGTCAACTCAGTTTCAAGAACTCTTCCCAAAATTTTGGGGAGACTCTCCCTGGATTTCTGCAGGACTCCAAAAGCCAGAGCACTTTGAAAAAGACAAGAAAAAGCCCATAGTTTTAGGTTAAAGACTTCAATATGAATTGCTAAGCCTTTTGCCAAAATTTGACCTAGTTTTTCTAAAGTCCTAATCAAACTATTGGTCTAGACGAGTTGGATTGAAATCCTAGTCTCTTAACCAGGGAGAATTTTGGGGTTGAAAACATTTTTTGTGCCCAAAATCATTTTGGTTAAAAAAAATATTTTATATATAGGATTTAGAATTGATGACTAGGCATTTTAGGAAATCTAAACAATTTTCTTTAGATTGTATAAGAATACTATACAATTTTTTATTTCTTTTTCTTCTAGTTAAGGAAAAAAATCTATTCAATCCCAGACATTGATTAAACATTGTTCAGCCTAATGATTGTATTCCAATCTGATGTTCTTCCAATATTAGATGAGAATGGTCTAATTTTGCATGTATTACTTAAATAGCTTGGTTTCTCCATAATCCATTGTTATATGAATATTATTTTTATGACTGTTATTTTGTTTACTTCTCTTTGATGTTGCAAGTTTTTTTTGATTTATATTGAAATCTATGCAACCCAATTTCTGAACAGAGATGTTTCCTTAGCTCAATCTATAATTCATTTTAATTCTCAAGGCCTGCCATCCCCCAATCCTCTATTTTTGGAAACTCCTAATTTGGAAAGCACAATTTTTGGAAAGCATCCCTTTACTTTACTTGGCAATTGATTCATATCCTAAAATACTTCATAAATGTCTTAAACAACTCTTGCACCATAGTATACTCTTCAAATTCTTAAAATGGCCCTACAACATCACATGATCAATAGAATCTCTAATTTAATATTCAACCACCCAAATGAAACAATGAATCTGGAATCTTTTTAATTTGTAATTTGTAATCTGGAAGTTTTTAAATCTGGAATTGGTAATCTTTTATAAGCTTAATACAATACAAAATAAAGAACATGAAAGTGTAAAAATAAAATCTCTTCAATAATAAATTTTAAGCCAAATTAACAAAACCCCATTGTTCAATGCACTTCAACACCTGGTTCTATGCACTCTCAATGTACTTCAACTCCTTGTTATATGATTGTTAATTTCTATCACAATGTGCTATGGTTCTAATGAAGTAATATTAAACGAATTAAATCAAATATATTTAATTGTGAGATAAGGTTGGGTGAGTTGTCAAAATTTTATTGTCAGAATCTTTTATTTTTATCATAGAATTATATTACCACATGCGTTGTTCTCTCTAAATGCATTATGTTTAATAAGTTTCTCTTTTTTCTTTTCAATAAATTTAACATCATTCCTAGACGCATCAAAACATAGCTTGAAATGGTGTGCCACTTGTCTACAATGCCATTCAAAACTTTACAAGGGTGGGTTGCCTGAACGCATTACAAAGATGTTCACTAGTGCTACATGTTGTCCAATCAATGCTCAAGCTCATCTAATAACATTGTGGCTCTACCCAATACATATTTTGTTCAAAGAAGATATGTTTTAGTAGGAGAAACAACCCATCAAACTTATCATACATTATAGCCAAGATACCCAACACATTATGACTAGTTGAGCCTTTTGCCAAAATTTGACCTAGTTTTTTCTGAAGTTCCAATCAAACTATTAGTCTAGACGAGTTGGATCGAAATCCTAGTCTCTTAACCAGGGAGAATTTTGGGGCTGAAAACATTTTTTGTGCCCAAAATCGTTTTGGTTAAAAAAATATTTTATATATAGGATTTACAATTGATGACTAGGCATTTTAGGAAATTTAAACAATTTTCTTTAGATTGTATAAGAATATTGTGCAATTTTTTATTTCTTTTTCTTCTCGTTGAGAAAAAAAATCTATTCAATCCCAAACATTGATTAAACATTGTTCAGCCTAATGATTGTATTTCAATCTGATGTTCTTCCAATATTAGATGAGAACAGTCTAATTTTGCATGTATTACTTAAATAGCTTGGTTTCTCCATAATCCATTGTTATATGAATATTATTTTTATGACTGTTATTTTGTTTACTTCTCTTTGATGTTGCAGGTTTTTTCTAATTTATATTGGAATCTATACAACCCAATTTATGAACAGAGATGTTTCCTCGGCTCAATCTATAATTCATTTTAATTCTCAAGGCCTTCCATCCCCCAGTCCTCTATTTTTGGAAACTCCTTCTAATTTGGAAAGCACATTTTTTTAAATTTGGAAATCACAATTTTTGGAAAGCATCCCTTTACTTTACTTGGCAATTGATTCATATCCTAAAATACTTCATAAATGTCTTAAACAACTCTTGCACCATAGTATACTCTTCAAATTCTTAAAATGGCCCTGCAACATCACATGATCAATAGAATCTCTGATTTAATATTCAACCACCCAAATGAAACAATGATTCTAGAATCTTTTTAATTTATAATCTGTAATCTGGAAGTTTTTAAATCTGGAATTGGTAATCTTTTATAAGATTAATACAATACAAAATAAAGAACACGAAAGTGTAAAAATAAAATCTCTTCTTAATAACAAATTTTAAGCCAAATTAACAAAACCCCATTGTTCAATGCACTTCAACACTTGGTTCTATGCAATCTCAATGTACTTCAACTCCTTGTTAGATGACTGTTAATTTCTATCACAATGTGCTATGGCTCTAATGAAGTAATATTAAACGAATTAAATCAAAAATATTTAATTGTGAGATAAGGTTGGGTGAGTTGTCAAAATTTTATTGTTAGAATCTTTTATTTTTATCATAGAATTATATTACCACATGTGTTGTTCTCTCTAAATGCATTATGTTTAATAAGTTTCTCTTTTTTCTTTTCAATAAATTTAACATCATTCCTAGACACATCAAAACATAGCTTGAAATGGTGTGCCACTTGTCTACAATGCCATTCAAAACTTTACAAGGGTGGGTTGCCTGAACGCATTACAATGATGTTCACCAGTGCTACATGTTGTCCAATCAATGCTCAAGCTCATCTAATAACATTGTGGATCTACCCAATACATATTTTGTTCAAAGAAGATATGTTTTAGTAGGAGAAACAACCCATCAAACTTATCATACATTATAGCCAAGATATCCAAAGCATTATAAATGACTTGCAATTTGTCCACCTGCAACATACATGTAAATGCATCCATTCCCTTGGCCCTTTGAAATCTAATTGTTTGCAAACAAATACAAATCTATATTTAAAATTTACGTTACACCTTAATTTATAAAACAAATTAAGATTGATTATATAATTTATACAGACTACAAAGTTACCATTTTCAAGTTAGTGGTGGCAAGTTTGTTTCACATCTAGATGTGTTGATGGGCCTAGAATTTCATTTTGAAGTGACTTTGCGAGAAGCCTCATTCCCTCAAGTCAGTAGGTATGACTGAGTTGACATTAGATACATAGTGCTTTAGCCTGATTGTTGTTGTTTTTAATAGGTCTACCTATATTATCATAATAACCAACAATGTACTTTAGCTCCTTGTTAAATTATTGTTGTATAATACTAAACACCACAAGAGATTTTAAAAAAAATTCATGGTTGCTTATAACACTAAATTAAATAAAAATATCTATGGGCGTACCCATTGCACATCATGTGTGATTGCTAGTTATAAGATTATCATAAATGGAGAGGATTAAATCATCTTGCAAGAAAATTTTAGATTTTTAAAGTTTTTAAATAGTAAATCATTTTTTAATGAAAATTTTAATATATTTTTATTATGAGTCACATTAATTAAGATTCATTTAAATGTTTAAAAATAAACCAAAAAAATGTTAATAATATATATATTAAATACACATTACATAATTAATTGCTTCTTTAATATATCTTATGAAATAATATTTTTTATTTACTTATTAAATTAAAACATAACTAATTTTTTATCTAATCCTTATTTTTATTAAAAAGGGAAAAAATATACTAGTTATTAATTATTCTTATCACAATAATTACCATCTACTCGTTTTTTATGAATATTGTTCTATTTTTATTTATTTAATATGATGTTTAATAAAGTGTGTATATACTTTACAAATAATAAAAATTAAAAAAAAAAAAAAAACTTAGGCCATGAGGGCAAAGTTTTACTCTATATATATAACTTTACAAATAATAAAAAATAAAGAAAAAAGCTGAGGCCGTGAGGACGGTGAGGGCAAAGTTTTCCTTTGTGGGTCCTCTTCAATAGCTTCGTAGTAGGTAGCTTGCCGAATCGGTTAATGACTTTCCCCAGAATTTTGTTTTCATAAACGCTTAAATTTGACAGTTGTCTAGTTGCATTTAGACATTTTAGTTGTAAAATACAACTGAATTTTTGAAAATACAAACTGTCAAAATTTATATAAGATTATGATGATATATATATTTGGTTATTGAATAGAATTGGATTTTATTCTTTCCACAGCCAACGTAATTGAATTCATACTTCCAATTTTCCAAACCCACAACTCATTTACCCTTTTACGTTTTTTCTAGTCTGATGCTGCTCTCTTGGGAAGCTTTCGTTTTATCATTAATATGACAAACTCAAATTTAGAGTAATGTAATCTGTAATCTTTTGCATTTTTATTTTCTTGTTTTCCTTGTTTCCAAGTCTGTAGATAATTGGCTTCATATTAGATAAATTTAACTTTCTAGATTGAGATAGAGGGTCTCTAATATTATTTTTAATCTGTCCGTGGGTTTGGAGTGTTTTTGTGTAAAAGTCCTTGTAATTGAAAAAAGCCACTACTGGTAAGAAGTACTCTGTTCCTTTGTGGGTTTGCTGTATTTTCATGGTAAAAGTTTTGTCTCAGTACAACATAAGGCAGCTTTCTACTGTCTTTGTGCCGTGGATGGTCTGGACTGCTTTATTCATTGCAGGTTTCTGCAGCTTTATTTATTGGTATCTTTCTTGCTTAAATCCAATACAATAAATAAATTTCTACGTTTGGTGGGTTTAGTGTTTTTTTAATGGTAATAAGATAGGTGGGTTTAGTGTTTTACTGTTTTTTTAATGTTAATAAGACAGCTTTCTGTACCTTTTTTCTTGATGCAGTAGATCCAATAATTGAATACCTTAATTTCATACCTTTCAAAATTGTATGTGATAATTTTGAATTTGAATTGGATCCAAATTTTTATAATAGTTACCTGACAAGTGTTCTACTCAAACTTAAAGTTTGAAGTTCACATCATAAAATATAATGCCTCAAGCATCACTTTTTTTTAGATGCCAAAAAAATATGACCTTTTAAACTTTTAACCAATAGATAACAATTATGACACATAATATTTGAAATTATTGATACCAATAACTGAACATTTTTCCCTTTCTAATCTATTTGAATACTTAAATCGTTTATTTAATCAATATTTTATAATAAGGGAGAGGGGCCAGTTGTCTCCCATGCCCCAGTAACCGCTATGTTTTTGTGCACTTGACCTACCAATTAAAATTTTAAAAAGAACCAATACATGTAAAATACCAACCTAATAAATTAACACAAATGCACCAATACATGTTCACAACATTTGTACATGATCAAAAATGCACCAATACATGTTCACAACTCCAATAAATTAACCAATGAAATTAAGACAAGTGCACCGTACTTAATAATATAAACATACCACTAAAAAGTTAAATAATTTACTTACCTAGACATATTATTTTAATAATATATTATTGTTAATCTAAAGCCCAACCCCTAACTCTAACTATTGTTTTGCCCAGTATTAAAAACCCTAACCAAATCTTTCACCCCACCTCCCCTGATTTCCTTTTATCCAGCAGAAGATGCATCCAACATTTGATGCATGCTGAGATCTTCCAACTAAAAAATGTAGCCATTGTGATTACCGTGATCGATTTCTAGCAAGTCGTTTGGAAAAATAACTGAAGCCAATATTTGTTTCAGAGTGTCCAAGGGGAAAACACTGGAAGCATACATGAAACTGTTCTTGTAATTTCGTTTCAATCACAAAACACTCTTTCAATCCTTTTAAATTCTTTCCGGCTTCTTTTGAAATATCAATGGCCTATTGGGTTTTTGTTGTCCTATTGGGTCTTATGGGTTAATCGTAGGCCTGATTAGATGCAGGATAATTCCGATTCAGGCTCAGGTTCTGGTTCTACCATGGATCTATATCCTTTTTTTTTATTAATTATAATCCCTGTATACCTTGTGGATTTTCCTCATTTCAGTGGGCTTTTATTTTTTATCTTCTTTATTAAGCAAAATATTAAATACACAAGTTTTTTTAATCCTTTTTGTTATGCATTGAACATTAACTTCACAGGTTTATTTGTTGCTAAGATTTTGCAACATTAAATCATAATTCAGTAAACATGCTACCCTGGATGGATAAGTTCTGCAAGTAAACTAACTGTGTAGATAAACCCTGTTGTTTGGCCCAGACGACTATTATTTAAACAATGTTGATATTGTGAGGAATATAAAAAAAAATAGATTAGCTCACACTCGTGATCTGCAGTAAATATTCCCCATTTTTTTCTTGGAATTTTTGTCACATTCCGTATGAATCCATTCTAAGGCCCCAATGTAATTTGGACTACGGGTGGGGACTTGAAGCTTAATATTAACTCTATGTGTGTGTAAGTGCCTATGTGAGTGTGTATACTTAAGTGAATGCACTTTTAATGGTTGATATTGATGTATGCATATGAAATCTAGTTATGTTTCTCATTTAATTTCTATATAGATATATTTGACCATATTTCATCTAACCTAAACTAACTAACTTGTGAATGTTGCGAGGAACAATATTTTGTGCACATGTGACAGGGTGCATTGTGGAGTGGACTCTGCTGATCTATAAATTGAAAATGACTCTAATGCCAACCTTGCCGAAACACTAGTTAATCCCGAGACTCGTCCAATCCCTAGTCAGTCTTGTCTGTTGCCTGTGGAGTTAAAGGTCCTAGTTTGACTCCACTTGCTAGGTAACTGCTATTTCATACATATTAGTTTCTCAACACTTTTTATTCAATATGTCTTTCCGTAATACCAATATGGGATCACATTGTGAGTTTCGGCTTATGGGGTGATAGTTCGTAATAGTGGTAATAAAATTTGTAATTGCGAAACAAATTATATATATAATTTTGAAGGAAGTATTATAATAATTATAATTATAATATAATAACAATTATAATTATTATTGATGTCCATTGAATATTAAATGATTAAAGAAATAAATTATTATAAGTAATATTATGATTATAAGTAATACTATGATTACCAATATAGTGTGATTTAAATTATTATAAAACCCCAATAGTAATCGATGATGAAAGTATAAAAGATATAAGAAACTTAGGAAAAAAAAAGGAGAGGAAATGAAATCGCATAAGTAAAAAATGAGAGAAGATGGGGAAATAGGCGTAGGGTTTCTGAAGGCAACATGCTATGACCATGAAAGGAGAGGAGGGCAGCCAGCATTGAATGCTTGGTCAACCCTCATGAATGGAAAAATTGTATGCCATGCTTCAACACTAAATCCTGTCCTCAAGCACGCCTTGGGGGCAATAAAAATGAGAAGATGGAAGTGTTAGCATGAAGGATGGGGAAGGAAGAAATAAAGGAGGAGTTGAAGGGTGTTTTGACCCATTCTTCATCATTTTGGGTGAGCAGCAAGAGGTGTGGTGAGGAAAAACTTTCAAATTTGGAGGTCTGGAGCTGAGTTTGAAGTCTGCAACTTCTTCCAGCCGCTGGTGTTGATTTATATGCCTAGGGGACATGTTTACTCCTTTAGTTGATGTTCCTTTCAAACAATTATATATTGCTGTTGTTATGCAACAATAAGAATGGTAGATGTTTTTATTTAT
The DNA here is from genome assembly GCA_027924645.1 of Cunninghamia lanceolata. NCBI lineage: Eukaryota > Viridiplantae > Streptophyta > Pinopsida > Cupressales > Cupressaceae > Cunninghamia > Cunninghamia lanceolata. Next base: position 2,997,835 of record BSBN01001332.1, read on the forward strand.
CCATGATAGGGTTCATAATATTCCTTAAATCTTAACTAGTAGAGTTGTCCATCCAAAAAACTAGTTAAGTATGAAGCAAATAAGTGTAAGGTAGGTGATTTAGGCCCTTAGTAAACTGCTGCAATAGTTTAAGATGCCTGGACTGTTTCCAAATGCATATTTTTACATGTATCACTTTTTTATAGTGCTACACTTTCATGCAATTAGTGTATTGACTGCACTTGTATGATGGCATATGAGATAGTGGATTTTTAATAGTTGTAGATAGATAAATATGTTGTTCAAACCTTTCACTAATTTCTACCAGCCTAGAAGTTGAAAACGCCACCCTTCTAGGAAATAAAAACTAGTGTAGGAAAGGTTCTAGGTTGCTGGTATTACTTTGCCTAATCTTTGGGTAGGTTTAAGATTCGATTTCAGAGTTATGTGACAAAATAAATCTTTCAACTTAGTATGATAGTTGTAGTAAACTAATATGGACAACCAAATTAGTTTTGTGAATTGTTTGACAAAATGCCTCAAGGAAATGAGACTATAAAATCTCATGCTAGGTCATGATGTGTTGCCATAGGCTAATATGCAGCCCCAACTCTTAGATTTTGGCTCCATGTTTCCTTTGGACTTCTTTACAAATAGGACATCAGTAATAAAAGTTATATACTTAGCTATTTCTATTTGATTTGGTGTTATGTAGCATGATATGAACTTAGCCAAAATGATTCTTTAATCATGTTGGCAAGATTATAGATGATCTTGCTTTTTTTCTTGGTTAACTTAGCACATGTAGTACCCTATTTCTAGCTTGTGGCATGTACAGCTATACTCATATTATCATAAGCGTTCATAAGGTTTGGAATTGTTTAAATTCAACTAAGTTAGCATTTAATGGGAATACATATAGATTGTCAAGACTTAGGCTGCTAATACTTGATAGACTGCATAGGGACTGACCTTAAAAGTACAATTTTACTCTTCCAAATTCTTTCCTTTTAATATATTTGACTTTTCCTTTCTATAGATAATTTAGCTATGGGTTGTCCTCCTTAAATAAGAGACTTTTGTGGTAAATGGTTGAAGGCTTAGGCATTCTAGCCATTCCTATCTAAACTTCTTGTTTGTGTAAGGAATGCTAGCAGGAATTGGGACAACTAGGTTATAATTAATAATTAAACTCATTAACATGAATACCAGTAGGCTAAAAACATGCCAATCCCCTTGCAATGCAAAGAGAATTCAGTTAGATACTTGTGAAGTAAGAGCTGGTGGAATTACATAGCCTCTAAATAATTAAAAATATATATCTTTTTAACCAGCTAAGAATGAATCCTTTTCTAAGCTTATATACTAGTATAAAGATGTTATTTATTAAAAGGAAATGGTTATCTACTCCTAATATTAAGCTAGACTCCACAAGTCATAGGTCAAGACTGTAGATAGGTGAACTATATGGCTTGTCTCGTTTATCTAACTCTAGGATGACTTAGTCCACTACAGAACCAAGCTAGATACAGATGCTGAGCTCTACATAAAAACATAATGATTGGAGTATGAGCTCTACGAGGGCATAGGTAGGAGGATTGCATTACTCCTATAATGTAGTAGTTCCACTCCTTCTGTGGTGATCACCAACTTGTAATCATCTTGACAGTAGTCAGGGAGCATACTCTGCAAATAAAAGTGGTACGGCTGTATCCAGAGATAGTAGGTTATCACCCAAGTATACTAGTGAAGAATGCTAGGGACTTCTTAGGCTTGAATGGCTATCACCAACAGCATGCAGGTTTTAGAGCCAGTGGCATGTGGGTGAAGGATACCATTATTCGCTATTCAGTAGCTTCTAAGATTAGTGGAAAGCCATTCTAGCAAAGTTGAAATTTAATCAAAGGACTAGTTTGTTTCAAGTGTCAGTTTCTAGTTTTTATTACTTTGTGGTTGCTAGTCTAGTTGTGCTAATATAGTAATAGGAAGCCCTTTGAAAGCTGGATACCGTGGGTTAGTAGTTATGTGGTTTCTAAAATCTTTGGCATGAATAATCATCTCTCTTTATGGATCGCGGAGTCCATTGGTGTGTTACGATAGGGAATTTTTATCCTTAAGGTGGGATTCACCATGCACTCTAGATGTTGGAGGGTGACTGATCTTACGAGGTGAACAACCACTTTCTTGCAGCTATCTTATTTGAGATAACACCCATGTGAGTATTGTTCATTATTACATTTCAGTGTTTGCATTTCTTTGATACTATTGCATAATTGATGGATAATCTTGCATATTTCAGATTATGCTTTCTATGGGGAATAGGAAGGGAGAGTTATAGATAATGGATTAAACATGTATACTTGGTTTCTAGGATGCCTGAATGTAAATGGGCTTGTTGGTTATGAAGGATGGATAAATGGTTGCAAATGAAATAATCTTACCTCCTCTTACTAGTTGTATGAAGAACAAATGATTTATTTGAAATTTCCTACTACTGTTATAAATTTATGTCATGTTTTCTTATGGCTGTTGCAAATTTATATCATGTATTCTTGTTGCAAATTATCAACTAGGTTGTAAGTGTTTATTTCAAACCTCTTTGTGAAGGCCTAATGACCATGAATGCATTTCAATCATCTTCCAACCTATTTTAGTGCAATCATTATATGTGGTCTGTAGTAAGTTCTGTTATTAAAAAAAATTGTTTCTTATTTTGGGGTTATTAGACTGGTATCAGAGCCCAGTGTCCAACTCTAGGACCATGGAGTTGACTTGTTCTACATGTGCTGAATTGTTTCTTTTGATTATGCAGCCATTGGTCACAAGAAGAAAGCAAAGAAGGGAGCCTCCAAAAAATTACATCCCCAACCCAAGACCACAACAGGTTCTATAGAACTTGCTTTGACATTACCTAACATAGAACCTGAAATGATATCTGATTTTGAGACCCTGGCGATAACCATTAAGTGTCTAAAAATTCAAAAGGGCAAGGAAGTCGCTAGACCTTCTAAGAATGTAAACCCACCGAAGTCGAACCCACCTTCAGTAAGTAAGCCCAAACCATCTTCTAAAAGAGATTTTCCTTTTGGTTGTGGACGCAATGCACCAACACTTTCAAAAGAAGTGATTGCTGAATTCAAGCGTGTGCACCCTAAACTGTCCACAAATATGGAAATTTATGAGGATGAAGATCCTGAGGAATAGAAACTACCTATTGTCTAGAAACTTATATGTGGTTATGATATAGTATTAATTAGATATCAATGCCTCTATATAATGGCATCTATGTAATGGCATCTATCAATGCTTCTAAGTAATGGCATCTATGTAATGACATCTATGTAATTAGTCTCTATTAATGAAGAACTATCAAAGTAATTGTGCCTTATCATTGTTAAATTGGAACTTTAATTTGACTCTTGGATTCTTGAAATATTTCAAAATGAAAGAGTTACTTCTAGATTTCTGCATAGCGTGAGTTTAAAATAATTTGATGAAGGTTGTAAATAAATGTTGAATTTGTTATAATTGTCTCACAGTTTAGATATACCTATAGAAAATGAAGAGGACAACCAGGAGAATATCTAGTCCAAGTTTGGATGAAATACTTAGAGACAACAAAGGTGTAACCTCCTCACAAAAAACTACATCCCCAACCCAAGACCACAACGGGTTCTATAAAACTTGCTATGACATTACCTAACATAGAACCTGAAATGATATCTAATTTTGAGACCCTGGCAATAACCATTAAGTGTCTAAAAATTCAAAAGGGCAAGGAAGTCGCTGGACCTTCTAAGAATGTAAACCCACCGAAGTCGAACCCACCTTCAGTAAGTAAGCCCAAACCATCTTCTAAAAGAGATTTTCCTTTTGGTTGTGGACGCAATGCACCAACACTTTCAAAAGAAGTGATTGTTGAATTCAAGCGTGTGCACCCTAAACCGTCCACAAATATGGAAATTTATGAGGATGAAGATCCTAAGGAATAGGAACTACCTATTGTCTAGAAACTTCTATGTGGTTATGATATAGTATTAATTAGATATCAATGCCTCTATGTAATGGCATCTATGTAATAGCATCTATCAATGCTTCTAAGTAATGGCATCTATGTAATGACATCTATGTAATTAGTCTCTATTAATGAAGAACTATCAAAGTAATTGTGCCTTATCATTGTTAAATTGGAACTTTAATTTGACTCTTGGATTCTTGAAATATTTCAAAATGAGAGAGTTACTTCTAGATTTCTGCATAGTGTGAGTTTAAAATAATTTGATGAAGGTTGTAAATAAATGTTGAATTTGTTATAATTGTCTCACAGTTTAGATATACCTATAGAAAATGAAGAGGACAACCAGGAGAAGATCTAGTCCAAGTTTGGATGAAATACTTAGAGACAACAAAGGTGTAACCTCCTCACAACCAATGGTACCTAAGGAATTGTAGGTTGAGTTGAATGCCCTTTGAGCAGAAATAGCTTCGCAAGAGCAACAAATTGAAGAATGAATGAGACAGAAGGAGCAAGAAACGAATCATAACACTGGCCTAGGAACTAATGAGGACCAAGATCATGAACATAGTTTCAGAGCTACTACCCATAGTTTCCCATTGGAAGAGCCACAATGAAGGGTGGGAAAGGACCCTTTGATTAGGGAGCTAAAGAAAATGCAAGCTCCCAAGTTTAATGGAAAAAGTGGTGGAGACGCTACAGAATCTTGGTTAATTCGAATGAACAATTATTTTGGGTTATTAGATTTGACTTCCAACACTAAGGCCCTAATCTCCATCTATCAGCTAGAAGGGGAAGCATCTTTATGGTGGGACCATCTGCTAGAAATTAAAAATATGAATTGCATCAGCTTACTTAGGACAAGTTCATAAAATGATTCCACAAGGAATACCTTTCCGCCCACCATCGAGATAAAAAATTGACTGAATTCCATTCACTGCACCAAGGAGGGATGATAGTTTCTGAGTATAAGGCTAAATTCATGGGTTTACTCTGTCATGTTCATTACATGAAGGAAGGAGGACCATGTAAACAATTTTATCTTGGGCTTGATTAAGAACCTCATATATGCGACTAAGTTATCATGACCTAAGAGCCTAAATCAAACAATGGAGGTAGCCCTAGTTGCTAAAGAGAAGCAGAAGAGCAAGCAAGAGTGGAAACAAAAGTCTTATGCCTTTTACCACTTTGACAATAGAAGGAAGGAATTTAAAAGGAATCAGGGCTTCGAAAGAAGTTATGAATCAATAGAAACCAAGGGTGGTGAAGGACAACGATAGAGACCATTGAAGCAGGTAGCACAGACTAGCTTTCCTATGGATAGGGAAGTAAAGTAGATTGGCCCAATGGGAGGATGTTGGACTTGCAGGGATGACCACTACAAAAATGAGTGTCCAAGGAATCAAGATAAATCCACCAAGACTCCTGCCAGAATTTACGCAGCAGGATATAGCCGCCAAGCCGATAACCAAGCTTCACTCATAGAGTTGTAAGGTACATTTCATGGACAATCCATCTCTATTCTAACAGACTTAGGGGAAACTGATAGATTTATTTCACCTGAGGTGTTAAAAAAATGTAATATTGGATTTAAAAAGCTTAGTCAAGAGGAGATGGAGGTAGAGTTTGGGTTTGGTAAGACTTAACGGGTAAATTTCAGCCTCAAAGGAGTAGAAATTGATTTAGGCAACACAAAAAATAAGGCTAATCTATTGGTCACAAAGTTAGGGTCTTATGACTTGATCCTAGGAATGGATTAGTTTAGGACACACCAAGCTAAATTGGACTGGTATAACAAAACAATTGAATGCTTAGATGACCAAGGAAGACCGATAGTACTCCAAGGAATTCAAAGGCCATTATTTGTGAGAATGGTTACAACCATGCAAGTCAAGAGATCTATAAGGAAGGGAAGCAAACTATATATGGTAAATATTGAAGAATATAGTGAAGACCCAGTTCCTAATATTGAGGATCATCTAATTCTTCAAGAATTTCATGATGTCTTTCCTAAGCAATTGTCAGGCTTACCCTCTAAGTGAGAATTTGACTTTTCAATTGATCTAGTTGTAGGGGCAAAGCCTATATCAAGGGCTCCTTATAGAATGAATACTATTGAATTACAGGAGCTTAAAATGTAACTACAGGATCTAATGGAGAAAGGGTTAATACGGCCTAGTGTGTCACCTTGGGGAGCCCCAGTGTTGTTTATCAAGAAGAAGGATGTGACTCTAAGATTGTGCATTGATTATCAAATGTTGAACAAGGGGACCATCAGAAATAGATACCCCCTTCCTCGAATTGAAGATTTGTTTGATCAAATGGAGGGAGCCACAACCTTTTCAAAAAAAGACCCAAGGTCTGGATACCATCAGCTCCAGATCAAGAAAGCAGATATTCTAAAGATAGCTTTCTGAACTAGGTACGACCACTATGAGTTTTTAGTGGTACCTTTTGGATTAACAAATGTTCCATCTACCTTTATGAGCATCATGAACCATGTCTTTCATGACTGCCTAGATAATTTTGTGCTGGTATTTTTAGATGACATTCTCATCTACTCCAAGAATCCGCAGGAGCATGATGAGCATCTAAGAATTGTACTACAGAGGTTGAGGGAGCATAAATTGTATGGAAAATTGACCAAGTATTCCTTTTCCTAGCCTAAGATACATTACCTCAGACACATTATCTTAGCTGAAGGAATATCAGTGGATCTAGGCAAAATTTAGGCAATTGTAGATTGGCCTACTCCTATGAATGTATCAGAGGGAAGGAGATTTATGAGATTGGTTGGATACTACAAAAGGTTTGTGGGGAATTTTTCTAAGTTACCTAACCCCATAACATCTCTTCGGTGAAAAGGAAAGAGGTTTGAGTGGACTAAAAAGTGTGAAAATACCTTCCAATAGTTGAAGGAAGCACTTACCACCGCTCCAATCCTGCAAGCACCTGATCCAGAAAAGGAATTCGTAATATGGGCATATGCCTCGTTAGATGGGTTAGGTGGAGTTTTGATGCAAGATGGGCGGGTGATCACGTTTGAATCCCAAAAATTAAAGGATAATGAACTCAATTATCCTACTCATGATTTGAAACTTCCAGCGATCGTGCATACTTCAAAGGCCTGGAGGCATTATTTAATGGGGAGACCATTTAAATTGAATACTGATCACAAGGAGCTCTAGTATTTATTTACATAACCTAACTTAAATGCTAGACAAAGAAGGTGGCTAGAATTCTTAAGTAACTATGAGATAGACATTTCATATGTTAACTTGGGTAAGGAGAACTGGGTTGCTGATGCCTTAAGCCGTAGGGCCAGACTAGGCATGATCTCTCAAGTAAAGTTTAGCATGCCTGAAAGTATTAAGAAGATGCAAGAAAAGGATCCCTTTTGTCAGCAAACAAGGCTAGAACTTTAGCAAGGGATTGGTGCAACAGAGTATCATTTGGGAGATGATGGTATCTTACATTATCAACAACGAATATATATGTACCTGAAGAAGGAGACTTTAGAAAAAAAATCCTTGAGGAAAGCCATAATGTACCCTGCCAAGCACATTGAGGAGTAACAAAGATGTATGCAGATTTGAAAACTCATTATTTTTGGCTAGGAATGAAAAAGGAAGTAGCAAATTGTGTTGCAAAGTGTCTAGAATGTCAGCGAGGTCAAGGCTGAATAGTGCCATCTAGTAGGAACATTTTACCCCCATGAGTTGCCTTGGCACAAATGGTCAGTGATTTCAATGGATTTTGTAACAGGATTGCCTAAAACTCAGCACCAACATGATAGCATCTTGGTGATAGTTGATAAATTAACCAAGACCTAGCACACTTCATACCTAGCAATGTTAAGGATGATGCTCCAACTTTAGCAAAAAGATTCATAAAAGAGGTAGTCAGGTTGCATGGAATGCCAGAAGTGATTATATCTGATAGGGATAAACTATTTACTTCTAGATTTTGGACAACCCTCATGACCGCTCTTGGTACTAAACTCAATTTTAGTACTGCTTACCACCTTGAAATAGATGGCCAGATAGAAAGAGTTAATCAGGTTATGGAGGATATGCTTCAAATGTATGTAATGGATCAAGCCAAGAAATAGGAAGAGCATTTACCTATAATTGAGTTTGCATACAATAACTCTTACCATTCGTCCATTCATATAGCCCCTTTTGAGGTGCTTTACGACAGGAAGTGCAGAACCCCAATAGGATGGGACAGTTTGGACAACCATGTAGCCATTGGACCTGAACTACTTCAAGAATATGATAGGCATATAAAGATCATTAGGGAGAGGTTGAAGGAAGCGACAGATTGACATAAGAGTTATGCAGATGCTAAGCAAACACCGAGAGAATTTATAGTTGGAGACATAGTGTTTCTTCACGTCAAACCTCAGAAAAGTTCAATAAAATTTGGCAAGACTGCCAAATTATCCCCTTAATATATTGGACCATTTGAGATACTTGAAAAGATTAGTTGTGTGGCTTACAGACTATCTCTTCCACCATCTCTCTCTTGCATTCATAATGTGTTTCATGTGTCACTGTTTAAGAAATATATTGCTAATCCCACACATGTAATTGATTGGTAGGCACTACAAGTAGAAGAGACCAGAGATATCCAACTCGAACCACTCACAATCATAGAAAGACGCAACATACAACTACGCAATAGAACAATACCACAGGTTAAGGTCCTTTTGGACCAGTATGGGGAGCAAGGAGCTACCTGGGAAGATGAAAATGTAATTAGACTAGAATATCCAGACTTATTTTATCTAAGCCAATCTGGCTTAATCCTAAGGGGGAGAGGATGTCACATCCCATATGAACCCATTCTAAGGCCCCATAGTCCTGACGTAATTTGGACTAGGGGTGGGGACTTGAAACTTAATATTAACTCTGTGTGTGTGTGTGTGTGTGTGTGTGTGTGTGTGTGTTTAAGTGCCTATGTGAGTGTGTATACTTAAGTGAATGCACTTTTAATGGTTGATAGTGATGTATGGATATGAAATCTAGTTATGTTTCTCATTTAATTTCTATATAGATATATTTGACCATATTTCATCTAACCTGGACTAACTAAATTGTGAATATTGTGAGGAACAATGTTTTATGCACAGGTGACAGAGTGCATGGTGGAGTGGACTTTGTAGATCCATAAATTGAAAATGACTCTAATGCCAACCTTGCCAAAACACTGGTTAATCCTGAGACTCGTCCAATCCCTAGTCAGTCTCGTCTGTTGCCTGTGGAGTTAAAGGTCCTAGTTTGAGTCCACTTGCTATGTAACTTCTATTTCATTCATATTAATTTTTAAACACTTTTCATTCAATACGTCTTTATGTAATACCAATTTGGGATCACATTGTGAGTTTCAGCTTATGGGGTGATAGTTCGTAATAGTGGTACTAAAATTTGTCATTGCAAAATAGATTATATATATAATTTTTAAGGAAGTATTATAATAATTATAATTATAGAGTAATTATTATTAATATTATTGATGTCCATTTTAATACATTTAATATTAATGCTTACAGAAATAAATTATTATAAGTAATATTATGATTATAAGTAGTGGACCCTCATGAATGGAAAAATTGGACGCTATGCTTCAACACTAAATCATGTCCCCAAGCACACCCTGGGGGCAATAAAAATGAGAAGATGGAAGTGACAATAGGAAGGATGGGGAAGGAAGAAATAAAGGGGGAGTTGAAAGGTGTTTTGACCCATTCTTCATCATTTTGGGTGAACAGCAGGAGGTGTGGTGAGGAGAAACTCTTGAATTTGGAGGTCTGGAGCTGAGTTTGATGTCTTTCTAACTTTTTCCAGCTACTGGTGTTGATTCATATGCCCAGGGGACAGGTTTACTCCTTTATTTGTTGTTCTTTCCGTACAATTATATATTGTTGTTGTTATGCAACAATAAGAATGGTAGATGTTTTTATTTATCCATGATAGGGTTCATAATATTCCTTAAATCTTAACTAGTAGAGTTGTCCATCCAATAAACTAGTTAAGGATGAAGCAAATAAGTGTAAGGTAGGTGATTTAGGCCCTTAGTAAACTGTTGCAATAGTTTGAGACACCTGGATTGTTTCCAAATGCACATTTTTACATGTATCACCCTTTTTAAATAGTGCTACACTTTCATGCAATTAGTGTATTAACTGCATTTATATGATGGCATATGAGATAGTGGATTTTTAATGGTTGTAGATAGATAAATATGTTGTTCAAACCTTTCACTAATTTTTACTAGCCTAGAACTTGAAAACTAGAGCCTTCTAGGATATAAAAACCAGTGTAGGAAATGTTCTAGGTTGCTGGTATTACTTTTCCTAGTCTTTGGGTAGGTTTTGATTTAATTTTGGAGTTATGTGACAAAATAAACCTTTCAACTTAGTATGATAGTTGCTGCAAGTTAATATGGATAACCAGATCAGTTTTATGAATTGTTTGACAAAATGCCTCAAGGAAATGAGACTATAAAATGTCATGCTAGGTCATGATGTGTTGCCATAGGTTAATATGCAGCCCCAACTCTTAGATTTCAGCTCCATGTTTGCTTTGGACTTCTTTACAAATAGGACAACAGTAATAAAAGTTATATACTCAACTATTTCTATTTGATTTGGTGTTATGTATCATGATATGAACTTAGCCAAAAGGATTCTTTAATCCTATTGAAAAGATTATAGATGGTGTTGCTCTTTTTCTTGGTTAACTTAGCACATGTAGTATCATGTTTCTAGCTTGTGACTTGTGAAACTATACCCATATTGTCATAAGCGTTCATAAGGTTTGGAATTGTTTAAATTCAACTAAGTTAGCATTTGATAGGACTACATATAGCTTTCCAGGACTTAGGCTATTAATACTTGATAGACTACATAGGGAGGGACCTTCAAAGTACAATTTTACACTTTCAAATTCTTTTCCTTTTAATGTATTTGACTTTTCCTTTCTATTGATAATTTAGCTATGGGTTGTCATCCTTAAATAAGAGACTTTTGTTGTTAAATGATTGAAGGGTTAGGCATTCTAGTCATTCCTATCTAAACTTCTTATTTGTGTAAGGAATGCTGGCAAAAATTGGGATAGCCAGGTTATAATTAATGATTAGACTCATTAACATAAATACCAGTAGGCTAAAAACATGCCAATCCCCTTGTGATGCAAATAGAATTCAGTTATATACGTGTGAAGTAAGAGCTAGTGGAATTACATAGCCTCTAAATAATGAAAAGTATATATCTTTTTAACCAGCCAAGAATGAATCTGTTTCCAAGCTTATATACTAGTAGAAAGATTTTATTTATGAAAGGGAAATGGTTATATACTCCTAATATTAAGCTAAACACCACAAGTCATAGGTCAAGACTGTAGATAGGTGAACTATATGGCTTGTCTCGTTTATCTCACTCTAGGATGACTTAGTCCACTATAGAACCAAGCCGGATACAGATGTCGACCTCTACAACAACACATAACAGAACTTGGAGTATGTGCTCTATGAGGGCATAGGTAGGAGGATTGCATTACTCTTATAATGTAGTAGTTCCACTCCTTCCATGGTGATCACTAACTTGTAAATCCTATGACCCACATTAAGATAAGCTTTTTGATGCTCTAGCTTGATAGTAGTTAGGGAGCATGCTCTGAGAGTAGAGTGGTAAGGCTGTATCCAAAGATAGTAGGCTATCACCCAGGTATACCAGTGAAGAATGCTAGGGACTTCTCAGGCTTGAATGGCTATCACCAACAATATGCAGGTTCTAGAGCCAATGACATGCGAGTGAAGGATGCGATTATTTTCTATTCGATAGATTTTAAGCTTAGTGGAAAATCATTCTAGCAATATTCAAATTTAAACAAAGAACTAGTTTGTTTCAAGTGTCAGTTTCTAGTTTTTATTACTCTCTGTGGTTGCTAGTCTAGTTGTGCTAATATAGTAATAGGAAGCCCTTTGAAAGATGGATACCGTGAGTTAGTAGTTATGTGGTTTCTAAAAGATTTGGCATGAATAATCATCTCTCTTTATGGATCTTGGAGTCCATTGGTGGGTTGGTATAGGGAATTGTTATCCTTAAGGTGGGATTCACCATGCACTCTAGATGTTGGAGGGTGACTGATCTTACAAGGTGAACAACCACTTTCTTCCAACTATCTTATTTGAGGTAACACCCATGTGAATATTGTTCATTATTGTATTTTAGTATTTGCATTTCTTTGATACTACTTCATAATTGATGGATAATCTTGCATATTTCAGATTATGCTTTCTATGGGGAATAGGAAGGGACATTTATGGATAATGCATTAAACATGTATACTTGGTTTCTAGGATGCCTGAATGTAAATGGGCTTGTTGGTTACAAAGGATGGATAAATGGTTGCAAATGAAATAATCTTACCTCCTCTTATTAGTTGTATGAAGAACAAATGATTTATTGGAAATTCCTTACCGCTGGTATAAATTTCTGTCATGTTCTCTTATAACTGTTATGAATATATATCATGTATTCTTGCTGCAAATTATCAACTGGGTTGTCAGTGTTTATTTCAAACCTCTTTGTGAAGGCCTAATGACCATTAATGCATTTCAATCATCTTCCAACCTATTTTAGTGCAGTCATTGTATGTGGTCTGTAGTAAGTTCTATTATTAAAAAAAAGTTGTTGCTTATTTTGGGGTTATTACATGTTTGTATCTCTAAAATTTACCCTCTTATTTTTCCTAAACTTCCTTCTGCACCTTTTCTAATCACTAGGCAAAAAGTCTAGTCTTTGTTGACCTATCTTGCTTTAGATAGTCCAGTATCATGGATTTGATTAAGAAGGATCATTTCTTTTAGTGTCAGTGTTTGTCAGTATTGCATTTTACAGGATCTAGTTAGTATGCTTTTGGAATTAATTCTTAAGCTTTTTTCATCATATTTCAGATCATATAAGTTTTTTTAAGGTTCCTAGACAAGCTTTTCTTTTTTACCAAACTTTGACTGAATAATTCATAGTAGTTTTCTGTCATGTCACTAAAAGAAAAAAAGCGCTAGGTATCCAGTAAAGGTTGTTAAATTAATTTTTTTCATTTCATTTATTTCTGCGCTATTCAAACTATTTTATCGTCTTCTAAAAGAAGTCTATCTAGGCTAAGTTTCGTCGATAATCATTTTCCTCACCATTTGCTGAAGACAATGACTATTATACTTTTATTTAAGAAAGTCTCTTGTTTCACTAGTTTAGTTTGCTCAAGATTTTTCAGCAAATATAATTTGTTGAACAATTTCCTATTTGCATCCATACTATTTTTGAAAAACTTCCCTTGGGGGAAACCTTGTTTCATCAAATAAAAATTTAAATTGTTGCAGTTAAACACAAGTAATGTTAAGATTCTTATGTAGCTAGATAAATCTACAAATCCAATAATAAAATGTAGGGGAAACACAATAATTCAAACTACAATCACTGTAAATAGTCAGGCACTACATAATCCTATTGGTGTTATTTAAGTTTATAATCTAGATATTACATGCAAACATGCAGTAGTGTGGCTAATTCCTAACAATTTAGACTTGGGCAAAGTGACTTTCAGCAATAAGATACAAGCATATGAATGTGAAATATATGGTTTAAGGTGCACTCTATGTTTGTTGAGCCACTGTCACACAGTGAAGATGCCATCAATTTTAGTTACTAATTGGAGTCTCTTTCGGTCACTAAATTGCAGATTCCTAAGCTCTTTGACATTTGGAGTCACAACTTGAGAGCATGAAGCTTTGCTAGATTATTAGAGAGCAAATGGTTATATAGATTATCTAAGAAGATTCCTCCTATACTTGCTTGGCCAGGGTTGCGTTTGGAAACCTTGTCAAAATTAAGTTTAATTTTTCTTGGTTCGAGTAGTCCCCATATTCCTACCGGCAGCATACTGAAAGCCCATCTTTTGGATCTGATACCTATTTTCCATTCCTTTGCTATGGAAAAATCAATCATGTTGCTGGAGTATATTGGATTTTTATATGATTTGTGAAGCTCAGTTCTTTCCAAGATATTATTTTGGATGATTTTTATAATATCCTCTATTAAATGTGTCAATTTCATCCATTGTTTAATTTGTTTATTCACTCGGGTTTCCACCAAGGAGTTGATGTTGGAGGAAGAGACCAAGTCATGCCTGATTTTCTAAGTAAAATAACATATGATAAACATATGTTCTATGCTATCTTTGTCTTTGAGGCAAAGTAAATGGAGTAGTTTATCCACTCTCTGTTTTGAAAGGCATCTAGAATTTTTCCATGCATTAGGAACCATATAAATTGATTGATTTTTGGCCAAGATCTGATTTCCAATATATTTCTCCATTTGGGGTTTTAGTTACCAGTTGGGCTGATCAAGTGCATTTAAGCAGATGTTATTGCACATTGATCATTGCTTGAAGTGGCCTATATGAATGTCCTTTTCCACCCATGAAAGAATTTGTTAGTTGAGAAGCCCTAATTTGATGTGGTCTATTGCCTCACTAAAATTGAAAATTTTCTGAATCTTATTGGCGGTTGCTTGCCACTCTCCTCACATAATAGGCCACATGGAAAAACTCATCCTATTCCATTTTGAATAATGGATTAAATTTAACCAAGGAACATAAACAAATTCAGGATTTGGGTACATCGTAATGTATTAAATTTAATTAAGTTGTCATTTTGATATGGGAAAGGAAATGTGTTTGGATTCTGGTGCATGATATGACTATCTATATATATTTATAATATTATATACAAGCTATTGCATGAAATTTAAGCACAACGAATTGGTTGGTAGGGTGAAATATTGAATAAAAATATGATCATAATCTAAATACATAAGTTTATTTTAAATAAATTGGAATCCCCAATATTAGTGAATGATTGTTCTCTTTAACTTTTATTGAATAGAATAAGTTGGTAAAGCCCATTTTTTTAAAAATCATTCAATCTCAAGAACTTTCAAAGCAAAGCTTTTTCCTAAAAGAAAATGCCAAAAGTGGCTTAAACTTCCTGTTAAATATATTGTTGTTTAAACTTTGTGTCTAGAGATTTGATTTGTTTACTTGTATGACACTAAACTCTATACATTCTTAACTGTATCGAACTCCCTATACATCTTCAATTTCATGCTTATTTTTTAGAATTACATCCAATGTATGTTGTATAATGCCCTTGACTCTTACAAACTTAATTAATTTGTTTGTTTCCTCTTAATTAAGATAGATGCATTTTGCATAAAAAAATAGCCGCTTCCATCCATCATTCTCTGTATCTTGATGCAATTGACCTTCGCCTGAGAGTCGAGAGTGTTTTCTTCTCCATTGTTGGTGTTGCAGAGGTACAAGGGTGGGAGTTCCTACCACTAATTTGCTTCCTAAAACCTCCATTCCAGTAGTTTTGGGAAGTTATTTCCCTAAACTTCTACTTATTCTACCTTTTGATGTTATAGTAGCAGGATATATCTTTCTCTTGAAATTTAAATAATTAATAATTAATAAGGCAAGTTGGCCTTAATTACAAATTATATTATTTCTTAAAAGGAGGCCGACCTAAGTGAAGAGTCACCTTGTTTTGTATATATACAAGGTGGAGTCCATTCATTCATTTTTGTATTCTTTCAAGGAGTTCTCTCTTAGTAGCAGATCAGTTTCACTTGTATCTTTGCATGAAGGAGTGATGCTATTATTCATTGTATTTACTCAGCCTTTATGTAAGGCTAGAGTCTATATACATTATGCACTTCTATCTGATATATATATGAGATATATTTTTGCTGGGTTTTTTCTCCCTCGAGTAGGAGGGTTTTCCCAAGGTAAACTGCTATGTTTATTGCTCTTTGTATTGTGTATTCTACTTATTTAATTTCTGATCTTATAACACTAACATGGTATCAAAGTGGATTTAAGCAAAGATCCAATCAGATTTAAGCAGTCAAGACAACTCTTTATCTAAGGTAGTCTATCATGAAGGACCTTGGTGAATTCAAGAAAAATCAACTTTGATAAGAAGACATTGAGGAATTATCTCGGGAGTCATTGGAAAAGTTGATCTGTGGAAAAATATTTCATTTTAGGGAGCATATCGAACTCCTTCTTGAGGGTGAAAGCCATATGCTTTGAGCTAAATGTGTGGTGAGCATCATATTCAGCCCTAGCGCAACGAAATGCATGAGACTACATTTTTTACGGCATGTCCGCTGCTCTAACTCTAGCATTCACCTACTATGCTACCAATTCTGCAATATCAGTTTCCACCTACACAAATCTAAGTTCAATCTCGCGACCTCCCACAGTCCATTTTTGCGCTTCCCAAATCCACTCCTCATTTTTTCTTCAAACCCCCATCTTGCCCCATAATTTCCAACACAGCCAGGTCCAGGCTCTTTCTGTGCACCACATCAGAAGGAGGAGCAGCCTTTCAGGGATTCAAACTTGGGTTCCCTGCATCCAAGAAGCATCCTTTGTTGAAATCTCTCTCTAATAAATGAATATCCTTCTTAGAAGTAGTAGAAGAAGAAACTTTATCACCAGACATGCCCTTGCAGTTATCTCCTCTAGCTCTGCTAAACCAGAATCTGTCTGTTCACTTTGTTTTCACAAATGATAATCCTTTCTTGGCTCAAGCTGCACCTTTGATATGAATTTAATTTCTGATAGCTACAGGAAAGACCAAGTCATGGGTCTCCTTCAGCAAGCACAGATCAACAAGGTTACAGGAAACCTATTTTTATATGTTGTCCCAGGTGGCGTATTACATGATGATGTTACTGAGGGTACATATCTACTCTGAAGGGATAAGAAGTTGCCTTATGATAGCTAGTCACATTCACTTATGTTGAAGTCATTTTTAAGGTGATAAAGCATTGCTCAATTGCATATCCTGGCAGCGGGAACTCATGGGATGCATAAAGGGGCAAATGGAGGCCGAGGCTATTGATTTTTGTTTCTACAGCAAATGAAGATGAAGTGAAAAGAGAATCACAATAAAGAGATTAGTATTTTATGTGTGTACCTTTGAATAATGATGTAGCTAATTCATGCACTAACATTAGGAATAGTGAATCATGTATGCTTCTAGCATTGGTCCAGATATTTCTCTTTGGGGTAGTTTGATTCTATGAACTATTAGTAATCTCTCTACAATGGTTCTAGGATGGATCGAGGAGGAAAATGATGATGAGAGACTGCATAAGGAATTCAAAGGGAGGAAGAGCTTGAGACATCTTGTGAGGAAGGCATGCTGGCTAGAGAAATGAACAATCATGGAGTCACAACTTACTACCATAGGACTGAGTTGGTGGCACATAACTGGAGATGTCTCTCGAAGAGGAAGAACCTATTCTACTGATTGTCATTGTGATCAGTTTCTTCGAAGAGGAAGAATTAACATTCAGAGGGAGTCTGACAAACCAACAGAGGCAACCTTGGACAAGGAGGTCAGGAAGTTGATGTAAGTACGTGGAGCTTCAGAGGGAGTCACATCATCATGAAGATCTTTTGTAATGTATATTTCTCTATGATGGAGAAGTATGAGGTGAAAGACCTTGTAGTGTATATTTCTCTGTGACGAAGAAGTATGAGGTGAAAGCCCTTGTAGTGTATATTTCTCTCTGACGGAGAAGTATGAGGTGAAAGCCCTTGTAGTGTATATTTCTCTGTGACGGAGAAGTATGAGGTGAAAGCCCTTGTAGTGTATATTTCTCTGTGACAGAGAAGTATGAGGTGAAAGCCCTTGCAGTGTATATTTCTCTGTGACAGAGAAGTATGAGGTGAAAACCCTTGTAGTGTATATTTCTCTATGATGGAGAAGTATGAGGTGAAAGCCCTTGTAGTGTATATTTCTCTATGATGGAGAAGTATGAGGTGAAAGCCCTTGTAGTGTATATTTCTCTAAGATAGAGAAGTATGAGGTGCGAGCCCTTGTTCATCTCTGAGACTGAGATGAGATGTCATGTTGAGAGACTCCATGACGACATCACATTGAGAGACTCTATGATGAACCCTTTGTACTTGTCTTTCTTTCCACACATGGGAGTAGCCATGGTGGATGTCATGTTGAGAGATTCCATGATGACATCACGTTGAGAGACTCCATGATGGGCACTTGTATGTGTGTTTCTTTCCACACATGGGAGTAGCCATGTGGACGTCATGTTGAGAGACTCCATGATGACATCTCGTTGAGGGACTCCGTGATGAACCTTTGAGCTTTCTACAAATGGGTGTAGCCATTGTGGGCATCATGTTGAGAGACTCCATGATGTGGATATCTGGAAAGATACCTCCCTAGCAAAGAGGGAGTGTTGATGTTATAGCAGCGGGAGATATCTTTCTCTCAAAATTTAAATAATAAATAATTAATAAGGCGTGTCGGCCTTAATCACAAATTATATTATTTCTTAAAAGGAGGCCGACCTAAGTGAAGAGTCACCTTGTTTTGTATATATACAAGGTGGAGTCCATTCATTCATTTTTGTATTCTTTCAAGAAGGAGTTCTCTCTTAGTAGCAGATCAGTTTCACTTGTATCTTTGCATCAAGGAGTGATGCTATTATTCATTGTATTTACTCAGGCCAAACTCTGTATACATTCTGCACTTCTATATATATATATATATATATATATATATATATATATATATATATATGAGATATATTTTTGCTCGGTTTTTTCTCCCTCGTAGGAGGGTTTTCCCAGGGTAAACTACTGTGTTTATTGCTCTCTGTATTGTATATTCTGCTTATTTTATTTCTGATCTTATAACACTAACACTACCACCATTTGGATAAAGAGGGCTTTTTATCATTTGATTCGTCCTCTATGAAAACATCGATGAATGCATATATGTATTGGTAAAGATTGTATACCCAAGGGAGAGCGGCCAGCGCCCACGCGTCCAAAATATTGAGGACCACTGGCAGCTCACACATGTATGGAAAACTCAAAGAATGTGTTAACGCAAGACCTAAAATTAAAAAACTACTTATGGAAAAACAAAAATGACGACCCAAGCGGTTTCTGACTATCAAAAGGAATGGAAAAATGGTACCCTAATTGTCGGATTATTGATTGTCAGAATATCGAACAAATCCGACGATCTTAATTTTTTGGCAGCTTCATTCCTGTACAGATAGCCTAAAAATATCCATTTTATATTTAATATTAATTAATTTAATAAATAAAAACATTTATAAAATCATAGATATTTATTATTAATCAATATATAATTCTTAATATATATAAATATATTCAAAATAAATAAATAATTTATAATTATTTGGAGAGGTGTAACTACAATGGTAGTAAGGGGTGAAGTGTAATGGTGTGAGCATGTTAACAAAAATAAAAATATAGAGAGGTATCCTTAAATAAACTCTAACCAAAATAATATTTCTTGACATCTTTTACATAGATTTTTCTAAAGATAGGCATGTTAATTTTATAAATAATAAATATATATAATAGATCAAATAATACTATAAATAAATAAAATGTTGAATTTGTCTAAATATTTACTAATATAAAATAATTTATAATTTTATAAATAATAAATATTAAAATATATAATTTAAATTAATTAATAAATATATGATTTTATAATGTCTAATTATTAATAATACTCATTTCTTAGGGTTAAGAACAAAGTGGATCAAACAATGTGATACTACTGTGGATGCAAAAGAATTCTCATAGCATATTATTGCTTTTGAAATGAGGACATTTGGTTGCTTTGCGAGTCTTGTCTAAATCATTCTCGCACTAGACGTAAACAAATAATTAGACCAAGGCTCTTGAGACCAATACAAATAAAAATTAATCAAGGTTCTCCAAGGTTTGGCTAGGGCATGGCCCTATTGCCTCGAGTATCCTGGGACGTCCTCATAGGGTAATCAGGGTAGTAGGGTCGTGCCTTAGCCATCTTGCTACGTCCCAGTAGGGTACCCACGTTAGTAAGGTTGTGCCTTAACCATTCCATCTATGCTACCTATCCTCTTTTGAAACCCACTATCATTTAATAGATGCTTTGAAACCCACTCTCATTCAATAGATGAGCTCCATAACTTAGAAATTTAATTTATGTATCAAATAGTGAGCTTTAAATAAGCAAGTACCAACGATAAAGGTTCAAAAAATGACATTAATTGCACTTAACTTAGAATATAAAGAATCATTAATTAGAAATAAGATTTATAAATGTGATAAGGTGAGAACATATATTCTTCGTTAAAGAATAACTTTTAATTTCATTTATTATTAGAAGTTGTACACTAATATTAAATAAAATGTGCAAATTCAAACTATTCAATGTGATTATAGAAACATAATAATTTCATGTAATCCCATAATATTTGAAGATATAATCTTTAGGTGGAATGAATTAGATTGACTTATGTCATATGTGGAGTATCACCATTACTTGTATTTTAGATATGATGTGATGAGTAGTTGTACATATTTTTGTCTATCAATGATATATGTTAAAAACAACTCTTTAGATGGTAGTTATTAACACAATATTAAATGTCTATTAATATTTTTATATTTAAAGAAAAAAAATGTTCTATTAATAGATCAAACTATGACAAATACCCACCCAACTATTGATACATGCTCAACTCCCAGTGTTCTCCCCTACACCACTGTTCATAGCTTTTTGAACTTTTCGTGGGTTCATTATTACTTTTTGAATGAATGGAATTCTTTTGTCATGTTTTGATTATAAGTTTTTGTATAGTATTGGCCTTTTTCCTAAAGCTTAATGAGTTTAATGATTAAAGATATTTTTTTAAAAAAAAATATTATTCTTAAAAGAATAAGATAATTGGTGGAATGATAAGCTTTTAAATTTAAAATAAAATTGTTTTAATAATAAATTAGTTTTTTTATGTTGATTTTTTCCTTACTTTTTATGAATAGTGAAAGTCTTTCTAATACACTTATTTTAATAGTAAATAATTGTTTATTATTATTATGATTATGATGTTGGGTTTTTAGTACCTGTTTGGTAGTACTATTGCATCCGTTGAAGCTTATCTAGTTATTAATCTATTAATAGTAAACCAATCAAGACACAGTATTATTTTTCTTGTCGAGCAAACTTGATATAAATTTGAACTTTTCCTATGTCAAGATGATAAAATTTCAACAAAAAATCATTGAAAAATGATTTATGTCTATTGTGATTGTCTCAAAAAAATTACCTCTTCTCTGTGGATTGTAGAGAGTGCAACAAACACCTATATATGTGGAGAGAAATTCCATTTGAGGGGAGGATGTGGCAAGTAAACAAATTATGAACACTAATCTTACCTCCCACAAGTTAAGTCATGCCTAAATAGATGACGATAATTCTGAAAGTAAAAAATAATCAGTTATATAGAATTTAATATTTTTACTTCATTATCTAAACTTCAAAATTACTTTTTGTCAAAGGTACAAAATCATTATTATTTATAGTTATAATATTAATTATACTATTAATAATATTATTAATATCCATTATTAACACTTCAACAATATAATAAAAAACAAAAATATAATATAATACTATATAAAAATATTATAATACTAGAATAATGTAATAATATAAATATAGTATTATCATATTTATAATATAAACATTGTTTATTATCAATAAATAATTAATTATACTATTTTATTAATATTTAAACTAATTTTTTAATAAATTATACTATAAATATTACAATTTTGTTATAATATTTATATTGGCTTTAAAAAAACTATTTGTTTAACATTATTGGAATCCAATTTGTCTACACAACAAATATTTATTCTAAGAAGAAAATTAAGTCAAATATTACATCAATTAATATTATACTATATTATAATACTATGTATCAATTAAGATAATATATCAAGTGTTATAATAAATATTAATAATATAATTAATATTATTATTAATATTATAACTATAAATAATAAGGATTTTGTTGGTTTGACAAAAAGTAAATTTAAATTTTCATTAGAAAATTAAAACTAAAACACAACTATAATTACAACTAAAACACATACTATAATTACAACACTACAAGGTAGATACTCCACTATGTGGCACTTGTTTATTCTTACATTTTTATGGGTGGCCAAGTCCTATTAATTGAACCTAAAAAAATTTCTTATAGCGTACAAACCATTTATTTGTTTCTTGAGCCAACCCTTTGCAATCTTTTATGAACATTAATTGCAATCAATTATTTATATGTTTGTACTAATTGTTCTTTGTCTTGAGACATTATATCTTATTAGAATGTTTGTTTCCAACATGATAGAATTCCTAGATTAGTCAATTTGATTTTTTTATGTGAGTAGTAAAATTATTTATGATGAATTTCTTTGAATAGAGGAATGTATAATAACAATAGTTGCTATGGTAAATTTTGTTCTAGATATATCTTATTTTATATTGTTAAAAATATATATTAATTAGAATAATAGTTCTCTTCACATATAGTCTTTTCTAATATAGTTATAATGTTTGTAGTTTTTCCTAATTTTTCTAATTTTTTTTTCTTATTTATCTTTTTCCTTTTTTAAAAAGTGAATAAAAATTATTTTATTATGATAATATCTCAACTTACAATATAATTTTAATATTGGCTATAAAACTATGTTGTAGGAATGTTGAAGGCTAATGGAGTCGAGTTGATGAGTAGTGTTGATGACCTCTTTTATCAAGTATTTATCAACCAATTATCACATTGGAGTGAGCTAATTTTGTCGGCAGGAGGTATAGGTAGTCCCCAACTTCTCTTATTAAGTGGAATTGGCCCCTCAGAACAACTTAATGAATTGGCTATTAATCTACTTTTAGATTTAAACTCTGTAGGGAGAGGAATTTAAGATCCACCACGTTCAACAATCATTGTGGAATCCATTGAACCACTTGAATTTGTTCAAGTACAAGTAGTGGGTATAGTAGACAATTCCCAAGTCTAGATTGAGGCTATCAGCTATTTTCAACAATAAAATGCCATAGAGAATCAATATCTAGGAATTATTATTCGCATGGTGGCTTTTCCCTAATCAAGGGGTGAGCTTCGAATTAGAAGTAAAAATCCCCAAGATAACCCCTTTGTAAGCTATAACTACTTTTCTTATCCTTTTGATGTACAAGAATGTATTCTTGTTGTGAAGGTATTGTCAAATCTTACCATGACTACTTCAATTCAAGAATTTCCATTTAATGGTAGTAGAAACTTGAAAATGCTTTGATTCATAGGGTCAAAATTGCCAGAAAATCAACTAGAAAATAATGCCTTGGAAAAGTTTTGTAAAGTACATTAACAAAATTTTGGCATTACCATGGAGGGTGTGAAGTTGATTCTGTGATTGACAAAATGTTTCATGTGAAAGGTGTTGATAGACTAAGGGTTGTGGATAATTCAATTTACAATCCATAGCCCTAGGACCAATCCACAAGCCACTACTATGATGCTTGGAAGGTATGTTTTTATTTCTAGATTGTATTGTTTTTAAATAATAAAGGATATTATATTAATTACATATTGTTAATGCAATATATACAGGTATATAGGAGTTCGTATCCTTCAAGAGTGGATGAACATTTGTGAATATTAGACCATTTTCAAATCTCAATAAAATAAAATGTTGCACACTTATATACATTTCATTTTAATGATCATCAAACAAAATTGTTAGTGTAATATTTACTTTACCTTGGGTATGTCTCTATCCCAAGAGTGATATTGTACCTATTAAATGAGTTTACTTGATATTAGAAAAAATTAATTTTCCTCATATAAGTAGTTAATAATGACATATGTACATCTTGACTTGAGGTACACAAGTGTCACCACTAGTTTATTAATCCTTGATTGATGGTAGTTAGGTGCCACCTTTATTTAGTCAAGGTCACCTTTATCTTAGTTCAATTGAGTTAACTTATCTCTTGTTTGGGAGTGATCAATTAGAAATTGAACTCTTACCTCTTGATTATGTTAGATCTCCTTGATTCATTAATCCAAGAGATTTATATATTTGTAATTTGCTCCATCATATTAAATATTGAATATCTTTATTCTCTAATTCTAGTTTAATGATTAGCTCATAGGCATAGGTCCTAGTAAAAATTTATTATTTATGACAAAATTCTTATATAGTTTTAGAGCAGTTGGGTCATATCCTTTGAGGAATTGGGGTTTCAAATCAAAGATTCAATGGAGAGATTAGTGTTTTGTGTGTCTTAAGTTGAAATGAATTGCACCATCATGTCTAGAGGACCAAGAGCCTACTATGTACATTGTACCACTGAGGTAAATTAAGATGAGCATTTAAAATGCTTGTGCATATCTCTTTGACCATTGGCTTGCTATTACATTTATACTAGAGAGTTTGGATTACATGTACATCATACAATATGATATTTATTTAATCAATTCATTTGGTAGAGTGAAATCAAAAAACCTATAGGTTTGGTGCCATGCATCAACATTCCAAAAGGTAAAATATATCTTTATTTTATTTGCACCACTTTAAGGTTTCTATATGTTAAGCACTATTTTAGTTCTTGACATGTGATATAATGGACTTATGGGATGCAAGTTTGTAATTTTTAAATACACTTTTAAGGGGGTGCATGTATATATGATTTAAATGTGTTTTAAAACTTTCTTTTATTTGACACTTTAAAAGTTCTTACCAAGATTTTACTAAAATATTTTTTAGAGTTTTTTAAGTGGGCCCTTTCATTAGCTTTTGTCGTATGTTATGTAAAATAGGGTAAGAAATAAACCCACAGTCATGTGGGGTTGGGGATTTTTTTAGTCTTGGTGATATTGGTAGCCCTTGAGGGTTTTTTTTGCCTATTTGAGTCCCTTTTGTAAGCAACTTGCACAAAAATGAGTATATATTTTGTCTTGGTTATTCATTTCTCACATTCTTATAGGTGTTGAAAAACTAATTTACCCTCTTCCCTATAGTATCATTTGTATCAATTTTTGGTCTCATTTGATGGTATTTTGAAATAGATTTCCTAGGACTTCTACATGCACCTCTATAAAGAATTGTAATCATGATAATTATAAAGTGCCATCTTTTACTTGTTAGGGATGGTTTATGGAATCATGCAAATTGTAAACATGCACTAATGAAAATGTGCTAATTGAGCTATTTGGTGAGGGGTGTTATTGTAATTTGCACTTCAACTTTCTTTTGCTCTATCTTGTAATTACACAAAGATAAAGTTCCACCTTCTTTTGTGTTGGGTTTTTTTATCAAGTGCATTGGGGGGTGGGGCATTGGGCTTGTTTCTTCTTGATTACAATTCTTTCATTTTCATGCTCTATATATGGGTAAAACTTGTATTGATCTCCTAACTACATATAATTACACAACTTGGAAACTATTAGTATAGAATTTTCTAAAATGAAAAGGTTGTATTGGATATGTAAATGAATCATTTTCAACCTATTGATGCTAAAAAAAGGAGTAGCAGGAAAATATTAATGAGAGAGTTCTTGGTTTTATATGCTCATTAGTGTTTTTTGATCTCTAATTTCATCTTGACAAATTTTCAACACCTTCATAGGAATGAGACACTCTTGATAAACTATATGGTATAACCAATAAAGTTAGATGTTATCAAATCAATAATGACTTGATGAACCTTGATCTAAGTAGTTTTGTTTGCATCCAAAATGGTCAGAGACAACTATTGAAGCTCCAAATATGGCCCTAAGTAGGGAGCAATAAACAATAGAAGGAAACCCTATACAAATACCACTCAAACCCAAGCCATTCAATACCTTGTCCATAGCATTGTCATAATCAAATACTGAAGCTAATATATTTGCACGTGACAATATTCTCCTTTGGTACCTACAAGAAGTTCTAAGAAACAAATATGAATTGCCTTTAGAAGATTTGTCTCTACTGTCAATTCATCCAAATGAATCTTGTCCATAGAAAATGAATACACATATGTTGTCTTTA
Organism: Cunninghamia lanceolata; assembly: GCA_027924645.1. NCBI lineage: Eukaryota > Viridiplantae > Streptophyta > Pinopsida > Cupressales > Cupressaceae > Cunninghamia > Cunninghamia lanceolata. The sequence goes on from BSBN01001332.1 coordinate 3,023,842, forward strand.
TGTGAAACTTTTATATGATTTCCTTGACTATTGTACCCATCTTTGTATGATCTAATCATGTTTTAAGAGTTATTGTTTTAGAGGGTATTATTATTCTAAGAGTTATATTGGAGATACCATAACATTCCAAACATTATTATGACATATGTAAATATTTGGGTCTTATTCTTAATTTAACTAACGTATGTTTGTGTTCTTGGATATCACATTAGGGTTCTATGTTTAGTCTAGTGTCAATATGTATTTAAATGTATTTTGGTCATTAAGGGTTGCGTTATCATTTTCACTTGTTATATTTGAGGAAAATTTATACTCCTTCATATGTATCTTGATCCTATGTGTTTACCACACTTGTCATTTGATATATCTTACCAAAATTTTACATAATGTCTTCATTACATTGATTTACTTCACATGTTTACTTGTTTAGATTACTTTTAAATTTCATGTATTTTTTCCCTCTCCTCTAATTCTTTCCATTAGATTGATCTAGCCAATTGAATGGGTTGTATATTTTGTTACTAAGACTCCTACGTTGAGATTACATAAATAGTTACAAAATCTTACAAAGAGACTCATCATTGTGCCTAAATGGATCATTACCACATGAAATGGAAACTTCTAATATGCCATGTGGGTAAGTACATGGAATTGGGGGCTAAAGTGTCCACATTTTTATTAAAAACAACAAAACCTAAACTTCAACAAAGGGTGAAAGTTCAAACCTATGTCACACTTTCGACCAACTAAATAGTTTCTCTAGAAATAGTTTTTCCCTAAACTATTTCAAGAGAAAAGGTTCTGCCTAAAAATATTTATGTCATGCAATGCCACATAAGTGCTATGTGGTTTCAAAACTCTTTATGCCATGCAATGCCACATAAGTGCTACATGGTTTCAGGTGGAACCTTTTCACCCAAAATTTCTAAATCCATACAATATGATTTTGACTTTGAAAATATTATTTATTTGCATGGAAAGTTTCATGCAGTAGAGTTTCACCCAAAACCTTTTCGTTCGATAATGTCTCACTTGAAATTGTCTATGCGGCATCTCATGTGGCAGCCAACTCCCTATTTTTAAAAAATTGAACAAAATTTCAAATTCAACTCCAAATTTGTCTAATGAAAAGGTACTTTCATAAAAATATGAAAATACCCTTTGGCAGATCTCAAAGTCTAAAACTTAGATATATACTTTTTTTAATATTTCGATTAGTTATATTAGCATTATTTTTAAATTTAATACAAGTAGGTTATTATAATCAAACGATTAGAAATTAAAAATAAATAGGTAAAATATATTTAAAAGTTTTAAAAAATATATTTGAAAATAATCAGGTTATTATAATCAAATGATTAGAAATTAAAAATAAATAGGTAAAATATATTTAAAAGTTTTTAAAAATATATTTGAAAATAATCATTTATTATAGGAAAAATAAAAGGAAAAGAGTTAATTTTACTATATTTTTGTTTGACGTCACTTAAAAAAATCAACAATTAAAATTCATCTATTAAAGTCATTAAAAAAAATATCCAACTAATTTTGATAAAAATTGAAAAATTATAATCATAAACTACATTAAATTTTTTACATTTGATTAGTTTAATATTTTAAAATTAAAAATATATATATGACTTTTAAATCATTTAAGTTGAAAAAGTGTATTTGTGTTTTTATAAAGTGTGATAGAGAACTTTTACTCCAAATGATTCATAATGCCTATGGTCAAAATTCAAAAAATGTAGCATTTGAAATCTAGTTTTTAAACTACTAAAGCTTATAAAAAATGGTGAAGCTTAAGTAATTGATGTTATTAATTTGCCTTTAGTTTTCATTTCTTTAGATGAAAGTTAATTAGTATTATAGAAAGTTTGGAAACAAAGAATTCATTGAAGACTTTCTATTCAAGTCAAATATTTGATTACAAGTTTTCAAGAAAATCACTTAATTGATTTTTAGACCATTCATCACAGGACTTTCTATTCAAGTCAAGTATTTGATTATAAGTTAATTAAACTTGATTTCAAGTCTTCAAGAGAGACCTTTAATTGATTTCCTTCTAGCTTAAGTATTTTTTTATATAATTATTTCTATTGTGTGTGTTTTTTTATTGTTTTTTGTTTAATTGTCATGTCTTCTACCATTATGAACATCTATATGATTATCATAAATGGAAAGGATTAAATAATTTGGTAGGTAAATATTACTCTTTAAAACTTGTTAAAAAAATAAATCAAATTTTTAGGAAAATTTTACAATATTTTTTTCATGCATCATATCAATTAAATTTCTCTTAATTATCTAAAAATAAATAAATAAATGTTAGTCAAAATATACATCAAATCATATATTAAGTATGCTTTACATATCACTACATAATTGATTGTTTCTTTAATGTGACTTGTAAAAATAATATGTATTTTATTTATTTATTAAATTAAAACATATCTACTAATCCTTACTTTTATAATAAATAAATAAAAATATTACTTCACTAATTATATTTATAAAAATTATATTTTAGATTTTTCATTAAATAAAAACATATCTATTAATAACTTTGTAAATAATAATAAAATTAAAAAAGTTAGACTCTTGGTGCGGTCATTTTTAAATATCATTCACTTCAATAGTCAAAGGTAAATTTCGATCAATAAAAATAAGACAAATATTTACCACTTTTTGTTGTGAATGAGGTGTAAAATTGTTACTGACTATTTAACCATTGAAATAGATGATATTTAAGTAGAGTGTCTTATTGCAAAGTATAACTTTGTGGGCCTTCTTGAATATCATTGTCTATCTTGTCAAAAACAATAAACATTTAATCGTGATGTGGAATTTTGTATTCAAGTCAAGTATTTGATTCTGTTTTCAAGGGAACCGTCTTAGTTGAATTCATATTTATTTTCTCACATTTAATGATAGTTAATACCATTTAGTTCAATAGTCAAAAGTCAATTTAAACTAATAAAAAGAAGACAAATATTTAAATAGATGAGGTGAAAGATTAGACTACTGAAATTGATGATGTTTAGGTAAAGTGCTCTTGATTAGCTTTCCTTTTATTGACTGAAACTCCTCTTAGACTTGTCATATCTTGTCTATCGCAGTACTTCCATCAATTTTGAAGACAATTTCTCAGCAACGTGCCAAGAATTCAAGAAGTCTTATATTAAGGGTTATTGAAATTAATGGCATGAGCCAATTAGAATATCCAGAGTTGCAGATCATCTCTAACTTGAGTTTAATGAAATTAGGATTAGCAGAAGTGAAGCTATTTAAGAGAAGTCAGATTGATTTCAATATCAAATCTATAAGAGGGGTTAGATCGACTAGTGAGTATGGAGATTCTAATCTTTGTTATTTCATGCCTGTTAGTTTTTACAAATCAGCAGCAGCCATACTGTTCGGCGGTGGCAACTCAGAAATTGGGTGATTACATTTTTTCAATCTTTTGTTTCAAATCATTTTGTTTTTTCGTTAGAGAGAAGAAGATAAAATTTTCAATCTTTTATCTTTGGCATATAACACTGATCTGGGACGTTTTGTGCTTCGATATCTGCAGAATATCCATTTCCGTTTATACAGTAGATGCTGAAAAGGCAGCTGCAAGAACATATGATTACATTGTGGTTGGAGGAGGTACAGCGGGGTGTCCTCTGGCAGCAACACTGTCACAGCATTATTCTGTTTTGTTATTGGAAAGGGGAGATTCCCCGTATGGAAATCCTGACATTGAAGACAATAAAGGCGTTTTCAAGGTTCTTGGGGATCCCAGTGGGTTCCCTTATGTCGCTGAGGGATTTGTCTCAGAAGATGGAGTGCAGTTGGCAAGGGCAGTTGGCAAGGGCAAGAGTTCTGGGAGGTGGAACAGCCATTAATGCTGGAGTCTACTGTTGGAAATGAAGCCCAACTGTCACTGCCCTTTTGTCTTCCTCTTCCCATGTCTATTGATTTGCCTGAAAAGTTGATATAATTCCCTTCTTATTCTCTTTCTGGTAGAGATGAAGACTGATATATTCGTGTTGATTAATTAAATAGTGTGTCCTGCTTTCCTGGTGGATGTAACCATTTTGATGGTGAACCACGTTAAATTTGTGTCTCTATTTTTATATCTCTGTGTGTGATTCTTTATCTGTTTTAGTTTTGCGTTTAGCTGCATTTTATATTCAACAATTGGTATCAAAGCCATGGTGCTTGATCATTTGGCATGAGAGGTTTGAGTTTGAGTGGGAGTAATACCGACTAATGAAGGAAGTCGTAGGAAATCACAAAGGAGGCTAAAATCCAGTGAGAGAGATGTTGGTTGATGGTATTGTGGCAAGCAAGGCCACATCAAGAAGAATTGTTGGTTTTTGAAGAAGGCTGAAAATCAGTCAAAAGAAGATGAAGCGAATCTGGTATGTGAAGAGGATGCTGGTGCAACAATTGGTGTTCTTGTTTCAACTTCGGAAGAAATACCACCAAATGCTTGGGTGCTTGATTCGGGAGCATCATTTCACGCCATTCCGTGCAAGGAGTACTTCAAAAATCTGCAAAGCGGTGACTATGGTAAGGTTCTTCTTGGCAATAATGAATCTTGTGATGTTATTGGCAAAGGGGATGTTTTGTTAAAATTAAAAAATAGAAATAGTTGGATGATGCAAGATGTTAGATATGTCTCTCAACTCAAACAAAATCTAATTTTAGCTTGACAGTTGTTTTCACAAGGATGTAAAGTTGACTTGAATTGAATAGATGGTAAGTCACTAAAGGAGCCTTGGTAATTGCTCAAGGTAGCAAAGTAGGCAACCTGTATGGCATAGAAACTCTTGCTTCATGTGAAATGGATAGGTTAGATGATGTAGTGATTCTGTCATTGATGAATTTCTTAACCTATTGGAATTTGATCAAATGTTTGTGAAAGAAAGTGCAAGAGCCTCTACAGAAAATATAGAAATGAAAAAGATAGAAGCTGTGGAGGTTATTGTTACATGGGAGCCTTATGAAAACAATAAATCTTGTGAAGAAAGTTGTGACAGCCTGCGAAGATCTGGAAGGAAGCCCAAGTGCAAGAGAGAGAGAGGGATATTTATTCTTGGAAGCAACATCACCAGCACAAGAAGATGAAGAGTCTTGGAGGCGACAGTCACCCATGGGTCCTAGCTACTTACAATCTATAATCAGGCTAAAGTTGGGAAAGTGAACTTATTTTGAAGCTGCATCGCCCTTGCCATCGATTAGTCTAATGATGAAGAAACAACGGAGTGGGGTGCAACAAGGCGAAACCCAACAGTTTTCCCAGTGCCAGGGGAAAAGGTGTAAGCTAAAGCTGAGTGGTGCCAAAGACTGCCATCAACGAAACCGGAGTTGTAGAAGACAAGAAATTGCAGAAGATATTACTCGGTTAAAAGATGGAATTACTACTCTTTCAGATGCCATGAAGTCTACAAAAGGAGTAGTGGGGCCACTTTTGGATGCAGATTCTCGGATGTCTATGCTTTAGCAAGTGCATGAACTCAGAATGCAGATAGAGTTTTTGGAGTCCAAGATTGTCAAAATGTCGCATGAGTTATTGGCTTCCTTGTCTTAGGATTTATGTGTAATTACCAAGACGCTGAGAAGTGTATAGGAGTTGCCCAGGCCCATGGATATGCTGATGGGTAAGGCACATTCCGATGAGGTTCTTGTTATAAACCTTGGACTCGAGGAATGGGGAGAGCATCACCATCACCATCAGCACCAGCATTGTAGTGATGTCAAGCTAGTGGAAGAGGAATATATCAAAGAATTGATATTAAGGCCACTGCTAGGTCGAAAAGTTTTGGCCCACTTTGATTTTACAAACACTTTGCCTCCTACAAACATCTATGGATGCCACCACAAGATTTTTCCTAAAGCCATTTATCAGCTGGTTCAGAAATTCAGGATTCAGGAAATGGAATTGTCTTTTACTCAGGGGAGATGGAATTATGAATGCTAGGGAGGATTTGATTCATTGTCCATTACTAATACCAAGCCTCCTGGTGTTGAATTATGTGCCATTTTTGATGTTCCACTTGATCAGGTTGATGCACTGTGGAAGAAATTGACTCATGCTCTTTCTGGTTTGTTTTGTGCTTCTATGAACATTTTGGAGTCATTAGCAGTGTATGCATCCCCAGAGTGGACGTTTCATCCAGATTTGGTTAATGTCAATTCTGAATCACAAGATGTAAAGCACACAACTACTTTTGACAGCTTTGATCTGGATGAAGATACCGCCTCTAGGAGAGCACTACATAAATATCCAAGAAAAAATAGATGTACCCGTAGGCATCTTGGTGCTTCTGATCATGTCTACGGGAGAAAACTAGGAGAAAAAAAAAAGTTATCATGGGAAACACATATAGACAAGTACTGGATGGTGGAGTAGGCAGAAATTTAGACAACTACGTATCTAAAAAAAGATACCTTTCATTGGGCTTCAGTGAATGTAGGGAAAAAGGTGGTACATGTGAACAACAATTCAATTCTTTTGATATTGGCGAGAAGATTGAATTACTGTGCCAAGATAGCGGTATCAGAGGCTATTGGTTCAGATGCACAATAATAAAAAAGGCTCCTCATTGAATTAAGGTTTGCTACAAAGATGTGCTAAATGAAGATGGGAGTGGCAATCTAGAAGAGTGGGTTCCTTCTTATAGAATAGCCATTCCAAATAAGCTAGGTATGAGAATAACTGGCCACCCTACCATGCGGCCTTGCCCCCCTAAAAATAGACTTTGCAATTTTCAAGTTGGAACTGCAGCAGATGCTGAAAAGTTTGTTGAACTGGCTGAAGATGAAAACCAAGGTGAAGAAGGAGAATACAGAGAAACAGAGCTTCATGATTGGATTGAAGAAGGATTAATTGTTAGTGATACACAGAGGATTAAAGGTGAACAGGGTGTCAGTTTGGTTGAGCTGCTTGGAATTCTCACCGGGATTGGTTAGCTAATGGAGTGGTTACTTGGTACTGTAGTTAAGTAATAATGAGTTTCAAGGAAAGTGGGGACAGCAGTGCAGTTTGGACTTCAAGTGGGAGATTGTTGGTAATGAAGCCCAATTGTCACTACTCTTTCGTCTTCCTCTTCCCATGTCTCTTCATTTCCCTGAAGAGTTGATATAATTCCCTTCTTATTATCTTTCTGGTAGAGATGAAGACTGATGTATTCATGTTGATTAATGAAATAGTGTGTCCTTCTTTCCTTGGTGGATGTAGTCATTTTGATGGTGAACTACATTAAATTCATATCTCTATTTTTATATCTTTGTGTGATTCTTGATCTATTTTAGTTTTGCATTTAGCTGCATTTTATCTTCAACATCTATAGCGGGGCAAGCACGGAATTCATTCAAAAGATGCAGTGGGATGACAAACTTGTAAATGAGTCGTATGAATGGGTGGAGAAGTTGAATGCCTTCAAACAAGACAAGCTTTTTCATTAGAGTTCTGCTTTCAAGGATGCGCTTTTGGAAGCTAGGGTGCTTCCTTATAATGGGTATACTTTGGATCATTTGGAAGGCACCAAGATCGATGCTTCAACTTTTGATAACAATGTTAGGAGACACACAACTGCAGATCTTCTGAAATATGCAAATCCAGATAACATTGTAGTTCTTCTCCATGCTACATTAACCAGAATCCTCTTCGACTCCTCATTAGGTACACTCTGCATTTTCTTTTTTATGTTTTCCTTCTGTCCAAATCTGTAGATAATTATCTTCATAGTAGATAATTTTAACTTCCTAGATTGAGATAGAGGGTCTTTATAATTTTTAATCTGTTGGTCGGTTTGGAGTATTTTTGTGTAAAATTCCTGGTCCGGACATTAACAGAAGGCCTCTACTGGGAAGAATTACTCTATTCCTTTGGAAGGTTTGGTGTTTTCTTAATGGTAAAAGTTTTCTTTGATTTGAACTTAATGTTGGGAAATGAGGTATCTCAACCTTCCATATTTCCCATAGAATTTATTTGTATTTAATATTTTCCCATGGTTAGTTATTGTTTTTATTTAGCTCCAAAATAATGAAGGGGCATTTGAATTCTTAATTAGCACTTATGCCACATGTCAGTGCCTTAAAAATTGAAATATTAGTTGTCAAAAGATGCCCACATGGTAGTATATCATGGAAGTACTATTTTTAGCAATATTATGATAGATTATATGACAACAATAAGGGTAAAAAATAAGGGAGAACATTTTGGACGTGAGAGCTTATTTTTAGACTAGAATCTTGGCTGAGAAGTTAAGCACATAGTTTTGTAAAACCACAAATGGTTTCTTGTATAACCAGAAGTCTATAAATTGAAGGCTTGAAGAGAAGTTTGTGGTGAGAAGAGTTTTATGCAGGGTTATGCTTCGGTTTTTCCTCCAGAAGAGCAAGATGTAAATCTCCATGTTAAGGCTTTGATACTGCAAGTGTATTGTAACATGTTTGTTGTTGAGATTAATACATTGGTTCGATGCTTTGGAGTGTGGGGTTTTTTGCCCGAAAGGGTTTTCCCCATGTATATTGGTGTCTCTTCTCTTCTATCTATCTTTCTTCTATTCTTCTTGTTTCATGTTCTTAAAGTGTTAATTTATATGCCGTTATGTTGCTGAAATTTATTTAGATCTATAAGCTACATTATCTTTCCTCTAAGGGTTAATGTGATGGGAAATCAACTATGTTTGTTTCCGCTTTAAGGGCATAGTAGTATGTGCTTGCATCAAGTTATTGAATATATGTTTAAGTAAAATACAGGATGTTGTAAGGTGCATGTTGGGTTCTCTTTTCCCTTTCAATTGGTATCAGAGCTACGGTGGTTCCATGGTGTTTAAGGTTCTGGGTATTTCTTCTATTGTGATTTCTTAGCTTGTAAAGCTTGAGGGAATCGCTAGGAAGGAATTGGATGATTATTAATTCTTGTTTGAGTGGAAGTCTTGCAATTGATCTTGTTTTCATGGTACAACAAACATTTGAAGGATGGAAAAGATGGAGGATAATGGAGTTGATTATGTGGTTACATTTAATATGATATTGATCTAGAGCTCCTGTTTGATAGTATGTAATAACCCTCATGCATGGTGGTTATGATCTTTCATTCTATGGTCATTTGCAGCAAAGTATTCATGTTGGGTGTTTGTTCTTGGCTCTCTGATCACATGGAGAAACTTGGGTTGTCATGACTATGGTTTAATGTGCTTATGTTGGATGCTTGGTTTTAGTCCTTGGCATTGGAAGGCATTGTTTTGTTAACCTCAAATTCATGTAGGTTGTGGAGTTGATCATTGAATGCTTGTACATGGTGGTTGTGGAGTTGGCCTACAAGTGGGCCTGAAGTTCCTGGACCTCTACTTCATTTTGGTTGGTTGTACTTGCATGTCTCAGTTTCATATTGATTTGATCTAAGGGGTTTTATATATTTTCTGTTCAAAATCTATGGTTATGTGTATCTGTGTTATTCCATTATTCTGGTTTAACTATTTTGGTGGTTTTCAAACTTGTGGGTCTTCCAGATGATAAGTGGATATGGATTTGCATGTATGTCAGTGACATGGTGGTTTTACAGGTTTTACGTGGTTAATCAAAATTTGTGGTTTTGTAGATCTGCAAACAAACTATTTTTCAGAGTATGATTCCTTGGGGGTGTTTCTGGATGTAAGATAGTAGCAGGTTTGCATGTATGCTTCATGCATGGTGTGAGGAGGTTTGTAGCTTTCTCAGTGTGGAGATGTTGGTATGTCATTAGTCACTCATCACTTCTATAGTATATGCTTGATGGGTTCCTTGACTATGGTTATTCATATGTGGACTTGTTTGGCAAATTGAATCTAGTGATGATTTGGTGTTTGAGTCTTGAAGGCTACAAGTTGTCTTCTTTGATATCTCAGTTTACAGGTTACTAATGTAATGATGCGTTTGCACGTTACATTTGTTTTGGATCTTTGAGTTATGTAGTTTGTGGATTAGCTACCCATTAGCTAAAGTGGGACGACTCGAATGTGGACTATCTTTATCCATGAGATTGATTCAGTGTTTATGCAGACTTTGTTAGTTGGCCTTGTCTATGGTCATTTGTGCATTGGTATATTACATTGGGATGAGAGGATGGATGATTAGAGTGCCTGGATAGTCAGTTATTAGGACTTATAGCATGATTATCATGATGTCATGGATAGCTTGGATGCATGGTTTTATGTGAGCTTTCGACAGTGATGGTTTTATCTTATTGACTTGGAGATCTTGGTTCTACTTTATTCTTTTGTGTTGCTGGTATTGGACAAGTTAATTATTAGATTGTGTTAGAGCCATAGATTATCTTCATTAAGAGGATGGTTATCATAATGCCTTGATAAGCTCAGCATCACAATTTCAGTGGGAGCTTCGGCAATGATGTGGATCTATCACTTGGTGATGGATGATCTTCTATAGTGGTTGTAGGTGTCATGGTAAGGCTTTTGGATTATGATTCTTACATGCTATGAAATTATTTTGACATCTTGAGTTCCATTGTTAAGGGATGGTTATCTTCATGTGATTGGAGATGGTATTGTGCCATGATGGATTCTTGTTTCTAGATTGGAGTTTTGGCATGATGGTGCCCCTTTGACAAGATATGTTGATTGGAGCATGTAGTGATCTCCTAGGAGGAGATGTTAGATCATGATGTCATGTTTGTTCCTGGATTTTATAGACGTACAGTGGGAGCTTTGATAGTGGTATGGAGAAGTTCTCTTTGGTTTTGAGTATTAGTCATTTTCTAGAAGCTTCATGATTTTGCAAGATGCATTTGAAGTTGGCATGTATTGGATGATGGATGCTCATGGATACTAGAGAGACTTGAGGTGAGGCTAGAGATCTCTTGTTGTGGGGATCATGTGTTGGAATGGTGAAATTTCAGCAGAAAGACTAAGGAACCTTCACTTGTTATGGACATGAATTCATGTTTGAACTTGAAGAGGAGATTGTTCTTGGAGAGAGTCTATGAGACTCGGTGTATCTCAGTGGATCATTCTCATTCCCCACTCTTAGTTCACTCGACAGAAAATGATCTGATAGGTATTGCCCATGTTATTTCCGATTCATTTTGTTTTATGCTTTGATTTCTCATGGATATGGATCTTGAGCTATAGTTTATAGTTTCGGAGGGTTCATTTGAGGGATGTTAGCATGGTTATCTCCTTAGATATATGGTTTGATTTATGAGAAGTTTTTGGAGATGTTATTGGGCTGAATTCCTATTTGTGGAATGAATCTTTTAAGTTCAATCTTCTTTGGTTAGAGAAGCTTACATCCATTTTAGTTATATGAGATATATATGTTTTGTTTGATCTAATGAGATTGAATAGTTGGGTGTTGTTAAGGCTTTTCAATTGGGGTCTTGTGAAGGAGATCTTACTTGGCACAGCTTAGCACTTGGTGGTGTTGGTAGAAGGACTTGATATGGTTTGCAGTTTCTCTTTATGGTCTCATATTTCTTCCTAGAGGTTCTTATTCATCTAGTATGATCACTGGGTTTGTGGTCATCTACTGTTGTACTTTATTATTTTTGAGCAACAGTATGTGTTCTTTTAATGCATATCATTTGAGATGTGGAGGACTTGGGAGAAGTGGAGGAGATCAAAGGTAAGAGAGTGAGCAAAAAACTATTTGTGGAAGTATGCTCTATTTTGCAGCAGTTGGTTGTAGTTTACAAATCATTGTGATTGTTCTTTGTATTACATGATTTGATTATAAGACACACTTTTATGTAAATGCTGATTGGTAGACTTTGTGTTTCTTTGGTTGACATTGCTCATGCAGTTTGATTGCTAGGATGTATGTATGTCTTTGGCAGATTATTTTCATTAGACTGCAGTATCAAAGGTCTTCATATTTTTTGCACATCAATGGTTTTGGTGTGTTTGTTATCATGGAAGATGGTAACTTTGAGCAGGACAGTAGATTATACAGGGATGAGAGATGTAGTATGGGCTGGATATGTCATGCGCAAAGTTCTATCAATGATGGGTTTTTTAGTTGGATGTAAACAACTAGTTGTGGTTGTTGTTCTAACTATTCTAGAGCATTCATGCTCGATCTTGTTTTGGAGGTGTTTGGACTTCAAAGTTGTGTTCTGGTAACGGGTTTGAAGTGGATACATTGGTGTGTCTATGTGACATTTAGTGTTTCATCATGTTTTTGAAATTCTAATCTTTTTGCCATGTTGGTGATTACTTGGAAGATGTTACAAGTGCTTCTATAAAGCTCATGAGCATAGTGGAGTTTAGTTGAGGCAGTATGGTAACCTTGGTTGTTCACAGACTGGTTGTGATTCCCCTCGCTCTTGCAAGGTATTTGACAAGTGGGAGAATGTTGGGAAATGAGGTGTCTCAACCTTGCATATTTCCTGTAGCATTTATTTGTATTTAATATTTTCCCACGGTCAGTTATTGTTTTTATTTAGCTCCAAAATAATGAAGGGGCGTTTGAATTTTTAATTGGCACTTATGCCACATGTCGATGCCTTGAAAATTGAAATATTAGTTGTCAAAAGATGCCCACATGGTAGTATATCATGGAAGGACTATTTTTAGTGATATTATGACAGATTCTATGACAACTGTAAGGGTCAAAAATAGGGGAGAACATTTTGGACGTGAGAGCTTATTTTTAGACTGGAATCTTGGCTGAGAAGTTAAGCACATGGTTTTGTAAAACCACAAATGGTTTCTTGTATAGCCAGAATTCTATAAATTGAAGGCTTGAAGAGAAGTTTGTGGTTAGAAGAGTTTTATGTAGGGTTATGCTTCAGTTTTTCCTCTAGAAGAGCAAGATGTAAATCTCCATGTTAAGGCTTTGAGCCTGCAAGTGTATTGTAACATGTTTGTTGTTGCAGATTAATACGTTGGTTTGATGCTTTGGAGTGTGGGGATTTTTACCCAAAAGGGTTTTCTCCATGTATATTGGTGTCTCTTCTCTTCTGTCTATCTTTCTTCTATTCTTCTTGTTTCATGTTCTTAAAGTGTTAATTTATATGCTGTTATGCTGCTAAAATTTATTTAGATCTGTAAGCTACATTATCTTTCCTCTAAGGGTTAATGTGATGGGAAATCAACTATGTCTATTTCTGCTTTAAGGGCATAGTAGTATGTGCTTGCATCAAGTTATTGAATATATGTTTAAGTAAATTATAGGATGTTGTAAGGTGCATGTTGGGTTCTCTTTTCCCTTTCACTTAAGACCTCCTGGCTTCTACTAGCATGTAAGGCAGTTTTTTTGTTTTTGATATTATACTGAAAGAGAGGTCATGAGTTAAAATCTTGTAGGGAGCAGGGTATGTATGTCTCATATTAGAAGAGTAGTTAGGTGCTTCCTACATATCGGGAGTATGAGGTTGTCTCATATATTATAAGCCACCTGTTCCATCTCCATTTCCATTTCCATTTGTTGACCAACAACCTAAGTTGGCCTATTTGTGAAAAACTTGCCCTCTTGAAAGAGAGGTCACAAGTTCAAATCCTACAGGTGGTAGGGTATGTATGCCTCATTTTGAAGCACAGTTAGGTCCTCATAGGCCAACAATGGAATTCTTTATCCTATTTTGATGATAAGATTTTGCATGAACTGTCTCTGTCAGTTTTGGGTATTGGCCTAAATTCTTTTCCTGAGATTAATTAGTTTAATGATTAAAAGATATATTTTTTGAAAATTATTTATTATTCTTAAAAGAATAAGGCATCTACTGGGAAGAATTACTCTATTCCTTTGGGGTGTTTGGTGTTTTCTTAATGGTAAAAGTTTTGTCCAAGTTGAAAGACCTCCTGGCTCCTACTGGCAAGTAAGATGACTTTATGTACCTGGATCAAAGCAGAGCACAATACAATATAATGAATAAGACAACTTTCTATTCTTACTTTTTTATGGGTACCCAAGTCTTTTTAATAAATTGTTTTTAATATGTGTTTTTATTATTATTTTTTATGGGTAGCCAAGTCCTTTTAACTGAAAAGAAAAGAAAAAATACTCCCAATAAGAATAGTCTACAAATGCTTTATTTTTGTTTGTTGATTCAATATTTTCCCATCTTTTATTATTATTATTGTTCTTTATTTTGAGTTTATTGCCATTATATTTTATTTGAATGACTCGTGGGAACATGATTAAATTCTTAGGTTAGTCAATTCTTATTCTTTATATAAGAAGTAAATTTATTTGTGATGATTTTGGTTGAATATAGGTATTAACAACATTTGTTATGGTATTTTTTTTATATTGTTAAACAAATTATATTATTAGAATAATAGATCTCTTTGCATATAGTTATAATTTTTTAGTTTTTTTTCAAATGTTCTAATAATTCCTTTTATTTTTAATCATTTTTAAAAAATAACAAAAGTTTATATTATTATATAATATTTCAACTTACAATAGAATTCTAACATTGGTTTTAAAATTATGTTGTAGGAATGTTGAGGGCTAATGGTGTCCAGTTGATGAGTAGTGTTGATGGCCTCTTTTATCAAATATTTATCAATCAATTGTCACAATGGAGTGAGGTAATTTTGTCTGCAGGAAGTATAGGTAGTCCCCAACTTCTCTTATTAAGTGGAATTGGCTCCTTTGAACAACTTAATGAATTGAACATTACTGTATTTTTAGATTTAAACTCAGTAGGGAAGGGGATTCAAGATCCACCACATACAACAATCATTATGGAATCACCTGAAACACTTGAATTTGCTCAAGTACAAGTAGTTGCTATAGTAGACAATTCCCAAGTCTACATTCAGGCTGCAAGCTTTTTTCAACAACAAAGTACCATAGACAATCAATATCTAGGAATTATTATTAGTAAGGTGGCTTTTCCCTTACGAAGGGGTGACCTTAGACTTAGAAGTAAAAATCCACAAGATAACCCCTTTGTAAGATATAACTACTTTTCTCATCCATTTGATGTACAAGAATGTATTCTTGCTGTAAAGGTATTTTCAAATCTTACCATGACAACATCTATTCAAGAATTTGCATTTAATGGTAGTAAAAACTCCAAAATGCTTCAATTCTTAGGGCCAAAATTGCTAGAAAATCAACTAGACAATAATGCCTTGGCAAAGTTTTGCAAAGATACAGTAACGACATTTTGGCATTTCCATGGAGGGTGTGAAGTTAATTCTGTGATTGACAAAACATTTCATGTGAAAGGTGTTGATAATCTCAGGGTTGTGGACAATTAAATTTTCAAGGATAACCTAGGGACCAATCCACAAGCCACTACCATGATGCTTGGAAGGTATGTTTTTGTTTGTAGATTGTATTTTTTATATATAATAAAGAATATTATATTAATGATACATTTTTAATGCAATATATAGGTATACAGGAGTTTGTATCCTTAAAGAGAGGATGACATTTGTGAATATTAGACCATTTTCAAATCTCTATAAAATAAAATGTTGAACTCTTATATGTATTTCACTTTATCAATCATTGAAGATCTCCATTGGATGGAGCTATACTCGTCAATCTCATGAAGGTTTTGGGAACCTTGGGATGGCACTATATTATGTACCTATGATACTCTCTTCCTTCTTTTGTGTGTTGGGTTGTGAATCTGATGAGTGCTTGTGATTCCAATTCCATATGTATTGATTGGTGTGTTCTTTACTAATCTTATGTGTTGGCATCCTTGTATGATGTGTATTGGTGTTGTGTTACTTTGATTGAGATGGTCATGTGTTGTATCTAGTGTGTTCGATGTGAGTGTTAAATGACTACCTAATTGGTTTCCTCCTAATATAGAGTAGCAGACCTAAGCATTCCACATGGTTGGGAGGTGTTAAAATCACCCTTGGGGCCCACAAATCCTATGGAGAAGCTTGGAGAGAATGCAAGGATTTCATGACCTTGTAGATGTATCAAAATGTCAATTTATATCTTTTGATGGAAATGTGTAATTTGGCACTATTGAGTCTCAACAAGTAAACTTGTAATTATAATTAAGGATTATGTATTGAATTGCAATCCACCTATATATGTTGTGTGAGATCCATCATTGATTTTGGTATTGTTTAACATTGGAGTTGAATGTACATGGTTTGTAACAAAATTTTCATGTTTGGATAAGTCCTAGAAACATGATTAGAAAACATAGTTTACGTTTCTTGTGGACATCAAATATATAATTATTATAGATGTGATTTATATTTAATGTTTAATGGAATGAATATTGCAATTGGAGGATGAAACATAACTATTCTAATTAGTTGGTTCCTCTTAAATGCTTTGTCATTTCCTTCACATGTGTAGATCCATGCTTATATGTTGAACTAGATATTTGGTTTATATAGATAATGAGGTACTTGGGACTTCTTGTTTGGCCAAGGAAGAGCTTGTACATGCTCAAGTACGTGGCCCAAGCCATTTTTGAACAACATGCAAGACAAAAAAGCCATGCCTATTTTGTTAGCAGCACATGGCCTTGGATCTAAATCCACACTTGAAGAGTTCAATAATACCTCAGTTTACTTTTGGACATTTGTAAATATCTGTTGCACTTATTTGAGGGCATTAATGGCATGCTATGATGTGTAGGGGGTAGATGAGAAACATTGTTCAAATGGAAAAATGTTGAGGCAAACTTGTAGTTATGATTTATAAATTGCACAAATTGGCCAGGAAGTCCGCAAGGTAAAAGCTAGTAGGGATAAAAAATTGGCATGCAATATATGCTACTATAGTGAAGGGCTAGAAGTCCACAAGGAACATGTATGGTAGAATGGTGGAATGATGGAACAAGGATGTAAGAAGGAGGGAATTGTTTGCCAAGACTATTTTATAGAAAGTGAAACTTGGGAAATAATTTACGAGAGTTGCAAAGTTACAATAGGCTCTAAAGTTTTGTAAGCAACAAAGGATGCAGGACTTGAACGTCAACATGCAATTTGCAAGTGTTACAAATTTGCATGTGGGCTCCAAAGTTTTGCAAGAAACAAAGTGTTGGAGCTCAAAATCACAAGTCCACAATCCTAGAGTATTGTCCTACTTTCAAGGCTAGGGAGTTATCGTCAAGAGAGTAAGACATTAGCTCATCAACAATTTATGGATGATTAAGGCCAACTACTATGAGTGGGTAGACTCATCTTCATCTTTAGACTCTACTAGGCTAAGGGTTGGTTTCTCTAAGGTCTCATCAATAAGATAATCAAAGAGTAGTAAAACATTTGACTCAAGGCCTTTACGCAACCATATCCACTATGCTATGAACCCCAAGATTTGTCACTAAGTTCATGTCAGCATTGACTACATACAAACCTACAAGACCTCCATTTGGTAGATGGTAAATCACTCTTGCCATGCAAAACAAGATAATAGCTATATTGTTCCCTAGCAAATTAATCCACTTAACATTGAATACACAGGGGTAAGAGAGAGAACTCACCAACATGATCCTTCAACAATATTTTAGTTTTAAGATAACACAAGATATGACACAATTTACAATATTGAATCATACATCATGTGCTTTTTCATATGGAAACGCCTATCAATATAAATATATTATAACTACTTTAGCAACATCAACAAGGAGATATTAATAATTCTAGATGAACAAAAGTCTCAGCTTTGTCAACCTATGCAAAACTTTTCTAAAACCGCCACATGTAAACCACAAAGATTTTTTTCTTCCAATTTTTTGAACAGTTTGAATTATCACAATTAGTACAAAAGAAAAGTACAAAACTAGATAAATAACTATATATAATGAAACGATAGAACAAACTATCTATCTTAGAAAAGATAAATATAATCACTATTATGTCTAACTATATTCTAATGTATTTTATACAAAAACCAATTTTCTAACCACCAGAAAATAGAGTCAAGAAGACCGAGAAAGAAAATACAAATACAAATAATGTAGATCATGATGATTTAGTCAAAAGCATACCATAGATTTTGGGTCTAAAACTGATAGCTTTGCATAGATACTAACCGTGTTTTTCCTCTACAAGCGTATGCATTTGGGTGCATAACAACTTGGTCAATGCATTTGATCACAATGGCATAAATGAAAATGGCACAACAGATACCCAAGAAAAGATAAAACCTAGATAGTTCCAGGGTTATAGGTATTATAAGGTCAACTACAGAAATTTAGGCTATGAGTCACAAAATATGGAAACAAATAGGAGCTTGGTGAAAAGGAAATTTTCTTTAAACATGATATGTAACATGCCTTATTTGATATGTATTGCTGCCTGTAGACATAGAATTTTACAAATTGAAACAAAATTTAGAGATTATATAAGTAAAGAATAAGAGGAAGGACTATCAGTGATTGTCACGAACAAAGTGGAGACAAAGAATAATGAAATTTCCAATTTCAATGCTCTGATTTAAGTCAGCAAGAGGAAATTATTGGTGCAAAGATATAATTTCTTTGAACTTCCTTCAGATAACGCAATATGCTTCTCAATGAATTTATTACTGAGCATCTTCAAACAAAGAGAATTATAGGTTGGGGAAGGGCATTGATTTTCTACTCGCAAGCCCCAGCATCAGCGAATTGTAGGAAACTTAGACAAAAATGGCTCTGTTTATAACCATACTGTGTCACCATTAAAAAGACAAATCACACTGATGACAAAGATGACTCTATTTAATTCGAAGGCCAACAGGTGAAACAAAAAAATTATCAACCACCAAACAAATTCAACTATCAACATCTGGTACCAGATTATATACCACCAAGCAAGAAATCTTTGTCTAGCGGTGTGGAGAGGAGATACGAGGATCAATTCTTGTGACAGCCATGGACTGTTTTCTTTCAAAGCGTAGAAGGGAGGGTTTGGGGTTTTTAGAAGTCCCTGCACTTTACTTAAATATCATCCACTTCAATGGTGAAACAATCAATAGTAATTTTACACTTCATTCACAATAAAAAGTGTTAAATATTTGTCCTACTTTTATTGGCCAAAATTAACCTATGACTGTTTAAGTGGATGATATTTAAGAACAGCCGATTCCCTGTACATAGCTGTGCTTAGACAGGATAATCTGGTTGTTGTAAAGATGAGGCCGCCGGAGATGCAGTGGACCAAGGTCATTTAAAATAGCAGAAATACGTCTCAAACAATTCCATATGAAAAAATATAAATCTCGTCAAGGAAAACCATGATTTTGGTCATTCAAAAAAATTAAAATATAAATCAATAAAAAACATATCATTTCTGATTTTAATATGGATATTCTTCAAGCTATGAAATCGCCTGGTGCCCATGTCGAACCAGTCGGCAGCTCAAAGCTCTATGGAATACACTCCAAGCTTTTTGGGATGACTCTGCACATTATAAGTTTGGCTATATAGGACCAATGACTGTGAACGACCAAAAGTAAAATTGAACCCAAACCGACAATATCCCACACATAAAACCTTAGAGCAGCCATGTCTCTACTCCAACTGCTTGCTGGCAGATGATTACAAAGGCTCTGTTGGACTAAAGACCAATAGCTGGCAAATGATTACTCAGCCATAACAACTATGAAATTACAGAGGGCAATCTGCATTATGTTATCCCCATCTAAAACCGACTGGCAGGTTTCTGGATTATTGCAAGCATATAAATAGAGCATAAACCGATAGCATAAGTCGAACTAGAAGGTTTCAGCCCAACATAAAAGAACAGCAGATCAGAAACAGGGGAAGGCAAGACTCCATAAGTCCAAAACCACAGATGGCTTACAGACACTGAACTATCATGAACAAAAGAGCTCTGGGTAAAAACCCAAGCATATGTAAACCCCGTGAACAAAATAGCTCTGGGTAAAGGCTCCAGCATATGTAAACCTTAGACACTGTGCAGCTGAAATCTTAATCCTTGGGTTTATTAGAAAATTTACATTGAAAGCTGGCGATTTGAGACTTGATCAGGTCCAACTGGAGAGCAACATGAAGTGCTGTTCGCTGAACCTTGCAGCTGACCACAACGCAGCAATTTGAAAAATGGGGTTTCTTTACAATTTAAGTAGTGATTAAAAACATAGCATTCCGGAGTTCTAGCTGTGTGGCAAATGCTTATGAAGTAGTGATGCAGGAGCACCCCGGGACGTTGGCTATCCTGTATCAACCAAAAAAAAAGTTGTCATTTCAGTTTTGGATTGAGTTGTCGCATTTTCGTGTTTCAATTCGGTTTTGTTGTCGTGGATATCTTCATGTTTGACGAATTGATTCATGTTTGACGAATTGAAGCTTCATGACAATTGTTCGACGAAATGTTCGCAACCATTATTCGCAAAGTCTTCGCAGATTGAACACATTCCTTTGGGGACGATTGGGAATGGGCAGTGCACTAGACACCCATTGTGGTCAAGGCCCATGGACGTAAACCATGTTGTTCTGGCTATTGGGTATGGCGTTACCAAAGAAGGGACAATACAATGCATATGTAGTTTGTTGGCTTCTTGGAATTGGATGCCTTTTCTCTTGGAATAGTATGCTGACAATTAAGGATTATTATCAATATCTATTTCCAGACTACCACTAATCAAGAGTATTGACATTGGTATACCAGCCTTTTGCATTGATAGCAACTATTATACTCTCGTACCATGAGGGAGGAATGTTCGGGGATTTATCATACATGGATCCTGCCTTTATTCAGTCTTTCTTGACAGGACTTGCAGCATCAAGAGCTATTACATCTGGTTTGAGACTACTAACAAAAGCAGCTTTGAAAACTCAAAAGATGGCCTTCGAAACGGAGCTTTGGTGTTCTTTTCGATATGTACCTTGAGGCATTATAATATCAGCCCAAAATGATGTCGAAGATTCAAAAGTTAAAGAACGTCTGCATCCCAAGGAACTGCGCAGTCTAAACGAGGAGCATTTGAACATATTACCAGTTTAAATGTTGGTAGATGCCCACTAATGGACCTGCGTGGGTTGTGAGGGAAGATTAACTACCACAATCTTGATGTCAAGGCCGCGACAGCATAGGAAAATTAAATTTTGTGAAATTTTAAATCTTCCACGCATGGATAGGAAGAAGATCCAAGTTTGTTGTTGTATAAAGTATAAAACAGAGAGAGAATGTCTTTGATAGTCGTGTGGACTCAAAGGGTCAAAGGAAAAGTCTTGTTTTATCTGACGCCTTATCTTCCATTTTCATGGAATGGCATGGAGTCGATTGATTTTTTATTTTGGGAAGGTTGTCCCTTCAGCTGCGATGGAATGGTGAATTTCATTCTCATCGATAAAAGACATTTTATATAAAAATAACAAGAGAGTAGAGTTGGAGGATCGCGGTCAGAGAGTAAGCGCGAAGGGAGGTTAGTGGTGATGGCTGCCACAAAGAAAATATACCAAACAAAAGGAGACGTTTAGGCAAATGAAGTCGCCACAGCATTAAAAACATACAAAGGCAGAATTCAAAAGTTAGCAGAGTGTGGTGTGGCCATAACAAAGAGAAATCATTGTAAGTAGAGAGTTCGCTGTCCATTGAAGCAAGGGTGTAGAAGAAAAGTCAAAAGTTGTAAAAAGGTGATTGACAGAGAGGAAGTGCATGCCAAACAGAGGAAGTTGAGAAGTTAAGCCAGCAGAGAGAAGGTAGGGGGGTTTAGATATGAATGAACTGTGAGGCCATGAAGGCCATAATGTATTTTATCGTTAGCAAAATAGTGAATTTTTGTTTTGAATAAGAATACAATTGAATGCATTGGTTAGTTGTTTGCAATCTATACACTATCTTTCGATCAATGAACAAGGAGATTTGTATGAGTGATTGGCTTGTGAGGTATGAGTAGTTGGTTATGTGTCATGTGAGAGAGGAAGACCCTTTTGCATTATATGGTATTAGAGTTGGTAGTCTTAAGCATGGAGAGAACCCACCAGGACCTGTAGAAGATTGAGAAGTTGGTAGAGAGGAAGTTCATATGAGGGTTGTTGCAGGTAGGAAGAGTCCTAAGCAGCAAGAGAGTTTGAGGCCATTGAAGAATTTGTTTTTCAGATTGAAAGAGTGATGTGGATTGTAGATTGAGGAGTGAGAGAGATGGGGATTTATGTAAGAAGACCCATGATATGAGAGGGCTAGATGCAATATGAGAAGAGAAAGATTTTGGTAATGATGATTGACATTAATGCGAGAGTGGATAGATTGGATGTATGGCAACGCGAAGAAATTATCAAGCATGACAAAGGAAAAAGTGATAAGTTTGCAGCAAAGGTATTCCATGAGAAAGGCATGAAAGGAAGGGATGAGGAAGATGAAGAGTTGTGTGTATTGATGTGTTTTCCTTGCACATGCAAACTCAGAATAAAATACTAAGTATTCTATCCTCTCTTGAACAAAGTCTCTCAAAGGATAAACAATGCGATCCAATGAGACAACTCCAAAGTTCATGATATGTTAAGTTTTGACCTACAATGGATAGACTCAGTAGTTGATGTGATTTGCTGAAAACTCACAAAGGGACTTACGCTGAATTTACTACTTATTCCAATCAAATATGTTATTTCTTGTGAAATGGAACCTCTTCTAACCAGCTATGAAAGACAATTAAAAAAGGACAAGGGTTAGGAAACTATTCTAAGGACAATGAGATAATGAAATATGTCAAGATAGACAAACTCCTCATAAAACCAAACTTCGCTTCGCCATGAGAATCAACAACTACAAGAAATCGGTCGAATCTTCTAAGGAAACTCAATGATTTTCATCTTGTAAACTTTCATCCAAACACCCACTACTGGCATAGCTTAAACGAGCATCCACAACTAAACTAAAACAAATGTGGTTCAGGCTAACTTTGCAAAATGATTTATCAGTGACAAATCATAAAAAGTATGAACCACATAAGGAATTCATCAATTATCTCCACATATAAACATTGCATCAATGGGCTTCTAATTTAATTCTACTCTACTTGGAAACATTTTTCCATCATATTCGAGAATTAGAAACCATGCCAACATTCCTCAATCACACAAAATCGGCATGCGAACCAACAATGAGCTTGTATTGATTTTGGAAATGTATTTTACAACAATTTCATGTCTTTTCAATGGCTTTGAAGAGTCTCCTCTACTTTACTCCTATTCTAACAGCATCTACTCCTACTACTTCATTTATGCTCCTTCTCCTTGATAATCCCCCTTACAAAGGAGAGAAATGGGCCTTATATAGACTCCAAAATTACATGAACAGCCAGGATTAATTTGAGAATCAATGGCCCAGATTTTGACAATAAGGTAGTGTTGGTTAACAGATTTGTCTTCTTTCTGAAAATAATCTATTCTAACTCTATACCCCTTTTTAAAAGAACAAATGAGTTAAACAACAAATGGGTGAACCTTTTAAATTAGTTTCCCTCTGAATTTTTAGGTACAACTCCCTTTGTGATTTTCAATGAATTTAACCTATTCAATTAATCAAATGCATTTTTAACCAGAAAATGCTTAAGGCAGACTAACATTCATACATAGCCATGTCATGAACGTGATAATTTATACAACAACAGGATAGAATATACAGATTTTGCTTCGATATCTTTGAATATGTGAATACATTCATAGGAACTAGTTCAACCAATAAAGAACTGAACACATATGATAAATTGTCCAAATAAAGAGCAATTACCAAGTGAAAGGGGATTTCACACAGAAAATCTGATTCCACACATTCAGATGCACAAATCCAAATAAGCAGCAATTGTTCTTTTCTCATTCACAGATGAAGATTTACTCAAACAATCATCATATAATGCAAAGTTAAGTATAGTATTTTTTGAAATTCACCTCCTTTCTAACCTCCCCATCCACTTAAAAAGAAAAACATATATATATGAATATCTTAACCAAGTCTTTGAGCAAATTAAACCCAGAGTTAACATAACTCTGACCCGTACGGGATTTAGTTTCAACAACTGATTATAAAAGATCAAAGATGCTGGAAATAACATAAATTGAATAACAGAAAAAGAACGAGCTGACATGGTTATGACTGGGGCGATGAATCAGCATCTCCTGATTTGCTGTCGGTAGCCTGGGAAGTATGCTGGGCTTTCCACTCCTGAAAGGCAGCCACGAACTCCTGAATTTTAGGGAAGTTTCGTATACCTATGTGTTTCATCCTTAATTTCCAGACCTCCTTTTCCCTTTGCATCCTCCCGAATTTTTCCTTGTGCTCAGGGAGTGCGTCGATGCAGAGATAGAGTAGATATTCGACTTTGGAGACCCTAGAGAAATCCTCAATCAGAATATTATCATTTTCTTTAATAAAGTGGATTTTATCTCTGAAGGATTGGACTACTGCTTCAACATCCTCCACAGGATTTCCGTCATCCTTTAAGTATTTTACATCGATACATTGCAAATCATGCTGTAGTGATTGAGTAAATTCCGCTATTTCTTTAATCAGCTTTGAGAGTTCAAAGCGCCCTTGTCTGGATATGGAGTTCCTCCATTCGATATTCTTCTTGTTCACGTATAACAAATCTTCGTCTACTCCTGCCAAGTTCTTTTCTGCCAAAAACTTTTCCAGTCCATATTTCTGGACTTCCTCTATTTGATTTATCACACTTGTCCACTTACCTTCATCCTTAGCCCAGATAGCAACCTGTGTTTTAAGATCTTCAATGGTAGTGGTGGTCAGATCATATATGCCTTTGAGTTCATAAATATATTTAGTTCCCTTTTGCTCTATGCTGTCTAACCAACTGTCAAAAGTTTTTGAAACCATTTTGCTTCGATGCACTTGATCTAACATTTTTTGATTGACAGGCGACTTTGGATTGAAAGACAAGGGGACTTGTGAGATTGGCTGTGGGTTAGGATTGTTAATGGCTTCAATATATTCTTCCATTGCATGCAGAGCTTGTTTTAACTCTCTTTTGTCCTTTTCATCCTTCATCGTTCGATTGACCATTCTTTTAGTGGAAGCTTCGAGATGATGTACATCAGTAGCTCTGGAGGCAGTACCGAGATCTATCTTCTCCACAGTGAAGTCATGCACTATAGGATCTTGAACCTCTCCCTCAGTCATTGGCTTGGCTATTTCTGCACTCCAGTTACCAGTGTTTGGGTCAACATCTATTCTGGACACTGTTTTAAGTCTCTTGGACTTGGGGGTCTTCCCCAGACATTTACTTACCATGTCCTCCAGAGGGAGAACAAAAGGAATCACCTTCTTTTTATCAGATATAGAGCTTTCCAGCCATTTCGGCGTAGGGTCCGAGACTATCTTCCTGGGCTTTTTTCCGTCAGAGGGTTCATTTGAAATCATCAACACATCAGGGACGTCTAGAAAGGTCTCTGACTGTGAACCAGTGTCAGCTGTCTCTGTTCTGTTTGGGCTTGGCTCTTTGTCCCCCATAGGCTCCTCTGCTTCTTCCTCTGAATTTAAGTCAACAATTATTGTTTCAGAAGTCTGCTTTTTTCTCTTCCCCTTTGTCCTCAATCTGGTAAGACGGGATGGCAGAATGTCCATGAGGACCCTTCTGAACCTCTTGGGGGCAGGGCTTTTCTCAGCCGATGTCTTGGATGCACCTGCACCATAGATAGCAAGGGGTTGATTAGAAGAGACCATGGGAAGTGATGATGTGGCCACTGAAGAGAAATGTTGGGCGTTTTTACTCTGCAGCCCTTCCTGTCTTTTTTCTTTCAACCATTTTTCAGTCCTCCTTATCACAGGAAGGGTTTTAATTTCAATTTTGTCCTCTTCTTTCTTGCTCCAGTCCACCTCAGGGATGGGCAAGTGTTTTATTTTCTCAAATTGTGGATCAACCACTTGTTCATCATCAACAAAAATTCTAGAAATGTCCATTTTTAAATTAAGAGTAATTATTTGCCCCAAAGAAAATCTGCACCATAACCTACTCCTCACTTCGAACTCATCTGGGCAGTCCTCCCAGTAATCCTCCAGCTTAGGAAGATGCAAGTGCTCTGTCCTAGAATCTAGGTTATCTTTAACAAAACATTTACTATCAAATTGAACCCTGGCAGTGAAAAATTGAAAATTGAACCTTTTAAGGTTCACCTCTAGATTTAAAGCATCGGATTTTGAGTGGCATGAATAATGCCCAAGTTCAATAGGAAAAGCAATACCACAAGCCCTTTTTGATGGGAATTTATTATCAACATGTGCCAATTGCCTACATACCTCCATCAATACAAAACGATCGAATACATATCTAGGCAACTTCAGGGGTTCACCATCAAACCCTCCAACTCTAATATAAGTGAATTCAGAAAACTGGATGAAAAAGCTACCGTAGATACTGATTAGTTGCATTGCTTCACTGGTCAGTCTCTTACCTGGATTGCCTGCCAGTTCATAGGTTATTTTTCCAATAAAGACGTCATTAATTCTTTTATAATTTTCGTAACAATTTCTTCTTTGCAACTGTGAGTAATATTGATAAATTTTGCTACTCTCATCTAAAGGCTCATGAGGCAGGTCAAACCAATCTCTTGTGGATGCTAAACTGTAAAACAGATAAGAAGACATAAAGAAATCCTTGTTACCTAGATGATTATTTAAACTCTGATGCAGACAGTCAGCTATTATCTCAACCCAATCCAAGTATTGTTCACCCTGAAGGACGACTTGTATAAAAAAGTACATCCAGTCTTCCCAGTAATAGGCATGTTGATTGCCTCTCAATCTGTTCAATAACACCACAATATCCCTTACTTCCTGTATTAAATGATCTCTAGTAAGGGGTCTGGGCAGCCTTGAACCGCCTTTTTGAAATACTAGCAGCCAATTTCTTGCTATCACACTTTTGTACGTTGGTCTCTTTTCTGAGAAATACCCATTGGAGGAAGTAATGTCAAGATTAGAATACGCCTCCTTAGGCGGTATCGTCATCACAGACATGAGGGTTTGTCTGTCAACGTGAAATAACACATCCCCGTTTGCTTTTCTGACACACCTGTGTTGGGGATCATATCTGTTTATACACTCTTGAACTAACTCTGGGTAGAATATAGCTTGAGGAAAGGCTGTGGCTTCAACTAAACCACTGTCCACAATTTTCTTCATGGAGGGGGTTTGGACAGGATTTCTAGTTCTTCCTATGAATTCCTCTAAGTCATATTGAACTAAAGCAGTATCCCCAAATTCTGAGTGAGAGTAAGTGAGACCAGGGCCATGTTCATCTCCCAAACATGTAGATTTCAAAGACATATTTGAGCGATTATAATAATATACTTCGAATTTCAAAAATAACAGAAATTCTGGAGGCTTTTCTTTCCAGTATAAGAATTCAGAATAGCACAGGGGAAACAGGACTCACCTTCAGGATATTTGAATTCACTGCGAAAACCTTGAAAAACGAGAGCCTTACACTTCCAACGCTATCCTTCTCCGCAATGCACAGTATATTTTCTTGCTAAAATTAGCTTGTTCTTAGTTAATAATGGTGCTTACCAGAATGAATAATCATCGCTTGGAACAATACGTGCCAAAAATATTTGAAAAGATGTGAACTCTGATTTCTTCATTAATAGCAAGTAAGGTTCGTGCGCCATCATGAAGTACAATAATTATTCATGGTCTCTGCCAAATTAGAGCTTTCTGTTTCATGATGGGTTTCTAACAAAATTTCCTCCAACTCTCCCGCTAAGTTTGACTTAGAAAGCTGCGGGAGCCAACGGGACCAAATTGCCAAATCTTCTAACTTATTGAACCATTAAACCTATGGGACATGGTTCAACGCGATGGTTCAATGTGATGGTTCAAGCATGTCGACTAAACTTTGCAGGCAGGGAAAAAAAAGACTTATCAAAATAGAGACTTGAACTTTGAACCGTTGAACTTATGAAGACGCGGTTCAATATGAAGGCTCAACGACGCAAGGGTTATGTGGACCAACAAAAAGTTACACGGCTTCGGTAAAAGGTTGCCAATTATAAATAGTGAACTATTTGAACCTTGAACCATTGAACCCCACGGGAGAGTACAAGTGGGAGGTTCAACGAACGATACATTAATCGACACGGGAACTATGTGACCCGACTCACAGGAAGACAATGTGTTGAACCTTAAAATCGTTGAACCATTGAACCTTGAACCTCTTTATGGGGTACGCGCGGAAGGTTCAAGTTCAACCCGAAAGTATAAAGACGCTTTAAGACAAAAAGTAAGACAACTTGCTTTATATGAAACTTCAGACATATTGAACCATTGAACCTTGAACTTTGATAATGTTTCGGGTTCAAAGGTTCAAACCTTTTATACAAAGACGACACACGGGTAAAAATTGAAGGACTAAAAGTCAATTTACAAAGCGTAGATATGACCAAAAACACAATACGGTAAATCGACTTTTGCTTAAAAAATTACTGTTATATGAATAAACAAGGGTGACTCAAAAGGTAACAATGGCTCTAACTGGGGACTGCATTTTATGGCAAAATACAGAGAACTCAGAGGTTCTGGTTTCACAGAAGATGAATAAAGAGAAGAAAAGAGACAGTCTGGGGCAAAACAAAAATGGGAAAGGAAAACACAAAACTGAACAAGAAGGAAGACTATGTACAAAGCAGGGGACCCTGCTTACAGGCGATACAGTTTGAGATCCTGTCCATTATAGGATAGGGGTAAAATAGTTCCATTAGGATACTCTAGTTTGAAAGAATTTGGACCCAGTACCTGGTGAATCTTGAAAGGCGCACTCCAGAGTGAGTCAAATTTGCTATGTGCACCTTTGGGCTCTCTCCTTCTGTCCCACAATAATATTTCATCCCCTTCCATAAACTTCCTGGGTCTTGTCTTCTTGTCAAAAATTTCTTTGACCCTGGCCTGATGCATAGTAATTCGGTCAACCAACTCGTTCCTTTCTTCTTCAATTTTGGCTAAATACATAATCCTCTTCTCCAGGGAATCTTGGAAATATTGATCCTCAATAACACTTTGCAGTTTGGCTGTAGATAGCTCCAGGGGTAAAGATAATTGGGCACCTATCCCATAAACTAATTCAAAAGGCGCCATCCCAATTGCTCTTTTAGGAGTTATTCTGTCGGCCCAGAGTGCTTCGTACAACCTCTTATGCCAATCTTTGGGGTTATCATTCACCAATTTCTTCATGATAGCAATAAGGTTTTTGTTACTGGACTCAGCTTGTCCATTCCCCTGGGGATAATAATCTAATGAATGGGAGAGAGAAATACTATGCTCATAACAGAAAGAAGTCATTTCGACTGAGGAGAAACTGGTAGCATTATCTGTTACAATCTTCTAAGGCACACCAAAACGTACCAAGATATTCCTTTTAAGAAAATCACAAACCACTCCGGAAGTTGTTCTTTTTACAGGGGCTGCCTTAACCCATTTTGTGAAATAATCTGTTGCTGTTAAAATGTGAGTATGCCCGGCACTTGAGGGTGGTGAGATAGGCCCAATAAAATCCAATCCCCACTGTTTAAAAGGATCTTCAACAACAACAGGCATCAAAGGTAGAGCTGCAAGTTGTGGCCTACCTGAGAACATTTTACATTTCTCACAATTGGCCACCCACCTATATGCATCTTTAAACATTCCTAGCCAGTAGTAACAATTTCTGAGGATTTTGAAAGCTGTAACTGAAGAAGAAAAGTGTCCACCAAAAGCTTCGTTATGAAAAACTTCCAAGAGTTTCTCTTGCTGTTCTTTGTCTACACACCTCAGGAAAGTTCCATCTAACCCCTTCTTGTAAAGGATATTTCCCCAGATAACATATTTTGCAGCTTTTAGCTTCAGATTTCTTCTCTCTTTAGGAGTCAGGTGATCAGGACAATCCCCATATGTAAGATAGTGTGCTATATCCAGAAACCATGGATCCTGCAAGCTTACCAATAAGACTGTGGGGAGTCCTTCTCCTTCTTGTTCTTTGTTCTCAGCAATCAACTTACATAAGCCTTGACCCCTGATCAGTTTAGTAGGCTTAACTTCTAGATCATATTCCTGAATCTTAGCAACCCACGTTGCTCTATTGTTTAATCCTACTTCTTGCTGAGTCAAAATACTTTTCACGGCTGAATTTGGAACAAATACAACTGAGTGGGAATGAAGTATATAATATCTGAATTGTTTAACAGCTTTAACAACTGCAAAGGCCTGTTTTTCAACTAAAGAATACTTCAGCTCATGTTTCTTGAGGGGGACGCTCATAAAAGCTATGGGAACCTCTTCGTTCAATTCATTTTTCTGCAGCAAAATACCTGACATGGTATGTTCCGAAGAGTAACAATAAATGATAAAATCCTTTTGAAAATTAGGATTTACCAAAGTGGGAGTTTTTGCAATCGCCTCCTTGACATCCTCAAACGCCTTCTTAGCAACTTCATTCCATTTGAAAGGTTTGCTTCTCACTCATCATCCCAACAATGTGTTTTGTGATTTCAGCAAAGTCGGGAATGAACCTTCTGAGAAAGTTGATTTGACCAAAGAAGGATTTGACTCCAGTTCTGTTTGAAGGGAGGCTAAGTTGTTGAATTGCCTTGACCCTTTCTGGATCAATTCTGATTCCATCCTTTGAGACTAGGTGTCCTAACAATTTTCCCTCAGTCACACAGAAAATTGACTTCTTGGGATTGAGTGAGATGCCATGGCTTCGACACCTTTGCAAGACAGACTCCAGATTCTTCAAGTGATCTTCTCTCTTCTTAGAAAATATAGTCAAATCATCAAGGTAAATAACAATAATCCTGTTCTTCAGGTCTCTAAAAGATGAGTCCATTGCTCGCTGAAAAGTTGCTCCCACATTAATTAAGCCAAAGGGCATTCGACTATAGGCAAAAGTCCCTCGGGGTGTGGTGAAAGCGGTCATGTGTTGATCTTCAACAGCTACACCTATCTAATTATAACTTGAGAAGCCATCCAACATAGACATCATTTCAGACCCAGCAACTGTCTGTAAGATGTGGTCCATCACAGGCAAGGGATAGTTATCTTTCAGGCTGGCTTGGTTTAAATTTCTAAAATCGACACACATCCTTATTTCTCCATTCTTTTTTCATACTAGAACAATATTTGCCACCCAAGTGGAGTGATGAATTGGATATATAATTCTAGCTTTTAGCATCTTATCAATCTCCTTGAAAATGGCTTCAGCAACTTTTGGATTATAATTCCTGAGCTTCTGTCTAAATGGAGCTGCATTTGTTTTCAAAGGAATATGATGTTGAAACTGTCCATGTCTAAAATTTTTGAGATCATCATAGCACCAGGCGAAAACATCTTTATATTTGATCAGCAATTTGATCAATTTGTTCTTCTCTTTCGACGAGCAGCACCTACCAATGGATACCCATTTAGGATCAGCTTCATCTCCAATATTTATCTTCTCATAATCCTCTACTTTATCAGAAACACGGGAAGGTTTGCCTTTAACATATTCATCCCTTCGAGAAAATAGATGTTCCAAAGAGACCAACCCTTTAGGGATTTTGTTCCCCTTTAATTGAATTATATCCTCTCTTGGATTAATCCCAGGGTCAGGACTGAATTCTTTACACTCTGCTTCGGAACCTTCAAAGTAGGCCCCCAGAAACATTTCTGCATTTTCTAAAAACTTTCTGATTTGATTATCACTTTCAAAAACCTGCCAATTTTTGGCATTATCAGGGACATTAGGACGATATATCATTTCTATCCTATAAGAATTTTTCTTGAAATCTGGATGTGGCAAAAGGAGTGAAGCTGATACTGCTAAAGAATCTGCTCGGGAGTTTTGATCTCTGGGAATTGCTTCTATAGAGAAGGCATCAAAATATTCGATCTCATCCCATACCCTATTTCTGTAGTGCCTTAGTCTTTCATTTTTCACAGAAAAGATCCCTCTTACCTGTTTCACAATCAGTTCGGCATCACCCTTCACCTTCAGTACCTTCACACCCTTTTCTTTGGCTTCAAATAATCCAAGCAGTAAAGCTTCGTACTCTGCAGTATTGTTGGTGTTTTTAAATTCTAGCTTAAAAGAATAAGAAAACAACTCACCTTTAGGTGAGATTAACACGACCCCAGCCCCTGAACCAGCTATAGCATAGCTGCCATCGAATTCCATAACCCATAGGTCATTAGAATGTACAGGTTTTTGCATTAATTCTTCTTTGGGTTCTGCCTCATAGCTTTGTTCAGAAGAGAAGAAATAATTGCCAAATTCACATTCCTCAAATAAAATCTGTGCCTTGGGATCATCAGAGGGATAGACAGTGAATTTGCACTTGGGTTCAGGTTCCAATTTCACTCTCTGCTTCCCCACTAAGATTGTGGCCTCTGACCAATCCAGTTTGATTTGTCCACCTAAATCCTTGCAAAATGTCCTACTCAAAAGCATTCCATAACTGGCAGGAATATCTGCTACCAGAATAGTCAATTTCACTCTCTTGTCAGGATAAGCTGCAAGTGCGACTCGTGCATCTTTAATCTGCCCAAGCAAGGAAACCTGTTTTCCATCCATAGAATAACATCTTCCAAACGTTTTTGTGAGTGATAATCCTAGGGCTTTAGCCACAGAGGAGGGCATAATGTTATCAGAGGCTCCTGAATCTATAATGCAGTTACTAAGTTTATGACCATTGATAAACAGGGACACATAAAAAGGATTAGGCTTCAAATCAGTATATGGAGCACTATTGGATGAATTAGGAGTTGTTTTGGGGGAAGACAAGGGTGATTCAGATGAGGAAGCAAATAACCTAGCAATGGGGGATTCAGTCTCAACATCCAATTGATTCTCAAATTCAGTTTGTGCAGGACTGCCTTTAACATGTTTGACCAATTTATCAAGTTCAGTAGGTTTCAACTTGAGATACTCAATGGGGGAAATTTGAATTTTTGTAGACTTACAGAAATTTACAATATCAAAAGGGGCATCTAGATCATTTCTATGTAATAATCTATTTTCCTGAGCCTTCAAATTAGCATCATTTGTTCTGGTTAAAGGTTCCTTACCTTTGCCAGGTACTTCTTGAGTATTAGAGGATTTCATATTTCTCTGACCCCTGGTGAGCACGGCGCATGAAGGATCTTCAAGGGTTACCAATATTTCACCCCCCCTTTCTGAATCAGATTCATATTCCAGGAAGTGTATCTCAGAGCCGCCAGGTTCCTGGAAGTTCCTTTCTTCTTCTGTGGCTTCCCCTAACATGTCTTGAGTAGCAGTCATTTGAGTATACCTGAGCATTTCTGGGCAAGAATTTCCATCATGGTCGGTAGTTAAGTGAAATATACACATGTTTCCTCTCCCAGGAGCAGGTTCAATAGCCAGTCTTGGCTGTGCTGCCGTCAGGGGTAAAACTCTACCAGTGTTTGTTTGTTGATTCGAATTCCTTCTGCTTATATCTTGATAGGGTTGTTGGAAGGGAGCACCAGTTTTGGGTAGTTGCCTCTTTAAGGCAATCATATCATTCACCAACCTTTGCACTACAGGGTCTGTAGATGATGAGGGTTGGGCATTTGGCACCTGAACCTCTCTTTTCCATTTACCGGCCATAATGAGATCATCCTCCAATCCGACTGCTAAGGCTTGTGCAGCTGGCAAGTCAGCAATTACACCTCTCTTGAGATGGAAGCTAATATCAGGAGGCATAGAATTAATAAAGAAACATTTTTTATTTTCACCAGACGGTCTTTTAGTAGCAGGGATTTTATTCACAATTCTATTAAACTTAGCCACAAACTCCCTCATAGGTTCATGAATCTCTTTCTTTAGCTGAGTCAGCTGTGCAAGGAGGTAATGTTCGTCCTCTGCACTTTTGAACCTATTTTCAAAAGCAGTCTTCATTTCGTTCCAATTTGTAATTGAGGAATCAATCAGGTGGTAGAACCCTTGTGCAGCAGTGTCAGTCAAAGTCTGTACAAAGAGTCTTATGGCAACGTCTTGGTGTTGGACACCTAGTACACTACATGCTGCTGCAAAAGCACACAAATGTTCTTCTGGTGATTGTTTGCCGTCTCCATTGAACCTGGGAAAATTTTCTCTTGCATTTTTAGGTAATGGATTTAGGTTGGCCCCTAGGTTTAGAGGCCCTATGGCAGCTCCCCAAGGTTGAGCCATGGGTAGAAAATTTATGGCTAAAGGGATAGCAGTGCCTGAAAGGACTAAAGCTTGACAAACAGAGGAAGTAAAAGATTTAGGAGGACTAGGGGGTCTACTTCTTCCTCTTCTTGCACGAGTAGGGATATAAGGAAAATTAAGACTTTGCAGTGTTTGAAAAATAGGATCCTCAACTCCCTCTCTTCTCGAAGACCTGGTGTATGGTCTAGAATCCAGCTTAAAATATTGAAACTGGATAGGCAGTTATTGATTTCTTTGTACCTCAAGGGCTTGGTTTCTTGTAGCATTTCGTGCCTGCCTTCTTCTCTGCCTGAGTAACAGCACTCTTAGGTTATCGGCCAATTCTTCTTCTTGTTCTAATACTCTACTTGCTCTTCTGTAATCTTCACTATTCCGACGAGTACGCCAGGCAAGGGTATTCAGTTGGCCAATAATATCTTCCTGCTCGTCTTGAAATCCAAGGTTGGGTTGTAGAACAGGAATTATGTTTTCATGTGGAAGCACCATTATTGCTTCATATTCAAGCGACCAATCCTTAATTAATGATTTTATCAAAATTTCCCCAGCAAAGTCGCCAAAAACTGTTGGTTAACAGATTTGTCTTCTTTCTGAAAATAATCTATTCTGACTCTATACCCCTTTTTAAAAGAACAAATGAGTTAAACAACAAATGGGTGAACCTTTTAAATTAGTTTCCCTCTGAATTTTTAGGTACAGCTCCCTTTGTGAATTTCAATGAATTTAATCTATTCAATTAATCAAATGCATTTTTAACTAGAAAACGCTTAAGGCAGACTAACATTCATACATAGCCATGTCATGAACGTGATAATTTATACAACAACAGGATAGAATATATAGATTTTGCTTCGATATCTTTGAATATGTGAATACATTCATAGGAACTAGTTCAACCAATAAAGAACTGAACACATATGATAAATTGTCCAAATAAAGAGCAATTACCAAGTGAAAGGGGATTTCACACAGAAAATCTGATTCCACACATTCAGACGCACAGATCCAAATAAGCAGCAATTGTTCTTTTCTCATTCACAGATGAAGATTTACTCAAACAATCATCATATAATGCAAAGTTAAGTATAGTATTTTTTGAAATTCACCTCCTTTCTAACCTCCCCATCCACTTAAAAAGAAAAACATATATATATGAATATCTTAACCAAGTCTTTGAGCAAATTAAACCCAGAGTTAACATAACTCTGACCCATACGGGATTTAGTTTCAACAACTGATTATAAAAGATCAAAGATGCTAGAAATAACATAAATTGAATAACAGAAAAAGAACGAGCTGGCATGGTTATGACTGGGGTGATGAATCAGCATCTCCTGATTTTCTGTCGGTAGCCTGGGAAGTATGCTGGGCTTTCCACTCCTGAAAGGCAGCCACGAACTCCTAAATTTTAGGGAAGTTTGGTATACCTATGTGTTTCATCCTTAATTTCCAGACCTCCTTTTCCCTTTGCATCCTCCCAAATTTTTCCTTGTGCTCAGGGAGTGCGTCGATGCAGAGATAGAGCAGAGATTTGACTTTGGAGACCCTGGAGAAATCCTCGATCAGAATATTATCATTTTCTTTAATAAAGTGAATTTTATCTCTGAAGGATTGGACTACTGCTTCAACATCCTCCACAGGCTTTCCGTCATCCTTTAAGTATTTTACATCGATACATTGCAAATCATGCTGTAGTGATTGAGTAAATTCCGCTATTTCTTTAATCAGCTTTGAGAGTTCAAAGCACCCTTGTCTGGATATGGAGTTCCTCCATTCGATATTCTTCTTGTTCACGTATAACAAATCTTCGTCTACTCCTGCCAAGTTCTTTTCTGCCAAAAACTTTTCCGGACCATATTTCCGGACTTCCTCTATTTGATTTATCACACTTGTCCACTTACCTTCATCCTTAGCCCAGACAGCAACCTGTGTTTTAAGATCTTCAATGGTAGTGGTGGTCAGATCATATATGCCTTTGAGTTCATAAATATATTCAGTTCCCTTTTGCTCTATGCTGTCTAACCAACTGTCAAAAGTTTTTGAAACCATTTTGCTTCGATGCACTTGATCTAACATTTTTTGATTGACAGGCGACTTTGGATTGAAAGACAAGGGGACTTGTGAGATTGGCTGTGGGTTAGGATTGTTAATGGCTTCAATATATTCTGCCATTGCACGCAGAGCTTGTTTTAACTCTCTTTTGTCCTTTTCATCCTTCATCGTTCGATTGACCATTCTTTTAGTGGAAGCTTCGAGATGATGTACATCAGCAGCTCTAGAGGCAGTACCGAGATCTATCTTCTCCACAGTGAAGTCATGCACTGTAGGATCTTGAACCTCTCCCTCGGTCACTGGCTTGGCTATTTCTGCACTCCAGTTACCAGTGTTTGGGCCAACATCTATTCTGGACACTGTTTTAAGTCTCTTGGACTTGGGGGTCTTCCCCAGACATTTACTTACCATGTCCTCCAGAGGGAGAACAAAAGGAATCACCTTCTTTTTATCAGATATAGAGCTTTCCAGCCATTTCGGCGCAGGGTCCGAGATTATCTTCCTGGGCTTCTCTCCGTCAGAGGGTTCATTTGAAATCATCAACACCTCAGGGACGTCTAGAAAGGTCTCTGACTGTGAACCAGTGTCAGCTGTCTCTGTTCTGTTTGGGCTTGGCTCTTTGTCCCCCATAGGCTCCTCTGCTTCTTCCTCTGAATTTAAGTCAACAATTATTGTTTCAGAAGTCTGCTTTTTTCTCTTCCCCTTTGTCCTCAATCTGGTAACACGGGATGGCAGAATGTCCGTGAGGACCCTTCTGGACCTCTTGGGGGCAGGGCTTTTCTCAGCCGATGTCTTGGATGCACCTTCACCACAGATAGCAAGGGGTTGATTAGAAGAGACCATGGGAAGTGATGATGCGGCCACTAAAGAGAAATGTTGGACGGTTTTACTCTGCAGCCCTTCCTATCTTTTTTCTTTCAACCATTTTTCAGTCCTCCTTATCACAGGAAGGGTTTTAATTTCAATTCTGTCCTCTTCTTTCTTGCTCCAGTCCACCTCAGGGATGGGCAAGTGTTTTATTTTCTCAAATTGTGGATCAACCACTTGTTCATCATCAACAAAAATTCCAGAAATGTCCATTTTTAAATTAAGAGTAATTATTTGCCCCAAAGAAAATCTGCACCATAACCTTCTCCTCACTTCGAACTCATCTGGGCAGTCCTCCCAGTAATCCTCCAGCTTAGGAAGATGCAAGTGCCCTGTCCCGGAATCTAGGTTATCTTTAACAAAACATTTACTATCAAATTGAACCCTGGCAGTGAAAAATTGAAAATTGAACCTTTTAAGGTTCACCTCTGGATTTAAAGCATCAGATTTTGAGTGGCATGAATAATGCCCAAATTCAATAGGAAAAGCAATACCACAACCCTTTTTGATGGGAATTTATTATCAACATGTGCCAATTGCCTACATACCTCCATCAATACAAAACGATCGAATACATATCTAGGCAACTTCAGGGGTTCACCATCAAACCCTCCAACTCTGATATAAGTGAATTCAGAAAACTGGATGAAAAAGCTGCCGTAGATACTGATCAGTTGCATTGCTTCACTGGTCAGTCTCTTACCTGGATTGCCTGCCAGTTCATAGGTTATTTTTCCAGTAAAGACATCATTAATTCTTTTATAATTTTCGTAACAATTTCTTCTTTGCAACTATGAGTAATATTGATAAATTTTGTTGCTCTCATCTAAAGG
The DNA here is from genome assembly GCA_027924645.1 of Cunninghamia lanceolata. Lineage (NCBI taxonomy): Eukaryota > Viridiplantae > Streptophyta > Pinopsida > Cupressales > Cupressaceae > Cunninghamia > Cunninghamia lanceolata. Next base: position 3,061,626 of record BSBN01001332.1, read on the forward strand.
CTCATGAGGCAGGTCAAACCAATCTCTTGTGGATGCTAAACAGTAAAACAGATAAGAAGACATAAAGAAATCCCTGTTACCTAGACGATTATTTAAACTCTGATGCAGATAGTTAGCTATTATCTCAGCCCAATCCAAGTATTGTTCACCCTGAAGGACGACTTGTATAAAAAAGTACATCCAGTCTTCCCAGTAATAGGCATGTTGATTGCCTCTCAATCTGTTCAATAACACCACAATATCCCTTACTTCCTGTATTAAATGATCTCTAGTAAGGGGTCTGGGTAGCCTTGAACCGCCTTTTTGAAATACTAGCAGCCAATTTCTTGCTATCACACTTCTATACGTTGGTCTCTTTTCTGAGAAATACCCATTGGAGGAAGTAATTCCAAGATTAGAATATGCCTCCTTAGGTGGTATCTTCATCACAGACATGAGGGTTTGTTTGTCAACGTGAAATAACACATCCCCGTTTGCTTTTCTGACACACCTGTGTTGGGGATCATATCTGTTTATACACTCTTGAACCAACTCTGGGCAGAATATAGCTTGAGGAAAGGCTGTGGCTTCAACTAAACCACTGTCCACAATTTTCTTCATGGAGGGGGTTTGGACAGGATTTCTAGTTCTTCCTATGAATTCCTCTAAGTCATATTGAACTAAAGCAGTATCCCCAAATTCTGAGTGAGAGTAAGTGAGACCAGGGCCATGTTCGTCTCCCAAACATGTAGATTTCAAAGACATATTTGGGCGATTATAATAATATACTTCGAATTTCAAAAATAACAGAAATTCTGGAGGCTTTTCTTTCCAGTATAAGAATTCAGAATAGCACCGGGGAAACAGGACTCACCTTCAAGATATTTGAATTCACTGCAAAAACCTTGAAAAATGAGAGCCTTACACTTCCAGCGCTATCCTTCTCCGCAATGCACAGTATATTTTCTTGCTAAAATTAGCTTGTTCTTGGTTAATAATGGTGCTTACCAGAATGAATAATCATCGCTTGGAACAATACGTGCCAAAAATATTTGAAAAGACGTGAACTCTGATTTCTTCATTAATAGCAAGTAAGGTTCGTGTGCCATCATGAAGTACAATAATTATTCATGGTCTCCGCCAAATTAGAGCTTTCTGTTTCATGATGGGTTTCTGACAAAATTTCCTCCAACTCTCCCGCTAAGTTTGACTTAGAAAGCTGCGGGAGCCAACGGGACCAAATTGCCAAATCTTCTAACTTATTGAACCATTGAACCTATGGGACATGGTTCAACGCGATGGTTCAATGTGATGGTTCAAGCATGTCGACTGAACTTTGCAGGCAGGCAAAAAAAGACTTATCGAAACAGAGACTTGAACTTTGAACCGTTGAACTTATGAAGACACGGTTCAATATGAAGGCTCAACGATGCAAGGGTTATGTGGACCAACAAAAAGTTACACGGCTTTGGTAAAAGGTTGCCAATTATAAATAGTGAACTATTCGAACCTTGAACCGTTGAACCCCGCGAGAGAGTACAAGTGGGAGGTTCAACGAACGATACATTAATTGACACGGGAACTGTGTGACCCGACTCACAGGAAGACAATGTGTTGAACCTTAAAATCGTTGAACCATTGAACCTTGAACCTCTTTATGGGGTACGCGCAGAAGGTTCAAGTTCAACCCGAAAGCATAAAGACGCTTTAAGACAAATAGTAAGACAGCTTGCTTTATATGAAACTTCAGACATATTGAACCGTTGAACCTTGAACTTTGAGAATGTTTCGGGTTCAAAGGTTCAAACCTTTTATACAAAGACGACACACGGGTAAAAATTGAAGGACTAAAAGTCGATTTACAAAGTGTAGATATGACCAAAAACACAATACAGTAAACTGACTTTTGCTTAAAAAATTACCGATATATGAATAAACAAGGGCGACTCAAAAGGTAACAGGTAGTTAGTTACAAAAATTACTATTTTTAGAATATTGAATATAGACGGATGATGTGGTAGACTGTGATTGGCTTGAAGATGTGCATATGCCACCTCAACATTGAGCAAACCAGTTTGATCTTCAACATGTTCACATTGCTCAGAACATTTTCCCAAATTTTGTCATCTTCTAGATTTTCACCTCTAGAACTTTGCTTCTTTTCAACTTTGGGAATTTTCAAATTTTCTTGTTGTCTTGAACTGGAATCCCTTGGTCTTCATTGGAAATTTGTGAAGTCTCCTTGTCAATGAAACAAATTCCTTTTTCGGGTTTGGAATTCTTCACAATCATCTTTATGAAAGTTGTTCTTGCCCAGCCCTCGAAGCTCTTTTGTATCTGTCTTGAACACTTGTTTCTTCATCAAATATCTTCCTTGTAGAAGTTGTCCTTGCCTAAACCTTTGCACTCATCTCGAATATCTTCATTGGGTATTTTCTTCATAGGACGAGTCTTCGCTCCAGAATTCATGCACAAACAAATGAAACTTCAAACAGTCATTGTGACCACAACCTTACATACAAAACCTTGCATACAATGTAATAATAAGATATGAGTATAGTTGCATGATTAAAGAAATAATATTTTTGTTTTTTTAGAAGAAATGAATAAGGTAAAACTTGAAAAGTGTTTCCTCATAAAAATTTGCCCTTCTTAAGTATGAATCCGCTCTCTATTAATCGACTTGGGATTTGTTTTTCCTATTTTTTAAAACTTGTGAAGTTGGAAGCTTATCTAAATACCAATTCCTAGCGAATTCCTTCCATACGCCGACTTCATAAGGAATTTAACAATGTTTTTCTAATGCGAATTTCTTTTAAAGAGGCCAACTTGGATTAAAAATGAATTTCATTATACCTTTGTAATTCGCATTTTCTATGGGTTCATTCACCTTGAGCGCATATTTCTTAAATCGCACTTTAACTACAGTTATTCAAAAATAAAAATCACACTTTTAAAGCGGCCATTCACAAGTTACATCTCATTCTCCATGGGTTCATTCACAAAGAAATTCACACTTTTGATGTATTCATTTACATTTAAGCGCATATCTGGCGATGTCTTCACAATTTCTCCTATTACAATTTCTTGGCGTCTCTCATAAATTTTCTGTGCAAGTTTCCCTGATAGTTGTCCACAAATTCTAAGTCACAAATTCTTGAGTGCTCATTCACAGTTCGGAGTGGATTTTCCTTGGGAGCATTCACAAAAAGGGCGTAGATTGTATAATGTCTTGCAATTTTCTTAAGCGGGATTTCCTTATCAGCCTTGAATGTGGGGCGCAATTTCATGTTTGGCATTCAATATTCCTTTGGAGGGCACTTTCCGCATTTTTATGTATGATGCGCTTTGTGCAAGAGGGGCTAGAAAGTGCGCCTAAGATCGTGGCACAAATTTTGGGTGTCTATGTATGAACTTTAAAGTGCAAACCTCCTCATTAGGTGCGTTAAGAGCACTGATTCGGGACTCTCATGTATGAAATCTAATTTGTACACAATGCAAATGTTGTGTAAAAATGCGCCTTGGTTGAGCGCTAAAACCAAGTGATCATACATGAGGTTGTTCAATGCGAAGTGCCTCTCTAAGTGCGCATAGGGGGCAGTTTTTTATGTTAGCATGTATAAAATGTGTAATGCAAGGTCTAGTTAGAAGTCCGCCCCAAGAAGAATAAGAGGCACTGATTTAAGATGTTCATGTATAAAACTTTGCAATGCAAAGTGTCTCAAAATGTACATTTAGAATGAAGTTGATAGATATTTCACACAACTTTGAATTTTGACTTCTAAATCACAAATCTTTTCATGTACTTCAAGTGCTGATTTAATGTGAGTGTGTATGAAATCGAGCGCATATTACAAGATTTTGCTGATTTGAGGTCAACATGTATGAAAATAAATTGCAAGGTCTTACTAAAAGTCCGCTCAAGCTGATTAGGCGCCAACTTAGGGGGAGATTGGATTGAATAGTTAATGCAATGCTATGACAAAAGCCTACCTAAAAAGAGTGAGTGAGCGCTTTAGTGTATAGGCAGTAATTCCTTGTGTGCTCGTATATCATGTTTGTGCAAAAGACACTAAAAATTGCACCAAGATGCTTAGGCGCATATCTCTTGTATGCTTGTAAAAGAAATGCGAAATAAGAATGCAAGCCAAAAGTGGACTCAAGACCAAAAGCGCCATTTTCACACATGCATGCATAAGATGTTTGAAAAAATTCATAATGCAAGGTCTTCTTCCATGTGCGCCTTGGATCGGACTTTTTTGTTTGAGTATGGATAACTTTCAAAATGCAAAGTCTTCCTTAAATGCGCTTTTCCATAATTAGGCATACTTGACTTCAAGTATATTTGAGATAGGTCTTGGATCCATGACATTTAACATGCAAATTGATGATCCACTAGATTTCAAACTTAAGTCAAATTTTCAAGATTTTAGGACATGCATCAAAGTTCTAGACTTAGTCAATTTCAGGGCTTCTAGACATGCATCAGGATGCAGACATACAAAGCTTGAGCAAGAACTCGATGAGACATGGACAAATCCACACTACCAAAACCTACAAGCTCAAAGAAAACCTAAACCTAAAGCAAAACAAAGATGAAAAGTGAGAAAAAGAGTGGGTCCCCATTTGCAATGGGGCGATGTGTGATTAGGTCACAACAATGTGCAATAGTGGTTGAAGATGAAGAGGTGGGCAATGAGAATGAAGAGGATGGAAGATGCAATTGATGAGGATGTGGAAGATGTTGTAGCAAAAATTGATGTTGCAGTTGAGGTAAATTTGTTTTATGATGATGATTTTTTTTTACATGAGATGGTAGAAGAAGAGATGGTGATGCAGAGGAAATCCCACAATCCACCCAAAATGGCAATTTCGGCCCCTATCGGCAAGACTAACTTCCATCGGCTTCTCTCAACCCGTTCACTCCGATGCCCATCTCACACCGATGAGGTATTTTTTGTAATCACCTATCGGCAAGATATCTCTTATCGGTATGGTCTAAACTTCTCCGCCCGATGGTATCTTTCCTACCGATGAGACTTAAATTTCTATAGACATTGGTTGCCTATCGGCAACATAATAACTATCGGGTCAACCTTCTAGCCTTCCTCCGATGTCACCACCTCACGCCGAAGTCCTCTCTATCGGCAAGACCCTAGCATTCGCTGGGACTTCCAAATTTGCTACCGATGGTGCTTCTCACACTGAGGTCCTTCATCGGTGACACTTCACACCTGTCACCCCGATCGGTGCAATCCGCTACCGTCGGTGTAGCTTTTCCCCTTCGTTCCGATAATACTTTTCACTCCGAAAAGCATACCATCCACTTAGTCATCGGTAAGACAGCCTCTATCGGCAGTGTCTTCATTTCTCTCACCGACACGCCGATACACGTTCTCCTCCCCACTAAATTACGTTACGCCGATAGTCCGACGCTCGCCTGCAACACAAAAGTCTTCCGCACAGTTTTCCTCCTCGACTCCATTCTATACGAATCTCTCCTCGTGGCTCAAAGTCCACATTCCATCTGGTGATCACCTCACAGCTTCATATCTCCTCTGCACAGTTAGGGTTAGTCAAATATGGTACAAGTTACTGCGGACCACTCCATGAGAACCAGAATCTTACATCCATGGATGGGTCCGTTTAGGCATAGTTACACTCAGAAACAAAATGGAAAACGTCTATTTTGATCCCAGTCAGAAGATATACACAAGATTACAGAACTAGAAGTAAAATTCACTGTCAAAAAGGAAATTTTTATTTCTTCAACTTGAAATCTGATTGTTTCTCTACATACACCCCTCTATCTGTCAAATCACAAAAGACTCTTAAAACATACTCTCCATGGGTGGCAGTTGCAGCGATGGGAATGCCAACCGTTCTGAAACCGCTCACCTCATAGTTACATCCCATTTCTTGCCAGCTCATCTTGTTTCTTGGTCGCTTGGACCTTAGGAAACACATCAAACCAAAGTAAACAAAATTAAACTACCTAGGTTTTAAATACATTTATTTTGGTCTTAGGGTCCTTATCAGGCCCCTTAGGACATTTTACCCCTACAGTTCTATGATCATCTCTCCGTGCCCTTCCTAGGTCTCTTTTCCAAGGTGACCCCTTGGATGCTCCCGCATCATACTCCCCAGAATAAAGGAAACTCTTGTCCCAAGAGTTGGGTGCTTTGTTCCAGCCAGTCTGAAAACTATTTGAAAAATTCCTCTGCCGTGTGACAGGGAACATGAACTCACCGAGAGTTATCTGCCTCCTTCCTCTCCAACCTGCATATCTCTTCCAACCAGTGTTGGTGTTATAAAACACATTCTGATGTCCTCTACTAGGACTCTGCTGCTGCAGTTCTCCTACCCTATTCACTGGAACATTCTGATTTGTGTTGTTTGGCAATGGCTCCTGTTTGGCCTCCTTCTCCTGCCTCTCTATAGGACAATCAATGTCCCCAACCTTGATACAATTCAAGTCCTGAACTTGCTGTTCCTTAGGACTGTCATCCACCTTCCCCTGCAACTGTTCTTGTTGGTTCCAACCAGCATTAACTTGTACATTCAACTGTACCTTTTCCCCAAAACAGATAACAATATGGTCCCCCTTGTCTTCACAAGATAGAGGTTTTAACCTGTACTTCACACCATCTTTATGCACCAAATAACTATTTGTATATCCATCATGAATTGTTCTCCTTAAATATTGCCATGGTCTACCCAGAATTATATGCCCACATGTCATTGAAATAACATCACATAAAACAGACTCATGGTATGGACCAATTGAGAAATCTACATATGCCTTCTTACTAACCTTAACTTGCTGTCCCTGGCTTACCCAAGTAGCGTTGTAAGGATTTGGATGATCAAATGTCTGCAATCCCAATTTGTTTACCATCTCCCAGGAAACTAAGTTATCATGTGCACCTGAATCTATGATCATCTTACATAATTTGCCATGGCTTAAACAATTTGTTCTAAAAATAGATACCTGTGGTGCTATCTGCACTTTGTCCACCATGAGGCACTCTCCTGTTTCTGAATCGAGAGCTACTTCTAGTGCCTTGTCTTCTTTCTTTTCCTCTTCCTGTGTCAGGTGAAGTCTTTTCTCCTTTCCCTTTTCAACATCCTTCCATTTTGGACAATTGTAGGTTGTGTGCCCAAATTCATTGCAAGTATAACACCTGCCAGTGAATGCACCTCTACCTGATCCAAATTTGCCTCCACCTCTGTATCCACCTCTCTGTTCTGTAGTGGACTCCTTGCCTTTTTCATTGTTGTTTTGTTCCTCATTAGTAGGCTTGCCCCTACCTCTAGATCCTCTGCCAAATCCTTGTCTCTCTTGCTTCCTCTTCACCCTTTCTTCAGCCCTTATGGCCAACTGAAAACATTCACCAAGTGTTTTTGGTATATTTAGACCAATCTCATCCTGCAAGTTATACCTAAGCCCATTTAGGTATCTTGCTACTTTCTCATCCTCATCTTCCAATCCACCTCTAATACTAAGCTTGTGGAATTGCTCAGTATAGGACATCACATCCATGTCCTTCTGCCTCAAATTCTGTCTCATTCTCTTTGTCTGAATGGTATAATCAGATGGAAGAAACTGAGTCTTCATCATGTCCTTCATCTTATTCCAAGAAGTGATTTTTGTTACACCTCTAGCCACTCTTTCTGTCTGCACACTACTCCACCATGTAAGTGCTGTTCCTCTCATCTTCATTTTTGCAAATTTCACCTTTCTCTCATCACTGATGTCTTCATATTCAAAGAAATTTTCAAGGGCATCTATCCACCCTAAGACTTCCTCACTATCCATCTTTCCTTGATAGATAGGCAACTCCATAGTTGCTTTTGTTCCACCACCCTGTACTGCTTTAAGCAATCTCAGTAGTTTCTTTTCTTCAGGATCGAATTCATCCCTAGGAGTTTTCTCTTCTGCCTCCTCATATTCTTCTTCATCTTCCTCATCATCTTTTTCCTCTCTTTTCTTCTCCAATGCTTCCAATCTGGGCAAGATTGTAGCATTCTCCCTTCTCACCTGTCTCAGCTCTCTTTCTCTTATAGCATCCTGTGCTCTTCTTTCTCTCAGTTCTCTTTCTCTTGCCTCCAATGCTTCTTTTAGTTCTTCATTTGCCTTAGCCATCTTATCCTTCGGCGGCATCTTGACAATTCTGAATCTTTCCACTAGATTCCTTTTCTCCCTCAGTAATTCAATACTTTACCTAGAGCTTTTGTTGTGCTCTGATACCAATTTGATGCGGAGGAAATCCCACAGTCCACCCAAAATGGCAATTTCAGCCCCTATCGGCAAGACTAACTTCCATCGGCTTCTCTCAACCCGTTCACTCCGATGCCCATCTCACACCGATGAGGTATTGTTTGTAATCACCTATCGGCAAGATATCTCTTATCGGTATGGTCTAAACTTCTCCGCCCGATGGTATCTTTCCTACCGATGAGACTTAAATTTCTATAGACATTGGTTGCCTATCGGCAACATAATAACTATCGGGTCAACCTTCTAGCCTTCCTCCGATGTCACCACCTCACACCGAAGTCCTCTCTATCGGCAAGACCCTAGCATTCGCTGGGACTTCCAAATTTGCTACCGATGGTGCTTCTCACACCGAGGTCCTTCATCGGTGACACTTCACACCTGTCACCCCGATCGGTACAATCCACTACCGTCGGTGTAGCTTTTCCCCTTCGTTCTGATAATACTTTTCACGCCGAAAAGCATACCATCCACTTAGTCGTCGGTAAGACAGCCTCTATCGGCAGTGTCTTCATTTCTCTCACGGACACGCCGATACATGTTCTCCTCCCCACTAAATTACGTTACGCCGATAGTCCGACGCTCGCCTGCAACACAAAAGTCTTCCGCATAGTTTTCCTCCTCAACTCCATTCTATACGAATCTCTCCTCGTGGCTCAAAGTCCACATTCCATCTGGTGATCACCTCATAGCTTCATATCTCCTCTGCACAGTTAGGGTTAGTCAAATATGGTACAGGTTACTGCGGACCACTCCATGAGAACCAGAATCTTACATCCATGGATGGGTCCATTTAGGCATAGTCACACTCAGAAACAAAATGGAAAACGTCTATTTTGATCCCAGTCAGAAGATATACACAAGATTACAGAACTAGAAGTAAAATTCACTGTCAAAAAGGAAATTTTTATTTCTTCAACTTGAAATCTGATTGTTTCTCTACATACACCCCTCTATCCGTCAAATCACAAAAGACTCTTAAAACATACTCTCCATGGGTGGCAGTTGCAGCGATGGGAATGCCAACCGTTCTGAAACCGCTCACCTCATAGTTACATCCCATTTCTTGCCAGCTCATCTTGTTTCTTGGTCGCTTGGACCTTAGGAAACACATCAAACCAAAGTAAACAAAATTAAACTACCTAGGTTTTAAATACATTTATTTTGGTCTTAGGGTCCTTATCAGGCCCCTTAGGACATTTTACCCCTACAGTTCTATGATCATCTCTCCGTGCCCTTCCTAGGTCTCTTTTCCAAGGTGACCCCTTGGATGCTCCCGCATCAAATGGATAGAGAACAAAAGTATGTTGTAGATGTTGCATATTTGCTTGTAGAGATTGTGGAGGATGACACAGGTGGATTTTGGTGGAGGTGGTCATTTTGCGGTGGTTTGGATACCATGGAGGAGATGAGAGTAGAGAGTATTTGGCAGAGGAGGATGAAATATGGTGGATGTGAATCCACAAGAGGAGGAAAGAATGGTGAATGGAGTTGTGGGAGGATAATGACGATTGTGCCAGTGAGATTTTTGAAAAAGAAGAAGAAGACATAACTTGTGCCCATGACTCAGCGATGGAGTTTGCTAGAGGTTGGTTGCAACCTAAAAGGGTAGTTTGACTACTCAACTCCACTTTTGTGAGCCTATGCTCACAAACTTTCTACTCAGCATGTCTGATGTAGAAGCACCCAGAGATGTTGGCTATCCTGTATCAACCAAAAAAACTTGTCATTTTAGTTTTGGATTGAGTTGTCACATTTTGGTGTTTCAGTTTAGTTTTGTTGTCATGGATATCTTCATGTTTAGCAAATTGAAGATTCATGACAATTGTTTGACGAAATGTTCGCAAGCATTGTTTGCAAAGTCTTCATGGATTGAATACATTTCTTTGGGACAATTGGGAATGGGTAGTGCACTAGACACCCATTATGGTCAAGGTCCATGGACATAATCCATGTTGTTCTGGTTGTTCAATATGGCATTACCAAAGAAGGGACAATACAGTGCAAATGTAGATTATTGGCTTACTGAAATTGGATGTCTTTTCTCTTGGAATAGTATGCTGACAATTAAGGATTATTATCAATATCTATTTCCAGACTACCACTCATTAAGAGTATTGATATTGGTGTACTAGCCTTTTGCATTGATAGCAACTATTATACTCTCATACCATGAGGGATGAATGTTCAGAGATTTATCATACATGAATCCTGCCTTTATTCAGTCTTTTTGACAGGACTTGCAGCATCAAGAGCTATTACATCTGGTTTGAGACTAATTATAAGGAAAGAAGCCTTGAAAACTCAAAAGATGGCCTTTGAAAATAAGCTTTGTTGTTCTTTTCGATATGTACCTTCAGGCATTGTAATATCAGCCCAAAATGATGTTAAAGATTCAAAAGTTAAAGTGTCTACATACCAAGGAACTGTGCAATCTAAATGAGGATTATTTAAACATATTACTAGTTTAAATTTTGGTAGATGCCCACTAATGGGCCTACATGGGCTGTGAGGGAAGATTAACTACCACAATCTTAATATCAAGGCCATGACAACATAGGAAAATTAAATTTTGTGAAGTTTTAAAACTTCCATGCATGGATAGGAAGAAGACCCAAGTTTGATGTTGTATAAAGTATAAAACATAGAGAGAATGTCTTTGATAGCTGTGTGGACTCAGAGGGTCAAAGGAAAAGTCTTGTTTTATTTGAAGCGTTATCTTAAATTTTCATGGAATGGCATGGAGTTGATTGATTATTTCTTTCTTGGGAAGGTTGTCACTTTCACTACAATGGAATGGCGGATTTCATTCTCATCGATAAAAGACATTTTATATAAAAAGAACAAGACGGTAGGCTTCGAGCGTCGCTGTCAGAGAGTAAGCACAAAGGGAGGTTAATGCTGACATTTTATCTAATGATGCTTTCATCTAGACTGATGCATTCAAAATATTGTTGTTGAAGGGGAATATGAGTGTAAATATGTAGATGAAGAAGGATGCTGCTAGATAGAGGAAGTAGATAATGAAGGGTAAGTTGTCCAAAGCATTTGAAAATAGATAGATTTCGATATATCAAACATGACACATTAGGAGGGAAGAAAAATTGTTAGATAAAGTGGATGTTTATTGTTGCCAAAATAGGACATAGTTTCTGCCATAGCCCTAGATACCATTCAAAGGCGACATGTTGATGAGTATATTTTGGGAGATTAAGAGAAAACAAAGAAACCATATTTTGGATCTCACTTTGACACCGAACATGATACTTTAGCCATTTGGGCTATAGCACCAACACATGACAAGCCTCAAGTTGCTAGGGAGGTTAGTGAATTGAAAGGAGACAATTGTCAAATAGTTAAGTGATACTACATGACTCTTCAATTTGCTTCCTTAGTAGTTAACACTATCTTTTTCAGTGAAGTTGCAACTAAGAAGCTACAAGTAGATTGATGCAAGAATTTGACAGGGTTCAATCATTGGTTGGTTATCCTATGATCACCATGATAGGACATGCATCACCCCTTGTATCTTTAGGGGAAACATCTCAATAGTATAGAGATACCTACACGCTTAGGATTGAGGGCTTCAAGGAAGAATCAGAGAAAAGTAATGAAGCAGAGGCCATTGCAAAGGCCAAAGGGATGCATGACATCTCTGAACTAGTGAAGTGCCTTTTTGACCATAGAATATCTAGAATCTTGGGTAAGGATGACAATTCATGTGTCACACCCTAAATTTTGATTATGTTTTGCTTTTTACTTGCACATAGTTAGTAATTTATTAAGCACGATTTAATGATTTGACGTTATGTGAAGATGTCAAGATAAATCAATGATATCAGGAATAAATGTTTATAATATTAGAAGTTAATGTTTATATGATTAGGATTTAGACATGTGAATATATGATGTCATGATTATTTATTCATAAGGATTATGGATTGACTAACGATACACTAATCCTAGTTTGTTGATTACAAGTTGTATTTAGGATACAGGTTTTCTACCCTCCAAGAAAAGAGAGGGGGAGCATCATTGGAGAGAAGTGAATAGATGTATGGAAAGGAATAGGTTGTTACCATCTTAGTCTCATGCTTGCATAATTTAGTGAACCCTCATTAAGTTTGGTAAGTTGTGCTCCCGTTCAGTCTAAGTTTGTTTTCAACTCAATAGTCATTGATTTGTCATCAAGAATCATTAGAGTGATTTTTGTCAAGAACTATATATGACCATCGACAAGGATTGGTCGATAGTCATTAGTTCTTGTGTGTTTTGAATATAGATTATATTTAAGTGGGAATATATGTTAGTGGTTAAAACTATCTCATTTTTGGTAATTTCATGTTGAAATTCTATTGTAATAACCTATCTATTTATTTTGATGTATACGCAAGATTGAGGGGGGAGAATACCTCAACCCCATTCTCAATATCTTACCAAGAGATAAAAACAATGTTAGTATGCATTTTATATTCATATATTTTGTTGATAAATATATTCATATATATTAAGCATGATCTATAAGTATAAACTTATACTTAATAGACATTGAAATATATATGTGAGCTATATTTTTAATACTTTGACATGTAAATGGTTGTTAAATTCAAAGTAAAATAAAATGATAAAAGTTTTTAATTTCAAATAGATTTAATTTAATAATAAATTATTTTTTGATGTTGGGTTTTCTAATTTTCCAATGGGTAGCTAAGTCTTATTAATTAAAAATAAATAAATAAACTACTTACATGATAATAGCTTACAAACTTTTTATGTGTTTCTTTGATTTTTTCCAATCTTTTACTTCATGTCATTTTATGAATATTAACTACAATCAATTATTTTTATGTTTCCATTTATTGTTGTTTGTCTTGATCTCATTCATATTATATCTTATTATATAATTTATTGGAACATGATAAATTTTTAAGTTAATCAATTTGATTCTTTATGTCATAAGTAAAATTGTTTGTGATGATGATTTTGTTTGAATATAAGTATGTATGGTAAGTAGTATAGTTATCTTAAATATATCTATGTGAAAATAAGTTATTTTATTTATTTCAGAATTATTAATATCAATGACATTAAGGAGTGGCATGTAGTGTGTGTAAATATTTAACAATAGTGAACTTTCAATATTTATTTTCTATAAAATAAAATAAAAGAAATAATCATAAAGTAAACAATGTAAATAAAACAAATTAATTATTAACTAAATATTAAAATTTGTATGTATATATATAAGAAATAAAATAAAATAATTCTTAAATAGTTTTAAAGTAATATAAAATAACTTAAATAAATAAATAAATAAAAAAACTCTTAGTAAATAAAAATAACTCATGACTAAAATCTATACTAATTACATTGAAAGGCGTTCTACACTCACAGTAAGGGCTGAAAGATTCAGATTCCCATGTAAACAAAATTCATAAAATGTGTAAATAAATAAATTGGTGGAAGCCAAATGGATAGAAAAATAGAAAAACTTGGGCAATTATGGAGTGAAATCTTTATCACGTTAAACAAAAAATAAATAAAAAATAGAAAAACTTGGGCAGAGTGAAATCTTTATTATGTTTGAAGAATATGAAAAGTCTCGCAGCATAGTCTCTTTATCATATCATGACCATGTAAATAAAAATCCCTTAACTTAAATTTTAAAGCCATTTACACCTGAAGTAATTAATAATAGTAGTATTGATTGAGTGCCATTATATATTAAATAAACAATAAAATAGTAATTTTTGAATATTTTGGCTCATAAGAGGGGTAAAATTTTCAATGAAATTCAATTCATTGAGTTTTCCACTATAAGGTAGAAGAAAAATAGTCAATACAATCATAATAAGAACAATATTACATAACAATGTTGTCAAGGGAGTTGAGCCTAATTGGTTGAAACATTGGGTTCTTGTTGAGGAGACCCAAATTCAAATCCCCATAGGGACATCTAATGTGGAATTCTAAGTTGCGACTCTTTGTCTTCCATATGAATGTGTTCAAATTTCGAAGTGTTCATGTTTGACTATAAAGACCCTAAAAAAATATTACATAACAATGTTAAATACAAAAATAAATAAAGTATAATAATTTTAAACATTTAAAGTTTTAAAAATCTATTTTTTTTTCAAAAGAAACATGAAATTAAAAAAATTATTTCCTCAACATATAATAATTATTAAAGACTTGGAAACTAATAATTACTTAAAATTCCCTAACTATTAAAGACTTTAATAGAATCTAATGATGTCTAACGTCATGTTAGAAGTGACCAATGCAATGTATTATTTTATTCCATTCTCCAAGCTTGGTACAGGTAAAGGTCAGCAAATAAATAAATGATATATTATATATAAAATGAAATAATAAAAATAAAAACATTTGTAACCAATCTATTCTAACATTAGTTGAAAATTAAAAATGATTTTTGAAAGAGTTTCACTTTCAAATGTTCTTTTCAAAAAGGAAATGAAACGCCTATTAATTTTCCTATTGATAATGCCTCTTTTCTTGGCTGTTCCTTGATTAGAAAAAAAGAAACACTTCGATTTTTCTATACCTGGCGCCTACCTCCACTAGTTTTTGTATGCTTTCTAAAAACAAAAACAAAAAAAATCTAAACTTCAATGCCATTTCTGTGACAGCTATGAACCAATCTAAAACAAAAATCATTCTTATTATTCTTCAGATGCCTTTTCAAACAGCAAAACAATGATGCAAAATAATGGTAATGCCTCCTAGCAGCTGAATGTTGGCGTTTCAGTTTTATTTTCTGCACATTCTATCTTAAGTGCCTAGTCTTCTCTCTTGGGCGGCTGCTTTTTTTTTTTTTTTTTTTTTCGGGTCATTCTACAGGCCATACTTCGTTTTCTAGCGTCTGACATAGCTGGGACCGCTATTATGTTAAAAAGTTAACCTTTTCATCTTCACTCCCGCGCCTCTAGACATAACTAGAAGCCTGGTTGATTTTTGGTATAACTGTAGAACGCCTCTAGGCATAGTTAAAACTTATTTTAGTATTTAACTTCACTAAAATCAACCAGGGTTCTAGTTTTGTCATTGATTAAAATAATATCTGTCCACCCATCTGCATTGCCACATCACCACCTCCAACCAATGGTAAGGCTCTATCGGACACCTCATCTTTTCTTCCAAATACTTGGGAATTATTGATCTATATCTAATTGTACAGCACAGATACAATTGTTTTAAGGACACGATGTTCTATGTCTTTGCTGCCACTGCATAATGTCTCTAAGACATTATGCTTAGAGCTGTTTTCATTTACTTAAGTTTATTCTAAAAAAGCTTAGACTGATGTTTTTTTAATGTATTTTTAATGTATATGGTGAGTTTGGAACTATTTTATTGATTTAATAGTTCTAATGTTTGTAGTTTTTGAGTTTTTCTAATAATTTGTTTTTCTTTTTTTTTTAATAATGGAACAAAATCTATATTATTATGGTAATATTTCAACTTACAGTAGAATTCTAATATTGGCTATAAAATTATGTTGTAGGAATGTTGAAGGCTAATGGTGTCGAGTTGATGAGTAGTGTTGATGGCCTCTTTTATCAAGTATTTACCAACCAATTGTCACATTGGAGTGAAGTAATTTTGTCAGCAGGAAGCATAGGGAGTCCACAACTTCTCTTGTTAAGTGGAATTGGCCCCTCAGAAGAACTTAATGAATTGAACATCACTGTACTTTTAGATTTAAAATTAGTAGGGAAAGAGATTCAAGATCCACCACGTACAACATTCATTCTAGAATCCCCTGAACCACTTGAATTTGCTCAAGCACAAGTAGCTGGTATAGTAGACAATTCCCAAGTAATCATTGAGGCTCTTAGCTTTTTTCAACAACAAAATGACATGGACTATCAATATATAGGTGGTATTTTTAGCAAGGTGGCTTTTCCCTTATCAAGGGGTGAGCTTCGACTTCGAAGTAAAATCCCCTAGATAACCCCATTGTAAGATATAACCACTTTTCTCATCCTTATGATTTACAAGAATGTATTCTTGCTGTGAAGGTATTGTCAAATCTTACCATGACAACTTCTATTCAAGAATTTGCATTTAATGGTAGTGGAAACTCAAAAATGCTTCAATTCATAGGTGCAAAATTGCCAGAAAATCAACTAGACAACAATGCCTTGGAAAAGTATTGTAAAGATACAGTAGGTACATTTTGGCATTACCATGGAGGGTGTGAAGTTAATCTTGTGATTGACAAAATGTTTCATGTGAAAGGTGTTGATAGTCTAAGGGTTGTGGACAATTCAATTTTCAAGAATAGCCCTGGGACCAATCCACAGGCCACTACCATGATGCTTGGAAGGTATGTTTTTAATTTGTAGATTATATTGTTTTTAAATAATATAGGAAATATATTAACAAAAAAATTTATGCAATATATACAGGTATACAGGTGTTCATATCCTCCAAGAGCGAATGAATATTTGTGAATATTAGACCATTTTTAATGTTCAATCAAATAAAATGTTGCACAGTTATATGTATTTCATTTGAACAATCATGAAATGCAATGACATCATTTCTATTAAAATATATTATAAGGCCCTAGATGTATGACTCATTTTGTTGCTTGTTTTGAGTTATCATATTGATAACATACTTACGATGATGTTTTTATGTATTTCCATCAATGTGTATGGATCATGCATTTTGGATTCACATGTGTGGACTTTCATATGTTTGAACTTTGTAGTGTTTTCAACTTCACTATTTTAACTATTATATGTGATTATGAGTTGAGCATTGTGAGTATTTACTATACATTTTTATATTTAAATCATGGTAGTGTTAGATGATTTTTAGTTAGATGTAGATATATTGATACCACCTTTTGGATATTATCTTCTTGGTTGGAATGTATTGTTCTTTAGTTATCTTGTGTTTTGTAGATATGTCTAAAGTTTTAATTGAGTTTTAAAGAATAGGTTTCCCCCATGATGATTAATTGGATATAATTAACAAGTAAAAATGGTGTGTTCTTATTCTCATCTCATTACATCTTGAGTTATTAGATAAGTCTTGCCTAGTTCAATGCGATTGGATCTGAAGTAGTCAATTCTACATTCTTGAGTCTTCTAATAATCCACGAAACATTTTTATGTGTTTTATGTAGGTTTTTTGACTTGTGTGGTTAATTTCATTTAATCATTTTTTGTAATTCTTTGAGTTCTTGCTTTATGCTGGTATTGGGTAAAGTTTAAATTTTCTTGATGCCTCACAATGTATTAAGAATTGCTTGAGTTAAAAGGAATCTATGCTATATAAAAAATTGGCATATATAATTATGTGAATATATTATCTATGTATCTCTAATATTGCTTAATTATGAAAATAACTAAAATAGGAAAGCAATCATAAGAGGTAAGGTTGCATTTGTAAAGTGAATGTTTCATGATATTACATTAGTCACTTTCCTTCAAAAAAATGGAAAAGTTCATTATTTGAAAATATCTTCTTTTGTGAAAAGGGGGATTTTTCGGTAAATAGGCAAAAAGCCTAGTTCACTAGAAAAAATCACTTGCTACTTGTCTTAGTTGGCTCTTCTCTCCTTCATGCTAGATTTCCAATTTATTTCCAATGGTTTTTTCTTGAGATTTTGTGTGGTTGAAGGATTGCATTGAAGGATTCTTGGAGATTGCTAATAGTGGTTGTGCAACATCAAGGATTCATATCCATTCATGTGAGCCTAGATTTAAGATAACTTCCTTTCAATTCTTACATTTAGTGGTTTAAATCCATATGCTTTGGCCATACCCACCTTATGTGGATGCATATGGAAACCATTCTTTTAGCATTGATTGAGTATAGGAGTTGTCAAATTGTGTGTTGAATAATTAAGTGATCCCAAGTTACAATTTTTAAAAATTTTCTTTTCACGCTAAAACTATGGAAACAAATTTTAAAAATTTTATGTCATTGGAAAATATTGCTTTCTATGCCCTTGGCTTCAAGAGTGTATTCTTAGAAATTAGAAATTTTAAATTTTCAAATTTGGTGGGATTTGAGCTTCCCACCATTGAAATCTAAAATCTTACAAGTTGGTTTGTGTTTATCAAAAATGAAATTTAAATTCCAATCTTGTATGTAAGTTGTATTTTGTGAGAAAGGTGAACTCTAATGGAAATGGGATGTGGAATACTATGGGCATAGGTGTGCTATGATAGGACCTTATTTTCCATGTCATGCCCATATTGAGTTCTTTGTTTATATGGGCTTAGGATGTGAGGGCTTTATGTTTGAACGGAGTGTACACTTAGACCTGTCCATTTATAATGTAAACCATGATGTCACAAGAAAGAGTTAAGGAAAAAATAATAACTAAAACTAATGGGGATTCACATTTTTTACATTAATAAAGTTCACCTACAAGTTCACTTCCATATGGCCATGCGAATATACCATTTGATCTTGAAGGACATTAGTTCAATCCTTGATATTGATGTGAATGTTGTTGAGGATTCCCATTAGATGGAGGCATACTCCTCATCCTCATGAATGCCTTGAGAACTTCGTGAACACAATCCATCATGTTCCTATGATACTCTGTTCCTTCTTATATGCATTAGATTATGAATTTGATCAGTACTTGTGATTATAATTGTGTATGCATTGATTGGTGTGTTCTTTTCCAATCTTATGTTCTTGCATCCATGTATGTGTGTATTGGTGTTGTGTTAATTTGATTGATATGGACATGTGTTGAACCAATTGTGTTTAGTGTGCATGTTGAATGACTACCTAATCACTTGTTCTTGAGTGCTTCAGGATTTAACTATGTGAGATTTTTTCATCAACGTTTTGGATCACACTCTGTGATCCATCATTAGGAAGAAGAGAGCCAAAGAAAAGAATTAGAAATGATAAGTTGCAGACCTCACCAAGATAAATAGAAAGAGGGGGGAGAGTGGCTCAAGAACCAAAATGTTAAGGTTTGCAAACTTATCATTTCTAATTCTCTTCTTTGGCTCTCTTTTTCCTGATGATGGATCATGGAGTGTGATTTGAAACATTGATGAAAAACTCTCACACAGTTAAATCCCAAAGCACTCAAGAACAATAACATGGACTGTGGAAATCTAATGTCTATTACCTAATCACTTGCCTTCTAGTATAGAGGGGTGGACCTAAGGGTTCCACATGGTTGGGTGGTGTTGAAATCACTGTTGGGGCCCATAGATCCATTGGATAATCTTGGAGACCCATGCAAAACTTGCTTGACCTTGTAGATATATCAAAATGTCACTTTGCATATTTTGATGAAAATCTAAAACTTAGGATGATTGAGTCCTTCTAAGAAATTTTGTAACTATGATTAAGGATACTTTTGTATTGGATTGTAATATGCCTAGAAATGTGGTTTGAGATCCATCATTCATTTTGGTATTGATGGATTTTGGAGTCAAATGTGCATGGCATTTTGTAGCAAATTTCTCTTATTTAGATAAGTTCTGGAAACATGATTAGAAACGTAGTTTATATTTCTTGTGGAAATGAAACATGTGATTAGTATAGATGTGATTTATATATAATGTTTAATGAAATGAATATTGCAATTAGGGGATGAAATATTAAATATTCTAATTAGTTGTTTTCTCTTGTATGCTTTGTCATTTCATTTGCATATGTGGATCGAGGCTTGTATGTTGAATTAGACATTTGGTCAATATAGATAATGAAGTCCTTAGGAATTTTCATTTGGCATTTTTGACAACACACGAGATGAGAAAATCATGCTCATTTTATTAGAAGCACATGGCCTTGAAGGAGTCTTATAATACTTGGGTTTTTTTTTTTGGAGGAGTCTTGTAGTACTTAGGTTTGGTTTTTTTTAGGACTTGGGTTTGGTTTTTGACATATGAAAATCTCTATTGAACTCATTTTAGGGCATTAATGGCATGCCATGATGTGTAGGGGTACATGAGAAACAAAGGCAATCTCGAACCACATACAATGGCATGCCATGAACCACATACAATTTCCTTTACCAAATTTTTGTTATTGACATGAATAAAAATGCGTTGAACGATTCTTAAAAAACCCCACCTACCAGCCAAAAGTCCGAAATTTCTTTTGATAAACATACACTCAATATAAAATACACAACATGTTTGCACCCACCGGGGTCTAAATTTTTAGGCTCAATTTTCATTGTTGTAAGTCCCATAATTTTTATTTTCCTGGTCTAAATAACGTCACCAAGGTTTGAAAATTTAATTGCCCACTAAAAAGTTTATACAAGTCTTTTATGTACGCGAAGACCTGGTCCAAGCTATATTATCCTTAGGTGCCTTTCAAGAAACCTTGAAAATTTAGTTCGCCTACCTCAACGTTTCTTTAAAAACCAACAATTACTTCACCTCGAAGATAAATTATTTCATTTACAAACATTTCCACGACATCTCTTTTAGTTAGAATTGATGTACAAATTATATCGAATTGCAAAGACATGGAAAAGTATATGATAAAACTTAATAAGGAATTAAGAAAAGTTAAAAGAATGCAAAACTTTAGTTAGAAACTATAAATAACTACTTCTAAGTTCAAGACACCTAATCAAATTTTTTCTTTTAGGTCATGACTTAAATCTATTTTTTTAATTTGTTTTTAAAATTTAGAATGAACTCATATATTAACATATTAATTTTTTTCCATCAACTACCATATTTAAAAGAATTCAATATTGCTTCCATCTACATCAATAGTGCCAATAAAAAAAAAGTTACATAGTGGTTAGGTACTTGTAATTAATTTTCATTAATCAATTTTTACTAAAGATAGCGATGTCTTTATTTCATGTTAGATTCCCACTCGAACCAATGAGTCAAAAAAATACCCTTCCAAACCTGCATTGCATGCAATCAATATATATAAGTTGTTTGTTGCTCCAAACTTTGATATGTATTTTTCTTAATGTCCTTTCAAATCTACACAATAAAAAAGTATTCGTTGCATGCAAAAATAGATAAAAAGGAAAAGAAAAAAAGTGGGAATTTAGGAAAAAACAAGAAAATCAAGAAAATAAAAAAGAGAATTACAAAACAAAACATATAAAAGTTTGAGATTCTATGGTAACTTTTAATATATTCTAAAACTAGTAAAATCACCAAAGGTCCTATCAAATGGCCGATAGGCATAAATATTTATAGGCCTATCACCAAATCATATATATTTATATTTTTATATGCCCAATGTAACTGTTCTTTGTATGTTTTGGCCATTTTGATATGCACACTATAACTATTGTTTGTAACGTATGATCATGATTTGATTAGTTGATCCTTTTAATTATAAAGCATAATTTTAAAAAGATGGATGAATACTTGCAATTCAACTCTCTTATTAAAATAATATTTTTTGAAGCATGCCTTAGAAATATGTGTTTGATGAATGTTGTAAAAAAACTTACATGAACTCTATAATGTAGATTTATGATACAATTTTTGCATCCTAAAAAATTTGAGATATCCTAATTATAAACCTGACTATAATTCTAACCCAACCATAGTAATAATTCTAATTCTTATCCTAACCTTAGCCCTAAGCATAATTTTAACTAACCTAACTGATGGGGAAACTATAGAACAGGCCCTAATTACCTCACAATCGACAAGACTTCACACATGAGTCGCTGATACATCACCATCAGCTAGACAACCACCAATCGAAACAACTTACTAAAGTCTCTCTGTCAGTCCACCATACACCGATGACTCCACTTCGCTCTACCTTCAATGAAACCCACCTCGTAGGCGGGTGCTTATAGGCCCTGGCCGATGTGTCGATGAAACAACATCCTTGGCGAGACTTTCACTATCGGTCAGGCTTTCTCTAGAGTTGCTGACAAACTGATCACTTCGATGTCACTTCTGACCTTCGCTCGTCGGCATGACAATTGCTATCAGCAACCTTAGGGTTTGTTATGCTGATATGCTGATACACCATCGCACAGTCTACCTTCCCCGAACCCTAGCACATGGAGATGCTAGGTCAACCTACTGTGCGAAATGCATTGTTTGGATCCTCTGCACCACCGGACAATGGAACAAAACAAAAAATGAAAGAAAATATCTACACAACCAAGCCATTCCACTGATTTCGAAAGAAATCTCACTAGTGGAATGCTTCATGATGACATACAGCAACAAAATGGAAAGCACAGAGAGAACGAAAATCTATAGCTATACAAATTGCAATCACAGGAAATAGAAATTGAATTGACAGAACATAATTATTCTATTTCTCTTTAGCACAATCACAATTACATTCGATCACACTTCTTTCTTCAATCTGATTACAATAATCATTTGGTTCATTCCTCTGGGTATTTATCGACTCGCCTTGAAGAGTACCAAACAGACTCCAAGTAGCTGGGAAACCAATCCAAGCGGCTGGGAGACAACCATCTAAAATAGCCTCCAACTGGCCTACAGCCCTCTTTTGGCATTATGCAATTACAATTTGACAAATGTGCTCTAAGTCACTTGGGGCTTACAAAATGAACCTAGATACAAACTGAAATGAAAATACATTGGTCAAATAGACCTTATTACAAAAGAAAACATGATTTTCTAGGTGCTCCTATACCATACTCCCCGGGTGAAAGTTGTCTCAAGTCCTCTTAGAGACCAACTGCTGTAAATCACCACCCTACTTTTTGATGTCTTCTTCCAACATCCATGTGGCCTCTGAGTCTAGAAGTCCTTGCCATTTGACTAGGTGCTTAAAATAGGTCTGATTTATGGTCTTCTTGGCTATCCTACTATCCAAGATGCATTCCATTGTAGATGGTTCCTTAGGTGGTAAGTGTTGTACCCACTCTACATTGTCGTGGATAGAATCTGCTGTACCTTCTCCTGTATTAGGACTCTTATATAATGTTAGATCAACAACATTGAATATAGGTGAAATAGCAATATCATCAGGGAGTTCAATTTTGTATGCATTAGGACCATATTTTTCTAGAATCTGATAAGGTCCAATCTTTCTCATCATCAACTTGTTGTGTTGTCCTTTGGGCAGTCTATTCTTGTTGAGATGAACCATGACCATATCTCCTATTTGGTACTGCACATCCCTTCTCCGTTGATCCACTCTAGCCTTGATCTTCTGACTATTTTTGTGTAGAGTATCTCAGACTTGTTGATGAATCTCCTTCATAGCCTCTGTAAATGTATTAGCATGTCCACTCCTTTTGTCCAATCCTTGAACATCTCTCAATTCAAAAATTCCTCTAGGATGACTACCATAGACAACTTCAAAAGGACTTAAACCTGTGCTTCTATTTGTAGAATCATTATAGGCATACTCTGCTTGTGGGAGTACCACATCCCAACTACAGCCATGTTCTCGACCTATTCACAACCTCAGTTTGGCCATCAGTCTGAGGACGATAGGCTGAACTAAAAGACAAATTTGTACCCAATCTTTTCCACAAGGTTCTCCAAAAATCTCTCTCAAATTTGTTGTCTCGGTCAGATACAATACTCAAAGGTAACCCATGAATCCTGACAATTTCTTTAAAGAACAAACCTACAATGTAACTAGCATCATTGGTGGTCTTACAAGGAATAAAGTGAGCCATCTTGCTGAACCTATCAACCACAACAAACACACTGTCATAACCTGTCCTTGTCTTGGGTAATCCCATCACAAAATCCATACTCAAACTTTCCTAAGGTCTGTTTGGTATGGGCAAAGGTTGGTACACTCCTGCATTGGTTGAGACTCCCTTTGTTCTCTGGCAAATCATACAACTCTCAACAAATTTTCTGATATCAGATTGCATTCATGGCCAAAAGTAAAATCTTCTTACAAGATCTAAAGTCTTATTGAGCCCAAAATGTCCTCCTAAACCACCACTATGTTTTTCCTTCACTATATTATCCCTCATTGAACACTTAGGGATACATAGTTGACTCCCTTTGAACAAAAGTCCATCGTGCAATGTATAATCCAAAAAATCACTATGGAAAGCATTGGAAAACTCACACATACCCTATAAATCTCCTTGAAATCTTGGTCCTCTTCATACAATCCTTTGAGTAACTCAACACCTATGCTTTGTAGCTGCACTTCTTGCACTGTCAACACCCTTCTGCTTAGAGCATCAGCAACCTTATTGGTTATTCCCTTCTTATGTTTGATGATGAAGGTGTATGCTTGAAGACTTTCCACCCATTTCATGTGACTATGACTGAGCTTTTCTTGTCCATTCAAAAAATTGAGAGCATGATTGTCAGTGTATACAATAAATTCTTTAGGAAGCAAGTTGTGCCTCCATTTTTTTAGATCTTGTACCATAGCATACAACTCTAAATCATAAGAGTACTTCCTCTTAGCTTGATTCAATTTTTCACTGAAAAAGGCTACCGGTCTACCTTCTTGGCTCAACACTGCTCCTATGGCCAACCCACTTGCATCACATTCAATGGTAAAAACCTTATTGAAATTAGGAAGTACTAAAACAGGATACTTGGCAACTTTCTATTTTAGACTTTCAAAACTCTGATCTGCCTCTTTTGTCCACACAAACTTCATCTTTCCTCCACCCTTGATGGTTTCCAACATAGGTGCATAAATATCACTGTAGTTCTTAATAAATTTGCTGTAAAATGTGGCCAAACCATGAAAACTTCTGACCTCTCCTATTGTCCTAGGTGTAGGCCAATTCAAAATAGCCTCTACCTTGGAAGGATCCATTTACAAATCACCCTTAGAGATGACAAAACCCAGGTACACCAATTCTTGTTTCATAAAGTCACACTTTTCCAAGTTTATCAGTAATTTTTGATCTTGCAGCCTCTTCAAGACTATCTCCAAATGTTTCAAGTGTTCTTCCCTACTCTTACTAAACACCAAAATATCATCAAGGTAGACTACCATGAATTTTCCTATGAATTCCTATAACACCTCATTCATTAGTCTCATAAAGGTGCTAGGGGCATTTGAAAGACCAAACGGCATCACAAGCCACTCATAAAACCCTTCATTGGTTTTGAAAGCTGTCTTCCACTCATCCCCCTCTCCTATCCTTATCTGGTGATACCCACTCTTTAAGTCTATTTTGGAGAAATAAGTAGCACCCCCCAAACAATTCATTAGATATTCTATTCTAGGAATACGAAACCTATACCTGATGGTTATCCTATTTATTTCCCTAGAATCAGTACACAGTCTCCATTTACCATCCTTCTTTGGGGCTAAAATAGTAGGTACTGCACATGGGCTAAGACTCTTCCTTATCAGTCCTTTGTTTAGGAGTTCTTGAATCTGATTTGCAATCTCTTCATTTTGTTGAGGGGTCATTTTATATGCTGCCTTATTAGGAAGTACTGATCCTAGTATGACGTCTATCTGATGGCTAATATCTTTGACTGGTGGTAGGGAATCAGGTATATCTTTTGCAATCACTCCTTTGTAACCCTGAAGTAAATCTTTGACCTCCTTAGGCCCTACTTCTCTCCCATTTTCCTTCTTTTCCCCCTTAGGCTTCATAATCAAAGCAAAACCTACTCCATCACCTTCCTTTAATGTGTCCATGAATTCTTTCTCTCCTACCATCATTACACTAGACCCTACATGCTGTGGATCCTCTTCTACCAATGACTATATCCTATAAGTCACACCATCCTTTTGGAATGAGTATACATTCTTTTCTCCATCATGATGAGCCTTTCTATCAAATTGCCATGGTCTGTCCAGCAAAATATGGCAAGCATCCATTAGAAGGATGTCACACAAAATCTTGTCTCTATACCCCCAAATACTAATTTCTACCCATGCTTGTTTATTGATGAGTACATGCTGCCCCTTATTCAACCAATTGACTTTATATGGACTAATATGGGGTATCTTTTCTAACTTCAACTTATTCACTACTTCCAAAGATATGATATTATCAGTAGAACCAAAGTTAATAATAACTTTACAAACCTTACCTTGGATCTTGCAGTTGATTCTAAACAAAGCCCTTCCTTGCGATGGTTCAGTCTGCACTGGTTCCTTGAGTAGTGTCCTTTTGATCATTAGGTTTTCTCCCATTTCTGATGCTAGATTCACTTTAGGAGATGTCACACTCCTTGCATCTTCTTGAATCAAAGTGGTTCTCTTCTCACCACCATGAGAAGTTGAGGCCTTCTCTAGACACTTGTATGTCAGGTGCCCTATCTGATTGTAGTTATAGCATCTCATATTGGAGAATTTGGATCCTCTACTTGATCCATGTGTCCCACCTCTTTCATTAGGCCTTCTTCCTCGGTAGCCTCCTCTACTACTTGAGTCTCCAACTTACTCTTCTTGGCTAGACTCACCACTAGGCCTCTGGTTAGGGCTTCTTCCTCCAAAATTGCCTCTACCTCTAAAATTCCTTCCACCTCTACCTCTATTACTCTACTCACTCTTCCTCTTTATCTTCTCTTCAGCCCTTAAGGCCATTTGGAAACACTTGTTCACTATTTCTGGTGCTAAGATGCTGATCTCGTCTTGGATGTTCATCCTTAGGCCATTCAAATACCTGGCCACCTTCTTTGACTCTTCCTCTTGTCTCTTTGATCTGAAACTGAGTTTATGAAACTCTTGTGTGCATGCATTCACATCAAGGTCTCTTTGTTTAAGGTTCTACAATTTCTTATACATCTGCACATTGTAGTCCAAGGGTAAGAATTATGCCTTGATTTTGGTCTTCATTCTTTCCCAGGAGGTTATCATATTCTTTCCCTCCTTGACTCTCTCTCCTTGCTAATAATTCCACCATGCAAGAGCCAATCCCTTCAATCTTTCTTTTGCCAACTTAACCCTCTTATCATTAGGGACTTCTTTGTATTCAAAATGATTGTTCAATGCCTCAATCCAATCAATCACCTCTTCAGCTTCCATACTTCCACTATACATAGGTAACCCATCTATGGTGTCCGTATTGACTGACTTCAATGCATTTACAAATGCCCTCTGGTCTGCTGGCATCTCCTCTGTCCTCTTATTGGTTTCCTTAATTTTTGTATCTCCTTCATCACTGTCACTTTCATCTTCCCTATCTTTGCTTTTGGACTACTTGAACTCTCCCAACTTGGATTCAAGCATCTCCTCGATCAACTTCTTAACGGTGTCCTGTGACGTACTTTTGGGAGGCATCCTCTCCGTCTCTGTCTCACTTTCTTTGTCTGACATAAACATTCACAGACATCACCCAAATGTCAACACTCCTGCAAATCCTCAATTTGACTTGCTACCAAAATCTTTTCCTTGCTCTGATACCAATATGATGGGGAGTGCACAGTGGAAACTACAGAACGGGCCCTAATTACCTCACAATTGGCAAGACTTCACACATGAGCCGCTGATACATCACCATCAGCTAGATAAACGCTTGATGAAATGACTTACTAAAGTCTCTCCATCAGTCCACCATACACCGATGACTCCACTTCGCTACCTTCGGTGAGACCCACCTCATTAGTGGGTGCTTATAGGCCCTGGCCAATGCACTAGTGAAACAACATCCTCGGAAAGACTTTCACTATCGGTCGGGCTTTCTCCAGAGTTGCTGACAAATTGATCACTCCGATGTCACTTCCGACCTCCGCTCCTCGACGTGACAATTGCTATCGGCCACCTTAGGGTTTGTTACGCTGATACACTGTCGCACAGTCTACCTTCCCTGAACCCTAGCACATGGAGATGCTAGGTCAACCTATAGTGCAAAATGCACTATCTGGATCCTCTGCACCACCAAACAATGGAACAAAACAAAAAATAAAAAAAAATATTTACACAACGAAGCCATTCCATTGATTTCAATAGAAATCTCACCAGTGGAATGCTTCACAATGACATACAACAAAAAAATGGAAAGCATAGAGAGAACAAAAATCTACAGCTATACAAATTGCACTTACAAGAAATAGAAATTGAATTGACGGAATAGAATGATTCTATTTCTCTTTAGCACAATCACAATTACATTTGATCACACTTCTTTCTTCAATCTGATTACTATAATCATTTGGTTCATTTCTCTAGGTATTTATCGACTCGTCCTGAAGAATACCAAACTGACTCCAAGTGGCTGGGAAACCAATCCAAGCAGCTGGGAGACAACCATCTAAAATAGCCTCTAACTACCCTATAGCCCTATTTTGGCATTATAGAGTTACAATTTGACAAATGTGCCCTAATCCACTTGGGACTTACAAAATGAACCTAGATACAAACTGAAATTAAAATGCATTGGTCAAATAGACCTTATTACAAAAGAAAACATGATTTTCTAGGTGCTCCTACACCACTAACCCTAACCCTAATTATAAATCTAACTCTAACCCCAATTCTAATGTTAACCCTAACCCTAATGATAATCTTAATGAATGTGTGAATGAATGTTGGCATTCACTCTATGTGCATGCATGTCTATGTGTGTAGGTGTGTGTGAACGGTTAATTTTGGCACACTTTGTCTAACATGGATGTGTGTGTGTTTAATGTGGATGTGTGTCTGTGTGTGTGGAAAGTTAATTTTGGCATTAAATTTATTTGAAGTGCATGTGTGTGTGTTTGAACTAACTTTAGCATTCACTCTATGTGTGTGGCTTTGGAAGTTAACTTTAGCATTCACTATGTGTGTGAATGAATTATGGCATTCACTCTATGTGCATACATGTGTGTGTGTGAAAAGTTAATTTTTTTATTCACTTTGTTTAAAGTGGATATTTGTGTGTATGTGAAAAGTTGATTTTGACATTCACCTTGTTTAAAGTGCATGTGTGTGCGCTTGAACCCTAACCCTAACACAAATACTTTGACATTCATTTTATGTGAAGGATATGTACAAAAATACTTTCAAACTTTAATGATGTTCACTTTGTATGTTTGAACTAACTTTGACTTTCATTGTGTGTGTGGGTTTGAAACTTAACATTGGCATTCATTGTGTGTGTAAATGAATGTTTCCAAACACTCTATGTGCATGCATGTGTGTGTGTGCACACACATATTTGGAACTTAACATTCATTTTGTTTGAAGTAGATGTATAAAAATATTTTCAAGCTTCAATGTACACTTTATGTGTTTGAATGAACTTTGGCTTTCATTGTGTGTGCATGGCTTTGAAAGTTAACTGTGAATTGTGTGTGTATGGATTTTGACATTCATCCTATGTGCATGCATGTGTGCATGTGAAAATTTAATTTTGGTATTCACTTTGTCTAAAGTGGGTGTGCGTGTGTGTGAAAAGTTAATTTTGGCATTCACTTTGTTTGAAATGCATGAGTGTGTTTGAACTAATTTTGGTAGGCATTGTGTTTATCTATTTGAAAGTACTTTGACATTCATTTTCATTCTATATGAATGTACTTCAACTATCACTTTATGTAGAGTTTGTTTGTGTATGTTTAAAAGTTTGTTTTGTGTGGATTGTGTTTGTGTATGTATAAAAATAATTATTGTATCTATTATGTGGGAGAATATTCCTCTTGCTACCATTTTGGACTCTTTATGTTCATACTTGTCTTCCTATTATCTAGATTTTAAGATATTTTCTCTACTTTTGTGACATAGTAAAACTTAGCAAAGAATAATATATATTACACAATATTCAAATACTTTGATTTCCCAATGAAAATTTTTAATATCAACATTCAATAATCTAAAAGGAAAAATTCCGCTCCGCAATTAAATTAATGGAACTCTACAAAAGAAGACATGAAGTAATATGTCAATTAATTTACAATTAATATATTTATTTTAATGAAAATAGTAATAAATCACAATTAAATTGAACTTCAAAATAAAAGCCATGAAACATTGATATTTATTAGTTTGGGGAAGAGATTAGTATGGTTGACATGACACTTTATATGAATAGTCGCAAGCCATGAATTCATAACCAAAGTACTAACTATTTAAAATAATTTCACCATTCCAAGAAATTGGGATTGAGAACATCAATTTCACATCTCAACTTAATTCCACTGAAGATCCCTTCACATTTGAATTTCACTTATAATGGCCTATTATCCAAATTATGAAATTTAAAAAAATTCAAACTAAAAACAAACTATGATGGCACAACAAATCTCACTAAAATTAGTAAGGCCTGAAGATTTTGGATTCAATTGCATGTTAGGAAAAGGGTAAAGAGTGATACTATGTAGTTGAATCCAAAAACTTACCTTACCAATAAACATTTTAAACATGATTTATACACTATAATAGAAATCATTTAATTTTTTTTTTTCAAATTGACTGTCACAAACATATTGAAACAAAAGACATAAAAAGTGTAGGCATATAGCCCTATAGACATTGAATCATTAAAACAAACAATCATACATACCATAGATGCATGAACAAACATAAATCTCACTGATTTGAACAAATATTATTTAAAGCATGTCAAAAGATTGAAGAACCCAAACATCAATCATATAACATTAACACAAAAATAAAATGTGATATGAAAAAAAAAAGTAGCCTCTTAGGAAACTACCACACTATTTTAAAGATATGGACAAGAAAATTGAAGCAAGAAAAATTGTCAAAATATAAGACCGCCAGTCTTTATGCACTGCGAACCTCACACCATGCTAGCACCATGTTCTTCATGCCTCCACTATGTCAAGATAATTTCTAAATTTCCAGCCATAACTTCAATACACGCTAATTTCATTATCTACTTCCATTCACACCACCATATTTTACAAGGAATCTCATAAGCCACTCTCCTTTTACCTTAAATCCTAATAATTAAGGCCTTCAACACATTCACTTCATCCTTATTAGAGACCACTTCAAAGATAGTTCCTATGTCATCCCACAAAAATAAATATTTAAGTATTCCTTAAAGTACAACATACTAAAGAAATTATAGTTAATATTCTATAAAAAATATAGATTTTGTGAAAGTGTATTAAAATAAATAAATATATAATTTTATTTATAAAAATAAATGATTTTTTTATTTTTATAATAAAATATAAAGTGTTTTATATTTGATATATCTTTAAAAATTTATATTAAAAAAAAAATATAAATAAATAAATAAACAAATAAATATATATTTACATGAATCAAAGAATTTTTGTTTGTAAACAAATTTTAGAAACTTCTATATTCTACTTAGTATACCTAAGATAATCAAGAGTGGAAAGAAAGCAACCACAAATTATAATTACTTTTAAAAAAAATTAAATATTTTTCCATCTACCTAAAACAATATTATGAACATAATACATATTACTATTTTATTTACCTTGGACCCATAAGTAATAATGGAAAAGGATACCTTCAAGGCACAAATCTAGGCATTAATTTAAAACCTAAATTTAGAGTGGCATAGAATTCTGCTATTTTTAATTATTAAAAAAGTACTTTTTAATATATGTGTGTATGTATATATGCAAACTCTAACAAATGAACCATTTAATTTTTAAATTACTTAAGATAAGCTATAAAATCTTTTTGAATGGCATCATTTATGACAACTCACTAAATGTTACAAAATTAGTCCCCTAACTTATAGGGAGGTGGAAAAGCACAAGTAAAATTAACTTAATATTTTAATCTCACACATCAAAAAAGGAAACATATAAAGCTATTCTTTTCCTAAAATCTTCAAATTTGTTTTTCCATCTTATTTCTTTTGCTATTATTTTTTTGTCTTTGTTTGCAGGTGAATGGAAAGTTGAAGATTGCATCTCCATGAAAGAGCTATGGATATGCTCATGGGATTTCCAAGCTTCTAAATTTTCTTTACTTGTTTAATTTTTGTTTATTTATTATTATTTGTTTTAACCCTATCCCTTGATTATATGGTTTATTTTATTTTATAGATTTGCAAGCATTCTAGAATTGCATGTTCAAATAGGATGTAGTATCTATTGTTAAGATTGAATGTTTGTAGGCTAGATATATATAAATTGAATTGTTAGAAAAATAATCAACAATATTCCTTACATCTCTTCTTTAGAAAAATGATATTCTAAAAGTAATCAATGATATAATTAACTTAACCTATTAATATTTCAATGATTAAATATATTCAAATTACACAAAACCATTCTTCAATTGATAATAACCTTATAATGTAAGAGGAATAAGTCACAAAACAAAACTTTTAGTTTTATATAAACATACTACTTTTCAAGGAAAGAGGAGTTGATTTTAGTTAAAATAATTTGAAAAGATTGAAATGTTATGAAAACAAGAAAAGTCTTACCCTCATGCCTTTAATGGAGGTGATGCCCTATTAGAAAAATCAACTTGATGAATTTAGAAATAACTAGATCAGCAGAAAATGTTAATCTAAAAATTTATAAAACAAATGCAATCAGCAAGCAACTGCTAGAATATCTCAAAGAGATGTCGCCTCATGGAAGAGATGTCACCTCATGGAATTGCAATGGCTACAAGATATGCATAAAATGGATTTGTTGTGAATGTTTGAGAAGACTTTCAAGCAATTGAAATTGGTTGGAGTAAGACCAATCTCTACAACCTTTGCCAACATTATGCTAAAATGGGTGCTTTGGATTAGGGTAAGGTCATATATCAAACATAACTGAAGGGAAATATTTATTAGATAATGAGACAAAGCCATGGTGAGACAAATCAAAAATTACAAAGATAAGGCCAACTTGATACACATTAAAATTTTCTTTAACAATTTTAAAAATCAAGATTATTATCAAGCCTGAGTACATAACCAAAATATCACGGCTTAATGCTTTTATTTGCTAACCAACCCTCAAAATAATTTCCATGCTTATGTCTATTTTCTCCCCTTCTCGATTCCTCTATCCTAATCCCCTAAAAATAATGCCCCTTCAAAGATTTTCTTGTTCTTTTAAAACATTTTTCTTATAAAATAAAAATAGGTTAAAATAGGTTAAAAAAAAAAATTGAAGCACTACCAAAAAATGAAGGACTACCAAAATTTAAATTTGTGGATGATGAAATTAGTGAGAGTACCAATTTTTTTTTAAAATTTGTGAACTATGAAATTAGTGGGACTACCAATTTTTTGGCAATTCCAAGATGTGTGCACATATAGAATGGCCTATCAGCCAAATTAGCCCTCTACCACTCTTATCATTAATTGGTGCATTAACTTTTGCATGATGAGTTTTCAAATAGATATTTAATTATTTTTTTTTTAAATAGAAGCTAATTATCTATTTTATGTAAAATTTCCATACAAGTTAATAAACTAAATTAAATAGATTAAATATTTATTAATTTCATAGTTTTAGTTCTAAAAATATGAACATTTAGATTTAATTTTTTATTTAATTATCTTGCAAGGTTGATTTTCTATAAATGATTAAATAACTTTAAAAAAGAAATAACTATTTAATTTAATTATTTTGTTAAATCTATTAAAATCATTAAATAAATGTTAAGACTATAAAGTTACTTCATGATAACCTTGATAAATTTATTTGTCTTTATAATGTTGGTTACGTATATTTTAGTAAGTCGTTTGTTCACTATAATTTAATTGTTATGATGTCAATTAATTTATGCCACAAATTTTAAATTAAAACTTTATATATTTGTATTTTTCTTCAATGCACTTTCAAACCTACACAATATAATAGCATTCATTGCATATGCAAAATAGATGAAAAGAAAAAGAAGAAAAAAGTTGGAATTTAGGAAAAAAACAAAAAAATGCAAGAAAAGCAAAAAGATAAAAAGGTGGGAATTTAAGAAAAAGTAAGAAATAATACATTCTAAAATTAGCCCTCTACCACTCTTATCATTAATTGGTGCATTAGTTTTCATAATAAGTTTTTAAATAGATATAGTTATCCATTAGTTCTCAATATTCTTTATCTCGATTCAAGTTAATAACTAAATTAAATAGATTTAAATATTTATTAATTTCATAATTTTAGTTTTAAAAAGATGAAAATTTAGATTTAATTTCTTTCTTAATTATCTTGCAAGGTTTATTTTATTTAAATGATTAAATAACTTTTAAAAAGAAATAACTATTTAATTTAATTATTTTATTAAATTTATTAAAATCATTAAACAAATGATTAGACTCTAAAGTTATTCCATGATAACCTTAATAAATTTATTTATGTCTTTATAATGTTGGTTATGTATATTTTAATAAGTCGTTTATTCACTATAATTTAATTTTAATTATTTTATTCATTTATATCTATTGAATGCATAGTTTAATAGAAATTTTACATAAAACAGATAATTAGCTTCTATTTTAAGAAAAACTAATTAAATATCTATTTAAAAACTCATCATAAAAAATTTAATGCACCAATTAATGATAAGAGTGATAGAGGGCTAATTTTAGAATGTATTAATCCACAATTAACTCAAACAAATTAAGTGGATGCCAATGTTCAAACATATGATTCACATAAGCAAAGTGGATGCCAATACAGAGACAATAAATGGCTCAAATCCAAGTGAATGTCAAAATTAGCTCACTCACACACACAAAGTGAACATAAAAAATTCACTCAAATAATAAAGGGATGTCAAAGTTCAAATGCACACTTCACACAAACAATAAGTGGATGTCAAAATTCAAACACACATACAAAATGAATGCCAAAAGTTCAAACAATAAGTGCACACAAATAATGTTCAAAGACACTTCAAACGAACATGGATGTCAACATTCAAATAAACACACACAATAATTGAGTTTCTGATGCAAAGTACCAGCAGAAACAAACGAATTTTGTCTATATCTTCTCTATCGGCATGAGGTCTTCTAAGGTTTCACCGAAACCAAGAATGTCTTCTCTATCGGAAAGACATGAGCTATCGGCCTTTCTTCATTCTTTTTCCCCGATGACCAAGTTCTCACTGATACCGTCAGGCACATCGGCCAGACATATGTTATCGCTGTGTTCCTTGATGCTCACATCGATCGTAGTTCTCTTCCCGATAACTGCGGCTCCCAAATACTTAACCACCACGGTTAGTTGCCTTCGTGGCTGAGACTTCCCAAACTCCCTCCGATGAGCTTTCTATCAGCAAGACTCAAACGATCATTGTGACTTCTCCGTCTTCCCCCAACAAGGTTCCTCACACTGATACTCTTTATCGGCGATATTTCGAGGATGTCCCACCGATCAGTGAAACTGTCTACTATCGGCTGAGTAAATTTTCCTCAGCCTGATGTCTTTACTCTCACTGATGCGAACAAATGATGGTATGTGTCTCCGACACTATACCAATCTTCGGCAAGACGGAAAGTATTTCACGCCGATGACAGATTCATTGGTTAGAAATAGTCTATTGGGAGGTCTTCAAAAAGTCACTCCGATGCTCTGTCTTACGCTGATGGATGTCGAACTACTCAGCGATGCCGATATAGAGTTCCCTTAGATAGAACAAGAATTAGGTCGATTCCTGTGTCAAACCCTCGACAGTTCATATCAATCTGATCCCACATCAATACTATCCAATTTCACCTCAATTTCCTGACTAGCCACATGAAGATGTCTAGTTGAACCCGACTGAGTTCGCTGACTTCCTAGGCAAGAATTTAGAAACAACAAACATGAAAAGCCTTTCCCCCATCACACTGATACTACACAGGGCTTCAGTGGATAGAGGAAAGGGTTGCCATTTATGAATCAAACCCTAACTCCTAGGTTACAAATCAGCCTCTGTGGAATTTGTTAGTTCTACACCGCCTGCGCACTATAGGAACACTAGGGATTAATAGATAGCATCCAGTTAGGGCTTCAATATACAAGATCAGAAATAAAGATATCAAACCACCAAGAACACCCAAGAAAAATCAACACATACCACACCCAGAACTCTCTTTATTCATTCATCCAAAATATTTGTTGTAATACACACACTTCTGCCCCGTGTGACATACAACCTGCCTCTAAAGAAGATGTAGAGACAACAGTTATTTCTCGCCAACCGTGCAAACTGATTTTCAAATCAGTTAGCCGTTGGGGTACCCTTCATACAAGCAAAACCACATGTTTGCCTTGCACATGTACATCCATGGGACCAAATTTACCCTTATTACAAAATGAAATGGCTTAAGAGCCTTATGAGAGAACAAAAGAAAAGATGACCCTGCACTACAGAGAATGTGCTCTTGCACCAATTTCTTATAGTATATATAGTCTTTTCCACTAACTACTACATGTAGTGACTTTCTAATAAAAAATAAATATAAACTATTTAGTGATAGGTCTATAAATATTTGTGCCTATCAGTGATTTGATAGCACCTTTGGTGCTTTTACTAGTTTTACACTTCATCCACAACAAAAAATGTAAATATTTATCTTATTTTTATTGACCAAAATTACCTTTTTGACTATTGAAGTGGATGATGTTTAAAAATAAGACAATTTGATATGCTCACTCTGTTTTCCCTTTCAGAAAAAAGGCAATAATGGGGTTTCAATTTTCTGTGCTTAATGAAATAATAAAACGACATAGATAATGTGTAATAAATGGCACATTGGGAATATTACACGTACAAACTCACTACAAAACGTGGCTGCCATTCGACACTATCGCATTATTTTTGTGTCTCATCAGCATCGTTATGATTTTGGGGAAGGCGCTTCCTCTGGATATCAAACTTTCTTGGATTTTTTCATTAAATTTCTCAGACACAGATAAATTCATCTCAAGCCACATTTTGGATGGTTCAACTCTAAATATTTCAACACTGCAATTGAAGGTCATGTAAAACACGGGTGAAACAAATCCTTTGATGGATTTTCTAGAGGGCCTATTGTGTTCTCATCTAAAAGAAGCCGTTCGCTTTTCTGCGGTTTCTAGAAAATGATGGAGAGTTTAGATGTGTTTACAGCATAGGAAGTTTTCCATGGAGTTTTTTAATTCTATTTGTAATAGTCCATCTCAATTGACTATTCAGGACATTTTTGTAGACATAATTAGCAAGATTATTGTCATGCAGTGTGCTGGCATGGAAGTTTTTGAGGTTTACAAATGTGATTGGTTTGAATGCACTCTACTTAAATATCATCCACTTAAATGATCAAACAGTCAATAGTAATTTTACACCTCATTCTTAATAAAATGTGGTAAATATTTGTCTTATTTTAATTGACCAAAATTGACCTTTTACTGTTGAAGTGGAAGATATTTAAGAATAGCTATTTAAACATAAGTGTGTCTTTGAAAAGTATGAAACACATACACTTAGAATGTAGTCACTGGTTTTCTCTAATGGAGGTTCCTTCGTCTCTATTTTATTGTTAGATATTCATGTCTCTGTCCCTTAAAGAATTTTGTAATGACAAAGATGTCTGCCCTTTTTCATGGTTTCTCTCAATTGGTAACTTCTTTTCTTAAAGACGTAGTTTTCTTAAAGACGTTAAGCTGAGCGAGAAAGCATTTGAAGGGCTTTTAAGATTATGCTACCTTCTTCAAAGTTTGACGGTGATCGAATACAGATTGCCTTCAATTAATTCAAATTAGGGAATAAATTCTTCCAGTCTTAAGTCTGTCACCCTTTCCAGACTACGTGGTTCGCGCACTTGTTTGTAAAAACTTCTCTGACAACTTGAAAAGGATGTGATGGCTGTTGGATGGAGTTTCAATCAGATGGTTCCTCTGTTCTGCATCATGCTAGAGGCTCTAGTGAATGGCTGCGTTGAACTGTTCCATGGGAGCCTGCAATGATTTTACCTGTCTCTGACATGTTTTTTGGAAATGATGTGCCATCCTTTGGTTGTGCAGACTTCTAATGTTGCGCCCTTTATTTGATGCCTGGTGCCTTTTAATGGCTTGCACCATGTTCATTTTGGCTGCACATTTGATTTTCAATGGTTGTGTGGTTCTTCAAATGCTTGTGCAGCTATTATTTATATCCTAGCACCTAGTTTGTTGGCTACATAATGCTCCACACATATGCATAACATCTAATATGCTTGCATCAAATTTGTCATATGCTGTGAGATACTCTCGTTACTTGGAATTTAATACAGGCATATTTCCATGCCAATATGGTTGGACTATTGGTTCTTCTAAAATATGCAGTCTGCTGTGTGTCAGCTATTCTTAAATATCATTTATTTCAACAGTCAAAGGTTAATTTGGACCAATAAAAATGGAACAAATATTTACCACTTTTTGTTATGAATGAGGTGTAAAATTGCTATTGAGTGTATGACCATTAAAGTGGATGATATTTAAGTAGAGTGTTGTGTGTCATGTTGATTAACAGATTCGCCAAGGCTAATTGCTCCATTCCTACATTGGCCTCATGGGTTGTACATTACAATTTTATGACCATGTCTTACCATGTGGAATGTTTCAATGTGTTGCGCAATGTTTCAACCTGTTACGCCATGGTTTCTCAACGTAATTCATCACAGTTGAGACTCTGCCATGGAAAAGAGAAAAGGTGAATGGAAAAAAATGATGGCAAACTTTTTCCAGCTAAAGAAGATAGGAAAACCATTAGACAAATTTCCAATCTCAGGAATTTCACCGATCGAAGCTCCCACTCAAGGCTTAAATTTGATGACCGTATGACCGTATTTAGGTATTTTTGCTATAAAATACAATCAAAATTTTAAACAAATAGTATCACATTAAAGGAGAGATTTTAGACAAACTATCAAAATTTATATAGAATTATGATAATATATATTTAAATTATACATAGTTTTATTATACTAAAATATGCCTTAGTATTTTAAGGGCACCTTCAAATAGATAACCATCATTAAAAAAATTGTTGACAGGCAGAGTCGACCATCAAATTTAAGCCCTGCATGTCCTATTATAAAGCTTATGGGCTAATAAAATAACTAGCACTTGCACTCATAGGAGGTTCAAGGAATATGCTGATAGAAATTTTCTCTGACTGAGACAATTCGGAGCACTATAATGCTCACATATAAAAGCCTATCGCTAATTATTAAAAGTATTTTTTAAAGATATATTTTTTTGATGAAAATGCAATTTATCTATTTAAATAAAATAGCATCTCACAAAAAAATAACGGGAGGTTAAAAGACACACCCCAAGAGTCACATGGGCTAAGCCCAGAAATATCTACAACAAAGTATCACAGGGTACAAGACCCCTATAAAAACAAAGAAGAAATAGAATTAAGCAGCCAATGCCATTCTTGTAGATGGCGGATCCCTGTCATCTGATTTCCCCCAAATGTCCATGGGGTCCGAGTTGATATTAAGCATAGCCCAACCATCTTCATTTTCCTATTCTTCTTTCTGAACATTTGGCTCCTCGTGCAGATGTGAGATAGACAAATTTAACTGAGGGAAAACCTTAGTATTATCCCACCCTGTATATGGTGGATGTGAAGAACCAAGAGCATTTCAGCCTGCATTGTCCATTGCAGGCCAATCAACATTCCCTGCATTATCCATAACAGGCCACCCCACGTTATCCCCTGCTGCACTAGTAGTATGACTAGAGGTCCATCCACACAGATGTGGAGAGGCCGAATGCCTATGCCGGTGAGCACTGCGACATAGAGCAGGCTAGGAGGAAGGTTGAGAATATTTGGCTGAACCACTTCTGCATCTGTTAGGAGAGTGAGCTCTAACAGAGGATGGTGAGGGAGGAACACAAACCATAGTGCAGGGAGTATTCCCCCAATGATCCAACAACTCTTGTAAGTGAACCACTTCCAAGGCAACTTTGTTAGCTTGCACTTGAATCTGCAGGAGAACATTAGAATAGATAATAGTTTTAATGTATAGAGAAACATTAGTTCCAATTTTTCTTTCTAAAAATTACAAGAATTATGACCTTTCCATAATGCAAATAAAATCTCCACCCTGAAAATATGCCAGATTTGAGTAAAATTTTTAGGAAACCTGGGTGAATCACCCAGTAGGATTATTTGCTAGGTTAATGGCTTAGGTCTAAAAGGCTGAAAAAAATCATGAATCCATAGCCAGAATTGTTGAGCTCTAGTTCAATACCAGAAGAGATGCTGAATCATTTCATCCTGTCTATAAAAAGGGCAACAAGGATCCTAGACCCCAAGGTGAAACAGCCTAGTACCAATAGGCAAGCCTTGAAAGAGAATGCACCAGAAAAAATGAGCAAGTTT
This sequence comes from Cunninghamia lanceolata, assembly GCA_027924645.1. Lineage (NCBI taxonomy): Eukaryota > Viridiplantae > Streptophyta > Pinopsida > Cupressales > Cupressaceae > Cunninghamia > Cunninghamia lanceolata. Next base: position 3,102,001 of record BSBN01001332.1, read on the forward strand.
TGGCTCAAGAATGGAAGACCAAATAGTTTTAAACCTAGAATACCAAATACTTAAAGAGCTATGAATAAGCTAGTGCTTATTAAGAGTGGCAACCATGGGTAAATAAGGTGAAAGCCACCTATAAGCCATCCAAGCCTTGAAATGATGCAAAGGTGTGTCTAGATACCATTTCTAGTCCTTCGACCATGGCTTGTTGGACTAAATTCCAACCTTGTGCAACATTTCAGGTGGAATAGCCATGATGATTCTGTCATAAGTAGGCTTATCAACTTTTTAAAGAGAAAATTTTACACAAAATGTTTCCCAAGCCAAAAGGCTCATAGTGGGTCTGTGAAATAGGTCCTGAAGGGTCTAAACACCTTTTTTGTGAAATTTGAGAGCCTTTAAACCTTGCAATTTAGCCAAAGGTTGAGTTACAGAAGCTGGGAGAGGTGACCTCCAAATATTAAGGTGATTGAATGAAATACCATCATGAAAACCATCACCAGCCCAGCATAACCAAGGTTTAATTTTTCCCAGGCTTTCCAAATGCTCTTAAGCACAAACATGCCTGAGATTTGAATTGGTTGTCTTATGACAAGGAGAGTAGAAAAATCAATTCCTTTCCAAGCCAGTTTGTGCATAGGATGACCCATTTCAATGTTATGCCAGAGTAAAACCTTCCATGCCTCACAATTAGTGAGCACATGAACAATCCATTTGACCACCAAGATAGTTTATTGGCGGTGAGTAGAAAGAATACCAAGTCCTCCAGAATATCTGGGAAGGTAGCAAAATTCCCATGCAACACGATGAAAACCATGGCGAGTATTAGAAGAGGTCCATAGGAAATCCCACAAGAGTTTTTCCAGTTTGGCATAAGAGATTTTTGAAGGAGCCCAACAAGAAGAATAATAAACATGGGTTGCAACCAAGATCTTAGAAAAAACTTAAAATTTACCAGCTGGTGAAAGAGGCTTAGTAATCCAAATGCCAAGTTTTTGCTCCACACGGGTAAGAACAACTTGCCATAGGGTGGCAGAAGTGCCCTAGAATGCAAAAGGAATACCCAAGAATCTAAAAATTTCCCCATGGGCAACCCAGCGCCAACCATATTGTTGAAGCCAATGAAGAATGGGAAGTATAGACTGTCTATAGAATAATGTCTTGTGCCATTGAATGGAAGAACTTGAGGCCAAACAAAAGGTCTCCAGACAACCAAGAGCATTTTTAACTGAATTTTTTTCTTCCAGTAAGGTTAAATAGGAGTCATCAGCAAAATAACCATTAACCAACTGGCTAGAACAATTTGGTAAAGAAATACCATAAACAAGTCTATTGGAAACTAAATGAGCAAGAAGATAACCAAAACCTTCTGCTACAAGAACATATAGACTTGGGGCAAGAGGGCATCCTTGGTGGATTGATCTGAAAAGGCCAAAAGTATGAGACTGCTGGTTGATAGTGATGCAAGAAGAAGCATCTAAATAGAGCATTTTGACTGATTGTATAAAAGAGGGTCCAAAACCTAATGCTGCAAGCATTGCAAGAATAAAATACCATTCAATGCGATCATAAGCCTTTGCAAAATCTATTTTTTTAAAAATTACTTTTTGGTTTGATTTTTAGGCCCATTCCATTCCCTCCCAAATAGCAATGATATTATCTAATATATATTTGGACTTAATGAAGCCTATTTGTTCAGGACAGACAATCAAAGGAAACAGGTTGCAGAGTTTAAGCAATAGGGATTTAGTAATGATTTTGTAGGAGACATTGAGGAGGGTAATGGGCCTCTAGTTGCAAATATCATTTGGATTGCCAGTTTTAGGTATGAACTTAATGTTTCCTTGATTTATAATATTTCCTAAAGAATTGGAATGAAATGCTTCAAGGTAGACATTGTGTAAATCTTTTCCTAAACAATCCCAAAGGGCTTTGTAGAACTCAAAAGGAAGGCCATCAATTTCAGGTGCTTTCTCATCTTCCATAGAGCAGACAACTTCTTTAAGGTCTTTAATGGTCAAAATTTGATCACAGAAGCGAGTTTGGGCAGAGGACAACTTGTTTGGAACAACAACAAGACAATCATGCAAAGCAGTTTGTCACTCAGGATTGTAATCTTGAGCAGTGAAAGTTTTTTCATAATATCTTACAAAAGCCTAGAGAATGTCTGGCGGATCTGTATGAACAACATTGTCCTCTTTGATTTGCTTAATACTGTGTGAGGAATGTTTGGTTTAAAGAGCAAGAAAGAACTCCTTAGAAACACGGTCCCCAATTTTTAGCTAGTGCATTCTAGCTTTAAATTGTGCTCCTCTGACAACATGGCAGTCAGCCATTTTTTTTTATGCCGTAAATTGGCAACAAGGACTTTCTTAGAAGGAGAAAATGGCTCAGCAGCCAAGGCCTTAGAAGCAAATTTCAAAGTAGTGACAGTAGCTTCATAAGCCCTTCTCCTAAAATTGGCCAGCTAACGACCATAGATGTGAAGAAACCTTGTAGTGTGGGTAATAGCATCATTCCACCACTTAATATGCAACGGATGACATTCTAAATTCTAAATAGTTGAAATGTGTGCCAAGGTGGGTTGATGAGAAAACAAGGAAGTGTTCAGAAAAAAACTGAGATTTCATGGCACGTGGCTGAGTGAGCTACCACTCAATGGTAAACTGAATTGGAAAGTGATCTGAAAATGTCACATCCACTAATGGCTGCACAGGAAGGGTGGACGACATGGAGAGGTTAAAAAAAGATTACATAGAAATCATAGCACGATCAAGGTGTTTAAAGACCCTATCAGTTCTAGTCTAAAAATTGCACCAAGTATGCCATAAAGGACTGGAGTGATGGTGGCCAACATTGGGATAAAAAAATCTTGATTTATTGTGCATATGGAACCATGCCTCTCTTTCGCTAGCTGGCCACCAAAAAGGTAGAACACCACGCTTGTCAGTAGCTATTTCAACCATATTAAAATCTCCACAAATAAGCCACGTAGCCATAGGCAATTACTACTCAATCCACTACCACAAAGCAGATCTTTCTGACGCATCATTTGAAGAATAGACATTAATAATCCCAAAAGAGTGATTATTAATATTAAGAAGCATCTAGACTAACTGGTTGGTGGGATCCACCCCATGATCCACCACTAAATCATGCTAGCAAGAGGACAAAAGAATAGTTACACCACCTTTGCCAGCCTCATGGGCAGTGGAAAATAGTTTACTGGCTAGCCAAATACAATGGCAAGCCGAAGACAAAAGAAAGACTGTAACTTTAACTTCTTGCAGACATAGAACATCAAGAGAAACATAATGATGGAGAGCATCACAAACACAGTACTTCCTAGAGAGCTTAGTGAGACCTCTAACATTCCAAGAGAGAAAATTCATTTAAAATCCTCCACCATCTCCCCAGAATCCAGGTTTCCAAATGAACCAAAACTATTTTGAAGAAAGTCAGTGGGGTTTGACCCAAATTGGAGAGGAGGGATTTAATGTTTTTTAAGCTCTTGAACAATTTCTCCCTCCTCAAGAAGCTCATGGCTACGAGAGCGCCTATGAGGCATCACAAAAGAATTGACATGGGCTCTTGCCCTTGGCAGTGATGCTTGCTGCGAAGGCAGCACAAGAGGACTCTTATTGTTGTCCTTCCCACCAATTGTAGAAAGATTTGAAACCTCTTTAACTACTTTGGAGGGTTTAAGAACATCCACATAGGGTTTCACTTTGTGTTTGTGATTGGTAACAATAGCCTAAGTGTCCATTGGTTTAGAATCCACCTCCTTGGGCATAGTTGCTACATGGTTTACTATAGGGCGTGCCTGTACAGTCTCCCTGAGAGGAGCTCGGGTTCTAGGCATAGCAAGAGGACAATCCCTAATTTTATGCTCTACTAACTGATAGCGATAGCAAGTATTGGGAAACTTGAAGTATGTGACTTTTTGGGTGTACCGAAGGGGGCTAATTTAAATTTCAATAAATTCCTTGAGATCTTTCGAATGATCCACCTCAACATAGACATGCTTTTGAGGGTGTGCTTGAAAGAAGCTATCAGGTTCAACACAAATAACTCTTCCTAAAGAAGAGGCAATGTCATGCGGGAAGTGTAGACAGGGCAAAGGCAAACTAAGGAATTCAATCCACACAAGAACTCTGTGTTTGGTATCATCAGAGGCTACAAAATCCCATGTCCACTATTGGAAGACCAATAGGGAAGACTGAACATACCAAGGGCCATGGTTCAGAATTGCTTGAACATAGCTAACTTCTGCAAAGTGGAAAAGGAAAAAGCCTTTGGTCGGATTCTGGACCATATCAAGGTGGACCCCATGAGGGACCCAAGCCTTTTGGACCCCTTCTTTGAGTATAGATTCAGGGGGAGTTCTCCCTACAAAATAACCAATGAGAGTATGATGTTCTAACCATAAAAATGCAGTATCAAATTCTTGTGATGGTAAGATCACATCAGCAGGAGGGTTGGAGGGCTTACCTCGTGGAACACCTTTAGAACAAACTTCTAGGGATGCTTGGTTAGTGGAGGAGCCTTGTTTAGAGCCAAAGAACTGCCAACACCAGCAACAAATGTTGGGTTAGAAGCAGTAAGAGGCATTTAAACATCTAAAAAGCTACAATAAATGCAGGCGTACTACAAAAAAAGGCTATACTTCTTGCTTCTAGAGCATGTTATGAACCTAGAGAGATAATGGTGGCCAATCTAAAAAATATGCAGAGAAAAAAAAACTTATTCCCTGGGGCCTCTTCGATCACCAGTATGAATATATCTTCTAAACATTATTCTAAACAATAACTTCTTGAACCATTCAATATCCAAGATATATTTAATATATCTATAATATTTATTATTAAATATTAATTATATTTATAATCTTTATTAATATTGTGTTTATTATTAAATATTAATTATTTGATATTTAAATGAATGTCAAAAGAATATTTTATTAGGATATGGCATTCGATGTCTTTGTGTACAATGTCTCCCAGTATAATAAAAATATCTTAAATATATCTATCTAAAACAAGCTTAGAGTTATTTTTATTTACATGATTTTTTTTGTTTTTATTTACTTAAGAGTTATTTTATGTTTTATTCAAATATATATTCTTTAATGTATATCAAGGCTTAAATTTGATGGCCGTATGGCCGTATTTTGTGATTTTAGCCATAAAATACAATTAAAATTTTAGGAAGACTGTATCACTTGAAAGGCAAGATTTCAAGTAAACTGTCATATTCACAAAAAAATTGCTTGACAGGTAGGGTCAACCGTCAAATTTAAGGGGTGACTTTGGAAGTATTTTATTTACTAAATAGTCATTTTATATTTTTAGTTTATTTAAAAAATATATGTCAATTGTGTTTTAGTTTTTATGTACATGGTGATGACATGATTTTTTTAATAGTTTTTTTATTTATCTTTTTTTTAAATGGAACAAACTCTATATTACTAGTTACCCTGAGAGGCATTCCTACATTCACAGCATGGATGGGAGCTAAACGATTCTGGAATTTCTATGTAAACTTATAAGATTCCAATCTAGAATCTTTATTAAAAAAAAAAATAGTATGCTAAGATATCTTTTTTTCCATTGTCTCTTTGATTTTCTCACTTTTTTTTTCCTTTTTTGTTTTTGTTTTTTAATATTTGAATTTCCTTTTTGGTTTTTTATGTTTTATTTTTTATTTTTTCCAATTCTTTTTTTTTTTCCATTTTTTTTTAAATTTTCTCCACCTTTCTATCTTTCATGGTTTTTATTTTTTATTTTCTCCAATTTCTTTTTTGGTTCTTATTTTTTATTTTTTCTAATTTATTTTTTGTTTTTTATTTTTTATTTTCTCCAATTTTTTTAATTTTAATATTTCCATTTTTTTTTATTTTTTATTTTTTATTTTTATTTTTTAATTTTTCCAATTTTTTTTTTGTTCCATTTTTTTGTGATTTTCTCCACCTTTCTATCCTTCATGGTTTATATTTTTTATTTTCTCCAATTTCTTTTTATTTTCTTTTTTACATTTTTTTTTGTTTTTTTGCTATATATTTACATAGAAAAGCGTGTGCTCTCATCTCAACCACACTATGATTGTCTTCTATGTAGCTTCAAGATTCAGGTGTGTATATTGATGTAGCTTCCTCATTTGGTGGTCGACAAGGGATTGATTCTTGTAGGCAGTTCCCGACCTTCAATTACAATTGTTTCACACATGCAATAGTTAGAATAACATTGTAAGTGCCTTAAAATCCCAAGCCATACAAGTAGTTTCCTCATTTAACCAAATTGCCCTATGATGTTATGTTTCAAGAAGGATATCTCTTGGCCCTTTGATCAAAATGCAAACATTGTTACCAAACATGACTGAACCTTTTGTGTCGTCTTCAAGCTTGATGAATTTGCTTTTATCTCCTATCATGCCATTAATTAGCCCCGACTAATCAGGGGAGACTTGGGCAGTTGGTGCCTAAGTCTAGGGGCCCAAATTAGGTTAGGGGTAAGTTAAAGGAGGTCCTAAGGGTCCAAAATGTCATGGGTATCAAGAAATTTCCTTTGAGATGATCAATTATAATGTATAATGAAGAAAATAAGATTTAGGAGCTAAACTAGGAGGTAAATAGGCATGTGTCCACTTTTTAGTCCATAACAATTCAACATTAGGTCTTATTCATACTTGTCTAGTTAAGTTTACTTAAGGCACACTTAGGATAGTTATCTTTTTGTGTCCCAAGTCATAAGATTAAGATATGTGTCATAATCTTATGATGTCCTATGTTTCACCTTGGCCTATCTAACCAAGGGCTTCTAATTGTAATCTCAATCAATTCATGTACATAATGCATGCATATTACATCCTTTGATATAATAGAATTATTCTTTCATGTTGGTTATCTCAAGATTGTGCTTTCATTGAAGCTCCAAATGTTGGGTAGATACCTTCATAGCCAAATATTGCATGGTATAGGGCATTCTATATCAACTCTTACAAACAAAACTATAATGGTGACTTGTGAGGCCTAAGGCCAAAGATAAACTATTATTAGTGGGTAGTCTATCAACCTTGTATTTCCTTATAAAAGCTAAACTAATCAAACATATCCCTATCTAAGTTGAATCCAAGTTCCCTTGTCTTGTTTAATTCGTATGGCTAAATTCATACTATGAATTTGTTAGGGTGCTTTATCCCATTGGTTTTTTGATTTAATATTTGAGTTCCATGTGTCCCCTAAGCCATGGGCATTAAATTATCTTGTTACCCTAAGAAGTAAATTTTTAAACCCTTGATTAAATAATGAGCTCATCCAATATAGCATCAACAATGTTATGTGGAAGTTTTCCATAACCCATATAAGGGATGTTGCTTTTCTATGCTCCTAACATTGCTCTAGCCATCTAATTATAAATTAATCTAATGGTTCACACAATCTATGGAGTTCTCATAATTTTTTCAGAATAGTGTTATTTTATCACTTACTAGAAATTCAGGTAAGTTGTGGTAACCTCTCTCACTTATGTTTTATTAAAATAATGAGGTTGGTGAACATTGATTGTTGGGAAGAGAAATAATAGGACACAATCTAGAGATATGAGCCTAGCTTACTCTTATGTAGTCTTTATACCCCAGCAGTGACAGTGATAGAATAACATATATTTGTGGTAAGAAATAACATAATGCGGTAAGATTACATCATACTCAATATATAATAAATATCATAAATGTTCAAATATTACACAATCACTCTCATATCATATATATATTCCCTTTTCTCATCATATCTATACCTCTTTCATATCTTGTATCTTCCTCTCTTATTATGCTTCTTCACATCATCAGGCTTCATCATTCTCTTCTATCTCACATTCCTCTTCCCTATATATCCTCTTAATACCATTTCATGGTGTCTTTCTGTTATGTCCTTTCCTAAATTCTCTTAAATAATTCTCTTCGATGAATTCAGTCTTTCCTTTAAGATATTTATCTATTTTAAGGCTTGTTAAGGTGTGTTAGGGTGCATTTAAGCCTATTTAAGGCCTATATGACCCATAAATGGGTCTAGGAATGACCCAAATGGTACCATAAACCCTTTGCAACATATGATAATTTCATATAAGGTAAAGTGGTGTAGTTTGTGTTACTCCTAATCACCTGCTAACCTAACATTGACAAGTAATTTATCAAGTTTCGTCACCCTAGAGTAGCATCAAATATCAAAAGCCCTAGGATTTTACTAATGATGTGATCAAAAGATATGCTAAAACATTCTACAATCATGCACTCTCATGAAATCAAGTGTAATATTTTTAATCTATTATTGCAAATTGGTTGGTTGTTACTGAGCTAGCATGGTGGTGGGTCCTAGTTCATTTGCTCATATATGGTCTATGTTAACTATGTTCTCTCCTCTAATCCATAGGAACTTTGATGGTTTGGACTAAGTGTCTTCATCCCAATGACAATATTACTAGCCATCTTGTTGTGTTTACAATTTTTTGTTCCTTAGCCTCTATGAGCCTAATTGACCAAGCATATTGGAGCTAGCCAAATTACCCTTTGTTTAAATCCATAAATTTGATAGTTGATTTTAAGCTTTCTTTTGTTTAGATGACCATCTCTATTATAAATTCATTGAAGAATATTGATCAAGTTCTTGAATGTAATTTAATTGCTATTGATTATGAATTTGGAGTTTATATTTATGAGTTTCATAACTTTGTGTATATTTGTGTGTTGAATTAAATTAATTAATTATCTCAAAACAATTTTAAAAAATGGTATTTTTATGTTTCCCCTCAATGTGTATGGTAATACAACAAGTGGGAGAATGTTGGTAAAAAAGTTGTACACCTTGCACATAAGAGTGTTGAATATTTTGTAAAGTCAAGTGGTCCACCTCAAAATTGGGTGTAACACATTAGGGGTACAATATTTTCTCTGTATTTTTATTGTGTGTAACATTGGAAATGTGTTGAATGTGGTTATCACATTTGATAAATGTATTTGATACTAGGGTTCATGGTTTGGTAAGAACATGGCTTAATGGGATCATGTTTAAATGTGGAAATCATATTGGGAAAATATGTTTTAACATTGAATACACAAATTAGAGAAATGCATTCAATTATTAGAAATCTTGAGAAAAACATCTAATGAAATTTCACATGGGGCAAGTCATGTTGGGTTATTGGATTGGAGAGATCATTTGGATTGCCTTTTAGGTTGGAATGAATCTTCCATTCTAGAGTCAAACTTAAGTGCCCACCTTGGAGATGTACTTGTGTGCATTAATTATTTGTGGTTGGGTGCATTGATTAAGTGTGGCTAGAAAAGCTCATAATTTTTTCTACTCTTGTTTTGTTCTTGCTTATAAATAGAAGGCTTGGGATGGTAGTTAGACATCATCTTTTGGTTTATCACCATCTTGTGCATTCTCATTGTTAGGGAAGATCGGTGTACACACATAAAGGCTTGAGTTGCTTACTGAGAAGATTCTAAGGAGAATGGAGTGAAACTTTTGGGTTTCATTTGTTGTTGGATTGGTCACTACTATTGAAGAAGGGAATATTATGCGTAGTTTTTGCCTTGATTCAATGTGTTGATCTTTTGTAAAGTCTTAGATCCTAAAATTATATTTTATCTATTTGGTTTCTAAAGATACATTGGTTTCATTACTTTGGAGGATAGTTTTTTTCCCTAAAATTATTTTTTAGGGTATCTTAGTGCCTCTTTATCTTGTGTGGTTGTTCTATTCATTCTATCATTCTTGTTATTTATTTAGTGTTATTACTATGCTAGAATGCTATTCAAATATGTATTAATTAGATAACTTTTCACATCTCACCTACTATTATTAATATTGTATTTAATATTTCTTTTGAACAAGCATGAACTCAATCACCTTGTGTGGGCACATTGCTCATCCTCTTCACCATGATCTCAAATCACAAGTATAACACTCAACTATAAGAAGTAAGAATTTTTAGGGATGCATATGAAAATGAAAGTGACCTTTTACTATTCATCTTCCTATACATAATTGAGTGAAAATTTATGACTCACAAACTGCAAGTCTGATAATTGTTGTTTGCAAACCATTCCAATAATATAGAGGATGATACACATTAGTGGTGGCACTACATGGTCTATTCATAATTTTTTACCTTTTTCCACACATTGTACATTAACTATAGCCTTTTGCTATAGATGACATTTCCAAACTAGCAATTATCAATGATTCAATTGATTCATGAAGAATATCCATTCATCTTGATACATTTGTAGACTTAACTTGGTTTGATTTTTCAATGATCTTATCTATACACCATGTGCCTTGAGAATTTATTGGAAGATCAAATTAAAAATCTTATGACTAAAATGTGACACAATGAAACAAATCTATTTACATGATTTCTTATTTGATTGACATATAATGTTTATTGGGCCAATAAGGGTCATCTTACCCTATTTGTTGAGTAGCTATACATTGCTCATGATCATGCTTATGTTCATTACATTAGTTGCACCTCATTACATTATCTTTCCCATGTGGGAGCAACCAATTTAATGTGTACTCTCACAATCACATTTTATATTTTTAATTATAACATCCCATAACACAAAGACCAAAGTAACATACTATTCATATAACAATAAGTATAACCAAGAACTATACTTAAATATATAAAACTCTACAAATTCAAGCTTTAATAAATTACAAATGCAACTATTTAAAAAAAATAAATTAACAAACTAATCCTATAAGAAGTGAAGCAATATACACATATTAATTATAAACCTATGATACGTAGGAGTGCAAAAAATCATGCAAGACAAGTGATGCGATCATGGATGTATGATCCAATGAAGGATTATCCAACCATGCAAAAAATAAAACAACACTCAATCATGCAGTGGAAACTCAATGAAAATAACAAAAAATGATATAAATGTTATTGCTTCTTAGTCGTAAATGAATTATAATCCATGATGGGCTTCCAACATGATAGGCCTCAACTGTTTGATTAGAATACAATTCCCAAACTTGAACTCTAACTCTCTCTACTAACTCTGTTGCTCTCAAATGGTTATAAAAATGTCTATATAACAATCTCAAGCCTTGTGAAATATATTAGTTGGCCTCAAGGTGGTGCAAAGCCTAATACTTGTATGAAATATATAATCAACCAAATGTAAAGGTAGAATCTTTCAAATTGAATGTAGTGATCATGGATCGCTAAAACTTGATGTGGTGCACACCATAAGCATTCCAGAGTATAGTATATCATGGAATATATTTTTGTTTTCTATCCTAAACTATAGAAAAGCTACCACATGCTATGAACAACAAATTTGAGTGTAATCTTTTCAAGCCTAGTAAGGTTTAAAAACTAATATATGCCTTTGTGGTGATCAAAACTTATGAAAAGTGAATCTAAAATTTTACCTGATCATTGTAGTATATATATTCATGTTATGCATGAAAAGTGGGAAAGAGATAAAGTATTGTTAAGGTATATCTAATCAAACCCTCCTTATACAATAAAATTCAAGGACAACAACCAAGCCAAGTCACTATAGATGAATGAGGACTCGGCTACAGGTTGATGTAGTCAAGAATAACATGGAAAGATAGATTATATTGATAGATTTGTCATACCCTAATTCAGATAAGCCTCAAACCCTAATTATAATGAAATTAGGTATAGATGAACAAAATGCTACAGATCACCAGACAAGAAGACACTTAGGAAGGATCATAAACATACCCAAAGTTGGATTTCTATAAATAAAAACTTTGTGGACTACGGGGTGGGTGCCCAAGTCCAATAGGTTAGTTTTTTTGTAGATCTAGAATAGTGAGGTGTTTTGGATGATATCTTGAGCCTGATTTTAGGATGAATCATGTTGGGAGGGCTATAAGATGGGCGCCCTAGTCCAATAGGGTAAAATATCAGCAAGCTTCCTCCAGATCTTGAATCCTTATCCTCTGAATTGCTTCTCTGCACCTGCACTTCTCCAAATCCCACAACTGCAACTTGTAATCACAAAGAGAGGGATTTGGGGGTTGTGGTGTTTAGGAGCTTGCCTTGGTCAAGCCCTGGAATGACATTCAAGTCTTCCACCACCATTGTTAGATAGAGTGCATGCCCAATGGAGGACAGAGGCCAAAACAATGATGAAATAAAATGATTGAAGCACAAATAGATATTACCCTAGAGGTGAAGCCCTCACAAAGATGAAGATCCTTCAATTCATGAGGAGATGGATTGATGAAGCCAAATCTGCAACAAACAAACACAATAACAACACAATTATGCTCTGAAACACAATGAAAGCTTTAAAATCCCTTTGCTCAATATCATAAGTTCAGATTATCCATTTAGGTGTAAAATGAAGTCATAAACTCACTTATATATGCTTTCCCAATAACATTTGTAATTTAAATTGAATAGGCCGAAATAGAGAAATCTTTTGAGAGGGCCCAAGCTGACTTATTAAAAATTTAAAATCTTAATTATCATTTAGATTGGACCCCTAAGTCCCATTTAACATGGGTTTCGGCAGAAATTTCTCCAGGATAAGTATTAATCTTGCATAATATAAATGAGGGGACCTAGGAACTAAACTAGGAGGTAAAAAGGCGTTAGGTTGCTTTTTACTCCATAACAATTCCCAAACATGAGGTGAGATGTGCATCTTCAATCAAATATGGTAGGATTTGTAGTGATGAACAATGGTTGAAAATCCTACAAATAAACAAATAAAGTGAAAGAAAAATATTATTGGTTGATGCAAGATTACTTTTATAACTTGGGATTCTCCTACATCAAAAACTTAGGGTTGTTGAAAAGTGAGCCCCTCACTTTCTAGTGGCTAAAGGGAAACCAAGACGGTATACCTTAGCCTTAGAAATCCAAATTGAATCTTCTTCTATCCTTCTTCTCCATTTTGCCAAGTATTCCTCATACTTATTCTTTTTTGTGCTCCTACTGACCCTACTATCCAAAATCTCCTCAATCTCAGGTTCCTGCTCTAGTGTGGCATTTGAATTTTCCATTGTACTTACACTTCTTTAAATCCTTTTCTTGATACTATTATAGATCTACAACATTGAATACTAGTGATATGCCCAATTCTTTGGATAGCTCTACTTCATATGCATTTACTAAGCCAAATCTCTTCATAATTCTATAAGCACTACACTTCTTCATCTTTAACTTGTTTTATGTTCCAACTAGAAGTCCTTCCTTCCTAAGATATACCATCACTTCTCCAACCAAAAAATCCTTGTGTTTCCTTTTCTCATCAACCTTTTCCTTATATATAGCATTCATCTTCTCCAAATGACTCCTTACCTCCACATTCACTTCTTTCATATTTTCTACAAATTCTTCTGTTTCTACACTTTTCTTCTCTTCCTTAGTGCTATCTCTTAACTTTGATACATTTATTAGACTACTTCCATATGTAATCTCAAGTGGTTATTTCCATGTACTATAGTGTACTAAATTGTTGTATGCAAACTCTTATGTGGTAAAATCATATCCCAATTCCTTGTCTTTTCTCTAGGTAGACACCTCAATAGATTATCTACACTCTTGTTATTAAGACCCTTGCTACTCGGGCTTATTGCATTTGTGACAAAGATCACATTGACCTAGAGCTCGCCCACATTTCCCGAGTTTTCAAGCTAAATGGGTACCGAAACAAATGCATCGCTCATGCCTTCAACCTCGCTAAAAATCGAGTTAACCCCAACCCCAAACATGAATTACCAAACACTGCCTGGGTTGCCACCCTCCCCTACATAGAAGGCCTCTCTAATAAAATCTCAAAAATCCTACATAAGAAAGGCCTGGTATGTACTTTCAAACCCGTCCACACCCTTAGGACTCTCATCCCTTCTACCAAAGATCCCAGAAATATTCTAAGCAACTCTGGGGTCTATAAGATTGCCTGTTCTTGTGGGACTCCTTACATTGGAGAAACAGGTCGATCCATTAGCACAAGAGTGAAAGAACATAGCGCGGATATCAGGCATGATCGCATCGCTAAATCGGCCTTAGCCGAACATTCTTTCAATACTAAACACCACATTTCCCTTGAACACACCCAAGTCTTGGTTAAGGAAGATTGTTTTTTCAAAAGGAAACTCCAAGAAGCTATCCACATCAATAGGCATCCCTCCAATCTCAATCGTGATGAAGGTTGGCAACTTAGCCATGCCTGGCATCCCTTATTGCACTCCCTCCAATCCCACCCCCATCCTTTGTGATTCACCTGACCCCCTTCCCCACCCCTCCCCCCTGTTCTCTTGTGCCCCACTTCGTCCCTACCTCCCTCCTCTTTGTCCCCTCCAACTGCTACCTGGACTCTCTCCTCACCCTTGTCCTCCCCCTCCTCTCTCCTAGTTGGTTCCCTTTCTCTTAGTTACCGTTGTCCCTCTTCCTTGATCCCTCCTTTGCTATCCTCCCCTTTACTAGTTTGTCATTCTCTTTCCTTCGTTTTCAACCTTTCCTCTAGTTTCTCGTGGTTCTTAGGTTTCTCACCTTCGGTTGCAAGTATGTATGGTACCTTTATACTCATGAGGATATATATAGGAGTAAGATCATCAAGAATACTCACATTTCGAAGAGTATTTTTGATGATCTTACTCCTATATATTTCTCATACACTTGTGGGCCCACTTCTCAGTTTTTTGAACTTTCCTTTTTTCATTTTTGCTTATTTTATTTACATTTTTTATAATTTTTGCATTCTTATCTTCATTTTGTATGGTCATATATAGGGGTTTGTTTGGTCTTTTAGATAGAGGTTTGTTTGTCCTCTTCCCCTTTTTGGATTTTGTTGTCACTCTTTTCCGTTTTTCTATCTTTTTGATAGTCAATTTCCCTTGTTTTAGGTTGTTTGTGCCTTGATGAATGCCGTCTTGTTTCCTCTTTCCGTTTTCTTCTTTTTTCTTTCTTGGGCCTTTCTTTCTCTTTTTAGTGTTCTTCTTTCTTCTCATTTCATTCTTTTGAGCATGGTGTTTGATTATTTTTTGGATTCCCTTTTGGTTTTTATTTTTATTTTATTTTTTCACGTAATTTTAAAAATTTTAAATAATTTATATTTACATCCTTACTTAACCTTTTTTCTTTTCCTAGGGGCTCTTGGTTAGTGTTGTTTCATTTTTCTTTTGTCTTAACCCTTAGGTAATTTTAGTTTGGCATTGACTAGTATTTGTGTTGTTTTTCAAATTGATGTTTCTCCCCTTTTTCTAGGGTTATTTTATTTCTATTTTTGTTTTCTTTGAGAATTATTGAGTAGCTTTTCTTTTTCTTTTATTTAGTGCATTGACTTTTAGACCATTTTCTTTGATTGTCTTGTGTCTTCCTCCCACCTCCTCTTGGTTTGTGTTCCTTCCTCTTCATCCCTCTTTGTCCTTTAAATAGATCAAGTCTGCTCTCCAATCTGCAACTCTCCTCATCCTGATGATGGATCATTGAGTATGATCCGAAACGTTTTTTTTTTTTTATTCAAAAATAGACACAGTCTAATCCAGAAGCACTCACATACACTCTTGTTTACAAGTTTTGTTTTTCCCTCAATCTATGGGTGATATACTAAACTAAATTTCAAATATGTCTTCATCTTCTTCCACAATGTCTTCCAAAACTATCTAACAAATTTTGTGTTCATATCTAAAACTATACTCTTTCACAAACCATGCAACCTCACAAATTCCTTGAAAAATAAATTAGCTATATGTACATCATTGTTCTTCTTACATGGAATGAAATTTGCCATATTAGAAAATATGTCTACAACTACAAATATTTAATCATACTCTCTCTATGTTATTGGCAATCCAAGTAAAAAATCTATACTAATGTCTTCCCAAGGTCTCTCTAGTGCTAGTAATGGATGATACAAACCAACATTTTTACTGCTTCCTTTTGCAGTCTGATAAGCACTGCAATCTTGAAACAAATTTCCTGGCATCCTTATATATTTAGAGTTAAAAATAGTTCTCATTCACCAATGCAATTATATTGTCTACTATAAAATGTCCTACTAGACAACTTGCATGCTTATCCTTCATCAAATTTTCTCTCATTGAACTCCTTGGAATACATAATTGTCTACCCTTAAATAACATCCCATTTTAAATCAAGTACTCTAACCACTTACTTCTATCCGTACTAACTAGTTCCTTACATGTCTTCCATGCATCCATAAAATTAGGATCAACTTTTTACAAATGCTTTAGATTTTTAAATACAACTACTTCCACTCTCATTTCTATCAATAAATTATGTCTCCTACTCAGTGCACCAACAACCTTGTTTGATCTTACACTCCTATGTCTCAACACAAACTACCCCTTGCTATTGTTTTTGGGATTGGATCAATTAAATAAACTACTAGGTCAAGTTCTTATTCCCTCACAACCCATTTCATGTCTCTTTGGTTCAACTTACCTTGTCTATTCAAATATTTTAATGCTTGATGATCAATGTACAACACAAACTTCTTTAACAACAATAATGTCTTCACTTCTTTAATGCTTAAATCATGGTATAAAATTCCTAGTCATAAATTGAATATTTTTTCCTCACATCATTTAATTTCTCATTGAAATAGGCTAGTGGATCCATCTTCAAAACTTTAGGTGAGATTACAAATCCCAAGTTTACCAACTCCTTCATGAAACTATATTTCTCCAAATTTATTAGCAACTTCTTCTCTCTTAATCTTTGCAACACTAACCTGATACACCTTATAAGTTCTTCCTAGTCTTACTAAAAATCAATGTATGATCCAAGCAAACAATCAAAAACATACCCAAAAAGTTATTCAATACCTCATTCATCAATCTCATAATTGTATTTAGTACATTATTTAACCCAAAAGGCATGACCAACCACTCATACAACCCTTCATGAGTCTCAAATGCTATCTTCCTTTCATCTCCTTCTCTTATCCTAATCTGATGGTAAACACTCCAAATCAATCTTTGTAAATTATTTTTCTCCACTCAAATAATCAATTATGTTATCCATCCTTGGTAATGGGAATTTATAGCTTATAGTGATCTTTTAATTTCGCTAGAATTAGTACACATTCTCCATTCACCATCCTTCTTGGGTGCTAGTATCATTGGTATTTCACATGGACACAAAATTTCTCTGATCAACCCCTTCCTCAACAACTCCTACATTTACCAGCTCAATTCTTCATTCTCTGCTAGTGTCATCCTATGTGGTTCTTTATTTAGAACACTTTCTCCTAGAATTAGATCCATACGGTGATTAATACTCCTTGCTGGTGGGAATCCATCTAGCATAATATCTGATGCAATATATCTTTGTAATCTATTAGTAATTTTAATTTTTTGTAGTATGTTCTCATCACTTGTGATGGTGCTCTTTGCACTTGTGATGCTACATATCTTAGGAATTAATGAAAAACATACATTCTTATGTCTTAGACCATCTAATAATCTTCTCCCATCTACCAAACAAATTCTAGAATTAGTACACACGTGATCTTCTTTGTCTTTGAATGGAACTAACCTATGCCTTCTTCCATTCTTTGTTATAGTGTAAGTATTTTCTCTCCCATCATGTATGGCAATCGTATCGAATTACATGGTCTCCCTATCAAAAAATGGTATACATCCATCAAAATTATGTCACATAAGACATCATCATTATATGTTCCTATCTTGAATCTCACCAAACATTATTCTTTGACAATCACCTTATGTTCCCTTTGTAACCCACCAATCTTATATGGATTTGGACGTTCTAACCTCTTCAATTTCAATTTATCCACCATTTCTTAAGATACTAGGTTATTTATACTACCACTATCAATAACAACTTTACAACAACTACATCCTACTTTGTATTGATTCCTCTTTGCCATTGTACTTCGACAAAGGTTTCCTCATGATAAGTGATTATCAATTATTTGCTCATGTTCTGATTTAGGTGATCTCTTAGATTCTTCATCCACACATGTAGTTCTTGCATTACTTTCTACCCTCTTAGTTATGTTTCCTTGGCTTTGATAACATTTAAATGCTTGATGTCCTTCTCCTCCACACTTGAAAAAAGTACCTCCTCCACACTTGAAAAAAGTACCTCTTGTTGGCCTCATTTTTTACACTACAAATTTTAAATCTTTTATGCTCATTGAATTCATATGTGTCGTCAAGTCATTATATCACATTATATCTCAATTTTCTAAATCATATGTTAAACTTCTCTATTGTGTCAATTTCTTTGAGTAGATAAATGTTAAATACTCGTGTCATTTGGCCCTGGTCATGAATGTTATCTATTATTTTTAAACATTAAATCACTTGCCAAATCAAAATTAGTAATTTATGTTCATAGTCACAAGTAGTTTTTTTTAAAGAAAAGAGTGGTAAACCACCCAGACTAAGTATTATATTAAATAAAATTGAATACAAGAAAAAGGGAGGTAAAGGCCTCAACCCATATGTCATACAATAAAGCCAGCTAAACATAACTATTGGCGATTAACACATCCCCAAAAAAAGATCTGCCAATGGTCACTTTGGGCCTGGTCAGCGAAGAGAGGATTAAGATGAAGCGACCCAAAAGAGACATTAAAGATTCACAAAACCGCTTAAGAGTCTGCCTATTAATGTGTTAGAGAAGGACACTAATGAGCTCAGGCTACAGCCGTTGATGTACCTCAGGTATTACGAACATTTAAAATGAGGATTTGAATTTGAGTTGTATGCCATTTGTATCTGAAGCCTAAATGATCGTTTCCTTGTACAATAAGAAATTTTCTGAGCACTAAATGCTATGGAAGCCATTGGATAATATTAAATGGTGTGATAAAGTAGAAGAATTGAAATGAAAATCATTTGGCAAAGTGGTACTAGAATGCCCAACATTAGTAGTAATAGAGCAATAAATAGCAGGCCTCACAAAGTTATACAAACTTCTATGTCTGTTCCTTCCTTTCCTAGCCTGAAGACGACCACAATTTAACAGGACTGGTGGCAACCATCACCTCTTGAATCCAATCACATCAAAATAAAAAAAATAGAAATGCAGCTATCTGTAATGCAGTCCCACCAAGAATTCCCAACCAAAAACCCAAAACGTCCAAATGAAAGACGTAACCAAGAAGAGCTCCCAGTGGCACTCCAAAAATGAAATACGATATGACATTCACATAAGTAATGATCTATTGCTTTCCCATTCCAATTGCTACACTAGAAGTAGCGCCAAATTCAAACAAACCTAAAGGAGGGCTCTCAGTGCTAAAAAACAACCTGAAAATGCTTTCTAAAGATCAAACCTAGCAACCGGACCCTCCAACACTAGTCTTTGAAACCACCCAGCTAAAACCAAATATCAGGAGCTAGAGGGGCATCGAACACCCTCTATCTGGGAGGGTGTATTGGAAAAGATCACCAGAATAGATTACCCCACATCCATCCAAAAAGAAATGCCAACCAGTCAAACCTCCATGCACAAACTCCCCATAAAACAGATGTGCAACCCCTCAAAGACATAAAACTAGAACCACCGTCCCCATACTTCATATTGGGGTAAATAAGGGCATATTGCCCTTAATAGTTAGGGGAGAGACAATCATTTACCAGGGGAGAGTAATCTCCCCTCTTCGCTTGCAATATCTTCTCCAACATAGAATGATGGTCTGTCCTTTTTTCTTCTCCAACCCACTTGCTCTTAACTCTATGATTTTTCTTACTAAATGAGAGGGGTAAACTTTAATTTCTTGACCGGATTAGACTGAAACAAACTGAGGTTTGTCATTCTTGTTAGATCAAACTCCTCAAGAAGAAACTCGTTAGCCATGTCATCATAGAAATCAGAACCTACACCAAGGCAAACATCATCAATCATGGCTCTCAAGGCTTGTTCTAAAGCATTAGCCTCTCTTGACCAAAAATCCCTATCCTCCTCCAAAGCTTCCTTAACTCCATCCTTTGGCAAAATCCAATGCCTTAGCTAACAATCGTCATTCACAAAATTCCCATCTATTATCAAATCTTTGTGGCTAAAGCAATCTATGCCCACTTCATCCCCAGAAGAGGGTGGGATTAGTACCTATAGGTCCATTGATCTATCAATTTCCATTCCTAAATCAGAGAAGTACCCCTCTGAAGAAAACCCATCTGAGAAGTGAGGCTCACTTGATAGGTGAGACTGAGGACTATCCTCAGGGGCATAGCTTAGGCCCGGAGACTTCTCCTTACCCAAAAACCTCTCTGCTAGCAGCCAGGCTGTAGTATCCCTCCTCTTCTCCCTCTACTCCCTCAATACCCTTGACCAAAGGATTACCCAAAACAGAGAGTTTTTCCTAGCTAGCCTTTGCAATAGTGGTGTGAGGTGTCATAAGAGGGTCTTGGAAAGAAACCCTTTTGGAGAAAGCCTTACCATGGCCTTCATTTTCATTCTTGGACTTCCTTCACCTGCCACTCTTTCTTACTAAGACCAACAATTTCTTACTAGCTTTGGGAATTAGCTATGTCTGATAAATACCTAGAGGCCTTTTCACCTCTATATCATCCTCCTCTGTAAGAACCTCTGCTACAATCTCATCACAAATGTCATATGATACCTTCTTCAAAGCTTCATCAAGAAATGCTTTCAAGCTCTCATTGTCTTTAACTTGCTCATTAGAGTAGATAGAAGGGCCTCCATTTGTACTATTTTCACCCTTCCTAGCCTACTCTGGGAGCTACCCCTCTATGTCTTCAAATTCACTTCAGTCCTCTATCAAAACCTCACATTTAGGTCCATCTTCTCCAGATTTTGACTCTTCCCTTCTAGCCTAAAGTCAAGTTGTTCCTCTCCTTTAGATATGGACCTTTCTATGGCTAGAGTCTGCTCCACTACTTTATCAGCAACATTGAGAGCCCTTGTTGGAAAAATAAACTCTCCCTTCTTCAATGGCTCAGTTGAGGTATTTAAGACTTGATTCTCCACACTAACCAAAGGATTGGGCCCTGGGGGTGGGGAGAGAGCATCTTGGAGACTAATCAGTTCCTCTTCATCCATTGAAACCACTTGATCTTGGGTAGAAAAGCCCATCTTTTTTATAGATCTCAAAATATGAAAAGCCTCTTGAATCATGTTGACTTCAGGTGCCTGAGGGAAGGAGACAACATTAGGGGAGACTTCTGTCTTCCTAGAATTTAAAAATCATTTAACCTTGAAAGGTCATCAGGTCATAACCCCTCTTCGAACAGAATCTCTTGTTCCCAAAATCCATCTAAAGTTTCTAACCTTATTCTTTTTGGAAATAGTTCTTTTGTTTCCAAAAGGAGGCATATTCTGATAGAAGAGGAGCAAATGGAATTAGGATTAAAATCCACCTCCTGATAGACCCACAGCGTATTACCAATACATGAGAAGGTTTTGGGTTCTCTATACTCCATTGGAAGGTATGGGAGTTGAATCCAGAATGGAAACAAAGGGATGTGCTCTCTTCCAATATGAAAGTTGGGTTTCCAAACTTGACAAAAAACTGTCATCTAATCAAATTTCCATAGTCTCTTTTCTAGGACTTTATCCCTATTCTCCTAATCGAAAAAGACAAAGGAGAAAAAGTCATTCCCTAGTATCCCAAACTCCTTAACCTCTATCCATGAATGAGAAAACCAAGCTTTAAAATCATCCTCACAGAAGTGGGGAGACATGAGTTTACCTATGAAGGCTATCTCACATAAGATGAAGGCTCTTCTCATCATTGGGCTAGTGTCCAATGCAATTCTCACCTCCTGGTAGTCCTCCCTCCGAGTAACCTTTTAAAGGATGGGTTTTGGAATCCAAGCTTTTGTTTGTGCTATCCTTGCAAGGGCACCTTGTTGGGCTTCTCCAGGTGGCCTATTTTGCCTACTTATGCCCCTCCTTGGTCTTCTGAACTTTCTGTGCCACCTTAAATTGGGAAAGGATCTTGATTTGCCTGTATGGAAATTTGTTTGAGCTATAGAAGCATTGTATCCTCTTTTAAAGTCAAGAAAAGCTTCCCTTTGAGGGATCAGAGGTCCATTAAAGTGTGAGTGGGCATATTGTTGTCCCCCTGAAGGCCCCAAGACTTTAACTTCTTCAAAAAAATGGACCCTCCTTGGATGCCTTTGCCTACCCTCGTTAAAAAAATATTCTATTTGTCTGAAGAGAGTTTGTCTGCAACTCATACAACGTAGATGTGTTTCTCTAGTAGATCCCTAATCTATTTCTTATTTAGTAGAATGTAGGGCATAGAGATACAGTGGCCATTGCTGCCTTGAGTAGCCAAAATCCTCGAGTTTAGGCTACTGCCAATTCTCTCTTTGTAGTCACAAGTAATTAATATTCAAATTCATTCTCCTCGTGTGTCACAAGTATTCCATGCCAAGTTGGCATCTCTTGACCATCAAGTAGTTTTATGAGAATAATTATGCATTTGATCAAGTTCTCAAGTTTATATTCCCTCCTTTCTTCTAGAAATGTTAGCAACACCTTGCACTCTATGTTGTCACATCTCTCCCTAGGATTTGGTGAAAACTACCTCGGGTTGGTGATCAGTCTACAATCACTTCTTCAAACTACCTCTCAATCAATAATCTATTATCAACCTTCTTGTAGGTTGCTTTAATTTGATGATCTATTCACGAATAAAAGTTTTGGATACCAACTCACTCTCTTCTCCTTAGGATTCTAAACTTATGCTTTGATGCAACTTGATGTAGTTATGCATGGAGGATCCAATGAAAGATTATCCAACCATTCAATGAAATAAAATGACACGCAATCACACAACATAAACTCTATGAAAACAACAAATAATAATATAAACATTATTGATTCTTAATCATGAATGAATTACAATCTATTGCAATGGGCTCCCAACATGCTAGGCCTTATATATTTGGTTACAAGTATACAAACTACATAGAATTTGAATGATATAATAGTTTAAAGTCTTGTGAAAGATCTTAGTTAGCCTCTAGGTGGCACAAAGTCCAATGCTTGGATGAAATGTGTAGTCAGTCAAACATGAAGATAGAATCTTTCAGATTGAATGTTGCAACAGATTGATAAAATTTGATGCAATCCAAACCATAAGCACTCTAGGGTCCAATGTATCATGGAATGTGTTCCTTTGATATCATAAACTTTAGAAAACTTGTCACAAGATATGAATAATAATCTTAGTGTAAGCCTATCAAGCGTAGCAAGGTTTAGAAACCAAGATATGCCTTTACAGTGATCAAAACTTTTGAAAAGTGAATATGATGTTAAAAGATCATTGTAGAACATATACTCCAAATCACAAGGTGAGATATGCATCTGTGGTGAAATGTAATAGGATTTGTGGTGATTGATTGATAATTGAAAAACTTACAAACAAACATACAATCAAACAAACAACGTGAAAGAAAAATATCTTTGGATGATGCAGGATTCCTCTTACACCTTGGGATGGTCTTATATCAATAAGTACCCTAGTGTCCATAATCGATGTACCATTCATGTATGAAGTATTAGAAAATTACATCATTAAAGCCTTAACTTATTTTTCAAACTATAAAGTTGCTTCAATTTCAATACAAAGTAAAGATGGTTAGTTTGTTTTGAATCTAAAACCTAAGGGTTGATCTTGTCCATAGAAAATGAATCTTCCTATGGTGTTTTTATGTGAAGTTTTTATTTGATTTCTTTGACTATTGTGCCTGTCTTTATGTGAGCTAATCATGTTTTAAGAGTTATTTTATTAGAAAGTATTTTGTCTTTTCAATGTTCTAATAGTAATAGTTATATTGAAGATATCATAACCTTTAAATATTATTATGACATATGCAAATATTATGGTCTTATTCCTAACTTAACCAATGTATCCTTGCCCTCCCTTCAATACCATATTGACAAAAAATTCATACCCTTGTGTCAAACATTTAAAATGTATTTTGGTCATTGAGGGTTGCATCATCATTTTCACTTGCCTATATTCAAAGTAAATTGTAATGCCTCACCATGCAACCCTAAAGATAAGTTTAACTAAGCAATAAAAAAGGAGAAATATATTTTTTTTAAATAAAAGTAATCATAACAAAACAAAACATAGACTAATATGAACAAGTTAAACTAGCGTCTCTAGGGATTACACAGCTGCATTATTGAAATTAAACAATAATCAACAACATACATAGTTTATTCAAATAACTCAAACTAACAACTTGATTATATCATCAGATACATACATCAACATATTTACAATAATGTTTACAAGTGTAGAATAGTTTATCTTACAAGAGGAATTACATAATTTTTATGATACAAAAACTTTTCTTTCTAAATACATCAAATTACATAATGAGTTCTACTGATAAATAGGTCTAGATACAAATAGTACAATTATTTGTCTTCAAATACAGGTGCAAATCTAGAAGCATGAGAGATACAACTTCTTTACACACAAGCCATGGTGCCAAAAAACTAATGGAATAAAGCACAACCACCTGACTATGTGCAACCCTAAGGTCCACCCCCATGCTAGGAGATAACAATAAGGTCCCACAAGAAAACAATCAAGAAAGATAGTAGATTAATAGGTGCAAGGACTATACATGACTCCAAAATAACACCAGTCAATAAGGGCATCACAAGTAACTCAAACATCACTTCCAGAGGCATTCACAAAACAAAGGGGAGAACACAATTAGAGAATGCTGGACTATAGTAGGGATAAGTGTCACTGCATTGTCCTAGCATGGGTTACCCTGATAGTTTCTAGCTAGATGTTGGCCCCCATCTATGGTTACCCTGATAGTCTCTCTCTAAATGTTAGCCCCATAGGGTGACACATGTGGAATCAACATTCTTTTCATGAGGACAAGGAAGTTGATTTTGCCAACCATGGCCATCTCATCTCATCCTTAGCCTAAACGAGCACTACATGCATGAGTGAGACATCCAATTATCTTGATTAGTGTGAAAACTACCCAACCCTCTAAATTTATTATTAAGTTATCAATGGATTAACAACTTCCAATGGGTTACCCTAACAAGCCACTTTAGGCGTTGACCCCACATTGAAAGCCACTCCCCCTTCACTGCATCTAGATTCTCAAAGCCCAAAACAAAACCTAAGCATGAACTATCACATTTCTCATTGTGATACATTTACAACACAAAATATACATCATTTTATATTACACAGAGCAAGGCATTACCCATCTTGCATAGTTATCATAACCACACAAATCCATAAATAAAGGGGAGTCAATATATAACCAATACATATTCAACCATTAGCAAGATTACATAATCACAGGAGTTATACACACGACTACCCCTCTTGGCCTCTGGAATCAAATTTTCCAAATGACATAAACACTTGACACACTACACACTATGATCTCACATAACATTCACTCTCGAATGCACATCATAACCTAATAGACCAAACTAAGATCCTTCATCAATACTTCAAATACAACACCACAATTGCAACATATGACATAATGCACTAATTATAGGTCTTGAAGAATGTAACATTAATTGAATCATAGTCAATCATTTAACAATCATAAAGTAAATCTTCCTCAAGAATATAGAACTATCATATTCCAACCACTAGTAATAGTTACTTTAGGATCATAAGATATAAAAGTCCACGAGTAACAATATTTTAACTAATAGTTCCCAAGACTTATGTTAATTTCATTTAATTAAAATGACTGTGAACAAATTGTAAATAACTCCAAGGCATACAAATTAAATACAACAATTATTTACACTATTTACATTGATGTAGATTTCATTAATAATATAGATAATTGTAAATATTATTAAATGTAACTATAAAAGCAAGGCTAAAAGCCTATAATATTAGAATGCTATAAATATCTTACACTAGTTTGAATCACAAGATACCAAACCCGAAGCTACAATGAAAGAACATTATTCCAAGATTAGCTTGAGAGGAAAGGAATATAGAACAATAAAACATTCCTATAGATCTAACTTCTTCATCAAATCTACCACACTTTTAACCACATGCATAAGATAGGATTATCACAAAATGAATTTGTTGAGAAGGCTTTAGAAGCTACAAACAATGTAAAATGTGAAAGAATAGACAGAGCATGCAGAATGATTGATGGAATGCCTCAAAGAGAGTCATATGATGGAAAGAAATGATTGTAGGGTATTCACAAAATACATTTGTTAAAAAATCTTAGAGAAACCCAATTCAAAAAACTAAAGTTATGGCTAACGCAACAGACTGCTAAAACATAGACGAAATGGCTGAGGTAGACAGTCAAAAAACATTTATATCTTCAAAAGGACAAACTAGGTATGGATAATTTTTGGATATAATTTATACAACTAGGTCATGCACCATATATCAAAAACTTAGAGAAGCCCAGTTTGAAAAACGAAAGTTATGGCTAACGTAACAGCCTACTAAAACAGAGATGAAATGGTTGAGAGGTAGATAGTCAAAAAACATTCATATCTCTGAAAGGGCAAACTGGGTATGGACAATTTTTGGATATAATTTATATACTTAGGTTATACAACATATATCAAAAAATTATAGGAACCCAGTTCGTAAAAAAAGTTAAAGATAATACAACAGCCTGCTAAAATAGAGACGAAATGGTTAAGAGGTAGACAACCACAAAACATTCATATCTCGAAAATGACGAACTAGGTATGGACAATTTTTTGATATGATTTAGATAACTAGGTTGTACACCATATATAAATTTTTTTGAGGAACCCTACTCATAAAACAAAAGTTATGGCTAATGCAATAGCTTGCTAAAACAGAGATGAAATGGTTGAGAGGTAGACAGTCACATCAATCGTTGATTCTCAGAAATGCAATGATACATACATGCACAATTGGATCTGATAACAAGGTTTCTAACCTCTCAAGAAAATTACAATCAACAAGCAAAATTACAAATCAAATATTTGCGTCAACAGAAAAATGAGACAGAAATTAGAACCAAAGGAACCTAATTTTGCTTGCTTGATTGGGCTAAAGATTCGATGCCAGGTTCAATTGTTGCAGCCACAAACAACTCTCTCCCCAAAAATTCCATCTACTGAAGATTGTTATGAGAGAGAAATCACCCCCTAAATATAGCCCAAAAACTCCCTATTTAGAGAAAGCAATCCCCTAAAATCTTCCAGAAGTTTCCCCCCCACAAGAGGCAATAACTCCTGCACGAACAATATCTTACAGTTTGCTATTTTTAACATTTTACAACTAGACCAAGATAAATATATTTTATGGAAACACATAAATATTATTTATTTATTTATCTCTAGTTGCAATTACATTTATTACCATTACCATTATTATTATTATTATTATTATTATTATTATTATTATTATTATTATTATTATTATTTATTAACTTAACTTCTAGAATAATATATTTTTCATAAACTAAATTTACATAAGGACATTTATATATTTATTTATTTAACAAAAATGCATCATAACTAATTATTTTATTTTAAGGCAATAATAACAAAAATAATACCAACAAAATAACCCAACTATCAAACCATACTTGACTACTATGTAATATCAGAAAGCAAGACCACCACAACAATGACTGACTATCATGACCAAGCTGACAACACTAATAGGGTACACAACCGGATACTCATCTTCTTCAAGGATGATGGTTAAGCTAGGGGACCATATGTTATCTCCATTCAACAACTTCTATTGGTATGAAGGCACACTCAGACCTACCAGTTCAGGTGGAGTCGATATCTGATACCTGCAACCTGCAGCAAACAAAAGTGTTGAATACATACATATAATCATCCAAGCAGACACATAGTGATAGGGAATCGCAGCATAGTAGGGTACTCATTATGAGTAATACTACACTATCCCTTCACAAAACACATGACAAGTATCCACATTAAACAAATTCATTAGTAACTAAACAACCAGATAATACATAGATAGATAATCACATTAATCACGTAGTAAAACTAATTAACATAATCAATTAATCCATGACTAATTACAACTTAGGCAGAATGTACTAATCATAAAGTATCAATAGTGTCATCATAGTAAAAATCAATGAGTGTCATCAACTACATCAAAACAGTTAACTTGCCACCAACATTTCTAACATACCCTAAGTATTCTGAGTATCTTACCTTCATCTTCATGCTCCTTAGCCTGACCACCTACTCATCCAAGGTGAGAATGGAGGGAAACTACGTCCTCCCCCCCTAAAACTTGACTTCCTCTTGGAAGTCATAGACTAGGGTGGAAACATAACATATTAGTCTTACAACTTTCTATTGCCTAGATTAAAGCTGACCGATTTCATAAAAGCAAAATACACTAATTTGCCTATGGAAGGAATTTATCTCATAAATTTATATACTCTATTTAAAACATAATCTACCCTTCTAGTTTTCAGTGTCTCAATAGTAACATGATCAAAACTTCCATTTCAAATATGATTCCATAGTACATAACCACTCAAACTCCTTACATATTAGCATTAACACCCATCAATTTCTTTTTGAACAAGGAAAACATTGCACCCTTTAAGTCTTAACTAGTATAAATTCTCATATCATAAACATGGAAAGTATTCAGTTTCGAATGTACCTCCATTACAATTCCTTTTCCAGTTGGCTGTTAAGCAATCAATACATTAGAATGCTACATTTTCACAGAATAACAAAATAATTATGCACATAAAGTACACACTTTCCACTAGATCTCAAAACATATTCAACAAAAAAAATCATGATTTTTCACCTTTCTTTCGAAGCATGCAAACACAATTTATCATTTCATAAGTACAATTTTCTTAATTTACCAAA
Organism: Cunninghamia lanceolata; assembly: GCA_027924645.1. NCBI lineage: Eukaryota > Viridiplantae > Streptophyta > Pinopsida > Cupressales > Cupressaceae > Cunninghamia > Cunninghamia lanceolata. Next base: position 3,130,863 of record BSBN01001332.1, read on the forward strand.
TATTCTCACATACACCTGAATTCACATCATCGAGAATCATCTCACAAGGCTACACAAGGGTCCATTTGGATACCGAAAAGTAGCATACTAATCCATGAGCCAAGAGCCAAAATCCATCTCACATAATCCATTCCTCACACTCAGTGACCTATTGGTGTTATGCCACACTCACAAGATGAGACCATCCAAGAAAGCCATAATGACCTCTCTCTTGTTGTATAAGGTTGTTAGCCTCTAGGAGATAGTCATCACACATAGGTGGGTAGTGGATCCTAGTTGTATAACAGCCTCACATACCCCTATCCTCAAGGTTCCCTATGTCTACTTCCTCGCCTACACTCACCAAGTCTGCCTCATGCGTCCTTGGAGATGAATCACAATACGACACATGGACGACATACAAAACAATACGAGTAACTAGTTTAGCCACCAAAGTCATAAAGAAAAAAAAAATTATTTTCAACAATAAAGTATGAAATACATGCAATTTTTAATAGTAAATCAAATGTAACCACAAGGGCTACAAGAAAATAAGATCACAAGGTGTGGCTAAACCATCATAATCAAATATAAGCAAAGTGTTGGCCTTCACAATTAGTAGAAAATCATTAATAACTATAAAGGAAATACACAATCTTCAAAATTGCATTGTACAACACTGTGTGACTAGATACTAGCCACCAAATGAGGAAGGAGGGAACAACGTCAGGTTATAGCAGTAGCTCTCATGTGGTGCGAAGTGAGCATTCCATCCACATGGCTTAGAGTGTAGTCCTCAGCTACACCCTACATCGCATGGACTAGCCAAGTGGCCTGCACACTCCTTGGCTACCTACATGGAATGTGCACCTCAGCCACATCTTGCATTGCGTCTCAGTGTGGCATGGTCATACGCCAGCCAGAGAAGGCATGTACTGGTCATATACTGCATGGCAGTGTGTCTGTGGCTCCACAGAAGTAGGCATGTGCAAAACACACCCCGCATAGTGACACCTCATGGAAAAAGCACACACAGGTACTCACCATAGCCAGAGGTATACATGGCTAGGACATACCCATATGCTAACTAACCCAAACACTATCAAAAGCAAACATGAGTATCCCTCTACAAGTGTGTGTGGCCCCATTATGCCCATCATACAAGTAGGCTATCATAGCACAATCTTATAGTGCACCTTCACATGTCTATGCCCATGGCATCATGTCCTCGAGCCCAGCTCGCTACCATCAGCAACACATCATCATCACCATCACTGTGTTAGAACATTAGTGGAGTGTGGCATCATACCTATTGCATCATGTTAGAACATATGCAAATATGGACTCTATCTCAACATGGGTAACAAAACTCCCTCCACATGCTAGACCTCAAAATATACATGGGGCACATGGCCTCACTTGGGTTATCCATGTAGGTCCTAGACCCTGACCCCCAAGTGACGAAACATGTCATCACATAGTTCCAGTTGGGTTGTCCATGTAGGTCTAGACCTTGGCCCCCAACTGACAACTCATGTTGTATACCATACCTTTCATAAAGACAAGGTAGATGATCATCCAAGAAATACCATCCAGATGCTCAAGAACTATGGGGATTAGGCTAACACTTATGGATCAAGTACCTTGATCCATCATAAGGGGAAGTAGTGAGTACGTTTCCTTAGGTTCGGTTGAGCGAGGGAACTCTGTGCCATCATAAGCGTACGCTACACACTCCATCCAAGGAACTTTGTGGCTGCTACTACCCCTTCATAGACTGAGGTACTAGAGAACCAAAAGAAGAGAATCTATGAATCTAACTTTTGGCTACTTTTTTATATATACATTTTCAACCACACAAGGGTTGGCCCTCAATCAGGTAATAAACATACAAACACACATAATGGTATGGTTAATACCACACCAAAAATACACACATTCCGCATGGATGGGTACCTAGTATCACCATTCCATGGGCACACAAAGCATGTACGGGGTATTCACAACACTTAATCAATGCATAGTTACTAGTTTCTCACATTTATAAGGGAAGATTACATTTACATACACAATACCATTACTACTATAAGTACATTTATTTCCATAACCAATGTGATTCCTTTTGTAATATCATAACCTTACTTGTTATCCACTTCCTTTTTCCATTTTCCTTTGACTCTACTTTTTCTACATTTCACATGATGCTGAAAGTCCATATCATGATTAGCAATCCAATACATCAAACTGGATATTTAGATCAAAGCATGGTATCCTATACAAGAGTTCCTATGCATAAGAAGTATTACTGTAACTAAATATGGGCGACAACATTAACCAAAGATCCCAGTGCTGAAACCTGGCTCTAATACCAAATGTAATGCCTCACCATGCAACCCTAAAGATAAGTTTAACTAAGCAATAAAAAGGGAGAAATACTTTTTTTTTACATAGAAGTAATGATAACAAAACATAACATAGACTAATATCAACAAGTTAAACTAGCATCTCTAGGGATTACATAGTTGCATTATTGAAATTAAACAATAATCAACAACATACATACTTTATTCAAATAACTCAAACTAACAACTTGATTACATCATCAAATACATACATCAACATCTTTGCAATAATGTTTACAAGTGCAGAATAATTTATCTTACAAGAGGAATTACATAATTTCTATGATACAAAAGCTCTTTCTTTTTGAATACATCAAATTACATAATGAGTTCCACTGAAACACAGGTCTAGATACAAATAGTACAATTGTCTATCTTCAAAGATAGGTGCAAATCTAGAAACATGAGAGATACAACTTCTTTACACATGAGCCACGGTGCCAGAAAACTAATGGAATAAAGCACAACCACCCAACCATGTGCAATCCTAAGGTCCACCTCCCATGCTAGGAGATAACAATAAGGTCCCATAAAAACAAATCAAGAAAGATAGTAGATTAATAGGTACAAGGACTACACATGACTCCAAAATAACACCAATCAATAAGGACATCACAAGTAACTCAAACATCACTTTTAGAGGCATTCACAAAACAAAGCAGAGAACACAACTAGAGAATGCTAGACTGCAATAGGGATGAGTGTCATCGCATGGGTTACCCTGACAGTCTCTAGCTAGAAGTCGGCCCCCATCTATGGTTACCCTGACAGTATCTCACTAGATGTTGGCCCCATAGAGTGACACATGCAGAATCAACATTCCTTTCATGAGGACAAGGAAGTTGATTTTGCCAACCACGTCCTTCTCATCTCATCCTTACCCTGAACAAGAACTATAGGCATGAGCGAGGCATCCAATTATCTTGATTAGTGTGAAAACTACCCAACCCTCTAAATTTATTATTAAGTTATCATTGGATTAACAACTTCCAATGGGTTACCCTGACAAGCCTCTTTGGGCATTGACCCCACATTGAAAGCCACTCCCCCTTCATTGCATCTAGATTCTCAAAGCCCAAAACAAAACCCAAGCATGAACTATCACATTTCTCATCACGATACATTTACAACACAAAATATAAATCATTTCACATTACACAAAGCAAGGCATTACCCATCTTGCATAGTTATCATAACCACACGAATCCATATACAAAGGGTTGTCAACATATAACCAATACATATTCAACCATTAGTAAGATTACATAATCACAGTAGTCATACACATGACTACCCCTCTTGGCCTTTAGAATCAACTTTTTGACACACTAAACACTATCGTCTCACATCACGTTCACTCTCAAATACACATCATCACCTAATAGACCAAACTATGATCCTTCATAAATAACTCAAATACAACACCACAATTACAACATATGACATAATGCACTAATTATAGGTCTTGAAGAATGTAACATTGATTGAATCATGATCAATCATCTAACAATTATAAAGTAAATCTTCCTCAACAATATAGAACTATCATTTTCCAACCACTAGTAATAGTTACTTTTAGGATCATAAGATATAAGAGTCCATGAGTAACAATATTTTAACTAATAGTTCCCAAGACTTATGTTAATTTCATTTAATTAAAATGACTGTGAACAAACTACAAATAATTCTAAGGCATACAAATTAAATACAACAATTATTTACACTATTTACATTGATGTAGATTTCATTAATAATATAGATAATTGTAAATAATATTAAATATAACTGTAAAAGCAAGGCTAAAAGCCTATAATATTAGAATGCTATAAATATCTTACACTAGTTAGAATCACAAGAAACCAAAATTGAAGCTACAATGAAAGAACATTATTCTAAGGTTAGCTTGAGAGGAAACAAATACAAAATAATAAAACATTCATACAGATCTAAAATCTTCATCAAATCTACCACACTTTTAACCACATGCATAAGATAGGATTATCACAAAATGAATTTGTTGAGAAGCCTTTAGAAGCTACCAACAATGTAAAATGTGAAAGCATAGACAAAGCATGCAGACTGATTGGATGGAATGCCTCAAAGAGAGTCATATGATAGAAGTCAATGATTGTAGGATATGCACAAAATGAATTTGTTAAAAAATCTTAGAGAAACCCAACTCAAAAAACTAAATTTATGGCTAACGCAACAAACTACTAAAACAAAGATGAAATGGCTGAGGTAGACAGTCACAAAACATTCATATCTCTAAAACGACAAACTAGGTATAGATAATTTTTTGATATGATTTATATAACTAGGTCATGCAACATATATAAAAAATTTAGAGGAACCTAATTTGTAAAACAAAATTTATAGCTAACACAATAGCCTACTAAAACAGAGACAAAATGGCAGAGAGGTAGATAGTCACAAAACATTCATATCTCCAAAAATACAAATTGGGTGTGGACAATATTTTTAGATATGATTTAGACAATTAAGTCGTACACAATATATAAAAAATTTAGAGGAACACAATTCGTAAAACAAATATTACGGCTAATGTAACAGCCTGCTAAAATAGAGACGAAATGGCTGAGAGGTAGATAGTCACAAAAAATTCATATCTCCAAAGCAACACACTGAGTATGGACAATTTATGGATATGATTTAGATAGCTAGGTCTTGCACCATATATAAAAAATTTAGAGGAACCCAGTTCGTAAAAAGAAAGTTATTGTTGATGCAATAGATTTCTAAAATAGAGATGGAATGGCTGAGAGGTAGACAATCACATCAATTGGTGATTCCTAGAAATGCAATGATATAGACATGCACAATTGGATCAGATAACAAGGTTTCTAACCTCTCAAAAAAATTAAAATCAACAAGAAAAATTATAAATTAATATTTGCTTCAATAGAAAAATGAGACAGAAATTAGAACCAAAGGTACCTGATTTTGCTTGCTTGACTAGGCTAAAGATTCGACACCGAGTTCAACTGCTGCAAGCACAAACTAGTCTATCCCCAAAAATTCCATCTTCTGAAGATTGTTATGAGAGAGAAATCCCCCCTAAATACAACATAAAAACTCCCTATTTAGAGAAATAAATCCACTAAAATCTTCCAGAAGTTCCCCCCCACAAGAGGCAATAACTCCTGCATGAACAATATCTTACAGTTTGCTATTTTTAACATTTTACAACCAAACCAAGATAAATATATTTTATGGCAACACATAAATATTATTTATTTTTTTTATCTCTAGTTGCAATTATATTTATTATTATTATTATTTATTAATTTAACTTCTAGAATAATATATTTTTCATAAACTAAATTTACATAAGGACATTTATATATTTATTTATTTAGCAAAAATGCTTCATAACTAATTAGTTTATTTTAAGGCAACAATAACCAAAACAATACCAAGAAAATAACCCAACTGTCAAAACCATACTTGACTACTATGCAAGATCAGAAAGTAAGACCACTGCAACAATGACTCACTATCATGACCAAGCTGACAAAACTGACAGGGTACACAACTGGACACTCATCCTTTTCAAGGATGATAGCTAGGCTACGGGACCATATGTTATCTGCATTCAACAACTTCCATTGGTATGAAGGCACACTAAGAACTACCAATTCAGGTGGAGTTGATGCCTGGTACCTGCAACCTGCAGCAAACAAAAGTGTCAAATACATACATATAATCATCTAAGCAGGCACATAGTGACAGGGAATCGCAGCATATTAGGGTACTCATTATGAGTAATACTACACTATCCCTTCACAAAACACATCACAAGTATCCACATTAAACAAATTCATTAGTAACTAAACATAGGCTAAACATGAACATAGGCTAAACAACCAAAAACTTTAAAATGACTAACATTAGGCTTTTTCTCATACCAAGCTTCATACGAAGTCATCATGTCAAGTGTACTAGTGGGACTCTGATTAAGAATATATACTACTATAGCAACTGCATCTCCCCAAAAAGAATTTCTTAATCCCTTTGTTTGTAGCATACTCCATGCCATTTCACCCACTGTACGATTCTTCCTTTCAACTATACGTTTTTGTTGAGGTGTGTAGGCAATGGTGAGTTGCCTTCTGATGCCATGCATATCACAATAATCTTGAAAGGCTCTTGAACACAATTCTCCTCCATGATCAGTCCTTAAGAATTTGATTTTGCATCGTTTTTATTTTTTCACAAGGTCTTTAAACCTCTTGAATGTATCAAGGGCTTCATCCTTGGTCTTCAAGAAATAAACCCAACACTTTCGTGAGTAATCATCAATAAAAGTGATAAAATATGATGACTTACCCAAACTCTTTGTTTGCATAGGACCACAAATATCTGAGTGAACAATCGAAGTGGATGATGGGCCTTCCATGCATTGCCCTTTAAAAATTTCTTCCTTATATGCTTTCCTTTAGCACAACCTTCACAAATTTCCTTGTGCTCTTCAACCTTAGGCAACCTAGAAACGAATACATTTGATTTTAGAATCTTCAAACTATGAAAATTTAAATTCCCATACCTGAGATGCCAAACCAACTTGTATCCTCATATGCCATATTGGCAAGGCTGCTGTTATGTTCACCAAACTTCAATGGGAACATCCTATTCTTTGTCATAGGCACAACTGTAACCACTCTATTGCCTTGATTCTAATCATAAATTATACATTGCTGATTTTCAAATACAACTTTATAATTCTTCTCACATAATTGTCCAACACTCAACAAATTATGCTTTAACTATGGAGTGTAATAAATGTCTTTAGTACTCTTCATACCTTCTTTTGTATGGACTTCCATGGCTCCTTTTGCAGCAACCTCCAATGGTTTGTCATAAAATTTAACAGCTAAATTGAACAGTTTATGTGTTTAGCTGTTAAATTTTATGTATTGTTTTCCCTCTCCTCTAATTCTTTACATTGGATTGATGCAACCAATTCAAGGGGTTGCATATTTTGTCACTAACAATCCTATGTTGATATTTTAGATATAATTACAAAATCCTACAAAGAGAGTCATCATTGTGTCTAGATGGATCATTGCCACATGGCATGGATACTTCTAATATACCATATGGGTAAGTCCATGGAAATGGGGAACTTAATTGTCTATTTTTAAAAATTAAAAACAACAAAACCTAAATTTTGTTAAATTATTCTAAATACCTATGGTCAAAATTAAAAAATGATTTAATAACATGAAAGTATAGTTTCTAAACTACTAAAATTTACGGAAAATAGTGAAGGCTTACCATGCCACACTAGTGTGCAAGACATACCTGCTATCCAAAATGAGATATAAGAGATTGGAGAGGTCTAGTTTAAGGTGCATACAATAATGTGAAAGTGAATAGGTGTCCAAGATGGCTAAAACCTAGAATTTAGGTAATATTACTCACTTGGCAAATCCCAGGGGCCAAACTTACAAAGATCCAAATCTGTAATAATTGAGAGAGGCAGCAGAGACGAAGAGATCTTGCTCTGGAGGTCGTGAGTGATGAGCTCTTCATCAGTGGGGTGAAATATGAAGCTCGCAGGTAGCTGCAAATGACTTCATAGTCATAACAAATGATTTTTAAATTATTGGGTAGAGCTAGAGGGATTAAAACATTGGTGCCCCAAACCTCCAAAGCCGTAGTATTTTTCAAAAACTTCAGGGTAAGTATGCATTGTTGAAAAGTGATGTCGAAGAGAACTTCTATTCTACTCTGGCTTCCAAATTGGCATTCACTATGCATCGCCATGCTGCAGTTCATTAACCACCATGCTCAGTTCTATTTTTAGACTATTAGTTTAGATTCAATTTGTTTTAGTTTTGCTTAGCTATTGTAGTTGTGCGAATAAACTTCTATTTTTAGTGTAGCAGTTTGAAAGGCAATTTTAATTGAAATTAGCATGCTTTTGTATTTGTTCTCTTGTTTCCTTTCATCAAATAATAAATGTAATGGACAAACTATTGTTTTTCCTTAGTCTTCAGGTTGTTTACTTGATGTAACGATCTATTCTTACAGGTTGCAAACTCTATTTATTTGTAGCTAGCATAGTATTTTGTAAGTTCCAATAAACTATTTTGTAATAGTCATTCAGTCTGATAAATAATACAAGATTTCAATTTAGAGGTGTTCACTGGATTGACCAATGAGTGTTCTATGGATTTTTTAAAGTCTGTAAGAATTATTATTTGTCTCTTTAATTCCTATTTCTTCTATTATGATTATTTGAATTCAATTAGTTGGTTAAGGGGATAGGGTTGTTTCAGAATCTACATTTGGTATTAGAGCAAGTATTTTTTTTTGGTTAAAGACTTAGTGGTTGGAATTTCACCAAAGGTTTATCATGTCGAAATCTAACTTCTTGCCCATTCTAGAATTTGATGGAAATTAGTATGATTAATGGTACATCAAAAATGATGAGATTTTTGATAGGAAAATATTTGTGGGAGATTGTTGAATCAGGTTATATAGAGCCAACTAATTGGAATTCCCTCATAGCCAATGATAAAATAGCTAAGAAGGAGGCTAAGAAGAAGAATGTTGAAGCCTTATTTCATATTCAAATAGCTCTAGATAAAAGCCTATTTATGAGAATTGCAAGAGAAAAGATAGTTGAGGATGACTAGAAGACTCTAAAAGAAGCTTACCAAGGTAGTGATCAAGTCAAAGTTGTCAAGTTACAAACATTGAAGAGAGAATTTGAGAATTTGAAGATGCAAGAAGTTGAAAGTGTGAGTACCTATTGTGTCAGAGTAAAATATGTGGTCACTAGGATGGCTACACTTAGTGAAATTGTCAACAATGAGGTTGTGATCAAAAAGGTGTTGAGGACTCTTACACCAGGGTGGAATCATGCTGTCATAATCATAGAAGAAAGTAAGAATTTGTCTACCCTTACATTTGATCACCTAGTTGGATCTTTGATGTCTCATGAAGAAAGATTGAGAGATTCATTTGGAGATAGTGATGAGAAAGCCTTTTCCTCCAAATTACAAATCACAAAGAATGAAGATGCCAATAGTAGCACCAAAAGCAATCAATGCCAAGGTAGAGGTCAAAATCAAAATCATTCAAGAGGAAATATAGGTAGAGGTAGTTCACGAGGAAGAGGTGGTTCAAGAGGAAGAGGTAGAGGCTGATTTGATAAAAGAAATGTCCAATGTTACCATTATAATAGGTATGGCTACTTTGAAAGGGATTGCAAATTAAAAGAAGGTAAAATTTTTCATTATGCTCAAGAAGGTGATGAGAATCCTCCAAATCATTTATTTTTATCCTATGCCAAAGTTGAAAATAATAGTAAAGATGTTTGGTATTTAGATTCTGGATGTTCAAACCATATGTTAGAAAATGAGAAGTTGTTTTAAACAATGGATGAAAGTTTGAAATTCATGATCCAGCTTGGTGGTGACAAACCATTGGAGGTTGCTGCAAAAGGAGCCATGGAAGTCCATACAAAAGAAGGTATGAAGAGTACTAAAGACATTTATTACACTCCATAGTTAAAGCATAATTTGTTGAGTGTTGGACAATTATGTGAGAAGAATTATAAAGTTGTATTTGAAAATCAGCAATGTATAATTTATGATTAGAATCAAGGCAATAGAGTGGTTACAGTTGTGCCTATGACAAAGAATAGGATGTTCCCATTGAAGTTTGGTGAACATAACAGTAGCCTTGCCAATATGGCATATGAGGATACAAGTTGGTTTGGCATCTCAGGTATGGGAATTTAAATTTTCATAGTTTGAAGATTCTAAAATCAAATGTATTCGTTTCTAGGTTGCCTAAGGTTGAAGAGCACAAGGAAATTTGTGAAGGTTGTGCTAAAGGAAAGCATATAAGGAAGAAATTTTTAAAGGGCAATGCATGGAAGGCCCATCATCCACTTCGATTGTTCACTCAGATATTTGTGGTCCTATGCAAACAAAGAGTTTGGGTAAGTCATCATATTTTATCACTTTTATTGATGATTACTCACGAAAGTGTTGGGTTTATTTCTTGAAGACCAAGGATGAAGCCCTTGATACATTCAAGAGGTTTAAAGACCTTGTGAAAAAATAAAAACGATGCAAAATCAAATTCTTAAGGACTGATCATGGAGGAGAATTGTGTTCAAGAGCCTTTCAAGATTATTGTGATATGCATGGCATCAGAAGGCAACTCACCATTGCCTACACACCTCAACAAAAACGTATAGTTGAAAGGAAGAATCGTACAGTGGGTGAAATGGCATGGAGTATGCTACAAACAAAGGGATTAAGAAATTCTTTTTGGGGAGATGCAGTTGCTATAGTAGTATATATTCTTAATCAGAGTCCCACTAGTACACTTGACATGATGACTACGTATGAAGCTTGGTATGAGAAAAAGCCTAATGTTAGTCATTTCAAAGTTTTTGGTTGTTTAGCCTATGTTCATGTTCCTTATCAAAAGAGACAAAAGTTATTTATCAAAAGAGAAATATATTTTTTTTAAATAAAAGTAATCATAACAAAACAAAACATAGACTAATATGAACAAGTTAAACTAGCGTCTCTAGGGATTACACAGCTGCATTATTGAAATTAAACAATAATCAACAACATACATAGTTTATTCAAATAACTCAAACTAACAACTTGATTATATCATCAGATACATACATCAACATATTTACAATAATGTTTACAAGTGTAGAATAGTTTATCTTACAAGAGGAATTACATAATTTTTATGATACAAAAACTTTTCTTTCTAAATACATCAAATTACATAATGAGTTCTACTGATAAATAGGTCTAGATACAAATAGTACAATTATTTGTCTTCAAATACAGGTGCAAATCTAGAAGCATGAGAGATACAACTTCTTTACACACAAGCCATGGTGCCAAAAAACTAATGGAATAAAGCACAACCACCTGACTATGTGCAACCCTAAGGTCCACCCCCATGCTAGGAGATAACAATAAGGTCCCACAAGAAAACAATCAAGAAAGATAGTAGATTAATAGGTGCAAGGACTATACATGACTCCAAAATAACACCAGTCAATAAGGGCATCACAAGTAACTCAAACATCACTTCCAGAGGCATTCACAAAACAAAGGGGAGAACACAATTAGAGAATGCTAGACTATAGTAGGGATAAGTGTCACTGCATTGTCCTAGCATGGGTTACCCTGATAGTTTCTAGCTAGATGTTGGCCCCCATCTATGGTTACCCTGATAGTCTCTCTCTAGATGTTAGCCCCATAGGGTGACACATGTGGAATCAACATTCTTTTCATGAGGACAAGGAAGTTGATTTTGCCAACCATGGCCATCTCATCTCATCCTTAGCCTAAACGAGAACTACATGCATGAGTGAGACATCCAATTATCTTGATTAGTGTGAAAACTACCCAACCCTCTAAATTTATTATTAAGTTATCAATGGATTAACAACTTCCAATGGGTTACCCTAACAAGCCACTTTAGGCGTTGACCCCACATTGAAAGCCACTCCCCCTTCACTGCATCTAGATTCTCAAAGCCCAAAACAAAACCTAAGCATGAACTATCACATTTCTCATTGTGATACATTTACAACACAAAATATACATCATTTTATATTACACAGAGCAAGGCATTACCCATCTTGCATAGTTATCATAACCACACAAATCCATAAATAAAGGGGAGTCAATATATAACCAATACATATTCAACCATTAGCAAGATTACATAATCACAAGAGTTATACACACGACTACCCCTCTTGGCCTCTGGAATCAAATTTTCCAAATGACATAAACACTTGACACACTACACACTATGATCTCACATAACATTCACTCTCGAATGCACATCATAACCTAATAGACCAAACTAAGATCCTTCATCAATACTTCAAATACAACACCACAATTGCAACATATGACATAATGCACTAATTATAGGTCTTGAAGAATGTAACATTAATTGAATCATAGTCAATCATTTAACAATCATAAAGTAAATCTTCCTCAAGAATATAGAACTATCATATTCCAACCACTAGTAATAGTTACTTTAGGATCATAAGATATAAAAGTCCACGAGTAACAATATTTTAACTAATAGTTCCCAAGACTTATGTTAATTTCATTTAATTAAAATGACTGTGAACAAATTGTAAATAACTCCAAGGCATACAAATTAAATACAACAATTATTTACACTATTTACATTGATGTAGATTTCATTAATAATATAGATAATTGTAAATATTATTAAATGTAACTATAAAAGCAAGGCTAAAAGCCTATAATATTAGAATGCTATAAATATCTTACACTAGTTTGAATCACAAGATACCAAACCCGAAGCTACAATGAAAGAACATTATTCCAAGATTAGCTTGAGAGGAAAGGAATATAGAACAATAAAACATTCCTATAGATCTAACTTCTTCATCAAATCTACCACACTTTTAACCACATGCATAAGATAGGATTATCACAAAATGAATTTGTTGAGAAGGCTTTAGAAGCTACAAACAATGTAAAATGTGAAAGAATAGACAGAGCATGCAGAATGATTGATGGAATGCCTCAAAGAGAGTCATATGATGGAAAGAAATGATTGTAGGGTATTCACAAAATACATTTGTTAAAAAATCTTAGAGAAACCCAATTCAAAAAACTAAAGTTATGGCTAACGCAACAGACTGCTAAAACATAGACGAAATGGCTGAGGTAGACAGTCAAAAAACATTTATATCTTCAAAAGGACAAACTAGGTATGGATAATTTTTGGATATAATTTATACAACTAGGTCATGCACCATATATCAAAAACTTAGAGAAGCCCAGTTTGAAAAACGAAAGTTATGGCTAACGTAACAGCCTACTAAAACAGAGATGAAATGGTTGAGAGGTAGATAGTCAAAAAACATTCATATCTCTGAAAGGGCAAACTGGGTATGGACAATTTTTGGATATAATTTATATACTTAGGTTATACAACATATATCAAAAAATTATAGGAACCCAGTTCGTAAAAAAAGTTAAAGATAATACAACAGCCTGCTAAAATAGAGACGAAATGGTTAAGAGGTAGACAACCACAAAACATTCATATCTCGAAAATGACGAACTAGGTATGGACAATTTTTTGATATGATTTAGATAACTAGGTTGTACACCATATATAAATTTTTTTGAGGAACCCTACTCATAAAACAAAAGTTATGGCTAATGCAATAGCTTGCTAAAACAGAGATGAAATGGTTGAGAGGTAGACAGTCACATCAATCGTTGATTCTCAGAAATGCAATGATACATACATGCACAATTGGATCTGATAACAAGGTTTCTAACCTCTCAAGAAAATTACAATCAACAAGCAAAATTACAAATCAAATATTTGCGTCAACAGAAAAATGAGACAGAAATTAGAACCAAAGGAACCTAATTTTGCTTGCTTGATTGGGCTAAAGATTCGATGCCAGGTTCAATTGTTGCAGCCACAAACAACTCTCTCCCCAAAAATTCCATCTACTGAAGATTGTTATGAGAGAGAAATCACCCCCTAAATATAGCCCAAAAACTCCCTATTTAGAGAAAGCAATCCCCTAAAATCTTCCAGAAGTTTCCCCCCCACAAGAGGCAATAACTCCTGCACGAACAATATCTTACAGTTTGCTATTTTTAACATTTTACAACTAGACCAAGATAAATATATTTTATGGAAACACATAAATATTATTTATTTATTTATCTCTAGTTGCAATTACATTTATTACCATTACCATTATTATTATTATTATTATTATTATTATTATTATTATTATTATTATTATTATTATTATTATTTATTAACTTAACTTCTAGAATAATATATTTTTCATAAACTAAATATACATAAGGACATTTATATATTTATTTATTTAACAAAAATGCATCATAACTAATTATTTTATTTTAAGGCAATAATAACAAAAATAATACCAACAAAATAACCCAACTATCAAACCATACTTGACTACTATGTAATATCAGAAAGCAAGACCACCACAACAATGACTGACTATCATGACCAAGCTGACAACACTAATAGGGTACACAACCGGATACTCATCTTCTTCAAGGATGATGGTTAAGCTAGGGGACCATATGTTATCTCCATTCAACAACTTCTATTGGTATGAAGGCACACTCAGACCTACCAGTTCAGGTGGAGTCGATATCTGATACCTGCAACCTGCAGCAAACAAAAGTGTTGAATACATACATATAATCATCCAAGCAGACACATAGTGATAGGGAATCGCAGCATAGTAGGGTACTCATTATGAGTAATACTACACTATCCCTTCACAAAACACATGACAAGTATCCACATTAAACAAATTCATTAGTAACTAAACAACCAGATAATACATAGATAGATAATCACATTAATCACGTAGTAAAACTAATTAACATAATCAATTAATCCATGACTAATTACAACTTAGGCAGAATGTACTAATCATAAAGTATCAATAGTGTCATCATAGTAAAAATCAATGAGTGTCATCAACTACATCAAAACAGTTAACTTGCCACCAACATTTCTAACATACCCTAAGTATTCTGAGTATCTTACCTTCATCTTCATGCTCCTTAGCCTGACCACCTACTCATCCAAGGTGAGAATGGAGGGAAACTACGTCCTCCCCCCCTAAAACTTGACTTCCTCTTGGAAGTCATAGACTAGGGTGGAAACATAACATATTAGTCTTACAACTTTCTATTGCCTAGATTAAAGCTGACCGATTTCATAAAAGCAAAATACACTAATTTGCCTATGGAAGGAATTTATCTCATAAATTTATATACTCTATTTAAAACATAATCTACCCTTCTAGTTTTCAGTGTCTCAATAGTAACATGATCAAAACTTCCATTTCAAATATGATTCCATAGTACATAACCACTCAAACTCCTTACATATTAGCATTAACACCCATCAATTTCTTTTTGAACAAGGAAAACATTGCACCCTTTAAGTCTTAACTAGTATAAATTCTCATATCATAAACATGGAAAGTATTCAGTTTCGAATGTACCTCCATTACAATTCCTTTTCCAGTTGGCTGTTAAGCAATCAATACATTAGAATGCTACATTTTCACAGAATAACAAAATAATTATGCACATAAAGTACACACTTTCCACTAGATCTCAAAACATATTCAACAAAAAAAATCATGATTTTTCACCTTTCTTTCGAAGCATGCAAACACAATTTATCATTTCATAAGTACAATTTTCTTAATTTACCAAATATTCTCACATACACCTGAATTCACATCATCGAGAATCATCTCACAAGGCTACACAAGGGTCCATTTGGATACCGAAAAGTAGCATACTAATCCATGAGCCAAGAGCCAAAATCCATCTCACATAATCCATTCCTCACACTCAGTGACCTATTGGTGTTATGCCACACTCACAAGATGAGACCATCCAAGAAAGCCATAATGACCTCTCTCTTGTTGTATAAGGTTGTTAGCCTCTAGGAGATAGTCATCACACATAGGTGGGTAGTGGATCCTAGTTGTATAACAGCCTCACATACCCCTATCCTCAAGGTTCCCTATGTCTACTTCCTCGCCTACACTCACCAAGTCTGCCTCATGCGTCCTTGGAGATGAATCACAATACGACACATGGACGACATACAAAACAATACGAGTAACTAGTTTAGCCACCAAAGTCATAAAGAAAAAAAAAAATTATTTTCAACAATAAAGTATGAAATACATGCAATTTTTAATAGTAAATCAAATGTAACCACAAGGGCTACAAGAAAATAAGATCACAAGGTGTGGCTAAACCATCATAATCAAATATAAGCAAAGTGTTGGCCTTCACAATTAGTAGAAAATCATTAATAACTATAAAGGAAATACACAATCTTCAAAATTGCATTGTACAACACTGTGTGACTAGATACTAGCCACCAAATGAGGAAGGAGGGAACAACGTCAGGTTATAGCAGTAGCTCTCATGTGGTGCGAAGTGAGCATTCCATCCACATGGCTTAGAGTGTAGTCCTCAGCTACACCCTACATCGCATGGACTAGCCAAGTGGCCTGCACACTCCTTGGCTACCTACATGGAATGTGCACCTCAGCCACATCTTGCATTGCGTCTCAGTGTGGCATGGTCATACGCCAGCCAGAGAAGGCATGTACTGGTCATATACTGCATGGCAGTGTGTCTGTGGCTCCACAGAAGTAGGCATGTGCAAAACACACCCCGCATAGTGACACCTCATGGAAAAAGCACACACAGGTACTCACCATAGCCAGAGGTATACATGGCTAGGACATACCCATATGCTAACTAACCCAAACACTATCAAAAGCAAACATGAGTATCCCTCTACAAGTGTGTGTGGCCCCATTATGCCCATCATACAAGTAGGCTATCATAGCACAATCTTATAGTGCACCTTCACATGTCTATGCCCATGGCATCATGTCCTCGAGCCCAGCTCGCTACCATCAGCAACACATCATCATCACCATCACTGTGTTAGAACATTAGTGGAGTGTGGCATCATACCTATTGCATCATGTTAGAACATATGCAAATATGGACTCTATCTCAACATGGGTAACAAAACTCCCTCCACATGCTAGACCTCAAAATATACATGGGGCACATGGCCTCACTTGGGTTATCCATGTAGGTCCTAGACCCTGACCCCCAAGTGACGAAACATGTCATCACATAGTTCCAGTTGGGTTGTCCATGTAGGTCTAGACCTTGGCCCCCAACTGACAACTCATGTTGTATACCATACCTTTCATAAAGACAAGGTAGATGATCATCCAAGAAATACCATCCAGATGCTCAAGAACTATGGGGATTAGGCTAACACTTATGGATCAAGTACCTTGATCCATCATAAGGGGAAGTAGTGAGTACGTTTCCTTAGGTTCGGTTGAGCGAGGGAACTCTGTGCCATCATAAGCGTACGCTACACACTCCATCCAAGGAACTTTGTGGCTGCTACTACCCCTTCATAGACTGAGGTACTAGAGAACCAAAAGAAGAGAATCTATGAATCTAACTTTTGGCTACTTTTTTATATATACATTTTCAACCACACAAGGGTTGGCCCTCAATCAGGTAATAAACATACAAACACACATAATGGTATGGTTAATACCACACCAAAAATACACACATTCCGCATGGATGGGTACCTAGTATCACCATTCCATGGGCACACAAAGCATGTACGGGGTATTCACAACACTTAATCAATGCATAGTTACTAGTTTCTCACATTTATAAGGGAAGATTACATTTACATACACAATACCATTACTACTATAAGTACATTTATTTCCATAACCAATGTGATTCCTTTTGTAATATCATAACCTTACTTGTTATCCACTTCCTTTTTCCATTTTCCTTTGACTCTACTTTTTCTACATTTCACATGATGCTGAAAGTCCATATCATGATTAGCAATCCAATACATCAAACTGGATATTTAGATCAAAGCATGGTATCCTATACAAGAGTTCCTATGCATAAGAAGTATTACTGTAACTAAATATGGGCGACAACATTAACCAAAGATCCCAGTGCTGAAACCTGGCTCTAATACCAAATGTAATGCCTCACCATACAACCCTAAAGATAAGTTTAACTAAGCAATAAAAAGGGAGAAATACTTTTTTTTTACATAGAAGTAATGATAACAAAACATAACATAGACTAATATCAACAAGTTAAACTAGCATCTCTAGGGATTACATAGTTGCATTATTGAAATTAAACAATAATCAACAACATACATACTTTATTCAAATAACTCAAACTAACAACTTGATTACATCATCAAATACATACATCAACATCTTTGCAATAATGTTTACAAGTGCAGAATAATTTATCTTACAAGAGGAATTACATAATTTCTATGATACAAAAGCTCTTTCTTTTTGAATACATCAAATTACATAATGAGTTCCACTGAAACACAGGTCTAGATACAAATAGTACAATTGTCTATCTTCAAAGATAGGTGCAAATCTAGAAACATGAGAGATACAACTTCTTTACACATGAGCCACGGTGCCAGAAAACTAATGGAATAAAGCACAACCACCCAACCATGTGCAATCCTAAGGTCCACCTCCCATGCTAGGAGATAACAATAAGGTCCCATAAAAACAAATCAAGAAAGATAGTAGATTAATAGGTACAAGGACTACACATGACTCCAAAATAACACCAATCAATAAGGACATCACAAGTAACTCAAACATCACTTTTAGAGGCATTCACAAAACAAAGCAGAGAACACAACTAGAGAATGCTAGACTGCAATAGGGATGAGTGTCATCGCATGGGTTACCCTGACAGTCTCTAGCTAGAAGTCGGCCCCCATCTATGGTTACCCTGACAGTATCTCACTAGATGTTGGCCCCATAGAGTGACACATGCAGAATCAACATTCCTTTCATGAGGACAAGGAAGTTGATTTTGCCAACCACGTCCTTCTCATCTCATCCTTACCCTGAACAAGAACTATAGGCATGAGCGAGGCATCCAATTATCTTGATTAGTGTGAAAACTACCCAACCCTCTAAATTTATTATTAAGTTATCATTGGATTAACAACTTCCAATGGGTTACCCTGACAAGCCTCTTTGGGCATTGACCCCACATTGAAAGCCACTCCCCCTTCATTGCATCTAGATTCTCAAAGCCCAAAACAAAACCCAAGCATGAACTATCACATTTCTCATCACGATACATTTACAACACAAAATATAAATCATTTCACATTACACAAAGCAAGGCATTACCCATCTTGCATAGTTATCATAACCACACGAATCCATATACAAAGGGTTGTCAACATATAACCAATACATATTCAACCATTAGTAAGATTACATAATCACAGTAGTCATACACATGACTACCCCTCTTGGCCTTTAGAATCAACTTTTTGACACACTAAACACTATCGTCTCACATCACGTTCACTCTCAAATACACATCATCACCTAATAGACCAAACTATGATCCTTCATAAATAACTCAAATACAACACCACAATTACAACATATGACATAATGCACTAATTATAGGTCTTGAAGAATGTAACATTGATTGAATCATGATCAATCATCTAACAATTATAAAGTAAATCTTCCTCAACAATATAGAACTATCATTTTCCAACCACTAGTAATAGTTACTTTTAGGATCATAAGATATAAGAGTCCATGAGTAACAATATTTTAACTAATAGTTCCCAAGACTTATGTTAATTTCATTTAATTAAAATGACTGTGAACAAACTACAAATAATTCTAAGGCATACAAATTAAATACAACAATTATTTACACTATTTACATTGATGTAGATTTCATTAATAATATAGATAATTGTAAATAATATTAAATATAACTGTAAAAGCAAGGCTAAAAGCCTATAATATTAGAATGCTATAAATATCTTACACTAGTTAGAATCACAAGAAACCAAAATTGAAGCTACAATGAAAGAACATTATTCTAAGGTTAGCTTGAGAGGAAACAAATACAAAATAATAAAACATTCATACAGATCTAAAATCTTCATCAAATCTACCACACTTTTAACCACATGCATAAGATAGGATTATCACAAAATGAATTTGTTGAGAAGCCTTTAGAAGCTACCAACAATGTAAAATGTGAAAGCATAGACAAAGCATGCAGACTGATTGGATGGAATGCCTCAAAGAGAGTCATATGATAGAAGTCAATGATTGTAGGATATGCACAAAATGAATTTGTTAAAAAATCTTAGAGAAACCCAACTCAAAAAACTAAATTTATGGCTAACGCAACAAACTACTAAAACAAAGATGAAATGGCTGAGGTAGACAGTCACAAAACATTCATATCTCTAAAACGACAAACTAGGTATAGATAATTTTTTGATATGATTTATATAACTAGGTCATGCAACATATATAAAAAATTTAGAGGAACCTAATTTGTAAAACAAAATTTATAGCTAACACAACAGCCTACTAAAACAGAGACAAAATGGCAGAGAGGTAGATAGTCACAAAACATTCATATCTCCAAAAATACAAATTGGGTGTGGACAATATTTTTAGATATGATTTAGACAATTAAGTCGTACACAATATATAAAAAATTTAGAGGAACACAATTCGTAAAACAAATATTACGGCTAATGTAACAGCCTGCTAAAATAGAGACGAAATGGCTGAGAGGTAGATAGTCACAAAACATTCATATCTCCAAAGCAACACACTGAGTATGGACAATTTATGGATATGATTTAGATAGCTAGGTCTTGCACCATATATAAAAAATTTAGAGGAACCCAGTTCGTAAAAAGAAAGTTATTGTTGATGCAATAGATTTCTAAAATAGAGATGGAATGGCTGAGAGGTAGACAATCACATCAATTGGTGATTCCTAGAAATGCAATGATATAGACATGCACAATTGGATCTGATAACAAGGTTTCTAACCTCTCAAAAAAATTAAAATCAACAAGAAAAATTATAAATTAATATTTGCTTCAATAGAAAAATGAGACAGAAATTAGAACCAAAGGTACCTGATTTTGCTTGCTTGACTAGGCTAAAGATTCGACACCGAGTTCAACTGCTGCAAGCACAAACTAGTCTATCCCCAAAAATTCCATCTTCTGAAGATTGTTATGAGAGAGAAATCCCCCCTAAATACAACATAAAAACTCCCTATTTAGAGAAATAAATCCACTAAAATCTTCCAGAAGTTCCCCCCCACAAGAGGCAATAACTCCTGCATGAACAATATCTTACAGTTTGCTATTTTTAACATTTTACAACCAAACCAAGATAAATATATTTTATGGCAACACATAAATATTATTTATTTTTTTTATCTCTAGTTGCAATTATATTTATTATTATTATTATTTATTAATTTAACTTCTAGAATAATATATTTTTCATAAACTAAATTTACATAAGGACATTTATATATTTATTTATTTAGCAAAAATGCTTCATAACTAATTAGTTTATTTTAAGGCAACAATAACCAAAACAATACCAAGAAAATAACCCAACTGTCAAAACCATACTTGACTACTATGCAAGATCAGAAAGTAAGACCACTGCAACAATGACTCACTATCATGACCAAGCTGACAAAACTGACAGGGTACACAACTGGACACTCATCCTTTTCAAGGATGATAGCTAGGCTACAGGACCATATGTTATCTGCATTCAACAACTTCCATTGGTATGAAGGCACACTAAGAACTACCAATTCAGGTGGAGTTGATGCCTGGTACCTGCAACCTGCAGCAAACAAAAGTGTCAAATACATACATATAATCATCTAAGCAGGCACATAGTGACAGGGAATCGCAGCATATTAGGGTACTCATTATGAGTAATACTACACTATCCCTTCACAAAACACATCACAAGTATCCACATTAAACAAATTCATTAGTAACTAAACATAGGCTAAACATGAACATAGGCTAAACAACCAAAAACTTTAAAATGACTAACATTAGGCTTTTTCTCATACCAAGCTTCATACGAAGTCATCATGTCAAGTGTACTAGTGGGACTCTGATTAAGAATATATACTACTATAGCAACTGCATCTCCCCAAAAAGAATTTCTTAATCCCTTTGTTTGTAGCATACTCCATGCCATTTCACCCACTGTACGATTCTTCCTTTCAACTATACGTTTTTGTTGAGGTGTGTAGGCAATGGTGAGTTGCCTTCTGATGCCATGCATATCACAATAATCTTGAAAGGCTCTTGAACACAATTCTCCTCCATGATCAGTCCTTAAGAATTTGATTTTGCATCATTTTTATTTTTTCACAAGGTCTTTAAACCTCTTGAATGTATCAAGGGCTTCATCCTTGGTCTTCAAGAAATAAACCCAACACTTTCGTGAGTAATCATCAATAAAAGTGATAAAATATGATGACTTACCCAAACTCTTTGTTTGCATAGGACCACAAATATCTGAGTGAACAATCGAAGTGGATGATGGGCCTTCCATGCATTGCCCTTTAAAAATTTCTTCCTTATATGCTTTCCTTTAGCACAACCTTCACAAATTTCCTTGTGCTCTTCAACCTTAGGCAACCTAGAAACGAATACATTTGATTTTAGAATCTTCAAACTATGAAAATTTAAATTCCCATACCTGAGATGCCAAACCAACTTGTATCCTCATATGCCATATTGGCAAGGCTGCTGTTATGTTCACCAAACTTCAATGGGAACATCCTATTCTTTGTCATAGGCACAACTGTAACCACTCTATTGCCTTGATTCTAATCATAAATTATACATTGCTGATTTTCAAATACAACTTTATAATTCTTCTCACATAATTGTCCAACACTCAACAAATTATGCTTTAACTATGGAGTGTAATAAATGTCTTTAGTACTCTTCATACCTTCTTTTGTATGGACTTCCATGGCTCCTTTTGCAGCAACCTCCAATGGTTTGTCATAAAATTTAACAGCTAAATTGAACAGTTTATGTGTTTAGCTGTTAAATTTTATGTATTGTTTTCCCTCTCCTCTAATTCTTTACATTGGATTGATGCAACCAATTCAAGGGGTTGCATATTTTGTCACTAACAATCCTATGTTGATATTTTAGATATAATTACAAAATCCTACAAAGAGAGTCATCATTGTGTCTAGATGGATCATTGCCACATGGCATGGATACTTCTAATATACCATATGGGTAAGTCCATGGAAATGGGGAACTTAATTGTCTATTTTTAAAAATTAAAAACAACAAAACCTAAATTTTGTTAAATTATTCTAAATACCTATGGTCAAAATTAAAAAATGATTTAATAACATGAAAGTATAGTTTCTAAACTACTAAAATTTACGGAAAATAGTGAAGGCTTACCATGCCACACTAGTGTGCAAGACATACCTGCTATCCAAAATGAGATATAAGAGATTGGAGAGGTCTAGTTTAAGGTGCATACAATAATGTGAAAGTGAATAGGTGTCCAAGATGGCTAAAACCTAGAATTTAGGTAATATTACTCACTTGGCAAATCCCAGGGGCCAAACTTACAAAGATCCAAATCTGTAATAATTGAGAGAGGCAGCAGAGACGAAGAGATCTTGCTCTGGAGGTCGTGAGTGATGAGCTCTTCATCAGTGGGGTGAAATATGAAGCTCGCAGGTAGCTGCAAATGACTTCATAGTCATAACAAATGATTTTTAAATTATTGGGTAGAGCTAGAGGGATTAAAACATTGGTGCCCCAAACCTCCAAAGCCGTAGTATTTTTCAAAAACTTCAGGGTAAGTATGCATTGTTGAAAAGTGATGTCGAAGAGAACTTCTATTCTACTCTGGCTTCCAAATTGGCATTCACTATGCATCGCCATGCTGCAGTTCATTAACCACCATGCTCAGTTCTATTTTTAGACTATTAGTTTAGATTCAATTTGTTTTAGTTTTGCTTAGCTATTGTAGTTGTGCGAATAAACTTCTATTTTTAGTGTAGCAGTTTGAAAGGCAATTTTAATTGAAATTAGCATGCTTTTGTATTTGTTCTCTTGTTTCCTTTCATCAAATAATAAATGTAATGGACAAACTATTGTTTTTCCTTAGTCTTCAGGTTGTTTACTTGATGTAACGATCTATTCTTACAGGTTGCAAACTCTATTTATTTGTAGCTAGCATAGTATTTTGTAAGTTCCAATAAACTATTTTGTAATAGTCATTCAGTCTGATAAATAATACAAGATTTCAATTTAGAGGTGTTCACTGGATTGACCAATGAGTGTTCTATGGATTTTTAAAAGTCTGTAAGAATTATTATTTGTCTCTTTAATTCCTATTTCTTCTATTATGATTATTTGAATTCAATTAGTTGGTTAAGGGGATAGGGTTGTTTCAGAATCTACATTTGGTATTAGAGCAAGTATTTTTTTTTGGTTAAAGACTTAGTGGTTGGAATTTCACCAAAGGTTTATCATGTCGAAATCTAACTTCTTGCCCATTCTAGAATTTGATGGAAATTAGTATGATTAATGGTACATCAAAAATGATGAGATTTTTGATAGGAAAATATTTGTGGGAGATTGTTGAATCAGGTTATATAGAGCCAACTAATTGGAATTCCCTCATAGCCAATGATAAAATAGCTAAGAAGGAGGCTAAGAAGAAGAATGTTGAAGCCTTATTTCATATTCAAATAGCTCTAGATAAAAGCCTATTTATGAGAATTGCAAGAGAAAAGATAGTTGAGGATGACTAGAAGACTCTAAAAGAAGCTTACCAAGGTAGTGATCAAGTCAAAGTTGTCAAGTTACAAACATTGAAGAGAGAATTTGAGAATTTGAAGATGCAAGAAGTTGAAAGTGTGAGTACCTATTGTGTCAGAGTAAAATATGTGGTCACTAGGATGGCTACACTTAGTGAAATTGTCAACAATGAGGTTGTGATCAAAAAGGTGTTGAGGACTCTTACACCAGGGTGGAATCATGCTGTCATAATCATAGAAGAAAGTAAGAATTTGTCTACCCTTACATTTGATCACCTAGTTGGATCTTTGATGTCTCATGAAGAAAGATTGAGAGATTCATTTGGAGATAGTGATGAGAAAGCCTTTTCCTCCAAATTACAAATCACAAAGAATGAAGATGCCAATAGTAGCACCAAAAGCAATCAATGCCAAGGTAGAGGTCAAAATCAAAATCATTCAAGAGGAAATATAGGTAGAGGTAGTTCACGAGGAAGAGGTGGTTCAAGAGGAAGAGGTAGAGGCTGATTTGATAAAAGAAATGTCCAATGTTACCATTATAATAGGTATGGCTACTTTGAAAGGGATTGCAAATTAAAAGAAGGTAAAATTTTTCATTATGCTCAAGAAGGTGATGAGAATCCTCCAAATCATTTATTTTTATCCTATGCCAAAGTTGAAAATAATAGTAAAGATGTTTGGTATTTAGATTTTGGATGTTCAAACCATATGTTAGAAAATGAGAAGTTGTTTTAAACAATGGATGAAAGTTTGAAATTCATGATCCAGCTTGGTGGTGACAAACCATTGGAGGTTGCTGCAAAAGGAGCCATGGAAGTCCATACAAAAGAAGGTATGAAGAGTACTAAAGACATTTATTACACTCCATAGTTAAAGCATAATTTGTTGAGTGTTGGACAATTATGTGAGAAGAATTATAAAGTTGTATTTGAAAATCAGCAATGTATAATTTATGATTAGAATCAAGGCAATAGAGTGGTTACAGTTGTGCCTATGACAAAGAATAGGATGTTCCCATTGAAGTTTGGTGAACATAACAGTAGCCTTGCCAATATGGCATATGAGGATACAAGTTGGTTTGGCATCTCAGGTATGGGAATTTAAATTTTCATAGTTTGAAGATTCTAAAATCAAATGTATTCGTTTCTAGGTTGCCTAAGGTTGAAGAGCACAAGGAAATTTGTGAAGGTTGTGCTAAAGGAAAGCATATAAGGAAGAAATTTTTAAAGGGCAATGCATGGAAGGCCCATCATCCACTTCGATTGTTCACTCAGATATTTGTGGTCCTATGCAAACAAAGAGTTTGGGTAAGTCATCATATTTTATCACTTTTATTGATGATTACTCACGAAAGTGTTGGGTTTATTTCTTGAAGACCAAGGATGAAGCCCTTGATACATTCAAGAGGTTTAAAGACCTTGTGAAAAAATAAAAACGATGCAAAATCAAATTCTTAAGGACTGATCATGGAGGAGAATTGTGTTCAAGAGCCTTTCAAGATTATTGTGATATGCATGGCATCAGAAGGCAACTCACCATTGCCTACACACCTCAACAAAAACGTATAGTTGAAAGGAAGAATCGTACAGTGGGTGAAATGGCATGGAGTATGCTACAAACAAAGGGATTAAGAAATTCTTTTTGGGGAGATGCAGTTGCTATAGTAGTATATATTCTTAATCAGAGTCCCACTAGTACACTTGACATGATGACTTCGTATGAAGCTTGGTATGAGAAAAAGCCTAATGTTAGTCATTTCAAAGTTTTTGGTTGTTTAGCCTATGTTCATGTTCCTTATCAAAAGAGACAAAAGTTATTTATCAAAAGAGAAATATATTTTTTTTAAATAAAAGTAATCATAACAAAACAAAACATAGACTAATATGAACAAGTTAAACTAGCGTCTCTAGGGATTACACAGCTGCATTATTGAAATTAAACAATAATCAACAACATACATAGTTTATTCAAATAACTCAAACTAACAACTTGATTATATCATCAGATACATACATCAACATATTTACAATAATGTTTACAAGTGTAGAATAGTTTATCTTACAAGAGGAATTACATAATTTTTATGATACAAAAACTTTTCTTTCTAAATACATCAAATTACATAATGAGTTCTACTGATAAATAGGTCTAGATACAAATAGTACAATTATTTGTCTTCAAATACAGGTGCAAATCTAGAAGCATGAGAGATACAACTTCTTTACACACAAGCCATGGTGCCAAAAAACTAATGGAATAAAGCACAACCACCTGACTATGTGCAACCCTAAGGTCCACCCCCATGCTAGGAGATAACAATAAGGTCCCACAAGAAAACAATCAAGAAAGATAGTAGATTAATAGGTGCAAGGACTATACATGACTCCAAAATAACACCAGTCAATAAGGGCATCACAAGTAACTCAAACATCACTTCCAGAGGCATTCACAAAACAAAGGGGAGAACACAATTAGAGAATGCTAGACTATAGTAGGGATAAGTGTCACTGCATTGTCCTAGCATGGGTTACCCTGATAGTTTCTAGCTAGATGTTGGCCCCCATCTATGGTTACCCTGATAGTCTCTCTCTAGATGTTAGCCCCATAGGGTGACACATGTGGAATCAACATTCTTTTCATGAGGACAAGGAAGTTGATTTTGCCAACCATGGCCATCTCATCTCATCCTTAGCCTAAACGAGCACTACATGCATGAGTGAGACATCCAATTATCTTGATTAGTGTGAAAACTACCCAACCCTCTAAATTTATTATTAAGTTATCAATGGATTAACAACTTCCAATGGGTTACCCTAACAAGCCACTTTAGGCGTTGACCCCACATTGAAAGCCACTCCCCCTTCACTGCATCTAGATTCTCAAAGCCCAAAACAAAACCTAAGCATGAACTATCACATTTCTCATTGTGATACATTTACAACACAAAATATACATCATTTTATATTACACAGAGCAAGGCATTACCCATCTTGCATAGTTATCATAACCACACAAATCCATAAATAAAGGGGAGTCAATATATAACCAATACATATTCAACCATTAGTAAGATTACATAATCACAAGAGTTATACACACGACTACCCCTCTTGGCCTCTGGAATCAAATTTTCCAAATGACATAAACACTTGACACACTACACACTATGATCTCACATAACATTCACTCTCGAATGCACATCATAACCTAATAGACCAAACTAAGATCCTTCATCAATACTTCAAATACAACACCACAATTGCAACATATGACATAATGCACTAATTATAGGTCTTGAAGAATGTAACATTAATTGAATCATAGTCAATCATTTAACAATCATAAAGTAAATCTTCCTCAAGAATATAGAACTATCATATTCCAACCACTAGTAATAGTTACTTTAGGATCATAAGATATAAAAGTCCACGAGTAACAATATTTTAACTAATAGTTCCCAAGACTTATGTTAATTTCATTTAATTAAAATGACTGTGAACAAATTGTAAATAACTCCAAGGCATACAAATTAAATACAACAATTATTTACACTATTTACATTGATGTAGATTTCATTAATAATATAGATAATTGTAAATATTATTAAATGTAACTATAAAAGCAAGGCTAAAAGCCTATAATATTAGAATGCTATAAATATCTTACACTAGTTTGAATCACAAGATACCAAACCCGAAGCTACAATGAAAGAACATTATTCCAAGATTAGCTTGAGAGGAAAGGAATATAGAACAATAAAACATTCCTATAGATCTAACTTCTTCATCAAATCTACCACACTTTTAACCACATGCATAAGATAGGATTATCACAAAATGAATTTGTTGAGAAGGCTTTAGAAGCTACAAACAATGTAAAATGTGAAAGAATAGACAGAGCATGCAGAATGATTGATGGAATGCCTCAAAGAGAGTCATATGATGGAAAGAAATGATTGTAGGGTATTCACAAAATACATTTGTTAAAAAATCTTAGAGAAACCCAATTCAAAAAACTAAAGTTATGGCTAACGCAACAGACTGCTAAAACATAGACGAAATGGCTGAGGTAGACAGTCAAAAAACATTTATATCTTCAAAAGGACAAACTAGGTATGGATAATTTTTGGATATAATTTATACAACTAGGTCATACACCATATATCAAAAACTTAGAGAAGCCCAGTTTGAAAAACGAAAGTTATGGCTAACGTAACAACCTACTAAAACAGAGATGAAATGGTTGAGAGGTAGATAGTCAAAAAACATTCATATCTCTGAAAGGGCAAACTGGGTATGGACAATTTTTGGATATAATTTATATACTTAGGTTATACAACATATATCAAAAAATTATAGGAACCCAGTTCGTAAAAAAAGTTAAAGATAATACAACAGCCTGCTAAAATAGAGACGAAATGGTTAAGAGGTAGACAACCACAAAACATTCATATCTCGAAAATGACGAACTAGGTATGGACAATTTTTTGATATGATTTAGATAACTAGGTTGTACACCATATATAATTTTTTTTGAGGAACCCTACTCATAAAACAAAAGTTATGGCTAATGCAATAGCTTGCTAAAACAGAGATGAAATGGTTGAGAGGTAGACAGTCACATCAATCGTTGATTCTCAGAAATGCAATGATACATACATGCACAATTGGATCTGATAACAAGGTTTCTAACCTCTCAAGAAAATTACAATCAACAAGCAAAATTACAAATCAAATATTTGCGTCAACAGAAAAATGAGACAGAAATTAGAACCAAAGGAACCTAATTTTGCTTGCTTGATTGGGCTAAAGATTCGATGCCAGGTTCAATTGTTGCAGCCACAAACAACTCTCTCCCCAAAAATTCCATCTACTGAAGATTGTTATGAGAGAGAAATCACCCCCTAAATATAGCCCAAAAACTCCCTATTTAGAGAAAGCAATCCCCTAAAATCTTCCAGAAGTTTCCCCCCCACAAGAGGCAATAACTCCTGCACGAACAATATCTTACAGTTTGCTATTTTTAACATTTTACAACTAGACCAAGATAAATATATTTTATGGAAACACATAAATATTATTTATTTATTTATCTCTAGTTGCAATTACATTTATTACCATTATTATTATTATTATTATTATTATTATTATTATTATTATTATTATTTATTAACTTAACTTCTAGAATAATATATTTTTCATAAACTAAATTTACATAAGGACATTTATATATTTATTTATTTAACAAAAATGCATCATAACTAATTATTTTATTTTAAGGCAATAATAACAAAAATAATACCAACAAAATAACCCAACTATCAAACCATACTTGACTACTATGTAATATCAGAAAGCAAGACCACCACAACAATGACTGACTATCATGACCAAGCTGACAACACTAATAGGGTACACAACCGGATACTCATCTTCTTCAAGGATGATGGTTAAGCTAGGGGACCATATGTTATCTCCATTCAACAACTTCTATTGGTATGAAGGCACACTCAGACCTACCAGTTCAGGTGGAGTCGATATCTGATACCTGCAACCTGCAGCAAACAAAAGTGTTGAATACATACATATAATCATCCAAGCAGACACATAGTGATAGGGAATCGTAGCATAGTAGGGTACTCATTATGAGTAATACTACACTATCCCTTCACAAAACACATGACAAGTATCCACATTAAACAAATTCATTAGTAACTAAACAACCAGATAATACATAGATAGATAATCACATTAATCACGTAGTAAAACTAATTAACATAATCAATTAATCCATGACTAATTACAACTTAAGCAGAATGTACTAATCATAAAGTATCAATAGTGTCATCATAGTAAAAATCAATGAGTGTCATCAACTACATCAAAACAGTTAACTTGCCACCAACATTTCTAACATACCCTAAGTATTCTGAGTATCTTACCTTCATCTTCATGCTCCTTAGCCTAACCACCTACTCATCCAAGGTGAGAATGGAGGGAAACTACGTCCTCCCCCCCTAAAACTTGACTTCCTCTTGGAAGTCATAGACTAGGGTGGAAACATAACATATTAGTCTTACAACTTTCTATTGCCTAGATTAAAGCTGACCGATTTCATAAAAGCAAAATACACTAATTTGCCTATGGAAGGAATTTATCTCATAAATTTATATACTCTATTTAAAACATAATCTACCCTTCTAGTTTTCAGTGTCTCAATAGTAACATGATCAAAACTTCCATTTCAAATATGATTCCATAGTACATAACCACTCAAACTCCTTACATATTAGCATTAACACCCATCAATTTCTTTTTGAACAAGGAAAACATTGCACCCTTTAAGTCTTAACTAGTATAAATTCTCATATCATAAACATGGAAAGTATTCAGTTTCGAATGTACCTCCATTACAATTCCTTTTCCAGTTGGCTGTTAAGCAATCAATACATTAGAATGCTACATTTTCACAGAATAACAAAATAATTATGCACATAAAGTACACACTTTCCACTAGATCTCAAAACATATTCAACAAAAAAAATCATGATTTTTCACCTTTCTTTCGAAGCATGCAAACACAATTTATCATTTCATAAGTACAATTTTCTTAATTTACCAAATATTCTCACATACACCTGAATTCACATCATCGAGAATCATCTCACAAGGCTACACAAGGGTCCATTTGGATACCGAAAAGTAGCATACTAATCCATGAGCCAAGAGCCAAAATCCATCTCACATAATCCATTCCTCACACTCAGTGACCTATTGGTGTTATGCCACACTCACAAGATGAGACCATCCAAGAAAGCCATAATGACCTCTCTCTTGTTGTATAAGGTTGTTAGCCTCTAGGAGATAGTCATCACACATAGGTGGGTAGTGGATCCTAGTTGTATAACAGCCTCACATACCCCTATCCTCAAGGTTCCCTATGTCTACTTCCTCGCCTACACTCACCAAGTCTGCCTCATGCGTCCTTGGAGATGAATCACAATACGACACATGGACGACATACAAAACAATACGAGTAACTAGTTTAGCCACCAAAGTCATAAAGAAAAAAAAAAATTATTTTCAACAATAAAGTATGAAATACATGCAATTTTTAATAGTAAATCAAATGTAACCACAAGGGCTACAAGAAAATAAGATCACAAGGTGTGGCTAAACCATCATAATCAAATATAAGCAAAGTGTTGGCCTTCACAATTAGTAGAAAATCATTAATAACTATAAAGGAAATACACAATCTTCAAAATTGCATTGTACAACACTGTGTGACTAGATACTAGCCACCAAATGAGGAAGGAGGGAACAACGTCAGGTTATAGCAGTAGCTCTCATGTGGTGCGAAGTGAGCATTCCATCCACATGGCTTAGAGTGTAGTCCTCAGCTACACCCTACATCGCATGGACTAGCCAAGTGGCCTGCACACTCCTTGGCTACCTACATGGAATGTGCACCTCAGCCACATCTTGCATTGCGTCTCAGTGTGGCATGGTCATACGCCAGCCAGAGAAGGCATGTACTGGTCATATACTGCATGGCAGTGTGTCTGTGGCTCCACAGAAGTAGGCATGTGCAAAACACACCCCGCATAGTGACACCTCATGGAAAAAGCACACACAGGTACTCACCATAGCCAGAGGTATACATGGCTAGGACATACCCATATGCTAACTAACCCAAACACTATCAAAAGCAAACATGAGTATCCCTCTACAAGTGTGTGTGGCCCCATTATGCCCATCATACAAGTAGGCTATCATAGCACAATCTTATAGTGCACCTTCACATGTCTATGCCCATGGCATCATGTCCTCGAGCCCAGCTCGCTACCATCAGCAACACATCATCATCACCATCACTGTGTTAGAACATTAGTGGAGTGTGGCATCATACCTATTGCATCATGTTAGAACATATGCAAATATGGACTCTATCTCAACATGGGTAACAAAACTCCCTCCACATGCTAGACCTCAAAATATACATGGGGCACATGGCCTCACTTGGGTTATCCATGTAGGTCCTAGACCCTGACCCCCAAGTGACGAAACATGTCATCACATAGTTCCAGTTGGGTTGTCCATGTAGGTCTAGACCTTGGCCCCCAACTGACAACTCATGTTGTATACCATACCTTTCATAAAGACAAGGTAGATGATCATCCAAGAAATACCATCCAGATGCTCAAGAACTATGGGGATTAGGCTAACACTTATGGATCAAGTACCTTGATCCATCATAAGGGGAAGTAGTGAGTACGTTTCCTTAGGTTCGGTTGAGCGAGGGAACTCTGTGCCATCATAAGCGTACGCTACACACTCCATCCAAGGAACTTTGTGGCTGCTACTACCCCTTCATAGACTGAGGTACTAGAGAACCAAAAGAAGAGAATCTATGAATCTAACTTTTGGCTACTTTTTTATATATACATTTTCAACCACACAAGGGTTGGCCCTCAATCAGGTAATAAACATACAAACACACATAATGGTATGGTTAATACCACACCAAAAATACACACATTCCGCATGGATGGGTACCTAGTATCACCATTCCATGGGCACACAAAGCATGTACGGGGTATTCACAACACTTAATCAATGCATAGTTACTAGTTTCTCACATTTATAAGGGAAGATTACATTTACATACACAATACCATTACTACTATAAGTACATTTATTTCCATAACCAATGTGATTCCTTTTGTAATATCATAACCTTACTTGTTATCCACTTCCTTTTTCCATTTTCCTTTGACTCTACTTTTTCTACATTTCACATGATGCTGAAAGTCCATATCATGATTAGCAATCCAATACATCAAACTGGATATTTAGATCAAAGCATGGTATCCTATACAAGAGTTCCTATGCATAAGAAGTA
This sequence comes from Cunninghamia lanceolata, assembly GCA_027924645.1. Lineage (NCBI taxonomy): Eukaryota > Viridiplantae > Streptophyta > Pinopsida > Cupressales > Cupressaceae > Cunninghamia > Cunninghamia lanceolata. The sequence goes on from BSBN01001332.1 coordinate 3,164,515, forward strand.
TTACTGTAACTAAATATGGGCGACAACATTAACCAAAGATCCCAGTGCTGAAACCTGGCTCTAATACCAAATGTAATGCCTCACCATGCAACCCTAAAGATAAGTTTAACTAAGCAATAAAAAGGGAGAAATACTTTTTTTTTACATAGAAGTAATGATAACAAAACATAACATAGACTAATATCAACAAGTTAAACTAGCATCTCTAGGGATTACATAGTTGCATTATTGAAATTAAACAATAATCAACAACATACATACTTTATTCAAATAACTCAAACTAACAACTTGATTACATCATCAAATACATACATCAACATCTTTGCAATAATGTTTACAAGTGCAGAATAATTTATCTTACAAGAGGAATTACATAATTTCTATGATACAAAAGCTCTTTCTTTTTGAATACATCAAATTACATAATGAGTTCCACTGAAACACAGGTCTAGATACAAATAGTACAATTGTCTATCTTCAAAGATAGGTGCAAATCTAGAAACATGAGAGATACAACTTCTTTACACATGAGCCACGGTGCCAGAAAACTAATGGAATAAAGCACAACCACCCAACCATGTGCAATCCTAAGGTCCACCTCCCATGCTAGGAGATAACAATAAGGTCCCATAAAAACAAATCAAGAAAGATAGTAGATTAATAGGTACAAGGACTACACATGACTCCAAAATAACACCAATCAATAAGGACATCACAAGTAACTCAAACATCACTTTTAGAGGCATTCACAAAACAAAGCAGAGAACACAACTAGAGAATGCTAGACTGCAATAGGGATGAGTGTCATCGCATGGGTTACCCTGACAGTCTCTAGCTAGAAGTCGGCCCCCATCTATGGTTACCCTGACAGTATCTCACTAGATGTTGGCCCCATAGAGTGACACATGCAGAATCAACATTCCTTTCATGAGGACAAGGAAGTTGATTTTGCCAACCACGTCCTTCTCATCTCATCCTTACCCTGAACAAGAACTATAGGCATGAGCGAGGCATCCAATTATCTTGATTAGTGTGAAAACTACCCAACCCTCTAAATTTATTATTAAGTTATCATTGGATTAACAACTTCCAATGGGTTACCCTGACAAGCCTCTTTGGGCATTGACCCCACATTGAAAGCCACTCCCCCTTCATTGCATCTAGATTCTCAAAGCCCAAAACAAAACCCAAGCATGAACTATCACATTTCTCATCACGATACATTTACAACACAAAATATAAATCATTTCACATTACACAAAGCAAGGCATTACCCATCTTGCATAGTTATCATAACCACACGAATCCATATACAAAGGGTTGTCAACATATAACCAATACATATTCAACCATTAGTAAGATTACATAATCACAGTAGTCATACACATGACTACCCCTCTTGGCCTTTAGAATCAACTTTTTGACACACTAAACACTATCGTCTCACATCACGTTCACTCTCAAATACACATCATCACCTAATAGACCAAACTATGATCCTTCATAAATAACTCAAATACAACACCACAATTACAACATATGACATAATGCACTAATTATAGGTCTTGAAGAATGTAACATTAATTGAATCATGATCAATCATCTAACAATTATAAAGTAAATCTTCCTCAACAATATAGAACTATCATTTTCCAACCACTAGTAATAGTTACTTTTAGGATCATAAGATATAAGAGTCCATGAGTAACAATATTTTAACTAATAGTTCCCAAGACTTATGTTAATTTCATTTAATTAAAATGACTGTGAACAAACTACAAATAATTCTAAGGCATACAAATTAAATACAACAATTATTTACACTATTTACATTGATGTAGATTTCATTAATAATATAGATAATTGTAAATAATATTAAATATAACTGTAAAAGCAAGGCTAAAAGCCTATAATATTAGAATGCTATAAATATCTTACACTAGTTAGAATCACAAGAAACCAAAATTGAAGCTACAATGAAAGAACATTATTCTAAGGTTAGCTTGAGAGGAAACAAATACAAAATAATAAAACATTCATACAGATCTAAAATCTTCATCAAATCTACCACACTTTTAACCACATGCATAAGATAGGATTATCACAAAATGAATTTGTTGAGAAGCCTTTAGAAGCTACCAACAATGTAAAATGTGAAAGCATAGACAAAGCATGCAGACTGATTGGATGGAATGCCTCAAAGAGAGTCATATGATAGAAGTCAATGATTGTAGGATATGCACAAAATGAATTTGTTAAAAAATCTTAGAGAAACCCAACTCAAAAAACTAAATTTATGGCTAACGCAACAGACTACTAAAACAAAGATGAAATGGCTGAGGTAGACAGTCACAAAACATTCATATCTCTAAAACGACAAACTAGGTATAGATAATTTTTTGATATGATTTATATAACTAGGTCATGCAACATATATAAAAAATTTAGAGGAACCTAATTTGTAAAACAAAATTTATAGCTAACACAACAGCCTACTAAAACAGAGACAAAATGGCAGAGAGGTAGATAGTCACAAAACATTCATATCTCCAAAAATACAAATTGGGTGTGGACAATATTTTTAGATATGATTTAGACAATTAAGTCGTACACAATATATAAAAAATTTAGAGGAACACAATTCGTAAAACAAATATTACGGCTAATGTAACAGCCTGCTAAAATAGAGACGAAATGGCTGAGAGGTAGATAGTCACAAAACATTCATATCTCCAAAGCAACACACTGAGTATGGACAATTTATGGATATGATTTAGATAGCTAGGTCTTGCACCATATATAAAAAATTTAGAGGAACCCAGTTCGTAAAAAGAAAGTTATTGTTGATGCAATAGATTTCTAAAATAGAGATGGAATGGCTGAGAGGTAGACAATCACATCAATTGGTGATTCCTAGAAATGCAATGATATAGACATGCACAATTGGATCTGATAACAAGGTTTCTAACCTCTCAAAAAAATTAAAATCAACAAGAAAAATTATAAATTAATATTTGCTTCAATAGAAAAATGAGACAGAAATTAGAACCAAAGGTACCTGATTTTGCTTGCTTGACTAGGCTAAAGATTCGACACCGAGTTCAACTGCTGCAAGCACAAACTAGTCTATCCCCAAAAATTCCATCTTCTGAAGATTGTTATGAGAGAGAAATCCCCCCTAAATACAACATAAAAACTCCCTATTTAGAGAAATAAATCCACTAAAATCTTCCAGAAGTTCCCCCCCACAAGAGGCAATAACTCCTGCATGAACAATATCTTACAGTTTGCTATTTTTAACATTTTACAACCAAACCAAGATAAATATATTTTATGGCAACACATAAATATTATTTATTTTTTTTATCTCTAGTTGCAATTATATTTATTATTATTATTATTTATTAATTTAACTTCTAGAATAATATATTTTTCATAAACTAAATTTACATAAGGACATTTATATATTTATTTATTTAGCAAAAATGCTTCATAACTAATTAGTTTATTTTAAGGCAACAATAACCAAAACAATACCAAGAAAATAACCCAACTGTCAAAACCATACTTGACTACTATGCAAGATCAGAAAGTAAGACCACTGCAACAATGACTCACTATCATGACCAAGCTGACAAAACTGACAGGGTACACAACTGGACACTCATCCTTTTCAAGGATGATAGCTAGGCTACGGGACCATATGTTATCTGCATTCAACAACTTCCATTGGTATGAAGGCACACTAAGAACTACCAATTCAGGTGGAGTTGATGCCTGGTACCTGCAACCTGCAGCAAACAAAAGTGTCAAATACATACATATAATCATCTAAGCAGGCACATAGTGACAGGGAATCGCAGCATATTAGGGTACTCATTATGAGTAATACTACACTATCCCTTCACAAAACACATCACAAGTATCCACATTAAACAAATTCATTAGTAACTAAACAACTAGATAACACATAGATAGATAATCGCATTAATCACATAGTAAAACTAATTTACATAATCGATTAACCCATGACTGATCACAACCTAAGCATAATGTACTAATCATAAAGTATCAATAATGTCATCAACTACATCAAAATGGTTAACCTGCCATCAACATGTCTAACATACGCTAAGTATTTCGAGTATCTTACCTTCATCTTCATGCTCCTTAGCCCAACCACCTACTCATCCAAGGTGAGAATGGAGGGGCACTACACAAATTTATACTCCATATGTATGCTTCAACACAAGTGTTTACCACTCTTATCAGTTGATATATCTTACTTAAATTTTACATTGATTTACTTAACATAATTTACATGTTTATGTGTTTAGCTGTTAAATTTTATGTATTGTTTTCCCTCTCCTCTAATTCTTTACATTGGATTGATGCAACCAATTCAAGGGGTTGCATATTTTGTCACTAACAATCCTATGTTGATATTTTAGATATAATTACAAAATCCTACAAAGAGAGTCATCATTGTGTCTAGATGGATCATTGCCACATGGCATGGATACTTCTAATATACCATACGGGTAAGTCCATGGAAATGGGGAACTTAAGTGTCTATTTTTAAAATTAAAAACAACAAAACCTAAATTTTGTTAAATTATTCTAAATACCTATGGTCAAAATTAAAAAATGATTTAATAACATGAAAGTATAGTTTCTAAACTACTAAAATTTACGGAAAATAGTGAAGGCTTACCATGCCACACTAGTGTGCAAGACATACCTGCTATCCAAAATGAGATATAAGAGATTGGAGAGGTCTAGTTTAAGGTGCATACAATAATGTGAAAGTGAATAGGTGTCCAAGATGGCTAAAACCTAGAATTTAGGTAATATTACTCACTTGGCAAATCCCAGGGGCCAAACTTACAAAGATCCAAATCTGTAATAATTGAGAGAGGCAGCAGAGACGAAGAGATCTTGCTCTGGAGGTCGTGAGTGATGAGCTCTTCATCAGTGGGGTGAAATATGAAGCTCGCAGGTAGCTGCAAATGACTTCATAGTCATAACAAATGATTTTTAAATTATTGGGTAGAGCTAGAGGGATTAAAACATTGGTGCCCCAAACCTCCAAAGCCGTAGTATTTTTCAAAAACTTCAGGGTAAGTATGCATTGTTGAAAAGTGATGTCGAAGAGAACTTCTATTCTACTCTGGCTTCCAAATTGGCATTCACTATGCATCACCATGCTGCAGTTCATTAACCACCATGCTCAGTTCTATTTTTAGACTATTAGTTTAGATTCAATTTGTTTTAGTTTTGCTTAGCTATTGTAGTTGTGCGAATAAACTTCTATTTTTAGTGTAGCAGTTTGAAAGGCAATTTTAATTGAAATTAGCATGCTTTTGTATTTGTTCTCTTGTTTCCTTTCATCAAATAATAAATGTAATGGACAAACTATTGTTTTTCCTTAGTCTTCAGGTTGTTTACTTGATGTAACGATCTATTCTTACAGGTTGCAAACTCTATTTATTTGTAGCTAGCATAGTATTTTGTAAGTTCCAATAAACTATTTTGTAATAGTCATTCAGTCTGATAAATAATACAAGATTTCAATTTAGAGGTGTTCACTGGATTGACCAATGAGTGTTCTATGGATTTTTTAAAGTCTGTAAGAATTATTATTTGTCTCTTTAATTCCTATTTCTTCTATTATGATTATTTGAATTCAATTAGTTGGTTAAGGGGATAGGGTTGTTTCAGAATCTACATTTGGTATTAGAGCAAGTATTTTTTTTTGGTTAAAGACTTAGTGGTTGGAATTTCACCAAAGGTTTATCATGTCGAAATCTAACTTCTTGCCCATTCTAGAATTTGATGGAAATTAGTATGATTAATGGTACATCAAAAATGATGAGATTTTTGATAGGAAAATATTTGTGGGAGATTGTTGAATCAGGTTATATAGAGCCAACTAATTGGAATTCCCTCATAGCCAATGATAAAATAGCTAAGAAGGAGGCTAAGAAGAAGAATGTTGAAGCCTTATTTCATATTCAAATAGCTCTAGATAAAAGCCTATTTATGAGAATTGCAAGAGAAAAGATAGTTGAGGATGACTAGAAGACTCTAAAAGAAGCTTACCAAGGTAGTGATCAAGTCAAAGTTGTCAAGTTACAAACATTGAAGAGAGAATTTGAGAATTTGAAGATGCAAGAAGTTGAAAGTGTGAGTACCTATTGTGTCAGAGTAAAATATGTGGTCACTAAGATGGCTACACTTAGTGAAATTGTCAACAATGAGGTTGTGATCAAAAAGGTGTTGAGGACTCTTACACCAGGGTGGAATCATGCTGTCATAATCATAGAAGAAAGTAAGAATTTGTCTACCCTTACATTTGATCACCTAGTTGGATCTTTGATGTCTCATGAAGAAAGATTGAGAGATTCATTTGGAGATAGTGATGAGAAAGCCTTTTCCTCCAAATTACAAATCACAAAGAATGAAGATGCCAATAGTAGCACCAAAAGCAATCAATGCCAAGGTAGAGGTCAAAATCAAAATCATTCAAGAGGAAATATAGGTAGAGGTAGTTCACGAGGAAGAGGTGGTTCAAGAGGAAGAGGTAGAGGCTGATTTGATAAAAGAAATGTCCAATGTTACCATTATAATAGGTATGGCTACTTTGAAAGGGATTGCAAATTAAAAGAAGGTAAAATTTTTCATTATGCTCAAGAAGGTGATGAGAATCCTCCAAATCATTTATTTTTATCCTATGCCAAAGTTGAAAATAATAGTAAAGATGTTTGGTATTTAGATTCTGGATGTTCAAACCATATGTTAGAAAATGAGAAGTTGTTTTAAACAATGGATGAAAGTTTGAAATTCATGATCCAGCTTGGTGGTGACAAACCATTGGAGGTTGCTGCAAAAGGAGCCATGGAAGTCCATACAAAAGAAGGTATGAAGAGTACTAAAGACATTTATTACACTCCATAGTTAAAGCATAATTTGTTGAGTGTTGGACAATTATGTGAGAAGAATTATAAAGTTGTATTTGAAAATCAGCAATGTATAATTTATGATTAGAATCAAGGCAATAGAGTGGTTACAGTTGTGCCTATGACAAAGAATAGGATGTTCCCATTGAAGTTTGGTGAACATAACAGTAGCCTTGCCAATATGGCATATGAGGATACAAGTTGGTTTGGCATCTCAGGTATGGGAATTTAAATTTTCATAGTTTGAAGATTCTAAAATCAAATGTATTCGTTTCTAGGTTGCCTAAGGTTGAAGAGCACAAGGAAATTTGTGAAGGTTGTGCTAAAGGAAAGCATATAAGGAAGAAATTTTTAAAGGGCAATGCATGGAAGGCCCATCATCCACTTCGATTGTTCACTCAGATATTTGTGGTCCTATGCAAACAAAGAGTTTGGGTAAGTCATCATATTTTATCACTTTTATTGATGATTACTCACGAAAGTATTGGGTTTATTTCTTGAAGACCAAGGATGAAGCCCTTGATACATTCAAGAGGTTTAAAGACCTTGTGAAAAAATAAAAACGATGCAAAATCAAATTCTTAAGGACTGATCATGGAGGAGAATTGTGTTCAAGAGCCTTTCAAGATTATTGTGATATGCATGGCATCAGAAGGCAACTCACCATTGCCTACACACCTCAACAAAAACGTATAGTTGAAAGGAAGAATCGTACAGTGGGTGAAATGGCATGGAGTATGCTACAAACAAAGGGATTAAGAAATTCTTTTTGGGGAGATGCAGTTGCTATAGTAGTATATATTCTTAATCAGAGTCCCACTAGTACACTTGACATGATGACTTCGTATGAAGCTTGGTATGAGAAAAAGCCTAATGTTAGTCATTTCAAAGTTTTTGGTTGTTTAGCCTATGTTCATGTTCCTTATCAAAAGAGACAAAAGTTAGATTCCAAAAGTGAGTCATGTATTTTTGTTGGATATAGCGAGGAATGTAAGGCTTCCAAGTTATATAATCCTCTCACTAGTAGGTTTAATGTGTCAAGAGATGTAATTTTTGATGAGGGGGAGTTTATGGTCATCAAAATGGCCATATGGAGAAGTCAAAATCTATTTTAAATGATGTTATTATTGATTATATTGATCATGAGAAGCCCACTAATGTTTCTATTCCAAGTACTACAAATCCAACAAGTAGCCCCTCATCTAGTTGTTCAATTCCAAGTGTAAGCCTAGATTCAAGTCCTAGTTCTACAAGGAAGGTAAGAAGATTGAGTGACATTTATCAAAGGAGTACAAATCAAGCACATGAAGAAAATCCAAGAGGTGAGACAGTGAATTTTTCTCTACTTAAAAAGGTTGTATTTGAACCATCATGTTTTGAAGATGCATGTACTAATGAGGTTTGGATGCAAGCAATGCAAGAAGAGATGGATTCTATTCACAGGAATGATATTTGGGAGCTTACAAAGCTTCCACATAACAAGAAGAAGATTGGCACCAAATGGGTCTAGAAGACTAAGTATAATAGTGATGGAAGTGTTGAAAGGCATAAGGCAAGATTAGAATTGAAGCATCCATCATATGGATGTGAAAAGTGCCTTCTTGAATGGGTACTTAGAACATGAAGTATATGTGGAGCAGCCACAAGGTTTTGAAGTGCAAGGAAAAGAAAATCATGTTTACAAGCTAAAGAAGGCTTTGTATGGCCTCAAGCAAGCACTAAGAGCGTGGTATGCTAGGATTGATGGATATTTTTAGGAGAATGACTTTTAAAGAAGTAAGAGTGAACCTACCCTTTACTACTAACAAGAAGGTAATGGTATTCTTATTGTAAGTGTGTATGTTGATGATTTGTTGTATATGTGTAGCACTTCTAAGATGAAGGATGAATTCAAATTTGCTATGATGAATGAATTTGAGATGATAGATTTAGGTCTAATGAAATATTTTCTAGGAATGGAGGTTTATTGAAGTGAATAAAATTTTTATCTGTCAAAAAAACTATGCCAAAGATATGTTGAAGAAATTTGATATAGTTGATTGTAAACCAGTCTCCACTCTAGTTGCTCATGGAGTTGTGTTGTGTACAGATGATGGTGCTGAAATAGTTGATGAGACATCTTATAGGAGCATTGTTGAAAGCTTGATATTTCTAACTCACACAAGACCTGATTTCAAGGTACATGACAGAGCCATTTGAAATACATATGAAGGCAGCCAATAGAATATTGATGTATGTGAGAGGCACTCTAGATTTTGGTATTCATTACTACACTTTAAAAGGTTCAATCTTGTTGGCTTTAGTCATTCTGATTGGGGAGGTAGTTTGGATGACTGAAAGTCTACATCTGGTAATTTCTTTTCCTTTGGTTTTGGTTTGATTGCTTGGAGCTCAAAAAAGCAAAATATAGTTGCCCTTTCTTCTACAAAAGCAGAGTATGTTGTAATCACCTCAGTAGGTACACAAGCATTATGGCTTAGAAAACTTCTTGAAGAAATTGGAGAGATACAAATCCAACCCACAGTGATTTTTGTGACAACATTAGTGCCATTAAATTGGCCAAGAATCTAGTCTATCACAGTAGGACAAAACATTTTGATTTAAAGTATCATTTTATCCAAGATTTAGTGCAGAAGAAGGTAGTAGAATTGAAATACATCAGCACTAAAGAACAAATGGCAGATATTTTCACTAAGGGAGTTGCAACAGATCAGTTTTTGACACTCAGAGATCAGATTGTGAGCCCTCTTAGCATCAAACGGGGGTATGTTGAAAAGTGATGCTGAAGAGAACTTCCAGTTCCACTGTGGCTTCAATATTGGCATTCACTATGCATTACCATGTTGCAGACTTGCAGTTCATTAACCACTATGCTTAGTTCTATTTTTAGACTATTAAGATTCAGTTTGTTTTAGTTTTACTTACCTATTGTAGTTGTGCGAATAAACTCCTATTTTTAGTGTAACAGTTCGTACGTCAGTTTTAACTGAAATTAGCATGCTTTTGTTTTTGTTCTCTAGTTTCCTTTCATCGAATAATACATGAAATGAATGAACTGTTTTTTTGCCTTAGTCTTCGGGCTGTTTGCTTGATACATTGATCTATCCTTACAAGCTGCTAACTCTATTTATTTGCAGCTAGCGTAGTTTTTTGTAACTCTCAATAAACTGTTTTGTAACAGTCATTCAGTCTGAGAAATAATATGAGATTTCAATTCTCAGGTGTTCACTGAATTGATTAATGAGTGTTCTGTGGCTTTTTTAAAGTACGTAAGAATTATTATTTGTTTCTGTATTTCTTATTTCTCCTTTTATGATTATTTGAATTAAATCATCTGGTTAAGGGGATAGGGCTATTTCAGAATCTACATGCGTGTTCTGAAAGGAATGATAAACTGCGGAGTTTAGACGTTAACAATTAAGGGCAACTCTATTGCAAAGGTGGGTTTTGCTTGTGTAGGTGGAAATGGAATATGAGCGTTTAGAAGTAACCATGAAATAGGTTGTGTGTTCATCCATACTCACTCCCACATCGCCCTGGTCAACATGTCAATTTCCCTGCACAAAAAAACGTTAAATAAAACCAGTTTTTTTATTTTTAAAGGATAAGAATGATAATTATTGTAATTTGTTGCCAGTAAAATTGATTAGGGCACCTAGAAATTTTCTTTATAGAATTCATCAGGTGAGATAATTAAGAGGTGAGCTGTGAGCCAATTAAAAACACACAGCTTCGTGTTTCGTGCATATAATGTCCAGATTTTGATTAGATTTGTTAGGCAGCGTTTGACTTCTGAGTTCTACCTCTATCTAGTGTTGATTGTGGATTGGAACGACTTTTTAATTCCAGACGTATTTCTCATATAAAAGAAATGAATTGGCTCTTTCTCTTATCTATCCACGAGTTTCAGACGGCAGATATGGACCGACATTTAATTGATTACAATACTCTTTGCATGATGGCGGTGCCTACGTTTGCCAACCTTTTCATGACGCCATATGAATATAAGCGTACAGATGTCATTTTGCACTCGGTTTAGCATTTACTTAAAATGACTCTCCATAGTTTTTAGCCACCCTGGAACCCAATTTGCTCTTCGCATTATTGTATACACCTTAAACTAGACCTCCGTATTCTCTGATAGGAACCTAATAGGAATAATTAAAAGAGAGAAAGAAAGAAAGGCAATGGTTAAAGTGAAAGTAAACTTGATTTCAAGTTTTAAGGGACCTGTTTAATTGATTTCTTTCCATATTATTTAGATAACTTAATTTGATAAGTTTAAGTGAGGGGCAAAGGCCTTTTTTCTTTTAATTGAAATGCCAAAGATTTCGAGTTCTCAAGATGAGAAATCTAATTATGAAGACTGGTGATACATTGGCATAAAAGCATTTGATGCGGACCTGAACCATTTCTAATTGGAGCTCTCTTTTGTTTTTGCAAAAGAGTCTATATTCTGGAGCTCTCTTTTGTTTTTGCACGAGAGTCTATATTCCATTTTCATTTCTTGTGTCAATGGTTGATGGCTAAGAAGCATCAATGCCTTGAAATGTCATTATTTCTTGAACCAGGAATGCTTAGCTCAGGTTAAGGGGTGGATTTTCCTTTTGGTTGATATATGTTACATGACGAAGATGCCTTATTTTAGCTAAGCAGTCATGTAGCACATTAAATGGTCGATTAGAGAGTGTAGCAACAAAGGAGGTCCTAGGATGGAATAAACTTTTTTTTTGTTGGACTACTCTAGGTCTAGGTGAAGGTGTGGGTTTGGAAAGTTCACTAACACTTGCAGGTTTTGGTGCAATGACAAACCTATATTTTTTGCCACATGCGAACACTGGTCATGCTCAGGATTCATCAAACATGGAAGAGCCAAAAGAAGTGTAACCATTGCCATTAGCCGATCCAGAGACAACTAGGATTTCGATGGAACAACTAAAGCTATTTGGGGCTCCATCAGACTAGAGTGAAGAAATATACATATTTGAAAATATATATATATATATATATATATATATGATCAAATAGCTCTACCAAGGGGGAAGCTCCCCTTTTATTAATAAAAGCCAAAGTTGCAGTCTTTCAGCATTTTCACTTTGAAGCCTAGTCTTATCTTGTTGTATCAACTTGTCCAGAGCCTCCTAAGATGAAGCCTTGTCCAAGACTTTCTTTTCTGACCCATCGATGGCTTCATTCACAAGGTAGGCAGTGGCCTTAATGGCTTCACGAAAAACATGCTTAATTGAGAAAACGGCCAGACAGTCGAGGTGCTTCCATATTAGTGGTAGCCAGCACTCCAATTTCCAACAGTACACTGATTTGATTCTGATGGCGTTGACACAGATTAGTGAGTCACCCTCAATCTCAACCTCCAATCAATGCTTCATTATACACATTCTAAGACCCACTTCAATAGCCACGAATTTTGCTCCATTGTTTGTGCCCTCCTATAGCTTCTTAGACATACCCCACACCAATTTGCCTTTGGAGTCCTCGATTATACATCCTATGCCAGACTTACATGGGTTTCCCCGGCTCACGCCATCAAAGTTTAGTTTTAGGCGGCCAGTTGTGGGCAGACCCACCTTGCCTCTATGCGCTTGTCTTTGCTCATTGAGAGAGGATTCACATAATGCTTTAGCATTTTCAGTCTATTCCATGCTCTCAATATGGCATCGTCCAAGCTTGTGTATGGATCGTTGGGACGTAGCAGGGCCCTAGCATTGAGTACCTCCATAATCCCTTGTTCAATACAAGTCATCAATTCATCTATGGTCATATTGCATTATGCAACACAATATACAAGGTTATCTTGAAAACTATGGTCAACAGGCTCAAGATTATTCTGGGCAAGCTGATATCCCAAGAACAGATAGGCTTCGTCCCTGGGAGAGAGATTGCTGAAGGTATCATTATCGCAAATGAGGTGATTCACTCTGCACAAATGCAAAGAAGTAGGGCAATGATGTTAAAGCTTGATATCAGAAAGGCTTACAACAGAGTAAGCTAGCGCTTCTTGATGAAAATTCTTTAAGAATATGGGTTTAAAAATGATTGGCTTGACTGGACATATGGATACATATCCACCCTAAGATATTCTATACTAATCAATAGCTCTCCATGTGGGAACCTTGAGAGTTCACATAGGTTGAGGCAAGGTGACCCACTTTAACCATTTCTTTTCATCCTAATGGCAGATGCACTAAGCCGCTTAATTAATCAGAGCAGAGCCCTTAACAAATGGAAAGGTATCTACATTGTAGAGAATTTCACCTCCTAATACACCAACAATTCATGAATGACACCATGTTGTTTGGGGAAGTAAGAATGGAAGAAGCAAGGGAAATCAAGATTCTATCTCTCTATGCTTCCAAGTCGGGACAGTAGATTAACAATGACAAGTCCACAATCATCTTCTTTAACACCTGCCAACAAGTCCAACACTGCATTACCAACTTGTTAGGCTTCCGCATAAGTGAGCTGCCATTCACCTACCTAGGAGTACCAATCTTCCAAGCCGCCACGAAGGCGGAACATTGGAAAGGAGTAATCGAATCCTACCAAAAAAAGGATGCAAGCTGGAAGGGCAAGTGGTTAACTCTATCTAGTAGACTCACAATGCTAAAGGTTGTCCTTGCGGGATTTCGATATATATAATGTCCATGCTACAAATCACCAAGTTAGCAGAGATGAGCCTAAATAAAATCATGAAACACTTTTTGTGGGAAGGCTCTAACGAGTCCCACCAGTTACCCCTGCTAAGCTGGGAAAAAGTCAAAGGAAACAAATCGGATGGTGGGGCGGCTATTAAAAACATCAACTTGCAGAATGCTCTAGGAGCAAAGCTGGTCTGGAAACTCTACACCACCCCTAACGCACTATGGTGCGTGCTCTTAAGAGAAAAATACTAAGACTCAAACAAGCATGAGAGGATTTTGACAGTGGCAAACACACAATCTGGCTCACATATTTGGAAGTTCCTCTGGTCATGTTGGCCAGTTATCACTGAACTAGCAGAATTTTGGTCGGACTCCTGGAACTGGCAGAAGTTGAAACATTGGTAGAGCTCAATAATGACAAACCTGGGTTAGAAAATTAGGTTGTCTCGAATGTCATTATCAAGCTGCCCAATGGTGACTACAACTGGAACTGGCGCATGATAGAAGATGGGAATGCCAACATGGCTTTAAGGACAGAGTTGGAAAATAGGAAAGTCCAAATCTCCTAGGTAGAAAACAAAATAATATGGTGTGGGGCTAGATCGGATTCATACTCAGTCAAGGTTGGGTATCAACTCTTAAATGAGAGAAGGGAAAGCAATGACTGGCCGGTGAAGCTCTACTGGGATAAAGCTATCCTCCCCAAGGTCGGGGCGTTCACATGGACAGCCTTAAACAAATTCTCAAAGGTGATCGCCTCCATGTGATCGGGATTGTTGGCCCGAGTGTGTAAAGACAATGAAGAATGTGCTAACCATCTACTTCTAAATTGTCCCATTGCTTCTTGCTACTAGGAATGGCTAATGGGGAAACTTGGCTAGCAAAGCACTAGGCAAGAGGACATACTGTCTTTCTTCAATAGTTGGTTGCGCACGACAATCAACTCATACTGGAAAGACATCTAGGTCGTCGCACCATCGATGGTCCTCTCGCAGATTTGGATGGAAATACATATATTTGTTTACATAATTATTTTATGATTATAATTTTTTTTTATTGTTAAGTCTTTGACTATTATGAATATTTACGCTGATAGGCATTTCACTCTCAATGGAGTTGAGGTCCGTACGTCGGTAGGCGTTGATCCAATAGTTTAAGTTGTCTTCCCAATACAGGATGACCATTGAAATAGTCTTGGTTGTTTACGTGTAAATCAGGATGTTTGCAGGGATTTTGCTTGTGATCTTCCGTGCCTGCAGTGGAAATTGGTTGCTTTGTTGTCACGTCGAGCATCTAGAGTTAAAATGTCCAACCATCCACTTGTATGATCGTACATCTAGGGCCTTCAAGGCAGCTCCCAAAGTGGCAAAGCTCGTGTTGAAGGCACTTGAAGGGTTTCTTATGAAAGAGGGTAAGTCGAAGAAAGAACATTCATTATTTATGCAGCGAAGGGGTTTTACTTCTAGGGATGATGCTGACCATTGGGAAGGATTTTAGATCTTCTGGTGCCAAAAAGATCAGAGTCAAGGGAATAAATGCAGGAGGCAGATTGGGGTTGGGTAGAGCCAAACATTAAAGTAGACAAGCCTCCTATGGATGGTGTTGCACTGGAGGTCTGTTTTCAAAGATTGGGGACAAATTTGAAGTAGTTGCGGATTTATGTGGATTTCTTGGAGCGATATATACAAGATATGAATGTGGTGATATCAGTGCACAAAGGAGCACTAGAAATTACAAGTGGGTACACCATGCCGTCTATGGAATAGGGTCTTCTGACACAGGCTAAAGGATGGGACTCCATTGTGCATGGCTTGAAATTTCATGGTATTTCAAAGACGGCAGAGCAACTTGTTGAAGCCAAAGTGGAGCTGATATGGGTCTCAAATTACAACAGAGCATATGAATATTGGCATTTTGATCACCTTGGTGGAGGTACAAGGCATGGAGAATGCAAGAATGTTCACTAACTGGTTTATGTTTAGAATGTGATATATAGATAGATAGATACAGGGCTTAAATTTGACAGTCGACCTTGCCTGTCAAGCAATTTTTTTATGACAGTTATATATTCAATGCTGCCTGTCAAATGCTATGACATGCCTTAGTATAAGTAAATCATATAGTAATCAAATATATAAATCATCATAATCCTATATAAATTTTGACAGTTTGTCGAAAATTCCTCCTTTCATATGATACAGTCTTTTAAAAAATTTGATTGTATTTTACAGCAAAAATGCCTAAATACAGTTATACAACTGTCAAATTTAAGCCCTGGATAGATAGATAGATAGATAGATAGATCAGTTTTTTGGCTTTTATTATAGTATGCATACTTATGTTATAGTATAGGGTTGCTTATATGCAGTATTGCTATTGTTATAGTCGTATGATTTCTTCACGCTTAAATCAAAATTTTCCAGTGTAAAAAAATTCTGGTGTTAGATTTTTTTTTCTATTTTTGAGTGATTTTTTCTTACTTTTTCTATAGTTTTAATCCAATTTAATCCTAATAAATTGGAAAAGTCTTTATATTTTGGTTTGCCTAACTATTCCTAAGAAAGATCTTTGCTGCTATAGTTGAGATTAAATAGTCTCTGGGGCAATATTACAAGATAGAGTAAAGATATAAATGAGAAGCATGCTTAGACAGACATGTCATCAACTGAATTTAGTATATAGAACATATAAACTTCCTGATGGACTCATAAATCAAGGACTGCTATAAATTCAGGGAAACAAAATGCAAGGATAGAGCATAAGATGTTAACAGTTTTACCAACAACTATTGTTATGCTTGAAGAGACCACCTTTGTCAAAGAAAGACCAACAAATGTCCATGCATATTGTGTTGTCAAATTCGCAAGGCTTAATACTAATCCACCAACCATTGCAAACCCTACAGAAGGACCGTTATTCTACATAACATTGAAAGACATTAGAGTAGTTATAATAGGCCTTTTGAATATCATACTTTGTCTACCTAGCAATATACTTGCTTTGTGAAACTGAGAGGAAGCGGAAGAGAAATAAACTTGTAACTATACATGCATCCAAGAAGATAAACCAAACACAAGAATCAGTAATCTTAAATAATATTAAATTACAAAATGTTTTAGAGTTTCTCCAAAAATAGTTATTTCTCATTTGTAATAAATCTACTCAAAAGACAAAAGTTGAATATATAACATGCATTAAATATATAATGTCATTGTAATGGAACATTGAACAAGAATACATAGGTTTTTGCTTGCTAAATGCATTTACTAAGTTTCTTTTGATGACTATAAAGCATTGTCAAGCAACTCAAACTGAACATGAGTACAAAAGGATAAAGAGAAACTATAGAACTTGACAAATAGAGAGAAACTCAGGAAAGACTTGGTAATGAGTTGCCTCTACTCATGTTCCTCAAGAAGAGGGTCAAACTTGTCAGTACTTAACCATTTAGGAAGACTATTGTGACCGTGATCATAAGAGAGTTATTTCCCAACCACATTTTTCTAGGTAAGGAATTTTTTTATGATATGAAAGATGAAAAAAAGCAATTTAAAACACACAAGCCTTACATTCTGGTGCGATGTGCCAACAAAAATTCTGAAGGGAAAAAAGGATTTAATGAATATCATAAAAAATTCCATACCCATCCTTGATAACTAAGATTTTATCATTTATCCAATACTTACACAAGCTCTTCTCACAACACGTCATGTTATTCATCGTGTTGAGACTATTTGAGTCCCTATAATACCTGATATGGCTGAATCCAAGTGAGCAATGACCCTTGGGCCTTAACAAATCAAACTGGGTCAACTCAATTTCAAGAACTCTTCCCAAAATTTTGGGGAGACTCTCCCTAGATTTCTGTAGGACTCCAAGAGCCAAAGCACTTTAAAAAAGAGAAGAAAAAGCCCATAGTTTTAGGTCAAAGACTTCAATATGAATAGCTGAGCCTTTTGCCAAAATTTGACCTAGTTTTTCCGATGTCCGAATCAAACTATTGGTCTAGATGAGTTAGATCGAAATCCTAGTCTCGTAACCAGCGAGAATTTTGGGGAGCTAAAAACATTTTTTTGTGCCCAAAATCATTTTGGTTAAAAAAATATTTTATAGATGGGATTTACAATTGATGACTGGGCATTTTAGGAAATCTAAACAAATTTATTTACATTGTATAAGAATATTGTGCAATTTTTTTATTTCTTTTTCTTCTCGTTGAGAAAAAAATCTATTCAATCCTAGACATTGATTAAATTTTGTTCAGACTGAGGATTGTATTCCAATCCAATGTTCTTCCAATATTAGATGAGAACGGTCTAATTTTGCATGTATTACTTAAATAGCTTGGATTCTCCCTAATCCATTGTTATATGAATGTTATTTTTATGACTGTAATGTTGTTTACTTCTCTTTGATGTTGGAAGTTTTTCTGATTTATATTGGAATCTATACAACCCAGTTTTCGAACATAGATGTTTCCTCAGTTCAATCTATAATTCATTTTAATTCTCAAGGCCTACCATCCCACAATCCTCTATTTTTGGAAACTCCTTCCAATTTGGAAAGCACAATTTTTGGAAAGCATCCCTCTACTTTACTTGGCAATTGATTCATATCCTAAAATACTTCATAAATGTCTTAAACAACTCTTGCACCATAGTATACTCTTCACATTCTTAAAATGGCCTTGCAACATCACATGATCAACAAAATCTCCCATTTAATATTCAGCCACCCAAATGAAACAATGAATCTGGAATTTTTTTAATTTGTAATCTGTAATCTATAATCTGGAAGTTTTTAAATCTAGAATTGGTAATCTTTTATATGCTTAATACAATACAAAACAAAGAACATGAAAATGTAAGAATAAAATCTCTTCTTAATAACAAATTCTAAGCCAAATTAACAAAACCCCATTGTTCAATGCACTTCAGCACCTTGTTATATGCACTCTCAATGCACTTCAACTCCTTATTATATGATTGTTAATTTCTATCACAATGTGCTATGGCTCTAATGAAGTAAGATTAAACAAATTAAATCAAATATATTTAATTGTGAGATAAGGTTGGGTGAGTTGTCAAAATCTTTATTTTTATCAGAGAACTATATTACCATGTGTTGTTCTCTCTAAATGCATTATGTTTAATAAGTTTCTCTTTTTTCTTTTCAATAAATTTAACATCATTCCTAGATGCATCAAATGTATAGCTTGAAATGGTGTGCCACTTGTCTACAATGCCATTCAAAACATTACAAGGGAGGGTTGCATGAATGCATTACAAAGATGTTCACCAATGCTACATGTTGTCCAATCAATGCTCAAGCTTATCCAATAACATTTTGGCTCCACCCAATACATATTTTGTTCAAAGAAGATATGTTTTAGTAAGAGAAACAACCCATCAAACTTATCATACATTATAGCCAAGATACCCAACACATTATAAAATACTTGCAATTTGTCCACCTACAAACAAACATGTAGATGCATCCATTCCCTTGACCCTTTGAAATCCAATTGTTTGCAAACAAATACAAATCTATATTTAAAATTTACCTTACACCTTAATTTATAAAACATCAAAAGAAATGAAAAATGTATAAATTAAGATTGATTATATAATTTATACAAACTACAAAGTTACCATTTTCAGGTCAGTGGTGGCAAGTTTGTTTCACATTTAGATGTGTTGATTGGCCTAGAATTTCATTTTGAAGTGACTTTGCGAGAAGCCTCATTCCCTAAAGTCAGTAGGTATTGAGTTGACATTAGATACATAGTTCTTTAGCCTGATTTTTGTTGTTTTTAATAGGTCTACCTATAAGATCATAATAACCAACAATGTACTTTATCTCTTTGTTAAATTACTATTGTATAATACTAAACAAGCATAAGAGATTTTTTAAAAAAATCATGGTTGCTTATAACACTAAATTAAATAAAAACATCTATGTGTGATTGCTAGTTATAAGATTATCATAAATGGAGAGGATTAAATCATTTTGCAAGAAAATTTTAGATTTTTAATGTTTTAAATAGTAAATCATTTTTAATGAAAGTTTTAATATATTTTTATAATAAGTCACATTAATTAAGATTCATTTAATTGTTTAAAAATTTTAAAAAATAACATTAATAAAAAATATATATATAAAATCATATATTATATACACATTACATAATTAATTGCTTCTTTAATATAACTTATGAAATAATATTTTTTATCTACTTATTAAATTAAAACATAACTAATTTTTTTTATCTAATCCTTATTTTTATTAAAAAGGAAAAAAAAATTATACTACTTAATTATTAATTATTCTTACCACAATAATATTTGTTTCTACCATCCTACTCTTTTTTTTTTATGAATATTGTACTAGTTTTATATATTTAATATGATACTTAATTAAGTGTATATTTATCCAACTTTACAAATAATAAAAAATAAAGAAAAAAGTCCAGGCCATGAGGACAAAGTTTTACTCTATATACAACTTTAGAAATAATAAAAAATAAAGAAAAAAGCTCAGGCCACGAGGGCAAAATTTTACCTTGTGGGTCCTCTTGAATAGCTTCGTAGTAGGTATCTTGTGGAATCGGTTAATGACTTTCCCAAGAATTTTGTATTCATGTCAAGTACTGAATTTTATTCTTTCCACGGAGTCGTAATTTAATTCATACTTCCAAACCCATAACTCATTTATTCTTTTACATTTTTTTCTAGTCTGATGTTGCCATCTTCTTTTTTTTTTTTAAAAAGAGGGATAAAAATTTATTAATCAAGAAAGTGCAAGTATAAAATCAGAAGGGCAACCACCCAAAGAGACAATAGAGAATTAAAAAGGAGCAACAACACCACAACTAACCAAACCAGAACCAAGGGAACCTCCCCAACCCCAGAGCCCCATGTAGGGACCACAGCTAACCATCCATATATGTAGAGATCAAACTTTCTAAATGTTGAACCCCGTGGGATAATTGATCCCAACCACTAACATTCCAATTTCCCATCTTCTCCAAAGCCCACTTAGCCAACCAATCCACCACATGGTTCCATTCCATCTGCCAATGCACACCAACCATCACCTATTCATTCAACGGATTAACCACAATCTGAGCTCACAAATAATTGTATGCCATCTCAGAGCACATCCTTGTTCCAAAGCATGAAGAATAGTTAGAGCCTCCATATATATTTACACAGAAAAAATGAGTGCCCTCATCTCCACCCCCATATGACTCTATCTCATAACTAGTATATTTATATTTTAAAAAATATATCCTAAGTATGCCCGTGATATCCTTTTTCTATAGTTTCTTTTATTTTGTTAGTTTTTTTTCCTTTGCAATTTTTTTTAGTTTTTATTTTTTAATTGTGCCATAGTTTTTGTGATTTTCTCCATTTTTCTCCTTCCAATAGTTTCCAATTTCTTTTTTGATTTTGATTTTTTATTTTTTCCAATTTCTTTATTTATTTATTTATTTTTTTTCTCAATTTCTTTTTTAGGTCCATAGTATTTTTTATTTACCTTTTTCTCCTTTTAATTTTTTTTGTTTTTTTCTTTCATTTTCTTAAGTTTTATTTTTTATTTATTTATTTATTTTTTTTAATAAATTTAGGCAGAAAAAATCCCCACCCAGTTGTGTGACTGTATAAGAAGTAATTATTTGGCTGATGAAAATAATGTTTAAATAGAGTGAAAACTATATTCTCACTTAACTTGTGATTGGTATTAGGGGAGTGGACCCAATAAATAACTATGCCCCAATAATCACTATGGTGTTAGGCATTTAGACCCTAATTAAGTACGTTAAAAGAATTATTAGTTGAGAAATAATATACTAGTAAAAATTTAATAAGAAATCAATGCATGTGCACATGTATGTAATAATACACTTCACAACAAATAACCAATCATATGGTGACACATAAGGTGATTGGTAATACATACTTTGGCGCACATGTTTTGGTCTAGCTTTTTGTGGACTGTTTTTGGATAACTCGACAAAGATGTAGCTAATTAGGGTACATCTTGATACCTAGAGCACCAAATGATAACTTTAAACACTACATCATTGATACCTAGAGCTCCAATTGATAACTTTAAACACTACATCCTTGATACCCATAACTCCAAACAATAACTTTAAACACTTAACTTGGATACAAAGAGATATACTGAAATTTTTATGAAAATCCAACGTACCATTTGACTATATTTAACTTGGATATGAAGATATGGTAAAATTTTCATTAAAATTGGATATAGCATTTGACAATTTTTAAATATCATCCATTTTAATGATAAAAAACAATTTAAGTTTAATAAAAATAGAACATTGAAAATTTAATTATTTAAAAAAAATTAATTATTTAAAAGCTTGACATATGTGGGTGTAGGGTCGATCCTATCCCCTAATGTAAAATGTGTCGATCAGAGTACTTCCCCCAATTTTGAAGACAATTTTTCAGCAACGTGGCAAGAATTCAGGAAGTCTTACGTTAAGGGTTTTGAAATTAATGGCATAGCAGCCAATTAGAATAACCACAGTTGGTGATCATCTATAACTTGAGATCATTAATGAAACTACGATTAACAGAAGTGGAGCCATTTAAGAGGAGTCAGATTGATTTCAATATCAAAACTATACGAGGGGTTAGATCGACCACGGAGTATGGAGGTTCTATTCTTTGTCATTTCATGCCTGCTAGTTTTTACAAATCATCAGCTGCTCTATTGTTCGGCGGTGGTAACGCAGAAATTGGGTTAGTGTATTATTTCAATCTTTTGTTTCAAATCTCTATTTTTCATTAGAGAGATGCATATAAAATTTCCAATCTTTTATCTTTGGTATATAACATTAATGTGTGACGTTTTGTTCTTGGTGTTTGCAGAATATCCATTTCCGTTTATGACAGCAAGCAGAATCCTCTTCGATTCCTCATCAGGTACACTTGCATTTTTATTTTCATGTTTTTCTTGTTTGCAAGTCTGTAGATAATTGGCTTCATATTAGATAAATTTAACTTTCTAGATTGAGATAGAGGGTCTCTATTAATATTTTTAATCTGTCCGTGGGTTTGGAGTGTTTTTTTTTGTGTAAAAGTCCTTGTCCTGACATTAATAAAAGCCACTACTGGTAAGAATTACTCTGTTCCTTTGGTGGGTTTTCTGTATTTTCAATGGCAAAAAGTTTTTTAGTACAACGTAAGACAGCTTTCTGTTGTCTTTGTGCTGTGGATGGTCTCTGGACTGGTTTATTCATTGCAGCTTTCTGCAGGTTTATTCATTTGTATCTTTCTTGTTTTAATCTAATTAAAAAAAAACAATTTACTGTACGTTTTGGTAAGTTTAGTGACAACTTTCTGTACGTTTGATGGGTTTAGTGTTTTTTTAATGGTAATAAGACACCTTTCTGTACCTTTTTTCTGCTTTTGGTATTCTATCGAAGGAAAATAAAATACAATCAACAATGCAGTAAAAGTGCTGTAATGAGTAGGTGAGAAGATCCAATTATTGAATACTTTAATTTCACACCTTTCATTGTATGTGGTCGTTTTGAATTTGAATTGGATGGGTATGTTTTGCAATACAACAGACGATAGGGTTGAAAATTTTCTGGATTGAGAAGCTCTGATTTGATGTGGTCTATTGCCTCACTAAAATTGTTTTGATAGGGTTGAAAATTTTCCGAATCTTATTGGTGGGTGCTCACCACTTTCCTCATATAATAGGCCACATGGACAAACTCATCCTATTCCATTTTGAATAATGGATTAAATTTAACCAAGGAACAGAAATTTAATAACTTGAGAGCAGGAAGCTTTGCTAGATTATTAGGGAGCAAATGGTTACGTAGATTATCTCAGAAGATTCCTCCTATACTTGCTTGGCCAGGGTTGCGTTTGGAAGCCTTGTCAGAATTAAGTTTAATTGTGTTTGGTTTGGGCAGTTCCCATGTTCTTATTGGCAGCATATTGAAAGCTCGCCTCTTGAATCTGATACCTATTTTCCATTCCTTTGCATAAATCATGCTGCTGGAGTGTATTGGAATTTTGCATGATTTGTGAAGCTCGGTTCTTTCCAAGATATTATTTGGGATGATTTTTATAATATCCTCTGTTAAATGTGTCAATTTCGTCCTTTGTTTGATTTGTTTACTCACTCGGGTTTCCGCCAAGGAGTTGATGTTGGAGGAAGAGACCAAGTCATGCCTGACTTTCTAAGTAAAATATCATATGAGAAACACATGTTCTATGCTATCTTTGTCTTTGAGGCAGAGTAAATGGAGCAGTTTATCCACTATCTGTTATGAAGGGCATAGAATTTTTCCATGCATGGGGAACCATATAAATTGATTGGTTTTTGGCCAAGATCTGATTTTCAATATATTTCTCCGTTTGGGGTTTCAGTTACCAGTTGGGCTGATCAAGTACATTTAAGCAGAAGTTATTGTGCATTGATCATTGATTGAAGTGGCCTATATGCATGTCCTTTTCCACCCATGAAAGAATTTGTTAGTTGAGAAGGTCTCATTTGATGTGGTCTATTGTTTCACTAAAATTGTTTTGACAGGGTTATAATTTTTCTGAAACTTATTGGTGGTTGTTCACCAGTCTCCTCATTACGTTGAGAGGCGTTCTACAATCACAGTGGAGGTGAGTTGAAGAGCTGAAAGCTTCCAAGATTCTATGTAATTTTATAAGATTCCAATCTAATAAACAAAAAAATATTATATGCATGAGATTCTAAGATTCCATATAATTTTATAAGATTTTAATCTAAAAACAAAAAAATAAGATTCCAATCTAAAAACAAAAAAATCAAAATAAGTTATAATGCATACCTAAATTTAAAAATCAGCTGCAAGCATTTCACTTCCCCTTAAATATATTTCTTATTTCTTATTCTTGGCATTTATAATTTCATAAATCTACATAAGCTACATTCCTCTTCTAGAATATTAAGTTCTCAGTGATTGCCTTTTAACCAGCGTCATATTTAATTAAATCATGCTACTCCTACAGTCTTATTTTAATAATCTAATTATCTGTTGGTCATTGCAGCCTGGTATATTACATCTTATATTGCAAATGAAAAATTCTATGTCTGTATATATATTTGGAACTTCCTAATAGAATTACATTAATAGATTGATGGTGAGCATTGCAATAAAATTAATTTTTATATATATAATAATAAAATTTTCTCTTTTAATTTTTTTAAAATTGTATATAGATTTCTTCCTGCACTCTTTTTATAAACCTTTATATATATATAAACAGATGTATTATGTATATTTCTTAGTTTAGATTGTCCTGCATGCAACTTAAAAAATAAAAACCTTGTAACTGAAATGCAAATGTCTGATGTGTAGAATATTTCTTTACCCTACAAGTAAACCAGAGAGACGGAGAATAAAATAAAAAGAAGAATCTATAAACAAAATGGCAGAAAGGAGTAAACCCAAAAGAAATCAGATAGGTAGAAAAAAATATATATATTTATGCTATGTTTTAATATTTTAGCAAACAACTCCTAGAAAGCAGCCCACTTGGACATTGGGTGGAGTTAGGGTGCTTTAATATCATTTAAAAGAAAGTTATTGTTTACCTTAATTGTATTATATTAATAGTGGTATATGATTAAAATTTAAAATTTAGAAATAATATTTCTTTAATCTAAATCTTTATAATTAATTTTATTATTCCATGATTTATTTTAGTTTAAAATTTTTATAAAATTTTAATATAAATGTGGTTTTTATTTTATTTATTATATTTTATTAAAGGAAGAGTAATGGATTTAGTTATTGTATTAATTGAGTTTGTTTATTTAAAATGTCATACAGGGATGGATTAAATTATAGGATTTATTTATATACTATTATAACTATATTTAAAAAATATATCTAAAGTACAAGATATCAACCTATTTGGTAAATTGATTAAAAAATAGGCACCTCGAGAAGGATATCTCTCGGTGTACTTTAGGTTAGGGTTAGGGATGGAATTAGGTTTATGGGTTTGGTTATAATTAGAGACAATATATAACCAAAACAACATTACAAAAAGAAATAGGGTTAAAATTACAGATATAATTAACCATAGCAGTAGAGTGAGGGTTAGGGTTACAATTAGGGTAGATATTTATAAACAAAAATTTGTTAGGGTTAGAGTTAGAATTAGGGTTGGGGTTAGGGATAGAATTATGGTAAGGGTTAGAATTAAGGTTACATATATAGTTAGGGTCAAAGTTAGAATTAGGATTAGGGTTAGATTTATGGTTAGAATTAGGGTTAGAAATTAGAAAAATATATATCAAAAAATATGATGGTTGTTAGAATTAGGGAAAAAATATAGAACCAAAAAACATTAGGGTTAAGATTATGATTACAAGATAGAGATATATATATAGAAGAGAAAGAGGTAGATAGAGATATAATTAGGGCAAACATTTATAACCAAAAAACATTAAGGTTACATTTATAATTAGGGTTAGGGTTAGGGATAGAATAAGGGTTAAAATTAGGGACAAAGGGAGGGAGGCAAGGAGAAAGTGTGAGAGATATAGAGTGAAAATGATAGAGATATAGATAGACAGGAAGAGGTAAATAGAGATAATTGGGGAAAATATATAGAACCAATAAAACATTAGTGTTAATATTAGGGTTATAATTACAATTAGGGTTAGGATTAGGAATAAAATTAGGGTTAACTATCAAATAAGGATTATTGATAGAATTAGAGTCAGGGTTAGAATTAGGTAAAATATTTATACAAAAAAAACATTAGGGTTAGAGTTGGAGTTACAGTTGTAATTAGGGATAAAAACAATATAACATTAGTGTTAATATTAGGGTTATAGTTACAATTAGGGTTAGGATTAGGAATAAAATTAGGGTTAACTATCAAATAAGGGTTATTGATAGAATTAGAATTAGGGTTAAAATTAGGTAAAATATTTATACAAAAAAATTAGGGTTAGAGTTGGAGTTACGATTGGAGTTAGGGATGGAATTATGATTAGGGTTAGAATTAGGGTTACAGATATAATTAATGTTAAGGTTTGAATTAGAGTTAGGGTAGAAATAAGGTTAGGAATATAATTAACATTGGAAGTAGAGTGAGGGTTAGGGTTACAATTAGGGTAAATATTTATAAACAAAAAATTGTTAGGATTAGAGTTACAGTTAGAATTACCATTAAGATTATGGTTACAGTTCGAATTAGGGTTATTCATAGAATTAGGCTTGGGGATAGAATTATAATTAGGGTTACAATTAGGGTAAATATTTATAATGAACAAAATAACATGCAACATCACTATGGACTTTACTGATTACATTTAGGATTAGAGTTAGGGGTTAAATTTAGGGTTAGGATTAGTATTAGGGTTAGGGTTAGAATTAGGCTTAGCAAATATTTCAATTAATAACCTAAAACCAAAAACCTTGAAACCCATACTATATATAATAAAATCAACCCTAACCCCTAAATGTTGAACCATGTGCCTTGATCATTAAGCCATCAACAATGAACCTTAACATTGAAGCATGTAAATAGAAAGCTAAATATGAACATGAAATGATGATTACTCAATATAAACCACTAAATCTCAATGTTGAACCCTCAAATTTAAAATTTGACTTTGAATGTGAACCCCAATCCCTAAACCATGAAATTTAAACCCTCATAACTAAATCTTCAACCCACCTTAAGTATTAATCCTAGAATTATGAAACCTAAACATCAAGCCCTTAATTTGAACACTAAACTTTTAACCAAGAACCCAAATCCAACACCTTGAAACCTAAACTCAATACCTTAATTTCAACCCTAACCCCCAAAGGTTGAAATTTGTGTCATGATTCTTGAATCATTAAAAATGAACCTTAATGTTGAACCATGTAAATAAACAATTGAATTTCAACATGAAACAATGATTACCCAATATAGAGCACTAAATTTAAATGTTAGATTGAAAGTTCAACCCCTAATTTAAAATTTGGACCTCAGGTGTTGTAACATCCTGCCTCGCAATCCCGAAGGGTAAAGGCCAAAAGAGAACCAAAATATTTTTTTTTCTGACATAAGTGATAACATACATAGATATGGTTGTTGATTCGATAAATCGACAGCATTCATGGCTAAGTATGGCCGAATGTACAACCCACAAGAGAGGACTAAATCACTCTGAAGAGAAACATTACTAAACTAAGTTCATTTTAAACACCAACCCAAATGTTCCTATAACCCATTCCATATTAAACATTAATCCATAAACACCATAGTACAAGTAGTTCTGATACCCACACCAGAATCCATAAGCCAATTATAGAACAACATCACATTTCTTCTCATTAACTTGCATGATTACATCTTCTCTCTTAAGAGAGTACAATTGCATAAAAGAATATACAATGCCATGGCATAGCCATGAGTATGATATACAAGTACAATAACATAGTTCTAAATATGATATAATAACTGAAAAGGTACAACAATGGATAGGGTAACAGAGGGTGAGAGTATCTCCAATCTAGTGCACCAATAACTAGTTCATTGGTCCCCAATGGCGGTGGCAATACCTCCCAACAATGTGGACTCATAAGAGACCACCCCACCATGCTCAGAGGTAGTCACAAGGCCCAAACAGAAGAATAAAGGTAAGGTAAATAATGGGCAACACTCACATCAGTCACGAAGCAGACACAACACACAAGGCTTAGTGCAAACATGGTAAACAAACCCACAAGCATAGTAATCTGAGGGAACTCTAACCACTCCTCGGATGCTCTCAAGGTACCGCACCAGAGACTAGGAAATAAGCAATCAAGGACATATCAGGCTAAGTAAGGTAAAAATCCAAAAGTCTCAAGAGTTGTCTACTCATGCAAATCAGAAACAGGATGCAATAACAAACTACACAACCTTTACTGGAAGCTCCCAGCCAACAGGGACAGCAAATTATGTACAAAACAATAGAACTGAGTACCTCAAAGGATTTTAAATTTCATGGATAGCATGCAGATTTGGAAAACAATAAAAAGGCACTCAGGTTGTATGGCAAAATATCAATCAATTTCCATTCAAAGAATACAAGGATAGTAGCTCAAACACAGACTAGATTTGTTTAAAAACTTCAAATATATTTCCCTTAGCATAAACAAAGCCCACAAACTGATTGGCATAGTGCCAACGTAGGATGGCTATGGCAACCATGCATGCATAGACAAAGCATGGACATCACCACAATCCATTTCTCCAAATACCAAATTTTAATTCACAACTAAAACTCACTTATCACAAAATTGTTTTGCTTAATGAGACTCTTATCTTATTTTGAAAACTAGGAACAAACTATGTCTTATAATTGGAACTCCTTTTGAAAGATTTCCATAGGACCATAACAACAAACATATTTCTTACCATTGCTCTTTTTTATCTTCTCTTGCTTTAGGAGCACCCTTTATAATGCACAAAGGTGTTATGGTGCATCAAGCTCTTACACAACATGCACAAAGGGATATATGGCCATCAAGGTTAAAACTGGATTGTTTCTTACCACAACCCAACAGATACAAGGCATAACAGTGCCCTTGATCTATTTATTAAACTAACCCAAGTAGATTTCTTGTTTCATGGAATGTAATTGTTGTATATTACACACACAAACTAGATAAAATTTAAGACTTTAGAAGCTTACTAACATCATAAACAATACCCTTGCTGCTGGCAAGGAATAAAGGTCAGTGTGGGCTACTTAGGTAGCCACACATGCATAAAGTAGGCATGAGAAATGCCTCAAACTGATTGTCAATATGCTTGTATGAAACTTGGTCTCATGGAAGCAAGGATTGCAACAATTGCAAGACTTGCACAAAATGGATTTGTTAAAAGGTGTTAGAAACTTTCAGGAGAATGCCATAAGGAGGTGTAGAGATAAACTCCTCTACCCTAGCCACGTCCTCCATGCCTGTGCCAAACAAAAATTTTTGAACAGGGTATGGTCATCCATCGAAGCATATAGGCAAGGGGATTTTGTTAGATATTACGATTAAAAAAACTCTGATAGACAAGTATGCAAAATGTGGCTACATAGACAAGGCAAGTGACCTGTTTGATAGAATGTCTCAAGAAATATGGTATCATGGAATGCGGTGATTGCAGGATATGCACATAATGGATTTGTTGAAAAGTCTTTAGAAACCTTCAAGTGATGCATCTAGTGGTGTAAAGCTAGATCCCAAAACATTTGACCAAAGTATAGATTAAAATTCACATAATCTTTTTTGAAAACCCATTTATCTAAAGACTAAAGAAATAGCTCTACAGACTAAAAATAATTTCCAGGAGTAGTGATGGGGTTTAAGTTTTTTTGTGCTTTATGAAATAGAAGCAAACATATTTAGTTTTTGTGCTGGGAAAACAAAGAACTGAGGTAAATACCTCAAAATCAACCGCACTCCTCTTCAGCTGCTAGATTGCCCTCCACTTCAATGCACCTCAATCTTTTCAATTTGATATGCTTGTCTAAGTATTTTCTTTGACCCCTGTCTCACACCCTCCTCTGGATCTCCAACCTTAAGTAAAGATATCTACCCATATCTGTAGCATTGTTAATGGAACTTCTAATGTTTTCCCCCATGACCTTTAATTCTATGAAGGCCTACCAAGTGTTGGAGGAATATGTGCTTCCCTTCGACCTTTTGCCTCCCAATGTGGACAACTATAGTGTGGATAGCAGTGATAGGAGCTTCATGGTGAATTTGAACTCTTCCTGCAGCTTCAAGGTCGATTCTTATCATCTCAAGTATGACCAAAAATGTACAGGTAAGAGTAGCCTTGATTCATTGAAGGATTTGGATGGCATCACCATTTTTTTTGTCTTGTTTTTCAATCTTTGTATTAATAAAATGTTGAGGGAAGGTGATGAATTAGCATTTTTTGTTCTATTTTTTTTCCTTTAAGAGCCTTTGCCTGAGGCATCTTTGACTCTCTTTCCCATGTTCTCACCGTATCTTGGTTTCTCTGCCACCCACAATAAATTTGTACCCCCCACTACTTTGCTTCCAACTCCCGCTACTGTGTATTCTCATCCAACTCATAATGGTGAATGGACTTTTGGCTTCACCATCCAATCAGAGCCAAACTGCATCTTCTTTCCTTCCCAACCAATTCATTTTTGTTTCTCTGATATTTTCCTTTCCTTAAATGCCTCACCAACTCCCCTTTAAAAGCCATCGATGCATTTACCTATCTTCCTAGATATTTTCCTTCTCTCATAACATTTTCACCCACCTCATTTAGAGAACCATTGATCCCAAGGTGAGATTTGTTACATCCTACCCCCCTAGGACTAGGCTTACTCCTGGAAGCCTACAAACACTAAAATGCGGCCAAAGCACACACCAATCCAAAAAATTCTATATGATAAAAAAAATCAAGCTAACACATGCACAATCACATGCAGTCAGTCCCAGAACATGGGTAAGGAATAGGCAAGGCACTCATTCCTACAAAATATACATTAGCATAAAACAATTTTTTCCAATCAAACTAAAGAATGATGCCAAAGAAACCACATCGAACAATCAATGGAAACCAAGGAGAAAAGCCTCAACCACCTCACTGGCAAACTACACATGGCCATAAGGCGCAATCCAGACATTACCATTAGGTAATCAGATGATAAGACAATAATACGAGAACACTCTACTAATAGGGTACATTGGGCTAGGCTAGGGTATAGGGCATGTGACTATCTCTAGTAACTACCATCGAGGATAATAAGAGTATGCTCAAGCCTATGAATCCAGGTGGAGTCGATACCCAATACCTATTTCACTCCGATCACACATCAAAGCACATGTGCATATAACATACATCATAGCTGAAGCAATAGTAAGCATGTAATCTTGCATGATAACCAATCATGTCAACATCATAATAATATCACAATCCATCAAGAAAAAGCAACAACCAACAATTTGCACATATATACTAGCATAAACAACACAATTTTCTCATAATTTGTGGCAAAATGCACTTTCAAGACATTAAATTTTTAATTCTCTAACTTTTATGTGCATCTATCTATAAAATGGAGCACACAAACACACATATACATAATCTCAACCTCTGATCTCATAGCATGCATGCCATCTCTTTACATATAATGCAATAGTTTGTCACTTTTCAAGGCATAATGATGCAAATTTTGTTGTCTACTATATTTTAATATGCAACTACATATATAACAATTGTACCACCTACATATGCATACATACTCATCACATCACAAGGCTACATTAGGGGTTCACATGGATGTCATAGTACCATCCATATCCAAAGTAACCATGAGTCCAAAACTAATAACCATATCTAATATCCAAATCCATGTGTCTTGATGGCATTGACCCACCTAGTGAGTGATCCATACAAGCCACAATGACATGTCTCTCGTTTGTGTAAGGGTTTTAGCCTCTAAGAGATAGTCAAACAATAGGAAGGGAGTGAATTAGAGCTTAGAATAACTCACACATACCCCCATCCTCAAGGGTTTCCCTACATCTACTTCCTCGTATACACTCAAACAGGTGGAACTCACCATACCCGATGAGGAATCACATCACAACAAAAGACCAGCATTCAAAAATAGAAAGGTCAATGAATTTAGCCACCAAAATATAAATAAGGTAAGAAAATGCACATATTTTCAACAATAAATCAAATGTAACCACAAGAGTTACATGTCAATGAAAATCATCCATGGCTAAACCAATACAAGTAAGATAACCAAGGTGTCAGTCCACATAAGCAAAGTAAAAGTCACCAATAACTGAAAAGAAGATTCACAACCTTTGAAATATACACATCACACACTATGTGACTATCGCTAGTCACCACACAAGGAAGTAGGAAAACAAGCGTGACTGTCTCAACAGTCCATGTGGGTGCGGCCTACTCACACAACCCTCACATGGAAAAGTAATGTGCCGGCCACCCAGGTCACATAACTCATGCGGCACGACTGCGCATGGTATATGTCAAGCAGAGAAAGCACACAAGCTGAATACAGTATGGCAATCTCCTACTCATAGGAACATCCTACATAGTATGTACCCATGGAGAAAACACATGGAGTAACACACCAAACTAGAGGTGCACATGGCTAGATTCCACTCACATGCCAACTGATCAGAATCGAGGCCCTCTTGAGTGAACCCTCTACTCTGTGTGAGCAACAACTCCTCTTAGCACAAGTAGGAACACAACATATATACTATGCCTTCACGCATCTAGGTACGTGGAATCATGTCCTCGAGATCAGCTTGCTACCATTAGCGACACGGCATCCTCACCAGCACTATGTCAGAACACTAGTGGGGGGGGGTGACATCATCTCCAAACAATCACATCACGGTAAGATCATAGCGGTCATATGTGCTCATACCATAAACTAATATCATCCTCAATAATTGAGGGGATTTAGGCTAAGACTGTATGAACCAAGTATCTAGTCCATTAATAAGGGGAAGTAGTGAGTACTTTTCTGGGAGGTTGAAACGATCGCTATCATTTCATGCCACCATTCTATGTACGCTATGCAATTCCCTCCAAAGGAACTTTGTTGCTGCTACTACCCTCCACATATTGACCTATCAACAACCCTTGGGTTGGCAGTCAATAGGGTAACAACAAAAAACACATACATGGTATGGTTTTCTCCCATACACATAATCCATATATATCCTCCATGGATGGTACACAATATCACCATCCCATGGGCACACATCTCAAGCACTGGTTAATCACAACACTCAACAGGAATACATCAATGGATGTTTACATAACGAGGAATACAATCTTACCCAAACATAACCATAGCCCACATATGACTATACAACATGATGTAAAATATACAACTTTACCCAAAAATATGTACTCCCAAACATCCATACTAATTTTCTCTTTTCACAAGGGCAACTCATTACCCGTAACATCATAAATTCACTTTGCAATTCTATCAACATAACACAATTGTGTATGAACATGTATATCATCATCACTATCACTTTTCCATCAATGGATAAACATAACATTTTTCACAAAAAAAATTAGATGCTCATAATCATAGTGAAATGGGTTTGATTAAGGAACTCTAATCTATTTCTCCTATTCACAACCGTACATATAATCTTAAGTAACCATGGCTATGTGAAGGCATGCCATTGCTCATGAAGGAAGATATGCAACATACTTATTACTCTAACATGCATTATTTTTAGTTTACATTAAATATAAAAATTTGCCTATATGATCTCATTAAAACCACAATGCAATTGAGGAGATCAAATTTCATCAACAACATATATCCACTAAGCATCTACCATTCTCATGTGAACTTGTTATGTAAGGAGTTACTCATAAACATGTAATCACTTTCAATACATAGCAATAACAAACACAAGTTATTCTTCACTAACTCTTTTACTTATTGCAATTCTAACATACTAATTAAATCCATATGCCATCAATCTAACATCTTGTCAACTATTGACAACTAAGAAGAGGAGAGAAA
Source organism: Cunninghamia lanceolata (assembly GCA_027924645.1). Classification (NCBI taxonomy): domain Eukaryota; kingdom Viridiplantae; phylum Streptophyta; class Pinopsida; order Cupressales; family Cupressaceae; genus Cunninghamia; species Cunninghamia lanceolata. The sequence continues at coordinate 3,198,731 of BSBN01001332.1, forward strand.
GATAGGTTTCATCTCAAGTCAAGACATTAAATGCCATCCAATATTCACTAAGCACCCATGCAAATTCTACTAAGGGATAGTTTAAGGCACCATTAGTATTCCAATGACTTCAATATGTTATGAAGGGTGATAAATGGTAGCAACTCAAGCACATTAAGAGGTGATAAGAAAAATCAACAATCATCCAACACCTACAAGAGAGCATGGAACAATCAAACTAATATGTCCATAGCTGCAAACAGCTACATCCTATCATCATTTATATCTATAGCACAAATCTTACAAGAGTAGCCCAAAAAAGGGTATTTAAGCAATCTGAGTTACCTTTAACCAACAAACATATAGGACTCAACACTCTAGTCCAACTGAGTAAGGTAACGCCAAGGAGGCTATTTCCTCCATGATTTCTAAAAATTAGGTTGTAACTAAACCCATTAATGCCATGCTAAGGCAGCAATCAAGACTATAAAGACAATATAACAACCTCACGCCACACATGTCAAACACAGCGAAACATAGAAGGCTGAAGTATGCTAGAGCTCCTAGTCTCTGAACATGGACTCTGATACTAGATGTAACATCCCGCACAGCAACCCCGAAGGGTAAGGGCCAAAAGAGAACCAAAATATTTTTTTTCTGACATAAGTGATAACATACATAGATATAGTTGCTGATTCGATAAATCGACAGCATTCATGGCCAAGTATGGCTGAATGTACAACCCACAGGAGAGGACTAAATCACTCTCAAGAGAAACATTACTAAACTAAGTTCATTTTAAACACCAAACCAAATGTTCCTATAACCCATTCCATATTAAACATTAATCCATAAACACCATAGTACAAATGGATCCGATACCCACATCAGAATCCTTAAGCCAATTATAGAACAACATCACATTTCTTCTCATTAACTTGTATGATTACATCTTCTCTTTTAAGAGAGTACAATTGCATAAAATAATATACAGTGCTATGGCATAGCCATGAGTATGATATACAAGTACAATAACATAGTTCTAAATATGATATAATAACTGAAAAGGTACAACAATGGATAGGGTAATATAGGGTGAGAGAATCTCCAATCTGGTGCACCAATAACTAGTTCACCAGTCCCCAATGGTGGTGGCAATGCCTCCCAACCATGTGGACTCATATGAGACCACCCCACCGTGCTCAAAGGTAGTCATAAGGCCCAAACAAAAGAATAAAGGTAAGGAAAATAATGGCCAACACTCACATCAGTCACGGAGCAGACATGACACACAAGGCTCAATGCAAACATGGTAAACAAACCCACAAGCACAGTAATCTAAGAGAACTCTAACCACTCCTCAGATGCTCTCAAGGTACCGCACCAAAGACTAGGCAATAATCAATCAAGGGCATATCAAGCTGAGTAAGGCACACATCCAAAAGTCTCAACAGGAGTCTACTCATGCAAATCAGCAATAGGATGCAATAACAAACTACACAACCTTTACTGAAAGCTCCCAGCCAGCAGGGACAGCAAATCTGACACAAAACAGTAGAACAGAGTGCCTCAAAAGATGTTAAATTTCATGAATAGAATGCAGATTTGGAAAACAATAAAAAGGCACTTGAGTTGTATGGCAAAGTGCCAATCAATTTCCATTCAAAAAATACAAAGATAGCAGCTCAAACACAGACTAGATTTGTTTAAAGACTTCAAATATATTTCCATCAACATAAACAAAGCCCACAAACTAATTGGCATAGTGCCAATGTAGGATGGCTATGGAAGCCATGCATGCATAGACAAAGCATGGACAACACCACAATCTATTTCTCCAAATACCAAATTTTAATTCACAACTAAAACTCACTTATAACAAAATTGTTTTTCTTAATGAGACTCTTATCTTATTTGGAAAACCAAGAACAAACTATGTCTTATAATTGGAATGCCTTTTGAAAGATTTCCATAGGACCATAACAACAAACATATTTCTTACCATTGCTCTTTGTTATCTTCTCTTTCTTTAGGAGCACCCTTTTTAATGCACAAAGGTGTTATGGTGCATCAAGCTCTTACACAACATGCACATAGGGATATATGGCCATCAAGGTTAAAACTGGATTGTTTCTTACCACAATCCAACAGATAGAAGGCATAAAAGTGCCCTTGATCTATTTATTAAACTAACCCAAGTAGATTTCTTGTTTCATGGAATGTAATTATTGTAGATTACACACACAAACTAGATAAAATCTAAGACTTTAAAAGCTTACTAACAGCATAAAAAATACCCTTATCTGCTAGCAAGGAATAGGGGTCAGTGTGGGCTACTTAGGTAGCCACACATGCATAAAGTAGGCATGAGAAATGCCTCAAACTGATTGTCAATATGCCTGTATGAAACGTGGTCTCATGGAAGCAAGGATTGCAAGGATTTTAGGAATTGCACAAAATGGATTTATTAAAAGGTGTTAGAAACTCTCAAGAGAATGCCATAAGGAGGTGTAGAGCTAAACTCCTCTACCCTGGGCACATCATCCTTGCCTGTGCCACATGGGAAATTTCAAATAGGGTATGGTCCTCCATTGAAGCATACATGCAAGGGGATTTTATTAGATATTACGATTGGAAAAACTCTGATGGACAAGTATGCAAAATGTGGCCGCATAGACAAGGCGAGTGACCTATTTGATAGAATGTCTCAAGAAATATGGTCTCATGGAATGCGATGATTACAGGATATGCACATAATGTATTTGTTGAAAAGTCTTTAAAACCCTTCAAGCGATGCATCTAGTGGTGTAAAGCTAGATCCTAAAACATTTGACCAAAGTATAAATCAAAATTCACATAATCTTCTTTGAAAACCCATTTATCTAAAGACTAAAGAAATAGCTTTGCAGAGTAATAATAATTTCCAGGAGCAGCAATGGGGTTTCAATTTTTTGTGCTTTATGAAATAGAAGAAAACATATTTAGTTTTTGTGCTGGGAAAACAAAGAACTAAGGTAAATACCTCAAATCCAACTGCACTCCTCTTCAGCTGTTAGATCACCCTCCACTTCAACGCACCTCAATATTTTTAATTTGATATGCTTGTCTGAGTATTTACTTTAACCCCTGTCTCGTACCCTCCTCTGGATCTCCAACCTTAAGTAAAGGTATCTACCCATATCTACAGCATTGTTAATGGCACTCCTAATGTTTTCCCCCATGACCTATAATTCTACGAAGGCCTACCAAGTGCTAGAGGAATAAGGGTTTCCCTTCGACCTTTTGCCTCCCAATGTGGATAGCTATAGTTTTGATAGCAGCGATAGGAGCTTCATGGTGAATTTGAACTCTTCCTGCAGCTTCAAGGTCAATTCTTATCATCTCAAGTATGACAAGAAATGTACAGGTAAGAGTAGCCTTGATTCGTTGAAGGATTTGGATGGCATCACCATTTTTTTTTGTCTTGTTTTTCAATCTCCATATTAATAAAGTGTTGAGGGAAGGGGATGAATTAGCATTTTTTGTTCTATTTTTTTAATCCTTTAAGAGCCTCTGCCTGAGGCATCTTTGACTCTATCTCCCATGTTCTCACCGTATCCTAGTTTCTTTATCACCCACAATAAGTTTGCACCCACACTACTTTGCTTCCAACTCCCGCTACTCTCTATTCTCATCCAACTCATAATGGCGAATGGAATTTTGGCTTCACCATCCAATCATAGCCAAACCGCATCTTCTTGCCTTCCTTGCCAATGCAATTTTGTTTCTGTGATATTTTCCTTTCCTTAAATGCCTCACCAACTCCCCTTTAAAAGCCATCGATGCATTTACCTATCTTCCTAGATATTTTCCTTCTCTCATAACATTTTCACCCACCTCATTTAGAGAGCCATCGATCCCAAGGTGAGAGTTGTTATAGGTGTGAACCTAAAAACCTAAACCATGTACTCTAAACCCTCATCCCTACATGTTGTACCCTCCTTAAGTAATGAGCCTATGATTATGAAGCCTAAACATTAAGCCTTAAATTTAAATACTAAACTTTCAACAAAACCATAATTCTGACTCAAACCCTAATTGTAATCATAGCCCTATTTCTAACCCTAATTTTAATGATAATTGTAATTATGACCCAAACCGTAATCATAATCATAACCCTCAATCTAACCATATTTATAAACCCAATCCTAATCCAATCCCTAAACAAAACCATAATTCTAAATCTAACCTTCATTCAAACCTTAAATAAAATAATAAATAATTATAATTATTATATGATATATTATAATAATATATCTATCGATTATAATATTATATTATATAATTATAAAAATTCTTAAGATATATAATATAGTTGGAATTAGGCTTGCCTCTCTTGATGTTACTAGCATACCTATATTTAAAAATATATTTAAAGTACGCTCTAACATTGGGTGCCTCAAGAAAGATATCTCTCATCATACTTTAGATATAATTTTTAAATATAAGTATGCTTGAAGTGACCTATATGCATGTCCTTTTCCACCCATGAAATAATTTATTAGTTGAGAAGCTATGATTTGATGTGGTCTATTGCCTCACTAAAATTGTTTTGATAGGGTTTTAAATGTTTTGAATCTTATCGGTGGTTGCTCACCACTCTCCTCATATAATAGGCCACATGGACAAACTCATCCTATTCTATTTTGAATAATGGATTAAATTTAACCAAGGAACAGAAATGTTCAGGATTTGCGTACACCGTACTGTATTAAATTTAACTAAGTTGTCTATTTTGATATGGGAACGGAAATGTGTTTGTGATAAAATATTGAGAACAATATGAACAGAACAAATGTAACATTTATTATTGATAAAAAAGATTACAATTTTATAATAGGAGAGGTGTTGAACAACTCCCTATAAATCTGGAATCTAACATGACACTTAACTCAATCTAACTGACACCTCTACAACTCTTGTTGACATATCTACAACAATTGATTGATAACACAAAAGTAAACTACCAGCACTTACAGTCTTACAATTATTCATTAATCTCTAACATCCCCTCTTAATGAATAATTTAAAATAACTCCAACTCTCATATGAGCACAACGTTGCTCCTCTAAGATCTCATGCACCACTCCTCCTCCATCACCATAAATGGAGGCATGTTGAGGAACCCATATTTCCTTTGACAACCTTTTCTAAATGTGCTTTGATGATCCCATCTCATCTATCATGTCAGCAAATGTTGTCACTAACATGGCAAGGCATCCTACCATCAGAACTCTCACTCCCTTTCTCAAGAGAAGAGTGACCAAAATTATCCTCCAATCGTGCCAAACATAATGAGCACCAAGCTTGAAACTCCAGCCAACATGCCAACCTAAATTATATAGTTAGTGCTCAAGGCCCTTTCGCCATCTCACATCCACCCCCAACTATTATTACAGGGAAACTGATGGGCAAACTGTAGAGTATTGCAGTGGAGAGCAGATGTGAGTGCAACCCTAGTGTGAATGCAATCAACCAAGGTCATGATCTGATGGAAGAAGCCACAACACTCTGACTAATCCATGCTCCTCCTTTCAATGAACCAGCCTTCACAGTATACACATTTGACCACAGACAAAAGAAATAATAGTCCACCAAATTTAGCCTATGCACATAAGAAATATCCATGAACAATCTAGTTAAGAGTTGACAACGACAAAGATTCAACATCAAATTGAAGAAAGAAATGACAGTAAACAACTCCTGGTCAAAGCCATGCCTTGGCTTTACAAATGGCCAATCTTTATACAACTAACAAAGTTTAATTCAATCACTGCATACACTTTTCCAACATATTCATGTATCTTCTCTTGGATAGAAGAAACAAACAAGAAGCAAACAAAAACTGAGGAGGTAGAGCATGTAGGGTTTCTTCGGCAACTTCTGCCCAAATAAAAACATAAAAACAATTTCAACCGTGATGAAGCTACAATGTAGAAACCAGTATGGCGATGGAAGCACTTTTGTAAATAGTATCTTCAATTTCAAAATATTAAAAGCAGAGAATAGAGAAAGGAGGACTGCACAATATTTCCTACAGAAAACTGAATTTCATATAAGATGCTTTCATCTTTTTGGGCACTTCCATGATGGAGTTGATGGAGTCACACCCAATTTGGCTCTGATACCATGATAAAATATTGAGAACAATATGAACAGAACAAATGTAACATTTATTATTGATCAAAACGATTACAATTCTATAATAGGAGAGGAGTTGAACAACTCCCTATAAATTTGGAATCTAACATGACACTTAACTCAATCTAACTGACACCTCTACAACAATTGATTGATAACACAAAAGTAAACTACCAGCACTTACTGTCTTACAATTATTCATTAATCTCTAACAGTTTGGAATCGGGTGCAGGATACGACAAAACATATGTACAAATTAATTTTGTAATATATATAAATAATAATAATACTACATATAAAAATTATCTATTTTATATTTAATATTAAATAATTTTATAAATGTTATTGAATATTAAATAATTTAATAAATAAAAATATTTATAAAATCATAGATTTTTATTATTAATTAATATATAATTCATAATGTATATATTTAAAATAAATAAATAATTTATAATTACGGAGGTGTAACTAAGGGGTGGAGTGCAATGGTGTGACGTGTTAACAAAAATAAAAATATAAGAGAGGTATAGTTTAAAAAATTAAAATGAAAATAATGTCTTTTGACCTCTTTTACATAGATTTTTTAAAGATAGGTATGTTAATTTTATAAATAATAAATATATATAATAGATCAAATAATACAATAAACAAATAAAGTGTTCAATGGTGTGAGGTCTTAAAAAATATATATATATAAGAGAAATATAGTTTAAAAAATAAAAATGAAAATAATATCTTTTGACCTCTTTTACATAGATTTTTTTAAAGATAGGTATGTTAATTTTATAAATAATAAATATATGTAATAGATCAAATAATACAATAAATAAATAAAATGTTCAAACTGTCTAAAATATTTATTAATATAAAATAATTTAAAATTTTATAAATAATAAATATTAAAATATATAATAAATTAATTAATAAATATATTATTTTATAATGTTAATTATTAATAATACTCCTTCCTTAGGGTTAAGGACAAAGTGGATCGAACAATTTGATACTACTGTGGGTGCAAAAGTATTCTCATAGCATATTATTGCTTTTGAAATGAGGACATTTGGTCGCTTTGCAAGTCTTGTCTAATTCATTCTCATACTAGACGTAAACAAATCATTAGACCAAGGCTCCTGAGACAAATACAAATAAAAATTAATTAATCCAGGCTCTTCGAGGTTTGGCTAGCGCATGGCCCTGTTGCCTCAAGTACAATGTGGGGACGTCTTCATAGGGTACTTAGAGTAGTAGGGTCGTGCCTTAGCCATCTCATCCATCCTATGTCCGTATAGGGTACCCATAGTAGTAAGGTTATGCCCTAACCATCCCATCTATGCTCCCTACCTCCTTCAAAACCTACTCTCATTTAATAGATGAACTTGATAACTTAAAAAATTAATTTATCTACTAATAGTGAGCGTTACATAAGCAAGTATCAATTGTAAAGGTCTCAAAAAATGACATTAATTGCACTTATCAAAACCCACTCTCATTCAACATATGAACTCCATAACTTACAAATTTAATTTATCTACCAAATAGTGAGCTCTACATAAGCAAGTATCAATGGTAAAGGTCTCAAAAAATGACATTAATTGCACTTATCTTAGAATATAAAGAATCATTAATTAGAAATCAGATTTATAAATTTGGTAAGATGAGAACATAAATTGTTCATTAAAGAACAAGTTTTAATTTGGTTTAGTATTAGAAGTTGTACACTAATATTGAATAAAATGTGCAAATTCAAAGTATTCAATATGATGATAGAGACAATAATTTCATCTAATCCCATAATATTTTAAGATATAATCTTTAGGTGCAATAAATTAGATTGACTTATGTCACATGTGGAGCTATATTTTTATCAAACTATGATGAATTAGAAAATAAAAATATGTTCTATTAATGGATCAAACTATGACAAATACCCACCCAACTATTGATAAATGCTCAACTATGAGTCTTCTCCCCTACACCAATGTTCATAGCTTTTTAAACTTTTCATGGGTTCACTATTACTTTTTGAATGAATGGAACTGTTTGTCTTGTTTTGATTATAAGTTTTTGTATAGTATTGCCCTTTTCCTAAAACTTAATGAGTTTAATGATTAAAGATATGTTTTTTAAACAATATTATAAAAGAATAAGATAATTGGTAGAATGATAAGCTTTTGAATTGTTTTAATAATAAATTAGTTTTTTAATGATGGTTTTTTCCATACTTTTTATGGATAGTCAAAGTCTTTTTAATACATTTATTTTAATAACAGGAGCTGCAATGCAGCTAGTGTTAAAGATTAATGAATAATTGTAAGACTGTAAGTGCTGGTAGTTTACTTTTGTGTTGTCAATCAATTGTTGTAGATGTGTCAACAAGAGTTGTAGAGGTGTCAGTTAGCTTGAGTTAGGTGTCATATTAGATTCCTATTTTGTAGGGAGTTGTTGAGCTCCTCTCTTATTATAAATTTGTAATATCTTTGATGAATAAAATAGATGTTGCATTTGTTCTGTTCATATTGTTCTCAATATTTTATCAGCTAGAGTCCCTGCCAGTTGTAGGGCTGGAAGAGCATGCCAAAAACAACAAAAGAAACTTTAGAAAACAAAAAATGTGACTTAAATTTTAGACTACAAGTAAAAATGAGTTGAATACAAATACCAATATAATATTATTGAATGATCATCACAGAAATTAGCAATGTAGAATAATTATTTTTAAGAGAGTTGCAATTACAGGGAAAAAAATGTGATGACTTAAGAACCAATTGTATATATGTCAAGTCAGGGCCATGCTTTTGCAATTATTTCTGGAAGCATGTTCACATGACATTACCAATGTAACTGGCTAAATAATTGTTATGTTTCTTGTAGCAAGCCAAAGTGCATAAGCCAAAAAAAAGGGCTATGAAAATAGTTCAAAATATAGACAGAATGCAGATGGAAAGTGTGAGGAAAATATAATGTCACTACACATGAGTGTATGATGGGGATTTGGTAGCTGCAATATTGATGTGTATCTTCTATGTTTTTAGCTGATCACTTTATTGGATGGGAAGAAACACTTGCAAATAATCTATTTTCAAATACAAAAGACAAAGCGATACAAAACTATTAACAATGTCAAGGTTGAGAATGATAATTCAAAGACTTAGAATATAACAAGAATGGAATCATGAATCAATAACATTATAGTGAATCGCAAGAGCAGTCCCAGTTGCTTTGAAATGTTGGATCTAATCTGCCCAAATTGCCTTTTTGTTAACACAACTCTTGCAACCTAGGAACATTGTGTGAATTCAAGTAATAATGTAAAGACAATAGAATAGCAACAATACTTGATGCCAATACTTGATGTCAAATTACAGAACAACAAAGTAAGTGCACAAGCATATGAAATCAAAATCACAATAATTGATGGATGTAGCCGATCGCTTTATTGGATAGGTAGAAACACTAAAAATTAATTTTTACCTCGTCACTATTGAGCACAAGTCCCTGCAACTTCCTCATTCCTTCACTGATTCATGTTCTTCACATCTTGTAGAAATTAAACCAAACCATAAAATGATTGTCCATAGTCTACACATTTTTCATATCACTATTGACAGTCTTCATATACAAGTAGCCAAACATGAAAATAAAAGCTTTAATACTAACTCTCTCAGCAATGCTTCATGGGTGAGCAGCACAACCTCGCTTTGCACGAAGCCTACAGGGAAAAAAATATTGCAGGATCATGCATTGAAAGTTCTATAGATGCAGGTCTTGGCAAATTATATGGGACATAGATTAGTACAGATGCACCCAGATTTCCTGTCTCTCCCTTATATATACAGATAGAACTACAAAACTAGTTATCAACCATGCACTGAAAATTAGCTCAACCACAACCTAAAAATGAAACCAAAGTTTTATATACATGGGTGTGTGTGTTATTCAGATCTTGCATAATCTTTTTCCCATTCAATTCGGTTGAACACTTTCTTGCAGCTGAGCTTGTACCAGTTTGCATACCAGCATATTGTTCCAAAGTTATAGTTGCATCATCCCATGACCCATCAGCAACTAAGAGCAATCCATGGAACATTTATGAAATAACAAGCTAGAGGAGGTCAAGTTCAAATTACAAACTTCCTTGTGCAATGTTACCAAAAAAAAAGTACCTTTTCAACATAACTTTGAACCATATTTTCAATGTCACCAACAATGCTCTCTAGATGTCCCTCTGCAACATGCAAAAATCTAGCAGCCCAATATTCTTCACAATATGTTTATACACCAATACAGCTTCAAACTAGCCTGAAGCCAATTTATTGCTATATGGAAGAGATTTTGGAGATATTGCAAGTCACTATAGAATAAATTAAATTGGAACAATGTGGAAGTGGATACTTATCAACTCTATGCAGATTTTGTCAAAGAGACAACTGACTGTAGGTTGAAACTTGGATCATAGTTTGCAAACATGATTTATGGGACACTAGAATGAAATCGCCAAGAGAATATATAAATCATAGAAGAAAAATAGAATGCTTGCTAGTTTCCAAAGTTTGCGAGAATCTCACTTTTTAGCCTAGTATGTGACAAGTCCAGGAACTACATTATATTCCACTGCTCATAGATATAATGTGGAATGTTGTCAGTGAGATTATTGCACAAGAGCAACAAATAAACAAAAGAATGTGGGCACTGGGATTGTTAACACAACTCCTACAACCCAGGAACAAAGTAAACGCACAAGCAAATGAAAACACAAATCACAATCCAGCTAACAGAAACCAGAATTTGCTAGGCATATGAATGTATACTATAAAAGCTCAATCCACTTGAAGACCACACACAAGAAACAATAATTAAGGTATAAAATAGACTAAATCATTTTAGATATTCAATATTTCAATATCATACATTTAGCATTTCTATACAATTTTGTTATATAGGAGAGAGAGAATCTTCTTGCAGAAGATTGGCTCGGTCTAGCTCTGAGATATCTTCAATTCTATGGGTTTTTGCAGAATAGTGTGTAGGTGAAGCACAAATTTTGATGAAGGGGGTAAATCATAAAACATACAATAATAGAAATTGAACACAGAGAATAGAACTTTCTTTTATTGATCTGGGCAACTCATTATATTACAGAAGCTTAATTACAATAAGAGGAATCAGTCCTTTATAGGCTGCAACACACTACAACTACCATCACCAGGCTCTGGAATCTTCCACCTTATGTAACCCCCAAATCAGCTAGGGTTTCTATTTTCCCGCCTATTCTTGACTCTACACTTGCCCCCTTAACTCTCCTATTGCCCAGGGTTCCCAAAAAATGGTTATTAATAGCCTTTTTGGCGGCCAACAACCTAATTTTAAATTTTGCATCTCCCTCCAAAAATAGGTCAACTTCCAGGAGCCATAACTTTTGATCCGGGACTCTGATTGACGAACTGTTTTATGCGTCGGAAAGCTCACAAAGTGCTCTACGTGCTAAAAATTAGCTCTACCAGTTCTGGCCATTTTTGGGCCCGTACGGGGCCGTTTAGTGCCTTAAACCTGAGTTTGAATAATTTTCAGGCATTTTTTGGGAAACGAAAACTTTAATATCTTTCAGGTCACAAATGATCTTCATGTGATTCCTTTGCCAAAGGTCTTATATTTCTATTATGTAACTTCCTATAAATTTTAACTTCATTCCGTGCCCAAATGCAAACTTTCTAAAAATAGCAGTTTACTATTTTTAGCAGTTTGGGAAAACTAAAAGTTCTACATTATTATTCAGGCAATTATGGGACCAGAACCATAGATTTTGAGAAGAAATGGGTAGAACATCAACAATTTTGAAACACATTTTTTTTGGGTGATGCAAGATTGCCCTTACACCACTGGATGCTCCTGCATCAGACACCCAGGGTAATTTGAGAAGTGACCCTGTCACATCTCAGGTGTTTGTGTGAGGAAAACCCAAATGGTCAACCTCTGCCTTAGACAACCAAGAAAAATTTTGAACAGGCCTTCCTTTCCATTTCACTAGATATTCTTCATATTGTCTGTTTCGAGTGCTCTTTCCCACACGGCTATCCAAGATCTCTTCTATCTCCTCTATTGAAGTAGATGCCGGTATACTCCACTACACTTCTGTTAGTCCATCATTTGTTCCACCTTCATGATATTCTGTTAAATCAACAATGTTGAAAATAGGAGAAATGTTGATCCCACTCGGCAGCTTTACCTCATATGCATTTCTGGAATCATGCTTCTTCAGGATTCTACATGGTCCAAATTTCTTCATTTTTAATTTATTGTATGTCTCAACTAGGAATCTTTCTTTTCTCAAGTGAACCATGACTTCATCTCCCACCTGGAACTCCTTATACCTCCTCTTCTGATCTGCCTTAGCCTTGCACTGAGTAGTCATCTTATTAATGTACTTTCTCACCTCTTCATGTAAATTCTTCATATGTTCTGCAAAGTCTTCAGCCTCGGCACTTGTCTTTTCTCCGTTGTCCAGCTTCCTTAACTCAGAAGCATTTCTTGGGCTATTGCCATATACAATCTAGAATGGTGATTTACTAGTACTCCTATTGACAGAATTGTTGTAAGCAAATTCTGCCTATGGTAAAATCAAATCCCATCCCTTGGGCTTATCTCCTACCAAGCATCGTAGTAGGTTACCCAAACTCCTATTCACCACTTCAGTTTGTCCATTAGTTTGTGGATGGTGTGCTGAATTGAACTTCAAGTCTGTCTTCAACTTCTTCCACAATGTTCTCCAGAAATAACCAACAAACTTGGTATCTCAGTCTGAAACTATGCTTTTTGGTAGACCATGTAGTCTCACCACTTCCCTGAAAAATAACTCTGCAATATGAACAGCATCATTAGTCTTCTTACAAGGAATAAAATGTGCCATTTTTGAGAATCTGTCCACCACCACAAAAATAGAATCATGTCCTCTCTGTGTCCTTGGTAAACCAAGAACAAAATCCATGCTAATATCATCCCATGGCTTCTCCGGTACAGGTAATGGTTGATACAACCCTATATTCTGACTTGTTCCTTTTGCCATTTGACACACTCTGTAACTCTGCACAAATTTCCTCACATCCTGTTGCAACTGTGGTCAATAATAATTTTCACCAATAATAGCAATGGTCTTATCTCGACCAAAGTGTCCAGCCAATCCCCCACTATGCTTCTCCTTAATCAGGTTCTCTCTCATGGAACTCCTTGGAATGCACAACTGGCTTCCTCTAAACAACATGCCATCTTGGATAATGAAATCCAATCATTTTGTCTTGTCTAAAGTAACAGGTTCCAAACAAGCTTTCTAGGCCTCTACAAAATCTGGATCTTCATGATACAAACTTTTGAGCTCATCGAACCCAACAACCTCTATCTTCATTTCTGTCAGCAAATTTTGCCTTCTACTCAAGGCATCTGCAACTCTGTTAGACTTCCCACTCTTGTGCTTCAAAACAAAAGTATAGCTCTGCAAAAATTCAACCCATTTTAAGTGCCTTTGATTTAACTTTCCTTGACTATTAAGATACTGCAAAGCCTAATGATCAGTATATAAAACAAACTCCTTTGGCAACAAATAATGTCTCCATTTCTTCAAAGCTTGAACTATTGTATAAAACTCCTGATCATAAACATAATATTTTTTCTTGGCATCATTAAGCTTCTCACTAAAATAGGCAATGGGCTTACCTTCTTGGCTCAAAACAGCTCCTATACCACTACCACTAGCATCACAATCTACCTGAAATACCTTATTAAAATCTAGAAGTGCCAAAACAGGTTGTTCTACTACTTTTTGTTTCAATGTATCAAAGCTCTTGTTTACTCCTTTAGTCCATCTAAACTCTTTTCTATCCCCTCTCATTGTCTCAGTGAGGGGTGCACAAATGCTACTAAAATTCCTGATAAACTTCCTGTAAAAACTTGCCAAACCATGAAAAGATCTTACCTTTGTTGCACTCCTTGGTGTAGGCCATTCAATGATAGCCCTTACCTTTTCTAGGTCCATCTTAAGACCTTCCTCTGAGACAACAAATCCCAGGTATACCAACTCTTTCTTTGCAAAACTACATTTCTTCAAATTAATCAGCAACTTCTCTTCCCTCAACTTCTCTAGAACTCTTCTGATATGCATCAAATGCTCATTCCAAGTCTTACTGGAAATCAAAATATCATCCAAATAAACAATAACAAAACTTTCCAAAAATTCTTTCAGTACCTCATTCATGAGCCGCATGAATGTGCTTGGTGCATTGGTTAGCCCAAATGGCATGACTAACCACTCATACAAACCTTCCTTTGTCTTGAAGGCTGTCTTCCATTCATCTCCTTCTCTAATACGGATCTGGTGATATCCACTCTTTAGATCAATTTTTGTGAATTACTTGGCTCCACTCAAACAATCCATAATGTCATCCATTCTGGGCAATGGAAACCTATACTTGATTGTGATCTTGTTGATGGCTCGGGAGTCTGTACACATCCTCCACTCTCCATCTTTCTTCGGTGCTAGTACTGCAGGTACCGCACATGGACTTAGGCTTTCTCTTATCAATCCCTTCCTCAACAACTCCTGAACTTGTCTATTCAACTCTTCACTCTCTGCAGGAGTCATTATGTGGGCTGCCTTGTTTGGCAAACTAGCTCTTGGTATCAAATCCATTTGATGACTTATCTTCCTTACTGGTGGTAAACCTTCTGGTACATTATCAGAGATAATGTCTTGGAACTCTTCCAACATATCTGAAACTTCTGCTAGTACATCTTCATAGTTCTCTTGACTAATCTTAGGAATCAATGCAAAGCAATGATGCTCATGCTTCATACACTCCAAAAACTTTCTACCATCTACCAAGCAAATTCTGGTAGTACTACATACATTTTCTTCCACCTCCTTTAAGGGTTTCAACTTATGACAAACTCCATCCTTTGTCAGGGAATACGTGTTTGCACGGCCATCATGGACAGCACTCCTATCATACTGCCACGACCTCCCCAATAGCATATGACATGCATCCATCGGTATGATATCACACAACACCTCATCATGGTAATCACTAATTTTGAACTTCACTAAACACTACTCATTGACCAAAGCTCTATGGTCCTTCTGCAACCATGCAATCCGATATGGATGCGGATGTTTTCTTCTTGTCAACTTCAACTTGTCAACCATCTCCTTTGAAACAAGATTATCAGTACTTCCACTGTCAATAATAATATCACAACACTTCACATTTGCACCTTGTGCGGAATAAACTCTTCCTCTGATTGGGTTCTTTCTCTTCATTCAGCAAGGTTCTTTTAACAACTAGGGTTTCTCCCCTTTCAGCATCTTCAGAATGCTTAGAATGTGCATCTTCATCTACATGTGCAACTTGTGCATTGCCTTCAAGTCTTCTATTTGTCCTTTCTTGATGTCGCAAACACTCATATGCTCGATGCCCTTCTTCCCCACATTGGAAACAGGTTCCTCTAAAACTTCCTCTTTTGGGTCCTTGCCCAGGTCTACCTCTTCCTCTTCCTCTTTGCTCACCATTGTTCTGGTCACGAGGGCGGTAGGTGTTATCCCGTCTCTGATTTTGACTGGTGCTAGCTTCTTCATTTTTCTTTTGATCTTCAATACGGCCTCCATAGGGCCTTCCACCAGTCCTTCTACCTTGACCTCTTCCCCTTTGCTTGCTGTCAAATCTTTTATTCAGCTTCTCTTCCACCTTCAAGGAAAGCTGGTATGCATCTTCTATGGTGGTCATTCTGACTAGGCTCAGCTCCTCTTGAATACTCGGCCTCAACCCATTAATGTAATGGGCTACCTTCTCCTTATTGGGCTCTGCATGACCGGTTTTGATAGTAATTTTATAAAATTCTTCTGTATACTCTTTAACAGACTTGTTACCTTGCTTTAGTCCTTGCAGCTTCTTTAGCAACTCCATCTCATAGTCCACAAGAATGAACTGCTTCTTCAGTTTCTCCATCATCCGATCCCATCTGGTGATCTTTCCTTTTCCTCTTCTTTCCTTTCTAATTGGACCTCCTTCCACCAAATACTGGTATGGCCCTTCAACTTTGTTTTTGCAAACTTGACTCGATCTGGGTCCTCCACATCTTCATACTCGAAATACTCCTCCATGTCATTGATTAATCAATGAGCTGTTCCGAATTCAAATCTCCAGAATATGTAGAAACTTTGATTCTGGGCCTCTTTCCAATCTTTGAAATGGCCCTCAACAACCTAACCTTTGCAGGATCTCCTGCAACTTCTTGTTCTTCCTCATATAACTCCTCTTCGGCTTCATCTTCGCTTTCTTCTCTTGTTCTTGGATCAAACCCTCTTCGCAGCTCCTCTTGCAATGCATCGATTTGTCTTTGTAGGGCTCTAAAATCCTCTTCCGTCAAAGCATTCCTCTCAACATGATTTCTTCGTGGAGGCATCTTGGTCTTTGCAGCAAACCCACAATCTTAGGTCCTGGTGCAAACTGGCTCACGATCGGCGATCTGTCTACACACTCAGGGACCCTTGCTCTGATACCACTTGATGAAGGGGGTAAATCATAAAACATACAATAATAGAAATTAAACATAGAGAATAGAACTTTCTTTTATTGATCTGGGCAACTCATTATATTATAGAAGCTTAATTACAATCAGAGGAATCAGTCCTCTATAGGCTGCAACACACTACAGCTACCATCACCAGGCTCTGAAATCTTCCACCTCATGTAACCTCCAAATCAGCTAGGGTTTCTATTTTCCCGCCTATTCTTGACTCTACACTTGCCCCCTTAACTCTCCTACTGCCCAGGGTTCCCAAAAATGGTTATTAATAGCCTTTTTGGCGGCCAACAACCTAATTTCGAATTTTGCATCTCCCTCCAAAAATAGGTCAACTTCCGGGAGCCATAACGTTTGATCCGGGACTCCGATTGACGAACCATTTTATGCGTCGGAAAGCTTGCGGAGGGTTCTATGTGCTGAGAACCAGCTCTGTCAGTTCTAACCATTTTCAGGCCCATACGGGGCCGTTTAGTTCCTCAAAGCTGAGTTTGAATAATTTTCAGGCATTTTTCGGGAAACGAAAACTTTAATATCTTTCAGCTCACAAATGATCTTCATGTGATTCCTTTTCCAAAGGTCTTATATTTCCGTTATGTAACTTCCTATAAATTTTGACTTCATTCCATGCCCAAATGCAAACTTTCTAAAAATAGCAGTTTACTATTTTTAGTAGTTTGGGAAAACTAAAAGTTCTACATTATTATTCAAGCGATTATGGGACCAGAACCACAGATTTTGAGAAGAAATGGGTAGAACATCAACAATTTTGAAACACATTTTTTTTTGGGTGATGCAAGATTGCCCTTACACCACTAGATGCTCCTGCATCAAATTTATTGTGATTTGGTAAAGAAGTGCAACTCTTTATGGTTTGATATCCTATTTCTGCATGTTAAGTTCCTTTAATTTTCTGTTGAGATAATGAATGAGGAAGTGCCTTTAGATGATAATGAAACTAAATGTCATGAACAGCTAGATGGGATATTCAGTGCTAACAATGCACATAAGGATATTGTACAAAAAAACAACAATAAATGGATCTTTCAAGGTTGACTTTAAAACTGAGCTAAATGATTTGAATCCTAAAGAAGGATGTACAAAAAAATGTGGGTTGTTGGAGAATCGGAAGGTTAAAAAACACAAGCCCTTAACATTTCTAAGGGCTATTTAAGGGATTTTATGTTTAATGGTTCTTGTTTCTACAGCATTTATGACACTGATTATCTTTACCCCTCCTACATTTTTGCTACTGCGCGTGTACACTATAGTAGAAAGGTGGTATCTTTCTTGTTTGGCCATTGTTTAGCCATGTGGCCTTTCTTTTTCGAGAAGACAAATGGGACAAAGGTTGTATTTGCTGGAGACTGTGTCCCTCCAAGGGAACATGTTTTGTTTCTTTGCAATCACCGAACAGAAGTAGATTGGATGTACATATGGAACCTTGCCTTGCGCAAAGATTGCTGGGGTTACATCAAGTATATACTGAAAACCAGTGTGCGTAATGCACCGATCTTTGGTTGAAAGGAAAGGGGAGGTGGATGAGCCAATTATAGAATCAATCCTCTCAACATTCAAGGACCCTCAAGATCCACTGTGGCTAATTCTCTTCCCAAAGGGAACTGACTTTACGTAATTAATCCTTCTTAGCTTGTCTAATGTTAATCACACCTGTTGCATCTTCTTTCACATCTTTGTCTTTCCAATTTACAAAACGTAGAAGACAATGTAACAAGATGATTTTCCAATCAAAGCTACCCAAGAAGTTCATTGCTGCTACTGGTTCTTCAAAAAAAGAAAACACTGGGAACACTGGGAAGGGATTATCATTGATTTAGGCAGATCTAGCTATTCTTGTATATTCCTTAAATTATTGATGTGAATGCAGACAACAAAAATTCCTTAGGAGTCAACGGATCACCAAAAAAAAATAATTTGCCTATTCTCAAAAATGTGCTTCTGCCTCGAACAAAGGGTTTCTATTCATGTGTATCACTTCTCAGGGACTGTCTGGATGCAAGTTACTATCTTTTATTTCCTTTTGATCTGTCTAGATGTAGGTTAGTACCTTTTATTTCCTTTTGATCTGATTTTTGCTTTCCATTATTTTCTTCTGACATACAGATAGAAGGGGATACAATGCTTTCAAGAAGAACAATTTTTTTCTATGGTTGAACACCGAACCTGAATGATGTATGGTACTAGACTCAATTTCTGTATTTGCCAAATCTGTCATAAATGTTGGCTAAAAAGTTTGTTCAACTAATAGTAAATATGTGTAGATGCGAGTGGGAAAGATAGCTCATAGCCTAAGGGGTTATTGTTTATACAACAAATTTTGACACATTTTCTGAGCCTATAGGTAGTGTTATTTCTACATGTTAAACCTATTAAATATAAAGCAATGTTGAATATGCTCATAAGCTACTGCAAAAATTTTATGTGATATGTTCTCATTATGTTGTGCATGTTGCTATATGTAAGCTAGTCTAAATTCTAGATGCTCTTAAGTTTCTTCAAAAACATTGAGGTTCTGTGTTGTCACTATTCTTTAAATGATATTGTACCTTTCAATTTATAAGTTTTATATAGTTCATTATGGAGGAAGCTTTTTCAAGGGATATTATAAATTGGTAAATAAGAGAAAAGAGAATACCAATAATTGGAACTCTTAATCTCTCCTCTGGATTGATATAGTATTATTTTCAATTACTAGAGCTTGAGTAATTCCTTGCTATTTCCTTTTGAAGGAATGGGTAGCATATAGATTTCTTGGGCTTGGGGATAGCTATAGAGAATAAGAAAATAGTGTAGTCTATCAAGAAACCTTTGTGCATTATAAGATCAATTACTGTCTCATACCACAATTACAATAAATTACTAAACACGCCACCCTTTGATTAGAGTTTTGATTAGAGTTTTAATCTATCATCCAGCAAATTTCTTGCTCTTTAAAACACCACCATAATGCTGACAACACACGAGAAAAATGTTTGAAATTCTTCTACCCACTCATCAAAATTAAGTTTTAAAAAACTAAACTAGAACTCTGATGCACAATAAATTACTACACACGCCACCCTTTGATTAGAGTTTTAATCTATCATCCAGCAAATTTCTTGCTCTTTAAAACACCACCATAATGCTGACAACACACTAGAAAAATGTTTGAAATTCTTGCCCTTTTTATGTAAAATAAAAAATCCCAAAATGAAGGACAGTTCAAACAGAGAATTCTGAAATATGGGGAAGTAAATTAGCAAGTGTAGGTAATAAAAACCTATGACCAATTTAGAAACAATACATGTTGAAGTGGTCTATAGTTGAAGTGAGTAAAGAATCCAAAATGTTTAGGTGTTCACTAAACTATTTTAATAGGGAATACATGTATACCAATTAAAAACTCAAATTAGGATAAATTAGCAGATATTTAAGATTAATTTTGTAAAGGCATCATTTTTAAATTGATAATTTAATCTTCAGCAATCCATATTCAAAGTTGATGTGCCCTGGGCATGACTTTGGGTATGTCTTTTTTATTGGGTTAAATAAGAATCTGAGCAGGACCATAGTAATATTGGTCGTAATTTTTATTATGGTTGCCCATGGTGTTCAATTACAGCGGCCACGCCTTTCTATTTTTCGGTAGATGTTTCAACATAAAGTAATTTTTGAGGTCGCAGCCGAGCCACGAGGTCTCCTAGACCATATTGTGGGATCGAGAAAACACTAGATTTTACCTTTGACATTGTGTTCTCTATCATTTAAATATAGTCCCTTTGACAAAGCTGGTGGTGAATCAAGTCTTGAGAATCAATCTAATTGTACTCTGTTTTTCATATAAAAGAAAACTTCAATAGTTTACTGGATTCTACCATTAATGTATGGTACACAGACTAAAACTTTAATGTAGCCAGAGCCTTAAATGTCATAGATTTAATTAATTATTGAATAGTTCAGGAGAGCTGCCAGAAATGCAATTGATGCAGATCAATATAAGGCATGTCTACTGTGAAAAGGTGGGTGCTACCAGGTACCAAGTCTTGGCACAAACACTGTAAAACTCTTATGAGATTCAAGGCTGCAAAAGAAGAGCCCTTGCACATATCCATGACTTAATACAAATAGAAGAAAACCCCTGCAAGAAACATCTATGACCTGGCACTCAATAGAACCTACAGGAATTTCACCAGTGACAAAAATAGTCGGCTTTACCACTGATACAGATACCAGGCAAACCCAAAGAAACTAAACCATACATTTGAAATTTGAAATTCAACCATGTTACAATGCTTGCATAGCTCCTCCACTTGATCCTTATTTTGCACAGTGATTGTTAACCGCATAATCATCATAATAGAAGTTTAGTTATGGACAAAAAGATTATATCCATGAGTAAAAAAAAAAATTGAACATTGCCATGGATGTAACCCGCATAGGCCAAGGACAAGGGTCAAGATAAGTGCTCATTACTTCAAACATTTTCAAAAGTACACCAACTTTTTAAAAAGAATAATATCCAATAAACCCCTTAGCAAAAAAAGCTTCCCCATCAAAAATCTAATACTAAAATATCTGGTTGATTGCTTCGATCATTCCCTTCTATTTGATACATTACAACAACTGATATCAATGAACTGAACTAAATAACAAATAACATTTGAACAAACCAATACCAAACAAAACAAATAAATAACATAAAAACCCTGCTACCTTGAATGTAGAAAGCAACAACACTGTTGTACAAACAAGTGGCGTTAATATATTCTAATATGAGAGTTTTCTCCAAAGTGCAAAATATAGTTATACCATCATTAGAAGCCTGATATCTGCACAACTCCATTCAACCTCACCCTTTTAACTCAAAAAAACAATTATCAGAATCAAGGATTTATTATTTTAGGGCTAAGGTTCAAATTATTACCTGGTAATGTAACTTTGGCTTAGGAGAAATTCGTCAAGCTGTTGCACTCTTGATGTGGTGTGCAGTTTAGTGAATGAAACAACCATTTTTTATTTTGGCTAGCAAACCAACAAACCAATCAATGTCAATATTAGGGATGATATCTTTCTGAGTGTTTGGAAGATGAAAATTAAAACCCTACCTTGCATAGAACTGAATTCAAAGGATTCTGCACCTTCCGCTACCTCTACTTCTGCTGAAAACACAAAAGAGAGAAGAAAGCATACTTGTATGTGCCAATTTTTGGTGAGGTGGCCCTGGTATGCCTATATGCAGAATGTGGAAGCATAGACAGGGAAGGTGAATTGCTCTGTATGGAGAAAGGATACACTATTACCTATAGCATTTGGACCAACAATGCAGGTGAAGGACGGTGAAGGAGGTCAGGGGTTTGATTCTCACTTCTTTATTCGACAAAGCGTCCATCCATTTAAACTAAATTCAAATAAGAAAATCATTAAAACTAAAGTATTACCTAGAAGAAGGAACAGTTTGCCACCCTATTTTTCTTGCTACCACTTGCTGGGCTTAATCGGTTCCTCTGCTCCCACCATTAACAGAACCACAACAAACAAAACAAAGAAAAAACATAAAATTATATATAGAAATCGAAAAATGTTTTGAAACATTAAAACTGTCTTTAGATTTTTGTCCGTTGGCACAATTCACAGGACACAACTAATAGCAAATTAATACTTCACAAAGCACAACTAAAAGGGCAGGGGCCAATAAATTCAATTGAAAATTTATAGCATTAAGGAAAGATATTCCCATAGGCCACAGGCCTGAGATTATTGGGGGCGAGGTCTTTAAAAACAAGCATGTCTTTTTATTTATAAGCCGCGAGGGCCTTAAAGCCATGTAACAGCCAAACCTTCCGTTAATTCTAAATTCTTCATTCTGGCTTGCATCCAGTGTGTCATTACGGAATCATTTCAAAATAATAACCAATGTTGATTACATGATAATGCTCAGGTAATAGCCAAGCACATCAAGATGAAAGACTAATCTGAGCTCATCATCCACAAGAAGCATGATATTCATACCGTGAAGAACAAGTTTGAACCAAGTCCAGAAGACATATTCCATTCTAATATAAAATGCAAATAAATCTATTGGATGATAGATATATTCACTGTATATCCTGCACAAGAGGAGCGAACCAAATATTATAGTTCCAACTGGTTTGCATGCATGCAAAATGTGGAAGGATAGACAATGTCCATGTGTTATCCTTGCAGCTGCTCTAGTATGCAGATGTGCCCACTAGAAAATCCTCAAGAAGACACGTCCATCCTTAGGAAGACACGTCCAGAGCACTTAAAAATTTAGAAATCCATAAAATTTTTCTTACTCCTTGTTTTTTATTAGTTGAACATTTTTCTCTATTTTTAGAAATCAAAAACCTAAAAAACCCCTGGTGAAAAATGTCAGGTCAATGAGAAAAAAAAAAAAACCAGCTAAAAATTTATTTTAAAAATCTGAGCACTCCAAACCTTAACAAAGCAGGAATTTTCCTTTGCTGACACAGTTTGCAAGGCAGATATTAATAGCATTTAGTGGAATGAAAACATTAGTCTCTACTTTAGGCAGGGACTAATAAATAGTTGTTTACTACTATTATGATTATGATATTGGGTTTTTTATTCTTACTTTTTTTGGGTAGAAAGTCCTTTTAATTAAACAAGAAATTTACTTATAGCCTACAAACCATTTATTTATTTCTTGAGTCAATCCTTTGGAATCTTGATATAAAATGCAAATAAATCTATTAGCTGATAGATATATTCACTCTATATCCTACATAAGAGGAGTGAACCAAATATTATAGTTCCAACTAGTTTGCATGCATGCAAAATGTGGAAGCATAGACAATGCCCAGGTGTTATCCTTGTAGTTGCTCTAGTATGTAGATGTGCCCACTAGAAAGTCCTTAGGAAGACACGTCCATCCTTAGGAAGACACATCTAGAGCACCTAAAAATTTAGAAATCCATAAATTTTTTCTTGCTCCTTGTTTTTTATTGGTTGAACATTTTTCTCTATTTTTAGAAATCAAAAACCTAAAAAACCCTTGGATAAAAATGTTAG
Organism: Cunninghamia lanceolata; assembly: GCA_027924645.1. Taxonomy (NCBI): domain Eukaryota; kingdom Viridiplantae; phylum Streptophyta; class Pinopsida; order Cupressales; family Cupressaceae; genus Cunninghamia; species Cunninghamia lanceolata. The sequence continues at coordinate 3,222,515 of BSBN01001332.1, forward strand.
GCTGATGAAAAAAAACAAAAAACCAGCTAAAAAATTATTTTAAAAATCTGAGCACTCCAAACCTTAACAAATCAGGAATTTTTTTTTGCTGACACAATTTCCAAGGCAGAGATTAATAGCATTTAGTGGAATGAAAACATTAGTCCCTGCTTTAGGTAGGGGCTAATAAATAGTTGTTTACTACTATTATGATTATGATGTTAGGTTTTTTATTCTTATTTTTTTTGGGTGGCAAGTCCTTTCAATTGAACAAGAAATTTACTTATAGCCTACAAACCATTTATTTGTTTCTTGAGTCAATCCTTTGCAATCTTTTTATGAATATTAATTACAATCAATTATTTATATGTTTGTACTTATTGTTCTTTGTCTCAAGACATTATATCTTATTAAAATGTTGTTTGCAACATGATAGAATTTTTAGATTAGTCAATTTGATTTTTTATGTTAGTAGTAAAATTATTTATGATGATGAATTTCTTTGAATAGAGGAATGTATAATAACAATAGTTGCTATGGTAAATATATATATATATATATATATATATATATATATATATATATATATATATATATATATATATATATATATATATCTTCACATATAGTCTTTTCTAATATAGTTATAATATTTGTAGTTTTTCCTAATTTTTCTAATTTTTTTTCTTATTTATCTTTATCCTTTTTTAAAAAGTGAATAAAATCTATTTTATTATGATAATATTTCAACTTACAATATAATTCTAATATTGGCTATAAAACTATGTTGTAGGAATGTTGAAGGCTAATAGTGTCTAGTTGATGAGTAGTGTTGATGACCTCCTTTATCAAGTATTTATCAACCAATTATCACATTGGAGTGAGGTAATTTTGAAAGAAAGAAGAATAAGCCCTTCATTAAGTATTTATCAACCAATTATCACATTAGAGTGAGGTAATTTTTTTAGCAGGAAGAATAAGCAATCCCCAACTTCTCTTATTAAGTGGAATTGGCCCCTTAGAACAACTTAATGAATTGAATATTACTGTACTTTAAGAAATAAACTCTATGGGGAGATAAATTCAAGATCCACCACATACAACAATCATTGTGGAATCCCCTGAACCATTTGAATTTGCTCAGGTACAAGTAGTGGGTATAGTAGACAACTCCCAAGTCTACATTGAGGTTGTTAGCTATTTTCAACAACAAAATTCCATAGAGAATAAATATCTAGGAATTATTATTAGCAAGCTAGATTTTCCCTTATCAAGGGGTGAGTTTCAACTTAGAAGTAAAAATCCCCAAGATAACCCCTTTGTAATCTATAACTAGTTTTCTCATCCTTTTGATGTACAAGATTGTATTCTTGTTGTGAACGTATTGTCAAATCTTGCCATGACAACTTCTATTCAGTAATTTGCATTTAATGGTAGTGGAAACTCCAAAATGCTTCAATTCATAGGGTCAAAATTGCCATAAAAGCAACTCAACAATAATGCCTTGGAAAAGTTTTGCAAAGATACATTAATAACATTTTGGCATTACCATGGAGGGTGTGAAGTTGATTTTATGATTGACAAAATGTTTCATGTGAAGAGTTGTGAATAATTCAATTTACAAGGATAGCCTTGGGACCAATCCACAAGCCACTACCATGATGCTTGGAAGGTATGTTTTTCATTTCTAGATTGTATTGTTTTTTAAATAATAAAGGATATTATATTAATTACATATTATTAATGCAATATATATAGGGATACATGAGTTCTTATCCTTCAAGAGTGGATGAACATTTGTTTCAATATTAGACCATTTTCAAATCTCAATTAAAAATGTTACACTTATATATATATATATATATATATATATATATATATATATATATATATATATATATAAAACAAAATTGTTTGTGTAATATTTACTTCACCTTGGATATGCCTCTATCTTAAGTGTGATATTGCACCTATTAAATAAGTTTACTTACTTGATATTTGAAATAATTAATTTTTCTCATATAAGTAGCTAATAATGACATATGTACATTTTGACTTGAGGTACATAGGTGTCACCACTACTTTATTAATCCTTGATTGATGGTAGTTAGGTTCCACATTTATTTAGTCAAGATCACCTTTATCTTAGTTGAAAATTGAGTTAACTTATCTCTTGTTTGGTAATGATCAATTAGAAACTAAACTCTTACCTCTTGACTATGTCATATCTCCTTGATTCATATAATTTTATATATGAAATTTACTCCTTATAATTTTCTTCATCATATTAAATATTGAATAACTTTATTCTCCAATTCTAGTTTTATGATTAACTTATAGGCATTAGGTCCCAATAAAAAATTATTATTTATGACAAAATTTTTATATATAGTTTTAGAGTAAAGTTCGTATTTGTAGAACTGGTTCATATCCTTTGAGGAATTGGGGTTTCAAATCAAAGATTCAATGGAGAGATTAGTTTTTTTTGTGTCCTAAGTTGAAATGAATTACATCATCATGTCTAGAAGGGTCAAAAACCTACTATGTACATTGTACCACTGAGGTAAATTAAGTTGAGCATTTAAAATGCTTGTGCATATCTCTTTAACCATTGGCTTGGTATTACATATGTACCAGAGAGTTTGGATTGCATGTACATCATACAGTATGATAGTTATTTAGGCTATTCATTTGGGAGAGTGAAATCAACAAACCTATAGTTTTGGTGTCATGCATCAAGATTACAAAAGGTAAAAAACATGTCTTTGTTTTATTTACACCACTTTAAGCTTTCTATATGTTAAGCATTATTTTAGTTCTTGACATGTGATATAAAGGACTTATGGGATGCAAGTTTCTAATTTTTAAATACACTTTTAAGGGGGTGCATGTATATATGATTTAAATGTGTTTTAAAACTTATTCTTTTATTTGACACTTTAAAAGTTCTTAACAAGATTTTAACTAGATCTTTTTTAGATTTTTTTAAGTGAGCCCTTTCTTTATCTTATGTTGTATGTGATGTAAAATAGGCTAAGAAATAAACCCATGTTCATGTGGGGATGAGGATTTTTTTCACCCTTGGTCATATTGGTAGCCCTTGAGGGCTTTTTTTGCCTATTTGAGTCTCTTTTATAAGGAACTTGCACAAAAATGAGTATATATTTTGTCTTGGTTATTCATTTATAATGTTCTTATAGGTGTTGGAAAACTAATTTACCCTCTTCCATATAATATCATTTGTATAATTTTTTGGTCTCATTTGATGGTATTTTGAAATAGATTTCCTGGGACTTCTATGTGCATCTCTATAAAGAATTGTAATCATGAAAAAATTATGAAGTGCCATCTTCTACTTGTTAGGTATGGTTTATGCAATCATGCATTGTAAACATTCACTAAAGAAAAAGTGTTAATTGAGCTATTTGATGGGGGGTGTTATTGTAATTTGCACTTCAACTTTCTTTTGCTCTATCTTGTAATTGCTTATAGATAAAGTGCCACCTTCTTTTGTGTTGGGTTTTTTATTGAGTGGATTGGGTGGTGGGGGTGTTGGGCTTGTTTCTTCTTGATTACAATTCTTTCATTTTCATGCTCTTAGTATGGGTAAAATTTGTATTGATCTCCTAACTGCATATAATTACACAACTTGGAAACTATTAGTATAGAATGATCTAAGATGAAAAGGTTGTATTGGATATGTAAATGAATCATTTTCAATGTATTGATTGTAAAAAGAGTAGTGGGAAAAGATTTGTGAGAGAGTTCTTGCTTTTATATGCTTACTAGTGTTTTTTGATCTCTAATTTCATCTTGACAAATGTTCACAACTTAGTAGGAATGAGACACTCTTGCTAAACTATATGGTATAACTGATAAAGTTAGATGTTATCAAATCAATAATGATTTGATGAACCTTGATCTAAGTAGTTTTGTTTGCTTCCAAAATGATTAGAGACAACTAGTGAAGCTCCAAATATAGCCTTGAGTAGGGAGATAGTAAACAATAGAAGGAAATCCTATACAAATACCACTCAAACCCAAACCATTCAATACCTTGTCCATAGCATTGTCAGAATCAAATACTGAAGCTAATATATTTGCATGTGACAATATTCTCCTTTGGTAGATGCAAGAAGTTCTAAGAAACAAATATGAATTGCCTTGAGAAGATTTACCTCTGCCCTCAATTCATCCAAATGAATCTTGTCCATAGAAAATGAATATGCACATGTTGGCCTTTTAGTGAAACTTTCATATAATTGTCTTGACTATTGTGCCCATATTTGTATGATCTAATCATGTTTTAAGAGTTATTCTTTTAGAGGATATTATTATTCTAAGATTTATATTGGAGATACCATAACCTTCCAAACATTATTATGACATACGTAAATATTTGGGTCTTATTCTTAATTTAACTAATGTATGTTTGTGTTCTTGGATATCACATTAGAGTTTTATGTTTAGTCTAGTGTCAATAAATTTAAATGTATTTTGGTTAATAAGGGTTGCATTATCATTTTCACTTGTTATATTTGAGAAAATTTATACTCCTTCATATGTATCTTGATCCTATGTGTTTACCACTCTTATCATTTGATATCTTACCAAAATTGTACATAATGTTTTCATTACATTGATTTACTTCACGTGTTTACTTATTTAGCTTACTTTTAAATTTCATGTATTTTTTCCCTCTCCTCTAATACTTTCCATTAGATTGATGCAACCAATTGAATGTGTTGTATATTTTGTTACTAACACCCCTACATTGAGATTACATAAATAGTTACAAAATCCTATAAAGAGACTCATCATTGTGCCTAAATGGATCATTACCACACGAAAAGGAAACTTCTAATATTCCATGTGGGTAAGTACATGGAATTGGGTGCTCAAATGTCCACATTTTTATTAAAAAACAGCAAAAACTTAACTTCAACAAAGGGTAAAAGTTCAAACCTGTGTCATACTTTTGACCAACTAAATAGTTTCTCTCATAATAGTTTTTCCCTAAACCATTTCAGGAAAAAAGGTTCTGCCTGAAACTCTTTATGCCATTCAATGCCACATAAGTGCTACATGGTTTCAAAACTCTTTATGTCATGCAATGCCATAGAAGTGCCACATGGTTTCGAGTGGAACCTTTTCACCCAAAATTTGTAAATCCATACAACATGATTTTGACTTTGAAAATACAATGTATTTGCATGGAAAGTTTCATGCAGTAGTGTTTCACACATAATTTTTTTGGGTGATAAGGTCTCTCCTGAAACTATCTATGTGGCCTCTCATGTGACAACCAACCCCCTATTTTAAAAAATTGAAAAAAATTTCAAATTCAACTCCAAATTTCTCCAACCAAAAGGTACTTTCATAAAAATATGAAAATACCCTTTGGTAAATCTCGAAGTCTAAAACTTAGATATATAATTTTTTTAATTTTGATTAGTTATTTTGAATTTTATTACAATTAGGATATTATATTCAAATATGCAACTAATTACAATTAAAAAATAAATAGGTAAAATATATTTAAAAGTTTTAAAAAATATTTGATGCACTAGATGAGAGAATCTTATGCAAGAGGGTATTTAAAAGAAAGAATTAAAAATTTTATAAAAACTAGTGTCCATGAAAACTATATTGTTCTGATTAAATTGAACTTTAAAAAATTATTAAAAATAATTATTTATCAAAAATTAATTTTTTTCTTCTATGCACTAGATATTTGCGTTGTCTAATTAAGAAAAAAATAAAGCAAAAATGTTAGTTTTACTATATTTATATTTTTCTTGATGTCCCATCGACATCACTTTTAAAAAAAACAATTTAATTAAAATTCATCTATTAAACTCATATAAAAAATATCCAACTAATTTTGAAAAAAATTGAAAAATTATAATCATAAACTACATTAATTTTTTTACATTTCATTACTTTATCTCATTTTAAAATTAAAAATATACACATGACTTTTTAATCATTTAATTTGAAACAATATGATTTCTTTATAAAGTGTGACAAGTTTTACTCCAAATGATTCAAAATGACTATGCTCAAAATTCAAAAAAAATATAACATTTGGAATCTAGTTTTTAAATTAGCAAAGCTTATCAAAAATAGTGAAATTTAAGTGGATCAAATTCCACATTTTAAACTAGCAAAGCTTATCAAAAATAGTGAAGTTTAAGTGGATCAAATTCCACATTTTGAGATTTACTTATAACAAAATGTTTGATTTTGTATTGATTTATTAATTTGCCTTTAATGTAATCACTTCATTTCTTTAGATGAAAGTTAATTAGTATTATAGAAGGTTTGGAAACAAAGAATTCATTGAAGGACTTTCTATTCAAGTCAAGTATTTGATTACAAAATTTCAAGAGAATTACTTAATTGATTTTTAGACCATTCATTGAAGGACTTTCTATTCAAGTCAAGTATTTGATTATAAGTTTTCAAAGAGAATCACCTAATTGATTTTTAGACTTGATTTCAAGTCTTCAAGAGAGACCCTTAATTGATTTCCTTCTAAATTAGTATTTGTTTACATAATTATTTCTAATGTTTTTTTTTAAATAAATGTCTTCTACCATTAGGAACATCTATATGATTATCATAAATGGAAAGGATTAAATAATTTGGTTGGTAAATTTTACTCTTTAAAGAGTTTTTAAATAGTAAATCAAATTTTTAGAAAAAAATTACTATATTTTTTTCATGTGTTACATCAATTAAATTTCTCTTAGTTATCTAAAAATAAATAAATAAATGTTAGTCAAAATATACATCAAATCATATATTAGGTATACCTTACTTATCACTACATAATTGATTGTTTCTTTAATGTGACTTGTGAAAAGAATATATATTTTATTTATTTATTAAATTAAAACATAACTACTAATCCTTACTTTTATAATAAATAAATAAAAATATTACTTCACTAATATATATATTTGACGTAAGTTCTACTAGTGGGGTAGATCCCCTTTATTTATGTTAAAAACCAAAAGTTACATTGCTTCAAAGATGGAGTTTATCCCATCAGCTAGAGTATTGATTCTTTCTAGCTGCTTAGCTAAGAACAAATCTCCATACAGACTTACAAAGTTAGCAAATGCTGTCATATTACAGCTGTCTAGACCTTCTCTAAAAATCTTAAGAGCTTCTTGGGTTTTTTGTTTCTTCTTAATCACCTCCACATCGAAGACACCACAAATGAATTCTTTCTTCAGGTTGGGGTTCATGTGCTGCCTTGCTATGATGACTTCATTCCTAATCTCATCTTTGACCAAAAAGCCAGTGAACCTAGACACCCTGGCAAGGGAACCGGTGGCCTAAGCAACAGTCACATAGAATCGTTCGAGCAAGACACCATCATGGGTGTGGCTTCCTTGCACCGAACCAACCCCCGCTATCTCTTTGATGGCTCTTCTCAGCCCCTCCTCCTCAGTCTTGAATAGACAGTGAATTCATTGATCCATTACCTCCTCCACGTAGTTGCAATGAACTCCAAAGTACTTATTTCCTGCCATTGCTTCTCTTCCCTTTACTCACTCTTCCTTAATATAGGATCCTTTGACTGGCTATCTGCCATCTTGATTTTGGCTAATAGGCTGGCACTTACAGTGGCTACGTACCCTTCAGTCATATCGACATGACCATTTCTATGTTGAATAAGGAAAGCCTAAGCTATCTCTGGCTATTCTACTATACTTTCTTGTCCTAGAATTGTACATTCAATCTCCTCTGAGATATTCTTTAGCAGGATTAAATATTTCTTGCCATCAATTACTTGCAGATCTCCAGCTAAGCACTGCTCCAAACCTCACTCTTTCTCCTCGTGGTCTTTGCTGAGAATCTTACCCAATTCCTTGAAACATTGCTCCTCAGAAAAACTCTCCACCCCTGAGGCCAACTCAACTCCCCTATTTCCTAAGAGATTGGCCACTTCATTGGCCTCTCTCTATATATGTGATAATGTCTAGTTTTCCATCTTATCAGGGCTTTCCCAAATGAGCTCGGCCCAACAATTAAGTCTCCAGTTATGAATTGTCCTATTGCTTGCAATATTGATGCTAATTAAAGAATCCCCTTCTATGTCTACATCCTTTATACCTTTGTTGATGCAAAACCATAGCCCCCTAGCCAAAGCTTCCAATTCCATCTCATTATTATAAGCAACTCCCAAGTTCCTGGCCAATGCCCAAGTCAACTTTCCTTCCTCATTTCTAATTGCACAACCAACCCCAGCTGGACTGAGGTTGCCTTTGGCCACCCCATCAAAGTTTAGTTATAACCTCCCTATTGTTGCCCTTGACCATTTGGCCTCTGATCTTTTGGAATCAATGTTTGTGGCTATTCCAAAAGAATGCTTGAGCTCTTTCCACCTCTGCTACATTCTATCATCCCACTTTGTGAATTTACCATTCCTTTTACTTCACTGATGGGCATTCACTACTTGACAAATCCCTTCTCTTATTTTCTTTTTTTATCTCAATCACCATTGAGCTTTGTTCACTGAAGATCCTTCAGTTTCTTTTCTTTCAGATTTTCCGTACTACTGTTGAGGGAGCCACCACCCAAATATCACCCCAAGTATCCAATATGCCTCCCTTGGGCTAGCTTAACAAGAAATTCAATAAATCTTCTTGTCTAGCCGAACCCCAGTCCAGTTCCTCCAAAAGCCAATCCCAACACTCAGAAGTGAAGCTACAATTGAGAAGGAGATGATTCCAGCCGATTCTTCATTCTTCAAGCACATTGGGCACATGCTGGGCCTCTCAAACCCTATGGACCACAACTTGTCCCCTATAAGAATTCTTTTGTACAAAGTTGTCCATAGAAAGGCCCTAGCTTTTGGGTGGAGATTATTATTCCAACATAGCTGTGCTGGCCAATCATTTCTTCCAAAACTGAGAGCTTGTACTGTATAACTTAATTTGACCGAGTACTCCCCTAACTTTGTAGCACACCATATAATCTCATTTGGTTTGTTGGATAACATTATTCTTCTATTTTGAAAAATCTCCTTAACTACATCCTTCATTTCCTCTGGCACAAGAGCAAATTCCACTGAAATCCATTTAAAAGCCACTCCTACACTTGAACTATCTCTCAAGACATAATCTGCTACTGATATTCCCATTTCCTATTCCACATTTTTTATCCAATTCTGGAATCCTAGGAGACTATCAATGGAGGCTTCCCTATTCCATGTGTTCATCTAGAATTTGGCACTTCTCCCATCCCCTATCTTCCATGAGAGATGATCTGTTATAATCTACCTACTTTCCTATATGAATCTCCAGATAGTAGAGCCACCTTGCGAGTTCACGGTCCTTAGGATTTTGCTCAAATCCAAGGTGTCTAAATACTTCCTTTGAGTGATTTTGCACCAAAGATTTCTTGGGCTTCTATACATTTTCCAAGAAAGCTTAGCACCAAGTGCCAAGTTCTGAGCTGATAACCATCAAAGCTCGGCACCCCCTTCCGATTTCAGGCCACATACTATCTCCTAGTTCAACAATGGAATCCTTTTGTGGTCCTTCGCTCCCTCCCATAGGAATTTCTTCATATAGCTTTCCAAGCTTGCTATGGATTTATTCATTAGCTTGAAGTATGACATTGCATATATTGGAACTACAGACAACACCAACTTTATCATCAGGACTCTTCCTGCCAATGTTAGCCATTTGTTTTTTCTAGGCACTATCCTTCATTCTACATTTGCTTAGCAGCTCCTCCCATAGTGTTGTTCTGTTGGCTCTTGTGAATAATGAAATTTTGAAATGTATTACTGGGAGTTGACCAATAGAGAAGCCCAAAATTTTGGCTATTTTTCTTCTATTGGACTTTCTTGGTGTTTAAGAATATGATCTCTGATTTCTCCTTGTTTAGGACCTATTCCAATGCCTTTGAGTATTTGTTTAATGCTTCCTTGACCACCTTCGCTTCCCCTATTGAAGCTTCCCCTAGAAGCATGGTGTCATCTGCAAATTGGATGTGGGTGAGAGGATCTATCCCTTCCATCAACTTGATTACATGCCACAATCCAGCCTCCCTTACCTTCTTAATGTGATGACCCATTACTTCAGCCATGATAACAAATAAGAATGAGGATAGGGGATCACCTTGTCTCGGCTCGTTTGTTGCTTCGAAAAAGCCAAACACCAATCTATTTACAAGCACTAAGAACCTTGGGGTAGAAATACATGCATTCATAATATCTATCTAATTATTACTAAACCCAAATATTTTTAGTACTTTTATCAAGAAATCCCATCTGACTTTGTCGTATGCCTTACTTACATCTAGTTTGATTAGCATACCTTTCATTTTTTTGCTTGACATTATATGGATTGCTTCTAAAGATAAGATAATGCTTTCTGTAATTTCTCTTCTCGGAGTGAATCCACTCTGTTCTAGTGAAATGACTTTGTCCAAGACTCCTTTTAGCTTATTTGCCAATGCTTTAGCCATGATTTTATAGATGGAGTTGCACATCGAGATGGGTCTAAAGTTTACAAATGTGTTGTAATTAGGCTTCTTTGGGATAACTATTATCACTGTATTGTTAAGGTCCTTTACAAATTTTTTGTTGATCCTTATATCCTCTACCAACTTTAGGATGTCTTTGCCCATAAAGTTCCAGCAATTTTGGAAGAATCTTATCGGAAAGCCATCCAGACCTAGGGATTTCTCTGGATTTAATTGGAGGGTGGCTAATTTGATTTCCTCCTCTGTGAATTGTCTGGAAAGCATTTCATTGTCTTCTAGATCAATGCACTTTGGAATACAATCTAGGATCTCATCTTCCTCTTCATTTGATACTCTGGCTACTTCTCCCAGTAAGTTTTTGAAATACCTTACCACTTCATTTTCAACTACCAGCCTCTCATTTTCTACTGAGCCATCAGGGAGGGAGATTTTATCTATCCTATTTTTGTTCCTTCTATCCTTGACCAACGCATGGAAAAATATTGTATTAACATCCCCCTCTTTTAGCCACTTCTCACGAGCTTTGTCCCTCTAGGACACTTCTTCCCTCTTTAGTAACTCCGCATGTTTCTCTTTTAACTCTTTTTCCTTAACAAAGTCTTTTGAGAACATCCCATCTTTTATTATCTTCTCATTGAGTTCCTCCATCTCCTTTTCTAATTTTTCTTTTTCTATAAAAATATTTTTGAAGGAGTCTCTCTTCCAAATCTTTAATTTGTCCTTAATATATCTAAGCCTTTTCAGAAAATGAAGAGAAACCATACCTTTAAAATGTGAGCTTTCCTTCCACTATCTCTCCAAGAGATCCAATAGGCATGATTCTCACCACCACATGCTCTCGAATTTGAAATAGGTTTTGTAAGGTCTTTCGTAGGCTTTAATCTCCAACATAACTGGGTAATGGTCCAATATTGCAATCGGTGCTATGTTAACTTCGGTATAGATGTTTGCTTTCTCCATCCTTATCCCAGCAAGAACCTATCAAGCATTTTTGAGATATTTGTAAAACCTTGTCTCCTATTGGTCCAAGTAAACCAACCATTCTTGGGAATGTTGTCAACCACATGTGCTTCCAACATGAAATTCCTGAAGTCTGTGATGCATCTATTCACCTTATTCGATCCTCCACTTTTCTCTTTTAGAACCAAAATGGCATTGAAGTCCCCTCCCAGTAGAAAGTGATCATTCTCCACCATACTTATTCTCAAAAGAAGTTCATTCCAAACCTCCTGTTTTACTTCTGTCTGGATTGGTCCATAAACATTGAAGATGAAGAAACTGCCATTGCTCCAGAGACTCTTGACTGAGCACATCATCCAAGTCTGGTTAGAGTCCATCAAGCTTATTTCAAAATTGTCTGGGTTCTAGATGACCCACAGACCTACTGCTTTCCCCAAAGCTTCTTGGAAAATACCATTTTTTCTCCCAAAATTATTCACAAACTTGCTTCCTTCGTCACTATTTACTTTAGTTTCCTGTAACAAGTAAATGTCTACCAATATCCTCTTAAAATGGTGCTTGATCAAGCACCTCTTATTAGGGGCTGAAAGGCCCCTGACATTCCATGTTAGGATCTTCATTGCCCTCCAAGGGAGTCATCTACTCCCTTGGATTTGTTCATGAATTATACGATGTTCTTTAACCCTAACTCCAAGATTGCCTCTGCCCTTCTTCGATCTCCCTTGCTCCCTTAAAGTCGATTAGCTAATTTTCTTGAAATCCACTACATACAACTCCTTTCCTTCAGATTTTTCCCAATCAGATTCGACATAGTTCTCTTCCTCTGATTCTTCACCTTCTCCATTGGAAAAATCTTTGGGATTGTCAAAGGGTCCCTCTTTGCCTCTGCATTATTCTGTAACAGGCATACCTTTGTATCCTTTTTCAAATTGACTTCAAGGGACTTTGACCCTCCATCCTTTCCTTACTCTACCTCTTCTTGGTTGGAAACCTTCTGGTGGCCCTGATAATTCTCCTTGTTCACCTCCTTTGAAGGTCCTTCGCTACTTTTGTGCTTCGCTCGGACCTTTTTTACCTAGATTTTGGTTACTTTCTTTTTCTTTGCTTTGCAATTTGCTTCTCCGTGATCCCTCCTCCTGCAATTGAGACAATACTTTTTATTTTCTTCCACTTCCACCATTTGCATCCAATGAACACCTTCCATGCAAAGGATTATTTCCTCTAGGATAGGGTTAATTGCAGTGATATGAAGGTGCGCATATAGATAAGAGTCTCCCTCCAATATGTCTCCGTCAATATCTAATAGAGTTCCTAATGTTTTCCCAATCTTCATCAAACATTGCTCCGACCAGTAGTTTATGGGTAAATTGTATAGGCGGATCCATACTGGCTAGTCATATGGGTTTTGATTTAATGGATTGAAGTTCTTTTGCCATTTTTGTAGATATAGGGGCATTCTGTCTATTCACCAGATCCCTCCTTGAAGTATTTCCTCTCTGTCCTCTAGCGATTGGAAGAAGACTATAAAGAAGCTTTTGGGCTGAAATTTCACAATTGCTCCTATTTCCCAGTTCTCCGAAATCCATCCCTTGATTTTTTCCCTTGGTAAGTGCTTTCCTAGTATTTGCCCGATGATTGCCAAATCATTGAGCATGTATGTGTCCTCCATGGCTTCTTCTGACAGGTCAATAGTTACCTGGTCCTCATGTTCTTCGCACATCTAAAAGTCCTCCTTTTGATCTCTATTAACCCTGATTTCAGCCTTCCGGATTCTCCTTCATTTGGGGCTATCAGGGACCTTGTCCTGCGATTGACCTTCCACCAACTTCTCCTCATTCTGGATTTTTTCGGCATTCGCTAAATCGACTCCCTGCTCCATTTTTAAATATTTGAAACATTTCACTAATTATATTTATAAAAATTATACTTTAGATTTTTTATAAAATAAAAACATATCTATTAATAACTTTGCAAATAATAATAAAATTAAAAAACCAAGGACATTTGGTGCAAAGTATAACTTTGTGGGTCTTCTTGAATATCATTGTCTATTTTGTCAAAGAATAAAACATTTAATTTTGATGTGAAATTTTGTATTCAAGTCAAGTATTTGATTCTGTTTTTAAGGGAGCTGCTCTAATTGAATTCATATTTATTTTCTCACATTTGATGATAGTTAATACCATTTAGTTCAATAGTCAAAAGTCAATTTGAACTAATAAAAATAGGACAAATATTTAGGTAGATGAGGTGAAAGATTGTACTTCTGAAATTGATTATGTTTTGGCCATCTAGTTCAATGGTCAAAAGTTAATTTGAACTAATAAGAATAGGACAAACATTTAAATAGATGAGGTGAAAGATTGGACTAATGATGTTTAGGTAAAGTGCTCTTGAGCTTTCCTTTTATTGACTGAAACTCCTACTAGACTTATCATATCTTGTCTATCGCAGTACTTCCATCAATTTTGAAGACAATTTCTCAGCAACGTGCCAAGAATTCAAGAAGTCTTATGTTAAGGGTTATTGAAATTATTGGCATGGTAGCCAATTAGAATATCCAGAGTTGCAGATCATCTCTAACTTGAGTTTAATGAAATTATTATTAGCAGAAGTGAAGCTATTTAAGAGAAGTCAGATTGATTTTAATATCAAATCTACACGAGAGATTAGATCGACAAGTGAGTATGGAGATTCTGTTCTTTGTTATTTCATGCCTGCTACTTTTTACAAATCAGCAGCAGCCGTACTGCTCGACGGTGGCAACGCAGAAATTGGGTGATTACATTCTTTCAATCTTTTGTTCCAAATCAATATTTTTTATTAGAGAGATGAAGATAATATTTGGCATGTAACATTGACCTGGGACGTTTTGTGCTTCGATATCTGCAGAATATCCATTTCCGTTTATGACAGTAGATGCTGAAAAGGCAGCTGCAAGAACATATGATTACATTGTGGTTGGAGGAGGTACAGCGGGGTGTCCTCTGGCAGCAACACTGTCACAGCATTATTCTGTTTTGTTATTGGAAAGGGGAGACTCCCCCTATGGAAATCCTGACATTGAAGACAATAAAGGCGTTTTCAAGGTTCTTGGAGATCCCAGTGGGTTCCCTTATGTCACTGAGGGATTTGAATCAGAAGATGGAGTGCAGTTGGCAAAGGCAAGAGTTCTGGGAGGCGGAACAGCCATCAACGCTGGCTTCTACAGCAGGGCAAGCACGGAATTCATTCAGAAGATGGGGTGGGATGAGAAACTTGTAAATGAGTCATATGAATGGGTGGAGAAGTTGAATGCCTCAAACCAGGCAAGCTTTTTCGTTGGAGTTCTGCTTTCAAGGATGCCCTTTTGGAAGCTGGAGTGCTTCCTTATAATGGGTATACTTTGGATCATTTGGAAGGCACCAAGATCGGTGCTTCAACTTTTGATAACAATGTTAGGAGACACACAGCTGCAGATCTTCTCAAATATGCAAATCCAGATAACATTGTAGTTCTTCTGAATGCTACAGCAAGCAGAATCCTCTTCGATTCCTCATCAGATACACTTTGCATTTTCATTTTTATGTTTTCCTTCTTTCCAAGTCTGTATATAATTATCTTCATAGTAGATAAATTTAACTTCCTAGATTGAGATAGAGGATCTTTATTATTTTTAATCTGTTGGCGGGTTTGGAGTATTTTCCTGGTCCTGACATTAACATAAAGCCTCTACTGGGAAGAATTACTCTGTTCCTTTGGAGTGTTTGGTGTTTTCTTAATGGTAAAAGTTTTTTCTGAGTTGAATCTAAGACCTCCTAGCTCCTACTAGAATGTAAGGCGGTTAAAATTCTGTAGGGAGCAGGGTATGTATGTCTCATATTAGAAGCATATTGGGAGTATGAGGTAGTCTCATATGTTATAAGCCACTTGTTCCATCTTCATTTCCATTTCTACCCTAAACATCTTTCTGTACAATGGAATTCTTTATCCTATTTTGATGATAAGATTTTGTATGAGCTGTCTCTGTCAATTTTTTGTATTGGCCTGAACTTTTTTCCTGAGATTAATTAGTTTAATGATTAAAAGATATATTTTTTTAAAATTATTTATTATTCTTAAAAGAATAAGGCCTCTACTGGGAAGAATTACTCTGTTCCTTTGGGGTGTTCGGTGTTTTTTTAATGGTAAAAGTTTTGTCCGAGTCGAAAGACCTCCTGGCTCCTACTGGCAAGTAAGACAGCTTTCTGTACCTGGATCAAAGCAAGGTACATTACAATATAATGAATAAGACAGCTTTCTAGTCTTACTTTTTTTATGGGTACCCAAGTCTTTTTAATAAATTATTTTTAAGATGTGTTATTATTATTATTTTTTATGGGTAGCCAAGTCCTTTTAATTGAAAAGAAAAGAAAAATACTCCCAACAAGAATAGTCTATTTGTTTGTTGATTCAATCCATTCCAATCTTTTATTATTGTTCTTTATTTTGAGTTAATTGCCATTATATTTTATTTGAATGACTTGTTGGAACATGACAAAATTCTTAGGTTAGTCAATTTGATTCTTCATGTAAGAAGTAAAATTATTTGTGATGATTTTGGTTGAATATAGGTATGTATAGTAACAATATTTATTATGGTAATTTTGTTTTATATTGTTAAAAAATTATATTATTAGAATAATAGTTCTTTTAGCATATAGTTATAATTTTTTACCTTTTTCTCAAATTTTTTAATAATTTATTTTTTTCTTATTTATCTTTATCATTTTTAAAGAAATGAACAAAATTTATATTATTATGACAATATTTCAACTTATAATAGAATGTTGAAGGCTCTAAAACTATGTTGTAGGAATGTTCAAGGCTAATGGTGTCCAGTTGATGAGTAGTGTTGATGGCCTCTTTTATCAAATATTTATCAATCAATTGTCACAATTGAGTGAGATAATTTTGTCTGCAGGAAGTATAGGTAGTCCCCAACTTCTCTTATTAAGTGGAATTGGCCCCTCCGAACAACTAAAGAATTGAAAATTACTGTATTTTCAGATTTAAACTCAGTAGGGAAGGGGATTCAAGATCTACCACGTACAACAATCATTATGGAATCACCTGAACCACTTGAATTTGCTCAAGTACAAGTAGTTGGTATAGTAGACAATTCCCAAGTCTACATTCAGGGTGCAATCTTTTTTCAACAACAAAATGCCACAGACAATCAATATCTAGGAATTATTATTAGCAAGGTGGTTTTTCCTTTATCAAGGGGTGAGCTTAGACTTAGAAGCAAAAATCCACAAGATAACCCCTTTGTAAAATATAACTACTTTTCTCATCCTTTTGATGTACAAGAATATATTCTTGCTGTAAAGGTATTGTCAAATCTTACCATGACAACATCTATTCAAGAATTTGCATTTCATGGTATTGGAAACTCCAAAATGCTTCAATTCTTAGGGCCAAAATTGCTAGAAAATCAACTAGACAATAATGCCTTGGCAAAGTTTTGCAAAGATACAGTAATGACATTTTGGCATTTCCATGGAGGGTGTGAAGTTAATTCTGTGATTGACAAAACATTTCGTATGAAAGGTGTTGATAATCTCAGGGCTGTGGACAATTCAATTTTCAAGGATAGCCCAGGGACCAATCCGCAAGCCAGTACCGTGATGCTTGGAAGGTATGTTTTTTTTTTATAGATTGTATTTTTTATATATAATAAAGAATATTATATTAATGACACATTTTTAATGCAATATATAGGTATACAGGAGTTCGTATCCTTCAAGAGCGGATGAACATTTGTGAATATTAGACCATTTTCAAATCTCTATAAAATAAAATGTTGAAATCTTATATGTATTTCATTTTATCAACCATTGAAGATCTCCATTGGATGGAGCTATACTCATCAATTTCATGAAGGTTTTGGGAACCTCGCGATGGCACTACATCATGTACCTATGATACTCTCTTCCTTCTTTTGTGCATTGGATTGTGAATCTGATGAGTGCTTGTGATTCCAATTCCATATGTATTGATTAGTGTGTTCTTTGCTAATCTTATGTGTTGGCATCCTTGTATGATGTGTATTGGTGTTTTGTTACTTTGATTGAGATGGTCATGTGTTGTATCCATTGTGTGTGATGTGAGTGTTAAATGACTACCTAATTGGTTGCCTCCTAATATAGAGTGGTGGACCTAAGAGTTCCACATGGCTGGGAGGTATTAAAATCACCCTTGGGGCCCACAAATCCTATGGAGAAGCTTGGAGAGCATGCAAGGATTTCATGACCTTATAGATGTATCAAAATGCTAGTTTATATCTTTTGATGGAAATGTGTAATTTGGCACTATTGAGTCTTGACAAGTAAACTTGTAGTTATGATTAAGGATTATGTATTGGATTACAATCCACCAACATATGTTGTGTGGGATCCATCATTGATTTTGGTATTGTTTGACTTTGGAGTCGAATGTACATGGTTTGTAACAAAATTCTCATGTTTGGATAAGTCCTAATAACATGATTAGAAAACATAGTTTATGTTTCTTGTGGACATGAAATATATAATTCTGATAGATGTGATTTATATATAATGTTTAATGCAATGAATATTTCAATTGGAGAATGAAACATAACTATTCTAATTAGTTGTTTCCTCTTACATGCTTTGTCATTTCCTTCACATGTGTAGATCCATGCTTATTTGTTGAACTAGAAATTTGGTTTATATAGATAATGAGGTACTTGGGACTTCTTGTTTGGCCAAGGAAGAGCTTGTACATGCTCAAGTACATGGCCCAAGCCATTTTTGAACAATATACAAGAAAAAAAAGCCGCACCCATTTTGTTAGCAACACATGGCCTTACATCTGAATCCACACTTGAAGAGTTCAATAATACCTCATCTGAATCCACACTTGAAGAGTTCAATAATACCTCAGTTTACTTTTGGTAATTTGTAAATATCTATTGCACTTATTTGAGGGCATTAATGGCACGGTATAATGTGTAGGGGGTGGATAAGAAACATTGTTCATTTGGCAAAATGTTGAGGCAAACTTGCAGTTATGATTTATAAATTGTAAAAGCTAGTAGGGATCAAAACTTGGCATGCAATATATGCTACTATAGTGAAGGGCTAGAATTCCACAAGGAACATGTATGGTAGAATGGTGGAATGGTGGAACAACGATGTAAGAAGGAGGGAATTGTTTACCAAGACTATTTTAAAGAAAGTGAAACTTGGGAAATAATTTGTAAGAGTTGCAAAGTTATAGTAGGTTCTAAAGTTTTGCAAGGAACAAAGGATGCATGACTTAAACATCAACATGCAATTTGCAAGTGTTGCAAATTTGCATGTGGGCTCCAAAAATTTTGTAGGCAACAAAGTGTTGGATCTCAAAATCACAAGTCCACAATCCTAGAGTATTGTCCTACTTTCAAGGCTAGGGAATTATCATCAAGAGAGTAAGACATTTACTCATCAACAATTTATGGATGATTAAGGCCAACTACTATGAGTGGGTAGACTCATCTTCAACTTTAGACCCTTCTAGGCTAAGGGGTGGTTTGTCTAAGGTCTCATCAATAAGATAATCAAAGAGTAGTGAAACATTTGAATCAAGGCATTTAAGCAACCATATCCACTATGCTATGAACCCCAAGATTTGTCACTAAGTTCATGTCAGCATTGATTGTACATACAAACCTACAAGACCTCCATTTGGTAGATGGTAAATCACTCTTGCCATGCAAAAAAGGATAATAGCTATATTGTTCCCTAGAAAATATATCCACTTAACATTGAATACATAGGGATAAGAGAGAGAACTCACCAACATGATCCTTCAACAATATTTTGGCTAATAGGCCATTCTATATGTGTGCACACATCTTGTAACTACCAAGAATTTGGTAGTCCAAAAATTTTAAAAAAATTGGTTGTCCATGGGATTTTAAAAAAATGAAAGGCCCAACTCTTCCCATGTTTCTTTGTAACCATCTTATCCTACTCTAGGAAGAACCAATTTCTTTTCGATCTCTCTTGAAACCTCCTTTAGGATTTATAAATTTATCTTCCTGTCTTTCATTTAGGAGGCGTTACAGAGAAGAATTGAATGTCTTTAAGATTGCTCAAGGTGTGAATAAATCTAGAGGAAGTAGGAGGGAGGGAGGTTCAGGCATGTAGCCCATGAGCAAAAAAATTCCAATGCAGCATCACTTTCAATGTACTAAATTTGAGTGTGCATTTTCTAGATGGTGGATTCATTGCTACGTATATAGGGCATTAAAAAGGATGCCGTTAACATAGATGGCTTAATGGCAATCGACATTGCCAGGGAAAACACTAAGCAACATGAATCTCAAAAGATAATTGTAATTATGTGTAATTTATTCTTTCAAGCGTAGGCCTTTCATGTAAAGTGCTCTAAAGGAGTATGGATATGTAACATACTGCAATTTGGGGAAATCCCAGTTCCAAGTGCAGGGCCTGATCGTTACAAGAAAGGAGACTGGTGATTACCACATTGGGGGGTTTTTAGGGGCACACAATCAAGATGTATGAGGGAATTGTTGGAGTACAGCACCACTAGAGGGGGGGGGGTGAATCAGTGGTATGCAAGACTTAGTGACCTTTAAATTTATATTTCAAAACTTTGATACAGAAAAATAATTCCCATTGACTGTAGATGACATCATGAAAGATTTGGACAACTAAACAGATTGATCAAAATCAAGAATGCATCAACTCAATATTGAGACTGAAAAATAATGACTCATTCGTGCACAGTATTATTGTTTCCGATAGTGATAGAAGTCTAGTATGAGTTCAAGTAGATCATAGTAAATTAACTGACTTTAAGACAAATGACACATGATCAACAAATAGACATGAGAATCAAACTCATCAATGACAAATCATAACACATATTTTCCTGAGTGGAAAGCCCTTGGCATAAAACCACTCGAAAATGCCTCACTGGCTTATAAAAGAATCTCATTGATTACAGGCCTCATTGGCTTACAACATTGCCTTACTGGCATATAATAGAATCTCAATGATTACTGTGCCTCACTGGCTTACAATCTCACTGAATACTTTGCCTCATTGGCATGTTAAGAATTACAAATGTTTGAAGATATTTTCATAAAGAGGAATACTCTGTTTCTCTTAAGAACATATACTGCCAACAATGTATGTGCAGAACACACACAATACATGTACACACATCATTTACATTATATCCTCTTTATATACATTTGAAGATGTTCATTTCAAAGACATTTACTGTCGGCAGTTCCAAGAAAACAAGCAACTAAAATAAAAACCAATTAATAGTGCTGTAACTGTGTCCTTTAAACAACATTAATCTCCTTTGTTCAGAAAAGCAAAGACGGTTCGAGGAAGAGAAGTCATATGAAACTGTTAACCCTCAATAGGGTTACAAGATTCAACTATTAGTTACAATGCCCAATTGCCATAACTCAAGTGAAACCCTAGGGTTTCAAAAATAATGACCAACAATATGTATAAAAGATCCCACATTATTGACGGGCTAAACAATCATGGTTGTGCATACAAAGAAATGCCATTTGATAAAAGCACATAAATCTGTAAAGTGCTGTTTTAAAGAATACAAACTTATACAGAAATTGTATTCTTTCAAGAAACCCTTGATAGATGTATTTACTGATTTTAAAAACAACTCTGCAGAGAAAGAAAAATGAACTTTTAAGACCATACTTATAGAATCTTGAATGATCATTACTACAGATACCTCAGACAATCAGCTTATACCTTGCAGTTTAATGATAACGACACAACAATAGACCACAAAGTCAACCTTCAATCTTTTCTAGAGATACATTAGACCCTCTTCATGATTTTCCATGATTATCTTGCAAACTATGAAGTCAGCTTTCAGATTCAACAGATCTCTTTCATGTTTTTTCTTGATTCTCTTGCAAACCCTACACTATGTAGATAATTATGAAAAGAAATGCCAAAACAACAAAGATACAAGCACTTGAGACTAGTGACTGGTCATTCCAGTTTGCCCCAAGGAGGGCTTCAACAAAACAAACGAGAAGTGACTGCTTAGAAAGGTGAAATAACATTTCAACTGCTCAAGACAGTAAGAAGAATATTCCCAGCACTTAACAATATGTCGATCAACATGTGTTCATTCTACACCAAAGTCAACTTGCTAGGAGATGTCATTCGAACATGTTGCCAAGCATTCTTTGTATTACATTTTACCTTATGCCAAGTCATCATACATGTTACCGCTGTTGACTTCACTGCCAACGAAAACTGCCAACTGGGGTTAACAAAACTCCCCCTTTGGCATTGATGTCAAACCTCACCAAGATTCACACTGTGAGATACAAAGTGCAGATACACCT
The DNA here is from genome assembly GCA_027924645.1 of Cunninghamia lanceolata. Taxonomy (NCBI): domain Eukaryota; kingdom Viridiplantae; phylum Streptophyta; class Pinopsida; order Cupressales; family Cupressaceae; genus Cunninghamia; species Cunninghamia lanceolata. The sequence goes on from BSBN01001332.1 coordinate 3,244,356, forward strand.
CAATTTGAAATCAAAAAAACATATCAATGGTAACAGTTCCAACACAAATACCAAAAACAATATCAAATTCCAAACTCAGATACAAGTATCAATTCCTCAGATGCAAGAGTCTACTGATGCTAGATACCATCAAGAATCTACCAATGTCAGATACCAATAATAGTGCCAGATTATAGGAGCAACTTTCCAGAATAGTCAGATACCAATAATAGTGCCAGATTATAGGAGCAACTTTCCAGTTCCAAAGTCATGCTAGAAAGCAAATAGACAAATACCAGTTTCACCAATACTCACCAATGTCACCAATAGAGATACCAATACCAATACTCACCAATGTCAATACTCACCAATGAGTAGATATACCTCAGATATACAGATATACCAATACCACTGAGTAGATAATATATAGATCACCAATACCACGATATACAGATATACCAATACCACTGAGTAGACCACTAAGTAGATAATATTCTCTCCCCCTTTTGACAACAAGGCCAAAAGTAGAAAGAAGAAAACCTATACGAGTGACTAGAAACCCAATCCAAAAATCACAAGAAACCATCAGAAACAAGATTTCTAAAAAGACAACTGAGGTAATATGAATCAGAAAAACAACAAGAAGAACATGCTGACTGTCAAGGTCCTCCAGAAAGCCACAACTGAAGAGATAAATGATATTGTTGGCAACACCACTGTCAAAGAGTCCAAGAGTAACAACTCAAACATGATATCTAGTATCAGAAACACACAGATCATGCCAAAAAAAATATAACTGTCTCATGAAGAAGATTTATCAGAGAAACGATCAGGGCATAGAAATATCCAAGCATATCCCCCTGAAGATGATCTCAGTAACACTAAACACTGTGTGCAAGCAAGTATGTGTGGGGTCAACATAATGGACAGGCAGAAGAAAGAGATGCTTTATTCGATGATGTTGGAGAATACATAAAGTGAATATATAACAGTAGTTGACAGTTACCAACAGGTGTAACTACAGATATAACTGATATAACTATGAAATGTAGTTATTAGGTAAACAATGTAATAGTTATGCTAACATTCCCTCCCTTATTACATTGTTTTTACAAATGTACCCCCTAAACAATTCAAATTTGATCCTACCAAGAGATTTGGTGAACATATCTGCGATCTGAGAGTTTGTAGGGCAGTACTAGAGCTGGATGTGGTGGTTCAAAACTTGGTCCTAAATGTAATGACATTCGACCTCAATATGCTTAGTGCGCTCATGGAAAACTAGATTCTTCACAAGTTTTAACACACCCTGATTATCGCAATGAAGAACTGGTGACTGTTCTTCAGGAATGTCCATATCTGCTAGAATGCAACATAACCAAATCACTTTGCACATAGCTCCTCGTGCGGCGCGATATTCAGCCTCAGTGGATGAAAGAGAAACAACAGTTTGCTTCTTACTAACCCACGAAATTGGCCCAGATCCAAGATGAAAAACATAACCTGAGGTGGATTTCCTGTCATCTATAGATCCTACATAATCTGGGTCTGTATATCCCTGTAAGAAGAACTGGCTATTCTTCTTATACTCCAGACCATAATCAACTGTGCCTCGGATATATCGCAACACATGCTTTGCTACAACCCAATGACACTTCTTTGGTTCCTGCATGAATCTGGCAAGATAGCTTATAGCAAAACACAAGTCTGGTCTGGTGTAGGTCAAGTAGATAAGGCTCCCAACCAGCTGCCTGTAGAGAGTGACATCTACTTGAGGTGAATCCTGGAAACGAGATAGTTGCAAACCTTTCTCCATTGGAGTGGACATAGGCTTACAGTTGACCATTCCATACTTTTCTAGGAATGTCTTGGCATATTTCATTTGGGAGATGAATATGTGGTTTTTCTTCTGCCATATCTCCAAGCCAAGACAATAATGAAGTAGCCCCAAATTTGTCATGTCGAAGGAGTTCTTGAGATCATTTTTGACATCATCAATGAGACTGTCTGAGCTGCCAGTGAGAATAAGATCATCCACATACAAAACCAGAATGATAATCTCTGTGCCTACCTTCTTAATATACAAATTAGGATCTAAGGGGCTACGGGTGAATCCATGCTGCAATAGGTGACCATCAATCTTGATGTACCATGCCCTAGGAGCTTGCTTAAGGCCATAAAGAGATTTGATAAGATGACATACCTTGTGTGGATGATGTTCATCAACAAGCCCTTCTGGCTGGGTCATGTACACTTCTTCTTTGAGATCACCGTTTAAGAAAGCACTCTTGACATCCATCTGCTCAAGCTTCCATCCCTTCTGCACTGCCAATGCACAGACCATTCTGATAGTTTTGATCTTCACAGTGGGTGCAAAGGTCTCTTCATAATCAATGCCTTCCTATTGAGCATATCCCTTTGCTACAAGTCGTGCTTTGTACTTGTCGATAGATCCATCTGCCTTGTACTTTGTTTTGAAGATCTATTTGCAACCAATGGGTTTCTTCCCTTCAGGCAGATCGACAAGTTCCCAAGTATGATTTTGCATCAGAGAATCATACTCTACTTCCATAGCCTTCTTCCACTGAGGTTGGCTTAATGCCTCTCAAACTGTGTCAGGTTCAGTGCTATCAACAACAGTACTCATGAGCACAAGATTCACTTCATTTCTTGTTTGACTTTTGGTTCTGACTCCTAACGAAGTGTCTGGAAGAGTGTGTAGGCTAGAGTCCCTGATTGTACTTTGGACCCACTTTGGAGGTTGACTGTGCTGCTGCTGGTGTGGAATGCTTTCTAGAGGGTCCAGATCAACAAACAACTCTCCTTGTAGTTCACTGTCTTTGTGAGAGTCTTCCATATGCTCATCATCTGATTGTGAGAGCAATTTATGAGAAGTAGGAGGCTGTTGCTCTTCTTTCTATGATAAGGAATCGAATGACGATTCATCACATACCACATCTCGACTCTCATGTATCTTCATAGTCTCAGGATCTATGAGACGATAAGCTTTTGATGTAATACTATATCCCAACAATATACACTGAAGTGTCTTAGGATCAATCTTCTTTCTCCTATTGGCAGGGACATGCATGTATACAGTGCAACCAAACACCCTTAGATGAGAAATTGAAGGCTTTTGTCCAGTCCATACCTCTTCTGGTGTCTTGTGTTGTAGAATCTTTGTTGGTGCCCTATTGATGAGGTATACAACTGTCCGTACTGCTTCTGCCCAAAATCTTTCCTCCAACTTGGCTGTGGAGAGCATGCATCGAGCCATCTCCATGACAGTCCGATTGCGACGTTCTGCAACTCCATTCTGTTGGGGTGTATAGGGAGCAGTTAGGTGCTGCTTGATGCCATGATGCTTCAGGTATGCCACGAACTCCTTGGAGGTGAATTCCCCCCCTCGATCTGACCGGAGGACAAGAAGAGACTGGCCGGCTTCTTTGACAACTTGCTTGTGAAAGTCCTGAAAGTTGGCAAAGGCTTCATCTTTCTTCTTGAGAAAATAAACCCAGGTCTTTCGGGAGAAGTCATCCACGAACAACTGGAAGTACTTATGGCTTAAAAATGAAGCAGGCATGGGTCCGCATAGATCGGTATGTACCAACTCAAGGCGATGTGTAGCATGGAAGCTACTAGCCTCGAACGGATCCAAGTGTTGTTTACCTGCAAGGCATCCAGGACATATAGGCAATGAATTTGAAATTGGAGGAAGACCTCTTACCATTTGTTTGGAGCTGAGATGATGCAAGGAGCTGACTGAAAGGTGCCCATAGCGATAGTGCCAGAGTCCTATAGATTCTATTGTTGAGGCTGATAGAGCTACTGTAGGGGAGGAGACAGCATCTAATGCAAATAGTCTATCCTTCATAAATGCTCTAGCAAGTATCATACCTGCTCTTGAGATTAGATAGGTCTTGACCCCATCCTTCACTTGGAACTCAACTTTCAGTTTGTGGTTCATAAGCTAACTTACAAAGAGCAGGTTTGTTGTCAAACCAGGAACATACAACACCTTGGTGAGGGTACAACGGCTTGTCCCAAGAGGAATGATGACCTTTCCTATACCCTCTACAACATACTCCTTATTGTCAGCAATTCAAACTCTATCTCTAGTAGGTTGTTCTGTCAGTGCATCGAACAGCTCACGATTGCCTGTCATATGCTTGCTGGCACCCGAGTCTATCAACCAAATATCCCTCATGGGCTGCAAGGTTTGGGAGACAAGGACTAGATTGTGATGAGTGCCACAGTTGGCTATTTCTAGTTCATCTTCTTCTAATGCATCATCTTGTTGGGCCGCGACATTGCCTTTGTGCCTTCTGCGATGATGACGATGTTTGGATGGCTGAGTATCACTGCAACCAGAAAAGCCTTCTTTAATTGAATTGCCTTTTGTTAAGGCATTGTACCAACAGTTGACAGTGTCATGATTGTTCTTGTTGCATATATGACACCATCGGTTTGCCTTTGGAGGCTTCGACTATTGATGTTCTTGTTGTTTCTGTGGCTACTTTCCACGAAACTTCTGACCTTTTGATTGTCTGGAGATTAGGGCCTTATCTTCCAGTTCACCTTGAACAGATTGAATGGCTTCTTCTTGCTGCAACAGATTCACCAATTCATCATATGAAACATCTTTCTTGGTGATGTTCAGCGTGGTGACAAAGATTTTGAACTGAGATGGTAGTGCTCTTAGCGTAATTGGGACAAGTAGTTTGTCCTCCACCTTTTCTCCAAGTGCAACAAGCTCAGCTCGTAGTTCAGATACCCGCCGTAAGAATTCCTCAACTTTCTCACCAGCATGCATACTGAGTGTATGTAGCTTGGACTGTAGATGATCTTCGTCTGGTTCTTCACTTGGTAGATTGTGGAGAGAGAATCCCATGCCGCCTTTGATGTTGCTGCATCCCGAATGTGAGGTTGAGCTTCATCGGTGATGCTGAGTGTTATCAACATCAATGCTTTGGCATCGGCCTTGTCAAACTTCTGCCTTTCATCTGGGTCTGTTGGTCTAGTTATGTCACCATTGACAATTCCCCATAGCTCCTCAAAAATGAGAATAGTCCACATCTTTGTTTTCCATGCGACATAATTTGGCCCTTTCAAAAGTTGAGCATCGGAAAGAAGCAATTTTGGGGCAGACATTTTTCAAAAAACAAAATAATCCAGGCAACAAAATTATTATTATTTTATTTGATAGTACATTCACTTTGAAGAGGAAATAGTGGCACAGAGATGAGCACGATAGGCCTGTGCTGTGAGACGGGGACACTTTGGTGTGCGTTCTACCTCATCTTCGTCATCAGCATCATAACCCTCGTCTAGTTTTGCTCTAATCTTCCTTGCTTGACATTGTACATCAAATAGAAAGTAATCTAGCAATCCTTGCCTAAATAATTCATCAAATTAGAGATTACCGGTGTTTTGCAGGGCATCTAGAGGTGCAAAGTAGAAGCCTGAGCTCTCTGAAATAGCATGTCTGCCTCGAGGTGGCTCATTTGCATGATTACTGGCCACACTGCTGGCATCGGGTGTAGTTGACATCCACTTTTCTTTGATTGCTGGGTTTTGCAGACTATGTCTTCCTCTTCCAAGGGCCTTGTCACAGTCTATACTTCACCAAATAGCACCAAAGTTCATCGGGTGTCTCCCTCTACACACCTCAACTCAGACTTCAAACACCTCATCACCAGCGCATATCTTTGTCTTCAAACACCTTTTGTAATTTCATCACCAGCGCATGTCATAGTCAGCGGCTCACAAGAAACTCCATTTCACATAGGAAATGCCCAACGATCAGAGAAGGTTCTGGCGTTCTTCACAGACTCTTCAACAGAAACACAGTTTACAAACTCAAACGGTTTCCTTGCTTCCTCTCTGGGGCCTACAACAGTCTTCAAAAGCGGTTTTCTTCTATTCGCTGCTCAACAGGACTCTATCGCCCATGCTTGCTGCTCAACAGGAATCACCCATGCTAACTGCTCAACAGCATGCCAGCCAAAAGAGGCTCTGATACCATTTAATGGATAGGTAGAAGAAAGAGATGCTTTATTCGATGATGTTGGAGAATAAATAAAGTAAATATATAACAGTAGTTGACAGTTACCAACAGGTGTAACTGCAGATATAACTGATATAACTACGAAATGTAGTTATTAGGTAAACAATGTAATAGTTACGCTAACACAACAAACACCATCAAATAACATGATCTAGAGATTAAATAGCATCTATATCACATATGCAAAGTAAGAAATGTCATTTACATATCAAACCATGTCTTGTCTTGACATTAGCACCATTACCACATATCATTGTAACATTGACATAGGCCCATCACAATGCACCCACTAGACTTTGCATTTGCTATCCTTATGTATGTAGATGACAAATTTGTCATCTAAAGTTGTACACCATCTCGTCATGAAATGAACCTGTACTTGCTTTGTTCATGGCACTGTCAGCAAAAAGACCATTGTTATTGCAAATCATGTCATACCATTTTCACTACACAAAACCACTGTCATTGTATGCTGATATAGCAACACTCTAACCAGAGAGAATCTATATGCCCTTAAATAGTACTGTCACCTAATCATAGATACAAATCATTGTCATTGCAACCATGATACAAATCATTGTCATTGCAAAAGATAAACAAGCACGACCATTTACCCTTGAGAGAAATACTAAAAACAAGCAACATATCACTATCTTCAGAATAAGACATAGGAAATGTTCTTTTATTAGATCTCAGCAAATAAGTACTGTCAAACCATCTTCATCCATCATGGAAACTCAGTCACAGCAAATGTAAATGCTTCTACTTTGTACCACACATAAGACTACACTTAGATACAGTCAAAGAATATTGTCTAAAAGACTGTTCTACAACTTCATCCACCTCCAATATCCTTGAAGAAGAAAGAAAATCAAGGCAATGAAAAATTTGTTTGTCGTCAACCACTTCCAAGAACTTTAGATATGAATCATATTGACCATGATGAAACAAAAGAACAAAGTTTGAATCAATAACGACCAATCACTGTTATATCCAAAAAAAACACTATCAGAGATCAAACTACGGCCACAGTCAGAGCATGCAGAACATGAAACAAAGATAACTGATCAGAGCATGACCAATCAATCTATCCTACATACTTGCCACATTTTTCAAACATGATTGCCAGGCCATTAACCATCAATGCTGTTCCCTTTTGTGAATAAGGAAATATCACTGTTCTCAATGACTAATCATGTCCCAAATGATGTAGAGCTTGAATTTACACCCATTTTCTCAACAAGACACCATACTTAACTATATACCTTATAAAGTGCATATGCCTTGTCTGTCCTTCACTGTCAAACATCATCATTGTTATATTGATCATGATCCAGAAAGTGAATTGCACTATGTTTTTGACATTAAATTACTCCCCATATCTATGAGCATCAAAACAAACTAGGACTATTTCCATCATCAGGCTGTGAATCAAAAACATCACTAATATGACTTGACAGAAGCAAGAACAATAACCTCAAGAACATCCTATCATCAGTCAAACTGAAAATGTACCATTTACAAGATGCACTGAACATTGTCAGGGATCATTGAGCATTGACAACCAGCATCATAGGTCTGAGTGAAGATACCACCAATATATACCAATCACTTGTTTCAACTAATTTGCAACCAATCCAAAAACACATAATCCTTTACCACAACTGTTCAAGCATTAGATAAGCAAGAATACTATGCAAGAGTCCATTGTCACACAATAGTTATCATTGATTACACCTGAGGCTAAAAAATGTTGACTAAAGGCAGATATCTAAGATAAATACTTAGGAAGCAAGAGTTACCTTAAAAGTACTAGTAAAAAGAGCACTGTCACTGTCAACCACAAAAATTCACTGTCATACAAAATACTGTCAGATCTATCATGAAAGTGTAGTTCACTGCACATACTCACTATCACTTTATACTTGAAATACCTTTGCACTACAATTATCTCTAACTGCACCTTTCATTTACAAATTACTCTCCTGATGTTATTCAGATTGCAAGTCAAAGACTGTCCTGATCTGTCATCAGCAATTGTCACACTCATCAACTGTCACTATCTCATGATTGAGGCAAGTATACATAGCACTAACTATCACAAAACAATAATATTGCCATATTTCTTAAAATTGAGCATGAGTCATAACACATTGTCAACTCCTTCAAAGACACCAAGGTGAGGCTATGAATAAAACTCAAAAAGTTCTTAAACTATGATATCCTAATGTTCAAACACAAATCATGATGAACACATGAACATCCTGAAGCTGATAAAAACTTTGATTTTTCTCTTCTCCTTTGACTTTAAGAACCTCTGTAGCATGTGGAGATATCAATACTGCAGACCATAATCAGAAGTAACAATATCTCATGAAGATCCAATCACAAAATCAGACATGAACCACCCATATGTAGTTAACTTTGATATTTATGTAACAACAACCACCCTTTACTATGAATGAGCATCATGGATAGCACAACATGGAATCAAAAATCATTCCTTGATCTTCTCTAGGGGATGTAGGGTAAAACACTAATATGCTCCCCCTATCTCCAAGCTCCTACTTATTTAGGATTTTGTGAGCTATGCACTGGTTCACTTGCATTTTCTACACTTTGTTTTTTCCTCCAAACTAATATAGGTTCTTTCTTATGCTTGTCCAAAGTGCTTACCTTTTTCGTTATCTCTAATTGATCTTACAGGATTACTCCAGCAATATTGTGATGTATGTCCAACCTTGTTGCACTTGTAACATATGATATTGCTAGAAGAATAATAATGTCTATTTCTTGAGTTTCTATAATCATATCTTGCATGCATCCAATAGTATCTTCTCATATATCCATCCTTATTGCAGTTATAGAAAACAACATTGTAGTTTTGATTTGACAAATCATAATAATTACAATCCCTAGCTCTATGACCATACTTATGACAGACATAGCAATAACCATGAAACTGAAAATAGTTATACCTGACCGAATGATATCGCATGATAGATAAAGGTCTTAAAAACCTGTTAGTTCTTCTTCTTCCAATATCAGCAGTTTTATCTTTTTCTCTCTTCTTGTCATCATCAGAAATAGTAGAATGATAATTTAGATCTATCTTCTACCTAGGAGTTTGCCTAACCTTGAAACTCTTCCTATCTGCTATTGCAAAAACTATTTCCTTATTAAATTCATCTTTAACACCAGAGCTTTCCCCTTTTTCATATCCTAAGCCAAAATGATCCTTGTAGTTTTTCTGACTATTCAATATTTCATCTAAAGCATTTGTGCCTTTCACAAACTTCTTTATTTTGACAACATCTAGACTATTCTTTAGATTGACAACTTCACTTTCAAGTCTTAGACATTCAATTCTTTTCACCTCAAGATTAGAATTTGTTATATCTTTTATTCTTTTTGCTTCCTCAATTTCAATTTTTAGATTAATAATCAATTTATCAGATTCATTAACATGACTTTTTAATTTTGCGATCTGATTTCTGTCGTTTTTAAACTCTAAAGAAGTTTTTTCAAAATCTGAACATACCTTGTTCTTGAATTCTAACTCTTGTTGAAGTTGCTCTTCTAATCTCTTATTCTCCTTTCTAAGTTCCTTGATTGTAGCCAAGGCACACATGAGTTCTTCTTTTAAATTAGTCTCACAATCCTATTCATAATCATATTCATCCACAAATAGATCTCCTTCTTCATCATCAAATTCAACTACAAAATCATCAAATTCAGGTCTACTCACATTCACATTATCATGATACTTAATTGCAGGACTGATTTCTTTATGACGCTTTGTATCTATATTAATGGTTGACTCATGCAACAATCCATTGCTGGACTTAACTGAGACTTGTTTTTCCATTTTATGATCAGCATTTATCTTTTCTCTACTCAAGGCCTTATTCCTATTCTTTTTACCCATTGTACTCCACTTCTAGGAACCCTTAAGTTGGTTAGACTTCCTACAAGGGTCTGGCTCTGATACCAATTGTTGGAGCATAGCACCACTGAGAGGGGGGGGGGGGGGTGAGAGGGGGGGGGGGGGTGAATCAGTGGTATGTAGGACTTAGTGACTTTTAAATTTATATTTCAAAACTTTGATGCAGAAAAACAATTCCCATTGACTGTAGATGACATCATGAAAGATTTGGACAACTAAACAGATTGATCAAAATCAAGAATGCATCAACTCAATATTGAGACTAAAAAATAATGACTCATTCGTGCACAGTATTATTGTTTCAGATAGTGATAGAAGTCTAGTATGAGTTCAAGTAGATCATAGTAAATTAACTGACTTTAAGACAAATGACACATGATCAACAAATAGACATGAGAATCAAACTCATCAATGACAAATCATAACACAGATATTTTCATGAGTGGAAAGCCCCTGGCATAAAACCACTCGAAAATGCCTCATTGGCTTATAAAAGAATCTCCCTGATTACAGGCCTCACTGGCTTACAACATTGCCTTACTGACATATAACAGAATCTCACTGATTAACAGAATCTCATTGATTACTGTGCCTCATTGGCTTACAATCTCACTGAATACTTTGCCTCACTGGCATGTTAAGAATTACAAATGTTTGAAGATATTTTCATACAGAGGAATACTCTGTTTCTCTTAAGAACATATACTGCCAACAATGTATGTGCAGAACACACACAATACATGTACACACATCATTTACATTATATCCTCTTTATATATAGAATACCACAGATACCTCAGACAATCAGCTTATACCTTGCAGTTTAATACCTTGCAGTTTAATACCTTGCAGTTTAATGATAACAGCACAACAGCAGACCACGAAGTCAACCTTCAATCTTTTCTGGAAATACATCAGACCCTCTTCATGATTTTCCATGATTATCTTGCAAACTACGAAGTCAGCTTTCAAATTCAACAGATCTCTTTCATGTTTTTTCATGATTCTCTTGCAAACCCTACGCTGTGCAGATAATTATGAAAAGAAATGCCAAAACAACAAAGATACAAGCATTTGAGACCGGTGACTGGTTTTTCCAGTTTTCCCTAAGGAAGGCTTCAACAAAACAAACGAGAAGTGACCGCTTAGAAAGGTGAAATAACATTTCAACCGCTCAAGACAGTAAGCAGAATATTCCCAGCACTTAACAATATGTCGATCAACATGTGTTCATTCTAAACCAAAGTCAACTTGCTAGGAGATGTCATTCGAACATGTTGCCAAGCATTCTTTGTATTACATTTTACCTTATGCCAAGTCATCATACATGTTACCGCTGTTGACATCATTGCCAACCGAAAACTGCCAACTTGGGTTAACAGGGATCACTTGTATAGATGAAAATCTGGAAATTACTAAATTCATGGAGGCATGCAGGTTGCTGTGGATGATTTGGTTTTGAGGTTCCAAGAGCTCGGGAATGGGGAAGAGGAATTGCACTAAGTATTTAGAGTTTTCTGTATGTTTGAACCAAGGGTTTTTGAATCAAGAACTAAGTTGTACTGAAGCAAAAGATGGTAAATAAGATCAGGTATGTTTACTTATTTTACATATTTTAATTAGGATCAGGTCGTGGTTTATGGTTTCCTCCCTGTCGCTCACTGATTGCATTTGCTTGAAAGTTCCTCAAGCTTGCTCAACTTATTCGATTTGTGCTATCCTATGATCATTGCATTTCAAGAGAAGACATTTCTTTCAGGAATTTGTCAATCGGTTCGTATGCTTTGTCGAAACATTCACATTTTTGCATGTATATCTACCAGAAAAATTCTTACACCTGTCAATGACAATTGTTGGAAGGTTTCTATGACCTCTAAAATGTTTCCAATGTTATATATCTTCTTGCAAACAAAACTGAGACAAAATTTAGTTGAAAACTTATCCTAACCACACCTCTTACCAAGTCTTATTTTAACGACTTGCTTGTATTATGTTTCCTTTAGAAGATTCTGAACAACTTGAAGTTTTAGAATAGTAACAACCGAAATGTATGCATTTCAAAGAGATAACAAGCCTTAGCGGCAGCTTGATACGTAGATCGCTTCTTGTCTGTATTTTGTTAATGTTGCCTTATATTTTGCATGTATTGAGATGTGGTTTGCGTTTTAGCATTCGATAATTTTTTTCTTTCCCTATCCTTTAAGCTGTGATAAGTTACGTTTTTTTTCACAATAGTTGGCTTTTTCTTTTAACCTTTACTCTTTTGGGAATCGGTATTACACTTGCCTCTGGCTTTTGGGAGAACGTTTTTAAAGCTTTTAGAAAGAAATTCCATTTTGTGCTTACCCTGCGATTCATTGCATTATATGAGATGACATCTCTTTGAGGTATTCTATCAAACAATTCGTATGCTTTGTCTATGCATTTTCAGTTTGTATGCATGTCGATTAGGATTTACATGCTGGCAAAGACAAGTTAAATTTAGTAGCACCTGCCGACTTTGCTGTATTGTTTCCGTCCTAACCGATGATCCTTGTTCACTTGTGCAACTGTATTTGGTGCTAAATCAATAACTTCTATTAATGTCTCAATGCTTCTGGATTTGAGGGAAAAAAACTTACACAGTCAAATCCAGAAGCATTGAGACATCAATATCATAGACTGTGGAAAACTAATGACAACTTCTATTAAGTTAGCATTTAATTCACACTTATCCGGTTGTTGTCTTTTGATGCACTCACTTAGAAATTAATTTTGAAGTCTTGCCTATCGAGTCATGCTAATTTTTCTTGTCATTTGAGTCTTTCAAGGGGCCATAACACCATTAAAGTCAACCTACGTTAATGACTAAAATAGTATGTTTGTTCTGTGCGATGAGTCGATATGCATCGCCTCTCATTGTTCTACTACCATTTATAAACCTCAGCGATTTCTTTTACCTATTCTAAATTGAAACTGGATCTTAACAATTCTAGTGGGAATACAAGCGTATATTGGTGTCATTAACATTTCATTCTTTATTGGATTTAAATCCATTGACTTGTTATTCTTTATTTATCATTTGATGGTATGATGTGTAATGATCTATAAACTCTATTTACTACAATGCTTTTCTATCGTTGAACTTCCTCTATGTTGACCATAAAGCAAAGAGAAGGCTTGAGCACCATTGAACTAGAAATTTCTTTAAAAAAAAAAGAGAGAGTGAAAATCTTTTATTCTTATCACTATTTTATTCTTGTTACTCTTTTAAGGTGCAGAGATTTAGCCCATGACTTAGTCTCATAACATAAATCTAGTCAAATCCTTGCTGGCCGAAAATGCCTTTATCATAAAGTCTAAGGTTTTATATTTTTTTTAAAATGAATATTCTTTGGTATCATTTTATGAAATGAGCTTGTAACCATTACATGACTTGCGAATATTCATATTTTGTGATAAACTTGTCATTTAGAATTAGAAAGTTAATATAAATAGAATTTTTCTATCTTAAAAAATAATCTTATATTTGGGTTTGTTCTTTTTTCTGAAATAAATATATATTTATTGAGCATGGAATTAAGGAATATAGAACTATTTTAGTTATAAATAGTATTAAGTGTTTTAGGATTATTATCATGCTCTTCATTGTTAAACTTAGGTATATGTAAGAGTTTACCTTAGCAATTAAGGTTGAATCTAGACTAGAATGTTTAATGAAAGTATTAATGTTATGATGAAATTGTATTATGTTGTAAGAAAATTAAACCTTAGATTTATATTGAAAAATTAAGGATCTATCCTTAAATGCTTTGGATAAGGGAAACAAAGCTTTAAATTCTTTTTGGTTTAATTAGTTAGAAAATCAAATCTATTAGATAAGAAAAGGAAAAGATGTTTAGCTAATGATGTATATGTATGTTTAGTATTGTGAACAAATAGCAAGAAGAAGGTTCATTAAGGTGAAAGATAGAAATATTCTATCTTCATAGATAATGCTATATATGTTTCTAGATTTTAGAAAAGAATAAAATGTGGTTGATTAATGACTTAGATGGAAGAAGGCTTTATGATTTACTATGCACAAATGTTGTGAATTATAATTTAATAACTAGAGGATTGTATCATAGAAAGAAAAACTACAAAGATATTAAAGTATTCTAGGAGGAAGGCATTTGGTGCTTATGTACGCTTGATACTTAATGACTTAGTATAATTTCTACTGATATATGATGTTTATATTTGTTTGAAGACTTGAAACTACTCTAAGTGAATACCTATTGATGGTGTTGTTCCTTTATGTGTTATTGCAACAAAGGTAACTTTATGGTTGCAAGATTAGTCATCCGAACTATGAAGTCTATACGTAGGCAAGGCCATCATGAGCCCCCAAGACATTAGGTCAACATTGTGGCACTATTGTGCAGTTACAGGTCTCTTATCATGCAAGATATTGTAGCTAAGGAAGATTTTTTTCATATTTGTGAGTGGATGATGAAATGACATCTATTGTAGTTGATTGTAATTGTATAAGAAGAGATTGTATCTTAAATTTCTATCTTCAATGAATGATGTTAAACTTATGCTTAGTCCAAATCTAAATTTTAAGTAAAATTTTCTCTATCAACTTATTATATTTTTTTGTATTTCCTTCTTCTTTAAAATTATGCTTTAGAATTAAAATGATCAACTAATCAAATCATGATGATACATTACCAAAATGGCCAAAACATACAAAGAACGGTTACAATGTGCATACCAAAATATAAATATCTACTATTTGGTGATAGGCCTATAAATATTTGTGCCTATCGGCCATTTGATAGCACCTTTGGTGCTTTTACTAGTTTAGGTTTAGGATAGCACAAGATATGACACAATTTACAATATTGAATCATACATCATAAGCTTTTTATGTGGAAACACTTATCAATATAAATATATTATAACTACTTTAGCAACATTACCAAAGAGAGATTAATTATTCTAAATCAACAAAAGTCTCAAATTTGTCAACCTATGAAAAACTTTTCTACAACAACCACATGTAAACCACAAAGATTTTCTTCTTCCAATTTTTTGAATAATTTGAATTATCACAATTAGTACAAAAGACAAACAAAACTCATAACCATGTAACAAATACAAAACTGGACAAGTGATTATATATTATGAATAGATAGAACAAACTATCTATCTTAGAAAAGATAAATATAATCACTATTATGTCTAACTATATTCTAATATATTTAGTACAAAAATCAATTTTCTAACCACCAGAAAATAGAGTAAATAAGACCGAGAAAGAAAATACAAATACAAATAATGTAGGTCATGATGATTTAGTCAAAAGCATACCATAGATTTTGGGTCTAAAACTGATAGCTTTGCATAGATACTAACCGTGTTTTTCCTCTACAAGCGTAAGCATTTGGGTGCATAACAACTTGATCAATGCATTTGATCACAATGCAATAAATGAAAATGGCACAACAGATGCCCAAAAAAAGATAAAACCTAGATGGTTACAGGGTTATAGGTATTCTAAGGTCAAGTACAGAAATTTAGGTTATTAGTCACAAAATATTGAAACAAATAGGTTCTTGGTGAATATGAAACTTTAGACATGATATGTAACATGCCTTATTTGATAAGTGTTGCTGCCTGTAGACATGGAATTTTACAAATTGAAACAAAATTTAGAGATTCTATAAGTAAAGAATAAGAGGAAGGACTATCAGTGATTGTCACTAACAAAGTGGAGACAAAGAATGGTGAAATTTCAATTTCAATGCTCTGATTTAAGTCAGCAAGAGGAAATTATTGGTGCAAAGATATAATCTCTTTGAACTTCCTTCCAAAAACACAATATTCTTCTCAATGAACTTATTACTGAGCATCTTCAAGCAAAAGAGACTTATAGGTTGGGGAAGGGCATTGATTTCCTACTCGCAAGCCCCAGCATCAAAGAATTGAAGGAAACTTGACAAAAATGGCTCTGTTTATAACCATACTGTGTCACCATTAATAAGACAAATTACACTGATGACAAAGATGACTATATTTAATTCAAAGGCCAACAGGTGAAACAAAAAATTATCAACCACCAAACAAATTCAACTATCAACATCTGGTACCACATTATATTCCACCAAGCAAGCAATCTTTGTCTAGCAGTGTGGAGAGGAGATATGAGGATCGATTCTTGTGACAGCCATGGACTATTTGCTCAGAAACAGGGGAACGCAAGATTCCATAAGTCCAAAACCACAGATAGCTCCCAGATACTGAACTACCATGAACAAAAGAGATCTGGGTAAAGACCCCAGCATATGTAAACCCCTGACAGTGTGCAGCTGAAATCTTAATCCTTGGGCTTATTAGCAAATTTACATTGAAAGCTGGCGATTTGAGACTTGATCAGGTCCAACTGGAGAGCAACATGAAGTGCTGTTCGGTGAACCTTGCAGCTTACCACAACGCAGCAATTTGAAAAATGGTGCTTCTTTCGAATTTAAGTAGTGATTAAAAACATAGCATTCCTGAGTTTTAGCTGTGTGGCATGTTATGATTATGATTGTTGTGGAGTCTATGGTGGCCAATGTCCGTTCAGCTATCTGTGCGCTCTTAATAATGCATTTCAGCTATTGCAATTGTCATTTAACAGGCCAATGCCATTGGCAATAGGGCTAGCTGGCAAAATGCTTCATATGCCTATCCTTGACAGGTTTCTGAGTTGTTTCTATGGTGTGCATCAAAAGGATGTTCTAGTTGTTCTCCATTATTTTTTTTTATGTTCAGGGTTCTCCCATTCTCATAGCCTTGACTGGCTGATTATTCATTTGTAAATTTTCCTTTGCTCATTTGAAAAAAAAAAAAACTTAAATTGGATTACCTGCACTTTGACCAAAACATCAATTCCAGGTTGAACACTATAATTATAAGCTAGTTTATGGTTTTCTACCTGTGAAATATAATACACCACAATCAAAAATTGTAGAGCTTAGCTAGGTAGTCATATTCAAGAATGATAAGACAGAAACTTGCATGCCACAACTACTTTGTTAACTTGCATTACAACTCCAGGGCTCAAATTTGACAGTCGACCTTGCTTGTCAAGCAATTTTTTATGACAGTTTTCTATTCAATGGTGTACTTCAAATACTATGACATGTCTTAGTACATATTTAAATCATATAAAAATATATATCATCACAATCCTATATTAATTTTGACAGTTTTTCCAAAATGTCTCCTTTCGTATGATAGTCTTTTTAAAAAATTCTATTGTATTTAAAAAAAAATGCCTAAATACAGCTATACAACTGTCAAATTTAGGCCCTCCGGCATGCTTCTTTAATCCACTAATATGGCCGCCATGTTCGTTGAATGCTAATCAAGATTCCTACAATGCAATTGCCAAAATACATGGTCACGATTCTTTTGATGGTCGTCCACCATGTACGCCAAGCTACAAGCATTGATCTTGAAGTCCAATTGTACGCAATGTTGATGGCTCCCAAAGGGAACGCATATAGTATAAGTATAAGAAAAAACTATAATGAGCAATCGCACCTTAGTGTGCAATGGGCAAGTCAAGATAGTATGTAGATAAAAGTAATAAGTAATTTCTTGAGAAGAGAGCATACAATTTTGTTGATGGTGAATGGTCATTGTCCATCCATCAGTTGAATTGAAAGAATGTAGTGATATGTGTTGTTGAGACATTTCTAAAAACATAATCATCGGCCATCATAGGATTACAAAACTAAGCTTAACTGCATAAACATAGTGGCAAAAAGTGTTACGTTGGGTGATAGACTTGGGACTATGGTCAAGCATTGTAATGGGAAACCCTACATTAAAGATTAGGCTATAGTACTTTTACAATTTAAAAAGTGGATGTTAGTATGAAATGACACTTTTAAAAATAGAAAGATAAAGAAAAAAGAGAGTGACTCTCTCTCTCTCACTCACTTTCTCTCTTACTCTTCCTCTATATGATGACAATGGTTCTAGATTTTTTCATCATTAGCGTCTGTCAATGGATCTGGAGATGTACAATGCAAATTCCATAGATGGTAGTTGTTTGAAATTCTTTCCCAATGGGCTATAATACCTTGCTCGAATGAACCAATAAAATGCTTGAAAACATTGATCATCTACTATTGGGATGGTGTTGAAACAAGGGGAGACTCAAATAGTAGGTGTTAAGCATTGTTTCGATTTGTTGGATTTCTAAGATGCTACAAATGTCCTTTCTGAGGCACTTCAATAAGTGACATTGTTTCCAACTGTATTGGTCATGCCATCTAATAATGAATGAAGCTTGGAGATGGGATGTTGCTATTGTTAGAGATAGCTACACTTTAGTATGCAATGGGTACACTAAATAGGTCTTAAAGGTGAATTATTAGGTCCTTAAGAAAATGATGTGTTTCACTAATATATTAAGGTTTACTTTTGGTGGTGGGTCGCTTACTCAAAAGGGTTTTCCCAAGTATATATGTCATCTTATCTTCTCTATCTCCTTCACTTATTATTCTATGTTTAATTAAGGTTACATGTGTTTTATGTCAACAATTTTTTCTACTTTCCATTTCTCTAAATTGAAAGAATAAGCATTGTAAAACCAATATTTGGTATCAAAGCTTTGTTTTGATTGATCCTATGAAGGAAGGGATACATAAATTCTTATGTTGCTTTCAATTGTTTTGTGGGATAGTTCATATGGATTTAAAATAACATTTGAAAGTCAGAAGTCATGGCCAACACCTTGACAATTGAGATTGAGAAGTTCAATAGGTAAAACTTTGAGTTGTGGAAATTAAAGGTTGGAGATCTTTTAGTGGAGATAGATTAGTTGATCATAATAATTGCTACACTCAATTTTCTACCATCAACAATGGATCAAGATAAATGTGACAAGTTGGATAGAAGAGATATATCTACTATTAGGTTATGTCTTTCTAATTCAATCTTGATGAATGTTTTAGTACAAAACATTGCTAAGAGTTTATGAGATAAAATTATTGCATTATATCAAAATAAGTGTCTTGTAAAAAAAAGTTTTTGAAAAGAAATTTGCATTCTTTAAAGACACATGAAGGAGACTTTGTACAACCAAACATTTAAATGATTTTCATCTAGTAGTGAGTCAATTGGCTTCCATAGATGTAAAAATGGAAGAAGAGGAAAAATGTATCACTTTCATTTGTTCATTAAAGGATGCCATCTTTATATTTTGAAGCCTATCTATCTAAAGGGGATCATTATCCCTTCTTTGTTCACTAGAATTGGAGGTGCAAAATTTGTTTTTCATCATTTGGATATACCACTCAATTATTGTATCTACAAAAATTTGTAAAGAAAACAAGCTTATCCTCAAAAGTTGGGTAGAAAAAACATGTCAAAAGAGTAAATTGATTGAGGTTGAAAATATGTAGAATTTGAAAAAAAAAAAAGAATTGATGAAATAATTCATTCAATTGGAGGTTTTGATGTGATAATAGGTGGAAACCCCTATAATAGTCTAACAAGAAACAATGGGAATAGAAGGGATGGGCTAGAGGGGAAGCATTCCTCTATTTTATATGAATTTCCATTGTTGTGAATTATGTAAGGCATGTAATGCGTTCAAGTGTAACTTGATAGAATAATGAAACTTTCATTTTGTACTAATCTAGATTTCAATATATTATAAATTCTTTATTTTTCATAGCCAAGTTCTTGCCCAAATTGAATAGGCTAAAAAAATTATTCAAAATTATAGACATTATTATTATTTTGATTCTATGTACCAAATTTGTTCACAGAATTAGTGGTTGTTGCTAATTGTAGGCCCATATGAATAGAAGGGATGGGCTAGAGGGGAATCATTCCTCTCTTTCTCTAAGTACTACTCTATCTCTTTCTCCATCTCTATCTTCCCTATTTTCTTCCTCTATCTCTCCTCTCTCTTTCTCTCACTCTCTCTTGATCTCTCTATTTCTCTTTATATATCTCTCTATCTCCCCTTTTCTCTTTCTCTCCTCCTCTCTCTCACCATCTCTTTTATTTCTCTCCCCCTCTTTATCTCTATATCTATATCTCTTTTTGTATCTCTCTCTATCTAATTCAAGATTTGTCTCCTCTCTCTTCTTTCTATCTTTATATATGTCTCTTTGTCTCCTCGCTCTTTCCTTCTATCTTTATATATGTCTCTCACACTCTCTCTTGATCTCTTCTTTCTTCTTTCTTACCATCTCTCTCTATATATATATGTGTGTGTGTGTGTATCTCCTTCTCTCTCTCTCTTCCTTTCTCTGTGTCATCTCTTCATCTATATATGTCCCTCTCTATCTAATTATATATCTCCTCTCTTTATTTTTATTTTTATATATGTCTCTCTGTCTCCTCTCCCTATCTCTCTATCTTTATAAATGTTTCTCTATTTCCCCTTCTCTCTTTCACTCTTCTTTCTCTATCTCTCTCTCTTACCATCTCTCTTTCTTTCTCTCTCCCTCTTTATCTCTCTTCTCTATCTCTTTGTTTCCTTCTCTATCTAGCCATTTCTCTTTATCTCTCTTGGTAATATCCTAAATGGAATATTATTTGATATATGATCAAATTTAATTCACTTCAGCAAATTTCAATAGTTAATTCCACAAACAAAAAAACTCAAATAGTCTCAAAACTGGGTATTATTACTGCTCTACAAGAATTATGTGTGCAAAAGTTATGGATATAAGATCTACTTTAATGTATAACAAATATGCTAGGTCTATGCTCTACAGGAGCACAATGTCTGTTTGATCTTGATACTAATATGATTTTGTGATGGTAGAAATGAGATGTTGTTCTATACTAAGATGAAATGTTCATAAATTTTAGCATGCTTAATTCTAGTTTATTGGTGTCTCAATAAATTGTATTAGAAGAAGTAATGTTTGTTTAGGATATACATGATCTGCATAGATTACAAATTAGTGATATAAAAGTAAATTGCAAGAAAGAAGTGGCTATGAAAGTAGATCCAATTGGTTCTTTTGAAGAGAAGGGGCATCTTTATTGCATATGTCACATTTTATTTCTCTTTGTTTTATTATTTTTAAAACTCATGCACCATATATTACATGTACAACAACAAAAAAGTTAAATATGGGTGCCAGATTTAAAAGGTCCTATCTACAAAATGGAAACAAGGGCCAAAACATTTGCTCTTTTGAAATTTAATATATGCAATGGGTTAGCCAAAGAGGTCTTAAAGGTCAATTCTTAGCTACTTAATCAAATGACATGTTGTATTCAATGTAGCTCCCCATGAACAATCTCACCTTTTTCAATTGTTTATACATCTCTCTCTCTCTCTCTCTCTCTCTCTCTCTCTCTCTCTCTCTCTCTCTCTCTCTCTCTCTGTGTGTGTGTGTGTGTGTGTGCTTTTGTCTATTTCATCAAGCTTCTTGGTTGGTCCAAATATGATTCAAAGGAGGATTATCTTGGATAGCCCAGGAGAACTATTTTTGAATTCCTTTGTTGGATCGTTGAAGTGAAGGCATGAGAAAGACATTGGATGCAAAATACTAAAGCAAGGAAGCTCGGGGAGAAAAAAGAATTTCAAGGATATGTTGAGCTTGGAGCAAGGATGATAGGGACATGTGAGATTTGGGTGACCATGTCACAATTTTGAGACATGATTGAGAAAGTCAATTAAGCTGTTAGATTTGTTATAAATTATTTTAATTAGTATTTTACTATAAAGATATAATGGTATATATGTACTTAATAATTTGTATTATATAGAATATAATATTTGATTATAAATATAAGTATAATATAAATTAAATATAATTAATAATAATAAAATAACAAATATTTTGAAATAGTAAATATTTACTATTTAATATAAATATACGATGTTATAATATATTATTATTTTAAAAGTATATTAAATAATTTATAGTATATATATTGTTATAATAGACATTATATATTATATATAAAATAAATATAATTAAATTACAATTAAATATTTAATATAAATATACAATTTATAATATAATATTATTTTAAAAATATAGATAAAAGGAATAAAAACCAAATACCATTGTTTCTATTTTTATTCCTACATATAATTATTACAAATTGTCAAATTTTTTAATATTCTAACTCTCATCATTAATTAGTCTAAATTAATTATTATACTTATTATTAGCATAGCATATCGTACCTTAAAAAGGAAATTTTATTTATTTTCCTTAACAAGTTCTTAACATTAATTTGCATATGGCATACCCACTCCAACCACTAGTTATGAATGACAAGTCATAATGCAAGTTGTCTAAGTTGATACATTAACATCCTTCTCTCAAACATTAATCTCTTACAAATATATGTATGCTTTGTGTACACCTTTATAGGTAGGAATGACATGTCCTTTAGAAATGGCTTTCAATAGTCATCCACTTGGGTTTGTCATGAAAGACCCCCGCAAAAATAAAAAAATGATGGGAAATATGAATTGGAAAATCTATATTAAATAAACTGTAACATCCTGCGACGTAACCCCAAAGGGTAAGAGCCAAAAGGGGACAAGATAATTTTTTTTTTAACATAAGTAGACAACATACACATATCTAGTTGCCAATATGATAGATCAATAGCATTCATTTTAAACACCAAAGCAAATGTTCCTAATCCCATCTAATAAAAACATGAATCCATAAGCATAAAATATAGGCAGATCTGATACCCACACTGAAATTCATTAAGCAATAAAGGAACATCACAGTTTTTCTCATTAAATACAATGATTACAACTTCTCTCCTAAGAGAGTTTAATTACATAACTGCATATACAATTACAATGATATATTCCAGAATATGATACAAGTATAATAACATAGTCCTGAGTATGATACAAGGACTGAATGGTTACAATAGCTGAATGAAGTAATCAAAAGAGAGATCATCTCCAATTGGTGCTCTAAACCCTGTTCGCCAGTCCCCAATGGTGGTGGCAGCGCCTCCCAGCCATGTGGACTCCTAAGGGACTACCCCACTGTGCTTAGAGATAGTCACAAGGCCCAAACAGATGAACAACAACAAGGGGATACAAGATGACCAACACTCACATCAGACACAAAGTAGACACAGAAAATAGTGCATATAGTTGAAGTCATAATATAGGTGTATTCATCCAAGTCATAGGTTGGGTACTACTCATGACTGCTAAGGTGCTAGATACTAGAGTGTAATCATATGGAGTGTCATCATGTGTGCTTGAAGGGATGGTACACATGGGACCAAGTACCTCTCATATAGACGAAGAGACTCAATCGTGCCCAAATCCACACTCCACAGACGAATGACTCGACGCCCCGTAGATGGATAGGCCTTCTCATTGCATCCTTAGCCTTTACAAGCACTTAAGGCCATGCATGAGGTTTAATGATCTTATTAGTGTTTTTATCCCAATGTTTTAATTTAGTTATCACTTGTTACTATAACTCTACTACTAGTTCCCCTAGCAGCCACTTACGGGCCTCGGGCCCGTAGAGAGCCACTCCAAATGACCACTTTAATGCCTAGACCTTGTTCATCTTGTTTGACTAAATGAGGCATCCAAAAAGACTAAAATCACTGAGTTATAAATTTAAAATAGTAAAGGTGAAAAATATGATCTACAGGACCCAAACTCTCATGGACTGTGTAATTTGTTGAAAAAGGCCTTTTTTTTGCTAGTTAGATCAATTGTGTAATAACTCTAGTGACCCCAATTTGGTCACGATTCACAACAGGTATGCACAAATAAAATAAAAATATGGCAAATGGCATTGCAAGCCTCCTCACAGCCTAATTTTGCATATTGTCTACCATAATTAGCATAGAAAAATAAAATGTTCAAAAGACTTGCAAAATTGAATTCCTAATTTTCCCTCCTATAGTAGTTCCCTTAGATCCTTGGGTTGAGTGACAGATTTTATTTCCAAATAGAGTTTATGTGACCAATTCTAATGCACAACATAGGTAGATGTTCCTAAGGTATTTTAGTGCCATTTCATTCTTTAACTCAAAGATTACAGTTTTTCACAAGGTTGACCGTTTAATAGAAAAATGACGGTGATGACCAAAACAAAAAGCCACTCTATTTTATCAATAAGAAATGCAAGGAAAATCTCATCAGAGAAGGCATTAAATAGCAAAAAGGGTTACATGGGACTTAGATCTTTGCAATCTCTATAATGGCATCCTAGCCTTATGGTATTGTTGCACATTATTTCACTATAAAAAATTGACCTGTTTGTTTTCTCTAACTCAGAAACTATAAATTGCCTGTGTTTTTCTTAAGACCCCTTTTAATCTAAAGAATAATAAAATAGATCTGTATTTTAACCATCCATTCCAGCTAAGAGGTAATATAAAAATCTTGCATCTAAAAATATTTCTGGCATATCTACTTTAAAATGATAGCGATGGTGTTTTAGTTTTTCTATGTTTAATGGAATAACAGAAAGCATTGTTTAGGTTTTTTGTGCTGGGAAAACAAAAGATTGAGGTAAATACCTCAAATCTGGTCGTGCTACCCTTCAAAGCACCTCAACCTTGCAAATTGATATGCTTGCTCAGGATATCTTTTCCTTCCAACGCTTCATTTCCCTCTTTGTTTCTCTTTTTTTTGGTTCTAAGTTCTTAAGAGCCTTTGAAAGAGGCATTTGACCCTCCAGAAGAGGGTGACCCTTCACCAAAACTAAATGGCCAGTATATCTCCCTAATGAGCAGCACTGGTAACTCTATGTAAGGGCTTGAATGGACATGATTCTCACACTTTGGAAAAAATGGATTAAAAGTCATAGTGGCCTTGCTTAGAGTGCCAAACAACACAATTCCAACGGCTGTCATGGTGAACAGCACCAGAAACACATCTCTCATGATGTTATTGTAAGGAGCCATCATTACAATGCTCTATTTTGTCATTGCCAAATCCATCCCTCATTCATTTCAAATTTATCTATCAACCAACTTTTTCCAATTCACACCAAATTACTCCTTATCAAACATGAAATGCATGAATAACTACTGGAAATGAACCATCGGCATAATCTTCCTGAGACTCCAACCATGCCTCTTCCCTTCACCAATTTTTCATGCCAAAATAATCTCTTTCACAACAATCAAATTGTTCACCTATATCACCAAGATATTTCTACAACATTTAACATTTTTACCCACCTCATGGCACGACTTCCATCTCCTTGTTCTCTAATTTTTTTTTGTTATTTTTTAAAAGCCCCCTCCACATATGCGTTGACTCACCTTTCTTCATTGCTATGCCTTCCATAGATATTTTTTGCATTTAATGGTTACTATCTTCGCCAAAACATGTTGCCTCTTCCCAGATACTATGTCCTCTTTGCATCTACCTCGGGAGATATTTCACACTAGCAATAACTATCTGCCACCTCACCATGCCACGACTTCCACTGCATTATAGATTTCCTCCCCTCTACAAGATATTTTGCTGCATTAATTCTTTACCAACCTTCTCTAAAAGCCATCGAGAGCATTGTTACATCCTACCCCCTAGGGATAGGCTTACTCCTAGAAGCCTGTAGATGCTAAGATTCATCCAAAGCACACACTAGCCCAAGAAACTCGATATAATCAATGGAAAACAAGGAGAAAAAGCTTAACCATCACATTGGCAAACTACACATGACCATAAGGGAAATCCGTAGATTACCATTAGGTAACCAAAAGATAATACAACAACGCAGAAACACATCACTTATAAGGTATAGTGGGCTAGGGTATAGGGATCAGGGCCTATGACTATCTCTAGTAACCACCATCAGGGATAATAAGAGTAGGCTCAAGCCTATGAGTCTAGGTGGAGTCGATACTCAGTACCTGCAACACTCCAAGTACACATCAAGGTACCTGTGTATATATATACATCATATAGCCGAAGCAACATCAATCATGTAAGCATGAAATCCATCATAAGTAATAATAATGTCCACATCATAATAGTATCGAGATTGCACATCACCGGTGCCAATACAAAATAATAACAAGATGCGTAATCTAAAAATAAATTATACAATCATCCAAGTCCATCAAGATAAGAAAAACTTAATATGAACACAAGGGTCATTACATCCCTTAGAAGTCTGTAAAAAGATATGGATAAAGGTCTCTCATCCTCATCGCATCTTCCCAAGATGCTGAGGACTCACCATCAGGATCCCATTGGACCCTTACCTTCTCTATGTTCTAACCCCTGAGGGTCAACCTGCGATGCTGAAGGATGCGTACGAGCTCCAAAGAAAGCTGCACCTCTGCCTCAACCTGCAAAGCAGTCCAATCAAGAACATGGGTCACATCAAGAATATACTGTCTAAGAACTGAAACATGGAACACATTGTGGATGCATGATAGACTTGGTGGTAGCACAAGGTGATAGGCAATAGGACCAATCCTCTCAAGGATTTCAAAAGGTCCAACAAAATGAGGCACCAACTTCAAGCCTTTCCCATAAAGGATGGGGCTCTTCCATGGACAAACTCTCAAAAACACACGGTCACCCACCGAGAAGTGGTGATCCAACCTACATGCATCGACATACTTCCTAAGCCAATCCTGAGCTATAGCCAACTACTCTCTGATCCGTACTACTTGCTACTTCATATCCTAAAGCATTGTTTGGACCCAAAAGAACTCAGTCCTCTAAGTGATCTCAACTCAACGGAGCGCGACATGGCCTACCATATAAAGCCCAGAAGGGAGACATACCGAGAGAACTGTGATACCCATTGTTATAAGCAAACTCAACTAGGTACAAATAGTCTTCCCAATGAGATTACTGACCCATAATGTATATTTGAAGCATATCCTCTAAGACTTGATTGACCCACTCCATCTGTTCGTCAGTCTCAGGATGGTATGCAGAGCTGAAATTAAGCTGAGCTCTCAAAGCATGCTGAAGAGAAGTCCACAAAGTTGAAGTGAACACTGGATCATGATCAGAAATGATCCTATGAGGAATACCATGCAGATGCACAATATCCTCCATAAACACTCGAGCTATGGACGATGCAGTGTAGGAAGATCTCATGGGTAAGAAGTGTGCCACCTTGGACAACTTGTCCACTGTGACCATAATAGCATCATGAAAATGTGAAGACATAGGTAGCCCCACTATGAAATCCAGAGATATCGTATCCCACTTCCATTTAGGGATGGAATGAGGCTGCAACAATCCTGTTGGGTGCTGATGCTTTGCCTTCACCAACTGAAATTCAAGACACCGAGCCACAAAATCAGCAATATCTCATCGCAAACCTACCTGATGATACAACTATCAAAGATTGGCATGCATCTTTGTGACACTTGGATGAGCTAAGTAGGGTGCACGATGGGCCTATGACAAAATAAATGAATGAAGATCACTAGACTCTAGAACATAAATAAAACCAAGATGTCACAAAAGTCCATCAGGATTGAGAGAGAAACCTACAAACCTACCCTCAAGGATTCTCCTAGAATCAATCTCCACTCTCACCTCCTAATACTAAGTATCACTAGGAAGTGACTCCAAAATACAGCTTTGCAAATCCACACCAAGAGACAAGACTAAAATCTCATGTCTCCTTCTACCTAAGGCATCTGCAACAACATTCTCCTTGCCCTGAATGTAGTGAACCTTAAAGTCATACTCATAGAGGAACTCCATCCAATGGTGTTACCAAGCATTCAAATTTGGCTGAGTGAAGATATACTGCAAACTATAATGATCACTATGCAACTCGAACCAATGTCCCAAGATGAAATATCTCCAATGTACAAGTGCATGGACGACAACCGCTAACTTGAAATCATGGGTGGGGTAGTTCAGCTCATGATCCTTGTGCTTACGAGACTCATATGCAATCACTCATCCCTCCTGCATGAGAACTGTACCCACACCCACACCCTCCAATGAAGCATCGGTGCACACTACAAAATCACTTGAAGGATCTAGCACTACCAAGATAGGTGCACTAGTTAGTCACTCCTTAAGAGCCTGAAATGCTGACTCACATTGATTTGACCACTCAAACTTCTTTCCTTTCTGTTGAAGAGAAGTGATGGGATGGGCAACCCAAGAGAAATCTCTCACAAATTAGCAATAGTAACTTGCCAATCCCATGAAACTGCAAACCTCGGTCACATTCATTGGTGCTGACCAATCCACAGTAGCCTGAATCTTAGAAGGATCCACTGAGATACATTCTCCTAAGATGATCTGGCCTAAATATCTTACCTCAGTCTGGAATAACTCACACTTGGCCAAATTGCCAAACAACTGTTTATCTCCTAAGTACTGCAACACTTGCTGCAAATGGCCTTCATGCTCGTCCATAGTCCTTGAATAAATCAAAATATCATCAAGGAACATGATAACAAACTGGTCAAGATAGGTGTGAAACACCCCATTCATCAAACTCATGAAAATTGATGGAGCATCAATAAACTTGAAAGGGACAACTGTGAACTCATAATGCCCATAGCATGTACAAAATGTTGTCTGATGAATGTCTACCTAATAAATATGAAGCTGATGTTATCCTGACTTCAGATCTATCTTGGAGAACACCTTGGCTCCACTCATCTAATTGAACAAATCATCTATCCAAGGCAATGAGTATTGATTCTTCACCGTCACTTTGTTCAACTAGAGATAATTAATGCACAAGCAAAGAGATCTGTCCTTCTTCATGAAGATGACAGGTGCTCCCCAAGGGGATACACTAGAACAAATGAAACTCTTCTCCAGTAACTCCTCTAACTGCAACCGCACCTCACCCAACTCCTGAGTAGTCATACAATACGGTGCCCGAGAAATATGCTCTGCCCTAGGAATGAGATCAATACGAAAGTCTATGTTTCCCTTAGGCAATATACCTAGAATATCACTCAAAAATACATCTACAAAATCCTAAAGAATAGGATGATCATCAAGAGATACCTCCTGAATCCCACCCTCAGTAAGATCACTAATTGAAATAGAAAACATCTAACAACCTTTCCGCATAGCATGCTTCAACTACATAGCTGAAATCACACAAAGAGAAATGGGTCTCTGAACCACAACTAATGCAACACACTCTCCAATATTGTCAACACACTAAACTGACTTATGCCAACAATCTATACTGGCTAGGTGGGTCTCCAAACAATCCATGCCTAAAACAATCTCGTAGGACCCCAAAGGCAACACACAAAGATCCATTGTGGAAGTGAAGGTGCCCAAATCCAACACACAACCACAAACAAGGGAGTATACCACCACCCTGATTACCCTAATTGGCATTACACTAGGTGCTACGATGAAGAACAATGGCTATACCTCTAATTCTGCCTCTGGCGCTGCCCCTACGAGGCATCCTAAAGGAAACAAAGAACACATCAAAATAGATCATCACAAGGATGACCTATGCACCATACTAAGGCATGAAAGCATAGTAACAAGACTATAAAACAATATAACAAGCTCATGCCACATACACCAAGCACAACAAAACATAGAAGGCTCAAGTATGCCAAAGCTCCCAGTGTGTGAACATGGGCTCTAATACCAGATGTAACATCCCACTACATAACCCCAAAGGGTAAGAGCCAAAAGGGGACAAGATAATTTTTTTTTTTACATAAGTAGACAACATACACATATTCGGTTGCCATTATGATAGATCAATAGCATTCATTTTAAACACCAAAGCAAATGTTCCTAATCCCATCTGATAAAAACATGAATCCATAAGCATAAAATACAGGTAGATCCAATACCCACACCGGAATCCATAAAGCAATAAAGGAACATCACATTTCTTCTCATTAAATACAACAATTACAACTTCTCTCCTAAGAGAGTTCAATTACATAATTGCATATACAATTACAATGATATATTCTAGAATATGATACAAGTATAATAACATAGTCCTGAGTATGATACAAGGACTGAATGGTTACAATAGCTGAATGAAGTAATGGAAAGAGAGATCATCTCCAACACATGCTCCAAACCTTATTAGCCGGTCCCCAATGGTGGTGGCAACGCCTCCCAACCATGTGGACTCCTAAGAGACCACCCCACCATGCTTAGAGATAGTCACAAAGCCGAAATGGATGAACAACAACAAGGGGATACAAGATGGCCAACACTCACATCAGACACAAAGCAAGCACAGAGAACAGTGCATACAGTCAAAGTCATAATATAGGTGTACTCATCCAAGTCATAGGTCGGGTACTACTCACGACTGCTAAGGTGCTAGATACTAGAGTGTAATCGTATGGAGTGTCATCCTGTGTGCTCGAAGGGATGTCACACACAGGACCAAGTACCTCTCATATAGACGAGGAGACTCAATCGTGCCCAAATCCATGCCCTACAAATGGATGACTCGATGCCCCACAGACGGATAGGCCTTCTCTTTGCATCCTTAGACTTTACAAGCGCTCAAAGCCATGCATGAGGTTTAATTATCTTATTAGTGTTTTTATCCCAATGTTTTAATTTAGTTATCACTTCTTACTATAACTCTACTACTAGCTCCCTTGGCAGCCACTTACAGGGCCTGGGCCCATAGAGAGCTACTCCAAATGACCACTTTAATGCCTAGACCTTGTTCATCTCATTTGACTAAATGAGGCATCCAAAAAGACTAAAATCACTAAGTTATAAATTTAAAATAGTAAAGGTGAAAAATATGATCTACAAGATCCAAACTCTCGTGGACAGTGTAATTCATTGAAAATAGCCTTTTTTTTGCTAGTTAGATTAGTTGTGTAATAACTCTAGTGACACCATTTTGGTCATGATTCACAACAGGTATGCACGGATAAAATAAAAATATGACAAATAGCATTGCAAGCCTTCTCACAGCCTAATTCTGCATATTGTCTACCATATTTAGGATAGCAAAATTAAATGTTCAAAAGACTTGTGAAATTGAATTCCTAATTTTCCCTCCTATAGTAGTTCCCTTAGATCCTTAGGTTGAGTGACAAATTTTATTTCCAAATAGAGCTAATGTGACCAATTTTAATGTACAACATAGGTAGATGTTCCTAAGGTATTTTAGTGTCATTTCATTCTTTAACTCAAAGATTATAGTTTTTCACAAGGTTGACCGTTCAGTAGAAAAATGATGGTGATGACCAAAAAAAAGCCACTCTATTTTATCAATAATAAATGCAAGGAAAATCTCATCAGAGAAGGCATTGAACAACAAAAAGGGTTACATGGGACTTAGATCTTTGCAATCTCTATGATGGAGTCCTAGCCTTATGGTATGGTTGCACATTATTTCACTATAAAAAATTGACCTGTTTGTTTTCTCTAACTCAGAAACCAGAAATTGCCTATGTTTTTTTTAAAGATCCCTTTTAATCTAAATAATAATAAAATAGATCTATATTTTAACCATCCATTCCAAGTAAGAGGCAATATAAAAATCTTGCATCTAAAAATATTTCTGGCGTATCTACTTTAAAATGGCAGCGATGCAGTTTTAGTTTTTCTGTGTTTAATGGAATAACAGAAAGCATAGTTTAGTTTATTTGTGCTGGGAAAACAAAAGACTGAGGTAAATATTATAAGAGTCAATGTGAAGCAGCAAGCTAGGATAGCCTGTAATCAAGAGAACCTTCCACTCAAAGATGACAAGAGAAGATGCTAAAACAATGGAGCAATGATTCTTTACAAAGATCATATGAAGTTGTATGAAATACAATGAGTGAGCCTCGCTTATAAGGGCAAGGTGAGAGCTAGAAGGGTGGAGTGAAAGGTGGAGATATTCCTAAAACATGTGTCAATTAGAGGATGATAACTAATTGAACATGTGGAGGATAAGACAACTCACTCCAACTATCAACAACTCAACACACAACTAGACTCAACTAGACATCTAAAAGACTCAATAAGTCAACTTAACATGTGTGAATTATGTGTTCACACCAACACCCCCCTTAAGTGCAACTTAGGGAGAAGTTTACTAAAACAAAGATGCAATGATGGATGTGTCCCGGCTACTAGGTCATGTTAGGTACCCATGTATAACAAATCTCAAGTGGAGAAGAGGAGAAAACCACATGGGACAAAACTCCTCTCCAAAAGTGAGAATGAAAAAAAAAAATGAAAGATGTGATGGAAGGAAGACTCAAGACCCTCCAAGGACTACTTCCAACACATATGTACAATCAATTACCCCCCCATAGGAGAGCAAGTGTGAGACTATAAGTCCCCCCCACAATAAAGTAGCTCCTATGCCGATGGTGAATGCCCGATGAAGAATGCTGAAGAGAATCCAAAGACTGCAAATAACATTCTTCCCCTTAGGAAGAAACAGGTCTAAAGGCTGATGAAGAAACTCCATCTCAAGGTATGAGGGAAAAAGCCTCATGATGTATGGTGTCTCTGAAAACTATTCAAGTGTCCACATGTCATAACCAAAAGATGCCTCATGATCAGGTGTTGCATGCCTAATCAAAGAATGTGACAATCCAGGACAAGATGAAAACTCAAGATCATCAATCTCCAAAGGCAAAGAAATCTCTGAATGATGGTCAAGACACTCCAACTCAATGCCAAACTGTGACAAGTGAAGAGGAGAATATGGTGCCTACTCATCCGAAGTAGAAGAATCAGCTCCTTCAAAGAGGAGATGAGTGCCATCGATGATGTCCTCCAAGTCATCAAGATAGGACTCACAAAACAAGTCTAAAATACATATCAAGTACTCATCCCACAAACTTGTATCTGGAAGACAAACAATATCCTGCTCCATTGAAGTGGATGAAGCTATGTCAATGCCAATGTCTGAAGAAGCAGGAGAAGGAGGAAGCTCAAAACTAGTCTCAGGAACCGAAGTAGATGCAAGAACACCAAGGTTCAAGTAACCAAACTTCTCCTTTGAAACATGATTCACACTTGATGCATGAGTGTGAATATCAATCAATGGATCGACATCATCATCAGAAACAAAATGGGAGAAAGTATACAAGCGAGATGCATGATCAGCCATCCCAACTGCAATGATATCTCTGCTCTGCAAGTCCCGTATGATCACAAAATCAGGAGTGAACTCAACTATCTTCCTTGCACCACAATGAGTAATCTGGTAGATGGAAAAAAGATTGGTTGTCAAGGAAGGTACACACAACACATTGTTGAATGTATTCTGACCAACATCAATTGTTCCTTTCCCATTGCATGCATGTATGTATTGTTACCCATCAAAATAGGTGGCGAAGTACATGATTGAAATGAAGAGAACATCCCCTATGAAGATGCCATATGGTGAGAAGCTCCTGAATCAAGAAGCCATCTCTCTGACTGTAGACTTCTTGAAGCAAAGAGTACTTTTCCTTTTCCTTTATCTATCCAATTTGCAATGCCTATTGTCCCTGTACATGTAGATGATAATGGTGGTGAAGAAGAAGACTTGGGTAAAACTGTTGTTGATGGACAATACTCAATGTTCTATTTTTGAAGAAGTTGTGACATCTCTTCAAACTTTTTCTCATAACATTTAGTCTCATCATGACCTAATTTCTTACAATAAGAACACTTTGGCCTCTTCTTCTTATTGGACTCCTCTTTGGAAGAAGAGTTGGGGGTTTTCTTTGATTCTTTCTCTTGCTCATTAGACTTTCAATCCTTTTGTTTCTTTCCCTTATTATGTGAAGCCTTAGGATCTTTTGTGCTTTGTGTAGCAACTAGAGCTTGTTTTCTAGGAGACTTCAATGTACCCATGTGTAGTAGTTTTGCTTGTTCTCTAGTGAGTTGTGCAGCAAACTCCTCAAGTGAAGGCATAGTAAACTTACTACCGAAGGCATCCATTGTAGCATAAAAGGTAGAAACATAAACTAAATATGCAGGACCAAATTTTGCAAGAATAGATAGAATCAATTGTTGATCTTCTTTCTCAAGACCACTTTGTTTGAGTTGCAACCTGAGAGACTTAAACTTGGTGAAGAAGTCTCCAATTTGATCAAAATCTTGAGGACTAAGTGTAATTAGCTCATTCTCCAATTTGAACCTTCTTATTTTATCTTGCTTGCCAAAGAGATTGTCTAGTGTTGTCCATATCTCATTTGGTGTAGTACAAGACTCAACATGAAATCTAAGATCTAGAGAAATAGCAAGACAAAGTGTGCCAAAAGGCTCAACTCTTTTATCTAACCATTTTCTTCTCTCAGTAGCACCTATGGGTTCAAGATCTGTGCCTAAAGTTATTCTATATAACTTTTCTTTATACAACACAAACTCCATGCTTTTCTTCCATTCAATATAATTATATGAAGTTAAAAGTGGAAATTGAGGCACATCTATGATGAAAAAGAAAGACAACAACACAACAACACCCCTTTACTATGTAAGAGAGCCCCCCCAATTTGTTGTGGCACTTTATACTTAGTGCGATTTACAATTGTCCTCAAGGGACCAAAATTGGGAAAATAACCAAGATCTCTTTAAAAATAGATCTAAGTGAGATTACAATCATTCACAATGATGTATGACAGCAAACAAATCATCTCAAAACAAATTTCACCTCCTCAAATATCAATATGCCCATGTTATCAATCAAATGCCAAAAAAATTGACAAATTGAATAAAATAAACCTCAAGAAAAATCTAAGAAAAGTGCATGGATGGCTTTGTAGAGCTCATCAATACCTTTCTAATGCCACTTATATCGAACAAATTGGAGATCGTGGTAAAAAGTTATGAGCTCGGGAGCCAAAAAGAGAGATCTATCTTTAACCTGCAATAAATGTTGTCAAATAGAAAAAAAATGTGAAAATGACTAACACCACTACGAATTTCTCTCTGTTAGCTTTCCGTCAATATATAATTTGCCTGATTTCAACACTGTGGGCAAAAGTTGTTAAAAAAAGAAAAAAAGCCCTACTTTATGGCTTTGAGGGCACACCAACCCCCTATTGATAGAATATTCCTCAGTCTGTGCTGGAATATTCTCCAATTGATAGAAAACTAGTGACCTGGTGAAAAAACTACCTCTGAGGTCAAAACCACTGTATACATGTGGAAACCACTTTCAAGGAGAAAACCACTAGTTTGGGCTAAAATTGCCAGTACAGCTGTGGGGGCCCGAGCCTACGGCTCCTCGCTAGTTTTAGACTACAGGTTCTAACCAATTGTTGGTTAACAGATTTGTCTTGGTCTAAAAATATTTTGTTCTGACTTTATAACCCTTTTCTTTTTAGAACAAATAAGTTAAACAACAGTTGGGTGAATTATCATGAATAATTCCCCTCTGAATTAAGGTACAACTCCCTTTTAAGTCTTCAATGAATACAAATTATTCTAATCATTTGGATACACTTTTAACCAGAAAGTATTTAAGGAAAACTAACATCCATACATCACTATGTCGTGAATGCAATATCTTTTATTCCATATAACATCATTCAGTGATAGAATGCACAGATTCCATCTTCAACAATAATCAGATATATAAATATGTATATTACTGAACCAACAAATGATAAAACATATATGATGAGTTATCTAATGAAAGAATAATTACCACAAGAAAGAAGAGTTCGCACAAAAACCCAATTTCAAGCACTTAAACACACAAATTTAAGTCTGCAACAATCATTTCTTCTTCTCATTCACAAATGAAAATATTTCAGACAAACATCACATACATTGTAAACATAAAAGTTTAGGTCCAAAATTCCTTGTTTCTTGTTTTTTTAATCTTTTGTATATCAGTTTGAAAAACTTAAAACACATATATATATAGTTTACCCTAATTAACTATTCTTTAAACCCAGAGTTCAAACAAACTTTGACCCATAGCAAGATTTAGTTTCTTAAAAGATGATTAAAAGACAAAGTTTTAAACATAATTCTCTAACTAAATAACTGAATAAAAAGATTATGTAAGCACGATCATGATTGGGGCAACGAGTTGGAATCTCTGGATTTGCTTTGTTCGGTTGAAAAGACATGTTGCAACATCTATTCTTGGTATGCGGCAACAAATTCCTAATTTTTTGGGAAGTTAGGGATACCAATATGCTTAAATTGTGCCTTCCAAACATCCCTTTCTCTTCAAATGTTCGCTACCTTTTCCACATGCTCTGGGAGTGCATCGACACAAAGGTGGAGTAGTGATTCCACTTTTGATATCCAGGAGAAATCATCAATTATCAGGTTATCATTTTCTTTAACAAAACTGATTTTCTCTCTAAAGGATTGTACCATAGTATCAATATATTTTTCTAGCTCACCATCATCTTTTATGTAGTTTACATCGATACATTCCAAATCATGCTGTAAAGACTGAGCAAACTCAGTTATCTCTTTAATCATCTTGGTGAACTCCATTCATCCTTGTCTAGACACTGAATTTCTCCATTCAATGTTTCTCTTGCTTACATATAGCATATTGTCATTCAGACTTGTTATATTCCTTTCTGATAAAAATTTTGTCACCCCATACTTCTGAACTTCACCTATTTGATTTATTACACTTATCCATTTCCCTTCATCTTTTTCCCACGAGTCATTCTATGATTTTAAATCTTCAATAGTAGTCATAGTTTCATCATATATACTTTTTAACTCATTAATATATTTTGTTCCCTTTTGGATGATACCATCCAGCCAGTCATCGAACACTTTGGTTACCATCTTGTTTCTATGTATTTGATCAAGCATTTTTTGATTGAATGGAGATTTTAGGTCAAAAGATAGAGGTAATTGAGAAACAGGTTGTGGATCTAGATTATGAATGGCATCAATATACTTTGCCGTTGATCGTAAAGCTTGCTTCAACTCCCTCTTTATCTTTTTCATCCTTCCATGTACAGTTAACTATCCTTTTAGTAGATGCCTCAAGATGGTGCACATCTGCGGCACGCAATGTAGTCCCAAGATCTATTCTTTCTATTGCAAAATCCTAGACTGTGGGGTCTTGAACTTCTTCATCAGCTATTTGTTGGGCTATCTCTACACTTCAATTTCCTGTATTAGGTTCAATGTCCACCCTGGAAGTGGTTTTCTACTTTTTGGATTTTGGAGCCTTTCCTAGAAATTTGTTAATCATATCTTCCAATGGTAAAGAAAATAGAACCATTTTCCTTTTATCATTAATTGAATTTTCCAACCATTTAGGTATAGTGACTAGAATTTCTTTATCCGGATTAAGTTGTTCAGAAGGTGCATTTGGTATTATCATCAGATCAGTAGAATCTAAAGCAATCTATGCTTGTTGGTTCGTACTGATTTCTTTGGCCATTGGTGAACCAAACCCTTTAGCACTCATTACTTCTTCCAAATCTTCTTCACTGTTTAAGTCCACAACTATTCTTTCTGAATTTTCCTTCTTCTTCCTACTTTTAGCTCTTGATCTGGTGGTGCGAGAAGGTAGAATAGTCGCAAGGGTTTTCTTAGGCCTTTTGATGACATAACCTTTTTCAATTTTTGGCTTGGGAGTACTTGCATCATAGATATTAATAAGCTTATTAGAAGAGCTTACAAGAGATTGCGATTCATCAATGGGTGAAGACTACTGGGAATCTTCATTTTGAACCCTTTTCAGTCTCCATTCCCTTAACCATTTCTCAGTTCTCCTTATTACGGGGAGGGTTTTAACTTTGATCCAATCCTCTTCATCTCTATTCCAATCAACTTCTAGAATAGGCAGCTGTTTTATTTGTTCAAAATGAGAATCGACCACCTATCCCTCATCATCTATTATTCCGGTGATATTCATATTTGGATTAAGGGTGACTATTTGCCCTAAGAAGAATCTGCACAAAAGCCTTTTTCTAACTTCAAATTCATCTGGACAATCCTCCCAATAGTCCTCTATCTAGGGAATGTGTTAAAATCCCTCTCCAAAATATAAATTGTCTCTAGCAAAACCTTTTCTATCGAACTGGGGTCTAGCATTATAATACTGAAAATTGAACTTTTTAAGGCCCACCTCTAGATTTAAAGCATCAGAAACTGATTGAAATGAATAGTAACCAAGTTCAACGGGAAAAGATATACCAAACTCTCTCTTCATTAGAAATTTCTTATCTATATGAGATAACTGCCTGCAAACTTTGATCAATACAAAGCGGTCAAAGACATATTTGGGTAGTTTCACAGGCTTACCATCAAAACCACCAACTCTGATGTAAGTAAATCTAGGAAACTGAATGAAGAAGCTGCCATAAATGCTGATTAGTTGCATAGCTTCATCAGACATCCTTTTATTAATATTGCATGTGAATTCATAAGCCATCCTATTGGTGAAAACATCATTAACTCTTCCATAGTTTTCATAACAATTTTGCATTTGTAAATGTGAATAATAATCATAAATTTTGCTATTTTCAACTAAGGATGCATGAGGTAATCCTCTCCATTCCCTTGTGGACGCTAGGCAGTAAAAGAGATATGAGGACATATAAAAGTCTTTATTTCCCAGATAATTACTCAAACCCTGATGCAAATATTCAGCTATGATTTTTGCCCAATCCAAATACTGTTCTCCTTGGAGGATCACTTGAATGAAGAAATACATCTAGTCCTCCCAATAGAATGCCTAGGAGCTACCTTTTAGCCTATGTAACAATACCATGATATCCTTTATTTCTGGTATCATATGTTCTCTTGCTAGTGCTCTAGACAGTCTCGAACCTCCTTTTTGAAATTTCAATAGCCAATTTCTTGCAATGACACTCTTGTAATTGGCCTTCTTCAATGAAAAATAACTATAAGAGAAAGTAATATTGAGATCAGAGTATGGCTCCTTAGGTGGGGTTTTCATTACAGCCATTAGGGTTTGTCTATTAATAGGCAATAACACATTACCATCAGAAGTTCTAATACATCTATTTTGAGGGTCATATCTACTCATACATTCGAGAACTAACTTAGGGCATTATACTACCATAGGAAACACTGTAGCTTTGACTAAACCACTTTCCACTATTCTTTCCATCATAGGGGCAGACATAGGATTTTTAACCCTCTCCTTAAAATCCTCTAAATTATACTAAGCTAAAAAGGTGTCCCCATATTCAGGAAGAGAACAAACAAGGCTAGAACCATGTTTGGAACCAAGATAGGCAGCTTTCATGGGTACAGATTGGATAAATAGAATGGAAAATGCTTTGAACTTCTTTAACAATACCAGAAACTCAAAATGATTCTCTTTTTCAACAAAGAAATGGAATTAGCTATAAGAAAAGTTGAACTCACCTTCAATGAATTAGAAATCATTGTCAAACTAGGCAAGAAAGATCTTTTACCTCTAGCGCTATTCTCCTTTTATATCACCCTGTATGTTTTACTATTAAAATTGGTCTGTTCTTTCTTGATAAAAGGCATGAAATCAGGTCGAATAATTACTGGCTCAATTAATTCATGATGAAATTACTTGATAAGACATAAACTCTGACAGATGCATTAATTGTAAGTAGTTCTCGTACATGACCTTGATGTGTAATCATTACTCATAACTCCTTGAAAGTTAAAACTTTCCATTTCATAAGATGTTCTGAATATATCTCCTTCTAAATGATTTTCTCCTTTAAAATTTCTCGCAAGTTAACTTAAAGAAGATTTCAAGAAAAGTGAGGCTAATTACATAGGTACATTTGTTACGAAACATTGAACCTTTGAACCTTTGAACTCCTATATGAGGTTCAACCCGAAGGTTCAAAGATACAAATTGAGTTATGCAAGGGGACCAAGGGTAAACGACTCCTCAATAAACCTTGAATATTGAACCATTGAATCGTTGAACCGTTGAACTCTTGAACTCTTGAACTTTTGAAAAGGGTTCAAGTTCAAAGGTTCAATACTACAATAATTTTGTGCAAAAGACGACAAGCGAATGAATTTTAAAGACAAAAAGTTGACTTAGGGAATAAACATGTAGACTAATAAGGGAAAATGGTAGATCAACTTTTTTCTTAGGGGAGGATCATGGAAAATTAAATAAGGGTGAATGAAAAGGTAACACCAATGAAATTGAATGTTCACAGGAAAACCACTGTCCTTGGCTTGGTGTATGAAAATCTACCGAATAGTTACAACCATTGTGTATTAGATGGAAATAGCCAATGCTTAAAACATAGATCTGAGGCAACATGTAATACATGAACATCAACCCGCAGAGCTTTATTCAACAGTTGATTTATCATGTAGATCTTGATACATTGACGACTTAATCATTCAAACATCTTGACCAGCAAACTAAAACCAAATCTCGCGGAAACAACCCACAAAAACTGACGAGTTTAAAAAGCTTCTAGTGTGAATGTTGATTTGATGACAACTTTGAAATCAAAGAATGACTCCAAAAATGTCAAATGAGAGCCACCACCGAGGGTAGATTTGCCTACTAATATAAAAGACTGTGGACTTTTGCAAAGAAAAAAATACCTGTCAATCTCCAAAACTGCTGAAGGCATAGAGGAAAACTATCAAGTCAGCCTATGAAACCACCGATTGAAAAGTTACTCTAATGCCGCCCATGCAAAAACACCACTGATGGTTGAGAGAAAACCGCCATCATTTTATGCAGAGTGCTGGTATAAATAGTGCATATACCACCCACCAAATTGTATGAAAACTATATATGCCATTGACTAAACTATTTGAATGCTGATTAGAAAAAGGTTGAGATCACTGGAAGTTTTTAAATCTACATTCTAAACATTAAAAGGGGCCGAAGCCAGGAATAGAGAATGCCAAATATGTATTGACAAATGCCAAAGGTTTGAGTAACCAGTGCTAGAAAACCTTTATTTGCCACCGAGAACAAATCCTGGCAGGAAGGTTAAGACAATGGGGATGAAACTGTCGTTGGTAGATCTAAACCGTTGCCAGCTAAGAGTTGGTAGATCCGCCAAGGGCAGATGATGATTGGATCTACCATAGGGCACGACCTAGGTAGTGGCTAGGTTATATGGCCTATAAACAAATTTTAAAAAAAATCTTTATTTTTCCTTTTTTGTTGCTTTACAAAACAATTCCGTAGACAAAAAAAAAACTCAAGAAATAAATTTTATTTAACTAGCCCATAAAATTTACCAACAAAAACAAAATACTTGACTGATTTTGCCCAAATTTGATGATGTAGATGAAGTACAATGTAGGGTGACCTAGACCTGCGCAGTGATGGCACAATGATGATACGTCCATACGGATTTTCGCCCAAGCCCTAACCAAGGGCAAAAAAATTTTGCCAAAATTTTCCAATGATGAAATTCAGCAAATGAACAGCGGATCTATATAGATTTGGGCCTCTTGATCGCAACCGTGATGTTGGATTTGCTCCAAGATGCTCCTAAAATATAGCTCCTAGTAAAACCTCTCCAATGAGGGAAGGAAATTGCAATTAAGGCTTTGATACCATGTAAGAGTCAATGTGACTTAGCAAGCCAGGATCACCTACAATCAAGACAACCTTCCACACAAAGATGACAAGATAAGTTGCTAAAACAATGGAGCAATGATTCTATACAAAGATCATATGAAGTTATATGAAATACAATGAGTGAGCCTTGCTTATAAAGGCAAGGTGAGAGCTAGAAGGGTGGAGTGAAAGGTGGAGATATTCCTACAACATGTGTCAATTAGAGGATGATAACTAATTGCACATGTGGAGGATAAGACAACTCACTCCAAATATCAACAACTCAACACACAACTAGACTCAACTAGACATCTAGAAGACCCACTAAGTCAACTTAACATGTGTGAATTATGTGTTCACACCAACAAATACCTCAAATTTGGCCGTGCTACCCTTCAAAGCACCTCAACCTTGCAAATTGATATGCTTGCCTGGGATATCTTTTCCTTCTAGATCTTCATTTCCCTCTCCATTTCTCTTTTTATTGTTCTAAGTTCTTAAGAGTGTTTGAAAGAGGCATTTGACCCTCCAGAAGAAGGGCGACTCTTCACCAAAACTGAATGGCTAGCATATCTCCCCAACGAGCTGCACTGGTAACTCTATGTAAGGGCTTGAATGGACATGATTCTCACACTTTGGGAAAAATAGATTAAAAGTCATAGTGGCCTTGCTTAGAGTGCCAAACAACACAATTCCAATAGCTATCATGGTGAGAAGCACCAGAAACACATCTCTCACTATGTTATTGTAAGGAGCCATCATTACAATGCTCTATTTTCTTATTGCCAGATCCATCCCTCATTCATTTCAAATTTATCTATCAACCAACCTTTTCCAATTCACACCAAATCATTCCTTATAAAATGGGAAATGAACCATTGGCATATTCTTCCTGAGACTCCAACCACGCCTCTTCCCTTCACCAAATTTTCATGCCAAAATAATCTCCTGCACAACAATCAAATCATTCACCTATATCACCAAGATATTTCTACAACATTTAACATTTTTAGCCACCTCATGGCACGACTTCCATCTCCTTCTTCTCTGATTTTTTTTTATTTTTTTTAAAAGCCTCCTCCACATATGCGTTGAATCACCTTTCTTCATTCCTATGCCTCCCATAGATATTTTTT
Source organism: Cunninghamia lanceolata (assembly GCA_027924645.1). Taxonomy (NCBI): domain Eukaryota; kingdom Viridiplantae; phylum Streptophyta; class Pinopsida; order Cupressales; family Cupressaceae; genus Cunninghamia; species Cunninghamia lanceolata. The sequence continues at coordinate 3,286,887 of BSBN01001332.1, forward strand.
GCATTTAATGGTTACCATCCTCCCCAAAACGTGTTGCCTCTTCCCAGAGCCTACGTCCTCTTTCAATCTACCTCGAGAGATATTTCACACTAGCAATAACTCTCCGCCACCTCACCATGCCATGACTTCCACTACATATCAAATTTCCTCCCCTCTATAAGATATTTTGCTGCATTAATTCTTTACCAACCTTCTTTAAAAGACATTGGGAGTGTTGTTACATAAAATACATCTAAACCAATAAAGAAAACTCTCTCGTTAGTAATTTCCTATAATCATGCGATAATATTTAGGGTTTAATTATTCTCATGAACAATGTTTATCACCCCCTTAAAAATGGAAAGTTCGCATCCACGTCCATCAGAAATCTATCATGATAAACAAAAAATGACAAAAGGCAAATGAAAAATATGAGCCGCTTAGATGATTCTGATCGTCTTAAGCACTTATCGTGAAATATTAACTATTGATATGATGAGTCAAGTATTGATTTACCAAAGGGAACACCTTTGGCATAATTAAATATATAGAATTTTAAAAAAAATTAACAAAAAACCAAATCTAACTAACTCTTTAAATAAATAAATTATTTATTAACAAATCAATCAATTAAGAAGTGGAGAACTCTTCACATATCTTAATTATTTGATAGGGTTTTATTAAGTGGATTTACAAACCCTAAAAGTCTAGATAAACTTGTCTCCTACTGGTAAACAATTTTCAATCACCTATAAACAAGTCTAAGCCATCATTTATCATTTAAAAATTATGGTTTGCGAGAAGATTTGATAGAGCCCAAAATGCATGTACATCCTTCTATACAATTTTTTTGACAAGAAAATAGTGCAACTTTAATTTGTGGTTTTAATTTGCGGTAGATTGAGGATCTGATTTTATTTTGAGGATTTGATTTTCTCAATGGCCCAACCTATCATTCCACTAATAGTTACCAACACCATTACTTTGTGTATGAGCTTCTTTTCTAGATAGTTGATGAGATTGTTGTGATCTTGATTGATAGATGACCATGCAATTGTTACACAATAAAAACTACTCTCTACTTATTATACCCACCTTGTCACCTCTCTCGCCACCTTGACTTTGCCTGGTTTCATTGTGTTTCCATTGGATTTGAAAATCATTCTTATGAAGGCTAAAAAAGTATTGATGTCAAAGAGTTTTAGGTGAGGGGGAGCATCAAGTATTTTGTCTGTTTATCTATCTATCTATGCATGGATGATGACAAATTGAAGAATCAAGTATTAAGTCTTTCTTCCTTTTTTGCAAATTAAATAGATAGTACAAGAATTGCAAAGAGAGATAGTGGGAAAAATGGGTTCTTTCATTTTATTCATTATAATTTGTATGTGGGTGGACTAGATGTTTGAAATGTGATTGTGGGTAATAGGATAGTGAAGTCTAAGCTTTGTGGGTCTATGTAGGGGAGTGCTTTATAGGTATGGATTTTAGGCAGGGCAAAAATGGAGGCTTTGGGTCAAGATGAGAAACAACAATGGAAAATTCATTAAAGGACCATTGACATAGAAACAACAAAAGTAATGTTGCAGCTGTAGATGGTGCTTTAAAGCCTTGCAAATCTCTTCTAGAGATGGGTTTCTGCAAGTCCAGAGATGATGATGATAGAGTGGTATAAAATCATAATCCCATGAAGCTTGCCAATATAAATAAGTTAAAGTAGCGGAAACAACTTCCTATGCCAATCTTGAGGGGAGATTATGCAAAAATCTAAAATCTGATCTAATAGTTACAGAATTTCTAGAAACACATTTCAAACATGAAATAAACAATGAACACAAAACACCAGATATATGTTGGAAAAACCCTTTTGGGTGAAAAACCCCACACTCCAAAAGCCTGAGCTCAATGTATTTCAAATCCAACAACAAGATTACATACACTTGTAGAGAAATTTTACTACAGGAGTTTCACCAGTAAACAATTCTAGAAGAATTTCGTTAGCATAACAATACCTGCAAACTCACACACACAAACTACTCCTCAAGCCTTCAATTTATAGACTTCTATCTATACAATAAAACCATCTATGGTTTACAAAACCATGTGTGATACTTTGCAACCAAGATTCCAGTCTACAATTAGGCTCTCACGTCAAAAGTATTCTCCCTTATTTTTTATCCTTATAGATGTCATAAATTTGTCATAATATGTCTAAAAATAGACCCTCTATAAATACCATTGTGTGGAAATCTTTTAACACCTAATAAACTAATTTTCAAAGCACCAACAATGTGTAACAGTTGTGAGAAAATATTAAATACAAAACAAATGCTATGGGAAATATGCAAGGTTGAGGCACCTCATTTCCCAACATTCTCCCACTTGTCGAATACCTTGCAAGAGCCAAGGGAAACATACCATCATGGATCAACTGCTAGGGGCCAAAAGGACCATAGACTTAGGACACCACCTAAACTTCACTCTACTCATGGGATTAGTTAATGCATCTGCAACATTCCCCACTATCTCTACCTTTTCTAGAATCACCCTACCATCCTCAACCATATCTCTTATGAAGTGATATTGAACATCAATGTGTTTGGTCCTGACATGAAAAGTTGGGTTCCTCGCAAGGCAAATTGCACTCTAACTGTCACAATAAATTGTAACTGCACCCTATTTCAATCCAATATCTGAACACAAATGCTTTAGCCAAATGGCTTCTTTAAAGGCATGAGTAGTTACCATATACTCTACCTCTGTAGTGGACAAAGCTACCACAGCTCGTCACTTGTTCGTCTAACTGATTGCACCACCAGTACGAGTAAACACATATGCACTGGTGGACCTTCTTCTATCGACATCACCGGCCCAGTCTAAATCGATAATGTTGTTATATGGAGCTTAATCAGACTTGGAGGTTATATTTACCACACTTTTATCAGCTCAGTTTCCCCCCAAATTCCTATGGGGTCCAGGGGCAGCGCCCTTGGCGCACACGGTTTTTTATTATTTTATAAAGGCACTGGGAGTTGTTTTTTCATTGATTGACATAAGAAAACCCTATTTTTTGTAACTGACAAAAAGCTTGATAAAAAGCAGCCAAGGGTTAGGGTTTTGATAGTGTATTGTAGCATTTTGCAGTGGTATTGAGTTGCAGGGATTGCTGATTGTAATCAGTTTGATTTACTAGATAATAATATTGGACTCTCTGTTTGGTGGATGTAGCCCAAGTTTGGGTGAACCACATTAAAACTTGTCTCTCGCTGTTATTATTTCTTGTATTTTCATTCCTCTGTTTAATCTTTATTTGCATTTAATTGATATCTTCTGCCGGCTAACCCTAACAAGTGGTATCAGAGCCAAGTTGTGTTTTGATTATCATCTACAGGAAAGTCTCATGGTTTGAGTGGGAGCAATGGCAGATGAGGGTAAATTGAAGGTCAATAAATTCATGGGTAGAACTATCAGTTATGGAAGATGCAGATGGAGGATTACCTCTATCAAAAGGATTTATGGATGCCGTTGGAAGGAGTATCCAAGAAACCGGCAACAATGTCTGATGAGGATTGGAATCTTCTTGACAGAAAGGCACTAGGAACCATTTGGTTGTGCCTGGCTTCAATGGTGGCATTCAATATAATGGAAGCAAAGACAACAGATGGTCTGATGAAAGCTTTGGCTAAATTGTATGAAAAATGCTCAGCCTCAAATAAGGTATTTCTCATGAAGCATTTGTTTAATCTGAAAATGGTTGAAGATGGATCTATGACAGATCATTTAAATGAATTTAATACGATTGTCAGTCAATTGACTTCTGTAAATGTAAAATTTGATGAAGAAGTTAGAGCTCTCTTGATATTATGTTCATTTCTTGAAAGCTGGGATAGTTTGGTAATGGTAGTTAGTAATTCTGTTTCTGGTTCAAATACCTTGAAATTTGATGATGTTGTTGGTGTTATTCTGAGTGAGGAAATTGGTAGGAAAAGCTCAGGTGGATCCAAATCAGATAGTGTTTTGAATGCAAAAAGTAGGGACAGATTAAAGGAGAGAGGAAAAGGTTTTGGAAGTCATGGGAAGTCACGAGGAAAATCAAAGGATAAAAGATCCCAAACCAGAGGACAGAAGGATTGCTGGTGCTATGGAAAACTAGGTCATCTAAAGAAAGATTGCTGGTCTCGGAAGAACAAAGAAGGAGACAAACAAGAAGGCAATAAGGAAGCAAATGTGGTAAGCAATAAGTCTGAAGATGATGCTTTGATTCTTTCCCTAGATAATGCTGATGATTCATGGGTTTTAGATTCAGGGGCCTCATTTTCATGCTACGCCCCATAGAAGTTATTTCTTTGATTATGTCCAAGGGGATTTTGGGCTGGTTTATTTGGGACATAACGAACCCTGTCAGATTGTTGGAAAGGGAAGAATCAAGATTAAGTTACAGAATGAGAATCATTGGCTACTACAAGAGGTAAGGCATGTTCCAAGGCTCAATAGGAATTTAATTTCAGCAGGGCAACTAACTAAAAAAGGTTGCACTGTTACATTTACTGATAAAAATTGGAAGGTTTCAAAAGGTGCCTTAGTAGTAGCAAAAGGTGTGAAAGTAGGCACCTTATATCTTTGTATAGGTCATACTGTTCCTTCTACTTTAGTTGTTACAGAGAAAAAACAAACAGGTTCAGGAATAGTTGCTACAAGTTTGCAGGAAGAGACTAGAAAAGTTGCTGTAGGTTCTTAGACAACACTGTGGCATAACAGACTTGGGCATATGAGTGAAAAATGTATGAAGGTACTGTTAGGGTTAGCTGGCAGAAGATATCAATTAAATGCAAATAAAGATTAAATAGAGGAATGGAAATAAATAGAAATAATAACAGCGAGAGACAAGTTTTAACGTGGTTCACCCAAACTCGAGCTACATCCACCAAATAGAGAATCCAATATTATTATCCAGTAAATTAAAACCGATTACAATCAGCAATCCCTGCAACTCAATATCGCTGCAAAATGCTACAATACAATACCCAAACCCTAACCCTTGGCTGCTTTTTATTAAGCTTTTTGTCGGTTACAAAAATAGGGTTTTCTTATGTTGGTCAATGAAAAAATAACTCTTGGTGCTTTATAAAATAATAAAAAACCATGTGAGGTTTTGGGGGCATTACCCCCGAGCCCCCACGGGGGCGCTGCCCCTCGACCCCGCCCTGTATTAGGATAGGGAACGCGCCAGGGGCACTACCTGTTGACCCCGTCTTGGGGGTGCTGCCCCCAAACCCCTGCAAGGGGCGCTGCCCCTTGACCCCGTAGGGATTTGGGGGGGAAACCGCGCCGATAAAAGAAGGGTAAATATAACCTCTGAGTCCGATTAGGCTCCATATAACAACAGGTACTTCATTCTAAGAAAGTTTTACCAAGTCTGAAATGTATTAATATAGATTTTTGTGAAAGTTATGTGTATGGCAAACAAAAGAGAGTCAGTTTTCTCAAGGATGGGAAGCAAAAGAAAAATAAAAAATTAGAGCTTGTGCATACATATGTATAGGGACCAGCTCAGGTATCTTCTCTCGTTGGCTCTCGATAATATGTTACATTCATATATGATGCAACTAGGAAGGTCTGGATTTATTTCCTTAGACAGAAATCTGATGTATTTGAAACATTTAAGAAATGGAGAATCTTGGTTGAGAATGAGACAGGTAAAAGATTAAAATGTCTCAGATCTAATAATGGTGGTGAGTAATGCAGCAAAGAATTTGAAGATTATTGTTCCTTTAATGGAATTCGTAGGCAGAAAATGATTCCAGGGACTCCACTGGAAAATGGAGTGGCTGAATGCATGAATAGGACAATAATGGAGTGTGCAAGGACCATGAGATTGCATGTTGGACTGCCTTTAAACATGTGGGTAGAGGTTGTCAACATTACTGTATATTTAATTAACAAAGGTCCTTCAGTTCCTTTAAGCTGTGGTATTCCAGAGGAAGCATGGACAAACAAGAAGGTGAGTTATTATTTTCTAAAACCTTTGGCTATGAAGCATTTGCACATATAGATTCTGAAAATAGAACCAAGTTGGATGCAAAATCAAAAAAGTGTACCTTCGTTGGGTATGGCATTGATGAATTTTGTTATAAGCTTTGGGATTTTGAAAATCAGAAAATTGTGAGAAGTAGGGATGTTATATTCAATGAGGTGTTGTATAAAGATCAGTTGCAACAGCATGAGAAGAAAGAAAAGGATTATGTGGTGCTAGATGATACTCCAAATAGTGATGTTCTAGTGGTTCCTCATGGTCCGCAATAGCAACCAGAAATACCACAAACTCCAGTGAATGTTAGACGATCAACAAGGATAAGTAGACCTCCTGAAAGGTTTTCTCCCTTTTTATATTCTATTTTGTTAACAGATGTTGGTGAACCAAAAGGGTATGATGAAGCTATGCAGGTGGATACACAGGTTCAATGGGAGCTTGCCATGAAAGAAGAAATGGACTCCTTGCTGAAAAATCAGACTTGGGAATTATGTAAGTTACCTATAGGTAAAAAGGCTTTACTAAATAAATGGGTTTACAAGCTGAAAGAGGAAGATGGAGGTAGAAAAGATTTAAGGCCAGGTTAGTTGTAAAAGGATTTGCACAAAAAAAAGGGCATTGATTTTGATGAGATATTTTCTCTGGTTGTCAAGATGACTTCTATTCGTACTATTTTAAGTATTGTGGCTGCTGAAGATTTGCATTTGGAATAGCTAGATGTGAAAACTACCTTTCTCCATGGTGATTTGGAGGAGGAGATATATATGGAATAGCCCCAATGATTTGAGGTCAAAGGTAAGGAGAAATAGGTGTGCAGATTGAAGAACAGTTTGTATGGCCTGAAACAAGCACCTCAGCAATGGTATTTGAAATTTGACAATTTTATGGCTAAGCAAGGCTACAACAGGTATAATTCTGACCATTGTGGTTATTTTAAGAGGTTGGATAATGACAGCTACATTATTTTATGTTTATATGTTGATGACATGCTTGTAGCTGGGTCTAACAAGGATCACATAAGAGTTAAAACAGTAGTTAGCATAGTCATTTGATATGAAGGATTTGGGGGCAGCAAAACAAATCCTTGGTATGAAAATTTGCAGAGATAGGAAGAACAGAAAATTGACTCTATCTTAGTCTTCTTATGTTGAAAAGGTGTTGCAGAGATTCCACATGGAGAATGCAAAAGCTGTCAGCACACCTTTGCCTAGTCATTTGAAATTGACCAAGGAGATGTGTCCTAAGACACAAAAGGAAGAAGAGAAAATGTCCAAGGTACCCTATGCTTCAACTGTAGGAAGTTTAATGTATGCCATGGTATGCACGAGACCGGATATTACACATGCTGTAGGAGTCGTTAGCAGGTATATGAGTCATCCCGGATTAGAGCATTGGAATGTAGTAAAATGGATTCTCAGATATTTGAGAGGTACATCCAATACACACTTATGTTTTGGGGGCTCTAATACTGATTTAGTAGGTTATGTAAACTCAGATTTGGCAGGGGATATTGATACAAGGTAGAGTACTATAGGTTATGTCTTTACTGTAGGTGGAACAGCAGTGAGTTGGATTTCCACCACAGAGGCAGAATATGTGCTGCAACAGAGGCAAGCAAGGAGATGATATGGCTGCAATCTTTTATGAAAGAATTAGGCACACAATAGGTTAATAGTTATTTGTTTACGGACAGCCAGAGTGCCATACATCTTGCAAAGAATTCTACCTTGAATTCAAAGACCAAACACATACACTTGAGGTATCACTTCATTCAGTCGGTGTTGGATGATGGACAGTTACAACTGGCAAAGATACATATAGATGACAATCCAGTAGATATGTTTACAAAGGTAGTAACAAGGGAGAAGCTAAGCTCCTCTTCAGCTTCGGTTGGTGCTTATTTCCAGTGGGAGCCATAGGGTCAGTGGTGTTATGATCAGTCTCCAAGTGGGAGATGATATGGTGTGGAGTCTGATCAGTCTCCAAGTGGGAGATTGTTATTATATGGAGCCTAATTAGACTCGGAGGTTATATTTACCCCACTTTTATCGGCACGGTTTCCCCCCAAATTCCTACGGGGTCAAGGGGCAATGCCCCAAAGATAGGGTTAAGGGGCAGCGCCCCTTGTGGGGTCCAGGGGTAGTGCCCTTGGTGCACACAGTTTTTTATTATTTTATAAAGGCACCGGGAGTTATTTTTTTATTGATCGACATAAGAAAACCTTATTTTTTGTAACCGACAAAAAGATTGATAAAAAGTAGCCAAGGGTTAGGGTTTTGATATTGTATTGTAGCATTTTACAGTGATATTAAGTTGCAGGGATTACTGATTGTAATTGGTTTGATTTACTGGATAATAATATTGGACTCTCTGTTTGGCGGATGTAGCCCAAGTTTGGGTGAACCACGTTAAAACTTGTCTCTCGCTGTTATTATTTCTGTGTATTTCCATTCCTCTATTTAATCTTTATTTGCATTTAATTGATATCTTCTACTGGCTAACCCTAACAGATAAAACCATGAATACTCAAGGAATGTTGATCTCCTATACCATGAAAACATATAGAGTACTCTATTGTACCTTTCAAATATCTAAAGACCCTTTTAACTGCATCCTAATGCACTCTTCCAGGATTAGACATAAAACAAAAAATAACTCCCACTACTTGGGCAACGTTTGGTCTTGTATAGACCATTGCATACATTAATCTTCCAACTACACTCTAGTAAGACACTCTACTCATGTCTTCCATCTCTGATGGGGATGTAGGACATTGTGAAATAGAGAGCTTTGTTCCCAAAGTAATAAGACTAAACAAACATACTTACTTTGGCCAATCCATAGCATTTTGTTCTCACAATCTCTTTTGATCTCCATCCTAAGTATATGCTTTTCTGTACCAAGATCTTGCATTTCAAATTTCACAAAGAGCTGAGATTTCAATTATACAATCAAATCTTTGCCTTTCCCAATAAACATGTCATCAACATATAAATCAATTACCAAGAAACAATCACCATCAGATTTAAAATATATAGAGTGATACAATTTAGACCACACAAATCCCAAACTCAACACATATGTATCAATCTTTTGGTACCACATCCTAGGACTTTGTTTAAGGCCATACATAGATTTCTTTAACTTACAAACCAAATTGCTTTTACCTTTCACCATGTAGTGATCTAGATGTGTCACATAGATTTCTTCCTCCAAATCACCATGAAAGAAAGTAGTTTTTATATCCATTTATCCGACCTCTAGATCATAAGTCGCTATAATAGATAATAAAAACTGAATGGATGCCATTTTAGCAACAAGAGAAAAAATATCACCATATTCAATACCTTTAACCTGAGAGTATCCCTTCACAACCAACTGTGCCTTATACTTTTCAACATTTCCATCTGAACAAATCTTTTTTTTAAACACCCATATACATCCAACATGTTTTCGTGCTTCAGGAAATGGTACTAAGTCACATGTATCATTTCTTTCAAGGGTTGTCATGTATTCATCCATGGCTATTTTATAGGACTGCATCATTCATACCCAAAGCCTCTTGCATAGATCTCAGTTCATCAATATTAGTACTCAAAGCAAATATACACTTCCAATCATTAGGTGAATACCCATACCTTACTAGCACTTGCCTATGCCTTGTAGAGCTTCAAACAAGTTAAGGTGGAGGTTCTTCCACTTCTTCCCCCTCTTCTTTCTCTTCTAAAAATATAGAGCTTGATGAGCTCTCGTCAACTTCTAGTCTATCTTGGTGTCTCAATTCAACTTTCTCAGGCATAGAAGGAAATTGAATCACATCCTTTTTTCTGTTCAATTTCTTTATGTTGTTCTGGCTGAAAAGTAACAAGAGAAGATTTAGTCTCTCTAAAAATAACACTTCTGGAATAAATTACCTTCTATGCAACAGGCTCCCAAAGCTTGTATCCTTTCACACTATAGCTGTAGCCAATGAAGATACATTTGACAGCCTTAGAATCCAACTTTGTTCTCTTCTCCTTAGGCACACGTGCATATGCCTCACAACCAAAATCTCTTAGATGTCTAAGTGAAGGGCTTTTTCCCCGACCACGCCTCCATTGGTGTTTTATCAACAAGTGTTGATGTAGGAGATCTACTGATCAAATAACAAGTAGTGGCAACAACTTCAGCAAAAACTTTTGTAGACTAGCTCCACTCAACATGCTCCTAGCCTTCTCCATCAACATTCCATTCATTCTTTTTGCAACTCCATTCTGCTAAGGAGAATACAGAGTTGTCTTTTGTCTTCTAATCCCACAATTTGTACAAAATCTATCAAAATCTGTAGAATAGTACTCACCACCATTGTTAGTCCTCAAACATTTAATTTTCTTTCTAGTCTAATTTTCTATTATAGCCTTGAACTCCTTAAAACGATTGGAAATTTTGGATTTACTCTTTAAAAAATATACCTATGTTCTCCTACTGAAATGATCAATGAAAGTAACATAATAAACTAATTTACCAATAGAAGCAATATCAATAGGACCAAATACATCCAAATGGATTAGATCCAAGATACATGTAGACTTATGAGAAGATGAGTAAAACTGGACATGGTTTTGTTTGCCATAAATACAATGCTCACATAAATCAAACTCTAGATTGCAATCATTAAACCCCTCAACAAGGTTCTTATTTTTCAAGGCTTTCAAACCCTTCTCTCCAATGTGGCCAAGCCTTTGGTACCATAACATGGTATTCTCTATAGGCAAATTTGATTTTGTAGACAAAGCATCGTTGGGTACCCAGAAGCCACAACCATCTACAGAAGAGGAAACCATCTTCTTTTTTAGCAAAGTAGTTTTTGGCTTAATTTTATTAGAAGTGCTATTGCACTAAAACATGAATGCATCGAGCTAGTACAATGTACCCAATCTACTTCCTCTAGCTATCACCATAGCACCTCTCACCATTTTCACACCTATCTCAGAAAATTGTACATACACACCCACATCTATTATCTTTCTAATAGATAATAAATTTCTTGCTAGTGCTGGGATATACAAGACACCATCAAATCATCTAACTCTACCATCAAAAAATTTCACATGAATATTGCCATGGCCAACAATGTCAAGGAAAGAATTATCACCCAAATACACCTTACCACCATCATAGTTTTCATAATTACAAAACTAGTTTCTATTAGGAGTCATGTGGAAAGATGCACCTGAGTCTATCAACCATGCATTATCACTTGCATGAGTGGCCAAGGCTACAATAAAGGCATCTCCATCTTCCTTTTTAGACTCAGAATCAAAATCTTGCTTCTTCTTCTTCTTCTTCTCTTCTTTACAATTCTTTCAGAAGTGTCCATATTTGCAACAGTTCCAGTATATTGCCTTGAACTTACCAGGAGATTTTGATCTCCCCTTATTCTTGGACTTGGAGCGGCCATGCTGCTTCTTGTCTTTGCCTCGTTATTTTGGTCTTCCTTGAACACTCAAAGAATATTCAACATTCAGAGAGACCTTCCTTCTCATCTCTTTAGAGAGTAGAGAACCAACAACATCCTCCATCTTCAAGGTGATTGAAGTGCTCCCAATGACCATGACTAGGTTGTCCCATGAGTCTAGCAGTGAACATAACAAAGTTTGGCACATTTGTTCTTCATCCATCTTAACCCCAACTGAGGTCAACTAAGTCACCAACATATTGAATGTTTCTAAATGCTCTAAAATTTATCCACCTTCCATTCTCAAGGAATATAACTTCTTCCTCAAGAAAATCTTATTTACTAGAGATTTGGCTTGGTATATCTCACCCAACTTCTTCCCAAGCTTCTTTGAAGTGGATTCTTTATGGACATTTATTAGAATCAAGTCTGCAAGGCATAGTCTTATGAGACCTTTAGCTTTTATATCCATTACATCATATTTTGTAGCCAAAGTTGGATTTGTAGGCCTCTAGACATTTTCATCCATTGCATCCCATAGATCCCAGTCAATCAACAGATCTTCCATCTTTAGCTTCCACATTTCAAAGTTCATTCCAAAAAATTTCTCTACCTCAATCCTCCTAGATGTGCTCGCCATCTGAATAATATCTGCAACAAGAACATAAAGTATCCTCTGCACAAGCTCCCATTCAAACCTTGATTAGCACACAACACCCAACAACCCACAACTGAAACCAAAGGTGATCAGGCTCTAATACCACTTGTAAGGAAGTTAAAGTAGTGGAAACAATTTCCTATGCCAATCTTGAGGAGAGATATCATGTAAAACTTTAAAATCTGATCTAACAGTTACAAAAATTCCAAAAACACATTTCAAACATGAAATAAACAATGAACACAAAACACCATATATACATGGGGAAAACCCTTTCAGGTGAAAAAAACTACACTCTAAAAGACTGCTCAATGTATTTCAAATCCAACAACAAGATTACATACATGTGCAGAGCAAGTTTACTATAGGAGTATCACGAGTAAAAAATTCTGGAAGAATTCTGGTAGCATTCTGGTAGCATAGTACCAACAAACGCACACATGCAAACTACTCCTCAAGCCTTCAATTTATAGACTTCTGTTTATACAAGAAAACCATCTATGGTTTACAAAACCATGTGTAAAACTTTTTAGCCAAGATTCCAATCTGAAATTAGGCACTCATGTCCAAAGTATTCTCCCCTATTTTTGACCCTTACTGATGTCATAAAATCTGTCATAATATGCCTAAAAATAGGCCTTCCAAAATATACCACTATGTGGTCATCTTTTGACACCTAATAAACTAATTTTCAAAGCACCAACAATGTGTAACAATTGTGAGAAAATATTAAACTAAAAATAAATGCTACGGGAAATATGCAAGGTTGAGACACCTCATTTCCCAAAATCCAAGACTAACTCCTTCCCATTTGACCTGAAAATGCACATTAAACATCAACAAATGATGATGAATAATTTGGTTTGTTGTACAAGCAATTCAAGTGATTGGGGTGTGTTATTTAAGACTGATGGCTTGTGTAAGAACATGCATGCATTTTATATAGATAGGACTACTTTGTTGCAACACCACTAATAGCCTTATTACCCCTTCAAAACTATAGGCATTGTGGATATATATGTATTATGTATATAGGTATGCACGCAGAGTTTTGGGCATATAAACATTATACATGTTACACAACATTCATCTATTTGTGTTTGTCTAAGCAAGATTACCATCATCTATGGGGAGAGGAGAAAGCATGAATAACATTGGCATGGGTATGGGTAGTGATAGTATTGTTGTATAGTGATCAAGGTGTTGCTTCACACCATCTCAGTGGTAGGAGCTTGAAAACCAAACTTTGGTTTTCAAGTACATGATGGTTGGTATACATGTGCCCTTTGACTTTCTTATGCCCATTCAGAAGAGCATCATTGAATTGATTGGTCTATCAGCTCTATTTTCTCCATGTCATCCCACCAATAAGATATTTCTTGTACTGTTCATCTTCCTTTCAGATGTTATTTTGTCATTTTAATTCAATATATACATTTTGAATAGTACATAATAGGTCTACACTAATAACAACAACTTATAACTTGCAACAACAACTTTAAATTACTTTGGTACTTGTCTTCAACACATTACATTCTCCCTCTTACCTTCTATTAAGATTGTTAGATGTGTTGGGATTAAGGTATCTCAACCCTGGAGTTCTTTTTGGTGTTTTCTTGGAAATTGTGTTTTTAAGCCATTCTGGGAAAAAAGTTGTTTTATGCTTTTTGCTTTTTCTCAAAAGTTGTTTTTTACTTTTTGTTGAAAAAAACAAGGAGTGCCACTTCGGTTGACCTTGAGTTTTGTTTAGTAGGTTTCTATTGCAGGAAGTTACCATTTATGGAAAATCTTATCCTTATCTCTTTGGAGCGCCCATGAAGAGGAGATGCTTTGTTTTTTGGAAATTTGATTTGGAAAGATTTTCAAGTTAGAAAATATTCTTTTTTGGAAAATATTCCTTTTTTGGAAATTTGATTTTGAAAAGATTTTTCAAGTTGGAAAATATTCTTTTTTGGAAAGTGGATGCCTAGGAAAGATAGGAAAAGATTTCCTGGCTTTAAAACAAATTTGAAAGTGGATGCTTTGTATGCTTTTGCATGGGAGTTGGTGGAGAATGTTAAGCTAGCTTTTTGAGGGTGATTTTCTTTTGCAACTCTTGTATTATGTGTATTGGAGTGTTTTCAAAGAAGTTGTATTATAGGTTGAAGCAATTCTAAAGAGTCAAAGTGATGCCAGTTTGTTTCTAGATTCTCCAGTAGTGAAGACTCCTAAAGAAACACTTGTTATGAGAGTTATATTGTAACCATAAAAATTTTATAGTAATGTAATTGAACCGTGTGTTTGGAGTGGAGTTTTTAACCTAAAAAGGGTTTCCCCATGTAAAAATCACCATGTTAATGTTTCTTGATTTTAAATCTTAACTAACTAAATGTATGTGAATCTCAATAAACTGTAATTGTTGAAAGGTTCAAAAGAATTAACTACAATCCTCTCCTCATAAGATTAGTTTTGGAAGTTGTTTCCACATCATTGCTTCCTTTTAGTTGGTATCAAAGCCTGATCAACCAAGTTTCTTGTTGTGGGTTGAAGGTTTTTTTTTCTAATCTTATTTCAATTGGAGTTTTGTAGTTGTGAAAATTCAGTAACCTGATTGCATGCAAAAGATAGCAAGCACATCTAGTAGAAGCAAAATGGAAAAGTTCAATGGTGACAAAGTCAAACTATGGAAGTTGAAAATGGAAGATATGCTCATAGACAGATATCTGTGGGCTGCAATATCCAATATAAAACCAACAAGAACCTCTCAAGAAGACTGGGACCTAATGGATAGAAAATCCAAGGGTCTCATAAGATTACATTTAGTTGAATCTGTACTCCTTAATGTCCATGAAGAGAAGACTACGGAGGATCTTTGGAAGAAGATTGGTGATGTTTATCAAGCTAAATCCCTGGTGAACAAATTATTCCTCTGAAAGAAGTTGTATTCTTTGAAGATGGAAGATGGAGGATCCATTGTTGATCACACAAATGCATTTAATATGCTTGTGGCATAGTTGGGGTCAGTTGGTGACAAGATATCAGATGAGGATCATTGCATGCTTCTGTTATGTTCTTTTCTAGACTCATGGGATCACCTAGTTATGGTTAAAGGAAGGAGCACCACTAGTTTCAAGATGGATTAGGTAGTAGCATTGCTTTTGTCTAAAGAAATGTGAAGAAAGTCTTCTATGATGGCCAAGGAAGCCCTTGCCGTATGTGGCAGAATAAAAGAGAAAGGCAAGAAGAAGGACAAGAAGTCAAAGTCCAAGTCTCAAGGGAGATTGAAGTCTCCTAGAATGTCCAAGGTGAAGTGTTGGAATTGTGGCAAAATTGGTCACATCCATAAAGATTGCAAGGAGGAGAAGAAAAGGAAAACAAGAAGGATTTGTCTAATTCAAACTCTAAAAAATCCTCTCATGAAGATGTGGATGCTTTTTTTGTAGCCTTGTCAACACATGCATTAGAAGATGTGTGGTTAATAGATTCAGGTGTTTCTTTCCACATGACCTCTCACAGAGGTTTTTTCTTGAAGTATGAAGAATATGACAGTGGAAAGGTGTATATGAGTGATGAATCTCACCTAAATATTGTTGACCATGGAAAAGTCAAGATCAGATTTCCTAATGGTAGATCGAGGTTGATTGATGGTGTGTTTCACATCCCAAGTTTGGCATGAAACCTACTCTTGGTGAGTAAACTTGGAGATTTGGGTGTGCAGGTTGTTTTCTCGAATGGAGGATGCAAAATGAAAAGAGGATCTATGGTGCTTGCAAAGGGTGTTGGGTTTGGCACGTTGTACAAGATGGATGCATGCATTGTATAATGCAATAGTTCTTCTATGAAATTAAAGAGTATACCTTTGGATTCTTCATTATCACCATCAGATAGAGAAGCAAACAAGTCTATAGCATCTACATACTTTTTGGGTATCAAAGAGTGCTCATTCCTTGGAAAGGAAACTTCATACTAAGAAAACAATGTTGTGGCACCAAAGACTTGGTCACATAGGTGAAAAGGGTCTTAGAACTTTGAAATCAAAGAGCCCTGTTGAAGGCCTTGATGATTGTAATCTTGAGTTTGAATTTTGTGAACATTGCATATATGGAAAGCAACACCCTATTTCATTTTATAAAAGTTCTCATAAGTCTTTTAGGTTATTGGATTATGTGCATGTAGATGTATTTGGTCTTGTGAATGTTCCTTCATTAACTAGATCTGTGTATTTTATTTCATTCATAGATGACTATAGTCGGACATTTGTTTACTTTCTTAGAAGAAAATTTGAAATATTTAGTTGGTTTAAGGATTTTAAAGTTTGTTGAAAATTAGACTTCTAGAAAGATTAAGTGTTTGAGGATTGATAATGGTGGTGAGTTCTATTTGGCAGAATTTGATAGGTTTTATAAGGACCATAGGATTGAAAGACACAAGACAACTCCATAAACACCAAAAAAAAATGGAGTTGCAGAGAGGATTAATAGAATGTTGATGGAGAGGGCTAGGAGTATGTTGAATGGTATTGGTCTTGACCTGAAGCTCTAGGCTGAAGTAGTAGCCATTGCATGTTATTTAATTAATAGATCTCCTACATCAATGCTTGTTTAAAAGACACCCATGGAGCTGTGGTTGGTAAAAGTCCTTTGATAAGACATCCCAGAGTATTTGGTCCCATGCTTATGCTCATGTTTTTATTAAGAAGAGATCCAAGTTAGAAAACAAGGCAATGAAGTGCATCTTCATCGATTATGGAATTAGTGTGAAGGGATACAAGCTTTGGGATCCAGTTACACAAAGGGTTCTCAATAGTAGAAGTGTCATCTTTACAGAGATGAAACCTTCCTTAGTTGAGCTACATCCAGATTAAGAGGAGAGAAAGAAGGAGGTAGTTTAGGTACCATCTACTCCTACTAAAAGTGAACTATGCACTACTATTGTACCTGTTGATGAGGAGAGCTCTAGTAGCTCTGAAAGTTATGATGAAGAAAAACCTCCACCCCAACAATTGAGGAGGTCTACACATGTTAGGCGGCAACTGGAAAGGTTTGATTATTCACTGGAAAGGTTTGGATATTCTATGTTGGATTCCAGTTGTATTTTTTCTTTGATTACTAACACTAATGAGCCTAGGACTATTAGAGAAGCTATGGGTATGCATAATGCATATTCCTAAATGACAACCATGGAAGAAGAGATGGATGTTTTAAAGAAAAATTATACTTGGGATCTAATACCTTTGCTGAAAGGATGGAAGCTTGTTGGATGTAAATGGGTGTTCAAGTTAAAATCTAGTCCAGATGGCATTATTGAGAAGCATATGATACAATTGGTTACAAAGGGTTATTCCTAGGTTGAGGGAATTGACTATGGGGAGATTTTATCCCCTGTGGTGAAGTGATCATCTATATGGTTCTTGTTTTCACTTGTAGCAATGTATGATCTACAAATGGAATAGATGGATGTGAAGACAACATTCCTTCACAATTATTTGGAGGAAGAAATATATATGAAGTAGCCAAAGTAGTTCATTGTGAAAGGTAAAAAAGATCTGGTATGTAAGTTAAGAAAATCTTCGTATGGTTTGAAACAATCTCCTATGATGTGGTATCAAAATTTTGACACCTATACATGTTGTCAATTGTATTTTTGACATCTAAATCTAACCATTGCATTTATTATAAATCTAAAAATGGTTGCATTCTTATCATAGTCATGTGTGTGGATGATATGTTGTTTATTGGGAATCGTAGAAGTATGGTTTCATATTTGAAGTATTGGTTGTCATCACAATTTGAGATGAAAGATTTAGGTGCAATGAGTTAGGATTATTATCAGAAGAGATACAGCTAACAGAAAGCTTTGGTTAACTCAAAGAAAGTATGTGAACTCGATGTTGGAGAGATTCAACATGTTGACTTGTAGACAGTTAGTTGTTCCAGTTATGGAGGAGACAAATCTTTCTATTGAGGATTGTCCAAAATCTCCTACTGATATGGAGGACATGAACAGAGTACCATATACGAGTACTATTGGTAGCCTTATGTATGCTATGGTTTGTACAAGGCTAGACATTGCCCAAGTAGTGGGAGTTCTTAGTCAATTTATGGCTAATCCTAGATAGGTACATTGGGACGTGGTAAAGAGGGCTTTCAGATATATTTGAGGGGTACTTCCATGTATTCCTTATGCTTTCATGGTTATCCTATTGGACCTTTGAATTTAGTGAATATCCTAGGATATGTTGATACAAATTGCGCAGCTGATATTGACAACAGAAGATCCACGACTGGATATGTTTTCCTAATGAATGGTGGTGTAATAAGTTAGATGAGTTAGCGACAAGTTGTAGTTTCTTTGTCTACTACAGAAGCAGAGTACATGGCTGTAACTCATGCTTGTAAGGAAGCCATTTGTCTTAAGAGGTTGTGTTCAAAGATTGGTTTTGATGTAGGATAGATTACTATTTGTTGTGACAGTTAGTGTGCCATCAATTTAGAGAAGAATCCTACTTTCCATGCTAGAACAAAGTACATTGATGTACAATTTCACTTTGTTCGAGATATGGTAGAAGATGGAAAGATACAATTGGAAAAACTTGACACTTTGGTGAATGTTGTAGATGCACTGACAAAGCCAGTGAGCATACAGAAGTTTAGATGGTGTTCGAGTTCCATGGGCCTTGAGGCCTGATCAACTAGGTGCTATAGACTCTTGATAGGTCTTTGACATGTGGGAGAATGTTGGGATTAAGGTGTCTCAACCTTAGAGTCCTTTAGATGGTGTTTCCTATTTTGTGGAAGGTGAAAAGCAATTTTCCTTTTTTCTTTTTTAGAAATGGTGTTTTTAAGCCATGTTCTAGAAAAACAAGTTGTTTTGTATTTTTTGCTTTTCTCTTTTTCTCAAAAAGTTGTTTTCTTTTGTTGAGAAAAACAAGGAGTGCCACCTCAGTTGACTTTGAGTCTTGTTTAGTAGGTTTCTATTGCAAGAAGTTACCGTTTATGGCAAATCTTATCCTTATCTCTTTGGACCACCCATGAATAAGATATGCTTTATTTTTTGAAAATTTGATTTGGAAAAGATTTTAAAGTTGGAAAATATTCCTTTTTGGAAAATTTGATTTGGAAAAGATTTTCAAGTTGGAAAATATTCTTTTTTTGGAAATTTGATTTCAAAAAGATTTTCAAGTTGGAAAATATTATTTTTTTGAAAGTGGATGCCAAGGAAAGATACAAAAATATTTTCTAGTTTTAAAACACATTTGAAAGTGGATGCTTTGTATTTTGCATGGGAGTTGGTGGAGAAAGCTAAGCCAACATTTTTAGGGTGATTTCCTTTTGCAGCTCTTGCATTATGTGTATTGGAGTGTTTTTGAAGAAGTTGTATTATAGGTTGAAGCAATTTTGAAGAGCCGAAATGCTGATGATTTCTTTCCAAATTCTGCAGTAGTGAAGACTCCTAAAGAAACACTTGTCTGAGAGTTATATTGTAACCATAAAATGTTTATAGTAATATAATTAAACTGTGTGTTTGGAGTGTGGGGTTTTTTAACTTAACAGATTTTCCCCACGTAAAAAACATTGTATTAATGTTTCTTGATTTTAAATCTTAATTAACTAAATGTATGTGAATCTTAATAAACTATAATCGTTGAAAGGTTCAAAAGAATTAACTGCAACCCTCTCCTCATAGGATTAGTTTTGGAAGCTATTTCCACACCTTTGCTTCCTTTCAAGAAGTTTTAGTGTCATGCCTCATGAATTTTTAATAGTTTACAGTTTCCTCTAAATATTTAGATATTTTATTATAGTGACATATCCCTATATTAAGGTTTTGTTTATATGAACTCATCTAAGAGATCTATTGGGAACGTCTCTTTACCAGACATAGTAGAGGATACTGGTGCAGGAGCACCTTCTCTATGGTACAGGAGTCATGTTTTGTTTTTGTTTTCAATAAGGTTTTTAAGCCCCATCATATTTGTAATAAGGTTTTGTGTCAATTTGGTCACTAGACCTATGTAGAGCATGTTTGGTCAAAGTTTGATGTCATCACACAAGGAAAACATGCAGTTTTCTTGTGCCAGGAGAAAACCAATGGCTAACTATTTTTAAAATCAATTTTGCATGGTTGGAGGGAAGTTGAACTAATGCCTCAATCCTTTTATAGGCAAGGAGTTGGATGCAATGACAGAGAGAGAAGAGCATGCATGAATGAAGATCTGGATTTTTGGGTGTATTGAAACTTTGTTTTATTTTTCTGAGTAGTTTCTTGTGACAATCATTCTATAAGGATAGTAATGTATTGAAGTATTTTCCATTGGATAGTAGTCTAGTGTTCTAAGGTGCTGTAGTTTGTAAGATCTTGTTTATTTTGCAAAGACTGGTCTAAAAACGAGAGACTAGGGTTCTGTGCATAAATGGACTGTATCTCCGCTGTCCACTAAAAGTAAGATTCTCATGTTCAATGTGATGGAGGAATACAATGTGTATTTGGTGTTTTCTATTGTTTTGGATCAAGCACCCAAAGATCCTAGGAGTTTGGCATAAGTTGACTATGCATCTCTATGTGACTAGTCGTTGAACAATAGAATAAGTGCTATTGTGGAGTGGCCAAGTGGACAGGTGATCAAGTGTTCATAGGGGAATGTAGATTCCTTTTGCTCTGTGAAGTTTTGGGGTTTCTGCATATGTGTTTGGCATCTGTGAGTCGCAGAGTAATTGGAGTGTCATCGGTGTGAAACAACCCTTCAAAGAAATGTTTGAAGGTTCTACCAATAAAAGGTGTATTGGTGGAGAAAGACTTTGGTCTTACCGAAGATACATTGTTTTATCGGTGATAACAAGTTGTGTTATGTATATACAATTGTTTGGTTTATCAGGAAGAGTGGTAGTATTGGGGGACAAGTGCAAGGTCCAACCGATGAAAGAAGTCTTACTGAAGGATATATAATGTATCGTCATATTGGGCAAAGGCCTTGAGGTTCCACCAATGTGTGAAGTCTCACCGATGATTGCATCGACGTATCGGTAGAGTTTGGTTTGAGTTTGTCGACGTTTGGAGTCTAGCCAATAGGGTCATGACTAATCGCTATGGGTGAAGCAAGTGGAAGCTAACTACTATCAGGGTATTGGCAAGAGGCCAGAAGATGCCACCGATAGGAGAAGTCTCTCTAAAGACAAAGTGAACTGGCTGTCAGGGAGAGTTGGGAGATCAGGCTGAGAGTTTGCAAGGTGGCCGACAGGTTATGCTTGGCTGACCAGGTTTGGTTGCCAAGACATAAGCCACCTCACACCGATCACAAGTTTGTTGATCAATTTGAATGCTTCTACTGAGCACTCTGCATCATATTGGTATCAGAGCCAATATTTGAATTAGAGCCGTGTATGTTAGACGAGGAGATAGAAACTGAGGCTAGCACAATACCTCCCAAGTCTATGAGCAAAGACACCATCAAGAAGATGGTAGAGGAGATACTTGAAGCAAAGTTGAAAGAAGAGAGACCCAAGGGTAAGGGTAAAGAAGAAGGAAGTACTTTTGATTCAAAAGAAGAAGAAGAGGCAAAGGAAAGTCTTCAAGAACAAGGTATGTCTGCTGACCAAAAGGCATTCTTGAATGCACTCAAAGGTGCTCATGGAGATAGTGGCGATCCATAGATGGATGTTACTACATTCAATGGGAAACTAGATGGAGATGCCCTCATGGATTGGATTGAATCCATGTGCAATTATTTTGACATCAAGGAGTATAGTGACAGCAAAAAGGTCAAGTTTTCTAAGACCAAATTGAGAGGTTCTGTCCTGGTCTAGTGGAACTATATGCAAGGTAAAAGAGAGAAGGTTGGAAAGAACCCTATCACCAAATGGAGTAGAATGGTGGCCATGCTGAGAGACAAGTTCATGCCATCTGATTATGAGTTGTAGACCATTAGGAAGTTTAATCATCTCAGACAAAAGGATATGGATGTGGCTACATATACTGAAGAATTCCATAGATTGAGCATGAGAGCCAATCACAAAAGAGGAGGAGAAATAGATGGTGGCCAGATATCTTAATGGTTTGAGGTATAACATACAAGATGAATTCAGTATGGTGGTTCCCAAAACAATGGATGAATGTTTTCTATTAGCCTGTAGGGCTGAAGAAAAGTTGAAAAGAAAGGGTGATCAAAACACCAGAGGAAAGGTGGCATACATAATAGGGGAAGAGGCAATTTTGGTAGAGGACAGTCAAGTAGAAATGAAAATTCAAGTCAACAAGAGTCTCATTTTGATGTAGAACATAGAGGTGGTTTCAAAGGTTGGAGAAGACCAAATGGCAGAGGTAGAAGTGGTGGTGCAGGCAAAGGACCCAGATTTTTCACTGGTAGATGCTATGGCTGCAATCAAGTAGGCCATCCTGTAAGCAAATGCCCTGAGAAGGCAACTAGTTCCCATGATGGTGGAAGAAGGAATCAGTTGATGAAAGATGATGATTACCAAAGTGTGAATTCACACATTAGTAGTGCTGCACCAGTCCTTGAAGGAGAGAGCATGATGATCAAGAGAACCTTGATGAAGATACCATTGAAGCAAGAGCCCCCACAAAGGAAGACTCTCTTCAGAACCCAAGGTAAAGCATATGGTAAGCTTTGTAAAATCATTTTTGATTTAGGTTCTACTGATAATGTTGTGTCTACTGAAATGGTAGAGAAGTGTAAGTTGAAAAGGCTTCCCCATGTTAGTCTTCATAAGATCTCTTGGTTGAATAAGAATTAAATTTACATGGTAGAAGAACAAACTTGGGTTGTGTTTGAGATAGGTGATTATAAGGACAAGATATTATGTGAGATTATTCCTATGGATTCTTGTCACTTTCTTTTTGGATGTCCATGGTAGTATGATGTGAAGGCACAACATGATGGTGAGAAGAACACATACCTCATCACCAAGAATGGAAGGAAGTTTAGGATGGATCCTATGCAAGAGCAGATTGGGGAGAAGAGTAATTACACCAATGTCATGATGGTTAGTGGCAAAGAGTTCTTACATCTCATGAAGAAGGAGAGTACCCAAGGGTATGCCTTGATAACGAACCCTAAAGATGAGTCAGGACGTCCAGATGAAAAGAAGAAAGAGATTCCACTAGAAGTGCAGCAATTGTTGGATAATTACCAAGATCTTATGGTAGAGGATACTCCTAACTCCTTACCACCCATGAGAGATATAAGTCATCAAATTGAATTGATTCTAGGTGCCACACTACCCAATAAGGCTTCCTATAAATTGAAACCATAGCAAAATGAAGAGGTGAGTAGACAAATTCAAGAAATCTTAGAGAAAGGATTAATTAGAAAGAGTCTTAGTCCATGTGCAGTCCCTAGTGTACTTGCTCTAGAAAAAGATGGGAAGTGGAGACTATGTATGGATTCAAGGGCCATAAATAAGATCACAATAAGGTATAGATTCCCTATGCCAAGGATTGAGGATCTTTTGGACTATCTTGGAGGGTCATGTTATTATTCAAAGATTGATTTGAAATCTGGTTATCATCAAATCAGAATTAGGAAGGGAAATGAATGGAAGACTACCTTCAAGACAAATAAATGTCTCTATGAGTGGCTTGTCATGCCATTCATCCTTAGTAATGCCCCAAGCACATTCATGTGTTTGATGAATGAGGTACTTGTTGAATTCATTGGCAAATTTGTAAATGTTTATCTTGATGACATACTTGTTTTCAGCAGGACAATAGAAGAACACCTGAAGCATCTTGGACATGTGATGAAGAAGTTGCATGAGAATAAGTTGATGATCAACTTGGATAAGTGTGAGTTCATGAAAACTGAACTTGTGTACTTAGGTTTTGTGATTTCTAATAGTTATTTGAAGATGGACCCCACAAAGGTTGAGGCTATTCTCAATTGGCCTACTCCTAGGACAATGGGAGATGTTAGAAGTTTCCATGGCTTGGAAACTTTTTATAGGAAGTTCATTAGGGGATTCAGTCACATAAGTGCTCCTATTCTCAACACCACCAAGGGTGGAATAAAGTGTAAATTTCAATGGATAAAGCAAGCAGATGATAGTTTTGAATTGTTGAAAAAGAAACTGGCTAAATTACATACATTGGTACTCCCAGATTTTGACAAAGTTTTTGTTGTGGAATGTGATGCAAGTTAGCAACCAATAGGTGATGTTCTTAGTTAGGATGGACATCCCGTGGAATTTTTTTCAGAGAAGCTGAATGAGGCTAAACAAAGGTATTCTACCTATGACCTAGAGCTTTATGCAATGGTGCAAGCTCCTAAAAAGTGGAGACAGTATTTGCTGCCCAAAGAATTCATTGGTTTTACTGGTAACCATGCTCTTAGTTTTCTAAATAGTCAAGAAAAGTTGAATCATAGGCATGTTAAGTGGATGGAACAATTGCAGGCCTATACCTTCACTATTAAGCATAAAAAGGGTGTTGCCAACAAAGTGGCTGATGCTTTAAGTAGAAGGATGTTGGTCATACTAAAGTATAGCTGGAAAGCATGGGGATATATTTTTTGAAGGAGTTATACAAGGAGGATGCAGATTTCAAGGCTGTTTATGAGGTTTGTGATAATTTGGCTAACACTTTTCATGGTGAATATTCAGATTTTGTGTTACAGGAAAGTCTCCTATTCAAAGGCAGTTTGCTATATGTTCCTAAATGTTCAATGAGGGATAACATCATCAAAGAGAAGCACAAAGGAATATTAGGAGGACACTTTGGGTTGGACAAGACTTTGGAACAAGTCACTAGATTCTACTATTGGCCAAAAGTACAATCAGATGTGAGGAGATATGTTGCAAGTTGTACCATATGTCAAAAGGCCAAAGGTATGTCTTCTAATGATGGTTTGTACCAACCACTTCCCATTCCCAATAGGCCTTGGGAGAGCATTAGTATGGATTTTGTACTTGGTCTTCCTAAGACAGCAAGGGGTGTGGACAGTGTTTTTGTCATTGTGGATAGATTTAGTAAGATGGCTCATTTTGTACCATGCAAATGCACAAATGATGCATCTCACATTGCTGGTCTCTTTTTTAGAGAAGTGGTCATAATTCATGGTTTTCCCCTTTCAATTGTCACTGATAGAGACTCCAAGTTTGTTGGTCATTTTTGGAGGACCTTATGGAGAAAATTGGGAACACAATTGTCTTTCTCATCAGCCTACCATCCCCAAACTGATGGTCAGACTAAGGTTGTTAATAGGTCCTTAGGAAACCTTCTAAGATGCCTTACCAAGCAGCATGGGTTGGCATAGGACTTGATTATCAGTCAAGCTGAGTATGCTTACAATGATTCAAGGAATAGAAGTACAGGGAAGAGTCCATTTGAAATTGTTTATGGTTTCCATCCAAGAGGACCACTTGAACTCAAAGACCTACAAGGTTGGGATAAGAGAAGTGCTCTAGGAGAAGATTTTTCTACCACCATGAAGGTAGTTCATGATCAAGTCAAAGTTCAGTTGGAAAAGATAGTTTCCAAATACAAAGATAGGGCATATCTCAAAAGAAGAGATGTACAGTTCAAGGTATGAGATTTGGTTTTGGCCTATCTAAGAAAGGAAAGGTTGCCTAAAGGACAGCCAACCAAACTTCTGATGAAGAAAATTGGACCATTCAAGGTAGTGCATAAGTCTAGTCCAAATGCTTATGAAATAGAATTGACATCCGGTCTTGGCTCCCATATTCAATGTTTTAGACCTGATTTCATTCATACCTCCATTGAATGCTGAAGATGGATTAGATGCTATGATTGAAGATGAAGATTGGGTTAGAGATTTACCTCCAAGTAAGACTTTACAGTTGGAATGCATCTTAGATTCTAAAGTTGTCAAAAAGACAAGGGTGTGTACAAGGAAAACTTAGTCAAGTGGCAAGATCTTCCTAATTCAGAAGCTACATGGATCAGTGAAGTAGAAATTTTGAAGCATGGGAAGACACTTCAACATTTTGAAACTCAAGGGACTTGAGTTTTTCCTGCAGGGGTAGTATGGTGCAGGAGCACCTTCTCTATGGTGCAGGAGTCATGTTTTGTTTTTGTTTTCAATAAGGCTTTTAAGCCCCATCATATTTGTAAGAAGGTTTTGTAGCAATTTGGTCACTAGACCTATGTAGACCATGTTTGGTCAAAGTTTGATGTCATCACACAAGGCAAACATGCAATTTTCTTGTGCTATGAGAAAACCAACGGCTAACTATTTTTCAAATCAGTTTTGCATGGTTGGAGGGAAGTTGAACTAATGCCTCAAGCCTTTTATAGACGAGGAGCTAGATGTAATAATGGAGAAAGAAGAGCATGCATGAATGAAGATCTGGATTTTTGGGTGTATTGAAATTTTGTTTTGTTTTTCTGAGTAATTTCTTGTGACAGTTATTTTGTACAGATAGTAATGTATTGAAGTAGTTTCCATTGGATAGTAGTCTGGTGTTCTAAGGTGCTGTAGTTCATAAGATCTTGTTTCTTTTGCAAAGACTAGTCTAAAAACCAGATACTAGGGTTCTGTGCATAACTGGACTGTATCTCCTCTATCCACTAAAAGTAAGATTCTCATGTTTAGTGTGATGGAGGAATATAGTGTGTATTTGGTGTTTTCTGTTGTTTTTGATCAGGCACCCAAACATCCTAGGAGTTTGGCATAACTCGACTTGGCATCTCTATGTGACTAGTCGTTGAACAATAGAAGAAGTGCTGTTGTGGAGTGGCCAAGTTGACGGGTGATCGAGTGTTCGCAGGGGAGTGTAGATTCCTTCTTCTCTATTAAGTTTTTGGGTTTTTGCATATGTGTTTGGTGTCTATGAGTTGCAGAGTAACCGGAGTGTCATTGGTGTGAAACAGCCCTTCAGAGAAATGTTTGAAGGTTCTACTGATCAAAGGTGTCAGGGCGATAGAAGGTGTATCGGTGGAGAAAGACTTTGGTCTCATCGAAGATACATTGGTTTACCAGTGATAACAAGTTGTGTTATATACATACAATTGTTTGGTTTATCGGGAGGAGTGGTAGTATCGGGGGATAAGTGCAAGCTCTAGCCAATGAAAGAAGTCTTGTCGAAGGATATATAATGTATCAGCATATCAAGAAAAGTCCTTGAGGTTCTGCCGATATGTGAAGTCTCACCGACGATTGCATCAGCATACCAGAAGAGTTTGGTTTGAGTTCACCGACATTTGGAGTCTAGCCGACAGGGTCATGACTAACTGCTACAGGTGAAGCAAGTGGAAGCTAACTGCTATCAGGGTATCAGCAGGAGGCCAGAAGATGCCACCGATAGGAGAATTCTCTCTAAAGACAAAGTCAACTACCTGTCGGGGAGAGTTGGGAGATCAGGTTGAGAGTTTGCAAGGTGGCCGACGGGTTATGTTTGGCCAACAAGGTTTGGTCACCAAGACATAAGCCTCCTCACACCGATCACAAGTTTTTTGATCAATTTGAACACTTCTACTGAGCACTTTGTATCAGATACCCTCTAGGGTCAACTTATGTTACTATTTGATTTCTCATACTATAAAAGTGAAATAAAGTAAGAAACGATTAATTTAATATCCTGGATAAAAATAAGAAAAGGTAAATTTAATATGTTCAAATGATCACATAGGCTAATTTTGACTCATATAGCAACAAAGGAAAACCTAAGATAGTAGAGGAAAACCTACAAGAGTAGGTATGTTTTGATTTATTATTCAATGTTTGAGATAATTCATTTCAAATTTAAAATTTGTGTGCACCAAACATACCTTAAGACTTGTACCTGTGTAAGCCCCATGCTCAAATTTTTAAAAATAGTTGTAACTATGAAAGACCCATGCTCGAATTTTGAAAATAATATCTATGTTTCAATAGTAATCCCTACACCCATACTAATATCCATTTCTCTTGGTGAGCACATAATTTAATCATTCTAATGATGTGTTTCTAATCTTCCTCCAATAGGGATACTTATAGTTGATCACATATCTAGTTGTTTTACTTATTTAAAAAAGTCCTACATTGTTAAAACTTTCCACATATTTTTACTATTAGTATCATGTGTTCCCTATATTTGCATATCCCCTTACCTGATTCTAAAAATTGAGCCCTTGTTCCTTTAGAAAAAGTGTTTGTGAATTTAAAATTTAAGTAAGTTCAAAATTCTATAACATGTAGATTCCTTGTGTGGTTTTAGATTACATGCACAATTGACATCAAAACAAAAACATAGTTACCATCTTGAATGATTTTAGCATGCCCAAGAACAAGACAAATTATAAAGATCAAAAAGTGGTGAAGAGTTGATTTAAAGATAAATTGTTTGTGTACCTCTTGTATAGTTTTCAATGGAGTAACTATAGATTGGAAAGAAAATGATGAATTATTACATCTAATAAAATAATCTATAGCTTAAATATGTGATTTTCTTAACAAATTCAATTTTTCTATAGTAGCTTTTTCCAATGACTTCTTTGCTATAATCTTATTACATTTCAAGCACTAAATAACCACTAGACTGTCTCCCTTGATTTCAAATATTAAAAACCACTAGAATGTCTCCCTTGATATTTCATTTTTGAAATTGTTGAGAATTACACATTTCTTTGGTATCATTGTTGTTTAAGCTAATATTTTCTAGTTGTAGACAACTCATTATATCTCTTTCAAATGTATACCATCCTATACATAACTAATTTGTAGGGGAGTTGAGAAGAAATGGAAGTCTTTTGAGCAAATAAATTGTGTAAGAAATTAGAAAGTGATCCGATAGAGTAGTATAATAATATAAACTTGGATGCATGTACCAAAAAGAACATGGACGAATTGAAGATTATGAGATACATAAAATTTGTCCAACCTACTTAGTTTCCTATCCTATCTAGGTCTATAGTTAGACCATGCCAACCAGTTATTAACATGACTAGAGAATTTATCATGAATGAGATCAACCACACCCAAGGAATTATGGTAGTACAACCAATTTTCAAATTCCTCATAGTTAAGTTTAAAGTGATTTAACTAACTATGATCCTTATGATGTTCCACCATATTGAAATCCTGACCTAGAACAAGACAAACATTACAAATATGTTTAAACATCCAATCCCTAAGAGCAATCCATTATTTAGAATAATTAGATGAATGGATAGAGAAAAATCCAATAGTCTATCCACTAATAAAGTAAGGGCCCAAACACATCTATGTGAGGGTCCTCCCCCTTATTAATGGCATATATTAGATATCCATGGAGACATTTCTATAATAGCCATTGTCGTCTCTATGATAAGTATATAGAAAAACATCTTTCTATATATTGTAAAGAGATGCATCAGGGTGGCTATTTCTTAGTTTAAGTTCATGGAGGAATAAAACATTAGGTTTTTATTTGATAATATCCTCTTTGACTCTAAATTTTTTATGAGGGGGAGAAATCGCTCTTACACTCCAAGAAAGTATATTCAAATTCATTCTAAAAGAGAAATAATATCATCATCATCTTGATGGAACACACCAAAATGGTTGGAAAGTAAAATTAGCTACTTGTTATTCATTTAGTCTTTAGAGGCAATTGAAGGGGACCTTAATCCTTGACATGATATTGATGGAGGAGAAGTAGAGGCCCAAATAGGAGGGTCTAGAGTAAAGTGGGAAGGAGGAGGAGATTAGACACAAGTTGGAGAAATAAGCTTAAAAAAGAGGAGAATTAGAGGGTTCTTTATTCTTCCTAATCATTCTCCATTTGTCATCCATTTGTCAATCATAACAACATCCTAAAAGGATTGAAAAGGGAGTAAAAGTCGCATATAGGAAGATTTGTAAGTGGAGGCCGTAGAAAGAAGAAGAAAGAAATTACAAAAGAAATGAAAATAAGAAGGCGCAAGAACAAGTAAATAGAAAACTTTTTAAAAAAAAAATAAATAATACTTGAATTTCCAAAGGTTGCATGAGGAAAACAAAAAAGTGTAGCATATGGAAAGTTATCCAGAATAGAGGAAAAAGTTGCCCCTTTTTGGTTGTTTTTTTTTAAAGTCGCCCAAAATTGGAGAGAGGCAACGTGGAATTTGAGAAAAGGAAATGGAGAGTATGTAAAATGGAGTTGAACAATAATAGTTAGTAGCCCAAAAATAGAGAAGAGGCGTAGGAAGAGAAGAAGTTGACATTTGAAGTTCATAACAGATGAAAACAAAATTTTGGCCAGTTTTAAATCATTTTGGAAGTCGTTGAAATTGGAGAGGAAGCGCCCAAATAAGAAGAGAGTGATTGGAAAAGTAAGAAGTGCAATAGAGAAGGCATCTGGAGGAGGTTCGAAGTCACCTCATGAAAGTTTGAAACCAGCAAAACAAGTCGCCAAGATAAGAGTATGCTGCCAGTACAAGTTGAGTCACTGATTTCCAAGAAAACCATTGTAATTCTGAAGATTTAAAACAAGAGTTGAATATAGTCATTTGTGAACTTTGTAAATTATTTCATTCTCTTGTATGTTTTGGGAATGTGGCATCTGTGAAGCACAATGTAACTGAACTGTCTCATTCTGTCTCATTCTGTAAACTCAGAAATATTCTTGTTGTAACCACCCTTTATGTAACAACCAATTCTTGGCTTGAAGTTTGGTGCAGGAGCACCTAATAGAACATTGTGGAACAAGGAGGCATCAGTGAATAAGAGAGGAGTCCATGGAGTCCATCAAGTCAAATGGAATAGCCTAAAACCAATAATGACATATTGTAATGGTCAAGATGATGTAATGTTTAAATGTCTTGAGGGTCCTGGTAAGGACCCTAGGACCAAAAATGATGTAAGTTGGGCCAATAGTGCCCCTAGAGTCAAATAGAGGTGTCTAAGATCAATAATAAGGTTTAATGAACCTAAATAAAATCAAACATGATAAATAAATAAGGTAGAAGTTCATTAAATAAGGCAGAAATTCACTAAACCAAAGTTTAGAAATTCAAATTTCTGAATTATGCCTTTAGGAGGGAAAGTCAATTTGAGTAGTTTCTTTGTGGTTGAACCAACTCCAACTGATGGGGATTGGTTAAGGAAGTTGGATAAAACTTATGTAAGCATTCCAAGGCATTTGATGTACGGACAAGTACTTTGGAGGCTGTTTTTTGGTACGGCAAACTGGGAAATAACAGAAATTTCAGTTTTCTTGCATTTTTTTCTTCTCATTTCCATTGATTCTTTGGTTGCTGAGTGTTGGCAAATGTATTAGGACCTCAGTTAACATTATTAGACTTCATTCCATGCTCTGAAATTTTTTTTAGATTAGTTTTATTTCTGTTCTTGTTGACTGTCATAAAAAAACAGCAGACTGTTCTGTGTGTTTTGAGTGGTGGCAATGCATCTTTGGGCCTTCCCATGAATGTAGGACCCTGGTTCTCATGGGATAGGTCCTTGCTAACATGTATACTATGATTCTTTAACCTTTGCAAGGCAGGAGTAGTTCAAACTGGAAGGTGATCACCATTTGAAGTAAGGGATTGCTTGTGAAAAAACATTGAAATGGTGGCATGGTTATAGCAGCCGGAGATCCGTCTTAACAAGGTGATATTTTTATGATTGCTGTTGTTTAATATGGTCAAGGAGATGGTTAAGACCTTTGACTGAGGTCTGGAAGTGATTGGAAGTGGGAGAACTAGGAAGCCCTAGGTTTTGAGGCCTAGAAATGAGATTTTTGTATTGCAAACCTTAAATGTGCAAACCTCCTGATAAGACTTAGAAAATCCTTGGTTTTGAACCCTTTCCTAAGACTGTTTTTAGGTTTGAAGTCTGTGGGACAAGTTTGTCATAGGGTTCCTTTGTAAAATGGTCAATTTAGGCCTTGTAGGAAGACAACAGGGTGTTAGGACAGTCATATTTTGTCCAAAACAATAATATCTGAGTTTGGGATATGTTATATAACTTGATAAAGGGTATCCAAATCAGTCATTGTATTTTGAAGTTCTTTGGGAAAGTTTGGGGAAAAATACAAATTAGTTGCTGAACAAGACTACAAGGATTAGGCCTGTTTAAGGGGAATTGTCAAGAATCTATCAAATTGGTTTGTGAAGCCTTTGGAACCTTGTTGGTTGGGGTAGGTTGAGACCCTAGAAGGTGCTAAAATTTATCTGAGAAGTTGGAATCCAAACTTCAGCCCTTTGGTGGAGTTTAGGACAAGAAAAAGACT
Organism: Cunninghamia lanceolata; assembly: GCA_027924645.1. Lineage (NCBI taxonomy): Eukaryota > Viridiplantae > Streptophyta > Pinopsida > Cupressales > Cupressaceae > Cunninghamia > Cunninghamia lanceolata. The sequence goes on from BSBN01001332.1 coordinate 3,319,115, forward strand.
AGTGAAGTCTTGCTGATTGAAGCCCACATTTGGTCTAAACCTTTTGTTCTTGTTAAATTATCTCTAAGACCTAACACCTCTGCATCATAGTGGTATCAGAGCAGCAAGTAGGTCCTTGAGGGAGTGGTAGGATCTTGTGAAACAATAAGGGTTTGTGAAAGTGTGAAGATGGCTCCTAAAAATCAAATGGCTAGGGAGAACAATGAACTGAGGGAAGCCTTAGAGGCAAGAGAAAAAGAGTTGAGGGATAGAAAAGAATAAGATGCTACAAGAGAAAGAGAGTTAAGACAAGTGAGAAGGGAGAATGCATCAATCTTGGCAAGGTTGGAAGCATTGGAAAAGAATTCTAGAGGGGATGAACAAGATGATCAAGAAGGAGATAATGGAGGACCTGAGAAGGTAGATGAGAACACTCCTGATGATGAGTTGGATGTGGAAGAAAGGAGATTTGTGAGATTGCTTAAGGCAGTCCAAGGAAGTGGAACAAAGGCAAACATAGAGTTACCTATCTATCAAGGGAAGATGGATAGTGAAGAGCTATTAGGGTGGATAGATGCCCTTGAAAATTTTTTTGAGTATGAGGAGATGAGTGATGAGAAGAAGATTAAATTTGCAAAAACAAAGTTGAGAGGGACAGCACTTACATGGTGGAGTAGTGTGCAAATAGAAAGAGTGGCTAGAGGTGGAATAAGAATCACTTCTTGGGGTAGGATGAAGGATATGATGAAGGATCAATTTCTTCCATCCGATTACTCCATTCAAACAAAAAGGATGAGGCAGAATTTGAAACAAAAGGACATGGATGTTATGTCCTATACTGAGCAATTTCATAAGCTTAGTATTAGAGGGGGATTGGAAGATGAAGAAGAGAAAGTGGCAAGATACCTTAATGGGCTTAGGTATAACTTGCAAGATGAGATTTGTTTGACAATACCAAAATCACTTGGAGAATGTTTTTAGTTGGCCATAAGGGCTGAAGAGAGGGTGAAGAGGAAGCAAGAGAGACAAGGAGGTAGTGGTAGAGGATATAGAGGTAGGGGCAGACCTACTAATGAAGGACAGAGCAGCAATGAGAAGGGCAAAGAGTTTTCTACAGATTAGAGAGGTGGATATAGAGGTGGAGGTAGGTTTGGATCAGGTAGAGGAGTATTCACAGGTAGGTGTTATCATTGCAATGAAGTGGGACACACATCTTTCAAATGTCCTAAGAGAGATGATACTGATAAGAACAAGGAGAGAAGAGTTCATTTGGCACAAGAAGAGGAAAAGAAAGAAGACCAAGAACTAGCACCAGCCTATCCAGTTACAGATGGAGATTTGCTCATGGTGGAAAAAGGCAAAATGCAGCAAGCACCACAGGTATCCATTTTTAAAACTAATTGTTTAAGCCATGGAAAAATGTGCAAGTTGATTATAGATTCAAGTTCACATGATAATCTAGTTTCCTGGGATATGGTGCACAAGTTGGGATTGAAAACATTTGATCATCCTAGTCCTTACAATGCCACTTGGGTAAGTCAAGAGCAGCAAGTAAGGGTTAATCAGAGGGCATATGTTGATTTTTCCATTGGTCCATATCATGATTCTATTTTATGTGATGTTATTTCAATGACATGTGGGCATATGATTTTGGGAAGACCATGGCAGCATTTAAGGAGGACAATTCATGATGGTTATACTAATAACTATTTGGTGCACAAAGATGGTAAACAATTTAGATTAATCCCTTTACCTTGTGGAGACAAGAAGGAACATGTTACAATCTATGTTGGAGAGAAATTAAAGTTGGATGTGCAGGTTGAACAACAAGAACAGTTGCAGCAGAAGAAGGTTTATGACAGTCCTAAAGGACAGCAAGTTTGGAACTTACATTGCATCAAGGTGGGAGACATTGAATGCCCTATAGGGAGGAAGGAAAAGGAAGGTAGAAAACATACCTTACAGAGGAGAACAAATCAGATGGAGAAGGCAGAAGCATTGCAGCAGTAGGGTCCTAAGCAAGGACATTCAAACATGTTTTATGATACTAACATTGGTTGTGAGAGCTATGCAGGTAGGAGGAGGAAGATAACCTTTGGAGAGTTCATGTTCCTTGTCACAAATCAAAGGAACATTTCAACAATACTGAAGGATGTTTGGAGCAAAGCATATTACTCTTGGGACAAGAGTTTTTATCATGCTAGGGAGTATGGTGCAGGAGCACCTAATAGAACATTGTGGAACAAGGAGGCATCGGTGAATAAGAGAGGAGTCCATGGAGTCCATCAAGTCAAATGGAATAGCCTAAAACCAATAATGACATATTGTAATGGTCAAGATGATGTAATGTTTAAATGTCTTGAGGGTCCTGGTAAGGACCCTAGGACCAAAAATGATGTTAAGTTGGGCCAATAGTGCCCCTAGAGTCAAATAGAGGTGTCTAAAATCAATAAGAAGGTTTAATGAACCTAAATAAAATCAAACATGATAAATAAATAAGGTAGAAGTTCATTAAATAAGGCAGAAATTCACTAAACCAAAGTTCAGAAATTCAAATTTCTGAATTATGCCTTTAGGAGGGAAAGTCAATTTGAGTAGTTTCTTTGTGGTTAAACCAACTCCAACCGATGGGGATTGGTTAAGGAAGTTGGATAAAACTTATGTAAGCATTCCAAGGCATTTGATGTATGGACAAGTACTATGGAGGCTATTTTTTGGTACGGCAAACTGGGAAATAACAGAAATTTCAGTTTTCTTGCATTTTTTTCTTCTCATTTCCACTGATTCTTTGGTTTTTGAGTGTTGGAAAATGTATTAGGACCTCAGTTAACATTATTAGACTTCATTCCATGCTCTGAAAAAGTTTTTAGATCAGTTTTATTTATGTTCTTGTTGACTGTCATAAAAAAACAGCAGACTGTTCTGTGTGTTTTGAGTGGTGGCTGTGCATCTTTGGGCCTTCCCATGAATGTAAGACCCTAGTTCTCATGGGATAGGTCCTTGCTAACATGTATACTATGATTCTTTAACCTTTTCAAGGCAGGAGGAGTTCAAACTGGAAGGTGATCACCATTTGAAGTAAGGGATTGCTTGTGAAAAAACATTGAAATGGTGGCATGGTTATAGCAGCCGGAGATCCGTCTTAACAAGGTGATATTTTTATGATTGCTGTTGTTTAATATGGTCAAGGAGATGGTGTTAGACCTTTGAATGAGGTCTGGAAGTGATTGGAAGTGGGAGAACTAGGAAGCCCTAGGTTTTGAGGCCTAGAAATGAGATTTTTGTATTGCAAACTTTAAATGTGCAAACCTCCTGATAAGACCTGGAAAATCCTTGGTTTTGAACCCTTTCCTAATACTATTTTTAGGTTTGAAGTGTGTGGGACAAGTTTGTCATAGGGTTCCTTTGTAAAATGGTCAATTTAGGCCTTGTAGGAAGGCAGCAGGGTGTTAGGACAGTCACATTTCATCCAAAACAACAGTAGCTGAGTTTGAGATATGTTTTATAACTCAATAGAGGGTATCCAAATCAGTCATTTTTTTCAAGAGTGTTTTGGGAAAGTTTGGAGAAAAGTACAGTTTAGTCGCTGAACAAGACTACAAGGATTAGGCCTGTTTAAGGGGAATTGTCAAGAATCTATCAAATTGGTTTGTGAAACCTCTGGAACCTTGTTGGTTGGGGTAGGTTGAGACCCTAGAAGGTGCTAGAATTCATCTGAGAAGTTGGAATCCAAACTTGAGCCCTTTGGTGGAGTTTAGGACAAGACGAAGGCTAGAGAAGTCTTATTGGTTGAAGCCCACAAACTATTGAAACCTTTTGATCTTGTTAGATTATCTTTGGAGACCTAACACCTCTGCATCAAAGTTGACCATTCCAGAAGGTCTGGTAGTGGATGTTAAGTCAGTGCATTGTCTTTAAAAGATGAGACTAGTTAAGTGCTGCTGTAATAAGAAAAGAAGAATGTATGAAGAATAAATAGAGAATCCCCTATTTTGTGGACGTAGCCATTTAAAATGGTGAACCACATTAATTTTCTTGTGTCCTCTATTTTATTTTTCTAAGTGTGTGTTCTGTTTTTAAATCTCTACACTCTTTATTTTTGTGTTTTTTAAATTTACAATTGGTATTGGAGAAGCTCAGTGCTGAAGTAGTTCCTTGGAGATCGCTGAAGAATTTTTAGAGCTATGGATGAAGCAGATATGGAAGAAAGTCCCAAGTGGGATGTTTGGGTTCAAGCTCTCATGTCTATGTGCCATGGCCATAAAGAGACTCATGATGAAGTGGGAGCTATTCATTAGATGTTTTTAGATGAATTAAATAATGAAGCTGATTCTTGGTATGTTGGAACCCGGCAATGGCATGGAGCAAATGCCAAAAATAAAAGGTGTTGTGGCTCAGTCTGGAGTGTAGAAAAAGGATACATTTGATGATACTCTTATCTATTTGGATGTTGAGGAACTTGGAGTAGATGAAATTAATGCTGATTTGAAGGTGATTGAAGATGAGACTACTTGCAATGGTGATGGGGTCCAAACAAATTAGAAATTGTTGTGGCCTTCACAACACGATTTTGTTCCCCTATAGATGTTGTAGGGAATGAAAGGCCCAATTATGGTGAGCTTGTGGTACCAAAGAGAGAAGATGGTGCGGCAGCACAAGAGGATATAGCTAGGGTGCTTAAAAGAGGCAATAAAAAGATGACGGTCCAATAGAGGAGGATGCTAAAGAAGACAATGTTGTCGCAGCTGACAATGATGGTGTTGTGGCACCAAAGAGAATAGATGATGGCACAAATGGAGCCGGAACTAAGATAAAGCTTGCATTTGAAACTGGCATACATGATACAATTGGGATTTTTTCTAAGATTGTGTATAAGATTCATATGACGAGTAGCCCGGAGTTTCTAGGGCTAGATGCTGTTACGGCAATGTGGCCAGAAGGTGCAAACTTTGGGCAGGATGTGGTGGTCAGGGTCCTAGACATGGGAATATGGTTGGAGAGTGAGAGCTTCAGCAAAAAGGGACTAGGACCCATGCTGCTTCACTAGAAGCGGGAATTTAAGTGGCTTCTTGTGGAGCATATAGTTTTATTGAATCTTGGGACATTATCACCCTCTGATAGACCCTACATTGTGGCTTCTCCATTGTCTGGGGTAGTGGTTACTAAGTTGCAAGGGGTTCTTGAAAGATTGACTATCAATAATCGGCTAGAAAGGTGTATTGATATTTATGTTGATGTAAGGGGAAAAAATGGTAGGGCTAGTTTGAAAGCATTAATGTTGGATTATCTAGATTTTGAGTTCAATAGTGTGATGAGTGTGGAGGGATTTGTTGAGAATTGGTGTAAGGATTTGGAATTTACTGTGAAGCATCTGTTGGAGGTGGAGTTTAGGAACTATGGGGTTGTTTCTGAGAAAATTAGGTTTGATATTTGGTTGCATGTGTTTGATGCTCTGAATAAGCTGTTTGGGGGCTATGATGCAGGAGAGGGCAGTGTTAATGCCAAGGTCCATGGGCTTTACGGTTTGCAAGTGGAAACTCTATTGGTGAGATTGATTAAGCATGTCCATGGTTTGGAGGTTATTACAACTAACGTGCTTTGGAGGAGGTTCATCTCGAGCTTTCTTGAATAGAATTTGGCAACGTTAAAATCTTCATTGTGGCTAATGTAATATTCCAAGTGGAAATGTGGGGGATATCTCTGTGCAGTACTTCTATCATTCCCATTGGTCTTCAAGTGGGAGATTGTTGGGCATGTGGCATATTTGAAGCCTAATGTAACCGAACTGTCTCATTTTGTCTGATTCTGTAAAGTCAGAAATATTTTTGTTGTAACCGCCGTTTATGTAATAGCCAATTCTTGGCTTGAAGTCCACCATTCCAGAAGGTCTAGCAGTGGATATTAAGTCAGTGCATTGTCTTTAAAAGATGAGACTGGTTAAGTGCTGTTGTAATGAGAAAAGAAGAATGTATGAAGAATAAATAGAGAATCCCCTATTTTGTGGACGTAGCCATTTAAAATGGTGAACCACGTTAATTTTCTTATGTCCTCTATTATATTTTTCTGAGTGTGTGTTTTGTTTTTAAATCTCTGCAGTCTTTTTTTTGTGTTTTTTAAATTTACAGTATGGCTGTTCAAATGATGAATTGAAATAAAAATTGAAAGTGGATTTTGTGAAGATTTTGTGGAAGTATTTGTGTTATTGTTGCTAGTATTTGGTTGTTTGATAAAACCCCAATGCTAGACTACACCATGGAAGGCAAACTTATACTCCTTCATATGTATCTTGAGTCTATGTGTTTACCACTATTATCTTTTGATGTATTTTACATAAATTTTAGATGATGTCTTCATGGCAATGATTTACTTCACATGATTTATATGTTTAGCTAACTTTTAAATTTCATGTCTTGTTTTTCACTCTCCTCCAATTCATTGCATTAGATGGATACAACCAATTGAAGGGAGTGCATATACTATCACCAACACTCCTATGTCAATATTACAGATCTAGTTACAAAATCTTACAAAGGGACTCATCATTATGTCCAAATGGATCATTACCACATGACATGAAAATTTTTAATATGCCATGTGAGTAAGTGCATGAAAATGTGGGCTAAAAGAGGAGCTTTAGCATCCACTTTTTTACTAAAGACAACAAAACCTTGATGATTTGAAATGCATATGCTCAAAATTTAGAGATGATTTAAGAACATGAAATGTACTACTTTGACTATAGTTTCTAAACTGCTAAGGTTTAGGTCAAAAATGGTGAAGTTTAAGTGGGTTAAATTCCCCCTTTCGATTATTGTAAAGTACTTTATAATAGAAGTTTGGTTTTGTATTGATGTTGAAGATTAATTAGCTTTTAGTGGAGGTCACCTCATTTCTTAGATGAAAGTTCATTAGTATTACAAAAGATAAAAAAATAAAGCATTCATTGAGGGACTTTTTATTCATTTCAAGTGTTTGATTATAAGTTTTCAAGGGAGTCACTCAATTGATTTTCAAGCTTGATTTCAAGCTATCATGGGATCTGCTTAATTAATTTCCTTCTAAATCAATTACAAAATTATTTCTAATGTTTTGTTTTTAAATTTTTTAATGACAAGTCTTCTACCATTATGAATAACTATAGGATTTTAATAAATGGAGATAATTAAACCATCTCATAGATAAATTTTAATTTTTTATGTTTTTAAATAGTGGATCAATTTTTTAGAAAAAAATTACTATATTTTAATTCATTAGTCATGTTGATTAGGTTTCACATAATTGTCTAAAAATTTAAGAAGAAAAAGAAATCTTAATAAAAATATACATGAAATCATTTATTAAATATACCTTACCATTATATAATTGATTGATTCTTTAATCTTTAATATAACTTGTAATAAGAATATTTTTTATCTATTCATTAAATTAAAACATAAATACTAATCCTTATTTTTATTAAAAATTAGATAAAATACTACAACTAATTATTCCTAGGGCAATAATACTTTTTATCTATTTATTAAATATATCTACTAATAACTTTACAAATGATAATAATAATAAAATTTTAAAAAATGAGGCCCCTTAATTTTTTTATTTTTTATTTTTTTTAGCAGAAAAAGGTGACGGAGCACCCATAAGATTAATAGAAACGATAAAACAGGAAGAAACAGGGCTTCACGCCCAGAAGTCCATCCCAAAATAATTACATGAAAAGGTCCTGAAATGACCTGATATAACAATTTAAAACAAAACAACACGGCCCATGAAAGACCTGATAACACAAGATTTAAACCAGCATGGAAAAAAGACCAAACCACCAACCCAGAACAAAACACGAAAGACGAGGCCCCATCACCATCAGAAAAGACCTTAATTAAAGTATATGTTTGTGGATTCTCTTGAATTGCTTTCATTTCCTAGCATAGACTTTGCTTTGTCATATCTTGCCAAAAATAATAAAGATTTAAGCCTGACTTCATTAACACTTTGATTGAATTTAGTATCATATTGGCTAATGCAACTACTTATAACAATTTTCACATGCTGTAACTTGCCCAGGAAACAATACCTAAATTTGATGGCAATATGACTGTCTTTATGTATTTTCCTTGTAAAATATAATCAAAATTGCTCTAGAGAAAAACTTGACCACTGGTGGACTAGTTCACTTTCTTGAATGAGATTGAATCATCAGGAATTTGCTCTGGAGAAAACCCTAACCGTTGGCAGACTAGTTCACTTTCTGAAACCCTAACGAGTGACCATTGTTCCTATTTTTGTCTGCTCTTTTGCCACCATGATGATGCACCACAAAGCAAGGGAAAAGGCTACTAACTCAGCTTCCTCAAAATTGGAACCCATGAGTAAGACAGAATCTGCAACTACTGCTATCATTAGTGATACTTATGGGGTTAGTTCAGATCTAATCGCAGATCAAAATAGACATTCACCTAGCAAGTTTGACACAGACTTAAAGGTCGCTAAGGAAACCCTCTTCAAGGATAATGATGAAGACATGATGAATATTGCAAATACGCCCACCAAAGTTATCTTCCCTTCATGTAATGCCTCAGAGGCGTCCTCTTTGAACAACAGAGATAAGGAGTGGTCTAACAATTATGTGCCCTTCACAGCTTTGACTCCGCAGACAGACAAAAATGTAGTCCACCAGACAAGTGCAAGCCAAGGAAAAACTCGTGAATTCCATCTGCCAGATAAAGTTGCTGATGTCATTGCTGAACTTCGTGTATGCTCTGTTATTTTGTTCTTTTTGAGGGGTGTTCCCAATGAACAGGAGCTTTACAGATGGGCTAAAGCAAACTAGGAAAATAGGGGATGGGTTTTAGAATCTATCAGGGGCCTTGGTAAAGGTTACATATCTTGTACATTTGGTTCAACTAAGTATGTGCAAACTGTGCTTCAGTATAGATCATGGATAATTTGTGGTCAAATTTGTTATATGCAAGCCTGGGACTTTTAGTTTCATCTTGAAGGCCCCTTAGCATCAAAATACCTGATGTGGGTAGAGTTCTTGTTCCTAAACCTTGCTCTTCATCCATTCCTTAAAGATATAGTAGCTCAGCTTGGTCAGGTGGTCTGGTGTAAAAATAATGCTGACAAGTTTGCTAGCCTAAGAGTGCATCCTCATGCATGTGTAGAACTTGACCTGTCACAACCACTACCTATATACATTACTCTTTTTGGGCCAGGATTCTCTGTGGATCAGCCTGTGTCTTACCTCAATAAACCAAATGCTTGCTTCTACTGTAGACAAGATGGGCACCTCATAAGGGACTACCCAGTCTGCAAACATCGTCTCTCTTAAAGATCATAGTCCATTGCCCAGGCTAATGATTCTATTAACAAATCTTCCTACCCTCCTATAAACCCCACTTCCCATGTGAAAAATCCCACTTCTTTAACAATTAACCATAAGTCTCGACCACCTCCTTACCAATCACCCAATCCTAAACCTACCACCCCCTCCTGCAACCTACAACTTTTGAGACTCACATGATTCAACTAGGTCCTATCCCTCACAATTCTCCAACTATTAACTCATCTCCCTCCAAAAATTCCTCCTTTCGAGATGTGGTTTTAGGTGATGGGTGGCGTATGATTAAACGTCATAAAGAATTATCAAAGTCTTCTACTGATCACACAACTGCAAGGAGAAGGTCCCATTCACCTCCTCCTGGTGCTAATGCAAGACATGCCAATATTTCCCGTTCCTACTCAAGATCGCCTCCTAGTGACTTATTTATGGCATTGGTTCCCCTCAACCCTCAATCTGTTGATTTGGTGAATTAGTTCCAAGTGCTAGTGCAAGAGAAAGAAGAAATCATCCTTGATTCCCAATGAACTGTAAAATTATGTCTTGGATTGTGAGGGGCATCTCAATCCCCAACCAATGTCATAATGTTTGCCAAGTAGTTAATAAATATCTCCCTAATGTTATCTTCCTCCAAGAAGTTAAAGTCAGTGGGATTAGGCTAGAACTTACCTTACAAGCAATTTGGAAAGATGCCACGGTTATTCACTCTAATCATCAGGATGGGATGGGTGGAGTGGTATTGGGTCTTAATTCGTGCATTGCAAAGCATATTATCTCTTTAGGAGTTGACCCTACCTCTTGCTATGCATGGTGTACTTGCATGTTAAATGGCCGAACCATTGGATTTTGCTCAAGCTATGCTCCAAATAATGCACATGATAGAACACAACTTTGGGAGTAGATGTGTAATGCTTTGCCAATGATAGAATGGATTCTTGGTGGCGACTTCAACATGGTTAAGAATCATGTAGATCGTAGTTGGTTTAGCAATACCAAATTATCACATTCTAAATTTGATGCTTGGCTACTCTACCGCAATTCTCTAGGTGTGTTTGACCCTTTGACTAGCTGCAAAGACTCTCATATTGCTCATTAGTTCTCAGGGTCAAAGCGTCAACAAGGAGCTCAGTGCAAGCTTAGCCGTCTTGATTGCTTCTATTTTCCCCCTTCAATTCCTTTGCTTCCTACTAAAGACAGCTCTCTAGTTTAGTTAGATCCTGCTTCTTACCTATCAAATCATCTTCCTCTCCTTACCACCTATACATTCTCTTGTCATCAGCAGGAATTCAGTTCTCTCCATTTCAAGCTTAATACTTCTCATCTCTTGAATCAAAATTGTATTTAAACTCTAATCGCTATATGGAATGACTAGCCATGACCTGGTGCTAATGAGAGTTGGATCCTTTGGTGGGAACAAGAACTTACTCTTTGCACTACCTTTCTTCGCTCCTATGGACGTAATCTTGCTTGGAAATGAAAAAGAGCAGAACGTACTCTTCAAGGTTAGCTCAAAAAAAGTAGAAAACTCTTGGCTACCTCTCCATCTAATGTTAACATTCAAAAGAAGGTGGCAGCTACAGAGCATAATCTTCAAAAATTAGAGGAATATAAAAGTAGAGGCGCCCAGATTAGAGCCCATCTAAATTGGATGAAAAATGGAGACAAAGGCTCTAAATTTTTCTTTCAATTGCTCAAACTAAAGTACAAAAATGAATATATAGGACCAATTAAAAATAGCAATGATTAATTATGCTTTGATACTGAAAGCATTCAAGAAATTTTCTACTCTTATTTCCAACAGCTCTTTGCTGATGACTCTACAAATGATTCTCTTCAAGAGATTACTAAGGAGGCTATAGGTAACTACATTCCAACCAAGGTGGATAAGGAACATCAATAATATCTTGATAGATTGCTAACCATAGAAGAGTTTGATGTTGCCTTGCTTGCCATGCCCAATGAAAGAAGCCCTAGAATTGATGGGTTACCTGCTGAATTCTTTAAATCAATGTGACCATATATTAGATCAGATTTCTTTGCCATGTACTTTGAGGCTTATGAGAAAGGCTCTCTAGGACCTTATATTAACCAAGGGCTAATTCGATTGATTCCTAAAGATAAAAACTCTAATACGATCTCGGGTTTGCATCCTATAACACTCCTTAACACAACATATAAAATTATAGCAAAGGCCCTCATGAGAAGAATGAAATCTACAACCCAAGAGATAGTCCGACCTGATCAAATTGGCTTTCTAGGTGGTAGATTCATATTGGATAATCTTGTGCTTGCTTAGGAGATAGCAGAATGGGCTCAACAATCTATACAAAATGTTCTTCTAGTTAAATTGGACTTCAATAAAGCATATGGCAGAATGAAATGGCAATTCATTGTGAAGATGCTTAAGTGGCTCAGATTCAGACAAAGATTGATTGCTCATGTTCAACTCCTATTTAATGATGCTAATGCTCATTTGATCATTAATGGGGTTCTAACTGAAGCATTTCCTCTTCAAAGATCCATCTGACAAGGTTGCCCTTTGGCACCATATCTTTATATTCTCACTGCTAATGCACTTGGGTATCTCCTCCAACATGCTCATCATCAAAAGCTTATTCAGGGGATTTCATTGCCAAGAAATGCGGTTGCTCTAAATTATCATTTTGTTGATGACAAAATGTTGTTCCTCCAAAATTTTGTTGAAGAAATTGCCAACACTCTTAATATTCTAGAGATCTATTGTGTTGCCTCAGGATCTCAGCTATCTATGAGAAAAATAGAATATTTCATGACATCCTCCAATGCACCCCCCTGGTGGATTCCTATGGAATGGAAATGGATTAAACATGGCTACATATCTAGATATTTGGGTATCCCCTTTGGTATTGGTTTATCTTTAAAAGATATGTGGAAATGGTTCCTGGAGAAGTTGAAACATAAATTGTCAGCTTGGACATTTAAATTCCTATCCTTACCTGGCCGAATTCAAGTGGCTAACAAAATTCTCTTAGCTAGTCATGTATTCATCTCTTCCTATTGTCTTCCATCTAAAGCATGCTACAATCAACTCATGAAAATTATTAGAAGCTTTTTATGGTCTAAGTGGCACAAGAAAAAAGGGATGCCTATTGCTACATGGAATCATTGCATTCAGCCCAAAGACTGTGGTGGCCTTCGTATCATCGACCCATACACACAAGGTATCTGCCTTACAGCTAAATGGATCATTAGAGCTTTGCAAGGGACACCTCCTTGGAACGAAATTATCCATTTTCATGTGCTTAGAGCCACTTCTGCTAAGTATTGGTATTCTATTTGGTTGCAAGACAAAATTCTTTTGGCTCCCTATTTCAAAATTCGAGCTTCTAATCAAGTGAAAACTATATGGAAAGCTTGGCAAATTGTGTCACCTCTCCTTTGTTGGCATGACAACTCTTTAAGCAATGGTTTGAGCTTTCCCACTTCTTCAATCTAGTGGAATAGGGTTATTCAGATAAATGCTATACCTCTTGCCACTATTCAAAACTTAGGAGTGAAATGGTTGTTCAAAAAGGGATTCAAGAAATTTATGGACTTATGGGACCTCTCAAATATAACTTGGAAAAATGATCAATCTCTCAGGTTTGAGTTTAATTTGTCCAGGAGCCAATTAGAAAAAATCCATTTGGTTCAGTCGCTTGTCCCTCCACAGCTCCAACTTAAATTCTCAACTAATACACAATGCAATTTCTTCAAAGACTAGAGATGGTAGGATGGGTCCAACATAATTCACTTTCCATTGCAAGTTGTATATCTCAATCTCCTTTCAATCTTCAAAAATGACCAAAGACTAAACAACAAGTGGAAATGCTCCTTCTCATACACTAAATGGATTAAACTAAGCAATATGATTTGGAAGTCTAGGGCTACTGCCCAAGCCCAAATTTTGTCATCGAAACTTCTTCATTACTGGTTGCCTATAGGGCATCATCTCCATTTTCTACACTCGCAGCCACTTTGCTGTCCTTTTTGTAAGCATATAGAGTCTATGAAACAAGTGTTTTGGTTTTGTGTTTGTGTGCAAAGTTTGTGGCGGGCTATTTTCAAACATGTCCCTACTATTTGTCCCATGATTCACAATTGGAAAGCAACTTTATTAGGAACTAGAACTTCTCTACATTTCATCTCTAAATCTTGCCATCAAACTATCCTATTCTGTTTATGGAAACAAAGATGCTCTGCCTTATTCAACAATAGCTTTATCTCATTGGACATGGCATTGGCTAAAATCCTTTCTCATCTCTTATTTCAAGTTGCTAATCTGATTCAATGTATGACTGAGTCTTTGCAGTGTAATATGATGCTCAAGCTTCAACTAAATGCCTTACTAAAGCAATTGGGCCTGTTTATTAAATAAGAAGTCCATTTGGCCAAACAGATTGAAGAAATTACCAGAAACTCACATCTGGCCACCTTCCATACTCGTCAAGTCTGTTCTAGCATGTGAATATCTTCGTGGCAGGATGGTCCTCAATATGGATATGAGCAGTTCATCTAGAGCTTCTTTGCTGCTACATCAAGAGATCTGGTTTTCATTGTGTGCTCCTCCTTCTTGTTTAGTCTTCCTCGGAGCAGCCGTTGTTTGATGCAGGGACTTTCGGAGGTCATAACTTTTGACTCGGATGTGGGTTTTCTACGAAATTTTATAGGTGGATGCATTATGAGGTGGCCAATGGTTTCCCAACCCACCCTAGTTCGTTGGACCTCGTCTTGGTACTTTTTCAGGGCTTGAAACTTTCATCTTGGCCCTCAAAATGGCAAATTAGTGTTTTTTTTCTAGTTTTTTAAAAGTTGCTTTTTTTAATAACTCGAAACTCATGTTTCAAATTTAGGATGTTAGTTGGTTTTTCCTCCTACCTTAGCTTTATGGGTTTTTTGGGAAAAAATTGGATTCTCAAGATTTGATTGTAAAATTACCTAAAATGACAAAAATCTGACAATTGTCGAAATCTGCCAAAAAAGGTAATTTTTTTATTTTTTTGTTTTCTTGGATATAAGAGTTTTCTCTCATTGTAGCAGCAAAGTTGATAAATAGAAGTTTTTTTTAAGTTCCAGCTTCCAAATCTTTGTCTCTCATATGTTTAATGGCACAATTCTATTGAGTGTATGTTGTGTGTTGCATCATTGTTTTTGGTTAGTTTTTGTCTTTCTTCTATGTTGGGTCTACTCTGTTGGCCATAACAATAGAAATCCTTTATGTTAGCAATTCTTTGTGTTGTTGCTGTTATGATTTGTATCTCATCTCATTCTTGTTTTTGTAAATTTTTATTTCTTATTAATAAAAGCTTTCTTTCAATTTTTTTTTAAAAAATTTAAGACTGTATAATATGAATGAGGAGATTTTAAGCAGATTGTAAAAAAAATTTAAGCATATTTTTTTATATATATTTTGAATATATTTCTTTTAAATAAAATATACATTAATTTAAAAGGTAATTTCGAGTTCATAACTGTTACAGAAAACTTGTTTGATTAGTAGGGTTGACTGTCAAATTTAGTCTTCGCTAGAAAGGTCTTACAAAATGGAGAATATAAATTAAGTGGTCAAGGCTATGGCCTTATACAATTGTTTATTTGCATTTGTTGTTCAAATTTTAATAAATGATCTAATGTAAATTTTATATTAAGTATAAATGATAATTTAGAATCTACTCTTATAATAGTGGCGTTGATGTAATTAAGGTATTAAGTTGTGAAAAATAAGAGTGCATAATTAAAAATATATTGTATGATTGAACACATTTCCTTTCCCTCTTTTTTAATTTTTTCCAACTTTAATACAAATAAATACACATAGCTACCACTCATTTAGTAATTTTTTTAATAGAAAAATAAAAAATTCATAAACCTACTAACTCCAAAAAAAAATTCCCAAAACATTTAATCACTAACTATCAAATAAAAATCAATTAACTTTTCAAAATGATTTTAAAAACAAAAACAAATAGAAAAAATTGCATCAAATGCATCATCATTTGTGTTTGCACATTCCCTGTTGCTTTTTGTAATAGTGGAAAAGGAATCCCCATACTTTGTGTTTTTTTTTTTTAATTTTTTTTTTAAAGGGGTAAAAACTTTATTGAAATTCAGAAAAGAACATTACAAAGCATCAAAGGGCCAAGGCCCCAGTAATGCATAAGAAATAGCCATACAAAGCATGAAACAACATCATCCTTCACCAATACCATTCCCATCCTCAGCAAGAATCTTCTCCAAGTCATGTCAGAGCTCATGAGGAACCTGCTCCCATTCATCAATCTTCTAGCCATCTAAATGCTCAGAAGCTCACTTAGCCAAACAATCTGCTGCCCTGTTCCACTCCCTTGGAATATGGACAAAAGACACCATCTCCATCAAAGAACTTATCTGCAGAATTTGTTGCACCATCATAGCCAACTGCCAACTAACATCAGAAAGCTTTTGTGTATTCAACAAATTAATCAAAACCTGTGAATCAAACTCACAGATAACCTTGCACCATCCCAAAGCATAAGCCCTCTCCAAAGCATAGAGGATCGCCAAACCTTCCATAAGGTTGATAGTTTGCCATCCTTCATGAACAGAGTAGAAAAAAACCACCGATCCTGAAAAATCCCTGCCAGTCCCACCAATCCCAGCAGGCCCAGGATTGCCCCTTGAAGAACCATCAGTATTGAGCTTCATAATGCCAGATGGAGGGGGAAGCCATCTCCCCACCCTTTGCACTTTCTTTTTCACTCGCCTTCCTTTCCTGACACAAGCAGAAGCTGGAGACAACCCCTTAATACCCAATCTATCCACTAGCTCAGCATCTCCTTTCTTCAAAGGGAACACCACATCATGCTTAGATTCCACCATCTCCCAAATCATACTCATAATTTTGTGCCAAACTTGTTGAATCAACAGCTTCTCACCTCAAAATATTCTGCGATTCTGTTCCAACCAAATCTGCCATAGTATGAAGGAAGGCCCAACATACCACACATCTTGCAAGAAAGAGGCCATAGAAGGAGGTCTACCCAGACTACTCCAAAAATCCACCAGGGAGGAAGCATGAACACAGGGGCTTTTCCAAACTTCCCACCAAAAATGCCAAAGATGCAAAGTCAAGGGACAATGGAAAAACAAGTGAGAGGAGTCCTCCTCTCCACATCCACACATAACACACATAGAAGGACCTTGAAAACCCCGCTTCTGAATATTATCCCAAGTCAAGCACCTATTCCAAGCCAAAGTCCAAATAAAGCAGTTACACTTCGGCCAAGAAAGCTTATTCCACACTTTCTTCCACCAGTGAACCTCCACCCCATCCAGCTGGTTAGATAACAACACCTAATATCCAGAAGCAATAGTATAGACACCCTTAGGATTAGGAGACCAAGAAAGAACATCCCCTTCCTGGAGGGAGCTACAACTTCTACGAGAAAGGATACTATGAAGCTCAGCACACTCCTCCTCCATACCAACAACAGACCACTCATCAGGATTTTTCCATCTCGCCAGCACCAACTACCCATGAGAAAAAAAGGACTTGAAGTCACTCACTCTTGACCAACCTATTTCACAGAACCTCTGGCATAGAGTCACCAAATTGGGAAACTGAGAAACAATGGGAGGAAAACCATCCCAAGAATCAAACCAAAAATGAGCTTTTGTCCCTCTTTTACAAATCCAAAATAAACCATCCTTGACCAGAGCAGCCCCTTTCTTGAGCATACTCCAAATCACCGAGCCTTTCCCCACCAGTGGATACCGAGGAATATCAATTTGAGGGATCCCCGGGAAGTATTTCTGATTTAATATCCTAGCCCAGATCCCATCCTACTCCACACACCACCGCCAATACAATTTAGTAGCCAACGCCATCCCTAACAATGACGACTGCCTTAACCTAAGGCCACCAAACTGCTTTGGGCTACAAACAATGTCCCATCTAACAAGGCTCCATTTAGAGGACAATAAGCTACCAGCCCATAGAAACTATCTTGCTAAGGAATCCAATTCCCTAACAAAACCCAAAGGGGCCACCTGAATCATACATCTATAAATGGGGAGGGCCTGTACCACAGACTTGAGCAACTGAACACGACCCGCAAAGGACAACCAACGATGGGTCCAATGATTAACTTTCACATGAAATTTATCCAGATTATTATGCCAAGACTCCTTGGGAAGTCTTCTAATAGAGATGGGAATACCAAGATAGGTCAAAGGGAGAACCCCAGTCTGAAATCTCAAGATATGAGCAATTCGCCTCTGAATGGAACCTAGAGTATTGAAGAAAAAGATGGAAGACTTATCTTCATTAATCAATTGGCTCGAAGCTAGAAGATAAACATCCAACACCTTGCACAAATTCGAAGCTTCCCTAATTGTAGCCATACCCATCAAAGCAGTGTCATCAACAATCTGCAAGTGAGACTGTGGAGGTAAACCACCTCCCCACCCTAAGCCCTGAATGAAACCTAACTCCACATTCCTTCTTATCAAGCATCCTAGAACCTCAAGAAGAAGAAGAAACAAGTAAGGAGAGAGGGGGTCACCCTGCCGCAAACCCTGAGAGGCACCAAAAAGCTCAGAGTGCTCACCATTTATTAACACAGAGAAGGAGACCAAAGTAACACAACTCATAACCCAATAAATCCACTCATCCCCAAAACCAAAAGCACCAAGAACCTTCCGAGGGAAGGACCATCGAACACGGTCATAAGCCTTAGCCATATCAAGCTTGATGAACATTGCCTTATCTTTGGAATTAGCCATAAAGTGAATGGTTTTAGTTGCAATAACAACCCCATCTAGAATCTGATGTCCCACCACGAAACCACTCTGTTCCTCAGAAATCAGCACTTTAAGCCACTTTTTCAACCTATCAGTAATCAATTTAGAGATAATTTTATAAATCACATTGCAAAGAGAGATAGGACAAAATTGACTTAACCTATCCGCCCCATCACACTTTGGGATGAGAGCAAGGAAGGTAGAATTCAAAGCCCGTAACATCTGTTTATTCTTATGAGACTCCTGAACAACTGCCAACAAGTCCAACTTGATAATCTCCTAGAATTCTTGAAAGAACTCAATCGGGAAACCATCAGGGCCAGGAGCTTTCCCCCTCTTCATTTGAAACACGATCCCCTCTAGCTCCTCAATCGAAATATCACTCATAAGATGCTCATTCATCTCCCTAGAAACCAAAGAAGGGATACAAGAAAGGACCTGAGCTTCCTCATCAGAACCCCCCTACGAGTCCTCCCTAAATAAAGAAGCAAAATACTGCATAGCTTCACATGTGATTTCTTGCAAAGAAGAAAGAGTTTCACCCCTATCATTCGCCAGAGTAGAAATAGAATTGCCATGTCTCCTGGCTTTCACCGAGTTGAAGAAAAAAGTAGTATTTTTATCCCCTTCCTGAAGCCACTCAATCTGAGCCTTTTGTTTCCAAAAAAACTTCCTCTCGTAGCTCACACTCTTCCAATGCTTTCAAAGCCCTAGTCTCTTCCCGAAGTAGGTCCTCAGTCACTCCATCCTCCCTAATCAACCTCATAATACCATCCAACTCAGCCTAGGCAGCAGTCTTAGCATGGAAAATGTTTCCAAAGCACTGCCGATTCCAACGTTTAAGCTAATACTTGACAAATTGAAGTAACTTAGCAAAAGTATACATTGCTATACCATAAGCAGGTCTACCATACCTCCACCACTCAACAATATAGTCATGGAGAGAGGAGTCACGCAACCACATAAGCTGGAACTTGAAAGGAGACCAAGGCACACGAGCTAAAGAAATAGCCAGCTTGATAGGCCAATGATCTTATCCCCTCCAATCCAAAATTGCAGAGCTAGAAGACCACAACCCACCAACCTAGTAACAAGAAACTAGAAAGCGGTCAAGTTGTTCCGCAATGCAGTTATTCCCAATCCTCTGATTATTCCAAATAAACTGGCCATTAATGGGCTTGATATCCACAAGATTTAAAGCTGAAATGTTATCCTGAAGTAGCAGCGCAGAAGGCTCAAGCCTCGCAATACCACCCCTCTTCTCAGCCAACTCAGAAATAACATTGAAGTCTCCAGCCATAATCCACGGATGGAAAGGAACCATGCTTCGGACAAACCAGATATGGGACCACAACAGTTGTTTACCCTGAAGTTCAGTAGGCGCATAGATATTGGAGAAGAGAACAGACTCCCTTGTCTCAAAACAAGAAGCAATCATAGAGATAGAAGACTAAAAGGACAACCACCAAAGAGGGCAGATCTTCCGAGGATTCCATAAACAAGCCACTCCTCCAACAGACCCTTGAACACCAATACACTGGCACTCTCCACTCCCCCACAACTTAGGCTCTAAACCAAACATACACTCCACTGATAACTTAGTCTCCTGCAGAAAAAGAGCATCAGGAGATTGACTTCTAACCAAATCACGAACAGTTTTTTGCCGAGGGCCACTGTTCAAGCCCCTTACATTCTAGGATAGAACAATCATTTCAAGGGGCTCAAAAAATGAGAATCCAGAGTCTTAACAGACCCTCACTCTACCAAAGTTTCCCCTATTAATTTAATCTTATCCAAATCCTTTTTTCTACCAAGCTTGGAAGACTTCTCCCCAACCCCTTTTTTTGGATCCTTTTGATGAAGACCCAAATGAGAAGAAGAAGACTTATTAATCTTCACCCCCTTAGTACCTACATTTGAAACAAGAGGAGATCCATCCTCACCACCCTTCTTCCCTACTATAATAGGAACCGATTCCACCTGGACTTCCATTTGAACATCTGTGTCCATTTGCAAAGCCCTATTATCTTGCAAAACCTGAGTAGCTTCAGAAAGAAGGCCCTCCTATCCTATACCTGAAGCACCCTGATCCATATTCACCAAGCTTGGATTAACTTCCTGCTGGCTGAGATCATCTAAAACTTCAAATTTGTTGAAGGAATCTTCATCCTGCCTTTCCTTCAAAGTCCTCTTTTGACCTCGATTCCTATTTGGAGCCTTGACATGAATGAAACCATCAGCCCCATCCACATCACCAGGAATGGGTTCCTTCCCCTTTTCAACTCTAGGGGGATTGTGGGGAGGCTGAGAAGGATGGGAGTCCATAGGCCTAGCCTTAGGGCATCTCCTCTGTAAATGTCCATATTCATGACAGAGACGGCACCGAAAAGGAAGAGTCTTATAGTCCAACTGCTGCACCCAAGAGTAAGGACTCGCACACATATCCACTGAATCTGGCAAGGGTTTACTTAAATCAATCTCAACACAGATACGAGCAAAAGTCATCACCTTTTTAACTTGAGTCTACTGTGAAGCACCAACTGGTTTTCCTAGCATTGAAGCCAACAAGTGTAAAACATCATCCCGCCAACATTCCACAGGAAACCTTGGAAGCCGAACCCACACTGGAACCTGGTTCGGAAGCTCTTCAGCAGGATTGAATCCCGCATGCCAAGGTTTAATAAATAACCCAATCTGATTATGAAAATAGGGGCCTCCTTCAAAGGCCTTGTTGCGATCTGCCAAGCAATTGAATGAAACCATGAAAAAGTTATTTGCTAAAAGCATAACCTCCATTTCTCCCTCTAGCATCCAAGTCCGTTGGGCCCATGATTCAAGAAATTGTAAAGAAACCCGCATCCCCATAAACTTGTACAGCAATGCATGCTTCGAATAATAATCAATATCTTCCGCAATCATCTCTAGCGGGATAACCAATTTTGGCCTCGCCTCACAACGTTCAAGACATCCATCGATCTTCGTAATCCGAGTACCACTAGACAAACCTGAACCAGCCAACCCTGGATCTGGTGAGAACAAGTTATTATTAAAAACCTTCAAAGTGTGCGAAGGAGAATTTGCACCAACCGCTGCTGAGCGAAAATCCATCTTGGGACTAGCCCTTGAAGACTCCCCGATCGGCATTGAAACTAAACAAGATCCAAGGCGGGCAAGTAGGCCCCTAAGAAAAAAGAACCACCACTAGGGTTTAATCGATCCACCACCCAGCACTGCCTTCGAACTGCAGACCCAAACCAACCAGGCACAAAAACCCCACCCACGGCCTCCAACCAGGCACAAAACCCCCGCACGCTCAGGGAGGAAGATACACTGATGCAGATGAAAAAACTTTGCACTGATAAAAAACACAACCCCAGACCTCCCCAAAACGCACTCCTCACACTTCGCACGACCAAGAAAAAACCATAGGATTGGGCTAGGGCACGAAAGCCCTAGCTCGACATGCAGAGCAAAAAATTGACATCCCAAATAAAAAAATTTAAAAAAATCCAAACAAATGTTCAGAATTAAAAGTAGCAAATGAAATTAATTTTCTTCCATCACTCCAAAATAATAATGACCTAAACACTTGAAAGATTCCATCAAAGAGATGGATAACCACCACTTCTTGTTTGTGGCTACAATTCATTTTTTTTTTAAATTGAGAAAAATGCAGTCAAAGGACTGCAAGATACAGAATACACGACAAAGATCACTCAGCACGGTAGAGTCCTGGATAGATGCATGAATGTTTTATGTTGAAATTAATTTTATTTTAGAGGCACAGCATTCAAATAAGAATTTTGTATTCTATAGCCTATGTTTTCAAGGGAGCCACCGTAATTGAATTCAACTAGCTTAATATATATTTTTTTCAGGGCTAATGACAGTTAAGTTCGGCCCCACTTGAATAGATTTCGTTTTACCGACCAACATGTCAAACTCAGATTTAGACTTTTATCATATCTACTTAATATAATAAGTATTAATTTTTTTTTAAAAATTTCAAAAGTCTAAATCAAACGTCAATTTAAAAAAACAGAGAACTATTTATACTTTTTTGGTGTGGATTAGTTGTGATGATATTAATTTAAAATTGGGCAAATTTTTAGCAGCGTGCCGAGAAGTCTTATTGAAATTATTGGCATAGTAACCAATTAGAATATCCAGAGTTGGTGATCATCTATAAATTGAGATCAATGAAATCACGATTAGCATAAGAGACATTCTAATTTAGTAGATATATTTTAGATATGTACACCAGTTTTTTAACGTAAGAGACATTCTACATAAAGGGCTTTCATATCATGACCATGTAAATAAAAATCCGTTAACTTAAATTTCAAATCCATTTACACACCAATTTACACACCAAGTAATTAATAATAGTATTATTGATTGACTACCATTATATATTAAATAAACAATAAAATAGTAATTTTTAAATATTTTAACCTATTGATTTTCCCATCACGTGGCTCATAAGAGGGGTAAAACATTTTCAATGAAATTCAATTCATTGAATTTCCCTCTATAAGTTAGAAGCACTCACGAAGCCATGCACATGCAATTAGAATTTGATATTAACATTTAGTTAATATTAAAGATTTAAGTCTTATACTAAAGAAGTTATGAAATATTCAAACCATATTTAATAAATTGAAGGTTGGGGTAAAGAGAGGATAATACATTTTTTTTGGGATAATTGAATGCGGCTTGAGGGAGCTAGACGAACTGAGCTAGACGAACTGAGCTAGACGAACTTCAAAATGACTTCTCATAGAATGAAGGCTAGGTATAAGTGTATGCCCTGTAACTACAGGTGCATAATAAATAATTATGTCCATCTAAGATGATGATCACCTAAAGCTATTTTCTTGTATTTCTTGCTTGCCCATATTAACATGGGAGCATGCTTCATTCTAACATTCTACATCAATTTTGTAGCATTAATGCTATTTTTCAATGAGAGTGCAATTGTATATTATGATGAGAATCAATGCCTTTGTTGGGAGTTTTCTTCTTCTTTTGCACTATTTTTCATTCTTCGCTGCCTCGTGCATCATTAGAATGGAAAGGCTGAGGAGTTTCAAAAATTGTAGTGGGATTCCCACCCCCTTCCTTGGAGATTTGATAGTTTTCCTCTCCAAAAGAGGACTGTTCCTATGGAATTTTCCTATCCACCACTGCAACTTGTTGAACTGAAGATTTGGCCTCTTCATTTAGAGATCCCTGTAGGGTTTCATGTGCACTTTGTGCCTATTATTTTACTTTATCCTTTGCCTGGGCTGAATCTTGTTGCACCAAATCTTTATCTATGTCAACCAGATACTCCTGTGAAGTTTCCTGGTCCTCAACTAGACTATCAATAGTGTAATGTTGAGGAGTAGCATCTCTCCACCATGTGGCAGGTTTAACTAATTTAAATTTGGGTGTGTTGGGGTAGGTTGTCATAGTGTGGCTAGTTTTGTAACATCTTTTGCACCAAAATGGTAACCCTTCATAATCCACTAGCTAGATCCAGCTATGACCTTTAACTTTTAAAATAATTTCTATTAGAAGGTCTTTTGAGGTATCTAATCCACTAGAATGTGAGAAAAATTTGTGTGCATAAAACCATAGTCATTATCTATAGCTAGAAAATTACCTAGTGAATCCCCAATAGCTTCGAAGCATGACTCAACCCAGAAATGAAGTGGTAAATTTGGTAGATGCACCCAAATAGGCTTAATAAAAAATGATTTTGTAGAGAGATTGAATGAGGGGTGCCATGGTTTTGTCAGAAGTGTTGTTCCCAAACCCCAAGGGAGTGGAGAATAGTGGTTCGGTCTTCAACATTGTCAAAAACCACAATAAAGAAGCCACTTACACAAGGGTAAATTTCTATTTTTTCCTTCAATTCAGGCTACCAAGTCTCAGTAGTCCATTGATGTAGATCTGGAAGGCTAAACCATAAATAAGTCCATTTTGTGCAAAGAACTTTTCATTTTCTACTATCTCTTTTCCTAAGGTAATTTCTAAGGGCTTACCAAATAATTTCATCACTCCTAGACAAAGCCTAGCCTGAGTACCTTAAGCCTTAGCATCCATATTTACCAAAGTCATGACACAAAGAGAAACATCAGGATCAGCCATGGATGTGGATTGGTGAGAATTAAGGGCGATTTTATTACCCTTCTTGGTAACTTTTGTCTATAAAATTTCTTTTGTGGATGCCCAAGTAGACAGTTTAAAATCATGGTTATGAGATTTGTCCTAGTTATAGACCCAATCCATTTGACCTAACGTGCCGACTATATATTTGTATCTAGATTAGGCTTCAAGAGAAACCGCTGAAGCTTGCATATGACAAGAGGCATCCATATGGGGGGATGCCTGTACAGTTGAAAAACAATAGAAAAATAAAATAGAAAATTGTAGTGAATGAAATAAATAAACAATCACACATAGATTGAGAACATAGAGGTTTTACAGTGGTTCGTCTTATAGATTGCATCCATTTTCTTGGAAAGTCTTCACGATTTCCAAAACAACTTTTTCACCAATTGGTCTTCATATTAACCCTCAGCCCCAACTCGGCTGAGCCTAGAGGCTTCAACCAGCCACACATACAATGGAGTCACCAAGCCATTATATAGACTTCCATACATGCAAAACCATGGGCTCAAAACCATGAGCTCCAAAACCATGGACCAATACAACTAGCACAAAACCATGTGCTAAAGACCACTAATGGTTAATCCACTAACTCTAACGCAAATGAAATTAATATTTGTCTTTCATCTTAATTTTGCTCTTTGGCTCGAGGAGGGTTTGAACCTTGGTGGTCACAATAACAACCTTGCTACTTAACCATCAACCATGCCTCTATCAACACTAATTGATATATTAGTTGTGGCTAATTAATGTTAAAATTAGCTATATATATATATATACTCTCTATTAGAGTAATTAAAAAATATATCTTAAGATTAATAAATTGATTTATAATAGATCATAAATTAAGCTAATATTAAGCTTATATAACAGTTTTATATCATTTTTAATATTAATCTTAATATTTAACTAAATATAACTTGTACAAGTTAAGTGTGATTAAGATTTAGTATGTTCTACTCAGATTCCCTATCTACAAGATCAAATGATGGCCATAATTTGTGGAATCCTAACTCTTACAAGAAAACTAGTCAATACAATCATAATAAGAATAATATTGCATAACAATATTAAATACCAAAATAGATAGAGTATAGTAATTTTTAAACATTAAAGTTTTAAAAATCTAATTATTTTTTCATATTTACAAATATAGAAGCATAAAATTAAAAAAATTATTTCTTGAACATATAATAATTATTAAAGACTTGGAAACTAATAATTAGTTAAAATTCCCTAACTATTAAAGAATTTAATAGAATCTAATACTAATTCATGTTAGAAGTGATGCAATATATTATTTGATTCTATTATCCAAGCTTGCTATAAATGATATATTTGATATTAAAGACTTTAATAGAATCTAATATTAATTCATGTTAGAAGTGATGCAATGTATTATTTTATTCCATTCTCCAAGCTTACTACAGGGAAAGGTCAGCAAATAAATAATATATTTGATATTAAAGACTTTAATAGAATCTAATACTAATTCATGTTAGAAGTGATGCAATATATTATTTTATTCCATTCTCCAAGCTTGCTACAGGTAAAGGTCAACAAATAAATGATATATTTGATATTAAAGTCTTTCATAGAATCTAATACTAATTCATGTTAGAAGTGATGCAATATATTATTTGATTCCATTCTCCAAGCTTGCTATAAATGATATATTTGATATTAAAGATTTTAATAGAATCTAATACTAATTCATGTTAGAAGTGATGTAATGTATTATTTTATTCCATTCTCCAAGCTTGCTACAGGTAAAGGTCAACAAATAAATAATATATTTGATATTAAAGATTTTAATAGAATCTAATACTAATTCATGTTAGAAGTGATGCAATATATTATTTTATTCCATTCTCCAATCTTGCTACATGTAAAGGTCAGCAAATAAATGATATATTTGATATTAGAGACTTTCATATAATCTAATACTAATTCATGTTAGAAGTGATGCAATATATTATTTGATTCCATTCTCCAAACTTACTATAAATGATATATTTGATATTAAAGACTTTAATAGAATCTAATACTAATTCATGTTAAAAGTGATACAATATATTATTTTATTCCATTCTCCAAACTTACTACAGGTAAAAGTCAGCAAATAAATGATATAATTAATATAAAATGAAATAAAAATAAAAACATTTGTAACCAGTTGAAAATTAAAAATGATTATTGAAAGAGATCAAATGTTCTTTTCGAAAAGGAAATGAAACGCCTATTAATTTTCCAATTTATAATGCCTCATTTTTTTGGCTGTTCCTTGATGAGAAAAAAAGAAACACTTCAATTTTTCTATACCTGGCGCCTACCTCCACTAGTTTTTGTATGCTTAATAAGAACAAAAACAAAAAAAATCTCAACTTCAATGCAATTTCTGACAGCTATGAACCAATCTAAAACAAAAATCATTCTTATTATTCCTCAGATGCCTTCGCAAATAGCAAAACAATGATGCAAAATAATGGTAATGCCTCCTTGCAGCTGAATGTTGGCGTTTCAATTTTATTTTCCATTCTATCTTAAGTGCCTAGTCTCCTCTCTTGGGCTTTTTTTTTTTTTTTCATTCTACAGGCCATACTTCTTTTTCTAGCGTCTGACATAGCTGGGACCACTATTATGTTAAAAAATTAACCTTTTCATCTTCGGTCCCGCGCCTTTAGACATACTAGAAGCCTGGTTGATTTTTGGTATAACTGTAGAACGCCTCTAGGCATAGTTAAAACTTATTTTAATGTTTAACTCCACTAAAATCAACCAGGGTTCTAGGTTAGTCATTGATTAAAATAATATCTGTCCACCCATCTGCATTGCCACATCGCCACCTCCAACCAATGATAACCACCTCATCTTTTCTTCCAAATACTTGGGAATCATTGATCTATATCTAATTGTACAGCACAGAGAGAATTTTTTGTCAGGACACCATGTTCCATGTTCTATGTCTTTGCTGCCACCTCATAATGTCTCTATCTGTAATAAAAATATTTGAAATACATCTATCTAAAACAAGTTTAGAGCTGTTTTTATTTATTTAATTTTATTCTAAAAAAGCTTAGAGTATTTTTAATTAGTTAAGAGTTATTTTATAGTTTTAGTTTTTTTTCCAAATATATGTTTTTTAATGTATATGGTGAGTTAGAAACTATTTTATTTACTTAATCATTCTAATGTTCGTAGTTTTTGAGTTTTTCTAATAATTTGGTTTTCTTATTTATCTTTTTTTTTTAAATGGAACAAAATCTATATTATTATGATAATATTTCAACTTACAATAGAATTCTAACATTGGCTATAAAACTATGTTGTAGGAATGTTGAAGGCTAATGGTGTCGAGTTGATGAGTAGTGTTGATGGTCTCTTTTATCAAGTATTTACCAACCAATTGTCACATTGGAGTGAAGTAATTTTGTCAGCAGGAAGCATAGGGAGTCCACAACTTCTCTTATTAAGTGGAATTGGTCCCTCAAAGAACTTAATGAATTGAACATCACTGTACTTTTAGATTTAAAATTAGTAGGGAAAGAGATTCAAGATCCACCACGTACACCATTCAATCTGGAATCCCTTGAACCACTTGAATTTGCTCAAGCACAAGTAGCGGGTATAGTAGACAATTCACAAGTAATCATTGAGGCTGTTAGCTTTTTTCAACAACAAAATGATGTGGACTATCAATATATAGGTGGTATTCTTAGCAAGGTGGCTTTTCCCTTATCAAGGGGTGAGCTTCGACTTAGAAGTAAAAATCCCCTCGATAACCCCATTGTAAGATATAACCACTTTTTTCGTCCTTATGATGTACAATAA
Source organism: Cunninghamia lanceolata (assembly GCA_027924645.1). NCBI lineage: Eukaryota > Viridiplantae > Streptophyta > Pinopsida > Cupressales > Cupressaceae > Cunninghamia > Cunninghamia lanceolata. Next base: position 3,347,217 of record BSBN01001332.1, read on the forward strand.
TGTATTCTTTCTATGAAGGTATTGTCAAATCCTACCATGACAACTTCTATTCGAGAATTTGCATTTAATGGTAGTGGAAACTCAAAAATGTTTCGATTCATAGGTTCAAAATTGCCAGAAAATCAACTAGACAACAATGCCTTGGAAAAGTATTGTAAAGATACAGTAGGTACATTTTGGCATTACCATGGAGGGTGTGAAGTTAATCTTGTGATTGACAAAATGTTTCATGTGAAAGGTGTTGATAGTCTAAGGGTCGTGGACAATTCAATTTTCAAGAATTGTCCTGGGACCAATCCACAAGCCACTACCATGATGCTTGGAAGGTATGTTTTTAATTTGTAGTTTATATTGTTTTTAAATAATATAGGATAATATATTAACTAATTTTTTTATGCAATATATATAGGTATATAGGAGCTCGTAGCCTCCAAGAGAGAATGAATATTTGTGAATATTAGACCATTTTAAATGTTCAATCAAATAAAATGTTTCACAATTATATGTATTTCATTTGAACAATCATCAAATGCAATGATATCATTTCTATTAACATATATTATAAGGCCCTAGATGCATATGACTCATTTTGTTGCTTGTTTTGAGTTTTCATATTGATAACATACTTGCGATGATGTTTTTATGTATTTCCATCAATGTGTATGGATAATGCATTTTGGAAATTCACATGTGTGGACTTTCATATGTTTGAACTTTGTAGTGTTTTCAACTTCACTATTTTAACTATTATATGTGATTATGAGTTGAGCATTGGGAGTATTTACTATACATTTTTTTATTTAAATCATGGTAGTGTTAGATGATTTTTAGTTAGATGTAGATATATTGATACCACCTTTTTGATATTATCTTGTTGGTTGGAATATATTGTTCTTTAGTTATCTGGTGTTTTGTAGATACATGTCTAAAGTTTTAAATGAGTTTTAAAGAATAGGTTTCCCCAATGATGATTAATTGGAGATAATTAACAAGTAAAAATGTTGTGTTCTTATTCCCATCTCATTACATCTTGAGTTATTAGATAAGTCTTGCCTAGTTCAATGCGATTGGATTTGAAGTACTCAATTCTAGATTCTTGAGTCTTCTAATAATCCATGAAACATTTTTATGTGTTTTATGTAGCTTTTTTTACTTGTGTGGTTAATTGCATTTAATCATTTTTTGTAAGGCTTTGAGTGCTTGCTTTATGTTAGTATTGGGTAAAGTTAATATTTTCTTGATGCCTCACAATGTATTAAGAATTGCTTGAGTGAAAAGAAATATATGCTATATCAAAAATTGGTATACATAATTATGTGAATATATTATCTATGTTTCTCTAATATTGCTTAATTATGAAAATAACTAAAATAGGAAAGCAATCATAAGAGGAAAGGTTACATTTGTAAAGTGAATGTTTCATGATATTACATTAGTCACTTTCCTTCAAAAACAAAATGCAAAAGTTCATTATTTGAAAATATCTTCTTTTGTGAAAAGGGGGATTTTTGGGTAAATAAGAAAAAAGCCTAGTTCACTAGAAAAAATCACTTATTACTTGTCTTAGTTGGCTCTTCTCTCCTTCATGCTAGATTTTCGATTTATTTCCAATGGTTTTTTCTTGAGATTTGGTGTGGTTGAATGACTGCATTGAAGGATTCTTGGAGATTGCTAATAGTGGTTGTGCAACATCAAGGATTCATATCCATTCATGTGAGCCTAGATTTAAGATAACTTCCTTTTAATTCTTAGATTTAGTGGTTTAAATCCATTTGCTTTGTCCATACCTGCCTTATGTGGATGTGTATGGAAACCATTATTTTAGCATTGATTGAGTATAGGAATTGTCAAATTGTGTGTTGAATAATTTAGTCATCCCAAGTTATAATTTTTAAAATTTTCCATTTCATTCTAAAACTATGTCCAAACAAATTTTGAAAATTTTATGTCATTGGAAAATATTGCTTTCTATGCCCTTGACTTCAAGAGGGTATTCTTAGAAATTAGAAATTTTAAGTTTTGAAATTTGGTGGGATTTGAGCTTCCCGACATTGAAATTTAAAATCTTAGAAGTTGGTTTGTGTTTATCAAAAATGAAAATTTAAATTCCAATCTTGGTTGTAAGTTGTATTTGTGAGAAAGTTGAACTCTAATGAAAATGGGATGTGGAATACTATGGGCATAGGTGTGCATGATAGGACCTTATTTTCCATGTCATGCCCATATTGAGTTCTTTGTTTATATGGCCTTAGGATACATGAAGACTCTATGTTTGAATGGAGGGTACACTCAGACCCATCCATTTGTAATGTAAACTATGATGTAACAAAAAAAAGTTAAAGAAAAAATAATAACCAAAACTAATGGGGATTCACATTTTTTACATTAATAAAGTTAACCTACAAGTTCACTTCCATAAGCCCATGCGAATATGCCATTTGATCATGAAGGACTTTAGTTCAATCCTTGAGATTGATGTGAATGTTGTTGAGGATTCCCATTAGATGGAGGCATACTCCTCATCCTCATGAATGCCTTGAGAAATTCATGATCACAATCCATCATGTTCCTATGATACTCTGTTCCTTCTTTTATGCATTGGATTGTGAATTTGATCAATGCTTGTAATTATAATTGTGTATGCATTGATTGGTGTGTTCTTTTCCAATATTATGTTGTTGCATCCTTGTATGTGTGTATTGGTGTTGTGTTATATTGATTGATATGGACATGTGTTGAACCAATTGTGTTTAGTATACATACTGAATGACTACCTAATCACTTGTTCTTGAGTGCTTCAAGATTTAACTGTGTGAGTTTTTCATCAACATTTCAGATCACACTCCATGATCTAGCATCAAGAAGAAGAGAGCCCAAGAAGAGAATTGGAAATGATAAATTTGTAGACCTCACCAGGATAAATAGAAACAGGGGGGAGATTGGCTCAAGAACCAAAACATTGAGGTCTGCAAGATTTTGATTTCTAATTCACTTCTTTGGCTCTCTTCTTCCTAATGATGAATCATGGAGTGTGATCCGAAACATTGATGAAAAACTCTCACACAGTTAAATCCTTAAGCACTCAAGAACAATAACATGGATGGTGGAAATCATATGTCTATTACCTAATCACTTGCCGTCTAGTATAGATGGGTGGGCCTAAGGGTTCCACATGGTTGGGGCCCACAGATCCATTGGATAATCTTGGAGACCCATGCAAAAATTGCTTGACCTTGTAGATATATCAAAATGTCACTTTGCATATTTTGATGAAAATCTAAACCCAGAATGATTGAGTCCTCCTATGAAATTTTGTAAACATGATTAAGGATACTTTTGTATTGGATTGCAATATGCATAGAAATATGGTTTGAGACCCATCATTTATTTTGGTATTGATGGATTTTGGAGTCAAATGTGCATGTCATTTTGTAGCAAATTTCTCTTATTTAGATAAGTTCTAGAAACATTATTAGAAACATAGTTTATATTTCTTGTGGAAATGAAACATGTGATTAGTATAGATGTGATTTATATATAATGTTTAATGGAATGAATATTGCAATTGTGGGATGAAATATTAAATATTCTAATTAATTGTTTCCTCGTGTATGCTTTGTCATTTCATTTGTATGTGTGGATCTAGGCTTGTATGTTGAATTAGACATTTGGTCGATATAGATAATGAAGTCCTTAGGAATTCTCATTTGACAAATGAAGAGATTGTACATGCTTAAGTACATGGCTCAAGGAATTTTTGACAACACAGAAGATGAGAAAATCATGCTCATTTAATTTGAAGCACATGGCCTTGGAGGAGTCTAGTAGTACTTGGGTTTGGATTTTGACATATGAAAATCTCTATTGTACTCATTTTAGGGCATTAATGGCATACCATGATGTGTAGGGGTAGATGAGAAACAAGGGCAATCTCAAAATTATCTGAAGGTAATTTACTTTATGAATACGTCTGAATCAAATTGTATCTCTTGAAGTAGGTTAGATATAACAAAATCAATACGACGATTCATATTACAAACCTTATAATGGTGGTATTGATCATTTGAAACATCACCATTGCTATCATCAAATTCTAGTGTTGCTTCCTTGAAAGCTTCCGGTGCTTCTTTGCAACAGGATATCAGTCTTCCTAGCATTGTTGATTGGGACACATTTCTACTTGACATGACTTGTCTGTTTGTAGAGTCCCACATTGCTGACATGGAAGAACACATTGAGGACATTAGTCTTCTCTTCGATGATAGTTTCAATGGAGATGCATCTCCATTGTCCACTTTTGATAGTCATGCTCTACATTTTCCTACACATAGTTTTGGATCGCCATCATCCTCATCTATTGCGCTTGCACTTGATTTGATTATGGCATCCTTCGGCATCAACATGGGGACACCTGAGCACTCTTCAAAGGCATCAACATGGGCACCATCATCCTTGAATCAGCTTCAGCATGATTCAAGATCATACATACATCTTCTCGCATGGGAAGATATCCTGCATCTTCAAGTGGTTTCTTTTCTTCCTAAGGGAAGGAACATTGTTCAACATTCTTGGATCTACATCTTCATCCTTTGTCAACTATTCAACATCACTGTAGTAGGACATGTATTATGGGGGGTCTCATAGACCTTCTATCATTTTCTCTCCTATGGGGGGAATCTTTTGGGAGGGCTTTCTAAGCCTTTCTTTCTTCTCTCTTTTGGAGGATAGTTTTTTCCCACTAGGTTTTCTATCTTTCTTTGTTTTTGAGAGATTTACATTATACATGGGTACCTCACTAGGCTAAATAGTCGGGCCCATTTTTTCATAAAACTCACCTAAGCTATACTTAAGGGGGGGTGTTGGTGTATAAACCTCTAATCATAGGTGTTTACACTAACTTAATAATAGTTAGGTGAATTATCCACATGTATTTTAATTTTGTCAAAGTTGTTAGTTGTTTTATAGAGGTGCTGACTTGCATCAACACCTCATACTATCATTATGGGTGGTTACTTGCCACCACAGAGTCCTATCCTCATTTGGTGGATAATCAGGTATCCACACTCGCCTATTTATACTTCTTCATTTGTGAATACATTGGGTCGATTTCATTCATTGTGTTGTGTTATTTGTGCTTGATTTTATCCGTGTCATTCAATGGTTCTAAAACTAGTTAAGTGTGATTAATTAAAAAATAAATAAATAAACTACTTAATAATAGTTTACAAACTTTTTATCGGTTTCTTATTTTTTCCAATCTTTTACTTCATGTTATTTTATGAATATTAATTACAATGAATTGTTTATATATTTGTATTTATTGTTCTTTGATGTCATTCACATTATTATATTTTATTAAATGATTTATTGGAACATTATAAAATATTAAGTTAGTCAATTTGATTCTTTATGTGATAAGTAAAATTGCCCATGATGATGATTTTGTTTGGATATAGATATGTAAAGTAGTATAGATATCTTAAATACAACATCTACCTAAAAACAAGTTATTTTATTTATTTAATAATATTGATGACATTAAAGAATGACATAAAGAATGGTATGTAGTGCATATAAATATTTAATATGAATGAATTTTCAATATTTATTTTCTATAAATAAACTAAAATAAATAATAAAAAAGTAAACAATGTAAATAAAATAAAATAACTTTTAAGTAAATAAAATAAAAGAGCCCTTTACTAAATAAAATAACTCAAGACTAATATCTATACTAATTTAGTAGATATATTTAAGATATCTACACTAGTCTTATTAAAGTTAGAGACATTCTACACTAGCATAAATGAGTTTCATATCATGACCATATAAAAAAACCTTTTAGCTTAAATTTCAAAGCCATTTACACTCTAAGTAATTAATAAAAGTAGTATTGATTACTGCCATTATACATTAAATAAATAATAAAATAATATTTCTATTGTATTTTTTTTAGTATATGCATTTTTCCAATAGAAAAAAATAAAATAGTTTATTTGAATATTTTAACCTATTGATTTTTCCATCATGCTGCCCATAGGAAGGATAAAACATTTTCAATGAAATTCAATTCATTTAGTCTCCCACTCTTAGGTAGAAGCACTTAGGACCCATGTACATGCAATTGTATTTCGATAAGTTAATATTAAAAGATTAAATCTTATATTAAAAGAAGTTGAGAAATATTGAATTAGTTTTAATAAAGTGAAAGTGATGGACACATACATACATAGACAAATAATTTTTTTTTTATGCATAAGAGAGATATTTATATTAAAGTATTGAAAACCATACAACTTAGCTCTGCCAAATGACAAAGTTCTTTCCTTGCCTTCCTCTCAACTAGATTTCTAAAGCTTTTCCAAAAGTGACCACGCAGGTTCTATAGAGCCATCAAAATTGCCATGCAGGACATATTGGCAGTAGACTGTAAACTAAGAATAGGTAAACAAAGTCCAATACTACCCAATGACATAGAGAAATGGAAAGGCAGCCAAAAAGACTATTAACACTTTAGGACAGAGAAATCATGCCCTTACCCTAAACCTTGCTACAATAGATAGTCATAGAATTCGGGAATCCATGAGAAGTCCACTGTGGCCTTAAATTGGAATAGTTTCCTCAGAAAGGCCCAGCCTTTCCTCACCCTTTCCCTGTGCTCTTGCAGTGCCTCTCCTTTCAGATCTAGTAGAAAGGGGTAATATGAGATGACCCCCTCATCCCTGTCCACCTTCTCCAAATCCTTTGGCTGCAGAATTCCTACTTCGTAAACTGCCTTTGCCAACACATACTCAAGGCCCTCGAGCAGATGTTTTTTCAAGGCCATTCAAGCTGCAGTACTGACCAATGCCTTATCCACGCCTATATCAAGTGACGAAGCCACAAAACGGGAAGGGATGTCGGGGTCTACCCTGTATCGCTCTCCATCCAGACACATAAATTTTAATTATATCTATTTTAATTTTAATTTATTTTAGAACTATTTTATTTACTACAAACATAGAGACATAAATTTTATTATATCTACATTTTTTTAAAAGGTGATGGACACTGGACTATATTAAAGTATCAAAATTAACATTACATATATTAATATAAACCAAGAATATATCATCTGGTTCAAAATTATCATTATATAAGTTCATATAAACCAGAAATAACTCATCTAGTAATTAAAACATAGCCAAAAAATAAGAAAACTATATGAAAAATGGTTGTGTAAAGACAAAAAAAACAAAACATCCACACTGAGTCACCACCTAGCTGCCACTCATCTCCACCAAACCTGCAACCCCACTCGCCTTGACCCCATTATCACCCTCCATAGTTTGCTCTAGCTCAACCTCAGTGTTGGAGTCTACCTCCATGGCATCTGGATCCCTTGGTAAGTGAGGGGCCATATCCGCAATGTGCAAATGCAGGAAGTGTATTGCACTGAGAAGGCATGGCCTCTAAGAGCCCTCTCCAATTCGTTAATGCACCTGTAACCCTAGCCTCTTTTCATGTTCCTGTAGAGGCATTCCATGGCCCTAGAAGAGTGAAGGCGGTGGATAGAAGAGGCCACCAACCCACACATCTCTGACCATTATATCATAGCTTTGAAGGGCACTGTTCCAGTGATCCACACTGAAGAGCTACTTGTTCACAATTCCCATGGCTATGGGTAACACATACTTGGCGTCCAGGGTAATATCCAACAAATTGGACAAAAAAATTGATATGACATCTAACCACCTCACCTTTGTTTTAGGCTAACCATCTAACCACCTATGGTTGTAGATGTGTCTAACCACAAACTGAGTAAGCATACAATTGATCTTGAAGATTTAACTCAAGTCAAGGATAGTCATGGAGCCCCTAATAACCGGCTCCCAATTAAAGGGTTGGAAATAAAAACTAAAGTTGGCCACTTCTCCATCCATTATACCTACAAACCTGCACACAAAAACCAAACTAGGGACTCGTAGGAGTGCATTTTTAGAGGGATAGAGAATGGGCAAAGCAAGATGGAAAAAAGTGTGAAATCCAAATAACATAGCTCCTGTAATATAAACCTAGTAGAGTGAGTAGGCAATAAATTCGCATAGAGGCAAAATAAAAACTGCCTCATACCAGCGATCTTAGAGGATCCACAAGTCCAACTTTGCATTAAAGATGCTGTCATCTTCGAGCTTATGCAAGGAGGATGATAATGGCATAATTACCCTCTAGATGGGAAAGGAAAAGCATAGGGGACTAGAGCACATGAAGTCTGAATTGAATGTTGTAGATAAAATAATGGGAAGAAAACCCTCCCCAGGATACATAAGGGCCTTTGGGATATGAAGAGGTACATGCAAACAATAGGAGGAAGTGAGAAGGTACATGTAAGCAATAGGTAGATACTGAGGCAGATACATATTCATCAACTTTGCTGTGAAATGTCTAGATGTGAGTGCCTCCTTGCATTTGGTAGGGTAGGTGGCATCTATAGCCCCCCATAAGGAATATGTCACCACTCAAACATGATGCAAGGCCCTTTGATTATCTATCATCCCACTAAGTACACCATGTGGTGAGTATAAGACTGCCGACTTTCACAGGCCTAAAACCTACTGACTTAGAGGCCAGGTTTCACTGACTTCTCCAAGAGGTGTTAGAAGAGTGAGGAGTAAAAATTAAGTCTCATTAAGGGTCCCATCCCCCCACCACCCCCCAACCGTCTCCCCACCAATTGTTTAGGCAGGCCACCCAAACTAGCACTGATCTCATCTTGAAGATAAAGAAAACTCTCCACACTTACTCGCTCATATCCTAGTCCAAATAACAACATCTTTGTCAATTAGAGATTTCAACATCCCCAACTCCAAAGGAGACAATTGGTCAAAAACACATTCCTACTCCTGTTGATCAATCACCAAGTTTGCTAAGCAATCAGCCACCATATTGCCATCTCGATAATAATGGGATATTTGGTAGGAGTCAAACAACTCCAACATCATTCATGCTTGCTCCAAGAAATATATAATGAACTAGTTCTCTACCCTCCTATTCTGCAAGGCTGAAATAATGATCTTTGAATCTGCTTCTATCCAAATGTTTTTAAAACCTTTACCCAAAGCCAATTGGAGGCCATGAACAGTGCCAAAACCTCCGCGATATTGTTTGTCGCCTCTGACAATTTTGCCACTTTAGCTGCTAACATAATGCCTCCCTTGCTCCTTATTATGCACCTAATGTCAGAGGGCCCTAGATTTCCCCGACATGCACCATCAAAGTTAATCCCGATGAAGGGATGAGTTGGTGCTAGCCATCTAATACATGCTTTGTCAATTTTATGTGACAATGCTTGTGAGTGGGCCCTACCAATCTTTCCATCCAAAGATTTCCAAGTCCTGACCATCAATCAATCCCAATTGGTTCACCTTGCATCTTTAGATTGGTATCTTCTAAGCTTTGTAGAAATGATTTTTGAGATGGAGACTTCTAGATCATAACATAGCTCCTCTAGGGATTTTTACTTATCTCTAAAAATCCTATGATTTCTTTCTTTTCATAAAGTCTAGATCAACAAGGAAGGGCTGACTATCCATAAATGCTAAAAGGTTGCTTCTTGGTGCATCTGAGGCCATCCTTTGAACATCTATAGCAAAGTATTTAGGAGGGGTGAGCCCAATTAAGCTGTCTCATAAGTCATTTCCAACAATCTTGACTATACCTACACTGAATAAATAGGTGGTCCAAGGATTTGTTCACTCCATTACATAGGACAAACTTAAAAGAAGTCCCCAATGCTAGCTTTTCTATCCTATCCCCTATGAGGATCTTTTTCTGAAGGGCTAGCCAAGTAAATGTACTAGCTTTGGGGAGGATTGGATCTACCTAGCACAAATGCGTGGGCCACTCCACATTATTTCCTAAAGAGAGAAACTTGTATCCTTGGGAAGCTTTGTAACTACCTAAACCACCCCCATTCTAGGTCAATTCATCATCTTTGGAGTTGTAGAAGACAACTCTTTTCTCCAGAATATCCCTCAGCAGTAACTTTGGTTAACTAGGAAGTTGCATTTATCAAATTTTCTCCAAGTGGCTTTAGACTGGCATCTAGATCTGTCAATGATGAAATAGTTCACAACCTTGTTGCCCCAGAAACATTTGAGGTAGACTTCAGCCTCCCGCAAATCCCCTCTAGAGGCTAACATTGGCCACCCATTCCAAGAGTCTTCCAAAATGACACCTTCCTACCATTAAAAACTATCCATGTTAACTTTGGTAAAATCACCTCTCTACTTTTGATGATAATATTCTAAACCAACAAACCTTTTGGCAAATCTGCTACTGTAAAAATTCTAGTAAGATCTTGGTTGTTTAGGTATTTCTTCTGCATGATCTTTACCCATTTTGTGTGTAGGCTCTTGTACATCTTCCAATCCATTTTTGCAGCTAGCACCATATTTTGAAGCTCCTTCCAATATACCGACTCCCCCTTGGGATTTTGGTTTACACACCTTTTCCCATGAAATCAAGTGAATTTTTTAGCATCCATTATCCCTTGCCACAAGAACTTTCTACATAGTTTCCCTATCTCCTCCAAAATGCCTTTCGAGACCTGCAAAGTAGACATCATATAGATGGGAACAACTGTTAGAACACCCTTGACGAGGGTTATCCTATCTTCCAGGGATAACCACTTCCCTTTCCAAGCACTGATCTTGTTACTTCAATTTTCAACCACCCCACTCCAAAGGGCTTTCGTGTGGTGGGCATTGAACAAGGAGAATCCTGGATATCTGGCAGGAAGAGTATTGACTTTAAACTTGAAAACTTCTGCAAGTCTTTTCTTCTTATCCTCTCTAATGTTAAAGAGAAACATTTTTTTATTTTGTCTCATTGATACTTAGAGTAGATACTTCACAATAGGAATTGAGGACCTCCTTGATAGCTAAATCTTCCCTCATGCTGGCTCTCCCGAAAAGGATGGTGTCATCTACAAACAAAGCGTGGGTTAGGGGCTTGCTCACTAGTTTCATTTTGATGCCCTTCCATCTTCTAGCTACCCTTGCTTCTTTAATTAACCAGGTGAGGGCTTCTATCATTAAAATGAAGAGGTAGGGGGATAAGGGGTCCCCTTTCCTCAACCCTTTGGACATCTCGAATGGAGAGGACTCTAATCCATTGATTAGCACTAAGCAACTAGAGCCTATCACATAGGAGGAGATCCACTTAATCCAGTGATAAGAGAAACCCAAATGGTTGAGAAAATGGAATTAAAAATCCTAATTCACTCTTTCATAAGCTTTGGTCATGTCCAATTTCAACAACATGCTTGACTTCCTTTCCAGTTTAATGAAATGGAGGATTTCATGAGTCAACACTGCACCTTCTGATGTCTCTCTCCATAGAACAAAACTCCCTTGTGTTGTGATGTTCACAACATGCCCCATTATGCTCCTTAGCAAAATGGGGACCCCTGCTGATGTCTTGCTTTTTGCTTCTGCTTGTGTTTTTTCTGCTTCCTGGCGGTCTGGTAAAAATGAAGGTCAGGTGCATCATCATCATGATATATGATAAGGTAGGTCATCATCATGAGGTCTGTTTGTCAAAGTTCATATTTTGTTTCTGTGACCTCATATTTTAAAAGAGCTTGAAATTCCATGCAGGTTTGCCTTTTACTTCACTTGAAAATTCGTCCATATGTGGAAGTTATGCACGGTCAAAGTCTTGGTCAAACCTGATATTCGCAGGAGGATCATCATATTCTTATATCCTAAGTCATGTTGACAGGATCATCATGATCTTGGTCTATCACCCGCTAAAAATCATGCAGTCACAATATCCGGACGTCAATTTTAGGTGGTAGTTCCCTTTACCCGTCAAAAGGCCTTGTGCGCTTTATGCAGCATCATGATTTTCTTAGGAGCGTCATATTTTATAAACTTGGTTTTGCTGTATGAGGACATCATCATCATATTTGAAACGCACCCCCCCGACAATATCCTAAGGTTCAAATATCATGATGACATCGGCTTTAAGTCAAGGTAAGTTCCCCCCGTCGAGCGGTCTTTGTATCGCGAGCATCATCATGATATCTTTACATCGCCTAAAATTATAATATCAGGATGATAATGTAAGATCACCCTGACTTAGAAAAATCATCATCGGCATATTTACATGCGCATGCTATAAACCTATCGGAGCGTCATCATCATGATATTTGCTAAAGTTTGAAATATGATGATGACAACTTCATATCCTCCTGGTCTCCTTTTGCAACATCATGATCATCATCCTGATCTTTCACGAGGGTCATTCACTGAAATTCGCTAAGTGATGAGGGCATCATCATCATAATTCGATAAAGACGATCATCATGTTCTTATCCTCCTGATCGCCCTTTTTGTAATATCGGCATGATCACCCTATCTATTCGGAAGAGGTCGATATTGCATTTCTCAACAGCATCATCATATTTTACAATATCACCCTGGCGCAAATATCATGATGACCTCAACTCATCCTTGTGCTTCGAAGACGAAATATCATGATGATGTCATCATGATAATTCGATGAGGAGGGTCATCATTATATTTTTTATCCTGTTGTCAAGATCATCATGATCTTGTTTGTCCACCTGATATTTCGTGAAGTCCTCCTGCCGATGAAATACAACCTTTTGCAAGTATCCTGATGATCATCATCATCACATTTTCCCTTCGGCAGGATTTTTCCCAAACATGATCCGGTTGGCGAAATATCATGATGACGTCATGTTTTAAGTTTAACAAGGGACCCGAACATGATGATGACGTCATCCCGATCTGATAAACGAAGAAGCAAATATCCTGATGATCATCATCATCATTTTTTCTTTCAACAGGATATTTTCCAAAACACGATCTGATTCACGAAATATGATGATGATGTCTTATTCTATGTTCGACAAAAGCAAATATGATGATGATCATCATCATCTTGATCTTTCAAGAGGGTTACCTTGGCCGCGAAGGGGTCATATTCACTTCATCATCCTGATCATGCTCCTTAGGTGACCCGATATCATAATTATCCCCCTGATCTTAACCGGGTATGACGGTGACGTCATCCTTAGCATTTCAATGAAGCCCGAATATCATGATGACATCACCATCATCTTCCTTTCCTCAACAGCAGGATTATCTTCATATCCTCCTATTATCCTTCATGATGATGATGATGATGATGTTGTTCTTTTCTCCAATATGCAGAAGCGAAATATCATGATGATGAAGTATGTCGGCTAACATGTTTTTTTTTTTTGACGCACCGACAGGGATAGTCATGCCGATCGGCGAGAAATGAAGCAGTGGAGTTTTAAAGTGTTTTTTTTGGCACCTCTGGCATTTTTCAGTCAGCGATGGTTGACCCGATGAAGTTTAAGCAGTCTGAGCGCATTTTGGACGCGTTTTTGAGTGCATTCTGATCCGATTTTCTCAATCTTGCGCTGTCACCTGGATTTAAACGCTTATTTTAATTTCATGCTATTTTTTGTGATAAATGTGAAACTTATTGCTTGTCTTGTCTTGCAGGCTTGCAGTTGAGGAAGCAGCTGGAAGGTCAACACAGCGACCTCATGGAGGCAGAAGATCTGATCTCAGGAGCAAGAAGATAAGGATGAAATGTGAAAAGTCAAAGCCATTCAAGTGAGGAGAAAGGTTGCAGCTGAAGGTATTACTGCAACAGACAAACAGAAGTTATTGCCCAGCTGCTGGAACTTCTCAGAAGGGGCAATATTTCGCCCAGATTTGACAACTGCTCAGAGATATTTTGAAGAGCTGGTTCACCTGTGTTTATTACTGTAACCAGGGGTTTGAACCAGGGGTTTAGTTAGGTTTTTGCTGTAGTGAGGACAATCAAAATGTCTTTATATTGTGCCTCTCTACACTGTAATACTTTACAACAGGGGCTACACACAGGGATTTTAGGATTTTGCCAGAATTGTAGAGTCTTTCTGGGCATAGTTTAGAGTAGAAGAAGGAGGTCGCCTGTTTGTCTGCAGTAAGGTGCGCATGGAATGTCTGGCTGCCTTACTGTATCTGTAAAGCTTGTAAGTTCTCTGTAGTATGATCAATGAAACTAAGAGTCATTCTTACATTGTAAATCATGTATGGCTATTCGTTTCTAATACAATAGAATCTAGAGTTCTGCATCTATCTTCTGAGTGTTCTCCTGCTCTTCTTTGTGTTTTGAAATATCTTCTTTGAGAGCTTGCAATTTTAAATGTATGTTTGTGAAAATGCTCAGAACTTACATTTAGGGTTTTTACTGTGGATTTGATCAAACTACTGTGGTATTTACATAGTGCATAACAGAAACACTTAGATCCTTCGGTAGATTAAGTGAGGTATAGTTTAGATCTTTCTAACTTTTCCCAACCCATCTAAAATATTTAGCTGAAAATGTAGAAATCCAAAGGAAATTGTCTCAAATTTGAAGAAGCATGCATAACAGAGCTATAAATAGACAGTTTTCATAAACAGATAAAGAAGAAAGCTGCAAAAAAATCCAAGAAAACCATCTGAAATTTGCAGCCCAGTAACACTTGTATGCAAATGAACATAATACTTGTTGAAATCTATGACCTCTTTGCATATTCTTAGTCCAGTAAACCACAAAATAAACCTAAACTACGTAAGGCCCCTTGAACATTACAGCTTCACATTGACCAACTGAACTTGACCAACCGAACCATTGTAGACTTGGGACTAGTTGAATCACCAAATGATTCCTTCTTGTCTTTCAAGTATAGTTTCAGTTCATTATATGTGAATTTTAACTTATTGTTATGATTGCATCAAAACAGTCATCAACAATTTTCTGGTGCTAGAAGGAGGGCTTTCTGAGTTAGGTTTCATTTCAAACTGGCTAACGACAGTAACAGAGTGACTAGGTCTAGGTCCAGTTCAGGAGATATCTTTGTGCAACTACCTGATACAAGGCGAGGTAAAAGCCCTTTAATTTGGAATCCAAAGATATCGCAAGCATGAAGTTCATCTGGAACGCCTCCTGGGTCACCTTTTAACATCCGTAGTATTGTAAGTCCTGATAGATCACTGTTCAGATCTTTAAATCTTGGATCAGGCACTCCTGGAGGTCTCAATCCTCCTCTAAATCCTAATCCACCAATCAATCCAGGTATTTCTGCAAGTTCAAGTCAAGCTCAAACACCTGCAATGGCTTATTTCGATGTCAATTCTCCCATATTCTTCAATGATTATCATGACATGCCAAAAAATCCGGAAAAGATATGTCCCAAATACCAGTTGCATCAAGACCCAGAAGATCATATTAGAATATTTAAGGAAGCATGTTTTAGGGATATGTTAGAGCACGAGGATGTTGTGTGTAGATTGTTTCCTTACACCTTTAATGAGCAGGCCTCTAGCTGGTACGTAAACTTACCCAATGGTTACATTTCTTCCTGGGCACTTATGGAAGAAGCATTTCTGTCAAGATTTAGAGGACCCATTGACCCTTGTGCTTTGTATCATAAGTTGGCTGCTATAAAACGAGGTGAGGGAGAGCTAATTGATAATTTCAATGACAGATTTCAAAAGGCCTATTCTAGGCTAGTTGCCCCTTATACCATAGATGATGCTCCCTTGTTGGCTATGTACTATGCTGCCTTGGATCCTTTAACTGCCATGTTTGTCAAAAGAAAACCTGACATAGATTCAATATCCAAAGCCTATAAAGAGGCAGCCTCAGTGAACCAAGAAATGAGACATACAACTTACAGTCCATTTGGAGGAAACTTTGGGGTGCAGAATCAAGCACACCCATGGAATGGAGTCCCTGTGCAGCATGCTCCACTAATAAATCCGGTTCCTTCTTACACACCTGTGTATAATCCTACTCCAATCCAGGCTATAACTCCTTACACGGCTAGTACTTCCAATAACAGTCGAAATAATGGTCAGCCTTTCTTCCAACTTCCTAGGGATGTAACTGTGGCAAAAGCACAAGAGGATAGGGAAGAAATCAAGGAGAATACTGCACATTTGAAGAGATTAACAACCGAAGTGACACAGCTAAGAAATGAGAATCTCTATGGAAGAAGCAACCAAAACTACAATCCACATCAAAATCACAACCAAGGCCAAAATCAGAATTATAGTCTCAACCAAAATCAGCAGTACAATCAGAACCAAAACTACAATCAGCATCAAGGCCCCAGTCAGGGGCAACCAATGCAAAATAGGGGGCCAGTGATAGATAATAGGACCTGGGGCAATAATAACAAAAATCAAAATCAACCTAGGCCACCCAAGACATGGAACACTGGGCCCAACAACGGTACTCTGGCTTCTCCTTTTGAGAATACAGATAATCATGGTGCAAAACAAATAACTAACATACAAATGGCCAATACAGCACCCAAAAATTGGTGCAGATTTCACAATACCAATACCCATGTTGAGCACGACTGTCCACAGCTCCACTTGGCAGCTAGTATTTTTAACGTAGACGTACAGCCTCCTACCTCTGAATTTCTCATTCCTAAGGGTAATGAGGTAGTACCCTCAGAATATGACACAGCATTAGTCTTAGAAACGATTACCTTCGCAACTGCAGAAGAGAAAGAGGATGAATTGCTAGAGGATGAACCATACTGTTGTGAAAGTCTTTATCCTGAATCAGCCTTTGTGTTAAATGCTTCTCAGTTTCCTTTTGAATCTGAAAACGAGATATTAAATGAAACAGAGGAGGTGCAGGCCTTTCAACAGACAAATAAAAGCCACACCTACAACTTGAGGAACAACCCTAGGCCGGGAGGACCTTTCACCACTTCCACTCCCCCGAATAACATCAATACACCCCCAGATCAGAATGCTAGCAACAATCCTGCCATACTTAAAGCTAGTCAGCACACAAATAACGGAACAGCAGTGCAAAAGGATCAAACAAGTAAGACAGAAACAATAGAGACAACAAGACTAATGAATTACTTATCAGAGGAAATAAAGAAAATGAAGGTCAGCATACCTCTAAATGAATTATTGAAGACCCCAGGGATCAGAAATGCTTTTTGAAAATCCCTGGATACATCCATGACAAACATGGTGTCTGCTGATATAACTGTTCCTAGTAGTGATTCACCACCTAAGGAGAAAGGTAATAAAGTTGAGCAGCCTTCCAATACAAATGTGGTAATACATACGGATAAGAGGGATACTCAACCTTTCTTGTTAACTGTTAGGTTGTGTGGGAAGAATATACACAATTGCATTGTAGATTCTGGTGCTTCAGCCAATGTAATGCCCTTAGGAATATGTAAAACTCTCGGGCTGACTCCCACCAAATCTGCCAAGGTTGTCACGCAATTAGATAAAACCGAGGTTAGCGTGATAGGAGAACTCATGAACATACAAGTGCAATTAGCTTCAGACCCTAGGATAAGCCAAATTATTGACATTCAAGTAGTGAATATACCCGTAAATTATGGAATGTTGCTAAGTAGGGATTGGTCCAAGACATTAAACAGATATATGGCTACTGACTTTTCACACATGTGGTTAACGTGGAGAGGTATCCCAAACCAGATCAGAATAGAGGCAGAGCCCAGAATGAGACATATGATAACAGAGTATAATCGAACTAATGAAATATTATATGCTGCTGTTGAACCAGGTGTCTATAGAATTACCAACAATGGGATGCAGATTGAAGAGATCATGATGTTAAACATTAGAAAGAAGTGTGTCAGCAATAGAACGGCACTATTCATTGAGTCTGACGGAAATTATTCAGATGAGGAAAACAATGCAATAGACAAATTTGGTCATGCCATTAGACAAGAGGTGGAAGAGTGCGTTACACACAATCTCCCAGTCCAATGTAAGTTATATAAAAATAGGTGTAGAGTCCATGGTAGGCAACATTCTGAGGAGAATTGTGAAATATGCAAAGACATCATTAAATATGAATACAAGAAGTGCATAGGGAAGGTAGAGTCACAAGAGAAAAATGAGCATCCTGATCCAACACAGAGATATGTTCAGGATAATATAGATGCCCTGACCCCAGATTTAGGAAAAGAAATAGAGGACAAGGGTAGTCATCTTTCTGAGCTGCAAACTACAAACACACATATGCAAGATAACCAAACGGAAAAACCCATGAATAAACAAGACAACACCCCACAGGCAATAAAAGAGACAAAGTATGCCAAGGTAAAAGATCAAAAAAGTAAGGATGGCATGTGGATGTTAAAATGTGATGGGTCCAAATCAAAACAGGGCGCAGGTGCAGGTATTGAACTCATAGATCCTCAAGGTAAATCTCATTTGGCAGCATATAGATTACAATTTTCCTGCACTAACAATATTGCTGAATATGAGGCCCTAATTTTAGGACTTGTCATGGCCATCAAGAAAGGGGTAAAAGCCATCAGAGTATTTTTAGACTCTGAATTAGTAGTCAGACAAGTGAGGAAACTATATGCCTGCAATTATAAGAAGATGATTAGTTACAGACATAGAGTATGGAATTTAATGGATTCGTTTGATGCTGTTAACATAGAGCACATTCCTAGAGAGCTAAACCATAGGCCAGATGCGTTACCAGTTGCTGCTAGTACATTAGAACCATTGACACTGTCAGGATTAAGACGATTTGCTGTTGAGCTAGTTAACGTGCCCAGTATACCAGACAACGTTACACACTTTCAGTATTTGGAGAGGATCAGCAAATTATTGATTTTCTGACTTGTAATGAGGCATTTGAGGCCCAAATTATTGATGAACAAGAAAGGCCTGAAGTAACATGGGACGAAGAAGATATGATCAACTTAAAGAGCAACTTCTTGCCAAAAGGAGTAATTGAATTAGAACACATCTTTGACTTCGACGGAATAATAAGACAGAAAGACTTACCCAAAACAGAAGGGGGTAAGTGTGATTTACATAACTTAGGGACTGAGCTAAATCCGCAAAATGTACTAATTGGGAAGGCTTGCTCTGAGAAAATCAGAAAAGAGGTTCTGGATGTTCTGAAAGAATATAAACATGTCATAGCATGGACTTATGAAGACTTGAAAACATTTGATGAGTCCATCATAACTCACGTCATACCTTTAAGAAAAGAAGTCAAACCATTTAGGCAGAAACAGAGGCCTGTAAACGCCATTCTAGAG
The DNA here is from genome assembly GCA_027924645.1 of Cunninghamia lanceolata. NCBI lineage: Eukaryota > Viridiplantae > Streptophyta > Pinopsida > Cupressales > Cupressaceae > Cunninghamia > Cunninghamia lanceolata. The sequence continues at coordinate 3,366,367 of BSBN01001332.1, forward strand.
CCTTTAATCTTTGAGGAAGTTAAAAAACTACTGTCCGCTGGAATAATTTTTCCAGTCAGACATTCTGTCTGGGTAGCTAACTTAGTACCAGTGAGGAAGAAAAACGGAGACATCAGGTTGTGCGTAGACTTTAGAAATTTAAACAAGGCATCTGAAAAAGATAATTATCCTTTGCCCCCAATAGACGAAGTACTGCAAGCAGTAAATGGCGCAAAGATGATGTCTTTTTTAGATGGTTTTTCAGGTTATAACCAGGTTTTAATTGACAGAGAGGATAGACTAAAAACCACCTTCACTTGCAAATGGGGAAATTATGCGTATAGAAGAATGCCTTTTGGTCTGATTAATGCAGGTGCCACTTTTCAGAGGGCCATGGACGTTGCATTCCGTGGATTATCAGGTAAATGCATTGTTGTGTATATGGATGATTTGACTGTGTATTCCAAGGATGCATCCACCCATGCTGAGGACCTCAGAAAAGTACTCCAGCGATGTGAAAGGTATGGGATTTCCCTTAATCCTAAGAAATGTATATTTGGCGTAACTGAAGGTAAATTATTAGGCCATGTCATTTCTGAAAATAGAATTTCAATTGATCCAGATAGAATAGAATCCATAAAAAATTTGCAAATACCAAACAGTAGGAAAGAATTGAAATCATTTTTTGGTAAAATTAACTTTGTTCGGAAGTTTATAACAGGTTTTGCAGAGATTGTGCAGCCGTTGAATGCCATGTTAAAGAAAGATGCATAGATGGAATGGACGCCAGTGGCCAAAGCCGCATTTGAAGATATCAAGGAGGCAATTTCTAATGCCCCTGTATTGGCAAGTCCAGACTACACATGCCCGTTTTACATCTACTCCTTTGCATCTTCTCATTCTGTCGCTGCTGCCTTGACACAGAAGGGTGAAAATAATGAAGAGAGGCCCATAGCATTTATGAGTGCGCCTCTGAAGGATGCACAGCTGAAGTATCTAGATATCGAAAGACAGGCATTCGCATTAGTGAAGGCTGTGAAAAAATTTAGACACTACATTCTGCGCAGCCAGATTAAAGCCATAGTACCAGACGCAGCAGTAAAAATGTTGCTGATGCAAAACGAGCCTGGAGAAAAAAGAGCCAAATGGATCACCACGCTGCAAGAATTCGACATGGAGATCATTCCTGCAAAGCTGGTCAGAGGACAGGCGCTGGTGCAGACAATAGCAAACATGGATCCAAATATGATAAAACAGCAATATGTATTGAATTCCCAAGATGCATCAGGCTGGTACGATGATTTAAGCACCTTCCTGATAGCTGGAAAGTACCCAAGCAAGATGAAGGCTTCTCAGAGGAGAGCTTTGAAGATTAAGGCACAGCATTATATGGTGCAAGGAGGTCTTCTATTCAGGAAGAACCATGATGGAATTTATCTGAGATGCATAAACAGAACTGAAGCTGATAAAGTGTTGACAGAACTACATGATAAGTACGGAACCGGCCATGGTTCCCATTTAGCTACAGCACACAAAATACTGAGAGCGGGCTATTACTGGCCCACTATATTCAAAGATACTAAGAGTCACATCAGAAGCTGCCACACCTGTCAGACTGCAGCAGACAAAGGAAGAAATCTGGCCAATCCACTGCAGCCTGTGATCGAGTCCAGACCGTTTGCACAATGGGGCTTGGATTTTATCGGAGTCATCAATCCCCCATCTTCTGCAGGACACAAGTTTATATTGACGGTAACGGACTATTGTACAAGGTGGACTGAGGCCACCTGCTGCAAGTTTTCCACAACTGAGGTAGTTATCAAGTTCCTTGAAGAAAACATTATCACCAGGTTTGGAACGCCCTATTCATTGGTATGTGATAACGGCCCTGCTTTCTCTTCTTTAAAATTTTCTAAATGGGCATTTGAATATGGGATCATTCTAAGGTTTTCTTCAAATTATTACCCTCAAGGTAATGGACTGGCTGAATCAACAAACAAAATTTTATTAGACATTATCAAGAGGCTAATTGCCAAAAGTCCTAGAGAGTGGAATACCCTATTAAGATATGCACTATGGGTAGACAGGACCAAGTTCAAAACAGCTTTAGGTAGCACACCTTATCACTTAGTTTATGGGACTGATCCCATACTTCCGGTTAATCTGAGAATACCAACCTGGAAGTTTGCCAATGAATATCTAGGCTTTGATAACCATAGGGAAGCCAGAATAGTGCAAATGTTACAACTAGAGGAGAAAAGAGGTCAAGCCCTCGAGAAGTTTGCCAAACACCAAGCGGTTGTTAAGAGGTGGTTTGACAAAAGGGCAAGAGTCAAGACATTTAGGATATCAGACTTAGTGTTGTGCTAGGACAAAGCACATGAAAAGAAAGGAAGCCATGAAAAATTCGATAAATTATGGCTGGGTCCATTACAAGTCTCAGAAATAATAGGAGATAACACCTTTAGACTTAAGACCTTGACTGGAGAAGATGTGCCATTACCAGTTAATGGCCAGCATTTGAAACACTACTTCCAGGCTTGAAGGTCAGGATGAGGCAGTCCTTTCTTTCTTAATGTAAAATACTGTAGATAATGTACAGTTCTGCTTTTGCTGTTTTCTTCTTGGGTTGGTTGTTTGTATAGCTTGTCTTCTTTTTGTTTCTTTCTGTTTGTACAGTTTTTTCTGTTGTTGTGTTGTTTGTACAGCCTGTTTGTTTGGTTTGTTTGTTGTCTCCTCAGCAGGGATCTTTATTTTACTGTAGAGTATTAAGGAGCAGAACTAGCAACCATTCAAAACAGTATATAATTTAGGATATTCAGGTTAACCATTTGCAATTTACACATAACTTGTCACTGTCATGAATGTAGAGAGTTGTTCATCTTCTGAAGTTTCGTATTCAATAAATGTGATTGAGAATTCGAAGCAGGTTTCTCACGATGACACACCTAAAATCCTTGGGTTTGTTGAACCTACCAGTGTAGATATTAAGTGAAAAATCAGAGGTCACCCTTGCTACCATTACAATTCTCAGCTTAATTTCAGCAAGTGCCCACTCCTTGCATCATGAAGTTACAAATTGCTATATCTTATGAAATCTTTCAAAATTAGAAAACAAATAAATAAATAAATAAATGAATAAAGCAGATTATACTGAAAATCCAGATTAAGCCATCTAAGTAACTCTACCGGGGCTATGGACGCTCGCTGGCAGTGGGGCTCTACTTAGGAGAATTGTAACAATAACCTTGCCAGGGCTATAGACGCTCGCTGGCAGAAAGGCTCTATCCGGTCGGCTATGAGGGAATATCCTCACCTACGTAGGCTAATGTCAGTCACTGGTTTGTTCAACCGATCTTCAAGATGAGGATAATTAATCACATGCACACAACTAAACTGAAAATGGAAATTCATGCATCTTTATTGAACACTTTGAGTCTCAAGCTGAATAGTAATTTGCAGGAAAGATAGTTGGAAGTTATGAGTTCACTTCATCTAGTTTCCTTGAACACTCTGAATTTAATTGTTTTGTTTTGGTTGCTAGTTGTTGTGATGTTCACAACACGCCCCATTATGCTCCTTAGCAAAATGGGGACCCCTGCTGATGTCTTGCTTTTTGCTTCTGCTTGTGTTTTTTCTGCTTCCTGGCGGTCTGGTAAAAATGAAGGTCAGGTGCATCATCATCATGATATATGATAAGGTAGGTCATCATCATGAGGTCTATTTGTCAAAGTTCATATTTTGTTTCTGTGACCTCATATTTTAAAAGAGCTTGAAATTCCACGCAGGTTTGCCTTTTACTTCACTTGAAAATTCATCCATATGTGGAAGTTATGCACGGTCAAAGTCTTGGTCAAACCTGATATTCGCAGGAGGATCATCATATTCTTATATCCTAAGTCATGTTGACAGGATCATCATGATCTTGGTCTATCACCCGCTAAAAATCATGCAGTCGCAATATCCGGACGTCAATTTTAGGTGGTAGTTCCCTTTACCCGTCAAAAGGCCTTGTGCGCTTTATGCAGCATCATGATTTTCTTAGGAGCATCATATTTTATAAACTTGGTTTTGCTGTATGAGGACATCATCATCATATTTGAAACGCACCCCCCCGACAATATCCTGAGGTTCAAATATCATGATGACATCGGCTTTAAGTCAAGGTAAGTTCCCCCTGTCGAGCGGTCTTTGTATCGCGAGCATCATCATGATATCTTTACATCGCCTAAAATTATAATATCAGGATGATAATGTAAGATCACCCTGACTTAGAAAAATCATCATCGGCATATTTACATGCACATGCTATAAACCTATCGGAGCGTCATCATCATGATATTTGCTGAAGTTCGAAATATGATGATGACAACTTCGTATCCTCCTGGTCTCCTTTTGCAACATCATGATCATCATCCTGATCTTTCACGAGGGTCATTCGCTGAAATTCGCTAAGTGATGAGGGCATCATCATCATAATTTGATAAAGACGATCATCATGTTCTTATCCTCCTGATCGCCCTTTTTGTAATATCGGCATGATCACCCTATCTATTCGGAAGAGGTCGATATTGCATTTCTCAACAGCATCATCATATTTTACAATATCACCCTGGCGCAAATATCATGATGACCTCAACTCATCCTTGTGCTTCGAAGACGAAATATCATGATGACGTCATCATGATAATTCGATGAGGAGGGTCATCATTATATTTTTTATCCTATTGTCAAGATCATCATGATCTTGTTTGTCCACCTGATATTTCGTGAAGTCCTCCTGTCGATGAAATACAACCTTTTGCAAGTATCCTGATGATCATCATCATCACATTTTCCCTTCGGCAGGATTTTTCCCAAACATGATCCAGTTGGTGAAATATCATGATGACGTCATGTTTTAAGTTTAACAAAGGACCCGAACATGATGATGACGTCATCCCGATCTGATAAACGAAGAAGCAAATATCCTGATGATCATCATCATCATTTTTTCTTTCAACAGGATATTTTCCAAAACACGATCTGATTCGCGAAATATGATGATGATGTCTTATTCTATGTTCGACAAAAGCAAATATGATGATGATCATCATCATCCTGATCTTTCAAGAGGGTTATCTTGGCCACGAAGGGGTCATATTCACTTCATCATCCTGATCATGCTCCTTAGGTGACCCGATATCATAATTATCCCCCTGATCTTAACCGGGTATGACGGTGACGTCATCCTTAGCATTTCAATGAAGCCCGAATATCATGATGATGTCACCATCATCTTCCTTTCCTCAACAGCAGGATTATCTTCATATCCTCCTATTATCCTTCATCATGATGATGATGATGATGTTGTTCTTTTCTCCAATATGCAGAAGCGAAATATCATGATGATGAAGTATGTCGGCTAACATGTTTTTTTTTTTTTTACGCACCGACAGGGATAGTCATGCCGATGGGCGGGAAATGAAGCAGTGGAGTTTTAAAGTGTTTTTTTTGGCACCTCTGGCATTTTTCGGTCAGCGATGGTTGACCCGATGAAGTTTAAGCAGTCTGAGTGCATTTTGGACGCGTTTTTGAGTGCATTCTGATCCGATTTTCTCAATCTTGCGCTGTCACCTGGATTTAAACGCTTATTTTAATTTCATGCTATTTTTTGTGATAAATGTGAAACTTATTGCTTGTCTTGTCTTGCAGGCTTGCAGTTGAGGAAGCAGCTGGAAGGTCAACACAGCGACCTCATGGAGGCAGAAGATCTGATCTCAGGAGCAAGAAGATAAGGATGAAATGTGAAAAGTCAAAGCCATTCAAGTGAGGAGAAAGGTTGCAGCTGAAGGTATTACTGCAACAGACAAACAGAAGTTATTGCCCAGCTGCCGGAACTTCTCAGAAGGGGCAATATTTCACCCAGATTTGACAACTGCTCAGAGATATTTTGAAGAGCTGGTTCACCTGTGTTTATTGCTGTAACCAGGGGTTTGAACCAGGGGTTTAGTTAGGTTTTTGCTGTAGTGAGGACAATCAAAATGTCTTTATATTGTGCCTCTCTACACTGTAATACTTTACAACAGGGGCTACACACAGGGATTTTAGGATTTTGCCAGAATTGTAGAGTCTTTCTGGGCATAGTTTAGAGTAGAAGAAGGAGGTCGCCTATTTGTCTGCAGTAAGGTGCGCGTGGAATGTCTGGCTGCCTTACTGTATCTGTAAAGCTTGTAAGTTCTCTGTAGTATGATCAATGAAACTAAGAGTCATTCTTACATTGTAAATCATGTATGGCTATTCGTTTCTAATACAATAGAATCTGGAGTTCTGCATCTATCTTCTGAGTGTTCTCCTGCTCTTCTTTGTGTTTTGAAATATCTTCTTTGAGAGCTTGCAATTTTAAATGTATGTTTGTGAAAATGCTCAGAACTTACATTTAGGGTTTTTACTGTGGATTTGATCAAACTACTGTGGTATTTACATAGTGCATAACAGAAACACTTAGATCCTTCGGTAGATTAAGTGAGGTATAGTTTAGATCTTTCTAACTTTTCCCAACCCATCTGAAATATTTAGCTGAAAACATAGAAATCCAAAGGAAATTGTCTCAAATTTGAAGAAGCATGCATAACAGAGCTATAAATAGACAGTTTTCATAAACAGATAAAGAAGAAAGCTGCAAAAAAATCCAAGAAAACCATCTGAAATTTGCAGCCCAGTAACACTTGTATGCAAATGAACAGAATACTTGTTGAAATATATGACCTCTTTGCATTTTCTTAGTCCAGTAAACCACAAAATAAACCTAAACTACGTAAGGCCCCTTGAACATTACAGCTTCACATTGACCAACTGAACTTGACCAACCGAACCATTGTAGACTTGGGATTAGTTGAATCACCAAATGATTCCTTCTTGTCTTTCAAGTATAGTTTCAGTTCATTATATGTGAATTTTAACTTATTGTTATGATTGCATCAAAACAGTCATCAACACCTTGCTCATCAGAAATAATTTCTGGAAGGATCAAAGCAAGTCTTGTCATAGCTACCTTCAAGATCACTTTGTAGGTAAAGTTGTAAATGGATATGGGTCTAAAATCTGTCAATGCCATAGGCATCTCGACTTTGGGAATAAGCACTATGGAGGTCTTTTTGAAGGTTTTCTACACACTACAAAAAATTTTGGACTCTTCCACCACTAGAAGAATATCTCTTCCTACAAAGTCCCAACACTTTTGGAAAAATCTAGGCCTAGGGCTTCATCTCCATCTATGGCAAAAACAACTACTTTGATTTCATCTAAAGAGAACTCTCTTAGAAGTTTCCTATTATGATCATCAGTGACCCTTCAATTCATTCTAAAGTGATTGAAGCAAGGCTGCCCTTGTGAACCATCTGCAGAAATGAGACCTTTGAAAAAAGCTCTGGCTTCATCCTTGATGTCCTTCGAGTCACTGATCATTGTACCATCTTCTTTCTTAAGACAATTGATCCTATTAGTCTGCCTCCAAATCTTGATTGACAACTAGAAAAAGGTAGTATTTTGATCACCTTCCTTTAACGATGACTCCTTGGATTTTTGCCTCCAAAAGACTTCTTCCCTAAGAAGGATTTCATTGAGCTCTGATCTTATATTAGACGTATGGTATAACAATTTTATTGATTAATAAACACATGTATATATTCACAATAAACTATGAATTAATAGATTAATGATCACTACCGCTTCTTGTTTGAGTTAAAGAAATACCTGCTTACAATGAATTGGTAGAACATAAGGCTCCTTATCCTCTGGTAGGAAACATGAGGAATCTATAGAAAACAATTAACTATGGGTATCATGTCTTTGTGTCCTCTCAAATGATTCATACCATCTACACTTAAAAATACAACATTTAAAAGACTAGTAATCTAACTCAGTAATTTCTTGTATTTTCCCAACATATTGTAGATTCCCTTCAATTATATTCTTATCTTTTGAGCTTGATTGACTAGATTGCTTGAAGTCAACCATGATGCCACAATTAAAGGATCCTCTCTTTACATCTACACTTTCTACACGATAATGTCAACCATATGCCCACATTGTTGGATATTTACTCGCCTGTGAAAGACCATTTATTTCAATGAAAACAAATATAATGAGGAATATTAAAATAGTTAATAGTGTCAAAACTGTAAGCAAATAACATTTTGTAAAATTCCAACTGTACCTTTCTTTCACATCCTCTAGACATGTTGATTTCATCTTCTGTTATGTTTGAATCTATACCTGCATCTTCTATTTGATTTTGAATTTGTTCAGTAACCCATTCTAGTGTGCAATATTTGCCCCATTCCAAAAGAAGATTAGTGGGAAGTGGAGGATTCCTTGGGTTCGATCTCTTAAACTGTCTCCTTGCTTCTAACACTTCTTCTCTTTTTTTATCATATAGATCAATCCATTTGTTCATAAAGTCCATGTGGTACAGAATGAACTTGTCGAGTATAGAACTTTCGTCTACACCTATTACATGTCAACATGTTTATTTCAAACTCCAACTGTCATGCTATTAATTTGATAAATAAATTACAAAGTAAATTAATGATTACAAGAAAAACCACACTGATCATGAATTTACTTACTAATTTCTACTTGAACACCATTAGATTGTGGTTTTTCTCCATTAATAATATCTGATGCTAGTTCTTCATCCCAAAAGCATGGCCCATCTTCAAAATCCTTACCAAGGAATTCACATAGGAACAAAAATGCTTGTGCCTTTTGTCAGACATATCTTTTTAGAGTTTTCATATAACTCTCAAAGAAAAACATCCACCTCATTGATACGACACCTATCAATTCAATGTCATTGACTAGGTGTATAAGTAAATGGACTTGTAGTTCCATGAAACTTGTAGGGAGCTCCTTTTCAAATACACATATAATTTCTGCAATTTCTTTCTTCCATTTTGGCACTTCACATTTGTGGATCTCCTTGGAGGTCACCCACCTAATATAAGAATAGTAAATTAATATGAACCTTTAGTCAAAAATTAAAATGCAATATAATATCTCTATGTCTCTCACACATGAACATTTCATATAACCGCATACCTTTTAAATGCTGACAATCGACTTATGGCATTCCTTAAGTCAACTATAACACAAGAATCCCCCCTAATTGCTAATGACATGATATGCTATCAAACACATTTATGAAACGGTCATTAGTAATTTTTTCTCACACAACAAAATATCAAAATATATTTAGTACTTAATCAATGTTACCAGTAAATGTTAAATGATGATATATAATACCTTCATAAAATTATGAAAATCATGTGTTTTAAATCCTGTGATATGTCCATCAATTGTAAAAGCTTTAGTCAATGATGACCCATACCCAGTAGGTGTCCTTATTGAACGGATGATATTTTTTAGTTGGTCTAGCTCTTTTTTAAAAAAATCCATGGATCTTCTGCATATTTTTCATTTTCCCTATTTGGCCACAAATGTTTTCTATCAATTTTGGTATGCAAAAGAGCAATATCTCTCCTCGAAGACAAGGTGTCCTTTTGTTTGCCTAATATATGTTGAATAATAGAATCTGGGACATTTTTGAATATGTGCATAGGATCTAATAGGTGCGATATTAATAGATCCTTCCAATAAGGGAGCTCATAAAATATGGATTTCCTTTTCATTCCTTTTGGCATATTAACTACAACTTGTTCTGGTTCTTGAATTGAATCACCCCAATCAAAAAAATCCTCCCAAGCTTTCAAGTTAGCATCTTCATACTTCTTAAGCCAATCACCTAGACCCATAATCATGAGAGCACCTCTATTTTCAACTTTTCCATCAAATTGATTCTTTAGGTGATTTCTAAACTTATGATCTAGTGGTAGAAAAATCCTATTGTTTGCGTAAATAAATTTATGTAGATCTTTAGAATACATCCCTTGAAATTGTTCTACACATCTTGGACATACAAATATCCCCTTTGTTTGAAGCCTTGCAATTCAATAAGTAATGTTAATAAAAACAAAAAATAGTATAAAACTAAGTATGAAAGTTGGGATGAAAATAAATTATGAGTGTAAATACGTAAATATTTTATATTACCAAAACAAACACCAAGTCCTTAGAAAACATGAATAGTCCAACATAGCATACCATACAACATGAAGGACCTATTTGATGGGGAACATGATATGTCATACATTCTTATGCCTTTCCATAGCAGTTGCATCTCATCAATAAAAGGCACAAGATAAACATCTATCTTTTTTACTTGATGTTTTCCTAGAACAATGAGATTCAACATAAGGTGCTCGTTTCTAACACTCATCCATGGAGGAATATTGTATACTATCAATCCAACTACCAAACACTATAATTTGAGCTCAGGAAAGAGAATGGGAACACTCTATCAATTGCAAGAACAAACCTGATACTACAGGGTTCATCTTAGAATTTTCTTGGCCATTTTTCCTCTATGTGTTTCATTGCTTTAGAGTCAGCTGAAATTTGCATGAATCCATCTTTACTTCTATTCTTTGCATGCTAGTCCATCAATTGTGCAAGTGACTTGCAACGAAACATTCGTTGAAGTCTAAGTATAATTGGCATGTGACGTAAAACCTTCTTTGGAACTGTAGGACCTTGTACATATGTATGATATCTCTTATCTTTGCATATAGAGCATTCTACCTTGTTTTGATATTCATCTCTATATAAAATGCAATCATTTTTACATGAATAAATTTTCTTATATTCAATCCCCAACTCAACCAACAACAAACGCGCCTCTCTACAAGTTGATGCCAACACATTCTCTTCAGGGAATATTTTAGTTTTTAGTGCCCTGTAAGATTGCTAGAGATTAAATCAATTGAATGTTTGACCTATGACAAACATGTTTGATATGTCAATCTATACTAGGACTATTTATATACAATATATGGTTTTAAAATCCCCTTAAATAAATATAAACGAAGTTGATGAATGTTTATGAATTATATCAACCAATTGACAATGCAAAGTAAGAAACAGATTTCAACTCACTTCAATAGGGTAGTGAATCCTTTATCTGACCAACCAAATAATGACTTGATTTCTAATAATATTAATGTGCATGCTAGCTTTGAGGTTCTACTTGCACCCGATTTGACTACAGGTGTCTTCGCTGCTTGCTTGATGGAGTCTTTCAGGTTGTTATCATCAATATTATGTTGGTGGTAATCACCCCTACTATCATCATTACTGTCAACCATATGATTATTATTGTAATAATTATTTCCATCCCCAAAGAAACTTGTAAGTATTTCATTTAATCCTTCTTCATTCACTGCATTTTCACTATCATGATCATCATCATTAAGGCTAGGTGGCATGTCATCAGTGTATCCAGATCTCATTAGTTCTTCAAAGTTCTCAGCTGGTAGTATTCTAATCAATCTTGCTCTTTTCACCTTGGTATTGTTTAAAGGATGGTTTGGATCATCCCGTCCAAATCTTAATAACCTAGTTCGATCTTGGGTATTACTATGTGTTTCATCAACATTTTCTACCTATCAACAAATGCAAGCATTATTTAATGTTTGGCAACAATTGGATAAATCATAAATGTATCAATTTCAAAGAAATATAATCAAATATGGCTTAAAAAATAAAAATATAAATTGTATGAACATATATACATCAATTGAATAATGAAACATTATTTTATAGACTTACCCTTTTTATACAATAATTTAAATAAAACACAATTTTGACAACATAGATTATAAAACATCAGTCCACACTCATTTATTATCCTTTGGTTTTCTACCCTGAAGAACATCCTTAGGGAGACCTTGTTCTACCCTCTTCTTTCATGTAGGAGTGCATTATAAGAAGGGGTAATCAATCAATAACTCATCCCCAATGGTAAGGTCCATAATAGCCTCAACCATTATCAATCTATCAACATCTCTTTTCATATCTCCATCTTTATCATTTATAACCTCAACAAATTGACAATTCATTCTTACAGTAGGGTTCATTCCCTTACTACTATTTATAAATCCTATAATATTTTTGTGCATGTATGCATGTCCATCTATATACAGAAGATGACCTCTATTCATTTCTTTTCCACTTTTCAATTGGAGACAATGTGTATACATATTCAAATTTAGACCATATGCTGACATGCTAGGCTTATATTCTGTTAGCCTTCTCCATTCCCCACTGTAATATGATGGACCATAATATGACATTAATCTCTTAGTGGTTTGTTCTAAATTATTTCTATGTTTAGATCCCACATGTACATTTTGGACAATAAAGAGGCCTAAATTCGCTCCATGAATATTGGAGGGTCGTATCCTGTAGTTGTATCCCCAAAATTGAAACACCTCATACACTCTAGGTAGTTGTTGATCACTAGGCCAAGCGCAATACAGTCAATGATCAAATGTCTCTTTGTAAATTGATCTCAAACTCAGGGGCAAGTCATCATCTCCATCACATTCATTCTCATAGGGTATGTAGTCCACCTTCCCCTTGTCTTTAATCAAATTATGCATCTTTAAATTGGTTCTTGTTCTGTTGCTTGTTTTCATCAATTCCTCATCTTCTGAGCTGGTATATTGGCACATATTTTTGTTAGATGTATCATCTAATAAATGATCATTGCCCTCTAGGTTGGAAGTTAGTGATCCAAGAAACTTTAAACTAAGAACATTATCTTGAAAGTATCCATTAAGAAAAAAATTAGTTATTTAAATAATATAAAACAATGTTTAAACGAAGTATAGATGTTATTTATATCAAATTAGAAAATTCCTTACCATAATTCCTATTGGATTTGAATCGATTGTAGGAGGCATACTACCGACTAGAAGCTCATCATATATGTAATGTCTTTGTACAATCGCTCATTTGAATTGTTTCTTTCCATGACATATAGAACATCCACAAACAACAATTTTCTCAAAGTATTCATCCCATGTACTATAGTCCTGACCAACCTCTTGTTCAGTTCAATCATTTATTGTGTCTGCAGGATCCATTGTCATATCATCTTCCACCTAGTATCCTCTAAGTGATTTAACAGTTTTAGGTCCATGTCCATGTACATATCTTTTTCTTTTGATAGTTGAACACTCAGGCTCTGCATTTGCTCCAATCTCCATCTCAAATAATCAACAACATGCATTAATTTATGTCAAGATTAGATAATACATTATAAATTTCAATAATATTGTGAAAAAAGATGGACGTATCACAAAATGCCATCAGATCATTTTTTCCTAAGTTAAGTCAAAATTTGAGTACCTGATGTCTCACTTCATCTGTTGTGTCCTCATTTGATATGATAGGATCTATTGCCATGGCCTCATCTAGCCCCTATAATACACAACATAGTAAATAATGTTTAGTACACCAATTATATCATTTCAACGAATATGCTATCTAACACAAAACCTCACTTCAGTCATATATTGACATATTGATATCATGTTTTGGCCATCCTAATTTTCAAACTTTTCCCTTGATCATAGAATCACATTTAATCACCATTCCTATGCATTTCAACCAATAAGTTTGACCTTAGAGGCCTCATGGAAAGAAAAATGACTTTATCTCCTCTATGTTGTAGCATTTGTGAATTCATAAACACCTTCCTCCTTTGGTTGAGGTTGCAATCTCTTCTTAAATTTATTGTATCTACAGATTCCATTGTCATATCTATTTCCACCCACTTTCCTCTCTGCAATTTAGTAGTTCTATGCCATCCATGTCCTCTCTCCATGGCCTCCTCTGGATCCTGTAATACACAACAATGAAAATAATCACATAACAACTATACACCAAGAGAATATTGTTGAAATTATCTTGTTAATACACTCGCTTTTCATTAAGATTCACTATGAAAAACAAAATAGGACATTGCAACATTTTTCTCTTCACAAAAAGTTTACACGCAAAATTTTGACAACTAGAGCTCAAATCTTATGATTACAAGATGACTACAAATTTACATCAAAAAGACATTTATATCATATTTGACTCTCCTTGTTCTTTTATGGGTCATTTTAAGGCTATCTATATCTCTCCAAGTGGCCATAAAACCCTCAAAACTATCATAGAACTCTCAAAATAGTCTCAAAGAGCCTTTGACACCAAAATTTTAAATTCTTGATGGAGGGAAGGATGATTTGGATATTAATTTTGAAATCATGTCCTTAGATCTTTGTAAGGTTAATCCTATCCATTAGATATTCTTTAATTATAGGGACTTTATGTTATATTTCACCATTACCTTTCACTCCAAAATTAATGCTTTCCTTGGAAAAGAAAAACCCTCCATTAACTATGATAACCCCAACCATCTGTTGAAGTGAACTTAAACATTATGTGCAATTGTCATTGCTCCTATTAAGCACCTACCTCCCTTCTTAGTGGTCCCACATGTGTGACATATGTGAATGAGTCATATGGTACATGTGCTACATGTTTAAAGTTTGATTTTTGCTCATATTGTTGGAAAAAGTTCCAAAAAGACCTTTGATTTTTGAGTTTTATACTCTATAACATGCATCTCCTTGATCTTTTCATCTAATCTATGACTGGTTTCTATTATTTTAAACCATATATGCAATAAGTCATTAGTTTGAGAGAGGGAAGTTTTGAGTTACCATGAAATACAACATTTATTCTAGTCTTTTTCCCTCAAATGTGAGAGTTTTGTCACCTAGGGTTTGATGTTAAAATTTATGTATAGATATATTGAAAGACTTAATGATCATTTTTTTTGCTTGTAGTTTTTGTAACAATTAAGAATCTAAATGACATGGTGTAAGAGAAAGGCAAAGATCCTTTGAGTACCAAGATTTGATTGCCTAATGGGCAATCCATCAAATCTTGGTGACATGCTTTCCTAGGTGATGAAATTCTGAGCCCTTGACATTAATGCAACAAGCTTGTAATCTATGTCACAAAGGATGAAGGAGGAGTATACAGTAATGGCAGGAAAGTGAAATTACAATGAAGTTTTGATATGATTGAGATGTAGTTGGGGTATTTAGGGATGTTGTCATCATGCCTTAAGGATTGACAAGATCTTAGGAATAACTAGATGTATAAATAGGACTATCACAGGTATGTGAGGAAGTGGAAGGTTGTCAAATAGTGAAGGAAATAGTTCATGGCCTCTTAAACTGGACCTCAATATTATAGGGGAGTCACATAATATAAACAAAGATTGTCATGACTTAGCTAAAATGTCAATCTCCTATCACATATCTTAAGGTTGTCCTTAATCCCAAAACCAACTCTAAAATGTTATATGGAAGGTCATGGCTCGAACTAAAATAATTGGTGTCAAAATGATAAGTCAGGGGACCATCATAGTGTTGATCTACTATTGTAGTGGGATTTTGAGGATTCAAAGGTTGTCATATCATTGCTATCGTCCAAATACCACATAATGTTGTACTAACAATGATTTAGAATCTTTATTAGCAAGTCAATGGACTGATATGGGAATAAAGGGCACCCACCATATGATATAGGATTGTGACTGACAAAAATAAGAAAAGGCATTGCTAACATTATAATTTTGGTAATCATTTATTATTAAAAAATGCTATTATAGAAACCACCTTAAAATTTTTCCTTGACTATTAATAGGGGTATCAAAGATCATCTTTCAACCATTAGGATTGTTATAACTTATATAATTGTTGGTATATAGTGGATTACTATCATTATAGGGGGATGATATAAAGGACATGTTGACAAGCAAGATTACACCCGTTATGGAGAGCTATGAAACTCAGCAATCCTATGTAACATGGGATCAAACTTAAGCTATGGGTGACCTATGGTGAGCTTGAACCTCCAGATTATGGGCTGGTTCGTTTAAAATATTCAATTGGATCTATGACTTTGACGTGGAAAAAGGGTTAAAAAGGATCTTTCTAAAAGCAATAAAACTATAAAAAGTGTGGTGATGCACCTAAAATTGATTTAAAACTTGGCAATCTAACTCACAATAGATCTCAGAAAAATCTATTTACATAACCAAATTTAAGCAATTTGATCACAAAAATGATTCTAAGGAAGGCTAGAAAATATTTCTTTTTGAAGGGAAAAGGGTTTTTCACAACATAAAAGGAAAACTCTCCAATTTGCACAGCCTAAGAACTATAATTTTCAATGCTATCTAACACATACAAGTACAAATGAGACAATGATTTTAAAGGTTTTGATGTAAAACACAATAAAATCTCATCAAATCACTCATAAAAGATGCATTAATGGAAAGGTAGATACTTGATTAAGCTGAAAAATAAAGGAAATAATTGCATAAAAATAAAGTATAGTACCTGTAACTTGTAATCTCTATAAATCTACAATAATGAGTTACAAAACCTTTTCTCTCTCTCAAAGTGTAAAGAGTAAAAAAGGCAAGAACTAGAAAATAACTAAGTTTTTCCTTACAATATATAATATGCTCCCTCCACGAGACCTAGAAAGGTCAACTGCTGTCAATTGCCTCTAAAAATAAGCTCTCCAAATTAATCCATGAGAAAACAATGAAATCCCTAAAAATATGGGCCAAAACTACCCCAAAATGAGCAAAAATAGCTCCAAACTGCTCCTCTCTATGTGTTTGACCAAAACTCTCCAATTTGTCCTCCAAACCATGCAAAAGACTCCAAAGTCTTCAATTAACTCAACTCTTCCATTTTTACATGATTTTGCATGTGTCAATGATGTGGGCAAGGAATAAAGTAATTATGAGATAATTACTCTATTATGAGTTACATTTTTCCTTATCTCTATGTTCTACAACTTGTGACAAAATAATAAAGTAATTTATAAAATATTACTTTATTAATTGTTTATATTATTTTTAGTTGTAAAAACATGCAAGAATGGATGAAAAGAAATTAACGCCTTATCTCTCCCATTTAATTTACATAATTTGCATGATTACATTAATAATGATGCCAAGAGGACTAGAATATCATACCTGCAAAAATAAAGAATATCTTCCTCCTTATGCCTCCCATGCATCAAATAGATCTCCTCATGCAAAAATTACAATATGCATTATTAAGAAATAATAAATGCATTAATTACAACCTTATTACTCCATGTAAAAGGAAAAATACATCATTGTATCATATATGCATACAAGGTATAAAAACATACCACCTTATTACTCCATGCATCATCATTATGCATAATCCATCTATCATACCTTATTACCTCATGCATCATCAACAATCTTCATCCTTTCCCAAAGTAAATACATGCATTATCATCACCTATCTATACCACCTTTGACTTCACATTGCATTTTTATCTTATCTTCATCATGTATTTGCCTTATTACTCCATGCCTTTGAATAACTACCTTTGTTGACTTTTGAAACCTAAGTCCTTTGTAAAAATTGCATAAGGCACTCAACCTAGTC
Source organism: Cunninghamia lanceolata (assembly GCA_027924645.1). NCBI lineage: Eukaryota > Viridiplantae > Streptophyta > Pinopsida > Cupressales > Cupressaceae > Cunninghamia > Cunninghamia lanceolata. The sequence continues at coordinate 3,383,790 of BSBN01001332.1, forward strand.
TCCATGCAGTCAATCATCATGGAAGGAGGAAAAAGGCTTAAAGCCTTACCTTATCATGACTTATTACTTTTGACTTTGTAAAGAATATCAAATGAAACAACAAAAGAGGTCTCAGCCTCACAGGCCCCTATGCATTATCATTAGGTCCTTAAGACTTGATAAGTCTTGACCATGACATGAAAAAGGTTTGCAATGATTTTGTTTTTAAGAAGTCAAAAAGAAAAGTGGAAAAATTGATACCACCATCAACCAAAAGAAACTCAAACCCTAAACTTTAATCATTTTGATCTTTGTTGTTCACTTTGAGCTCTCTCTTTGCAACTCCATGCTTGGTGGCTAGGGTTTGATGGTATTCTCACTTTTCTGCAACTTTTGATAGGCTTTCCTGATGTATCTCCTCTGCATTTTTGGTATAAAGATGAATGGTAATCTTTCTGTGTTCAAAACTAGGCCATTTTCTTGATCTTTTTGTGACTTGTTGCTCATTTGGGCTGCGGCCATATGGTTTTCTGAGCATTTTTAAGTTCTACATTCCATTTTCTTACTGTAGTTTCTTATTTCTCTGGATTCTTCCCTTCATGGCATCGATCTCATGCACTTTTGAGGGTTAAAATACATAGGCCTGCAACCTGTGACTCCTTTTCTCTGCAAAGCATAAGGTAAGGTCCCATTCTTGCTTCACCATTTGAATTTCTCTTGACTGTGTGTTTTATTCTGATAAGGGTTTTGAAGGAATGATATGGGTATGTTACATTTCATTGTAGAAACCTTTTGGTTCTTTGCCATTCATAGAATTCTATTGATGTGAGCCTTTCTTACTGGTTGATTTCAGTGAGAAATTATAGTTTTGTATCTCTTTAGGAACCATTTCAAGAAAATGCTTCCGGCCTATACCTGTCTGTGAGGTCTACACTAACACTCCTAAAGTATAAGGTTGAAATGGAATATTGTCAATTGCTAATGATTGCCCACTGAACAATGGCAAAACTAGATTATGATTTTCCATTTTATTGCTGTTTAGTATGCTATTCAAACCTTGAAACCCAGATGATGATGTAACACACTGTTATGATTGAGGATGATAGCTTGTACTTTCTTGTTTACACATTCCTTCCTCTTTATCCTTTGTATCTTGGGAATGCCTATTATCTATAAATATTCTAGATCTCTCTCCACTGCCTTCATATGCTCCATCTTCCCATTTTGGCCTTGAATATGTGGTGCTACACCTGAGATACCATCTCTTCAACAAAATGAGCCACAAGGGGATATAGAGAAAACAACCATTTTGGGCCACTACTACCATTGTCATTATCTTACTCAAGTTTACTCATAAAAAATATAGCAATCTTAGAGGGTTTTAGCAAAATAAATGCTCCATAATTGAAAGTGACTGGTACAATACAAGATTAGGTAGAACCTACTTTTACGTTGATGATTTAAACTCTTTAATCTCTAAAACTGTAGGGTTTATTTTATGACTATGATAACAACCTTTCTTGTACACTGTGTTGTTTGCTCGCAAGGTTGTTTCACCTTATGTTCACCTTATGTTAAAACTGGGCAGTCATTATGAATGCCTTTGCTCCTTTACTGTTCTTCAAGATATATGTTCTGTCATAGCTAATCATTCAATAGCAATTTTACACCTCATTCACAACAAAAGTGGTAAATATTTGTCCTGTTCTTGCTGACTTTGCAACTGTTCCTTGTATTTCAATCTGATACAACATATCTTGGAACGTGATCATCACCACAACTGATCCATCCTATATTCCTCCCTCATTCCATTATGATCATAAAATGTCATTTTCATTCAATGTTCACTTTAATCCTATGGGATTGTATAAAGTTGATGAATCATTGTATATTACCTTTGAGGTTTGCTCCTCTGTCTTTAGCATCACTACTCTGAAAGACTTATGCTCTTTTCTATTGATTATTTTTGTCATGATGAACATCTGCTACATGTTTCTTTGCCAGGGGCTGCCTTAAGCAATGCTATATACTCCTGTGTTTGGGATGTTTTGTCTCTTAACAATAAGTAGCATTGTCCTCTCCTTGTATTTAATTCTGACTCATGACTGCCTATACATGGATTCACATAGACATTGTAGACTCTGCACTTATGATGAGGGTTATAGAGTGAGTTTATAATTCATGTTTTTCTTAAAGGCATATACATTTCTTGTAACTATATCTTATGAAGGATGTGACTACTCTCCTTCTAAGGCTGTTCCATATGCTCTTAAACTGTTGTCATGAACTCCTTAATTCAGATGCATTGTATTCTCTCTTGATTTTAAGCATTTACTTGGTGTAGTATGAGCTGCCCCTTTACATGGCTATACCTGATAACTATCTTCTTGATTTGTATCTCCTTTCTACCTATGACTACTTTCTAACAACTGTTCCATAGTTTAGGAGACTGTCATGATGTTTGTTGTTATATGGTGAGGTCTTTAGGGGTTAGACTCTGTTGTCTCCTGATTTTATGTATATTATGTAATCTACATGGAAAGCTATCATAAACTCCATTTTCATGAGGTGTTGTTATAGTCTATATGGCTATTCCTTTTTAATCAACCCATAGCTTTATTATTCTTCATCTTATGCATGACATAAACATTCTTTGTATATGCTACCTCCTGTAGCTTATTATTCATGATTGTTCCCTCACATAATTGCTCCCTGTATATGCTATTCCACTTTAGGCAGTAACACTAAGTTAGTCTCTTGATGTGTCCTTATATGTTGTTTCATTATTCAACTGTTCTATCTATCAGGTCCATCTGAGCAACAAATTCATACTTCAATCACAACAAAAGATGGAAAAATACCTTCTATGGTTGTACTCCATTCTTCTGATCACTATACTTCTATCTTTGCATATTGATATCTCTTGAATAAAATCACTGCTCATTCTACAGAATGTGTATGATGAAGCTTTTGAATATGATTATCAGATTTTAACAAGCTCTTTTCTGAATTGGGCATAGTTTATAGGAAAAACTACTCCTCTTCACTTCTCTTATGATGACTTCATTGCATTTGATATGTTGACTATTCTAATGCATAATATCTCTTGAATAATGTACACTGTTTATTGAAATCTGATATCCTTCTTGAATGAATAAGAAGGAAGCATGTTGAGCTCTACCCTTGTGGGAACCACATTTTCTCCACATGCTTTAACGTCTTCAAATAAGCAACATTACTTTACCTATACCTACACAATGAACAAACAAGTTAGCATAAAACATAGCTCTTGAAGTTGATCGATTTCTCATGATGATCTGATTTATTTTACATGTTTGATTTTGATATTAATGCACAAAATGCATAATGTTTGCAAGTTTTATATGTCTGTTGATAAAATATATGATGAATTTGCATATCTAGAGCTTCTAACAGGCCTTTTCTCCAATTTTGTAGGTACAGTGTCCTAATCAAGAGTAAAAGATGAAGACATGAAGATCAAGCATCCAATCAAGATGATCATCCTATAAAAAGGCAATGATGGATATACATTTTTCTCATATGTTCCTTTCTATTCCTTTTATCCACAGATGTATAGTTGCACAATATATGCATTGCTTAGTTTAGTCACTCCCATGGCTTGTGTGGGACACATTTAAACATTTCTTTGAATATGATTAGTTACTTTACCTTATGAAAATGATTTATGTATGTTTTTCTTTTCTGAATCAAGTGCATAGGATAGAATAACTGAATCTAATTTGAAACATATGTTTAAAACATGATAATGATATAACACTTTGTAAAATACATTTCCTTCACACTGAATTGTGATATTTGAAAAATTCAATTATATCATAACTGAAAGATAAAACCGGTTAGATACCTCATGTCATTCATTGAATGTCTAATCTCCTATCATTTGATAGAATTCACTTGTCAGGATAGTTTGATAGCTTTGATGAGACTGTCACATTATCCTGACAAGTGATCCATTGCTATTCTCTTGGAAAGATATCATACATTCAACTGATTGATCATACATTTTTAAAAAATTCTTTTATTCCTTTTGTGACAACTGAAACTCGGGCCTTGCTAAATTAGCTGTGAACATAATTTAGTAAAAGGACCATCATTATGCCTTGTTATAGCTAATGGGCAATCGTCCTAAGTATTGTTACAACCCAAAATGTCTATCATAACCCCAAAGGACTATCACAAATGTTATTAGGTCATCCAAACCATAGCTCCAATATTCACCATCATATGAATATCATAATTAACATTGTAGAGGTTGTCATACCATGAGGCATAGGTAACAACCATAGGAGGTTTAAAAGAAACACTAGAAACATTAAATTATTGTCATAGTACAAGTAGGATAGCTAGGTATGCATCCATAGAGTTATTACTTTAAAATTGTCTCATTAATCTTGTGACTAGGTTAAGTCACTATCATAGTAACAATGTAGTTAGTCATCAATCAACATGTTGTCTTTGCATTTCAATGAGATTAGTTACCATGCTTCAACCTAAAATAGGTTAATGAGAACATAGAAATGAAAATCACAATACCATAATAATTGCCACAAGTTGCCAATATAGTCCCAATATCATGTCATGATAGTAAGAGAAGAATTGTTTGGTTTTTCCAAAGCTATGACACTTGCATAAGGATTGTCACCAACCATCTATGTAAGGTTGTGAAAGAGCGAGTCATTATTGACCTAATAATAAGAGAAGAATGAAGTCAAAATGCTATGATGGAAACAAGATATAGTTACTTATTTTAAGGACAATCCAAATTTGGTGAGGTTCCTACAAGCAACCAAATTTGGCATTCCATTAGATAGTGATATTAACTTCCAAGCAAAATACATCATTTTGCACTGATAAGCGCTAAATTAGGTACACTTTACACAACCTTTGGCACCCCAAAAAGATTACATTTAAGCCTAAAAGTGGGTGCTAAAGTCAGCAATAACTACGTTGACTATAGCACTGACTAATGAATCAAAAAAAATTAAAAAATTCCCACTTGCACATACCCCAAAACAAAAAAATACAAAACACAAATTTATTGATTTTTGGTGTTCATTTTATGTTTGAAGATTGATGCAGAGGTGGGGAGACTCTTAAACAGGTTTAGTAATATTTCATGATTGACTGTCCTAAAGGGGCAGACTGTCCTCTTGACTGTCATGGCTAACAAGTGTGAATAAATGTACAAAGGAAGGACAGAGGTATACCCCAAATTGCTGACCTCTCCAAACACCATGGAACACTTTCTCTTGGTAGACTAAGACCACTCAAGGTCACAAAGACTCTTGACACATTACCCTCCTAGTCCCTTGCTTACAATTAGGCCATATTGCTTGTATCCCTCTAAAAGGGACTGTCAAGGCATATCTTTTTCTATAGGCCTCCATTCAAGACAGTGAAGGGTTTTTTGAGTGCCCATTATTGAGCTCTAACACATATCCAACATGTAGTATGGACTTCTTTGGGACAAATGACTCAAAAAGTGACTGTCCCAGTTTGACAATAGGCCTAATTAGGCCACTTTTCCAAAGGAACTATGAGATCCTTGGTTTCCCAACTCCCCAACTGCAATTGAAAGCCTTCAATGTGTGACCAATGGTCACAATCCACCATTAGTTTTGATCAGGACCTTCATTTACCTAATGACATACAAGCATGCAAAGCTAAAACCCTTATTTCTCCTAAAAACTAGAACAACACTAGGGCTTGCTCAAAAACACCATAAAACACCTTACTCTACTCTACAAGTGAAGAAAACAATTAAAGAACTTCAAAATCTACCATTACACCTATTTGTACAATTTTCCCATGGTCATGGCACTCAGAAACACTAATTTTATCCTTAAAGTTGTTAAACCCTAGTTTACTGGGCTGTGCACAGAAAAATGAGCATAAAATCCTTATATATTAATGTAAAACCACAAAATTATATGAAAATTAAAGGTAAAACAATATGATATCCAAACATGTATGGTTCAGAGTACCATGGGACCATACCAGGCCGTACTGGCTTGAGGAATACTAAAAATGTAGTGAAAACTGTAAACACAGTGTTTAGGATAGAAAAAGAGATCATTTTATGTTATTTCCATCGTTTGAAACTTCATCTCTTTCCTCTACAACCTATGTCTAATATAAAATGGCATGTTTAAAATATATATCCTCATCCCACTACTCCACCATCATGGAAAAATAAAAAAGAAGGCCTAAAATAGCATGTTCTAACTTAAAAAAGATTCTAATGCTATAATGAACTCCACTACAAAAATGCCTCTAGTGGGCTTATTACATCAATAAATGGTCTTTCAAGACCTTATTTTAGTAAAAAAAATGACTCCACACCTAGAGCCTACTCATGTTCACCCTTAATTGACAAAAATCTTTCAATGGTGCCGCTACAACATACACCCTAACTTGTAATCTTTCCAAGTCCCTTAGAAAGTTTTTTATAGCTTGTCCACCTTTGTACTTTTCACATCTTTGACCTTCATGCTTGCCTTTAACAGGTTCACCTTGCATTGATTCTTCACTATCATATTTGGCATCATCAATACTTGATTCTTGCTCCAACTGTACACTCTACTCTGTGGGGTGTTTCTCAATTTTTCTATCAAAAAACTCTGATATCACACTCTCTTTTACCTCTGTACTCAACCTTCTATCAATTGTCATCACTTCCCTCTCATCTTATTTCTTATACCACTGTCCAATGCTCTTTTTATTTGCATATTTCTCACTGTCAACTGTGCCATCACACTTATTAGTTTTTGTCAGACCTGCAAGTAACTTTTCTATTATCCCATAAACTTTGCAAACCTCTGTACCAACATCACTTGACTACCTCTTCACTGTGCTCACCACTATAGGGCATTTGACTATCCCAACTAGGATCTCTCCATTTATTTATTGCCTTTCCATAGGATTTCCACTCTTACTCTTCTCTGTCTCAGACTGAGACACATTTTCATCCACCTTCTTCCACATGAAGACATTCTTCTTCACAACTGTCTGCAAATCATCTTCACTCTTCCTATCTACTGTCCTAACACTATTAAGCTTTGAATTGGCTGCCAACCCCTTATTCTTACCTTCATCAATGGGTATAAATTCCTTTCTTCCTACCATTATGATCCCACCTTGCTCTCTTACCTCTTCAACCAATCGAGTTAGAATGAATGATCTCCCATCCTTTTCAATATTATATATATTTTGTCTCCCATGATAAATTGCAGACCTGTCAAACTGCCAGGGTCTCCCAAGTAAAACATGGCAACAACTCATAGGCAGAATATCACAAACAACTTTATCCCTATATTGACCAATTTGAAACTCAAGCGTAGCTTGTTCACTCACCAAAATGGTTTGATTTTCACTCACCCAAGACACTTTATAAGGATTTTGTCTAGGTATTCTTTGCAAATTCAATTTGTCCACCATTTCACTAGAGACCATATTGTCAGTGCATCCAGAATCAACAATCACTTTACATACCTTATTTTTGCATCTACAAGCTATCCTAAACATGGCTCTTCTCTAAATTTTCTCTTTCTCCATGGTTGTCTTCAAGAGTTGTCTTCTCACCATCAAAGATTCACCCACCTCTTGTTGTCTATCTTGATATGGATGAAATCACATTTTGCCACTAGTTGATAAAATTTCTCTCTGGCTTTATTTCAATTGATGTATAAGCTTACTTTCTTGTAGCAAACTTACAGAGGAAAACAACTTCATGATTTGCTCTACAAAATTAAGGTCAAAAACCTTGAGGAATACAGAAAAAATTGATGAAAACTTTCATACCTGGTAGTGTGTACTTCATTTGCCTCCACAGACTAGACAAAAATAATTTGCCCTAGGTCACCTCAAAATGTCAAGCAATAGAGGGAAGAGAGAAAAGAGAGTAAACTCTAGCCATAATAAGGTAATTCATTGTCAATTTATAGATTTGTAAATGTTTCCATCATTTCTTTGATTTTTAGTTTTTAGTTTTTTATTTCTAAATTTAAAAGAAGAAATTTATTATATATATAGGGACATGAGATTGATAAAGATAAAGAGGCATTGGCTTCCATATTGGGGGTAGAGGAACTAAACAAATTCGATGGTGTGGACTTGACAATGCTTGCAAGATACATAGAAAAATAATCTAGTAAAGCCCCTAAAACATTGCAACCAAATCAACATTGTTAAAGTGAATCAATTGATTCCCCAACCAGTCCTAGATCAAGCAAAAGATCTAGGAGGAAATCAATAACAGTAACCTCTACGGATGTGGAATAGGGAGCAGAGGCTTCCAATGTCCTAGCCACTCCTAGTACACAGACTTCTTCGACCACCACGCCATGTTTTGCATCTTGCATTGGTACCTACGATACCAAGATAGAATATGATGTGGTTTTAGGGGAAGTCCGAATGACAGATGCTAGAAAAATGTTTGTGAATAAGTTGAAAGAATCATGCTTTCAATGGTTCAAAGACCATCTACATTTTCCATTCTCAAAGATACCCATGAACCTGCAAACAATAGTTATCCATGACATGGAGACTGAATTTGGCACAGGTTGGTCTATAAAGAAGATAAAACTATGAATGTCTCAAAACTGCAAAAGATTTTAGTGCAACCAAAAAAAGAAGATAAAAATCCTCCATCCCAAGCTAAGGCTCAAAAAAGGCCAATTGATGTAAGTGCGAAAGTATGGAAAGAGCTTGTAAAAGAATATGAGAAGTCTGATGCACAAAGGAAGTCCAGTGAGGAGAGTACACAAGTATTTGAATTTGCTCATAAGATTATATCAAATTTATTAAATATTTTTTAAATTTTATTTGTGCATAGTTAAATTGAATTAGTGTATGTTTCAGGACAAGGCCTCATTATTTTTTTCAAACAAAATAGACCTTTATCTTAAGGTTACTCATGTACCTTAAGATAAATAATTATTGAAAAAAATTGTGCATTCCTTAATGACATGTAAGAGAATTTAATCAACTGCTACTTAAAAACTCTTCAATGTTTTTGTCTAATGTAGGTTATTAGATTAATAGTGAAAAATAACATACATCGACCAAGCAATTTGTGGCACTTAAGGTTATGTAATAGAATTTATAGTTGATAGTTAAATTGTATAACAATTTTTTTATGATCTTTACTAATGTTTATTAGAATTATTGCATGTTTTACATCATTGGAATGACATATTAGTTGTAACTTTTTTGAAATTTTATTATGGTATGTGCACTTTGATATGATGTAATATGATCATGGTTTCATTTCATATATTGTAATATTAGATATATAATAGAAAAATAAATTATTGCATGAAATAAATAATAACTTTTCATTTTAAATATTTCTTTTGCAAAACATGGGTCTTCCAGAAGATCAAGATGATCCTTATGATATAGATCTAGATTATGTTGGTTCTAGTATAGATCACATGGTAGAGGATGATGATGACATAGATATAGAAGTCACTGAGGCTGATGACAATGATGATGACGACGATGATGATCATGATGATGATGATCACAATGGTGATGATGATGATGAGGTAGTTGCTGGTAGTAGCCAATGAAATTTAGGATCATATAGACTGCATCATGGATCATTGCTGATATATCATTATGATGCCTCTTTTCATGGTTACTATCATATGTATGATTTTCACGGCCTACAGTACCATATTAATGAGTTGTATCATAAATTTATGTATCATTTTGACTTATATCATTTGGACATGTATCATCTTGACTTGTATCATTTTGAGTTACATAATTTATCATTTTGACTTATGTCGACTATTGGACATGTATCATTTTGACATGTTATTGATATACTGGCATATTTAACTTTCACTTGTTTTAGTTATATATGATGATGATCTTATTAGTATTGACTTGTCAATTTATATATATTGAAAGTGGTCGATGATTTTTTTATGGATATTTATTACGTATGATGATTTTAATTTACTGCTCAGGATGGATGTTGTCAAATTCAATTAAATTATAGATATTTGACTCACTTGTTTTAATTATAGATGATGACCATGTTATAATAATTATCTTGTTATTTAATCATATGAGTTAAATAATTAAATTGTTTACTCTATAATCATATGAGTTATTTAAGAGGCATGATATATTTAACTAATTAAATTGAAATAAAACATACTAAATTAATAAATATAAAAAAACAAGAAGCATTTTTAGAAGAAAAAAAGGAAGCAACAGTGGAACCCAAACTAGAAGAAAACCAAAAGCAATCTTGGAAGCAAAACTTGGCGTTATCTAGGAAACAAAAATAGAAGCAATTCAGGTAGCAAACAAAGAAGTAATAATGGAAGCAATTTTAGAAGAAACAAAAGATGCAATAATAGAAGCCATATTAGAAGCAACAAAAGACACAAAAATGGAAGCAACAAGTGGCATTATATTGGAAGAAAAATTGGAAGAAAACTTGAAGCAAAACCAGAAGTAAAATTAGAAGCAAAAGTGGAAGAAAAACTAGAAGCAAAATTGGAAGCAAACCTGGGAGCAAAACCATAAACAAAATTGGAAGCAAAAATGGAAGTAAAATCAGAAGCAAAACCAGAAGCAAAATTGGAAGCAAAACTGGAAGCAAAATTGGAAGCAAAACTAGAAGCAAACTTGGAAGAAAAACTAGAAGCAAAATTGGAAGCAAAAGTGGAAGCAAAACTTGAAACAAACCTGGAAGCAAAACCAGAAGCAAAATTAGATGCAACAAGTGACGTTATATCAGAAGAAAAATTGGAAGCAAAACTGGAAGTAAAATCGGAAGCAAAATCGAAAGCAAAATCGGGAGCAAAATTGGAAGCAAAATTGGAAGAAAAATTGGAAGCAAAATTGGAAGAAAAACTGGAAGCAAACCTAGAAGCAAACTTGGAAGCAAACCTAGTAGCAACACAAGAAGCAAAATCAGAAGCCAAATTGAAAGCAACAAAATCTAGCACTAAATTTGGCGCTAAACCCGGTGGTAAACCCATGCTAAACTTGGTGCTAAATCCGGTAGTAAACCCGACACTAAATCCAGCCCCAAAGTGATATGTAGTTTGGCATCAAGTTTTGCACTGGCAGAAGTGTCCAATTCATGAAATCAAATGCACTAAATTCTAGCGCTATTTCAGGTGCTAATTACCTCTTTTTTTGTAGTGTTTGTAGTAGAGACTAGATGAAGTTCTATCAAAATTATCAAAATTATCTTTTTCATTACTACTCATGGAGATGAACTTGGTTAAGCTTTCTAATATTGTAGGATGTTCACTCATGAGGCTTAAGAATATATGAAAATCAAGATCTTTGATAAGTGCATGTGAATATACCAAAGAGAAACGACATGAAGGTGCCATAATGAAATTTCTTGAAACAACAATGTCCAATAATATCTAGTAGTACACCCTAGATGTGTGACTATTTCACTCCTAAGCACTTGTTTGAGGGAAAGGGATAAAAAGACACACAAAGTCCACAACAAACACAATGGATAGGAGGAAAGAGTACAATACAACAAGGCCCAATTGATGATTTTATGTGTTGAGAGTAAATGCAATAAAACAATACCAATTTATGCTTGTTTATGCACCTACGATGTTTACTTTTTTCACTTTTTCCAATGCAAATGCCTAAAATATGTAGTGCAGTATTGAAATTGATGAGGAGAAGAAAAATAAAACATTATTATCAGTTCACTAATGCAGAAAAATCTTTTACAACACATCTATCATGCCAATCTAGATGAGGGATGAGTTAAAATCTAGTGAAAATGTAAGGATTTTAAACTCTAATTGTGAAATTAAGGCATGAAACTATACAAAGTAATGTAAGAATGAAAAATAATAAGATTTATGATGTGAAATAGTTTAGTTCAGATCTGAAAATGATGTCAAAATCCTACAATTCTCAATACAAGTACAATTTTAAGGAGAAACGAGTGAATATGCTAGTTTTTTGTCGAAATTGACTATGTGTAGATGTAAAATTTGAGATGTGAGTGCAAAGATATAGAATAATGAGACACTACAATAAAAAATTAGATTTGAGGAGTACCAAATATGAGTTGTAGTGCCCCTCAACTTATCGTCTTTTGGACTGATGTTTGCTTAGTGGTACTGGACATTTTGACAGTATTTTTAGATCGTTGATGATGGATTTCTAGTTATTTTGCTATTTCAGTATGAACCTAATTATTATGATAACAGATGTTGATGTTGGATTATGTCACTTTATGCTTTACAATTTGATAAATGAACTGATGTTTTAGATGCTTTGATGTTATTCATTATATGGGATTGGAAGTTAGTTGATCATTTTATGTCGTAGATTAGTAATCTGATACCTTGTTAAATATAGTCGATTGTTATTTATAAACGTGAATGGAACAGTGTTGTATTACTCGTTCTCGAGTACCCTACACCACTGCGATTTCCATTCACTATAGGACTGCATGTGATGTATATGTATATCTTGTTATGGTTAACTATGCGTTGCTGCAGGATGCAGGTACTAGGCATCGACTCCACCTGATTACAGGTCTGAGCGTGCCTTCACCAATGGATTAGTTGGTTGGAGTTAACATGAGGTCCCTAGTCAGTGTTCCTTCGTCGTCAGTTTACCCTTGTGGTTGTTCGTTGTCGTTCGCTCATGTCTTGCTGTCAGGTAATACTGTATCTTGGAGTCTAATGAGTTCTGCAGGTGTCTAAGTTTGTGTGGTAACGTTGTGCTTTAATTAGAATTATTCTACGAAAGAGTATAAATGTTGTTAAATGGGCATAATGTCGTTAGTTGTCGATTATTGTTATAAATAAATTATTATTTTATGAGAAGTGTTGTTGTTAAATAAAGTTGTAAGAAATTTGTATTATTCGATATAACATTATTTATAATAAATATTTAAATAAATAAATAGATGTAATCATGTTGTAAATTGTGATTTACAACTTGATTAATAAGATAAATTAAAGTATAGTACAAAATTATAGATTGTCGAAATAGTACTATTCTATTTATAACAATATTTTGGGTCGGCTATAAAGAAAAATAATAATAAAATAAAATATCTAATAATTGGGATCTTTAAATTAAATAAAAAATACATATTCTTTAAAGGAGTTATGCATGGGATCGCGTGCCAAGCCCTTGGCAGAGGAGAGAGGCTGAGTTATAAAAGAGTTGTAGGTGCATCAAGGAGAGGATCACAGGTGAAAGGAAAGAAGCAGCTTGGAACTGCAACGATTGGAGTAGATTCGTCGAGTTGATTGTGAAACCAGGTTCCGTCGAATGTCTTATCTCTAAACTTCATTTCAAATCTGCAAATGTTGTTATAGTTTATTTGATTCCAAATAGTTCTGTAGACTGTCCTCTCTGTGTGTAATTAGCATCTTCTCTTAGGGTTTAAATACTTCGTTTCTGCTCAAGGATTCCGTAAGTCAATTGTTTTCCTTCCACTGGTTGCCGAATCATCCTGTATGCACTCTCAGACCGGCGTAACCTTGGTAGGGTTTGTAGATGTAAAGGACACCTCGATAGAAACGACGTAAATCGCTGTTGGCTACAGCTAGTCGTCCCTGTAGGATCAGATCAATGTTATTAATGTTTCTTTCTCTGTGTTTAGCTGGAAACTTGTCTGGAAACTCGCTGTATGTCTTTTGTATCCATTGATCTTCATGGGCTGCGTGCCTGCCCCCACATCTGTAAATGGAAATTCTATTTGTTCAGAGACCTGACATTGATTTTTACTTGGGGTTTAGTATATTCTGTTGTATCCCTTAGTAATATTTACAAATGGTTTGGATAATGAAAGGAAGCGCTGCATATTTCAATGCTAGGGCGTGATTTGCTATTGTCCTATTATTATTCAAACTGGTAAAAAACCTCTGTAGCCGTGTTGTTTCGCTGTCCCATGTATATTGTTTTGTTGTGTTTGGTTCTATCTCTATTGTGGGCCAATAATAATAGGAAGTTCGCTGCCTGGATATCACTCGTTTTGAATGAAAGACCGGATCCCTTTTATTCGCCATTTTCTGAGTGTTATGCTATGTTCCATTTGTCTAGTTTACTCCATAGCTGGAGTTTACATCTTGTGTTGGATACCTATCTGCACTCGTCCTAGTGTATTTCCTAGCCGAATGGGTTGTGCACATACCTACCAGAGGGAGGACGGCCTGCAGATGGTTGGTATACTGTTTTGGTGAGTTTGGTATTATTCTTTTGTGGACCGACGGTATTAGGTAGCCACTGCCTTGCTTCTTGCGTTTCTACCTTGCTTTCATTCGTATGAATGTAAGTCTCGAATCCCTGTTATCCGCCATTTTCTGAGTATTATGCTATGATCCGTTGTCTCAGCTTACTCCATAGCTGGAGCTATCATTATCGATTATGAAGTTCACCTTGTTGGGTATTGATTCTGCCTTGTTCCATTGTCTCCCTAAGTCGTTTGGGCTAGGCGCATGTCTAGAAAGTGTGGTTGTTGCAAATAGCATCTGGTATGGCTAGTTCAACGGTTTGTTCTTGAAAGAAAATAGAATAAGATTTAAGGTTTTGAAAACCGATGATATAGATGCATGCTATATGTGTAAGACGTGGGATAGGAGGTATGTAGTGTGAGCAAAACTCACGAGGGACTCATCAACATCTCCCATGTGGAGTCTTGTGCCCTAGATGACTGGAGATTGTCGGCCTGAAGAGTCTAATGTGTTCATTGTTTGGTCTGATTTGGCGCTCATACCTGTGATGAAGTGGTAGTTAAATGGCGCGGGTCAATGGTTACTAACACCTCCGAACTTAGTAATCACTATTCCTAGCTGTTGTAGGGTTGCAAATCGGAAACCAAAAGCCCACCTTGTCAGAAAAGAGAATTTACTACCTTGTCAGCAAAATCATTCTGTGTATACCAGCGATCTTGCACAATAGTAGGATTACCATTTGATTGCATCCCAAAAAGTATTTCTGTAGAATCCAGTTTTATAACCACAGATCGCCCTATGACGAGTTTGTAGAGTTTATGCAACAAATCCAGTATTGTTTGGCCTGCAATCATTCCATCTATTTGGAGCGTTGTACTCAGCTGAGCGCTCAAGTTTCACCTTTACCCTCATCCAACTATTTTCTTGAAAATGATTCATACAATCAGTGCAGAGTTAGCAAATATATCAATATCTGAGTTAGCACATAGAAAGGCATGCGCTGCCAAGGAAGATGGTTCTGCCTTCACATAGTAAATAGCAGTCGAAATCTACAGAGGTTTTGTAATCTATGACCTTCCGTCAGAGATAAACTTCCTTCAGTATGTAACACTGTTTCCACACCTTTTTGTAATTGGAAATCTGCATGGCGTTGAGTATGTGAAGAACGCTGTTAGAGGCCGTAAGTAATCTTTTCGACAACTCCAGTTCGTCATTTCTGTGTGTCATTGTTTTCCTGCAGTCCTTGCCCTTTTGTTAGAGAGAGAAAACCCTTAAGTTGTGCCGTCAATTTATTAAAATTCCAAGTTGACGGACGCTGCCAGAAGTTGGTGATACAATCAAATATCATTCACGTCAGTGGTAAAACAGTCAATAGCAATTTTACATCTCAGTAGTAAAATATCCCAAGCTGTTCGCATAGGGCGCATTTACGATCGTTCTCCTTGAGAAATGATATCACCACAGATAAGATCAATTTCAGAAACATCTTCAAATCATCATAAAAGAATCCATTTGGTTGAGCTCGCTAGAATGTCTGCAAGACCGTATGAAGGATAACAAACATTTCGTGATTGAATTCACCTCGTGTGATTGCCGTTCAGCCATAAGACATCTCTCCTAGCGTTATTATTCATTTCATCCTTGACAGAATAAAGTTAATAGGACAAGTTTGAAGGAAAGAGTATCAAGATCGTATCTGGAATTAAGTGGTTCTTTTATCAATTATTGTAATGATTTAGTTAATCAATTTATTTATCTTTTGAAACAAAATAAAGGTTATTTAGAGATTTAGTTGCAAGGTATTAATTTAATTGTTGTAATATAATGTTGATTTTATTTCAGAAGTTGTTTGCATTAAACTAAGAAAGAATTGTAGTATTTCATCTCCTGAATTTGAATTGAATTGCTTGAGTGTTGTAATGAGTCATATTGAGGTTGTTCAAACTCGAGTTCCAGAGGCTAAGTTGTTGTTGCTAAGTAATTGCAACTTGTGTATTGTTGTTTTTGTAATTATGATGTAATAGTGTTTATGTGTATCGAACAAAGTATGAAGTATAATGAGGTACTGTCAAGGTTGAATGTTGTGTCTTGTAAAGTAATAATCTCAGGATGAGATATCAAACCTCTTGTGATCTTATTGTACTGTTTTATCGTATGGAGAGACCCGAAATCTATAAAGAATAAAGTATCATGATGTTAAAAGTGTTGGATAACAATTGATGTTATGATTCTATTTTGATGCAAGAGGGTTTATGCCTTGCAGTGTTCATTTCGTGTATTGATTATAAGTCTTGTATGATGTTAAGATTACTAGGTGTTAGGAAGGAGAGTGGCTTTCAACGTGGGGCCGGCGCCCAAAGTGGCAGTCAGGATAACCCGTTGGAAGTAGATTAATCAAGTGATAACCTAAAATTAACTAGGGGGTTAAGGGTAGATTTCACATTAATAAGATTAATGGATTCCTCTCCCATGACCTGTAGTGCTTGTTTAGACTAAGGATGGGTAGAGAAGGCCTGGTCGGCATGATTGACTTCCTTGTCCTCATGAAAGGAAGGTCGATTCCGCATGTGTCACCCTATAGGGCCGGCGCCTAGTGAGAGGCTGTCAGGATAACCATAGATGGGGGCCGGCGCCTAGTGAGAGGCTGTCAGGATAACCCATGTTAGGACCGTGCGATGACACTCTCCCTACTACAACCTAGCATCCCTTGTTTGATCTCTCCTCATTTGTTTTGTGTCGCCTCTAGAAGTGAAAGTTAAGTTAAGTTGTCTTGTATTGTTATTGCCATGTGTTGTATTGGCATTTGGTTGTCCTTTGTTCTTGTTTGTCTTTCGTCTACCTGACTGTCAATGTTAGGGACCTCATGTTAACTCCTAGCTCGGGGGGTGGACCTTAGGGTTCCACATGGTCGGGTGGAAGAGCTATTTTATCCATTGGTTACTCTTGACCAGATCATATGCAGAAAAGGATTTGTTCCAGTTGTACTTGTTCCAATGATGATGATGTAAGTGTATAACTGTGTACCAGATTTGTGTAACAGAACATTCTTTATGTATGTAACTTTTGATGTAGACTAAAAAAGTAATGTAATGATGTCCTGATGTACTTATATGAAAGCATTTCAGTTATGTATTTAATCATGCAGATTCCGTTATTTGATGATTTGCAATGAATGTGAATAAGTTATTTATTTGAGCATGGTTTTGGATCCGTTACTGATGAATATTAAATTATGTTAGTTGATTTGTTAAGTGATGCAGCCTTGGACCCTTAGAGAATATGTCATAATTAGTTGTGTTAACGTTACTTAATCATTTAAAAAAAAAATTCCTGTTTCATATTGCATAAGTGTGTATTCTTTAAGGCGTTCAAGGCGGGCGTTTCATCTGGTATCAGAGCCAAGTTACTAACACTGGGTACTCTGGTTTTATAATTAGCCCATTAAGCTATGCTAGTTGCTTAAAGTCTGAAGGACATATTCATTCATAGTCCTTGCCTAACAACCTGAAGTGGTTCTTGGATGTGTTGTCCAGGAAGATGCCTAGGGTACGAGGCCGAGGACGTGGACGAGGTAGGGGTCGTGGGAGAGGTGTTGAAATCAGCCCTCCTCCTAGTTCCCCTCATGGAAGTACACAAGAAGGTGGAAGTGAGAATCAAGAGAATCAGGATTAGCCTGAGGGTGCTCAATTATGCCAGCTTCTAGAGGAGGTGCTTGCTCGTCTTGGTCCTAGGCAGGAGGTGGTACAACCAAAAGAGAGAGAAAGAGAATGATCTCCTAGAAGGAGGGAAATCACAGCTGAACAAGAAGCCATTCTTGCGGGCCACATGAGAGACCTGATGAGAGCCCATCCTCCTAC
Organism: Cunninghamia lanceolata; assembly: GCA_027924645.1. Taxonomy (NCBI): domain Eukaryota; kingdom Viridiplantae; phylum Streptophyta; class Pinopsida; order Cupressales; family Cupressaceae; genus Cunninghamia; species Cunninghamia lanceolata. The sequence continues at coordinate 3,401,866 of BSBN01001332.1, forward strand.
ATTCGATGGCTCCGGTAGCAGTTTGGAAGCAGAGACATGGTTGATTGATTTGGAGAGATGCTTTGCTATGCACCCATATGGTAGCAATACTAAGGCAAGATGCACCATCATGCATCTAAGAGGATTCGCCTCTACATGGTGGCGTCTCAAGGAACAAAAGTTGCATCTAGATATTGCGACAATTTCATGGGAACTATTTTTGGAAAGGTTCAGAGCTCGATTTTTATCTAATCACTGGAGGCAATGACGAGCGGACGAATTCCATGGGTTGAGACAGATGGCCATGATAGTGGAATAGTATGAGCGTAGGTTTTATGAACTCAAGCAATATGCAGGTATTGGAAACGACGAGGCCATGTTAGTTCAGCATTTTATTAGAGGTCTGAATGCACGCATCAGCGGAGGAGTTCGTGTGTTCAAGCCGAAGACCATGGAGGTAGCAGTTGAGAAGGCTCAACTGGTGGAAGAGAACTTGATCATGGCCCTAGGGGGTCATACAGGTGTACAGATTGGTAGCTCATCTCGAGCAGGTTCGGGTTTCTGAGGTGGTCAGTCTCATGCAGCAAGTAACTCGAGGAGTCAACAGGTCCCTTCTAAGAGTGGACAGCAGCAACAACAATTTTCTCAGACGAAATCAAGAAACTCTCAGTATCAGCAAAGTAACAGATTTCATTCCAGAAAGGATCGAAGTTGGCAGAGAGTTAAACGTGATTGGGCCAGTCAACCAGCGCAAAGCACACAATCTGCAGCAAGTAGAGGTAGCTTTCAGCAGTCAAATGCTCCAGTCGGTGGTGGAGGTTTTGGAAGGGGAACTGGATGTTTCTCTTGCGGTCAGCAAGGCCACATTGCTAGACAGTGCCTGCGTAAGAATACTTTAGGATTTAGATAGAGGCCCGCAGTTTCAGAGCCCACTATTGGTGATGCAGGCAGGTCACATAGAGTGTTTGCGGCGGTGGATAATCGCCAAGCGGAGCACCAAGGTACCATTGTGGAGGCTACAGGTGTCTTACGAGGTATTACCATTTCTATTCTATTTGACTCTGGTGCTTCAGATTCTTTTATTTCCCCTTCTATAGTGAAACGTTGCAAATTAGTGGCAGTAAAGCAAGATGTTAAGTGGCAGGTGGAATTGGCCTCTGGGTCTAGGGTATCAGTAGACTCTCTTGTGTATGGTTGCGAGTTGAGGATAGGACCTTTATCTACCACAGCAGATCTTCGCATTATACCATTAGGATCCTATGACATAGTGCTGGGAATGGATTGGTTGGATGCTCATCGAGTGGTGATAGACTGTCGCCACAAATTAGTGAGGTGTGTTGATGATTCGGGCAAAGAAGTAGAAGTGGTTGGGATTCAGAGACCCATCTCCTTGCGCATGATTTCTGCTATGCAATTGAAGAGATGTTTGCGTCAAGGATGCAAGTTGTTTGCTGTAATAGTTAATGACTTAGATTTTGGAGAAAATAGGGAGACATCCCTTGACGATCATCCTATTCTCAAGGAGTATGAAGATGTCTTTCCTAGCGAGATTCCAGGTATGCCACCAAAGCGGGATATTGATTTCAAGATAGACCTTGTTCCTGGAGCAGAACCTATCTCACGAGCTCCATATCGGATGACTACTCAGGAGCTTAAGGAGCTTCGCTTGTAGCTAGAAGAGTTATTAGCGAAAGGATTCATTCGTCCAAGTGTCTCTCCATGGGGAGCACCTATGATTTTTGTGAAGAAAAAGGATGGATCTCTGCGTTTGTGCATCGACTATCGACAGCTTAATAAGGTGACTGTGAAGAATAGGTACCCATTGCCACAAATTGATGACCTCTTTGATTAGATCAAGGGAGCTAAGGTGTTCTCCAAGATAGACCTAAAATCAGGATATCATCAGTTGCGCATTTTTGAGGCTGACATCCACAAGACAGCATTTCGCACTCGCTATGGGCATTATGAGTTCACTGTTGTACCTTTTGGATTGACAAATGCACCTTCAGTATTTATGAGCCTGATGAATGGTGTGTTCCGCACCTATCTTGATAGATTTGTTCTTGTCTTCTTAGATGATATATTGATTTATTCAAGGTCTATGGAGGAGCATGAAGAACATTTGCGTCAGGTTCTGCAGTGTTTAAGAGAAAATCAGTTGTTTGCAAATTTGGCTAAATGTGATTTCTTTCAAACTAAAGTAAAATATTTGGGACATGTTATTTCAGACAAGGGTATTGCAGTGGATCCTTCAAGGATTCAAGCCATCATGGATTGGCCGGCTCCTACCAATGTTTCAAAGGTTCGTAGTTTCATGGGTTTAGCGGGCTATTATCGTCGATTTGTGGAAGGATTTTCAAAAATAGCTCAACCTATAACTTCTCTTCAGAGAAAAGGAAAGAAGTTCATTTGGTCAGAACAGTGTCAAGCAGCCTTTCAGAGTCTTAAGGAGCGGTTAACTAGTGCACCTATTCTAGCAGTGCCGGATCCTGCCGGAGATTTTGTGGTATGTACTGATGCATCTTTGGAAGGTTTAGGAGCAGTTTTAATGCAGGAGGGTCGTGTGATAGCTTACGAGTCCTGTAAACTCAAAGATCATGAGTTGAACTATCCTACACGTGACCTAGAGTTAGCTGCAGTAGTACATGCATTGGTAAGATGGAGACACTTCTTGCTGGGGCATCGGTTTGAGCTGCACAGTGATCACCAAAGTTTACAGTATATCTTTACTTAGCCAAACCTGAATGCGAGACAGAGGCGATGGATGGAGTTTTTATGTGAGTATGATTTTGAGGTAAAATATATCCAAGGTAAGGAGAATGTGGTGGCGGATGCTCTTAGTCGTCGAAGACATGAACTTTCATCAATCACTCTTGGAGTGGATTTGAGAGGACATATTCTTGCAGCTCTCCCTGCAGATAGATGGTATCAGGAAGTGAAAGCTGAAGTGGAGTCTGGTAGAGCCTTGAAGGGTAGATATGCTGGGTATTCTATCGAGTCGGATGGTCTCTTGTGACATTTAGGTCGCATTTATGTGCCTTCTACAGAGGGTCTCCGCACCCTAATCATGACTGAGGCTCATCAGGCACCTTATTCTGCTCATCCAGGTGTCAAGAAGATGTATGCAGACCTTCGTCAGATATATTTTTGGGCTAGAATGAAGAGGGATATTGCTGATTTTGTTTCAAGATGCTTAGAATGTCAGAGGGTTAAGGTGGAACATCAGCATCCCGCAGGTCTTCTTCAGCCACATCTTATTCTGGAATGGAAATGGGACATCATTTCAATAGATTTTATAGTTGGTTTACCCATGTCTTCTCGTCGCCATGATGCGATAATGGTCACTGTAGACAGGCTTACGAAAGTAGCACACTTTTCTCATGTCCGATCTTCATATAATGCCTCATCTGTGGCCAAAATTTTCATGGAGGATATCGTCAGATTGCACGGGATTCCTCGCAAGATTATCTCTGATTGTGATCCAGTTTTTACTTCAGCTCTTTGGACATCTCTTTAGCATGCGTTGGGGACTCAATTGAACTTCAGTTCAACTTATCATCCAGAGACTGATGGGCAAACTGAGAGGGTCAATCAGGTCCTCGAGGATATGCTCTGAATGTATGTTATGGATCAGCAAAACTGATGGGAAGATTATTTGTATTTGGTGGAGTTTGCGTACAATAATGGGTACCACAGTTCCATTGGCATGTCTCCTTTTCAGGCCCTTTATGGTCGTCCTTGTCGTACCCCATTGAGTTGGGATCACCTTGAGGATAGAGTTCTCCTAGGTCCTCAGATGCTCCAAGAGATGGAGCAGCAGGTTGATCACATCAGAAAGCATCCAGTAGCAGCTCAGGATAGATAGAAGAAATATGCAGATGCTCGCAGGCTTGATTGCCAGTTTTCAGTTGGTGATCGAGTGTTCTTGCGGGTGCATCCGCGAAAGAGTCCGATCCATTATGGAAAAGGCTCTAAGCTCGCACCACGTTTTGTTGGGCCATTCGAGGTTTTGGAAAGAATCGGTCCTGTTGCATACCATCTTGCTTTGCCGCCTAGCTTGTCACGCGTCCATGACGTATTTCATGTTTCTGTTCTTAGACCTTATCATCCAGATATTTCACATGTTCTTGATTGGAATGCCTTACAGGTAGAGGACGGGTAGCTAGCTTTGGAGCTCATAGGCATTTTGGAGCACAGACGACTCGCTCTCAGGGGCAGAGTCATAGAGCAGGTAAGGGTCCAATGGGATCCTAATGATGAGACTTCAGCGGCCTGGGAAGATACTTCCCATATGTGAGAGCTATATCCATATTTGTTCGCAGGCTTCCAGGAGTAAGCCTAATCCTAGGGGGGGAGGATGTAGTGCCCCTCAACTTATCGTCTTTTGGACTGATGTTTGCTTAGTGGTACTAGACATTTTGATGGTATTTTTAGATCATTGATGATGGATTTCTAGTTATTTTGCTATTTCAGTATGAACCTAATTATTATGATAATAGATGTTGATGTTGGATTATGTCACTTTATGCTTTACAATTTGATAAATGAACTGATGTTTTAGATGCTTTGATGTTATTCATTATATGGGATTGGAAGTTAGTTGATCATTTTATGTCGTAGATTAGTAATCTGATACCTTGTTCAATATAGTCGATTGTTATTTATAAACGTGAATGGAACAGTGTTGTATTACTCATTCTCGAGTACCCTACACCACTGCGATTTCCATTCACGATAGGATTGCATGTGATGTATATGTATATCTTGTTATGGTTAACTGTGCGTTGCTGTAGGATGTAGGTACTAGGCATCGACTCCACCTGATTACAGGTCTGAGCGTGCCTTCACCAATGGATTAGTTGGTTGGAGTTAACATGAGGTCCCTAGTCAGTGTTCCTTCATCGTCAGTTTACCCTTGTGGTTGTTGGTTGTCGTTCGCTCATGTCTTGCTGTCAGTAATACTATATCTTGGAGTCTAATGAGTTCTGCAGGTGTCTAAGTTTGTGTGGTAACATTGTGCTTTAATTAGAATTATTCTACGAAAGAGTATAAATGTTGTTAAATGGGCATAATGTCATTAGTTGTCGATTATCGTTATAAATAAATTATTATTTTATGAGAAGTGTTGTTGTTAAATAAAGTTGTACGAAATTTGTATTATTCGATATAACATTATTTATAATAAATATTTAAATAAATAAATAGATGTAATCATGTTGTAAATTGTGATTTACAACTTGATTAATAAGATAAATTAAAGTATAGTACAAAATTATAGATTGTCGAAATAGTACTATTCTATTTATAACAATATTTTGGGTCGGCTATAAAGAAAAATAATAATAAAATAAAATATCTAATAATTGGGATCTTTAAATTAAATAAAAAATACATATTCTTTAAAGGAGTTATGCATGGGATCACATGCCAAGCCCTTGGCAGAGGAGAGAGGCTGAGTTATAAAAGAGTTGTAGGTGCATCAAGGAGAGGATCACAGGTGAAAGGAAAGAAGCAGTTTGGAACTGCAACGATTGGAGCAGATTCCTCGAGTTGATTGCGAAACCAGATTCCGTCGAATGTCTTATCTCTGAACTTCATTTCAAATCTGCAAATGTTGTTATAGTTTATTTGATTCCAAATAGCTCTGTAGACTGTCCTCTCTGTGTGTAATCAGCATCTTCTCTTAGGGTTTAAATACTTTGTTTTTGCTCAAGGATTCTGTAAGTCAATTGTTTTCCTTCCACTGGTTGTCGAATCATCCTGTATGCACTCTCAGACTGGCGTAACCTTTGTAGGGTTTGTAGATGTAAAGGACACCTCGATAGAAACGCTGTAAATCACTGTTGGCTATAGCTAGTCGTCCCTGTAGGATCAGATCAATGTTATTAATGTTTCTTTCTCTGTGTTTAGCTGGAAACTTGTCTGGAAACTCGCTGTATGTCTTTTGTATCCATTGATCTTCATGGGCTGCGTGCCTGCCCCCACATCTGTAAATGGAAATTCTATTTGTTCAGAGACCTGACATCGATTTTTACTTGGGGTTTAGTATATTCTGTTGTATCCCTTAGTAATATTTACAAATGGTTCGATAATGAAAGGAAGCGCTGCATATTACAATGCTGGGGCATGATTTGCTATTGTCCTATTATTATTCGAACTGGTTAAAAACCTCTGTAGCCGTGTTGTTTTGCTGTCCCATGTATATTGTTTCGTTGTGTTTGGTTCTATCTCTGTTGTGGGCCGATAATAATAGGAAGTTCGCTGCCTGGATATCACTCGTTTTGAATGAAAGACCGGATCCCTTTTACTCGCCATTTTCTGAGTGTTATGCTGTGTTCCATTTGTCTAGTTTACTCCATAGCTGGAGTTTACATCTTGTGTTGGATACCTATCTGCACTCGTCCTAGTGTATTTCCTAGCTGAATGGGTTGTGCGCATACCTGCCAGAGGGAGGACGGCCTGCAGATGGTTGGTATACTGTTTTGGTGAGTTTGGTATTATTCTTTTGTGGACCGATGGTATTAGGTAGCCGCTGCCTTGCTTCTTGCGTTTCTGCCTTGCTTCTTGCGTTTCTGCCTTGCTTTCATTCGTATGAATGTAAGTCCCGAATCCCTGTTATCTGCCATTTTCTGAGTATTATGCTATGATCCGTTGTCTCAGCTTACTCCATAGCTGGAGCTATCATTATCGATTATGAAGTTCACCTTGTTGGGTATTGACTCTGCCTTGTTCCATTGTCTCCCTAAGCCGTTTGGGCTAGGCGCATGTCTGGAAAGTGTGGTTGTTGCAAATAGCATCTGGTATGGCTAGTTCAACGGTTTGTTCTTGAAAGAAAATAGAATAAGATTTAAGGTTTCGAAAACCAATGATATAGATGCATGCTATATGTGTAAGACGTGGGATAGGAGGTATGTAGTGTGAGCAAAACTCACGAGGGACTGATCAACATCTCCCATGTGGAATCTTGTGCCCTAGACGACTAGAGATTGTCGGCCTGAAGAGTCTAATGTGTTCATTGTTTGGTCTGATTTGGCGCTCATACCTGTGATGAAGTGGTAGTTACATGGTGCGGGTCAATGGTTACTAACACCTCTGAACTCAATAATCACTATTCCTAGCTGTTGTAGGGTTGCAAATCAGAAACCAAAAGCCCACCTTGTCAGAAAAGAGAATTTACTACCTTGTCAGCAAAATCATTCTGTGTATACCAGCGATCTTGCACAACAGTAGGATTACCATTTGATTGCATCCCAAAAAGTATTTCTGTAGAATCCAGTTTTATAACCACAGATCGCCCTATGACGAGTTTGTAGAGTTTATGCAACAAATCCAGTATTGTTTGGCCTGCAATCATTCCATCTATTTGGAGCGTTGTACTCAGCTGAGCGCTCAAGTTTCACCTTTACCCTCATCCAACTGTTTTCTTGAAAATGATTTGTACAATCAGTGCAGCGTTAGCAGATATATCAATAACTAAGTTAGCACATAGAAAGGCATGTGCTACCAAGGAAGACGGTTCTGCTTTCACACAGTAAATAGCAGTCAAAATCTACAGAGGTTTTGTAATCTACGACCTTCCGTCAGAGATAAACTTCCTTCAGTATGTAACACTGTTTCCACACCTTTTTGTAATTGGAAATTTGCATGGCGTTGAGTATGTGAAGAACGCTGTTAGAGGCCGTAAGTAATCTTTTTGACAACTCTAGTTCGTCATTTCTATGTGTCATTGTTTTCCTGCAGTCCTTGCCTTTTTGTTAGAGAGAGGAAACCCTTAAGTTGTGTCATCAATTTATTAAAATTCCAAGTTGACGGATGCTGCCAGAAGTTGGTGATACAATCAAATATCATTCACGTCAGTGGTAAAATAGTCAATAGCAATTTTACATCTCAGTAGTAAAATATCCCAAGCTGTTCGCATAGGGCGCATTTACGATCGTTCTCCTTGAGAAATGATATCACCACAGATAAGATCAATTTCAAAAACATCTTCAAATCATCATAAAAGAATCCATTTGGTTGAGCTCACTAGAATGTCTGCAAGACTGTATGAAGGATAACAAACATTTCGTGATTGAATTCGCCTCATGTGATTGCCGTTCAACCGTAAGACATCTCTCCTAGCGTTATTATTCATTTCATCCTTGACAGAATAAAGTTAATAGGACAAGTTTGAAGGAAAGAGTATTAAGATCGTATCTGGAATTAAGTGGTTCTTTTATCAATTATTGTAATGATTTAGTTAATCAATTTATTTATCTTTTGAAACAAAATAAAGGTTAGTTAGAGATTTAGTTGCAAGGTATTAATTTAATTGTTGTAATATAATGTTGATTTTATTTCAGAAGTTGTTTGCATTAAACTAAGAAAGAATTGTAGTATTTCATCTCCTGAATTTGAATTGAATTGCTTGAGTGTTGTAATGAGTCATATTGAGGTTGTTCAAACTCGAGTTCCAGAGGCTAAGTTGTTGTTGCTAAGTAATTGCAACTTGTGTATTGTTGTTTTTGTAATTACGATGTAATAGTGTTTATGTGTATCGAACAAAGTATGAAGTATAATGAGGTACTGTCAAGGTTGAATGTTGTGTCTTGTAAAGTAATAATCTCAGGATGAGATATCAAACCTCTTGTGATCTTATTGTACCGTTTTGTCGTATGGAGAGACCCGAAATCTGTAAAGAATAAAGTATCGTGATGTTAAAAGTGTTGGATAACAATTGATGTTATGATTCTATTTTGATGCAAGAGGGTTTATGCCTTGCAGTGTTCATTTCGTGTATTGATTATAAGTCTTGTATGATGTTAAGGTTACTAGGTGTTAGGAAGGAGAGTGGCTTTCAATGTGGGGCCGGCGCCCAAAGTGGCAGTCAGGATAACCCGTTGGAAGTAGATTAATCAAGTGATAACCTAAAATTAACTAGGGGGTTAAGGGTAGATTTCACATTAATAAGATTAATGGATTCCTCTCCCATGACCTGTAGTGCTTGTTTAGACTAAGGATGGGTAGAGAAGGCCTGGTCAGCATGATTGACTTCCTTGTCCTCATGAAAGGAAGGTCGATTCCGCATGTGTCACCCTATGGGGCCGGCGCCTAGTGAGAGGCTGTCAGGATAACCATAGATGGGGGCCGGCGCCTAGTGAGATGCTGTCAGGATAACCCATGTTAGGACCGTGCGATGACACTCTCCCTACTACAACCTAGCATCCCTTGTTCAGTCTCTCCTCATTTGTTTTGTGTCGCCTCTGGAAGTGAAAGTTAAGTTAAGTTGTGTTGTATTGTAATTGCCATGTGTTGTATTGGCATTTGGTTGTCCTTTGTTCTTGTTTGTCTTTCATCTACCTGACTGTCAGTGTTAGGGACCTCATGTTAACTCCTAGCTCAGGGGGTGGACCTTAGGGTTCCACATGGTCAGGTGGAAGAGCTATTTTATCCATTGGTTACTCTTAACAAGATCATATGCAGAAAAGGATTTGTTCCAGTTGTACTTGTTCCAATGATGATGATGTAAGTGTATAACCGTGGACCAGATTTGTGTAACAGAACATTCTTTATGTATGTAACTTTTGATGTAGACTAAAAAAGTAATGTAATGATGTCCTGATGTACTTATATGAAAGCATTTCAGTTATGTATTTAATCATGTAGATTCCATTATTTGATGATTTGCAATGAATGTGAATAAGTTATTTATTTGAGCATGGTTTTGGATCCATTACTGATGAATATTAAATTATGTTAGTTGATTTGTTAAGTGATGCAGCCTTGGACCCTTAGAGAATATGTCGTAATTAGTTGTGTTAACGTTACTTAATCATTTAAAAATAAAAAATTCCTGTTTCATATTGCATAAGTGTGTATTCTTTAAGGCGTTCAAGGCGGGCGTTACATGAGTAGTAAAATCTAAAACAAGATTTTAACTACAAACCCTATGTTTTTAAATCACTAGGTTATGAGAAAAATTCAAATTTTCAAGGAAACCCTAGCAATTTTTGTGTGAAAAGGCAATGTGAAGGATTGTGGGATGATGAATTTCTTAAATTTATATCAGATCTGGTGTAAAAATCAGAGATTAGATGAAGTGCAATGAAATTGATGCAAACTATGCCCTAATATAAGCCTAGGATGCAAATGTTTTTCAAAATTTTCAATTTTTTTTCAAATTTTTGCAAGATTCATGAATGTAAAATGATGGAAATGATATGTATGAATGTGAATCTAAAGTATAACACTCAGCAAGGTGTAAAATGTAATAAAAACATAGGTTCAACAAAATGTTATGTAGGAAAAGGGGGATGATGGGATTGAGGAATGGTTTAGCTAGATCCTCATTTCACTACACACATTCAAAGATATTTGACCAAGTTGAATCACAACTTCTGCAAGTAGTTTCACCTACAAGTTAGTTATTACTTGTAATGATAGGGAAATTTGGAATTGATTGATTAATGTGTTGATTTTAGCCCAATTTAGCTTAAAACCCTAATTATGCAAAATCGTAAACAAATGGACAAAACCTGATAAATGCTCGCATAGGAAAAGATTAAATACATATTAGATACATACTAGATTTTGAGTTTTAGGGTATGGAATATTTGTGGGCTAAAGAGCAGGCACCCAAACCCAAGTTGTTATATTTTCAGGGCCTTCGAGGCCTTTTCTGATACTGACTTTCACCACTTCAGAGATTCTCCGTGACACAAAACTAAGGGGCAAAAGAGCATTCGCCCAAGCCCTTCATGACCTATTTCCCATATTTTTCTTCAGATTCTAATTCCTTAGGCTCTGCCACAATCCTTGACAACTCTACTCTTTGAGATCCAAAACCTGTCACCTGCAATCACAAGAAGAGGGGCTGGGGGTTGTGGTGTTTAGGAGCTTTCCTTGGTCAAATCCCAGAATGGCATTCAAGCCTTCCAACACTATTGTTAGATAGTGTGTATCCTTGTAGGATAGAGGCAAAAATAAATTGATAAATGATTGATTGAAGCACAAATAGATATCACCTTGGAGGTGTAGCTCATATAGATGAAGATCTTTCACAACACGAGAAGATGAAGCTAAATCTACAATAACAAACATGACAACAACACAAGTCTACTCTTTAACACAATGAATACCTTGAATGCTCTAAAATTATAAGTTTGCCAAAATATCATAATCATCTTCTAGTCTACAAATGAAGTCCTAAACATTCTTATATATGCATTCCATCTTTAATTTTGTAATTCAAACTTAAGATGTCAACAAGGAACACCTCTAACGGTAACTTTACCAACATTGAAATTTGTGACCCCGCCAAAATAGGGTAGGGCAAGGGCACGGGTGCCCTTGTCCTAGGACTAATTTTAGGATAGGGTTAAGTTGTGTAATGTCCCCTAAGTCTATTTTGACATGGGTTTAAGGACATTTTGTCTCGGGATTCAATTCTAACATGCATGATAAAAATTAAGGGACCCAGGAGCTAAACTGAGGAGGTAAAAGTCCTAGGGGATATTTTACAAAGTAACAACATGAAATATTAGGTCTTTGATTCTGTGTATTCTCCTCCCACTTGGCCAAAACCTCATGTCTTACCTTTAATTGCTCTGATTCTAATTTCAACTTCTCCATTTCTAGGTTTTCTTTCATCTTGACTTGTTTGCACCAGGATTAAGACTCTATCTAATAGGCTAGTGTCAGTGCTTTCACATATGTTACAAATGTTCTTCAATCTAGGGAGGATCTTATTTCAGGGCTTATTTTGGATATGAAGAATTCTATCTTTTGCTTCTTAGTGAGTGGTTCCTCCAACTTCCTAGTTGTCTCCTTGAATCTTTTATCAAAATACTTTATTGATTCTTTGTTAACTTGCATCAAATATCTCATCTAACTGACCCCTTCTATAAGAACATCCAAAACTCCAAAATTATACAAGAATTGTTGCTTGATCTCATCCCATTCCTTATTGCATTTTGAACATGTCTTCATATACCACTTCAATGCTTCATTCCACAAGATGCCTATGAAGTCAAACAAGTTCATTTTATCCTTTGTTACCCCATTCCAGCTCCAAAAAGACACCGAAACAAAAATGTGCTCTACTGCTTCAGTAATATCCTTCTCAAATACTAGTAACTTAATAGGAATATCCATGATTGGTCTTCTCAATGTCTTCGATAATTTGTGGTAGGTTTTCTCTATTCTTCTCTTCTAGTTAGGTTGTCTTCTATCAACTCAGGTTGTTCTTTCTCTTCCCTTGTCTTTGTGTAGTCAGATATCAAAGTACTCTTCTCCTAAAATATCTTCAAAATTACTCTGATTTCTTCTATTATGTCTACACTTCCTTGTTTGCTTGAATATTTTCCTCGTCAATTAAAATTCTTCTTTCTTTATATGACACTCAGAGGACTCAATGGCCAAGGGTTGTGTCTCTTTATAGTGTCTCTTCAAATTAGGGCATAGTCTTCTATTTGTCAATGACATCATGTCAGCATCAAGTGATGATTGAAATAACCTTATGAAGTCCTTGAAACTCCTCTCAATGTTTACCGTATCTATTATGTTCCTCTGATCTACTTTATGCTTTGACACACAAGATCCTCTATTTGTTCTTCATCCAAATTCAAAATTTCTAGTGTTAATTGATAATTTATGGTAGTTTACAGCAAGATTAATGCTCAATGAAACCCTAGTTCACCTCTTTCTTCTTTCTCCCTCCCACTTTCTTTGGTAACACCCAGAGTAGTGCGCTTTATAGCATCCTCCATGATGCATTCTATTTCTTCTTTTTCTAATCTCCTATCTTCAACCACACCCACAATGGCACACACAATGACATCCTCCATGATGTGTTGGTCTTCTTCTTCCCTTTTGGTAGCAGCCTTAATGGCATGCACCATAGATTGTTCCTTTTTTCATTTCACAATTTCTGTTATCATATCTTTTCTAATCTCTTGTGCCTTTTCCATCCTTCTGCGGTAACATTCCTATCATTCCTAGGTTTGCTTCAATCTTTCTTCCTTACTTATCTACATTCTAGTTCTTATGTCTTCTTTGATCTATCTTTTCTTTTGCTTCTCTCCATTCACCATGGGTTTCCTTGATTTGGTGTTCTATTAGTCCTTTTATATCCCATGGTATCCTTGTTTTAAGAGTCATATCATTTAAAAGATTCCTGCAGATCCTACCCCCTTTCCATTTTTGATCCCCTTAAGTGCCTACTCCCTCTCATAGAGGTAGGAACTTAAAGAGACCCATATTTCTCTACAAATTGAATTTTTTTTCCTCCAACCTAGTCTTCTCTTATTTTTGATGCTCTACACTACTTCTTTGAATATTTCACCCCTTCAATCTTTAACTACCCTCTTCTAGGGTCCCAAAAATGGAATGAAATGTTGGCAAGAAATGGAGAGGGATACTAGTTCAAAGATCTGGTCCTCAACCAAGTCTTTATAGTCAATTTATACCTAGGTCAAGTAGTTAAATATTGATAGAAAAATACTAAGAATAACATATGCAGAGTATCATAGACATATCATAACGATAAGACACCAAGGAATTATCAGATACCAAGAGATCTCTAGATATATATTATATATCCATTATCTGATAGGTCTAAGTCTCTGTCTCACCATCCTACATACATTCTTTATCTGAATTCTATTATATTCTATCTTAGTTATCCTATCCTACATATATATCATATTTATTACATGTAGGGATGTGCCCTTTAGCATATTAGGTTGGCTCTCACCCTCCTCATGATGTATGCACCAGTTCCCAGTTAGTTCTTCTACATGCCATGTATCCTGCTAACAATAGGTATGAAGGAGGATAGTGAGAGGAGTTCCAATAGTGGAGCTACCAACCATGGATATTGTTGGTGGCAAGGTCATCGGCCTTCACTTGGATGAAGGGTGGCTAGCACCATTTGTGTTCTCCATTGCAGAGATGGAGAGGGGTAGGCTATGTGTCATAACCTATATTTTGAGTGGTTCAAAGAAAATAAATAATTATAAGTACTATTCTATTTCTTCTTGAAATATGCATTTTATCTATTGTATTATAATTTATTGGACATGATATGGTCTTCCTATGGAGAAGGCATTTCATACATTTTAATCTATAATGTTTATTTTTAAATTTTAGAGTTATAATCTATATTTAAAAATAATAATTTATCATTGATTTCATCATGATTCATTGAGGTCAGAAATTACTAATGTTTTATCTCCTTGTTTATTGTAGGTTGCATTCTTGATAGCTGATTAGTGTAGGGGGTGTATTATGATTTGGTTTGATATGACAATTTTAGTTGGAAGGTATAAAAATAATTTTATGGGAGAGATAATTATACCTAAATAGACATGTTTTCTAATTTTTTGTTGTGTTTGTGTTTTATTCATGCATTCTTTCCCTTGTTATTTTGATATCATCTCCATTAAAAGATAGAAGGAGGGTTGTTTTCATTATTATTACCTATGGTTTACCTTAAGCATCAGTAAACTTGTCATAACTTGTGGCTTTTGGAGGGGTTCCCTATTTTATTATTTCTCTTTTTGTCTCCTAAGTCCTAAGGTTATAATATTAAAAACCAAAACATAGGCACATGAATCATCCCTAAGTTTTGATGTTATTTTCTTTAGTTCTTTATCTTTGGGGGTGAAACGGCTCCATACCATGGTGGTAGAGGACTTGGGGTAGAGGGTACATCCCTCATTGAATTCATGATCTATTTTGAAGGTTGTTGAAGAGGAAGAATCTTGAGGGGATATTTTGGGAAAGTATTTGGCATTTTTAGAAATATTGATCTTTAGGAATATTGATATTTGGGAAAACATATTTGAAAAGAAAAGTAACGTCTCTTGCATGCCGTTATAAAGGCCCTTGGACCTTACAAGAAAAATCATCTCTAATAGTTGCCAAGAATCTAAAAAACCTAAACACATACCCTCTCATAAAATTTACAATAAAAATCATCTCTAACAACCCTCTTATCTATTAAAGTTTTAACACATGAGCTACAATATTAGTGGAGTTTCTCAATCTATTATAATCTTATTTTGAAGGAATATATTAAGGTTTACTTTTGGTGGCGGTTTTTTCACTCGACCATTTCTTAGGTCGCTTTATATTTTTTTTGTGGGATACTTCATGTGGATTTGGAATAAGATTTAAATATTAGAAGTCATGGCCAACAACTTGAGAATTGAGATTGAGAATTTCAGTAGGTAAATCTTTGAGTTGTGTAAATTGAAGGTTGAAGATCTTTTAGTGGAGACAGATTAGTGGATCATAACAATTGTTGCACCCAATTTTCTACCATTAGTAATGGATCAAGATGAATGGGATAATTTGGATAGAAGAGATAGATCTACTATTAGGTTGTGTCTTTCTAATTTAGTATTGATCATTTTTTTAGTTCAAAACATTGCTAAGAGGTTATGAGATAAAATTATTGCATTATATCAAACTACCTTGTAAATAATTATTTTTAAAAGAAATTTCTATTCTTTAAAGATACATGAAGGATGCTTTGTAACCAAAAATTTGAATATTTTTCATGTAGTAGTGACTCAACTAGCTTCCATAGATGTAACAATGGAAGATTAGGAAAAATGTATAACTTTGATTTGTTCATCATAGGATACCATATTTTTTATTTGAAGCCTATTTATCTAAAGGGGATCAATATCATTTCTTTGTTCTATAGAACTAGGGGTGCAAAAGTTGCTTTGCATCATTTGGGCATACCACTCATTTATGTTGTATATACAAAAAATTGTAAAGAAAATTAGCTTGTCCTCAAAACTTGGGTGGAAAAAGCACATCAACAAGGTAAATTCATTGAGGTGAAAGATGTGTAGTGTTTGAGAAAAGAAAGACTTGATGAAAGGATAAATTCAACTAGATGTTTTGATTTGATAATAGATGGAAGCCCCTATAATAATATGACAAGCAACAAAAGGAACATAGGGGATAGGATAGAGGGGAAACATTCCTCTATTTTCTATGAATTACCACATATTGTGAAATATGTAAGGAATACAATCCATTCAAGTGTAACTTGACAAAATAATGAAACCTTCATTTTATACTAATATAGACTTCAATAGATTATAAATTCCTCATTTTTCATAGCCAAGTTCTCACCCAAATTGAAGAGGCTACAAAAAATAAGTATTGAAAATTATGGAATTTATTTTTTTAGCTCTATGTAGCAAATTTGTTTGCACAATCAACATGGGACTAATTGAAGGCTTTGATGTTTCCAATTACAATCCTAGGGTTATGAGTTTGATTAGTCATGCTAACAATGGTTTCCTTTTGCAAGGATTAAATAAAATCCTAGAGAACGTGCATAAAATCAAATTTCATAAAAGAAACCACTTAGATTTAGAAAATGATTACTATGAAACCCATCACAATTAACCATTTCAGAAGATAAAGCTCAAATAAAGTATATCTTCCATAGTTTTGTCTGTAGAAATTAAAGATATAATCTTTCATTTACTACACCATGTTAAAGGATTGGTTATATTTGGAGTTCCAAATCACCTTGTGGATTAGTAGTGGAATCTTAAAGAGTTTGAGAAAGTCCCACCATACTTTTACTTTGAATATGTGTACAGTATGCCAAAGGGTGTATGAGAAAATCATATACTTATTTATGTATGATGTTGAACTAAAATTTGTGAATTAAAAGTTGTGTATGCAGAAGAATGGAAATCAAATAAGGAAACAATACAATGAAAGTACCAATTCCATACCTAAACAACACCTCATCTAGGGATCAAAGGACTAAGAAACATAATGAAAATGACTAAACAATTGTATGATATTTTATAATTATTTTGATATGTTGGTTGCTCAATTCTGTAGCAAAACACTAGATAATGATAATTGATATGATAATGGAAGAGCTAGAATGATTTTGATGGCTTGGTGTTGTATGAAGATGTGATGTTCAAATGGCTTGGTTGAGGCTTGATTTATAGAGGTTGGATTTGATGAATGAAGGTCTAGTATTAAAATATTATATCTTTGGCTAAAATTGGTTGAGAGCATAATTGGTAAAGGATGAGGATTTCTAGGGCAACAAAGGAAGCTTCTAAGGCTTATGCTTATGTGAATGGCTAGGATTAGAAGATATAGTATGAAATAGATGGTTGAGATGAAAACTTAATTTAATATTTGGCACACTCATTTATTGATTGTGGCAAGTGATCAAGGATGAGGACAAGCTAGTCATGTGACTCTGAATAATTAAATTAAATAATAAATTTATTTATTTATTTATTGGAGAGGGAATGATGGGGGGATAAATTAATTAAATAAATAAGATTTATTCCACTAATTTTGGCTAAAAAGATAAATGGATAAATTAAATAAATTTTATTTATTTATTTAATTTGGGAAAGGGATTAAGGAACAATGTGTTGTAATATGAATGTCTAGGGGATGTCGAAGGGTTATGAGGACATGATCAATTTTAGGTGTCTACATTTTACCCCTCTTTGAGATGATGTTATGACTAAGATAAGTAAAATCATTTCAAAGAAGATAAGGTATGCATTGAGAGAAAGGGATGCACCAGTCACTTGAAGGAGTGATAAGGAGGAATGATGTAAGGATGACATGCCCCCTTGAGAGGATCGCTGGGTTGGAACAACATGGGTATTCTCTCGAAATGGATGAAATGTATCAGTTAAGGGGATGAAAGAAAAGATAACAGATGAAATAGATGACAGATATGTTATGCTCCATTAGGTGAGTAACCATATAGTTTGATATAGCACTAGACATTATGTACCAAGGTATAAAGACCATGTTGACTATGTGTAACATGCATGAAAATATTGACTTAAAAGACCAAGGTCACAAGCACACATATTCTTTCGGGCACAAGGATATGGAAGACCATGATGTCATTATAGCAATATGTTGCGAAGACTTGATAAAAATGCAAGATCAAATAATAGCACACACAAGAAAGAAAGAAAGCATGTACAAATGATTAAAAATCAAACAAGGTTGTGCCCTTGTCAAGATGAAAACCAATGATTGATTGATTGATTAGGATAGTGTTGTCATCAGGAGGAATAATATGTAACATCTCATTCCATAATACAAAAAAATTAACATGATCATTTAACTAAATCATGATATAAGTTAACCACCTAACTAACAAATTCAAGTTAAACAATAATGCTTCAATATCATTTAATAAATTAAGCATGATATTCTAAACAAAATATAATGACGCTTATAATTTTAATAATTAAATACATTTCCTTAGTGAATAACTTTCACTATGCATGTACAAGTTATGCTTGATGCATTATACATAGCAAAATTATACGTTACAATTGACCATCAAGTCATAAAATAGAAAACAGTATATTTGGAACAAATAACATCAATCTTCATAAGTCTCAGTTTATCTCATGCTTGTAAAGGAGAGCATCATCCAGGTGCTTTTTCATAAACCATAGACTGGTCCCCCACACATCTTCCTACTTGGAAGTGGCCTGACCCTTCACAGAAGGGATAGATATTAGGAAACTGTTAGGTTAGCCATATGAGTATTTGGTGTTTTGTCCTTCATAAGGTCTCATAGTCACGCAACTATAGATTCCCTCTAACTATGCATGACCCTGAGACCATTATGCCATCTGGAGCACTGTGGATCTCCATGTAGAGACAGATGCATTACTTTGGAGACAGATGCATTACTTTGGCCAAAGTTTTACATACATATATGTTACACCATGAATGTTCTCATATGTCCACCACCCTGACTCAAAATTATAAGCTATTATGTCATACAATAAGTTCAAATGGACCTTTCACTCTAGGTCTGATGAAGTGGGATCAATTTGATTCATAGCCCATACCAGGACAATCAACTACCATCTTGCATTTTGTTCGATCAATTGGGTTACTTTTGTAATGAGGAACTTGTGACTCCTCGTCACCTTATTCCACTTTTAATCATAACAAAATCAAATCTTATTCACCACCCTAGGTCTTCTATGGTTCACAAGTTTGATTTAAACTACCTTAAAGGTTAAAGTCATATTCTTGATATTCTAGGCATACCTTGCTTAAACTAAACAAAATGGTTTCATAATGATTGACAACTCAAATTGACCCATGTGAGCTTTTAGTATTAAGCACTATCTCATAATGTCTATTCATAAGTAAGATAGAGATTTGTTAAGACTTCTAATAGTAGACTATGTTCTTCAATAATACACTACCTCCTTACTCGAGGTTTATTCACGTATGGCCTCCGCTATTTTATTAACCTTATTGCCACCATCGGGTTCCATGAAAGATAATATAAGAAATGTTGAGTGCTACTAGCATGTTTTAAGACTAAAGTCATATCAACCTTTACTGCCTTTTGTGGTGACTGTAATGGTCTCATACAAATCAAACAATGAGTGGATATATAATGCAATATTTGCATTGTCATTCCATGAGCATATTCGGCCCATCACAATTATGAATCTTGACACCATCATTAATTGAGCCACATCCTTTGTTGGCATGCAATATGTTAGAGGATAGGTGCTCATCTGTAATGGACTCAAGGCAAAGATACAATAAGAGATATAATGATATAAGGTTTGGCCACCATGGCCTTGATCCATAGTTGAAATAAAAATAAACAAAGATTCATGGTTTAGCCAAAGTGGCTTCGATCCCTTTACGCAATAAAGATTATAAAGTTTCTTAGCTTGGCCTATGTGGTCTCAAGCCATTTACATAATAAGGATTATAAATATTCTCAGCTCGGCCTATACGGCCTCAACCCATTTTCATAATAAAGATTATAAAGATTTTCAGCTCGACCTATGCAGCCTCAAGCCATTTACACAACAAGAAAAGAATTTGCTATACTGCTCAGATGTAATGGCCTTGAGCCATTGAATAAGTGTAATATAATAGTTTTTACTAGCTGGGACATTCGGGCTCAAGCCGACACATTAAGAATACTTCAAGGTTTAAGCTCAGCCATTTGGCCTTGATCTATTTCTTTAAGAAGATTTCTACACTAAAAAAGCTCTGCCATATGGCCTTGAGCCAATTATTAAGAATGTTATAATAAATATATACACAAGCTCAACCATTCAGTCTCGAGCCGCTCCAACATTAATAAGAGGTTCAACATAGTGGTAACTACAATACCAATATGCAAGCAAGTAAAGCATCATGCTAAGACTCTCATTCTACCTGAATGAAGTTTGTCTTGAGTAGTTCTTTTCTGGTCTATAGACTCCTCTTTCTTGCTCAGCATAGAAGTGAACTCTATCCCCTTTTTCTAAAAATTAAATTGTAGCCAAAAAAATGGTGATAGTCTATTCAGAAGACTCCAAGATTATCCTAATTCACATGCCTATTATCATGGAACTTCCACCCTTAACTAAGGTGGTGGGAGTGGTTTCTCCCACTCGGCCAACTACCTCTAATATGGCCTATGCAAGCATGACGCTTGCTAGGCTATGGTGAACTCAAAGCTCCCATTAGATATAATGTCATCTATAACAGAAATTAAACTCAATAACATAACTTGATATTACAAATAAAATTTATATAATTATATTATAATACTGTTGCATGCATCTACTAGATGTTTGCATAAACAAATACTAACCAAAATGTTGTTTTCTAAAATCACCTCCTTCATGGAGATAGAGTCATTATCAGGGATTTTTTTAGTCGAGAATCTTCACCAATTGGCAAATAGTTGAAATTGGGACCTCTAGAAATGGTGAATAGTACAAGCTAAAAAGGAGACTGAATCGCTAGGTTTTTATAAAAAATTAATTTCATCTTGGTTAATTCACCTACGTATTATTTTTTTAAACTAATAAATTGAATAGATTCACCATGTAAATTATGCGTCATTGCAACTGATTCACCAATAGTTTATAATGTAATTACAAATATTAATAATATTCGCCAGTAATATTATATTCATGTCATTAATTTTAGGGAAATATCACCACTAATAATTAATTACCATTTAATTTTAGGGATATTTTAGTTTGATATAGATTTTATTTGTTTCCATCGATTAGCTTTTTAATCAGATGGTTGTAGATCAATTATGTGACCTATATGCATGTGCCTTTTAAAAGGCTTGTTGAGTCCTAAAATTTGTTTTGGGCCATATGATTAAATCTAATCATGTGGCCCAAAATAAAATTTGGGCCTCAACAAGCCTTTTTAAAGGCATGTGCATATAGGTTATAGAATTGATTTGCAACCATCTAATTAAAAAGCCAATCAATGGTAACAATTTCACTTTTCATTTTGTCTTATTTTTAAAGTGAGATTTTTAAAAAATACTTAATCTGTGTGTATGTTGCCCCCTCGACCCCACAAGGGGACTCTACCCCCTTAACCCTTTCAAGGGGCATTGCCCCTTGACCCCACAGGTGGCTGTTGCCCCTGGGCCCCTACTTCAATATTACAAAAAACCAAAAAAATATGGGGGAACTGCGCTGACCAACTATGCATATTTTTAGAGAGATTCACCATTGTAATTATTATTTTTACCAATTATTCATTAAGATTCACTAGGATTTTTTAAAATTTCTAATAATCTACATAGATTCACCAAGAAAATTAATATTTTTTTCAAAAAAAGGAAAGATTTACCAGGAAAATTATAGCACTTAGCCAAGATTCACCAGGATGTTATAAGTTTTTTTAGGGGGGGTTCCTTACAGTTATCACTGGTCATTATGCAATTTAGGGATCGAACACGACTCTCCCTTCTTTGCAAGGGATCCAAATCTTAACAGACCAAATAATGGATTTATAAACCTAGTTCAAAAATATTAAGAGTGATAAGATTTTTAGTTAGTTAGTCAAGTCAATGCAACATTGTCAAAATGACTAAATCGATAAGTTGCCATAAAAAGGAAAATCAACTAGTTAGGACAAAGTGTAACTTATGCCAACTTACATGGTTTGAAAGGACAAAATGTTTGACACTTAGATGGCTGTCAACCCCTATTTCCCAACATCTATTCCTTCCTCCTGAATGATACTCTCCTTCCATCTCTGAAAAATGATCACTTTCTTGATCCAACTCACAATCAAAAAAGTCATTGTCAGTGCATCATCATATAATCAATATATCATAATATTTAAATAGTCATTTAAATCTAGAATCTTATAAGTAACTATCATTAATTAGAAGCAATGAATAATCTAACATTTTCCACAAACATCAATAATCCAATTCCTAACTAATCCTCCTGATTATCATGTAAACATAATATTAAGATAATCTCAAGTTGGGGATGTAACATATCTCCCCCATAAGAATCATCATCCCCAATGATTTACTATCTCAACATTAGTTCAATATAATAAGAAAATGTTTCACTAGCATAATAAATAAGTTTTTCAGAAAAGATGAGCAAATTTAGCATAAAAGTCATCATAGTTTTCCCAGGTGGCATTTTCCACCCAATATTGGTTGCACTAGACCTTGCACTATGTTATTTGCTTGTTACATAAGTTTAGCTTATGCATTTCGAGCACCTTGATGGGCTCGATCACCACAATCTTGGGTCTTTCACCTGTATAACATTCCAATCAAGCACAGGAATTTGATTATCAACAGAATTAAACTTTTTCAAATATGAAACATGAAAAAAATTATGCATCATGGCTAAGGCTGGTGGTAGAGAAATTATGTATGCTATTGGGTTGACTTCCTCAAGAACTTCTAAAGGGCTCACGTATCTTGGTGCTTGTTTGGACATCTTTCCAAATTTTATGTAACTTTTCTGAGGTTTTACCCTTAGGAGAACTTTATCTCCCACAGTGAAATGCCTTTCAATACACTTTGCATCCACATAACTCTTTTGCCTATCATTAGCTTCCGCTAGCCTTCTTTTTATCAAATAGACTTGCTCTCCCATCTTTGATAGCATTTCTGGACCAAGGCTAACCATATCTTCTATCTTATCCCAACTTATAGGGGTTTGGCACTTCCGTCCATATAATGCCTCAAATGGAGCCATCTTAATAGGTGAGTGATAGGAATTATTGTAGGTGAATTCCACCAGAGGAAGATAATCCTCCCATTTGTACTGCTAATCCATGCAGTACATTCTCAATAAGTCCTCCAACACTTGGTTCACCCTTTTAGTTTGTCCATCCATTTCAGGATGATAAGCAAAGCTTATGTTCATCTGGGTACCAAGTGAAGAGAATAAGGTTTTCCAAAATCTTGATGTCATTCGTGCATCCCTATCTGAGATAATCTTCTTAGGAATACCATGCACTCTGAAAATCTCTTGAACAAATTTTTGAGCATTGATGGGTGCCCCATTCATCAAGTTTCTAGGTAAAAAATGAGTGGCTTTGGTGAGTACACCACTACAACCAAGATAGCATTGTGCCTGTTCCTTGACATAGGAAGCCCTTGCACAAAGTCCATGCTTATAATTTGCCATTTCCACTCAGGACTTTCATGAGGGTATAAGAGCCCTACTAGGTGATGGTGTTCTGCCTTCACCCTCTAGCATTCAATACATGTAGCTACAATATTTGCAGCATCCCTCTTCATTTCTTTTTTAGAAATATAGTGGTTTCACATTAGCAAGTAACTTCGTTACTCTAGGATGTCCAAAATATGGTGTAGAATGGACCTCCTTCCATACCATATTCCTTAACTCTACTGAGTTAGGTATGTACATCCTTCCTTTAAACCTTAATAACCCATCTGGTTCAAGGTTGAATCCCTCATATCTAGGATTATGTGGATTTTCCTCAAGGGCATGTTTTACCTGCTCGTAAAACTCATCTCCCTTAGATTTTGTAACACCTGATTCCTAAAATCAATGTATGGAGATCATGGAGGAGATGTGCCTTCTCTTACTCAAAGCATCTGCCACTTGATTTTCTTTTCCTTGTATGCATTTAATCTCGAAATCATAATACAAGATGAATTCCAACCATCTTCTTTATCGAGCATTAAGATTGGGCTGAGTAAACAGATATTTTAGTCCCTAATGATCAATTTTTAGCTCAAAAGGTTTCCCTAGTAGGTAGTGTCTCCACATCTGTAGAGCATGAATGACTACTATCAATTCTAAATCATGTGGGGCATAATTTTGTTCATAGTTTTTTAGTTTGCGCAATTCATACATGATGACATGTTCATCCTAGACTAGTACACCACCTAAGCCTTCTCCTAAGGCATTGATAATGACTACAAACTGACCTTCTGGGTTGGGTATTTTCAAAATTGGTGCTAAAGTCAATTTTTCCTTTAGTAGATCAAAGGCATCCTAGCACTTTTCTGCCCATTCAAACTTCTTACCCTTTCTTTGCAAGGAAGTTATAGGATATGCAATTTTAAAGAAGTTTTTCACAAACTTCCTATAATAACCAGCAAGGCCCATGAAACTTTAGACCTCATGTACATTTCTTGGTATCAGCCATTCCAAAATAGCCTTAATCTTAGTTGGGTCCATAGCTATCCCTTTAGCTCAAATTATGTGGCCCAAATATTGTACCTCATTTTGAAAGAAGGTACATTTAGAGAGCTTGACGTATAATTTATTCTCTCTCAACCTGTGAAGAACAATTCTAAAATTCTGTAAATGCTCTTCCTCATTCTTGGAATAAATTAAAATGTCATCAAGAAACACTAAAACAAACTTGTCTAGATAGTCTCTAAACACACTGTTCAAAAGATTCATACAAATGCCACCAGCACATTCGTTAATCCAAAAGGTAGGACAGTGATTTCATAATGGTCATACCTAGTTCTAAAGGTTGTCTTATGCATGCCCTCATCCTTCAACCTCAATTGGTGATATCCAGACTGATGATTAATCTTAGAAAATATTGCTACACACCTCATCTGATCGAAAAGATAATCGATGCAAGGTAAAGGGTATTTGTTCTTAATGGTTGCTTTGTTCAACATGTGGTAATCTATGCACAACCACAAAGTGCCATCTTTCTTTTTCACAAAAAATGACTGGCATTCCCCATGGTGACATACTGGGTCTAATCAATCCTTTATCTAACAACTCTTGTAGTTGATCTTTTAACTCCATTAGTTCTATAGTGGTCATTCTATAGGGGACTTTAGAAATAGATTATGACCCAAGAATAATATCAATGGAAAAATCAAATGCTCTTTAGGAGGTAACCCTGGTAGCTCATCTGGGAATACATCCTCAAAGTCTCTAAGGAAAGGATACCTGTCCATATCTGATCTTTCCTAACCTACGGACTCCATCCCAACTTCATTAATTTTTAGGGATTCATACAACATTAAGAAATCTTGGAAGTAAGTTTCCTCGGTCTCATTTAGTTTTTTCCATATTGACAACAAAAAGATGACATCCTTTCCTTTGAGCTCTTTTCATTTGTAAAGAACAAATTTGCCTTAGTTTGACTTCCCTAGGTTTCCCTTGGAGAAAGACCTTGTTTCCTAAATCATCCAGGCACTCTACTATTTTTGCATAACAATCCACTTTGGCTCAATGTCTCCATAGCCAATTTATACGTAAGATAAAATCATATGAGCCTAGTGGGGCTACATAAAGGTTTACTTCCATGGAAAAGCTTGAAAGTATAACCCTAGCCTCAAACAGGCATTGCTCTACCTAAGCCTTGGTGTGATTTGCATATTCTACAGACCAAGTGTTTGCCATGAATCCTACCTTTCTAGGAATTTTATTTACAATTTTAGGGGAAACACAGCATTCCGTAGCAATAGTATCAATCACATCTAAAATTGGAACTCCAAATAAAGTACATGTTGTCTCAAAAGGAGTTATTTGGTACTCGGCTGTAAGGTGCAGAAATTTACCATCTAAAAATAGTATTTTACCATCTAAAAATAGTACTCGAAAAGAAAAGAATATTCTAATAGTAAGATAATCAACCAGTAATAGTTTCCAATTATCCATAATATCATAAAATGGAAATAATCCATGAATAATAATCCATATATCAGAATGGATTACAAAACAATTTACATACGCCCGACTTGGTGTTACAATACATCTGTTTCAATGTTACACAAAGAAGAACTATCATCAAGATATCCATGAATCATATTACAATTGCAACTTGGCAATGAAGCCATACAAAGAAGTAAATATCCTTATCAATAATAATATCTAATCTTGGTTGCATCAATCCTCTAATCATCCACAAACCAAGATCAAGAGAGTGGTTGAGATGCTTTTTCCACCCAACCATGAAGTACTGGACTTCCCCGAGTTTCTTCCTAACTCGAAGAAAGCACCGACCTTGCACAAGGAGCCTAGAGACCTGGAATGGTGTAAGTAGGAGGGAATCACTCAATGCGTGTCTGTTACCTATATGCATCCTAATCCTAGAATGACATAAGCTCTTACAATAGGATGTGGTAGAGAGAAACATAGTTCTAGGATTTTAAAAAAATCCATCTGTTTCAATGGTACAGTAGCTTGGCCTAGCAAATAAATAAAATGATAGTTTTAGAAAAAGTAAAACTATTGTCTCTAGAAGTCCACATTTGGAATCTTGTCCCAATAGTTTGTACTTTACCAAAAATTACATACAACACAGTTTCCTATATTTGGTCTTCCATAGTTATTAATATCTATATTTCAAATTCAAACATTATTTCCATTGTTCAGTTGATTTCACTAGTTTTCTGGTTGGAAAGTATACTATTTTCCCCTTATTTCATCTCAATTTTTCCTAATCTCTGAAAACATAATGCATTTCTTTCATAAATTAAGGAATTTGATATATTGCTAGTTTTTCCAAGTGAAATGTAAAAATAACATTTATCAAGAACTCAATAATTCAAAAGTTCATACAAGTCACTTTCATTGGTGCAAATATAAAATAGAAAGAATATATCTAGTGCAATAAATTCAATTTCAAATATTATATATAAATATTCATATAATTTAATTAACAAAATAAAATCCAATCAGCATTGTAGTTCTGATTCATCATATACATTTTTCAATAAACACTATCAATACGAACATATATATAATCAAATACAGTCATAAACTATTCTATTTTTCAGAAATAGAAATCATAGTCAATATATCTATATGCTATCAAATGATATAATTGATTACAGTCATAATCCATTCAATTTTTCAAACAAATAAAATTACAATCAATATATCTATATGCTATCAAATGATATAATTGATTACAGTCATAATCCATTCAGTTGTTAGACAAATAAAATTACAATCAATATATCTATATGCTATCAAATGATATAATTGATCATAGTCATAATCCATTTGGTTTCTAGATAATAAAAATTATAGTCAATACATCCATATGCAATGGAAATGAAATTCATATATATATATATATGAGGGTTTTCAAACTGTAAGAAAGAGATTACAATCATTTAAAATGTAATTAAATAGTTATAAACAAAGGTTGTCATCCCCAAATGGAGTCGTTGTCCCTAAGGGACTATGGCACCATTTGGTGATGCCGCACCTATACTGCCTACAATGGCCTTAGTGCCATCTGCAATAATCTTTTCATTATAAAATGCAGTCAATACATAATGAAATATAGTCGATTCTATATGCATACAATAGATTCAATGTAACATACAATCGAACGATATAATATACAATCAGTCCAATGTAAAATACAGTTGTTCCAACATAGAATTCAGTCGATTCAATATAATATACCATGTATTGATCATAATATATATATATATGAAACAAAGCATTTATTTTACAATACTATAGCCAGATGCTTATATTTTTATATCAATTTCAGACAAAAGATCATGGTTTTTGCACATAAGAAAAAGATTCAAACACACATCAGCCAGAGATGGTCTAAGATTAAATAAGAACTTGGAATTCATTCCCTATTCCAATCAAATGCTTGATTCCTACAGAAGCTTGACAATTGAGATTGAGAAGTTTAATAGGTAAAACTATGAGTTGTGGAAATTGAAGGTTGAAGATCTTTTAGTGGAGATAGATTAGTTGATCATAATAATTGCTACACTTAATTTTCCACCATCAACAATGGATCAAGATGAATGTGACAAGTTGGATAGAAGAGATAGATCTACTACTAGGTTATGTCTTTCTAATTCAATCTTGATGATTTTTTTAGTACAAAACATTGCTAAGAGTTTATGAGTCAAAATTATTGCATTACATCAAACTAAGTGTCTTGTAAAAAAATGTTTTCGAAAAGAAATTTGTATTCTTTAAAGATGCATGAAGGAGATTTTGTACAACCAAACATTTAAATGATTTTCATCTAGTAGTGAGTCAATTGGCTTCCATAGATGTAAAAATGGAAGAAGATGAAAAATGTATCACTTTCATTTGTTCATTAAAGGATGCAATCTTTCTATTTTGAAGCTTGTCTATCTAAAGGGGATCATTTTCCCTTCTTTGTTCGCTAGAATTGGGGGTACAAAAGTTGTTTTTCATCTTTTGGGTATACCACTCAATTATGTTGTATCTGCAAAAATTTGTAAAGAAAACAAGCTTATCCTCAAATGTTGGGTAGAAAAAACACATCAAAAGAGTAAATTGATTGAGATTGAAAATATGTAGAATTTGACAAAAAAAAGAATTGATGAAATAATTAATTCAATTGGAGGTTTTGATGTGATAATAGGTGCAAACCCCTATAATAGTCTAACAAGAAATAACAGGAATAGAAGGGATGGGCTAGAAGGGAAGCATTCCTCTATTTTCTATTAATTTCCATTGTTGTGAATTATGTAAGGCATGTAATGTGTTCAAGTGTAACTTGATAGAATAATGAAACTTTCATTTTATACTAATCTAGACTTCAATATATTATAAACTCCTTATTTTTCATAGCCAAGTTCTTGCCCAAATTGAATAGGCTAAAAAAATTATTGAAAATTATGGACATTATTATTATTTTGATTCTACATAGCAAATTTGTTCACACAATTAATGGATGTTGCTAATTGTAGGACCATATCAATAGAAGGGATGGGCTAGAGGAGAATCATTCATCTCTTTCTCTAAGTACTACTCTATCTCTATCTCCATCTCTATCTTCCCTTTTTCTTCCTCTATCTCTCCTTTCTCTTTCTCTCACTCTCTCTTGATCTCTCTATTTCTCTTTATATATCTCTCTATCTCCCCTTTTCTCTTTCTCTCCTTCTCTCTCTCACCATCTCTCTTTATTTCTCTCCCCCTCTTTATCACTATATCTATATCTCTTTTTGTGTCTCTCTCTATCTAATTCAAGATCTCTCTCTCTCTCTCTCTCTCTCTCTCTCTCTCTCTCTATATATATATATATATATCCCCTTCTCTCTTTCTCTCTTCCTTTCTTTGTGTCATCTCTACATCTCTATATGCCCCTCTCTATCTAATTATATATCTCCTCTCTTTATTTTTATTTTTATATATGTCTCTCTATCTCCTCTCCCTATCTCTCTATCTTTATAAATGTTTCTCTATTTCCCCTTCTCTCTTTCACTGTTCTTTCTCTATCTCTCTCTCTCTCTCTTACCATCTCTCTTTCTTTCTCTCTCCCTCTTTATCTCTCTTCTCTATCTCTTTATTTCCTTCTCTATCTATCCATTTCTCTTTATCTCTCTTGGTAATATCCTGAATGGAATATTATTTGATATATGATCAAATTTAATTCACTTTAGCAAATTTCAATAGTTAATTTCACAAACAAAAAAACTCAAAGTCTCAAAACTGGATATTATTACTGCTCTACAAGAATTATGTGTGCAAACGTTGTGGATATGAGAGCTACTTTAATGTATAACAAATATGCCAGGTCTATGCCCTATAAGAGCACAATGTATGTTTGATCTTGATACTAGTAAGATTTTGTGATGGTATAAATGAGATGTTGTTTTGTACTAAGATGAAATGTTCATAGATTTTAGTATGCTTAATTCTAGTTTATTGGTGTCTCGATAAATTGTATTAGAAGAAGTAATGTTTGTTTAGGATATACATGATCTGCATAGATTACAAATTAGTGATATAAAAGTAAATTGCAAGAAAGAAGTGGCTATGAAAGTAGATCCAACTGGTTCTTTTGAAGAGAAGTTGCATCTTTATTGCATATGTCACATTTTATTTCTCTTTGTTTTATTATTTTTAAAATTCATGCATCATATATTACATGTACAATAACAAAAGAGTTACATATGAGTGCCAGATTTAAGAGGCCCTATCTACAAAATGGAAAGAAGGGCCAACACATTTGCTCTTTTGAAATTTAATATATGCAATGGGTTAGCCAAAGAGGTCTTAATGGTCAATTCTTAGATACTTAATCAAATGACATGTTGTATTCAATGTAGCTCCCCATGAACAATCTCACCTTTTTCAATTGTTTATACATATATCTCTCCAATCTTACAATCAAATCTTTGCCTTTCCCAATAAACAACATGTCATCAACATATCAAGCAATTACCAAGAAACAATCACCATCAGATTTAAAATATACACAGTGATAAGATTTAGACCACACAAATCCCAAACTCAACAAATATGTATCAAGCTTCTGGTACCACATCCTAGGACTTTGTTTAAGGCCATACATAGATTTCTTTAACTTACAAACCAACTGCTTTTACCTTTCATCATGTAGTTCTCTAGATGTGTCACATAGATTTCTTCCTCCAAATCACCATGAAGGAAAGTAGTTTTTACATCCATTTGTTTGACCTCTAGGTCATAAGTTTCTACAATAGATAATAAAAACTGAATGGATGCCATTTTAGCAATAGGAGAAAAAAATCTCACCATATTCAGTACCCTCAACCTGAGAGTATCCCTTCATAACCAACCGCGCCTTATACTTTTCAACATTTCCATTTGAACAAATCTTTTTCTTAAACACCCATATACATCCAACATGTTTCTTTCCTTTAGGAAATGGTACTAAGTCACATGTATCATTTCTTTCAAGGGTTGTCATGTCTTCATCCATAGCTATTTTCTAGGACTACATCATTCATACCCAAAGCCTCTTGCATAGATCTCAGTTCATCAATGTTAGTACTTAAAGCAAATATACACTTCCAATCATTAGGTGAATACCCATACCTTACTAGCACTTGCCTATGCCTTGTAGAGCTTCAAACAAGTTAAGGTGGAGGTTCTTCCACTTCTTCCTCCTCTTCTTGCTCTTCTAAAAATTCAGAGCTTGATGAGCTCTCCTCAACTTCTAGTCTATCTTGGTGTCTCAATTCAACTTTCTCAGGCATACAAGGAAATTGAATCATATCCTTTTTATGTTCAATTTCTTTATGTTGTTCTAGCTGAAAAGCAACAAGAGAAGATTTAGTCTCTCTAAAAAAACACTTTTGGAATAAATTACCTTCTATGCAATAGGGTCCCAAAGCTTGTATCCTTTCACACCATTGTTGTAGCCAATGAAGATAGATTTGGCAGCCTTAGAATCTAACTTTATTCTCTTCTCCTTAGGCACATGTGCATATGCCTCACAACCAAAATCTCTTAGATGTCTAAGTGAAGGGCTTTTTCCCCGACCACACCTCCATTGGTGTTTTATCAACAAGTGCTGATGTAGGAGATCTATTGATCAAATAACAAGCAGTAGAAACAACTTCAGCCCAAAACTTTTGTTCTAGACCGGCTCAACTCACCATGCTCCTAGCCTTCTCCATCAACATTCTATTCATTCTTTTTGCAACTCCATTCTACTGAGGAGAATACAGAGTTGTCTTTTATCTTTTAATCTCGTAATTTGTATAAAATCTGTCAAAATCTACAGAACAGTACAAACCACCATTGTTAGTCCTCAAGCATTTAATTTTCTTTCTAGTCTATTTTTCTATCATAGCCTTGAACTCCTTAAAACAACTGAAAACTTTAGATTTACTCTTTAAAAAATATACCTATGTTCTCCTAGTGAAATCATCAATGAAAGTAACATAATAAACTAATTTACCAATAGAAGCAACATCAATAGGACCAAATACATCTGAATGGATTGGATCCAAGATACATGCAGACTTATGAGAAGACAAGTAAAACTGGACATGGTTTTGTTTGCCATAAATACAATGCTCACATAAATCAAACTCTAGATTGTAATCATCCAACCCTTCAACAAGGTTCTTATTTTTCAAGGCTTTCAAACCTTTCTCTCTAATGTGGCTAACCTTTGGTGCCATAACATGGTCTTCTCTATAGGCAACTTTGATTTTGTAGACAAAGCACCATTGGGTACCCAGAAGCCATCTGTAGAAGACGAAACCATCTCCTTTTTCAGCAAAGTAGTTTTTGGCTTAATTTTATTAGAAGTGCTATTGCACTAAACTGTGCATGCAGCGAGTTGGTACAATGTACCCAATCTTCTTCCTCTAGCTATCACCATAGCACCTCTCACCATTTTCACACCTGTTTCAAAAAATTGTACATGCACACCTGCATCTATTAGCTTGCTAATAGATAATAAATTTCTTGCTAGTCCTGGGATATGCAGGACACCATCAAATCGTCCAACTCTACCATCAAAAAATTTCACATGAATACTGCTATGGCCAACAATGTCAAGGAAATAATTATCACCCAAATACACCTTACCACCATCATAGTTTTCATACCTACAAAACTAGTTTCTATTAGGAGTCATGTGGAGATGCACCTAAGTCTATCAACCATGCATTATTACCTGCACGAGTGTCCAAGGCTACAATAAAGGCGCCTCCATCTTCCTTTTTAGATTTAGAATCAAAACCTTGCTTCTTCTTCTTCTTCTCTTCTTTACAATCCTTTTGGAAGTGTCCAGATTTGCAACAGTTCTAGCATATTGCCTTGAACTTACCAGGAGATTTTGATTCCTCCTTCTTCTTGGATTTGGAGCAGCCATGCTACTTGTCATCTTTGCCTCGTTATTTTGGTCTTCCTCAAACACTCAAAGCATATTTGACATTCAGAGAGACCTTCCTTCTCATCTCTTCAGAGAGTAGAGAACCAACAACATCCTCCATCTTCAAGGTGATTGAAGTGCTCCCAATGACCATGACTAGGTTGTCCCATGAGTCTAGCAGTGAACATATCAAAGTTTGCAACATTTCTTCTTCATCCATCTTAACCCCAACTGAGGTCAAATGAGTCACCAACATATTGAATGTTTCCAAATGCTCTAAAATTTATCCACCTTCCATTCTCAAGGAATATAATTTCTTCCTCGAGAAAATCTTATTTACTAGAGATTTGGCTTGGTATATCTCACCCAACTTCTTCCAAAGCTTCTTTGAAGTGGATTCTTTGTGGACATTTATTAGAATCAAGTCTACAAGGCATAGTCTTATGAGACCTTTAGCTTTTATATCCATTACATCATATTTTGTAGCCAAAGTTGGATCCATAGGCCTCTAGACATTTTCATCCACTGCATCCCATAGATCCCGGTCAATCAATAGATCTTCCATCTTTAGCTTCCGCATTTCAAAGTTCATTCTAGAAAAATTCTCTACCTCAATCCTCCTAAATGTGCTCACCATCTAAAAAATATCTACAACAAGAACATAAAGTATCCTCTACACAAGCTCCCATTCAAACCTTGATTAGCACAAAACACCCAACAACCCACAACTAAAACCAAAGGTGATCAAGCTCTAATACCACTTGTAAGGAAGTTAAAGTAGTGGAAACAACTTCCTATGCCAATCTTGAGGAGAGATATCATGCAAAACTTTAAAATCTGATCTAACGGTTACAAAAATTCCAAAAACACATTTCAAACATGAAATAAACAATGAATACA
The DNA here is from genome assembly GCA_027924645.1 of Cunninghamia lanceolata. Lineage (NCBI taxonomy): Eukaryota > Viridiplantae > Streptophyta > Pinopsida > Cupressales > Cupressaceae > Cunninghamia > Cunninghamia lanceolata. The sequence goes on from BSBN01001332.1 coordinate 3,435,634, forward strand.
AAACACCCCATATATGTGGGGAAAACCCTTTCAGGTGAAAAAAAACCACACTCCAAAAGCCTGCTCAATGTATTTCAAATCCAACAACAAGATTACATACACGTGTAGAGCAAGTTTACTATAGGAGTATCACCAGTAAACAATTCTGGAAGAATTCTGGTAGCATTCCAATAACACAGTTGCAACAAACTCACACACACAAACTACTCCTCAAACCTTCAATTTATAGACTTCTGGCTATACAAGAAAACCATCTATGGTTTACAAAACCATGTGTGAAACTTTTCAGCCAAGATTCCAGTCTAAAATTAGGCTCTCACATCCAAAGTATTCTCCCCTATTTTTGACCCTTACTGATGTCATAAAATCTATCATAATATGCCTAAAAATAGGCCCTCCAAAATATACCACTATGTGGTCATCTTTTGACACCTAATAAACCAATTTTCAAAGCACTGACAATGTGTAGCAATTGTGAGAAAACATTAAATAAAAATTAAATTCTACAGGAAATATGCAAGGTTGAGACACCTCATTTCCTAATAGCCAAGACTGACTCCTTCCCATTTGACTTGAAAATGTACAATAAACATCAACAAATGATGAGAAATAATTTGGGTCGTTGTACAAGAAATTCAAGTGATTGGGGTGTGTTATTTAAGACTAATGGCTTGTGTAAGAACGAGTATGCATTTTATATAGATAGGACTATTTTGTTGCAACACCACCAATAGCCTTATTACCCCTTCAAAATTATAGGCATTGTGGATATATATGTATTGTGTATATAGCTATTCACAAAGAGTTTTGGGCATATACACATTATACATGTTACACAACATTCATCTATTTGTGTTTGTCTAAGCAAGATTACCATCATCTATGGGGAGAGGAGAAAGCATGAACAACATTGGCATGGGTATGGGCAGTGATAGTATTGTTGTTTAGTGATCAAGGTTTTGCTTCACACCATCGCAGTGGTAGGAGCTTGAAAACTAGACTTTGGTTTTCAAGTACATGATGATTGGTATACTTGTGCCCTCTGACTTTCTTATGCCCATTCAGAAGAGTGTCATTGAATTGACTGGTATATCAGCTATATTTTGTCTATGTCATCCCACCAATAAGATTTTTCTTGGATTGTTCATCTTCCTTTCATATGGTATTTTGTCATTTTAATTCAATATATGCATTTTGAGTAGTACATAATAGGTCTACACTAATAACAACAACTTATAACTTGCAATGACAACTTTAAATTACTTTGGTACTTGTCTTCAACACATTACATTCTCCATCTTACCTTCTATTAAGATTGTTAGATGTGTTGGGATTAAGGTATCTCAACCTTAGAGTCCTTTCTAGTGTTTCCTATTTTTTAGGAGGTGAAAAAAGTAGTTTTGCTTTTTGTTTTTTTGGAAATTGTGTTTTTAAGCCATTTTGGGAAAAAAATTGTTTTGTGTTTTTTCCTTTTTCTCAAAAAGTTGTTTTTTACTTTTTGTTGAGAAAAACAAGGAGTGCCACCTCGGTTGACCTTGAGTCTTGTTTAGCAGGTTTTTATTGCAGGAAGTTACTATTTATGGAAAATCCTATCCTTATCTCTTTGGAGCACCCATGAAGAGGATATGCTTTGTTTTTTTGGAAATTTGATTTGGAAAAGATTTTCAAGTTGGAAAATATTCCTTTTTTGGAAATTTGATTTTGAAAAGATTTTTCAAGTTGGAAAATATTATTTTTTTGGAAAGTGGATGCTTAGGAAAGATAGGAAAAGATTTTCTGGCTTTAAAACAAATTTGAAAGTGGATGCTTTGTATACTTTTGCATGGGAGTTGGTGGATAAAGTTAAGCTAGCTTTTTGAGGGTGATTTTCTTTTGCAACTCTTGCATTATGTGTATTGGAGTGTTTTCTAAGAAGTTGTATTATAGATTGAAGCAATTCTGAAGAGTCAAAATGATGCCAGTTTGTTTCTAGATTCTGCAGTAGTGAAGACTCCTGAAGAAACACTTGTTATGAGAGTTATATTGTAACAATAAAAAGTTTACAGTAATATAATTGAACTGTGTGTTTGGAGTGTGGAGTTTTTTTACCTAAAAAGGGTTTCCCTTTGTAAAAATCATTGTGTTAATGTTTCTTGATTTTAAATCTTAACTAACTAAATGTATGTGAATCTTAATAAACTATAATCGTTGAAAGGTTCAAAAGAATTAACTACAACCCTCTCCTTATAAGATTAGTTTTGGAAGTTGTTTCCATATCATTGCTTCCTTTTAGTTGGTATCAGAGCCTGATCAACTAAGTTTCTTGTTGTAAGTTGAAGGGTTTTTTGTCTAATCTTATTTTAATTGGAGTTTTGCAGTTGTGAAAATTTGGTAACCTGATTGCATGCAAAAAATGGAAAGCACATCTAGTAGAAGTGAAATGGAAAAGTTCAATGTTGACAAAGTTAAACTATGGAAGTTGAAAATGGAAGATATGGTTGTAGACAGATATCTGTGGGCTGCAACATCTAGTACAAAACCAACAAGCACCTCTCAAGAAGACTAGGACATAATGGATAAAAAATCCAAGGGTCTCATAAGATTATGTTTGGTTGATTCTGTGCTCCTTAATGTCCATGAAGAGAAGACTACGGAGGATCTTTGGAAGAAGATTGGTGATGTTTATCAAGCTAAATCCCAGGTGAACAAATTATTCCTCTGAAAGAAGTTGTATTCTCTAAAGATAGAAGATGGAGGATCCATTGTTGATCACACAAATGCATTTAATATGCTTGTGGCATAGTTGGGGTCAATTGGTGACAAGATATTAGATGAGGATCATTGCATGTTTCTGTTATGTTCTTTTCCAAACTCATGGAATCACCTAGTTATGGCTAATGGAAGGAGCACTGCTAGTTTCAAGATAGATGAGGCAATAGCATCACTTTTGTCTGAAGAGATGTGAAGAAAGTCTTCTATGATGGCCAAGGAAGCCCTTTCCCTATGCAACGGAACAAAAGAGAAAGGCAAGAAGAAGGACAAGAAGTCAAAGTGCGAGTCTCAAGGGAGATCAAAGTCTCCTAGAATGTCCAAGGTGAAGTGTTGGAATTGTGGTAAAATTGGTCACATCAGCAAAGATTGCAAGGAGGAGAAGAAAAGGAAAACAAGAAGGATTTGTCTAATTCAAACTTTGAAAAATCTTCTCATGAAGATGCAGATGCTTTGTTGTAGCCTTGTCAACACATGCATTAGAAGATGTGTGGTTAATAGAAGTGCTTCTTTCCACATGACCTCTTACAGAGGTTATTTCTCAAAGTATGAAGAATATGATGGTGGAAAGGTGTATATGGGTGATGAATGTCACCTAAATATTGTTGGCCATGGAAGAGTCAAGATCAGATTCGCTAATGGTAGATTGAGGTGGGTTGATGGTGTGTTTCACATCCCGAGTTTGGCATGAAACCTACTCTCGGTGAGTAAACTTGGAGATTTGGGTGTACAGGTTGTTTTCTCGAATGGAAGATGCAAAATGAAAAGAGGATCTATGGTGCTTGCAAAGGGTGTTGGGTTTGGCACCTTGTAAAAGCTGGATGCATGCACTATATAGTGTAATAGTTCTTCTATGAAATTGAAGAGTATACCTTTGGATTCTTCATTCTCACCATCAGATAGAGAAGAAAACAAGTCTGTAGCATCTACATCTGATGGTCATTATTTTTGGGTACCGAAGAGTGCTCATTCCTTGGAAAGGAAGCTTTGTACTGAGAAAACAATGTTGTGGCACCAAAGACTTGGCCACATAGGTGAAAAGGGTCTTAGAACCCTCAAATCAAAGAGCCTTGTTGAAGGCCTTGATGATTGATATCTTGAGTTTGAATTTTGTGAACATTGCATTTATGGAAAGCAACACCCTATTTCATTTCATAAAAGTTCTCATAAGTCTTTTACGTTATTGGATTATGTGCATGTAGCTGTATTTGGTCTTGTGAATGTTCCTTCATTAACTAGATCTGTGTATTTTGTCTCATTCATAGATGACTATAGTAGATGGACATTTGCTTACTTTCTTAGAAGAAAATCTTAAGTCTTTAGTTGGTTTAAGGATTTTAAAGTCTTTGTTGAAAATCAGACTTCCAGAAAGATTAAGTGTTTGAGGACTGATAATGGTGGTGAGTTATGTTTAGCAAAATTTGATAGGTTTTGTAAGGACCATAGGATTAAAAGACACAAGACAACTCCATAAACACCAAAAAAAAAATGGAGTTGCAGAGAGGATTAATAGAATGTTGATGGAGAGGGCTAGGAGTATGTTGAATGGTATTGGTCTTGACCTAAAGCTCTGGGCTGAAGTAGTAGCCATTGCATGTTATTTAATTAATAGATCTCCTACATCAATGCTTGTTTAAAAGATACTCACGGAGGTGTGGTCTGGTCAAAGTCCTTTGATAAGACATCTAAGAGTATTTGGTTGTATGCTTATGCTCATGTTTTTATTGAGAAGAGATCTAAGTTGGAAAACAAGGCAATGAAGTCTATCTTCATCGGTAATGGAATCAGTGTGAAGGGATACAAGCTTTGGGATCTAGTTACACAAAGGTTCTCTATAGTAGAAGTGTTATCTTTACAGATATGAAACCTTCCTTAGTTGAGCTACATCTAGAGAAAGAGGAGAAAAAGAAGGAGGTAGTTTAGGTACCATCTACTCCTACTAAAATTGAACTATGCACTACTACTATACCTATTGATGAGGAGAGCTCTAGTAGCTCTGAAAGTTATGAAGAAGAAGAAACTCCACCTCAACAATTGAGGAGGTCTACGGGCGTTAGGCGGCAACCGGAAAGGTTTGATTATTCACCAAAAAGGTTTGGATATTCTATGTTGGATTCTAGTTGTATGTTTGCTTTGATTACTAACACTGATGAGCCTAGGACTATTAAGAAGCTATGGGTATGCATAATGTAGATTCTTAGATGACATCCATGGAAGAAGAGATGGATGTGTTAAAGAAAAATAATACTTGGGATCTAGTACCTTTGTTGAAAGGATGGAAGCCTATTGGATGTAAATGGGTGTTCAAGTTAAAATCTGGTCTAGATGGCACTATTGAGAAGCATAAGGTATGGTTGGTTACAAAGGGTTATTCCTAGGTTGAGGGAATTGACTATGGGGAGATTTTATCCCCTGTGGCTCAGTTGTCATCTATACAGCTCTTATTGCCACTTGCAGCAATGTATGATCTAGAAGTGGAAGAGATTGATGTGAAGACAACATTCCTTCATGATGATTTGGAGGTAGAAATATATATGAAGTAGCCAGAGTAGTTCATTGTGAAAGGTAAAAAAGATCTGGTATGTAAGTTAAGAAAATCTCTGTATGGTTTGAAACAATCTCCTAGCATTTGGTATCAAAAGTTTGACGCCTATGTGTTGTCGATTAGATTTCTGACATCTAAATCTAACCATTATAGTTATTAAAAATCTAAAAATGGTCGCATTCTTATAATAGTCATGTGTGTGGATGATATGTTGTTTATTGGGAATCGTAGAAGTATGATTTCATATTTGAAGTCTCAGTTATCATCACAATTCGAGATGAAAGATTTAGGTGCGACGAGTTGGGATTAAGATCAAAAGAGATAGAGATAAAAGAAAGGTTTGGTTAATTCAGAGAAGTATGTGAACTCAGTGTTGGAGAGATTCAGCATGTTGACTTGCAGATAGTTAGTTGTTCCAGTTATGGAGGAGATGAAGCTTTCTATTGAGAATTGTCCAAAATCTCTTACTGATATGGAGGACATGACCAGAGTACCATATGCAAGTGTTGTTGGTAGCCTTATGTATGCTATGATCTGTACAAGACTAGACATTGCCCAAGCAGTGGGAGTCCTTAGTCGATCTATGGCTAATCCTAGATAGGCACATTGGGACACGGTAAAGAGGGTTTCTAGATATATTTGAGGGGTACTTCCATGTATTCCTTATGCTTTCATGGTTATCCTACTAGACCTTTACATTTAGTGAATATCCTAGGATATGTTGATACAGATTGCATAGGTGATATTGACAATAGAAGATCCACGACTAGATATGTTTTCCTAATGAATGGTGGTGCAATAAGTTGGATGAGTAAGAGACAAATTGTAGTTGCTTTGTCCACTAGAGAAGCAAAGTACATGGCTGCAACTCATTCTTGTAAGGAAGCCATTTGTCTTAAGAGGTTGTGTTCAGATATTGGTTTTGATGTAGGATAGATTACTATTTGTTGTGACAGTCAACGTGTCATCAATTTAGCAAAGAATCCTACTTTCCATGCTAGAACAAAGTACATTGATGTACAGTTTCATTTTTTTGGAGATATGGTGGAAGATGGAAAGATACAATTGGAGAAAGTTGACACTTTGGTGAATGTTGCAGATGCACTGACAAAGCCAGTGAGCATAGAGAAGTTTAGATGGTGTTTGAGTTCCATGGGCCTTGAGGCCTGATCAACTAGGTGCTATAGACTCTTGATAGGTCTTTGACATGTGGGAGAATGTTGAGATTAAGATGTCTCAACCTTAGAGTCCTTTAGATGGTGTTTCCTATTTTGTAGAAGTTGAAAAGCAATTTTCCTTTTTGCTTTTTCATAAATGGTGTTTTTAAGCCATGTTCTGGAAAAACAAGTTGTTTTGTACATTTGCTTTGTTCTTTTTCTCAAAAAATTGTTTTTTTTTGTTGATAAAAACAAGGAGTGCCACCTTAGTTGACCTTGAGTCTTGTTTAGTAGGTTTCTATTGCAGGAAGTTACCATTTATGGCAAATGTTGTCCTTATCTCTTTGGAGCACCCATGAAGAGGATATGCTTTGTTTTTTGGAAATTTGATTTGGAAAAGATTTTAAAGTTGGAAAATATTCCTTTTTGGAAAATTTGATTTGGAAAAGATTTTCAAGTTGGAAAATATTCCTTTTTTGGAAATTTGATTTTGAAAAGATTTTCAAGTTGGAAAATATTATTTTTTGGAAAGTGGATGCCTAGGAAAGATACAAAAATATTTTATGGCTTTAAAACACATTTGGAAGTGGATGCTTTGTATTCTTTTGCATGGGAGTTGGTGGAGAAAGCTAAGCCAACTTTTTGAGGGTGATTTGCTTTTGCAGCTCTTGCATTATGTGTATTGCAGTGTTTTTGAAGAAGTTGTATTATAGGTTGAAACAATTTTGAAGCACCAAAATGCTACCAATTTGTGTCCAGATTCTGCAGTAGTGAAGACTCCTAAAGAAACACTTCTCTAAGAGTTGTATTGTAACCATAAAATGTTTACAATAATATAATTGAATTGTGTGTTTGGAGTGTGGGGTTTTTTAACTTAAAAGATTTTCCCCACGTAAAAAACATTGTATTAATGTTTCTTGATTTTAAATCTTAATTAACTAAATGTATGTGAATCTTAATAAACTATAATCGTTGAAAGGTTTGAAAGAATTAACTGCAACCCTCTCCTCATAAGATTAATTTTGGAAGCTATTTCTACACTTTTGCTTCCTTTCAAGAAGTTTTAGTGTCATGCCTCATGAATTTTTAATAGTTTACGATTTCCTCTAAATATTTAGATATTTTATTATAGTGGCATATCCCTGTATTAAAGCTTTGTTTATATGAACTCATCTAAGAGATCTATTGGGGACATCTCTTTACTAGACATAGTAGACGATATCCTCTAGGCTCAACTTATGTTACTATTTGATTTCTCGTACTATAAAAGTGAAATAAAGTAAGAAACGATTAATTTAATATCCTAGATAAAAATAAGAAAAGGTAAATTTAATATGTTCAAATGATCACATAGGCTAATTTTGACTCATATAGAAAAGGAAAACCTAAGATAGTAGAGGAAAACCTACAAGAGTAGATATGTTTTGATTTATTATTCAATGTTTGAGATAATTCATTTAAAATTTAAAATTTGTGTGCACTAAGCATACCTTAAGGCCTATACCTATGTAAGCCCCATGCTCAAATTCTAAAAAATAGTTGTAACTATGAAGCCCCATGCTCAAATTTTAAAAATAATATCTATGTTTTCATATTAATCCCTACACCCATACTAATATCCATTTCTCTTGGTGAGCACATAATTTAATCATTCTGATGATGTGTTTCTAATCTTCCTTCTATAGGGATACTTATAGTTGATCACATATCTAGTTGTTTTACTTATTAAAAAAAGTCCTACATTGTTAAAACTTTCCACCTATTTTTACTATCAATATCATGTGTTCCCTATATTTGCATATCCCCTTACCTGATTCTAAAAATTGAGCCCTTATTCCTTAAAAAAAGGTGTTTGTGAATTTAAAATTTAAGTAAGTTCAAAATGCTACAACATGTAGATTCCTTGTGTGGTTTTAGATTCCATGCACAATTGACATCAAAATAGAAATATAGTTACTATCTTAAATGATTTTGGCATGCCCAAGAACATGACAAATTATGAAGATCAAAAAGTGGTGAAGAGTTGATTTAAAGATAAATTATTTTTGTACCTCTTGTATAGTTTTTAATGGAGTAACTATAGATTGGAAAGCAAATGATGAATTATTGCATCTAATAAAATAATCTATAGCTTAAATATGTGATTTTCTTAACAAATTCAATTTGTCTATACTAGGTTTTTCCAACTGACTTCTTTGCTATAATCTTATTATATTTCAAGTATTAAATAACCACTCGAATGTCTCCCTCGATTTCAAGTATTAAAAACCACTAGAATGTCTCCCTTGATATTTTGTTATTGAAATTGTTTAAAATTACACATCTCTTTGGTATCATTGTTGTTTAAGCTAATATTTTCTAGTTGTAGACAACTCATTATATCTCTTTCAAATATATACCATCATATACATAACTAATTTGTAGGGGAGTTGAGAAGAAATGGAAGTCTTTTGAGCAAATAAATTGTGCAAGAAATTAGAAAGTGATCCAATAGAGTAGTATAATAATATAAACTTGGATGCATGTACCAAAAAGAATATGGACCAATTGAAGATTATGAGATAAATTAAATTTTTCCAACCTACTTAGTTTCCTATCCCCTCTAGGTCTATAGTTAGACCATGCCAACTAGTTCTTAACATGACTAGAGAATTTATCATGAATGAGATCAACCACACCCAAGGAATTATGGTAGTACAACCAATTTTCAAATTCCTCATAGATGAGTTTAAAGTGATTTAACTAACTATGATCCTTATGATGTTCCACCATATTGAAATCCTGACCTAGAACAAAACAAACATTAGGAATATGTTTAGACATCCAATCCCAAAGAGCAATCCATTATTTAGAATAATTAGATGAATGGATAGAGAAAAATCTAATAGTCTATCCACTAATAAAGTAAGGGCCCAAACACATCTATGTGAGGGTCCTCCCCCTTATCAATGGCATATTTAGATATCCATGGAGACATTTCTATAATAGCCATTGTCGTTTCTATGATAAGTATATAGAAAAACATATTTCCGTATATTGTAAAGAGACACATCAAGGTAGTTATTTCTTAGTTTAAGTTCATGGAGGAATAAAACATTAGGTTTTTATTTGATAATACCCTCTTTGACTCTTTTTTTTTTTTATGAGGGGGAGAAATCACTCTTACACTCCAAGAAAGTATATTCAAATTCATTCTTAAAAAAATAATATCATCATCATCTTGAGGGAACACACCAAAATGGTTGGAAAGTAAAATTACCTACTTGTTATTCACTCAGTCTTTAGAGGCAATTGAAGGGGACCTTGATCCTTGATCCATTTGTCATCCATTTGTCAGTAATAACAACATCCTAAAAGGATTGAAAAGGGAGTCAAAGTCGCATATAGGAAGAATTGTAAGTGGAGGCCGTAGAAAGAAGAAGAAAGAAATGACAAAGAAATGAAAATAAGAAGGCGCAAGAACAAGTAAATAGAAAACTTTTTTGTTTTAAATAAATAATACTTGAATTTCCAAAGGTTGCATGAGGAAAACAAAAAGGTGCAGCATATGGAAAGTTATCCACAATAGAGGAAAAATTGCCCCTTTTTGGTTGTTTTTTGAAAGTCGCCCAAAATTGGAGAGAGGCTATGTGGAATTTGAGAAAAGGAAATGCAGAGTATGTAGAATGGAGTCGACCAATAATAGTTAGTAGCCCAAAAATAGAGAAGAGGCGTAGGAAGAGAAGAAGTTGACATTTGAAGTTCATAACAGATGAAAACAAAATTTTGACCAGTTTTAAATCATTTTGGAAGTCATTGAAATTGGAGAGGAAGCGCCAAAAAAAGAAGAGAGTGATTGGAAAAGTAAGAAGTGCAATAGAGAAGGCGTCTGGAGGAGGTTCGAAGTCGCCTCATAAAAGTTTGAAACCAACAAAACAAGTCGCCAAGATAAGAGTATGTTGCCAGTACAAATTGAGTCACTGATTTCCAAGAATACCATTGTAATTCTGAAGATTTAAAACAAGAGTTGAATATAGTCATTTGTGAACTTTGTAAATCATTTGATTCTCTTGTATGTGTTGGGCACGTGGCATCTGTGAAGCCCAATGTAACCGAACTGTCTCATTCTGTCTCATTCTGTAAACTCAGAAATATTCTTGTTGTAACCGCCCTTTATGTAATAGCTAATTCTTGGCTTGAAGTTGACCATTCCAGAAGGTCTGGCGGTGGATGTTAAGTCAGTGCATTGTCTTTAAATTATGAGACTGGTTAAATGCTGCTGTAATAAGAAAAGAAGAACGTATGAAAAATAAATAGAGAATCCCCTGTTTTGTGAACGTAGCCATTTAAAATGGTGAACCACATTAATTTTCTTGTGTCCTCTGTTTTACTTTTTATAGTGTGTGTTCTGTTTTTAAATCTTTGCACTCTTTATTTTTGTGTTTTTTAAATTTACAATTGGTATCAGAGCTTGGTGGAGAAGCTCAGTGCTGAAGCGGTTCCTTGGAGATCGCTGAAGAATTTTCAGAGCTATGGACGAAACAGATATGGAAGAGAGTCCCAACTGTAATGTTTGGGTTCAAGCTCTCATGTCTATGTGCCATGGCCATTAAGAGAGTCATGATGAAGTGGTAGCTATTCATCAAATATTTTTGGATGAATTAAATGATGAAGTTGATTCTGTTATTGAGGAGTTTCTTTGTATGTTGGAATCCGGTAGTGGCATGGAGTAGATGCCAGAAATAAAAGGTGTTGTGGCTCAGTCTGGAGTGTAGAAAAATGTTAGATTTGATGATGCTCTTGTCTATTTTGATGCTGAAGAACCTAGAGTAGATGAAATTAATGGCGATTTGAAGGTGATTGAAGATGGGACTGCTTGCAATGGTGATGGGTGCTGAACAAATTGGAAATTGTCGTGGCCTTCACAGCAGGATTTTGTTCCCCTACAGATGTTGTAGGGAACGAAAGGCCCAATGATGGTGAGCTTGTGGCACCAAAGAGAGATGATGGTGCGGTAGCACAAGAGGATGCAGCTGGGGCGCCGAAAAGAGGTGATAAAACAGACGATGGTCCAATAGAGGAGGATGCTGAAGAAGACAATATTGTCATAGCTAACGATGATGGCGCTGTGGCACCGAAGAGAATAGATGATGGCACAAATGGAGCTGGAACTAAGTTAAAGCTTGCATTTGAAACTAGCATACATGATACAATTGGGATTTTTCCAGAGATTGTGTATGAACTTCATATGAGAAATAGCCCAGAGTTTCTAGGCCTGGATGCTGTTACGACAATGTGGCCAAAAGGTACAAATTTTAGGTAGGATGTGGTGGTTGGGGTCCTAGACACGGGAATATGGCTGGAGAGTGAGAGCTTCAGTGAAAAGGGACTAGGACCCGTGCCTCTTCACTGGAAGCGGGAATTTAAGCGGCTTCTTGTGGAGCATATAGTTTTATTAAAGACCAGGACCTTATCGCCCTCTGATAGACCCTGTATTGTGGCTTCTCCGTTGTCTGGGGCGGTGGTTAGTAAGTTGCAAGGGGTTCTTGAGAGATTGAATATCAATAACCGGCTAGAAAGGTGTATTGATATTTATGTTGATATAAGGGGCAAAAATGGTAGGGCTAGTTTGAAAGCATTGATGTTGGATTATCTGGATTTAGAGTTCAGTAGTGTGATGAGTGTGGAGGGATTTGTTGAGAATTGGTGTAAGGATTTGGAATTTGTTGCGAAGCATTTGTTGGAGGCAGATTTTAGTAAATATGGGGTTATTTTTGAGAAAATTGGGTTTGATGTTTGGTTGGATGTGTTTGATGCTCTGAATAAGCTGAGGCTAGATTTTAATAAGTTGTTTGGGGGCTATGGTACTGGAGAGGGCAGTGTTGATACTAGGGTCCGTGGGCTTTATGGTTCGCAAGCGAAAGCTCTGTTGGTGAGATTGATTAAACATGTCCATGGTTTGGAGGTTATTAAAACCGATGTGCTTTGGAGGAGGTTCATCCGGAGCTTTCTTGAACAGAATTTGGCGACGTTAAAATCTTCATTGTGGCTGATGTAACATTCTGAGTGGAAATGTGGGGGATATCTCTATGCAGTACTTCTTTCATTACCATTGATCTTCAAGTGGGAGATTGTTGGGCACGTGGCATCTATGAAGCCCAATGTAACCGAACTGTCTCATTTTGTCTCATTTTGTAAACTCAGAAATATTCTTGTTGTAATCGCCCTTTATGTAACAGCCAATTCTTGGCTTGAATTTGACCATTCCAGAAGGTCTGGCGGTGGATATTAAGTCAGTGCATTGTCTTTAAAAGATGAGATTGGTTAAGTGCTGCTGTAATGAGAAAAGAAGAATGTATGAAGAATAAATAGAGAATCCCCTATTTTCTGCACGTAGCCATTTAAAATGGTGAACCACATTAATTTTCTTATGTCCTCTATTTTATTTTTCTGAGTGTGTGTTCTTTTTTTAAATCTCTACACTCTTTTTAAAAAAAAAAAAAATTTACAGTATGGTTGTTCAAATGATGAATTGAAATAAAAATTGAAAGTGGATTTTGTGAAGAGTTTGTGAAAGTATTTGTGTTATTGTTGCTAGTATTTGGTTGTTTGATAAAACGCCAATGCTAGACTACATGATGGAAGGCAAACTTATACTCCTTCATATGTATCTTGAGTCTATGTGTTTACCACTATTATCTTTTGATGTATTTTACATAAATTTTAGATGATGTCTTCATTACAATGATTTACTTCACATGATTTATATGTTTAGCTAACTTTAAATTTCATGTCTTGTTTTTCACTCTCCTCCAATTCATTGCATTAGATGGATACAACCAATTGAAGGGACTGCACATCCTATCACCAACACTCCTATCTCAATATTGCAGATCTAGTTACAAAATCTTACAAAGGGACTCATCATTATGTCCAAATGGATCATTACCACATGACATGAAAAATTTTAATATGCCATGTGAGTAAGTGCATAAAAATGTGGGCTAAAAGAGGAGCTTAAGCATCCACTATTTTACTAAAGACAACAAAACCTTGATGATTTGAAATGCATATGCTCAAAATTTAGAGATGATTTAAGAACATGAAATGTACTACTTTGAATATAGTTTCTAAACTACTAAGGTTTAGATCGAAAATGGTGAAGTTTAAGTGGGTTAAATTCCCCCTTTCAATTATTATAAAGTACTTTATATTAGAAGTTTGGTTTTGTATTGATGTTGAAGATTAATTGGCTTTTAGTGGAGGTCACCTCATTTCTTAGATGAAAGTTCATTAGTGTTACAAAAGATTCAAAAATAAAGCATTCATTGAGGGACTTTTTATTCATTTCAAGTGTTTGATTATAAGTTTTCAAGAGAGTCACTCAATTGATTTTCAAGCTTGATTTCAAGCTATCATGGGATCTACTTAATTAATTTCCTTCTAAATCAATTACAAAATTATTTCTAATGTTTTAAAAAAAAAAAAATATTATTGTCAAGTCTTCGACCATTATGAATAACTATAGGATTTTAATAAATGGAGATGATTAAACCATCTCATAGATAAATTTTAATTTTTTATGTTTTTAAATAGTGGATCATTTTTTTAGAAAAAAATTACTATATTTTGATTCATTAGTCACATCAATTAGGTTTCACATAATTGTCTAAAAATAAAAAATAAAAAAAAATCTTAATAAAAATATACATGAAATCATTTATTAAATATACCTTACCACTATATAATTGATTGTTTCTTTAATCTTTAATCTTTAATATAACTTGTAACAATAATACTTTTTATCTATTCATTAAATTAAAACATAACTACTATTCCTTATTTTTATTAAAAATTAGATAAAATACTATAACTAATTATTCCTAGGGAAATAATACTTTTTATCTATTTATTATATATATCTACTAATAACTTTATAGATGATAATAATAATAAAATTAAAAAAAATGAGGCCCCTTAATTAAAGTATATCTTTGTGGGTTCTCTTGAATCGCTTTCATTTCCCAACATAGACTTTGCTTTGTCGTATCTTGCCAAAAATAATAAAGATTTAACCTTGACTTCATTAACACTTCGATTGAATTTAGTATCATATTGGCTAATGCAACTACTTCCAACAATTGTCACGTGTTGTAACTTGCCCAGGAAACAATACCTAAATTTGATGGCAGTATGACCATCTTTATGTATTTTCCTTGTAAAATATAATCAAAATTGCTTAGGAGAAAACCCTAACTACTGGTGGACTAGTTCACTTTCTTAAATGAGACTGAATCATCGAGAAATTGCTCTAGAGAAAACCCTAACTACTAGCAGACTGGTTCACTTTCTGAAACCCTAACGAGTGACCATTGTTCCTATTTTTGTCTGTTCTTTTGCTACCATGCTGATGCACCACAAAGTAAGGGAAAAGGCCGCTAACTTGGCTTCCTCAGAATTGGAAACCATGAGTAAGATAGAATCTGCAGCTACTACTATCATTAGTAATACTTATGGGGTCGGTTTAGATCCAATGGCAGATCAAAATAGACATTTGCCTAGCAAGTTTGACACAGACTTAAAGGTCACTAAGGAAACCCTCTTCAAGGATGATGATGAAGACATGTTGAATATTGCAAATACACCCACCAAAGTCAGCTTCCCTTCATGTAATGCCTTAGAGGCATCCAGACAAGTGCAAGCCAAGGTAAAACTCTTGAATTCCATCTACCAGATGAAGTTGTTGATGTCATTGTTGAACTTCGTCTATGGTCTGTTATTTTGTTCTTTTTGAGGGGTGTTCCCAATGAACAGGAGTTTTACAGATGGGCTAAAGAAAACTGGGAAAACAGGGGATGGGTTTTAGAATCTCTCAAGGGCCTTGGTAAAGGCTACATATCTTGTACATTTGAATTAGCTGAGCATGTGCAGACTAGGCTTCATTACAGATCATGGATAATTTGTGGTCAAATTTGTTATATGCAAGCCTGGGACTTTCAGTTTCATCCTAAAGGCCCCTCAGCGTCAAAATACCTGATGTGGGTAGAGTTCTCATTCCTAAACCTTGCTTTTCATCCATTCCTTAAAGATATAGCAGCTCAGCTTGGTCGGGTGGTCTGGTGTAAAAATAATGGCAACAAATTTTCTGGCCTAAGAGTGCATCCTCATGCATGTGTAGAACTTGACCTGTCACAACCACTACCTGAATACATTACTCTTTTTGGGCTAGGATTCTCTATGGATCACCCTGTGTCTTACCTTAATAAACCAAATGCTTGCTTCTACTATAGACAAGATGGGCACCTCATAAGGGACTACCCAGTCCGCAAACATCATCTCTCTTTAAGATCACAGTCCATTGCCCAGGCTAATGATTCTGCTGACAAATCTTCCTACCCTCCTATAAACCCCACTTCCCATGTGAATAATCCTGCTCCTTCAACAATTAACCGTAAGTCTCAACCACTTCCTTACCAGTCACCCAATCCTAAACCTACCACCCCCCTCCCGCAACCTAAAACTTTTGAGACTCACATGCTTCAACTAGGTCCCATCCCTCACAATGCTCCAACTATTAACCCATCTCCCTCCAAAAATTCCTCCCTTTAAGATGTGGTTCTGGGTGATGGGTGGCATATGATTAAACATTGTAAATAATTATCAAAGTCTTCTACTGATCGCACAGCTGCAAGGAGAAGGTCCCCTTCACCTCCTCCTGGTGCCAATGCAAGACATGCTAATATTTCCCGTTCCCGCTCAAGATTGCCTCTTGGTGACTTATCTATGGCATTGGTTCCCCTCAACCCTTAATCTGTTGATGTGGTGAATCAGTTCCAAGTGCTAGTGCAGGAGGAAGAAGAAATCATCCCTGATTCCCAATGAACTACAAAATTATGTCTTGGATTGTGAGGGGCCTCTCAATCCCCAACTAACGTCATAATGTTCGCCAAGTAGTTAATAAACATCTCCCTGATGTTATCTTCCTCCAAGATGTTAAAGCCAGTGGGATTAGGCTAGAACTTACCTTACAAGCAATTTGGAAAGATGCCACGTTTATTCACTCTAATCATCAGGAAGGGAGGGGTGGAGTGGTATTGGGTCTTAATCCATGGATTGCAAAGCATATTATCTCTTCAGGAGTTGACCCTACCTCTTGTTGTGCATGGTGTACTTGCCTGTTATATGGTCGAACCATTGGATTTTGCTCAATCTATGCTCTAAATAATGCACATGATAGAACACAACTTTGGGAGTGGATGTGTAATGCTTTGCCAATGGCAGAATGGATTCTTGGTGGTGACTTCAACATGGTTGAGAATCATGTAGATCATAGTTGGTTTAGCAATACCAAATTAGCACATTCTGAATTTGATGCTTGGCTACTTTGCCACAATTCTCTGGGTGTGTTTAACCCTTTGACTGGCCGCAAAGACTCTCATATTGCTCATTGGTTCTCATGGTCAAACCCTCAACAAGGAGCTCAGTGCAAGCTTAGCCATCTTGATCGCTTCTATTTGCCCCCTTCAATTCCTTTAATGCCTGCTAAAGACGGCTCTCTAGTTCAGTTAGATCCTGCTTCTTACCTCTCAGATCATCTTCCTCTCCTTACCACCTATACATTCTCTTATCATTAGCGGGAACTCAGTTCTCTCCCTTTCAAGCTTAATACTTCTCATCTCTTGAATCAAAATTGCATTGAAACTCTAATCGCTATATGGAATGAGTAACCATGACTTAGTGCTAATGAGAGTTGGATCCTTTGGTGGGAACAAGCACTTACTCGCTGCACTACCTTTCTTCACTCCTATGGATGTAATCTTGCTTGGAAACAAAAAAGAGTAGAATGCACTCTTCAAGGTCAGCTCGAAAAAAGTAGAAAACTCTTGGCTACCTCTCCCTCTGATGTTAACATTCAAAAGAAGATGGCAGCTGCAGAGCATAATCTTCAAAAATTAGAGGAATATAAAAGCAGAGGTGCCCATATTAGAGCCTATCTAAATTGGATGAAAAATGGATACAAAGGCTCTAAATTTTTCTTTCAATTCCTCAAACTAAAGCACAAAAAGGAATATATAGGACCAATTAAAAATAGCAATGATCAATTATGCTCTGATATTGAAAGCATTCAGGAAATTTTCTACTCTTATTTCCAGCAGCTCTTTGCTGATGACTCTACAAATGATTCTCCTCAAGAGATTAATGAGGAGGCTATAGGTTACTGCATTCCAACCAAGGTGGATAAGGAACATCAACAATATCTTGATAGATTGCTAACAATAGAAGAGTTTGATGCTGCCTTGCTTGCCATGCCCAATGAAAGAAGCCCTGGAATTGATGGGTTACCCGTTGAATTCTTTAAATCAATGTGGCCATATATTAGATCAGATTTCTTTGCCATGTACTTGGAGGCTTATGAGAAAGGTTCTCTAGGACCTTATATTAACCAGGGGCTAATTCAATTGATTCCTAAAGGTAAAAACTCTAATACGGTCTCAAGTTGGCATCCTATAACACTCCTTAACACAACATATAAAATTATAGAAAAGGCCCTCGCGAGAAGAATGAAATCTATCACCCAAGAGATAGTCCGACCTAAACAAACTAGCTTTCTAGGTGGTAGATTCATATTGGATAATCTTGTGCTTGCTTGGGAGACAGTAGAATGGGCTCAACAATCTGCACAAAATGCTCTTCTAGTTAAGTTGGACTTCGAAAAAGCATATGATAGAATGAAATGGAAACTCATTGTGAAGATGCTTAAGTGGCTCAGATTCGGACAAAGATTGATTGCTCATGTTCAACTCATGTTTAACAATGCTAATGCTCATTTGATCATTAATGGGGTTCTAACTGAAGCATTTCCTCTTTAAAGATCCATCTAACAAGGTTGCCCTTTGGGACCATATCTTTATGTTCTCACTGCTGATGCATTTGGGTATCTCCAACATGCTCATCATCAAAAGCTTATTCCGGGGATTTCATTGCCAAGCAATGCGGTTGCTCTAAATTCTCATTTTCCTAATGACAACATGTTGTTCCTTTAGAATTCTGCTGAAGAAATTGCCAACACTCTTAATATTCTAGAGATCTATTGTGCTGCCTCAGGGTCTCAGCTGTCTATGAGAAAAATAGAATATTTCATGACATCCTCCAACTCACCCCCCCTGGTGGATTCCTATGGAATGGAAATGGATTAAACATGGTTGTATATCCAGATATTTGGGTATTCCCTTGGTATTGGTTTATCTTTAAAAGATATGTGGAAATGGTTCCTGAAGAAGTTGAAACGTAAACTGTCAGCTTGGACATTTAAATTCCTATCCTTACCTAGCAGAATTCAAGTGGCTAACAAAATTCTCTTAGCCAATCATGTATACATCTCTTCCTGTTGGCTGCCATCTAAAGCATGCTATAATCAACTCATGAAAATTATTAGAATCTTTTTATGGTCTAAGTAGGGCAAGAAAAAAGGGATGCCTATTGCTGCATGGAATCATTGCATTCAGCCCAAAGACCATGGTGGCCTTGGTATCATCGATCCATACACATAAGGTATCTGCCTTATAGGTAAATGGATCATTAGAGCTTTGCAAGGGACAACTCCTTGGAAAGAAATTATCCATTTTCGTGTGCTTACAACCACGTCTGCTAAGTATTGGTCTTCTATTTGGTGGCAAGACAAAATTCTTTTGGCTCCCTATTTCAAAATTCAAGCTTCTGATCAAGTAAAAAGTATATGGAAATCTTGGCAAATTGTGTCACCTCTCCTTTGTTGGCATGACAACTCTTTAAGAAATGGTTTGAGCTTTCCCACTTCTGCAATCTGGTGGAATAGGGTTATTCAGATAAATGCTAAACCTCTTGCCACTATTAAAAACTTAGGAAGGAAATGGTTGTTCAAAAAGGGAATCAAGACATTTATGGACTTATGGGACCGCTCAAATAAGACTTGGAAAATGATCAGTCTCTCAGGTCTGAGTTTAATTTGTCTAGGAGTCAATTACAAAAAATCCATCTGGTTCAGTCGCTTGTCCCTCCGCAGCTCCAACTTAAATTCTCAACTAATACACGATGTAATTTCTTCAAAGACTGGAGATGGCAGGATGGTTCCAGCATAATTCACTTTCCATTGCGAGTTGTATATCTCAATCTCCTTCCAATCTTCAAAAATGAACAAAGACTGAACAACAACTAGAAATGCTTCTTCTCGTACACTAAATGGATTAAACTAAGCAATATGATCTAGAAGTCTAAGGCTACTGCCCAAGCCCAATTTTTGTCATGGAAACTTCTTCATTACTGGCTGCCTACAGGGGATCGTCTCCGTTTTCTACACTTGCAGCCACTTTGTTGTCCTTTTTGCAAGCATATAGAGTCTATGAAACATGTGTTTTGGTTTTGTGCTCATGTGCAAAGTTTGTGGCAGGCTATCTTCAAACATGTCCCTGTTTCTTGTCCCATGATTCACAATTGGAAAGTAGCTTTATTAGGAACCAGAACTTCTCTATATTTCATCTCTGAATCTTGACGTCAAACTATCCTATTCTGTTTATGGAAACAAAGATGCTCTACCTTATTCAACAATAACTTTATCCCATTGGACATGGCATTGGCTAACATCCTTTCTCATCTCTTATTTCAAGTTGCTAATCTGATTCAATGTATGACTGAGTCTTTGCAGTGTAGTACGATGCTCAAGCATCAACTAAATGCCTTACTGAAGCAATTGGGCCTATTTACTGAATAAGAAGTCCATTTGGCCAAATAGATTGAAGAAATTACTAGAAACTCACATCTGGCCACCTTCCATACTCGTCAAGTCTGTTCTAGCTAGCATGTGAATATCTTCGTGGCAGGATGGTCCTCAGTATGGCTATGAGCAGTTCATCTAGAGCTTCTTTGCTACTACATACACAGATCTACTTTTCATTGTGCGCTCCTCCTTGTTCAGTCTTCCTCGGAGCAGCCGTTGTTTTTGGTCAGTTTTTGTCTTTCTTCTATGTTGGGCATGCTTTGTTGGCCATAACAGCAGCAATCCTTTATGTTAGCAGTTCTTTGTGTAGTTGCTGTTATGATTTATATCTCATCTCATTCTTGTTTTTATAAATTTTTGTTTCTTAATAATAAAAGCTTTCTTTCAATAAAAAAAGAATTTTTTTTTGAGGAAGACTGTATCATATGAATGTGGAGATTTTAAGCAAACTGTAAAAAAAACTTAAGAATATTTTTTTATATATATTTCGAATATATTTCTTTTAAATAAAATATACATTAATTTAAAAGGTAATTTCGAATTCATAACTGTTACAGAAAACTTGTTTTGATTAGTAGGGTTGACTGTCAAATTTAGTCTCCGCGAGAAAGGTCTTACGAAATGTAGAATATAAATTAAGTGGTCAAGGTTATGGTCTTATACAGTTGCTTATTTGCATTTGTTGTTTAAATTTTAACAAATGATCTAATGTAAATTTTATATTAAGTATAAAGGATAATTTAGAATCTGCGCTTATAACAGTGGCGTTGATGTAATTTAGGGATTAAGTTGTGAAAAATAAGAGTGCATAGTTAAAAATATACTGCATGATTGAACACATTTCCTTCCCCTCTTTTTTAATTTCCTTCCAACTTTAATACAAATAAATACACATGTCTACCCTTCATTTAACAATTTTTTAAACAGAAAAATAAAAAATTCATAAACCTACTAATTCAAAAAAAAATCCCAAAATATTTAATCACTAATTATCAAATAAAAATCAATTAACTCTTTTAAATGATTTTAAAAACAAAACAAATAGAAAAAATTACATCAAATGAATCACCTTTTATGTTTGCAGATTCCCTATTACTTTTTTAATAGCGGGAAAGGAATCCCCATACTTTTTTTTTTTTTTTATATTGAAGAAAAATGCAGATTACAATAAGAAATGCACAGAATACGCACTCAACACGGTAGAGTCCTGGATAGATGCACGAGTGTTTTATGTTGAAATTAATTTTCGAGGCGGGCCATGGCAGCATGTGATTTTCACATGGAAAGAACTTTCCTCTTCTATTATCATCTTCCAGGTGAAACGTAAGTAGACTTAAAAAATAAAATAAAAAACACAGCATTCAAAGAAGAATTTTTTATTCAAGTCAAAGTACTTGGTTTTTTATGTTTTCTAGGGAGCCACCGTAATTGAAAAATAAAATAAAAAACACAGCATTCAAAGAAGAATTTTTTATTCAAGTCAAAGTACTTGATTTTTTATGTTTTATACGGAGCCACCGTAATTGAAAAATAAAATAAAAAACACAGCATTCAAAGAAGAATTTTTTATTCAAGTCAAAGTAATTGTGTTTTTATTTTTCTACGGAGCCACCGTAATTGAATTCAACTGGCTTAATATATAATTTTTTCAGGGCTGATGACCGTTAAGTTCGGCCCCACTTGAATAGCTTTCGTTTTACCGACCAATATGTCAAACTCAGATTTAGATTTTTATCATATCTACTTAATATAATAAGTATTAATTGTTTTTTAAATTTCAAAAGTCTAAGCCAAACGTCAATTTAAAAAAACAGAGAATTATTTATATTTTTTGGGTGGGGATTAGTTGTGATGATATTAATTTAAAATTCAAATTATCAACAGCATGTGCCGAGAAGTCTAATTGAAATTATTGGCATAGTAGCCAATTAGAATATCCAGAGTTGGTGATCATCCATAAATTGAGATCAATGAAATCACGATTAGCAGAAGTGAAGCTATTAACGAGGAGTTAGATTGATTTCAATCTCAAATCTGGTCAGATCGACTAATGAGTATGGAGTTTCTAGTCTTTGTTATTTCATGCCTGCTCGTCTTTACAAACCATCAGCAGCTCTACTGTTCGGCGCAGAAATTGGGTGAGTGCATTATTTCAGTCTTTTGTTTGAAATCTCTATTTTTCATTAGAAACATGCATATAAAATTCTCAGTCGTTTATCTTCGGTATATAACACTAATGTGGGGCATTTTGTGCTTGGTGTTTGCAGAATATCCATATTCGTTTATGACAGTAGATGCTGAAAAAGCAGCTGCAAGAACATATGATTATATTGTGGTTGGAGGAGGTGCAGCGGGGTGTCCTCTCGCAGCAACTCTGTCACAGCATTATTCTGTTTTGTTATTGGAAAGGGGGGACTCTCCCTATGGAAATCCTGACACTGTAGACATTAAAGGAGTTGTCAAGGTTCTTGGGGATCCCAATGATTTCCCTTATGTGATTCAGGGATTTGTCTCAGAAGATGGAGTGCAGATGGTAAGGGGAAGAGTTCTGGGAGGTGGAACAGCCATAAACGCTGGTTTCTACAGTAGGGCAAGCTCGGAATTCATTCAGGAGATGGAGTGGGATGAGAAACTTGTAAATGAGTCGTATGAATGGGTGGAGAAGTTGAATGCCTTCAAACCAGATAAGCTTTTTCGTTGGAATTCTGTTTTAAAGGACGCGCTTTTGGAAGCTGGAGTGCATCCTTATAATGGGTATACTTTGGATCATTTGGAAGGCACCAAGATTAGTGCTTCAACTATTGACAACAATGGAAGGAGACACACAGCTGCAGATCTTCTGAAATATGCAAATCCAGATAACATAGTAGTTCTTCTGAATGCTACAGCCAGCAGAATCCTCTTCGATTCCTCATCAGGTACGCTTTCGTTTTCATTTTTATGTTTTCCTTGCTCCCAAATCTGTAGAGAAATGGCTTAATATTAGGTAAATTTAAGTTTCTAGATTGGGATAGAGGGTCTCTATTATTATTATTTTTAATCTGTTGGTGGGTTTGGAGTGTTTTTGGCAAAAGTCCTTCGCCTTGCATTAACGAAAGGCGTGTACTCGTAAGAATTACTCTCTGCGTTTGGTAGGTTTGGTTTTTTTTTAATGGTAAATGTTTTGTCTGAGTTGACCGTAACACAGCTTTCTCTACGTTTCGTGGGTTCGGTTTTTTTTTTGTTTTGTTTTTTTTGTTTTTTTTTTGTGAATGTAATTTCTTTTCTACTCTACTCAAACATCATCAATTTTAATGGTGAAACAGTCAATAGCAAATTTTACACCTCATCCATAACAAAAAATGGTAAATATTTGTCCTATTTTTATTGGTCAAAATTGACCTGTTGAAATGGATGATGTTTAAGAATAGTCTTCTTCTCATGATTATATTTTGTATGAACTGTCTTTTGTCAATTTCGATTGATCGCTAGTGGTTTGGGCTTTCCTAAACAAAGATTAATGAGTTTAATCGTCAAAGATATATATTTTAAAATTATTTATTATTTTGTAAAAGTGAAATGATAAAGTTTTTAATTTCAAATAAATTTATTTTTATAATAAATTATTTTTTTATATTGGGTTTTCTATTATTCTTGTTTGTTAATGGGTAGCTAAGTCTTATTAATTAATTAATTAATTAATAAATAAACTACTTACATGATAATAGCTTACAAACTTTTTATGTGTTTCTTTGACTTTTTCCAATCTTTTATTTCATGTCATTTTATGAATATTAACTACAATCAATTATTTATATGTTTGTGTTTTTGTTCTTTGTCTTGATCTCATTTATATTATATCTTATTAAATGATTTATTGGAACATAATAATTTTTTTAAGTTAATCAATTTGATTCTTTATGTGACAAGTAAAAATGTTTGTGATGATAATTTTGCTTGAATATAGCTATGTATGGTAAGTAGTATAGATATCTTAAATACAACTATCTAAAACAAGTCATTTTATTTATTTTTTATTTAAGAATTATTAATATCAATGACATTAAGGAGTGGCATGTTGTGCGTGTAAATATTTAACAAAAGTGAACTTTCAATATTTATATTCTATAAAATAAAATAAAATAAATAATCTTAAAGTAAACAATGTAAATAAAACAATTTAATTCTTAGCTAAATATTAAAATTTGTATGTGTATATATATGTAAGAAATAAAATAAAATAACTCTTAAGTAAATAAAATAAAATAAAATAACTCTTGAGTAACTAAAAATAACTTAAGATTAATATCTATACTAATTTAGTAGATATATTTTAGATTTCTACACTAGTGTTATTAACGTAAGAGATTCTACACTAGTATAAAGGACTTTCATATCATGACTAAGTAATTAATAATAGTAATATTGATTGACTACTTTATATATTAAATAAACAATAAAATAGTAGTTTTTGAATATTTTAACCTATTGATTTTTCCATCACGTGGCTCATAAGAGGGGTAAAACATTTTCAATGAAATTCAATTCATTGAGTTTCCCACTATAAGGTAGAAATACTCATGGAGCCATGCACATGCAATTAAAGTTTGATATTAAGTTTTAGTTAAATTTAAAGATAAGTCTTATACTAAAGAAGTTAAGAAATATGCAAACCATTTTTAATAAATTGAAGGTTGGGGTAAAGAGAGGATAGTCCATTATAATTTATAGATACACAAATTTTAATTTATGTGAGAACTATTTTATTTACTAGACACATAAATTTTATTATATCTAGGTTGTTTACTTTATTTTTTAGTAATATACTTGTTTTTTACTTTTGGTTTAATATTAGAAATGTTTAAATGGAGGTGTGATAAATGAAACATGTCAAGCTATATGTTTTTGTTGGTAGTACAGTTATTTTACTTTTAGTATAATATTAGAAATATTTAAATACATCTTTTAAATTATTTTATTCACTTTAGTGTCATTTGCAAATGCAATAATTTTATAAAGTTATTAATTTTATTTTATATAACTATACATTTTATTTGTTTTATATTTTTATTAGTTTTTCTATGTTAGTTATTTAATAGTATTTGTGAACATGTTTAGGCCACTACTCTTCACCTATTGTTAACACTCTATTTATGATAACCAAGAATAACAAAAATGAACTATTAACCCCAAAAAAAATTCAAATTATATTATCATAAATTCATCTCTCCCATCCCACTTTTTATATTTGTCTTTCACCTTAATTTCCACCTTTAATTTAACAATTGTAATAATAGTAATAACCTTAAACCTTTGTTTGAAGCTTGGTGGCGGCCATAACATCCTTGCACTTGATCACAGAACCACACTCTTACCACCAATAGTTGATATATTAGTTGTGGTTAATTAATGTTTATATATATATATATATATATATATATATATATATATATATATATATATATATATATATATATATATATACTTTAATTTAACAATTGTAATAATAGTAATAACCTTAAACCTTTGTTTGAAGCTTGGTGGCGGCCATAACATCCTTGCACTTGATCACAGAACCACACTCTTACCACCAATAGTTGATATATTAGTTGTGGTTAATTAATGTTTATATATATATATATATATATAAAGATTAATAAATTGGTTTATAATAGATCACAAATTAAGTTAATATTAAGCTTATATAATAGTTTTATATTTTTTAAAATCTTAATCTTAATATTTAACTCAATATTCATACTCCCTATCCACAAGATTAAATGATGGCCATAATTTCTAGAATCCTAATTCTTAGAAAAAAATAATCAATACAATAATAATAATAATATTATATAACAACATCAAATACCAAAATAAATAGAATATAATAATTTTTTAACATTAAAATTTTAAAAATCTAATTTCTTTCATATTTAAAAATATAGAAAATTTTAAAATTTATTCCCTAAACATATAATAATTATTAAAGACTTGGAAACTAATAATTAGTTAAAATTCCCTAACTATTAAAGAGCAAATAAATTATATATTTGATATAAAATGAAACAAAAATAAAAACACTTGTAACCATTAGTTGAAATTAAAAATGATTATTGAAAGAGTTTCAAATGTTCTTTTCGAAAAGGAAATGAAACGCCCATTAATTTTCGCTTTTTTTTTTTTTTTTGGTGGCTATTCCTTGATTAGCCCCAAAAACAAAAAAACAAAAAACACTTCGACTTTTCTATACTGGCGCATATCTCCACTAGTTTTTGTATGCTTTCTAAAAACAAAACAAAAAAATCTAAACTTCAATGCCATTTCTGACGACTATGAACCAATCTAAAACAAAAATCATTTCTTATTATTCCTCAGATGCCTTTGCAAACAGCAAAACAATGATGCAAAATAATGTTAATGCCTCCTTGCAGCGGAATGTTGGCGTTTCAGTTTTATTTTCTCCACATTGTATCTTAAGTGCCTAGTCTCCTCTCTTGGGCGGCTCTGTTTTTTTTCTTTTGTGTCATTCTACAGGCTATACTTTGTTTTCTAGCGTCTGACATAGCTGGGACTACTATTATTTTTTTTTAAATAACCTTTTCATCTTCCCTCCTGCGCCTCTAGACATAACTAGCAGCCTGGTTGATTTTTGGTATGACTGTAGAACGCCTCTAGGCATAGTTAAAACTAATTGTAATATTTAACTCCACTAAAATCAACCAGGGTTCTAGTTTAGTCATTAGTTTAGTCATTGATCAAAATAATATCTGTCCACCCATCTGCGTTGCCACATCACCACCTCCAACCAATGGTAAGGCTTTATCCGACACCACCTCATCTTTTCTTCCAAATACTTGGGAATCTTTGATCTATATCTAAGTGTACAGCACAGATAGAATTTTTTATTAGGACACAATGTTCTCTGTCTTTGCTGCCATGGCATAATGTCTAGCTATGTAATAAAAATATCTTAAATACATCTATCTAATATAAGCTTAGCTCTTTTATTTTTAAATTTTTCTAGTTGAATACTAGGTAAGGGCATCAAAACCCATATAAAACAACTTAAACAAATAATCATAGGCTGCTCATAATTGAGGGTCAAAAAACTATAGTTTGGCTTATATTAAAAAGTCTTCTTTGTACATTCATATGTATCTTATACATAATACATCTATATCACCTCCTCCCTTCTTTTTTTACTAAATATTCTTAACATAACATAATGTTCACTAATACATAACCTTATATCTAAAGTGCTTCCAGAGACTGCTTACACTCGGTCCACATGTTCATCCTCTAGCTCCACCTCATCAGGGACATCTTCCTCCATCCCCACCTTCAAGATCTCTAGCTTAGCCTCCTCTCCTTTCTCACCCACACATGCCAGTTGCTTCAGCAGGTCTACTCCCTCCCAAGCAGCACTCCTGGCACCATCCTTGTCCACATATGCAGTTGGGATCACAAACGGGATCCAGGGCCCACTATAATGTGGCAAGATATCTAACCAGATCCCTTTGCCCCTCCTCATGCCAATTCTTGGGATATCCAGCTCCAGTACTTCCTTTAATTTACTTAATTTTGTTCTAAAAAAAGTTTAGACTATTTTTAATTACTTAAGAGTTATTTTATAGTTTTAGTTTTTTTTCCAAATATATGTTTTGTAATGTATATGGTGAGTTTGGAACTATTTTATTTACTTAATAATTATAATGTTTGTAGTATTTGAGTTTTTCTAATAATTTGTTTTTCTTATTTATCTTTTTTTTCAATGGAACAAAATCTATATTATTATGATAATATTTCAATTTACAAGAGAATTCTAACATTGCCTATAAAACTATGTTGTAGGAATGTTGAAGGCTAATGGTGTCGAGTTTATGAGTAGTGTTGATGGCCTCTTTTATCAAGTATTTACCAACCAATTGTCACATTGGAGTGAAGTAATTTTGTCAGCAGGAAGCATAGGGAGTCCACAACTTCTCTTATTAAGTGGAATTGGCCCCTCAGAAGAACTTAATGAATTGAACATTACTGTACTTTTAGATTTAAAATTAGTAGGGAAAGAAATTCAAGATCCACCACGTACAACATTCATTCTAGAATCCCCTGAACCACTTGAATTTGCTCAAGCACAGGTAGTGGGTATAGTAGATAATTCTCAAGTCTACATTGAGGCTCTTAGCTTTTTTCAACAACAAAATGTTGTGGACTATCAATATATAGGTGGTATTTTTAGCAAGGTGGCTTTTCCCTTATCAAGGGGTGAGCTTCGACTTAGAAGTAAAAATCCCCTAGATAACCCCATTGTAAGATATAACCACTTTTCTCATCCTTATGATGTACAAGAATGTATTCTTGCTGTGAAGGTATTGTCAAATCTTACCATGACAACTTCTATTCAAGAATTTGCATTTAATGGCAGTGGAAACTCCAAAATGCTTCGATTCATAGGTTCAAAATTGCCAGAAAATCAACTAGACGACAATGTCTTGGAAAAGTATTGTAAAGATACAGTAGGGACATTTTGGCATTACCATGGAGGGTGTGAAGTTAATCTTGTGATTGACAAAATGTTACATGTGAAAGGCGTTGATAGTCTAAGGGTCGTGGACAATTCAATTTTCAAGAATATCCCTGGGACCAATCCACAAGCCACTACCATGATGCTTGGAAGGTATGTTTTTAATTTGTAGATTATATTGTTTTAAATAATATAGGATATATATTAACGAATTTTTTTTAATGCAATATATACAGGTATACAGGAGTTCGTATCCTCCAAGAGCGAATGAATATTTGTGAATATTAGACCATTTTTAATATTCAATCAAATAAGATGTTGCACAATTATGTGTATTTCATTTGAACAATCAACAAATGAAATGATATCATTTCTATTAAAATATATTATAAGGCCCTAGACATATGTGACTCATTTTTTTGTTTGTTTTGATTTTTCATATTGATAACATACTTGTGATGATGTTTTTACATATTTCCATCAATGTGTATAGATCTTGCATTTTGGATTCACATGTGTGGACTTTCATATGTTTGAACTTTGTAGTGTTTTCAACTTCACTATTTTAACTATTATAAGTGATTATGAGTTGAACATTGTGAGTATTTACTATACATTTTTATATTTAAATCATGGTAGTGTTAGATGATTTTTAGTTAGATGTAGATATATTGATACCAGCTTTTGGATATTATCTTGTTGGTTGGAATATATTGTTCTTTAGTTATCTTGTGTTTTGTAGATATGTCTAAAGTTTTAATTGAGTTTTAAAGAATAGGTTTCCCCCACGATGATTAACTGGACATAATTAAAAAGTAAAAATGTTGTGTTCTTATTCCCATCTCATTACATCTTGAGTTATTAGATAAGTCTTGCCTAGTTCAATGCGATTGGATTTGAAGTACTCAATTCTAGATTCTTGAGTCTTCTAATAATCCACGAAACATTTTTATGTGTTTTATGTAGGTTTCTTTTACTTTTGTGGTTAATTGCATTTAATCAATTTTTGTAATGCTTTGAGTGCTTGCTTTATGCTGGTATTGGGTAAGGTTTATATTTTCTTGATGCCTCACAATGTATTAAGAATTGCTTGAGTGAAAAGGAATCTATGCTATATCAAAAATTGGTATATATAATTATGTGAATATATTATCTATGTTTCTCTAATATTGCCTAATTATGAAAATAACTAAAATAGGAAAGCAATCATAAGAGGAAAGGTTGCATTTGTAAAGTGAATGTTTCATGAAATTACATTAGTCACTTTCCTTAAAAAAATACAAAAGTTCATAATTTGAAAATATCTTCTTTTGTGAAAAGGGGGTTTTTTGGGCAAATAGGCAACTAGAAAAAATCACTTCTTACTTTTCTTAGTTGGCTCTTCTCTCCTTCATGCTAGATTTCCAATTTATTTCCAATGGTTTTTTCTTAAGATTTGGTGTGGTTGAAGTATTGCATTGAAGGATTCTTGGAGATTGCTAATAGTGGTTGTGCAAACATCAAGGATTCATATCCATTCATGTGATCCTGGATTTAAGATAACTTCCTTTTAATTCTTACATTTAGTGGTTTAAATCCATATTTTTTGGCCATGCCCACCTTATGTGGATGAGTATGGAAGCCATTCTTTTAGCATTGATTGAGTATAGGAATTGTCAAATTGTGTGTTGAATAATTTAGCAATCCCAAGTTACAATTTGTCTAAATTTTCCATTTCACGCTAAAACTATGGAAACAAATTATGAAAATTTTATGTCATTGGAAAATATTGCTTTCTATGCCTTGTCTTCAAGATGGCATTCAAGTAGAAATTAGGAATTTTACGTTTTGAAATTTGGTGGGGTTTGAGCTTCCCACAATTGAAATCTAAAATCTTACAAGTTGGTTTGTGTTTATTAAAAATGAAAATTTAAATTCCAATCTTCTTTGTAAGTTGTATTTCTAATGGAAATGGGATGTGGAATACGATGGGCATAGGTGTGCTATGATAGGACCTTATTTTCCATGTCATGCCCATATTGAGTTTTTTTGTTTATATGGCCTTAGGATGCGAGGACTCTATGTTTGAATGGAGTGTACACTTAGACCCATCCATTTGTAATGTAAACCATGATATCACAAGAAAGAGTTAAGGAAAAATAATAACTAAAACTAATGGGGATTCACATTTTTTACATTAATAAAGTTAATCTACAAGTTCACTTACATATGCTATCAAATATGCCATATGATCATGAAGGACATTAGTTCAATCCTTAGAGATTGATGTGAATGTTGGTGAGGATTCCCATTAGATGGAGGCATACTCCTCATCCTCATGAATGCCTTGAGAACTTTGTGATCACACTTTGGATCATTTTCCTATGATACTCTCTTCCTTCTTATATGCATTAGATTGTGAATTTGATTAGTGCTTGTGATTATAATTGTGTATGCATTGATTGGTGTGTTATTTTCCAACCTTATGTTCTTTCATCCTTGTATGTGTGTATTGGTGTTGTGTTAATTTGATTGATATGGACATGCGTTGAACCTATTGTGTTCAGTGTGCATGTTGAACGACTGCCTAATCACTTGCCTTCTAGTATAGAGGGGTGGGCTTAAGGGTTCCACATGGTTGGGTGGTGTTGAAATCACCGTTGGGGCCCATAGATCCATTGGATAATCTTGGAGACCCATGCAAGGATTGCTTGACCTTGTAGATATATCAAAATGTCACTTTGCATATTTTGATGAAAATCTAAAACTCGGGATGGTTGAGTCCTTCTAAGAATTTTTGTAATTATGATTGGATTGTAATATTGGATTGTAATATGCCTAGAAATGTGGTTTGAGATCCATCATTTATTTTGGTATCAATGGATTTTGGAGTCAAATGTGCATGGCATTTTGTAGCAAATTTCTCTTATTTAGATAAGTTCTAGAAACATGATTAGAAACATAGTTTATATTTCTTGTGGAAATGAAGCATGTGATTAGTATAGATGTGATTTATATATAATGTTTCATGGAATGACTATCGCAATTGGGGGATGAAATATTAAATATTCTAATTATTTGTTTCCTCTTGTATGCTTTGCCATTTCATTTGCATGTGTGGATCTAGGCTTGCATGTTGAATTAGGCATTTGGTTGATATAGATAATGAGGTCCTTAGGAATTCTCATTTGGCAAATGAAGAGATTGTGCACGCTTAAGTAAATGGCTCAAGGAATTTTTGACAACACACAAGATGAGAAAATCATGCTCATTTTGTTAGAGGCACATTGTCTTGGATCTGAATCCATGCCATCGAAGAGTCTAGTAGTACTTAGGGTTTGGTTTTTGACATATGAAAATATCCATTACACTCATTTTAGGGCATTAATGGCATGCCATGATGTGAGGGGGTAGATGAGAAACAAATGAAGTCTCAAAATTATCTGAAGGCAATTTGCTTTAACAATACGTCCATTTCAAATTGTATCTCTTGTAGTAGTTTAGATATAAAAAAAATCAATACGGTGATTCATATTACAAAACTTATAATGGTGGTAACTGGTACCTATTGATCGTCGGCAACATCACCAATGACCATTGCTATCATCAACTACTTTACCTACAAAAACGCATACCCAAATTAGAAAAACCAGAAGTAGCGATCACGAACGTCAGCAAACGTCCGTATTACCAATAATCACGAACCCGTGAAGCCGAAAGCTCTTTCAAGGCGGGCAGGTTCTAGTTAATGTCTTTGTGCTTGTATTTGCCGGTTATAAGATGTTGATCTAGTTAAAGATTAATGAGTTTAAAAGTTAAAGATTATATTTTTAAAATTATTTTTTATGATTTTGTGAAAAAAGTAATTGGTGAAATGATAAAGTTTTTAATTTCAAATAAATTTATTTTAATAATAAATTATTTTTTTGGTTGGTTTTCTATTATTATTATTATTATTTTAATGGCTAGCCAAATGTTATTAATTAAAAAATAAATAAATAAACTACTTACATAATAATAGTTTACATTTTTTTATGAGTTTCTTTTTTTTTTTTCCAATCTTTTACTTCATTTTATTTTATGAATATTAATTACAATCAATTATTTATATGTTTGTATTTATTGTTCTTTGTTCTGATGTCATTCACATTATTATATTTTATTAAATGGTTTATTAGAACATTATAAAATTTTAATTAATCAATTTGATTCATTATGTGATAAGTAAAATTGCTTGTGATGATGATTTTGTTTGGATATAGGTATGCATGTTAAGTAGTATAGATATCTTAAATACAACCATCTACATAAAAACAAGTTATTTTATTTATTTAAAAAATATGAGAGGCAAGGATGGGAGTTAAAAAATTTGGGGAATTTCTATGTAAATTTATAAGATTCCAATCTAGAATCTTTATTTTTTGGTTTTTATTTTTCATTTTTTCTAAATTTTTTGTTTTTTTATTTTTATTTTTATATTTAAAAAATATATCTCCAAGCATATTTTTTTTCTATAGTCTCTTTGATTTTTTTTTTCCTTTTTTGTTTTTGTTTTTTAATATTTTCAATTTTTTTTGTTTTTATTTTTTATTTTTTATTTTTTTTATTTTTTCTAATTTCTTTTATTTTTTCTATTTTTTTAAATTTTCTCCCCCTCATGGCTTTTATGTTTTATTTTCTCCAATTTCTTTTTTGGTTTTTATTTTTTATTTTTTCTAATTTCTTTTTTGTTTTTTATTTTCCTTTTTCATTTTTAATATTTCTAATTTCTTTTTTGGTTTTTATTTTTTATTTTTTCCAATTTCTTTTTTATTTTTTCCATTTTTTAAAATTTTCTCCACCTTTCTATCCTTCATGTTTTTAATTTTTTATTTACGGTACAATTATGGTTAGCATTAAAAATAGTATACCTATATTAAAAAAATATATCTAAACTAGAGATATCCTTCTATTTTTTAATTTTCTCCACCTTTCTATTTTTCATGGTTTATATTTTTTATTTATGGTAGAATTATAGTTAGGTTTAAAACTAGTATACCTATATTAAAAATATATGTCTAAAATAGAGATATCCTTAGGAGGCACCTATTTCCACCTATTGATTAAAAAAATAGAGAAAGATATCTCTTAGAGATATATATTTTTAATATAGGTATACTAGTTAATATCAATGATATTAAAGAATGGCATAAGGAATGATATGTAGTGCATGCATACTAGTTAATATCAATGACATTAAAGAATGGCATAAGGAATGATATGTAGAGCATGTAAATATTTAATATGAGTGAATTTTCAATATTTATTTTCTGTAAAATAAATAATCAAAAAGTAAACGATGTAAATAAAATATTTGTATGTAATAAATTAAAATAAAATAATTCATAAATAATTCTAAAGTAAAATAAAATAACTCTTAAGTAAATAAAATAAAAGAACCCTTTACTAAATAAAAATAACTCAAGACTAATATCTATAATAATTTAGTACATATATTTAAGATATCTACACTAGTCTTATTAAAGTTAGAGACATTCTACAATGGCATAAACCAGTTTCATATCATGACCATATAAAAAAACCTTCTAACTTAAATTTCAAAGCCATTTAGACTTTAAGTAATTAATAATAGGAGTATTGATTATGTCATTATAAATTAAATAAATAATAAAATACTATTATATTAATATATGCATTTTTCCAATAGCAAATAATAAAATAGTTTAGTTGAATATTTTAACCTATTGATTTTCCCATCATACTGCCCATAAGAATGATAAAACATTTTCAATGAAATTCAATTCACCGAGTCTCCCACTATTAAGTAGAAGCACAAATAACCCATGTACATGCGATTAAAGTTTAATTGACAGGTGATAATTTGGTGGAATCAAGGTCAATTAAACATTGATTCATACTTTGTTGCTTCTCACATATGATAATGCTTTCATGGAATGTAAGGGGGTTGAACACCATCCCTAGACAAAAGGTTGTTTGTGAGTTGATTCATGGTCATTCTCCTGATTTGGCCTTCATTCAAGAATCGAAGTTGTCTATGGAAGGTATGCCCAACATAGTTGCTAGCTTATGGGTTAGAGGTCAGTGGCAGAGTATTGGGGCCCAGGGTAGTTCTGGTGGGGTTGTTTTCTTATGGGACCCATGCAAGGTTACTCCTCTTTGGTGGATCTCTAGTAGATTCTCTGTATCAATGGTTGTAACTAGTTTTGAATCAGGAGAGAGTATTATTTTCACCAATGTGTATGCTCTGGTTGATGCTCAGGGAAAGCTTTCTCTTTGGTCTCATATTTGGTATGTTAGCTCCTTAGCTCCTTTGTTTCCATGGATTATGTCTAGGGATTTTAATATGATTTTTAGTTTGGATGAGAAGAAGAGGGGTTTGGACAGATTAGATCCTTCATCCACAGTGTTTAGATAATATTTTTGGCCTAAACCTTGTGGATGTAAAGCCCTCTAATGGTTTGTTTACTTGGAGCAACAAAAGATGTGAGGCAAATTGTATCTCTAAAAGGTTGGATAGGTTTTTGGTATCTAGTTTTTGGATTGGCAGTACTTGGGCTACAAGGTCTAAGATTTTGGATTGGCAGGGATTAGATCATATTAAACTTTCAATTTCCTAGTTTGGATCAGCTAAGAAACCTTCCTTTAAGTTTTAGCTAATGTGGCTCTATGAACCTTCTCTACAAGATTTTATGGTTAGTTGGTGGAGTGAAGGAAAGCTAGCTTTTGGTACTGCTATGTATTCTTTTGTTAAGAGGTTGTAGTATGTGAAGTTTCAGCTTAAGAGGTGGAACATGCACTATTTTGGTAACATCTTTCAGGGTAAGGTAGCTGCTCAATCCTAGCTAGATCTTACTACCTGTCATATTAGAGATTTTGGTCTCACTATGGAGAATCTCAGGATAAGCTCTAAAGGAGTTAGCTAAATGGAAATTGCATGAGGACATGTTTTGGAAGCAAAAGTCAAGGACAGACTGGCTCCCAGGAGGGTGATAGAAATACTTCATTCTTTCATAATGTCGTCAAAGACATGAGGCATGGGAATGACATTTCTTCCTTGGTGTCTTCCCAAGGAGTTCAACTTTTTTCAAGGCACAATATTGCAAAGGCTTCTCAATTCTTCTCTTCTTTATTTACAGAGGACTCCCCCTTAGTTGTTGAGGAGGAAAACTGGGTTCTAGAGTGCATTCCTCCTTTGGTGTCTATTGAGATGAATGAGGTCATTTGTAGTGCCATCTTTATGGATGAATTGGAGAAGGTTGCTTTTAAATTAAAAAGGAAAGGCCCCTAGTCTGGATGGCTTCCCAGTTGAATTCTTTCAAGAATTTTGGGAGATTATCAAATTTGATCTCTTGGAGTGCTTAGGGAGTCACACAAGAGTAAGTAGATGCTAATGTTCTAAAAATTTGCTTCTCTAGCAAGGGATCTATGATTTGGAGTACTCTTAAAAGTGGAGCCAATTTAATTAAGTAGGGACTCTTTTGGAGTTGTAATAGGGGGTCTGAGGCCATGTTTTGGTATGATTCTTGAGATGGGCACCTACCTATCTTGTCTATGTACCCACACTTACAATCCTTGTGTCACATTTCTTGATGTAGAGTGGTATCATGTGGAGCATTTCAAATTGGTTTAGCATGTGGGTCAAGTGGAGATTTACAGATGGAAAGATATGTCTAAGTGGCCACCGGGGAGGTTACTGGTGGATCGGGATGAGTTAGCTAAGATTCTTGATGGTAGAGTTTGCATTTCACTAGGGGAGAGGGATTCCCTTGCCTGGAGTCCTAATCTAAAAGGTGTGTATTTAGTTGCTTCTAGATATCATGTGTTGGATAGGAAGAAGTTTGGCATGATGAAATCTCCTTGGTAGAAATTTGTGTGGAATAAATTTGGACAGCCAAAATGTAATTACTTCCTTTGGTTGGTTTCTTAGAATTGTTGCTTCACCTGGGATAACCTATAGAAAAGGGGTTTTTAGGGTCCTTCTATTTACTTCCATTGCAATGGTGGGGAGGAGTGTCAGGCCCATTTGTTCTTTGAGTGTCCTCTGGCCCGCAAGATATGGCATCTTTGGTGGGGTACTTGGAAGCAGGCATGTGTTCACACTTCTTCTTTGGTGGATTTTTGGATAAGTTTGGGTAGGCCCTCGGCTAAGGCTTCTTTTTTGCAAATGGCTCAAAATGTTGGTCCTTTTATTTTATGGCAGCTATGGTTGGAAAGGAATCAAAGGATTTTTGAGGGAAGGAAGTTGGAGATTCAATAGGTGTGGTAGAGGATTCTTAGTATGCTTCATGAGAATTTAGTAGCTAATTATGATCTCTTATAAGTTGGACATTGGAGAGTTAAGGGTGGCTCATAATTTGAGTTTCGTTATTGGAGGCTCATGCTCTTCCTGTCCCAAGAAAAGGAGTCAATCTAAGAGTAAGGTTTAGAGAGATGGTAGGTGGTCCCCTCCACCTCTAGGTATTTTTAAGATTAATACAGATGGCTCTTCTAGGGGAAATCCTAGTCATGCTAGAATTGGGGGCTTAGGAAGGGATAGCTCTAGTACTGTCCTTTTTTTCTTCTCTACTTATAAGGGGCAACAAACTAATAATTTTATGGAGGCTCTTGATATTCTCTGTTCTTTGGGATGGCGCAAGGTTATTTGTGAGTCCAATTCCCAAATTATGATTAATCTATTGAATGGGCGGGTGGTGGGTGGTGTGCAATGGTAGGTTGCATCTGTGGTTTGACATATTCTTCGGTTAAGTCACTCAATAGATTTTGTTTCTTTTGTCCATGTCCATAGGGAATGTAACCATGTAGTTGATTGCTTGGCTAAGTGGGCTTCAGAGCATGTAGGGGATTGGAATGTTAGTGGTTGGAATCAATTGTCCCAAGATGGTGTTTAAAATTTTGAAAAATTTGATTTTAGCAGATATGGATGGCTAGCTAAGGTCCCTGCTTGGGGCCTTGGGGTTGGGGATGTTCCCTAGTTCTAGTTTCGGTGGTTGTTGTGATGGTGCTCTTTTTTGGTGCTCTGTTGTTTCTAGGGGTGGTTGCCCTCCTAGTTTTGTACTTGTGGTTTCTTTATTAATAAATTTTTACCCCTCTTTTTTAAAAAAAATATTAAATATTAAGTCTTATATTAAAAAAGTTGAGAAATATTGAAATTATTTTTTAATAAACTGAAAGTTGGGGTAAAGAGAGGATAGTACATTAAGACATACAAATTTTAATTTATTTTAGAAATATTTTATTTAATACATGTATAGACACATAAATTTTATATTATATCTATATTGTTTACTTTGTTTTTTACATTTGGTTTAATATTAGAACTCTTTAAATGTAAGTATGATAAATGAAACATGTCATGTTCTATTCTTTTTATTGGTAATACACTTGTTTTACTTTTGGTATAATATTAGAAATATTTAAATGCATCTTTTAAATTATTTTATTCACTTTAGTGTCATATGCAAATATAATAATTTTATAAAGTTATTAATTTTTTTTATTTAGCTATACATTTTATTTGTTTTGTATTTTTATTATTTTTCTATGTCAATTCTTTAGTAGTATTTGTGAACATATTTAGGTCATTACACTCCACCTATTGTTAACACTATCTAGTTATGATAACCAAGAATAACAATAATGACCTATTAACCAAAAAATAAATTTATATTTAAATATTACCATAAATTCATCTCTCCCATTCCACTTTTAGTATTTGTCTTTCACCTTAATTTCCACCTTTAATTTAACAATTATAATAATATATATTTTTGGTCAATAGGGATGCATAAAGCAACATAATATATTAATATATATAAAAGTTTATGAATTACGAAAGCCCCAAAGGCCTAGATATATCCATGATTACAACTGAGAAAAATCAACTTTCAAAAAAAGAAGCAAACAGAGAGCTTTCAAAAATCCAAAAACACCATAACACTACAAACTCATGGATTCATGATATTTAGGTTTGCAACTTAGAATCCATGAAAACCCACAATATATTCTTCTTCAACATTAACAAGCTCTTCGTGTTGGTTCATTGGAACAATAGGAGGTTGGTAATGGACAAAGAATATCCAAGCATTAAAAGCATGCTCCACTTTCTCTCTTAATTCTTTCCCAAACTACCTAGAGTGAGTACAAAGAGAAAAATCCAGCGACACTTACTGTTATTTTGCAAGCTAAAAACTAGAGCATTGTAAATGCAGTTAATAGAGGGTTTTTTCTTAACATCTTGGAGGGGAAAAAGCCCTCCAATATCAGCAGAACTTGAGTGAAGATCATAATTTGCAATGGTTGTATGAATGTTATCTTCTGGAACTAAAAGAATCATGCACAAAATTAGCTGCAATAGCTTTTACCAAATCTACATGCTACATAACATCCATCACATTCGATAACAATGGGAAGCTATGTGAGAAGAAAAATAGACCCGAGATTCAAGAAAAAAGACTTTACCACAAATCTCTACTAGTGCTTCTTCGACCTCAACATCATGAATCTTGAAGGACCTCAACAAAACCCAGCGTCTACTTCACCATGTATCGACTACTCCCAATTCTTCACTAGCAAGAAGAGCCAAGGATTCCTTGGAGAGATTACCATTATAGCATAAACTCTGAAATTAGAACTGAACAGAGGAAATATGCCAAACAACTCAATTCACAAGAAGGTAAATACAATGTACACATGGAGAAAAATAATTAATCTTGTCCTTCTCCTTAGGGAAAAGATAATTTTCGTAGCAAGAGATCAAATATAGGGATAAATTCACATGCTAATCGTACTGTGAAATAAGTTCTCTCACATGTGTGTCTTAAACAATGCTCTAGTTATGCTATTGAAGCCATCCAAATCCATGTAGAAACTAAGGTTGAGTGACTTGCCAAGCATGGTGTAACACAAATGTTAATAAAAAACCATTTCTCTCCCACGAGAGATATATTATCTTGTAATATCCTTTTTCAGCGAATCCATGAGCTTTGGGTAATGCAATATCAAATCTTGATCAACGTCCAAAGATCCTTGTGGTAAGAGATGTAAGCTAAATTAGCTCACAGGTCCGTTGATAAATTACCCTCCCTAAAAGTATGCAGGTAAATATAGTCTTCAAATTCTTTAATGAGATCCCAAGCTTCATCAAGAATATAATTAATTTTCTAATGGCAACTAGCTTTCCTTTGAAAAGCATGAATTATAATCTGTGAATCTCCCTCAAGCACTAATTTTTTAATTCCCATTTTCTTAGTTGCTTTTAGCCCTAGCAAATGTGCTTGAGCTTCTACCTCATTATTGGTACCATCCAAAACTCTGACTGCTTTAGCACACAAGAAACCCCAAATGATCTCTAACCACATAGCCAATATCTGATTTGCCTAGATTACCGTTCGAGGCACCATCAAAGTTGATTTTCATCTAGTTGCAAGGAGGAGGGAGCCAATAAATAGATTTACAATCTTTTTCATTTGAAGGAGCCTTTTTCACCAAACAATCAGGAGAGAAAACCTTAATCATTTTCCAATCTTTCAAAATCATGTCATCCTAAGAAGAAAAGGAAGACCCCTTATTATTTATGACCCACACAATAACTAACTCTAAGATAGATGCTTTAATTTTAAAAAGAACCTCTTTATTCTACAAAACTTGTTTTCTAAAACCCTTCTATTACATTCCAGCCAAATGTTCCAAATGAGAACTAAAGGAGTTCAACATCCCATAAGGAAGAGAACATAGAATCTTTATATAAAGAAGGCCACCCCTAAAACATGGTTATAAGAGAATCCGGAATGGGAGAAAACTAGTTCAATTTTTTAAGAAGCCAAGACCAACAGTTAAGAGTAAAAGGACATAACAACAACAAACAATTAACAGATTCATCTTCTATACCGCACGTGAAGCACTTAAAGGGAGTAGAGAAACCCAAGCTTACCAATATGTCACTAGTAAGAATCTTGTTTTTAAGAGCCAACCATGAGAAAGCTTTAGCTTTCGGTAGACAAGATTTTCCCCAACATAAATGTGAGGGCCAAAAGTTCCCCTTTGAACTAGGAGTAGTCAAGGAAATGTACCC
This sequence comes from Cunninghamia lanceolata, assembly GCA_027924645.1. Lineage (NCBI taxonomy): Eukaryota > Viridiplantae > Streptophyta > Pinopsida > Cupressales > Cupressaceae > Cunninghamia > Cunninghamia lanceolata. The sequence continues at coordinate 3,476,389 of BSBN01001332.1, forward strand.
CTACTTAACAGAATAAGAACCTATTTTCGAAGGACACCAAAATAACTGATCATCCTTATAAGAACAACAATTATAATAATATTAATAACCTTAAATCTTTATTTACACCCTTATGTAAATATTTTCTATGATTTTCTAAGTTTATCTTTATTTTTTTGTTATTTATCCTTTAAAAACACTTCCCCCGTTTACTTTCATGGATATCTTTTCCCACCTACACACCCTTTAAATATTAAAACTTATTTTAATATTTAACTCCACAAAAATCAACTAGGCTTCTAGCTTAGTCATTGATTAAAATAATATCTATCCACCCATTACACTGCCACATCACCACCTCCAACTAATGACAAGGCTTTATCGGACACCTTCTAATCTTTTCTTCCACATTCATGGGAACCATTGATCTACATCTAGTTCTAGAGAGTAGATATAATTCTAAAACCATGCACTAGATTAAATAAATATCTGGTGGGCCTACACGACTCTAGCTTATTTCTAATTCTCTAGTAGGAAAGCTTGGGCATGATAGTCTCATTGCAATATCCTTAAATTTAGACATCCACATGATCTAACTCATCAAATGTAAAATAAAATAACTATTGAAAGTCTTTTTTAAATATATATTTAATACATCTATAACATTTATTAATATTATGTTTATTATTAAATATTAATTATATCTATATTAATTAATTATGTAAATGATTGTCAAAAGGATTTTTTATTAGGACATGGTGTTCCATATCTTTGTGTTCAATGTCTTAGGTATAATAAAAATATCTTAAATATATCTATCTAAAACAAGCTTAGAGTTGATTTTATTTACTTAATTTTTTAAAAAAAATCTTAAAATATTTTTGTTTACTTAAGAGTTATTTTATGTTTTTTCAAATATATGTTTTTCAATGTATATGGTGAGTTTGGAAGTATTTTATTTACTTAATAGTTATTTTATATTTTTAGTTTTTTAAAAATATATGTCAATTGTGTTTTAGTTTTTTTATGGATATGGTGATGACATGATGCTACATTGTGTGTGTGTGTGTGTGTGTGTGTGTGTGTGTGTGTGTGTGTGTGTGTGTGTGTGTGTGTGTGTGTGTGTGTGTGTGTGTGTGTGTGTGTGTGTGTGTAATACTATTAAAAATTATATTAATGAGAATAATAGTTTTCTTCACTATAATGTTTTGTAGTTTTTTCTTAGTTTTTCTAATAATTTTTTTTCTTATTTATCTCTAAAAAATGGAACAAACTCTATATTATTGTAATGCCCCGTCGTGCTACCCTAGAGTGAAAGATAAACCAGGGCGGAACCCAGAACTATTTTTTTTTTTAAAACAATAAGTATAATGCAGTGCCCAAAGATATTAAAAATAAACATGTAAATAGGAATGAGTCCATCTAACCACTCTAGGGCAACATGCAGCATTAGGAATTTAAATAAAACCATAAGAGTGATAACCAATCATCTACAGAGTTAACTATCTAGATAACCTCCACAACATTAGTATGATTTGAATTACATATCCTCATATCCAAATTACATGATTACAAGATTACAAGGTGATAATAATACAAGATTGCAAGAGTTCAAGATTTCAAATTAGAAGGTTACCAGATTACATGATCGAGCTTGTCGATTTACAAAGTAGTACAAAGAAGGTATACAACACTGTTGCAAAGAGAACCATCTGAAACTGGAACAACTCCGCACACGACGCAACAGAATCTCCAGAACACCAATGGATAGCTCTACCTCCCAACCATGTGGAACCCTGAGGTCCACCCCACCGAGCTAGGAGATAACAAGAGGATTACCACAAGGTCAAGGCTACAATCCAAACCACAAATACCAAAACTAGACTCTAATGAAACAACCATGATGAAAGACTACACAGAACCGACAATACCCGACCAGACGGATCACTAACATCAGACCAAATCAATCATGGAATCATGACCACACCCCAGAGGTACCAACAAGAAAGAAAACATAACAGAGCCACATAAGGAGAGTGTCATCGCATGGCCCTAGCATGGGTTACCCAGGCTATCTCTCACCAGAAGCCGGCCCCCATCTATGGTTACCCTGGCATCCTCTCTCTAGGTGCCGGCCCCATAGGGTGACACATGCGGAGCTGACATGTCCTCTCATGTAGACGAGGAGGTCGGCCTTGCCAACCAGGCCTTCCCATCCCACCCTTGGCCTATGAGAGCGCTCAAGGTGTGGGTGAGGTCACATTAATTATCTTGTTAAGTGTATCACTACCCAACCCTCCTAGGTACATTATTAAGTTTCCACTTGTTTACAACTTCCATGGGGTTACCCAGGCGACCTCTCACTAGGTGCCGGCCCCACCATGGAAGCCACTCCCTTAGCATCCTCTGACTTACATCCGTAACAATTAATAATAAGGTTACAACAAATCTGACACAGAACATAGTTCATTCACCATGCCACGACAACCGGGTTTCTAAGAGCAATACCACCAAAACCCAAAAGAAACATAGACCTTGAGATGAAAATCAAACAAATAGGCCTCCGGAGTCGATAACTGGGCACTTTACTAGCCTATATCGCATAGCCTATAGACCGCTTGAAGCTGATGTCACATTCCTTTTGTGGGGCTATGAGATGAAGACATCTGTAAAGATTGTCATGGCTCATGGCCACAACTTTGAAGGTCTAACGGTAGCGCAAGCCCGTAGAAGAATCTTGGCAGAGGGAAGATCTTCTGCACTACCATGAGATCATGATGCATGACTGATTTTCAAGGGAGAAATAAAGCTTGTGTAATGGGGATCCATGTGGAGGGTTTAGCACACTTCCACAGAGCCAGATGAAGAATGGCTCATTTCCTTCCACATGGCTCTAGAATCGCGACACGTGTAAAGTGTATCAGGGGCTTACAGCCATAAGATTGATGTTTCTGTCAGACAAAGGAGATTATGCCACATGTCAAAGAGAGAAGGTCTATGGTGGGGCCATTGTAAATTAATGGTGGTACAGTGTCGTGGTGGAATCTTACTTGACAGGTAGATTCTTTGCGTGCCTGCAAGATCTTGCCACATATCTTAAGGCATCAATGCAAAGTAAAAGGTAAAAGTATGCTACAGAGTTCACGGGGCCATCAATCTTCAAATCATTTCTTCGCCCAATGGTCCAAATTTAAATTCAAAATTTTCAAAGTTCCCGGTGGCATCGAAAGCATTTATCTTAGTTGTTGGGCGCTGCAGACAAAATTCACGTGGATTGGCACAGTCCTTCAATGCGAGGTGACTCTGGTGGCTCGGTGGCAGATATTTCTATGATTTGCAATGACTTTTGGGCTTTTATCATTAATGCCCTATGATGGCACCTTCAAATTTTGCAAATTTCAAGTGCCCATCTCCTCTCAATGTGTCTACAGAGGTTAGGTCAACATATTGCTAAATCTACCTCGGAGCCCATTTTTGCTAATTAGAATTTTGCAACTCAGAGGTCATCTTGCAAATTTGTATGGTAGAAAGTTTTTTGGTACATATGGTAGTGCATCTATTCAGTTTCACTCTTCCTGGATGAGTTCTGATGGGCTATTTAATACTTTTCTAACTACAACCGGGCTAGATTTGGTGTTTTGAAAAGTTACAAATTTCACAATTCTGAAGGCAACCCATTTCATTTTTTGGTCTAAAACATCTTGAGTTCCATTTTTATCAAAAACAGAGTCCATATGATGCATTATTTTAAAGTGTTTCAGTTGCGCCGTACATGTTTGGCAGGCCAGTTTACAAAGGAGGTCCCAAAAATCTTCTAGCGATGCAAATTTTGAGGAGATGGGTATGTTTTAAATAATTGATTACAATCCTACACAAATTTTCACGGCCTTCAGATACCCAGTGTGCCCGCAATGAAGATGTGTTGTTTGCCTGGGAGGAGAAATTGATTAATTGCCATTTTCCTAAGTAGAAAAGTGCAAGCTTTGAAATATTTATTAGGAAAGTAATATTTTAATTGGAAAATATTTTAAATTAAACATTGCCTTATAATGTTTGTGTTTTATAAAGGAAAAATAAAGGCATTAATGGGTTAAGCGAGCACACAGCCCACTCTGCGCTTCATACAAATGGGTGCACTGGTGTACTTTGGCTCTTTTTGGGGCAGATTTTGGTCAAGGATCAGTCTTGGAATGTAGATGAGTCTGCTAACATCTCCATGGAGGTTTTTCTGGAGTCTTTTTGGGCATAATTCAAACAAAGATATTGCAGGATGAAAAGCTCTCACGTTTTTGGCTTTGGGGCAGATTTCTAAGGTTGTATATGTGCTGCGAATGATATTTTCTACCTCCCAAATGATGCCAGGACTTATTCTCATGTGTTAGGAATACTTCCAATGTCGTTTTGGCTATTTTCGAGTGCCTACAACCATAAAAATGCCCAACACAATAAAAACCGACCCAACAATGAGAGTAGATTAATTGGCAAATAAAATATAATGTTTTGGTGGCAAATACTATAATATAAAAATTATTATTATAATGTTTATGCCTTATCAATAAAACAAAGGCATTTTCGGGACTAAACACCCACCTCACTCTCCTTCCTTAGATGTGTGTTGGTGCGCTAAGGCCTTTTTATTGACCATTCTTGGCAAAATAAATGTACATGTATTGATTGCAAAGCTTTTGCTCTTATTGGTGGAGGAGAATATGTATGGGAATACATGCCTCCAGAGCCTTATAGTCCTGAGGAAAAATTGAACAAATCAAATGAACATGATTTCACAATCTTCAAAGAGGAAAACAAATTTCAAAGGCAATAACAAATTGTTTCACAGACCAAATTGATTGAGAAAAACGTATTACCAGCATGATTCAATCAGAACAAAGGTGCATATTCCTAGAGTTAGGAGAATTAAATGTATAATCAAAATTTGTAACCAACTCTCATAATCTGACATTATTTTGATTTTCCTATATATAAAGATGATAGCATTGTAATCAGGTATCTGGGAGAGATATCTTGGGGATTTGTATAGGATTTGGATACATGATATCCACACATTTGGAAAATATTTTTCTATAGGATAAGGTGACTAGATTTTTGGTTCTAGAGGCATATCTTGTTGTGTAGATGAATAAGTTTTTGAATGATATTGTTTCTTTTGAGATTAAATTATATGAGAAACACTGAATGTGTGTGTTATTTGTGGTTGTCTCCTTGGATATGGGTACTTTTCTTTTGAATGCAATTGCTAAGGGTCTCTGAATTCATCAGTATACATTTGCTATATTGTATGTCTAGTTTGTTGCATCTGTTCAAGGAATATATTAAATTGCTCTAGATCAAATATAGGGAAAAGTGTATTGTGTCAAGGGATTAGTGAAGCAGAATCACAGATAACGCTCTTTCATGGACATATTACTATAAGGTAGTAATATTATTATTTTGGGTCCTCCGAATACGAAGTTTTTGTTTTCATAAAGAAGCATTTACATTGCTGGGTTTGACTCTTTTGCCCTGATAAAGCACTGATCTAGAGCATATTTTCCCAAACGTCTAGGAAACCTAATAATTTAAAGACAAATCATTTGAACCATTTTATTTTTGTGTTTTGTTTTAGTTTAGGTGTTGCATGTTCTGAGATTTAATCAGTGAAGATAATCCAAGAATGTTGCCAGTCTAGGGTTAATCTTACAAATCTTGGTGCAAATATATGAGAACATTCTTCTTGGTACTGAAAATCTATATCTAATAACTACGAATAAGGGAATACCCCCTAGGTGCGGAAGAACCTGAAGTGTAGGGGAGATAGGAGATAATGTCCCACTTTGTTTGGCCAAGTCTCTAATTGAATCTAAGTATAAGAAGTGGCAAGTCTTTAGGATTTGATGCATGTAGATTTGGGAACCAACAAAATTGGCAACTTTGCTAGGGAAAAGGCTTAGTTATCCATTTGAAAAGAGTCAAGCCATTATCATGATTTGATCATTAGGGTCAGATATTGAAGGTCTTCATACCTGGGGAAAGAATTTGTTGTAGGGTGTTTAAAGACTTTTAAAAGGTGCTTTGCTGGTGAAGAGAATCTAGAATGTGGTGGCTCAGGTAGGAGCTTTTAGCTTCTTGATGTTTTGTCCTCTTTGGAGAGGTGGTGACTTTGTTGTTGAATCTATTTGAAGCTGCAATACATTCCCAGGTATTTCATCTCTTCCATTCAAAATGATTAGATTAGAACAAGAATCTTTGTCATGTCCTCAGAAAAGGCTATTTTCTATTGAAAGATACAAAACCCTATAATTTCAATGGTATTGGTGCTTATCCAAATGTTATCCCTAGTGAGATCAAAAAATGCCTGCTAGAGTATAGTGGAAATAATTCTAAATTTGCAGATAGGCATTTGCAAGATTTTATGATATAATAGGAGATTATGAGATTGAGGCTGAAGATATTGTCATGAAACTTTTTGTTAAGTCATTAATAAAAGGTGCTAGGACTAGATTTCATTCCTGCCGGATTGTTCTATCTGTTCATAGGCTAAGCTCAAATTTGCATTTCTAGAACAATTTGGTGAAAGAACTGATGTGATTTCATTAATCACACAAATTATAAGCATTCAAAAGGAAAAGGATGAGTTGGTTCTAGCCTTTAACATAAGGTTTTCAAAATTGCTCAAACATATTCCTGAATATATGAGACCAAATGATGCATTTTTCCTGATAGTTTATCTTGGTGCATTTGATGAGGAAATGAGTTATTTGCTAAGAGATAAGGAACCTACTACACTTTATTAAGATTATAAAATTTCAATGAATATTGAGAATAATCAGAAATATCGAATGCCAATAGGATACATGTTTGCAAGTGTTGGTTATTGTAAAGCATCTTATGCAAATCAACAATGTAAACCAAAGAATCAAAATAGTTTTCAAAATAAATGTATATCTACTGTTCCAGTTTGATCATCATTGCCTCATGAGAATAATAGAGAGTTTCAAGCAACTTGTGAATAGAATGCAAGTACTGTTGATCCTAAGTTTTTTGTTCAATCATTGCTTGATTTGAAGAAACAAGATGGAGAATCACCCTATGCTCTGAATACGTGATTCGTGAATACCTTGTTAAAAATCCTAGAGTATTGCAAACCTAAGGATTCTTTATGTGTTGATTTATTTTGTGAAATTTATGAATTAGGTTTGAGCACTTTGCCAAAGGAATTGAAGCCTCAAAATCTTGATCAGGTATTTGCTTGGATTGGGATTATGAAAAAATCCAAAGGTGATTATGCAGGAAGACTTATGTCTCAGAATACTAATAGTAGTTATTCTATTGAGCAAAGTCATGGCATAATGCATAAAGATGTCATGACCCCTATTTTCAATAATTAATTTATAATTAAATATTACTATTTAAAAGTTCATTGACCAAACCTTGTTTCATGTATGTGATAAGGAAATACTCTTGGTAGAGAGAGAGAGTATCATTGAGGAGGGGGTGTCTAGCTGTCTGTAAGTGACCATGGTGAAAGAATCTACACACACACACACACACTCTTATAAAATCATGTAGTTGCATTTGCATAAATTAGTTATGATTGCATCTTATCTTATTTAATAAGGAAGATTATTGCTATAGTTGCTTATTTAATTAAATGTTAGTTAATATTAATTTCTCTTAGAGGAAATAAAAATAATTTTAAATCATTTATTAATTTTATTCGAAATTAGAATTAATATTTAGTGTTTTAAAGATAATTTTGGTGCAAGTTAATAAATCATATTTGTGAGATAAACGTAGAAAAGAAAGCAAGATTTAGAAAACAAAATAATGAGAAAGAAAATAATAGAAAAAATAGAAAAATGACTTAAATTTAGAAAATAAAGCACAAAACAAAGCAAAATAAAAATAGAAAAAGAAAAGAAGAAAAGAAAAGAAAATAATAAAAGGGAAGGAACTCTTATTCTTTCAACACAAGGATTATTACATAATTTTCATTCTAAAAAATAAGAACAGAGAGGAAGAAAAAAACTCTCGACAGAAAACATAGAGGATAAAAACATAGGAAGAAGAATAACGTTGAACCAGATAAGGGAGGGCAAAGAGAAGAAGAGGAAATGATTTCTTGGAAACATAGGTGTGTGTACTCTCTAGATATCTGACCTATATAGAATCGGTTGCTCATCCATTTGATCTATATTGATAGTATGACCTTTGGTTGATAGAAATTAACATCTTCTTCCTTATAAAATAAATCAGTCACTATTTATTTCTCAAAAATTCTCTGCTATAGTTGTTGTTGAAATCTCTTCTACCAGCGGTGTAGCATAATTACCTCTTCTTCGAATGGATCATCTCCATGCTGATGATTACTTTTGCTTAAAAATTTCTTATCCTTCCCAACAAATCCAATCATGCAAATCCTATTTTTTTATCGCATTTTTTTTTTAACTAAAAAAAAAATTGTCTTTATACTACACAAAGCACTCTCTTTGATCTCTGTTTTTGCATGTACTTTCCCCAGACTCACACGATTCCAACACCTGATATAATATAAAACTAAATGCATGTATAATATAAAATGGCATGTCTATCAAATAAAAGAGTGACATTCACCACCTTCAAGTGGATTTAGTGGACAAGATAAATGCATTAACAGGCAAAAAGTTAAAATCTTCGAAGGTGTTGAGTGGCTGAAATAAAGACGTAAGAAATTGTCAAATTCCCAATGCCAATGGTTAGTCGAAGATTTTATTTCCTTCGCGCTATAAATTGGTATATTAGTTATTATTTATTCATTTAGTTTTGGTTCGACTATATTGTATATTTCATGACAGCTCCACTTAATGGATGTGCATTCCTCGTCCAATCTGATCAGTGCTCCTCTAAAAAGGTCGACACCTTAATTCTGTCTCATATAAAAAGACACCACACATATGTTTCTTTAATCTATCATTCATCATAACTTTTGTTTATGAAAAATGCAACCATTCCTCTGGGATTTCCCTCACTTCATGTAAATTGTGCTTCCATTCAAAACTTTAAACCTTGCAGTTCTGGTTGCAATTTTTCTTTTATAAAGTTTATCCCTTGATTCCATATCATCACCTGTAGATATCAATTATAAAACTTAAGTTTCTTCTTTAGTATGGCCGTCGCCACCTTTAAGCAATGCAAACTTTGTTTTAACCTAGAATGATTAACAATTCTATCATAGTCTTATGACGGCAAGGCGTCGCCAATTTGGTAGTCCTACTATTTGGATTTCAGAAGAACATTTTACTTAAATTAAGATTTCTTCGTCAGTTGGCCATTGCCACTTTAAAATTCTAATAACAAGAAATATATATAAGTGAGTAATGATAATAAATAACTATATTCAAGAGAGAACAAAAGTTCAAGTGAATATTAGGATAAATAGTTTCGACTAGGTCTATCTTTCTTCAATTACCTTTATTATGTTGAACATGAAGTATCGTGAAATATAAGGATTAGATATAGTGATAAATAAATTATAGAGTTCGAAACCACATTGTTCTTTCATTTCTTAAGAGAGTAGTGAGTAGTAAAATAAATGATCTTTTTAGTTTTGAAACTTAGAAGAAATTAAGACTAATTTAGTGCATTAGAATCATCATAATTATGGAAAGGTAATAAGCATTCCTTAATAGACTAATCCATTCTGATGAGTACCATATGCTTACCTCTACTTAGGTAAATAAATGTAGATTGATATTGACAATTTATTGGAATAAAGGAAACACATTGCTCTAAAGCAAAGGAACATTTCATGATGTAGAGATGTAAGGTTGAATGTGTCATTTGGTTAAGTCATCAAATAAGGCAATTGATAATATAACCTTGTGAAGTAAAAAGAAAGTTTAAGGTTAAAATGTCTTTCATTGTTTGTTGGTATTGATAAGATAAGTATAGGGAAGTATTTATAAGATAAGTATTCGGATTTCTAAGATTATAGGGAAGAAATTAAGGTTTCCATCTTGAATGTTTTTCTTGTATGACCTTTCCATGATATTAATGTGGACTCAATAAACTTAGCACAACTTGAACGATTGGAAATATAACTAAATTTAATATAACAACCTTTGGGGAACAAAGTTAGATCTAAGAATAGATTGATCATAATCTGGAATAAGATCCTACATGATGGTAATTATATAAAGATTGTTCTTAATCACTTAAAAGAGTGTTATGTTTTACAAAATGGTGACTTAAGATTTGGGTTTAAGTAAAAACTCCTTTTTATGCATTTTGGGAAGAGAGTCCTAATATGACATTGCTAGATAAATGAATTCAATTATGTCCAAGGTATGTGATCTAGAATGACTGACTATTCTTGGAGAATGATTATGTTCATTACATGTGTATTTTACCTTATTGGATAAGTAAGTATGAGTTGTGATGTAGTTTCCATGCTTATATTATGTAATGAGTTCATTAGAGCTCTAGTTTCTTTTACCTACGTCGATTCATGTCTGCTAGACCCCTCGTGATGGGTTAGGCTTTTTAATTGGAAAGCACGGGGGAGCTTTATGCTTCATGGAAGGGTGGATATCACCCCGATGATATTCTCTTTCTCAGGTTCCAAGGTGCTCGTGCAGAAGAAGTTAATTTCCATTATGCTATTCATGTAAAAGCCTATGTGGCAAGAACTTGTAAAGGCATAGCCTTGTTTGACTCTTAATGTATTATAATCCTACTTGGATGTCTATTAATGAAAGTTAGTTAATTTTATCTAATATAAGTAATTTCATCTAATTTATGCATTGGGTATCTAATTGTGTATTCGAAGGTTAATTTTAGTATGTGTGTGAATTGTGGTCCTTATATTTGGTAGTAGAGCCTAAGGTTCATCTCTGAAACCTATGTGCTCGCCATGTTCTTTTCCATCCAACATTATGAAAGACCAATGTTGGAATTCTTATGCTAGGAAGCTGCACCTCATAACAACTGGAAGGAAGTCAGTTAGAAATGAGAGCCACCTCAGAGCCAAGAGGGAGAGGGAAGCTATAGTGTGAACCATCAAGGGAATTAATGACGATGGTGACATATGGCTAGGGGACGAAGAGACATTGAGTGATGCACTTGCTCAGGTCAGTCAAGTGAAGAAGGAAATGAAGGCGGCTGTCAACTCAACACCCTTACTACTCTCTAGGGATATGCCTTCAGAAAATAGTGTGACTCCTATCACGATGAATAGAGATCCTTGAATTCCTGTTATGGCTGAATTAATTGTAATTGCCTCAAGTGAAGAGGAAGAGGAACTCTAAGAGTTCCCCTTATCCAAAAGTGAAATGTGAAAATGTAATCTTATTCCCAGAACTCCTATAGAGAGTAAGGATGTAAAAATCCACCGATAAATGAAATGAGACATTGATTTTGAATAAGTAAATGTTTTGAGATTTAATGGGAATTGAGATGATTCAAATATGGAAGTATAATAAAAACAATTGTTGGGAATAATCTTTTTGTGAGAACGTAATTAGAGCTTTAGAAAATTTGGTTGTCAAGTGACCATGTGTATTCTCCAACTCACCTCTGATCAAGGTGAGCTGTGGTGTTGAACTTCCACTATGTATTGTGAATTGTGGATGTTAATATTTAATTTAACTTTATTTATTTGAATGAAATGTTGTGGGTTGGTATGAAACTTTTCTTTTTTTTTTTATACCTAAGAATAGCCATCAAGAAATTTTTGTCTTACAATTCTTATGATCATTGAGATTATTTTATATTTTGATGATTTTCATTCCGCTTATTAAATTTTCATTTCTTATTTGATGATGGCTATGCTTAAATGCTTGATTTTTAGTTCTGTAATATGTTATGTTTGCCATTATGTCATGTTGGCTTTAATGGAATGTGTATGGGAGTAGAACACAGAGAATACACAAGGTTCGAGATTAGAAGGGGAGAGAAGGGTGTGTAATTGAGTTCTAGGGATAAAGTGGAAAGAACTTTTCAGACGATACTAGGTAACAAGATGATAGATTTGTAATTGAAAGAAATGTGTAATGCCAGAAAAGATTGTAGCGTAGTGATGACAATCTTGAATCGAGTTGTTGTGAGAGTAAATTTGATAGTATGCTTGGATGGTGGAAAATTCTTTTGAATGGAATAATGAAAAATTGTACCATGAAAAGTAGTAGTGTATGAGATTTATGTGTTCAACTTAGTCTAATGGAAGATGCAATATGTGAGATATATGATTTATATTGGCCTTAGACCATGTGTGTGACTATATTGATTATTATATAGAACTTTGAAGATAAAGTTTGGAAAATCCTCTTGAATTAAAAATATTTGTAAAGCATTTATTAACTTGAGCATGAGCAATGTTGGGTCAAGTAGGACCAGCACATTTGTGAAATAATAATATACTAATGTGCATGATGCATATTCATATTATAGTTGTTCTGGTGTGAGTGAAACACTAAGGTAAGTTAATGACTCCTTTCTATAATAAATACATTCTTAAAATTGTGTGTGAGATATAAATATATATATTTGATACTCATTGTGTTCAATAGATCGAGTAATGATCATTATAATCACACTACTGCAAATTTATGCATATTTCATATTTTGTGCAAGTGATGCACATGTGCAGGAGATGCACTTACCATGTTATAGAATATAAGCTTGGGCGAGTAATGCTCATTATATGTGATGTGTATATCTTATTTTGTACAAGAGAGGCACTACATGTAAGTTATGTATTCATACCCTGTATGAGTTATGCACCAGGGAATCATGCATTCCTATTGTACATTCTATGTGCACTTGTGCTTGAAAGCACTATCATGACATGTTATTTGTATTTTATGTAGTTGAAATAGATTACTTTTGTTGAATGTGTTGAATGTGATAATCTTTAAACTTACCTTCTGGGACAGGATGCCAAATGTGGGTAAATAGAGAAGGTGATCTTTTTTTTTTAGATCAACCACTTTTGTATTTATACTTTGGCCAAAGCTATGTTGTACCATTGAAATAGATGGATATTGTATCATTGAAATAGATGGGTAATTAATGCCTAGTTTATATGTTATATGTTTCTCTGCTACATCTTGTATGCAAGAAATATGTCTATTATAGTGGAGAATGCATATAAGGCATTAGGCATGCATCGAGAGTTTCCCTCCTGCCCTTTTGTTATAGGTTTCTAGGCACCTCATGCAAGACTGGGTATTCTTCGAGTTAGGGGGATCCCCAGGGAAGTGTTGTGTTCATAGTTTGGTGGAAAAAGCACCTTAACCATGTTTTTGATTTTTGATTGTTAACTTGGGAATAATCGGTGGGTTATAGTAGTTTCCAATAGAATATACATTTAAATCTTACAGACAATGGATGTAGCATGAATTGGTACTTTTTCTATGAAAATTATGATTGTATTTGATCAAAAGTAGAAATTGTACATTTGTATATTTTCTTTCCAATACAGATTAAGATTTACCTTGTTGATAAATGGATGTATTAATATAGAAATTTGATGAACTTGTTTTTTTCATGAAATGATCTTTTTATGCAAACCTTATTGTAAAATTGAGATGTTTCTATTGATGTAATTTTTGATTGCCAATGGTGATAGCAAGTAGTATGGGATGCTCGTTTTTCATCATGAAGGCAATTGTTCTGAGTCTCATGTGAGTAGGCATGATGACAAAAAGGAACATGAGTGAATTATTTTATGTGAATGTCTGGAATATGAACAAAATTCTATGAAGAAAAGAAATTATCTTGCATGTTTTTATTCATCGTAAAGTATAAAACTAAGTTGTTTTGATAAAAAATGTTCTACTAACAATGACTGCAAGTGAATGCATATTAGACAAAGGAATTTTTGCATTTATGAACAAATAGGTGCGTGGAGAAGCAACACAATTGTTAGGTGGGCTGATCTTGACATTGAGGTAAAACAAAATTAAAGAGGTATGAAATTTATATCTTTAGTTAAGTTGATCATCGAGACGATGACTCTTTAAGGGGGTAAGAATGTCACAACCCCTATTTTCAATAATTAATTTATAATTAAATATTACTAGTTAAAAGTTCATTCACCAAACCTTGTTTCATGTGTGTGACAGGAAAATACTCTTGGTAGAGAGAGTATCACTGAGGAGGGGGTGTCTAGCCATCTGTAAGGGACCATGGTGAAAGAATCTACACACACACACACTTAGAAAATCATATAGTTGCATTTGCATAAATTAGTTATGATTGCATCTTATCTTATTTAATAAGGAAGATTATTGCTATAGTTGCTTATTTAATTAAATGTTAGTTAATATTAATTTCTCTTAGAGGAAATAAAAACAATTTTAAATCATTTATTAATTCTATTCAAAATTAGAATTAATATTTATTGTTTTAAAGATAATTGTGATGCAAGTTAATAAATCATATATGTGAGATAAACTTAGAAAAGAAAGCAAGATTTAGAAAACAAAACAATGAGAAAGAAAACAATAGAAAAAATAGAAAAAGGACTTAAATTTAGAAATAAAGCACAAAACAAGCAAAATAAAAATAGAAAAAGAAAAGAAGAAAAGAAAAGAAAATAATAAAAGGGAAGGAACTCTCATTCTCTCAACACAAGGATTATTACACAATTTTCATTCTAAAAAAAAAGAACAAAGAACAAGAAAAAAACACTCGGCAGAAAACACAGAGGAAAAAAATGTAGGAAGAAGAAGAACGTTGAACCAGATAAGGGAGAGTGAAGAGCAGAAGAGGAAATGATTTCTTGGAAACACAGGTGTGTGTACTCTCTAGATATCTAATCAGTTGCTCATCCATTTGATCTGTATTGATAGTATGACCTTTGGTTGATAGAAATTAACACCTTCTTCCTTGGACATTATAAAATAAATCAATCACTGTTTATTTCTCAAAAATTCTCCACTATAATTGTTGTTGAAATCTCTTCTACTAGTGGTGTAGTATAATTACCTCTTCTTCGAATGGATCATCTCCATGCCAATGATTACTTTTGCTTAAAAAGTTCTTAGCCTTCCCAACAGATCCAATTGTTCAAATCCAAATTTTTTTATCGCTGTGTTTTTTAAACTAACAAAAAAATTATCTTTATACTTCACAAAGCACTCTCTTTGATCTCTCTTTTTGCATGTACTTTCCCTAGACTTGTATGATTCCAACACCTGATATAATATAAAACTAAATGCCCATATAATATAAAATGGCATGTCTATCAAATAAAATAGTGACATTCACCACCTTCGAGTAGATTTAGTGGGCAAGATAAATACATTAACATGCAAAAAGTTGAAATCTTTGAAGATGTTGAGTGGCTAAAATAAAGATGTAAGAAATTGCCAAATTCCCAATGCCAATGGCTAGTCAAAGATTTTATTTCCTTCGCGCTATAAATTGGTATATTAGTTATTATTTATTGATTTAGTTTTGGTTTGACTATATTTTATATTTCATGACAGCTCCGCTTAATGGATGTCCATACCTCTCCCATAGGAGAGAGATATGTAGATGCAGATTGCATACATCATAAGATAAAGGATATATATGAAGATGTATCTTGCAGTAGTGTTGTTGTTGAAGAATCAAAAGAACACACATATACCAGGTATGATGCATTCATAAGTGAGTATGTCCTAACTGTTGATGATAGTTTGTATGAAGTAGAGATGGAGGTTTTGGTCTTGCATGAACAGGATACTTGCTCTTCTGTGAAGGATCCATCAGATGATGAGGTTTTTATGGATGATAAATATGTTGGTTCTTCTATTGATGTTGATCATGGACATAATATGGAGATGGAAGTATTTACTTTCAATGATGAATGCATTAATGAAGGTGCATACTCTGTTAAGGGTGGACAAGTTTCAAATGTTCATATTGATACAACAGAGGATATTATTAACTGTGATATCCATGGTAAGAGTGATCATAAAGCTTTTGACATTGGTCTATATTCTAAATTTTTCAAGCCTTCTCTTGAAGCATTCTAGGTGGAGTTTAATGATGCAATTGTTAAGCATGATAATGCGGGATATGAGGATGTTTCTAAAAGTGAGCTCTTTCAACTTGTTGGTCATGGTAACTGTGAGTATGACTAGATCTTAATTGATTATGATTACTTGTATGAGCATGTTTTGTAAATCTTTAGTTCAAGGTTGAAAGGTTTATATGAATATGAAATTCAGTGTTCAACAAAGCAAGTGGAGATGATGCTTGTGTATGAGTATTTCATGTTCAATAAAGAAGGTGACTTCTTTCTTGATAGAGGGCAAACTCCAAATATAAATTCATTGGTTGTGTATGAGTCTTTCACTTTTTCTGATTTGGGGTTGACATGTGATAGAATTAACCTGCAGTAGTGGTCATTAGAGATGTCTTATGATTGCTTCAGATTTTATATAGAAGTAAGAGATGAAGTCAAATTTTATGATACTAGTCACCTAGTGTGCTAAGAAACGATTTGTTTCTCAGATCAAAATGATGGATACATAAGGATAAATAGTAGTGATTTTGTTGATCAGAGGCATTAAAAACATAGGAATGATATATTTGACACATGTTTTTTGTGCTTATCATTTGCTGATGTTATTCAATTAGTGCAGATTGATATGAGTAAAATTGACAGTGGCATAATCAGAAACATGGCGGTATGCTTCTTTGATAGCAACATTGAATATAGTGCTTCCAAATTGAGCTCGGGTCTGTCTACTGAAAATAGAATATTTGACATAGGTAAATATTGGTTTTTCATTTTTGGGGGCCACCAAATAAAGTTTGAAGATATGGTTTTTAATATGATAGAGTAGTTACACAACATCCCAATGGATTTGGCACATGGTCTACATCCCAGAGATAACTGGAATCGTGTCATGCTTGTAAGAGGCATGTGTCCCCAAACATGAGCCACTGATGGCACCTTCAAATTTTTCAAATTTGAAGTGCCTCTCTCCTCTCAATGTGTCTATAGAGGTTAGCTCAACATATTGCTAAATCTACCCCAGAGCCCATTTTTCGTTGATTAAAATTTTGCAACTCAGAGGTCATCTTGCAAATCCGTATGGTAGAAATTTTTTTGGTACATATGGTAGTGCGTTTGTTCAATTTTATGCTTCCTGGAAGAGTTTTGTTGGGCTATTTAATGCTTTTCTAACTACGACTGAGCTAGATTTGGTGTTCCAAAAAGTTGCAAATTTCACAATTCTAAAGGCAACCCATTAATTTTTTTGGTCTAAAACATCTTCAATTCCATTTTATGAAAAGTGGAGTCCATATGATGCATTATTTTAATGTGTTTTAGCTGCGGCAAACATGCCCGACAGGCCAATTTACAAAGGAGGTCCGAAAAATCTTCTGGTGATGCAAATTTTGAGGAGATGAGTATGTTTTAAATAATTGGTTATGGCCCTACACAAATTTTCACGGCCTCTGTATATCTAGTGTGCCAGCAGTGAAGATGTGTCATTTGCCCAAGAGTAGAAATTGTTTAATTATCATTTTTCTAAGTTGAAAAGTGCAAGTTTCAAAATATTTATTGGCAAAAGTAATATTTTAATTGGAAAATATTTCAAATTAAACATTGCCTTATAATGTTTGTATTTCATAAACGAAAAATAAAGGCAATAATGGGTTGAGCGAGCACACAACCAACTTTGCCCTTCATCCAAACAGGTGCGCTGGTGCACTTTGGCTCTTTTGGGGTTAGATTTTGGTTAGGGATCAGTCTTGGAATGTAGATGGGACTTCTAACATATCCATGGAGGTTTTTCTAGAGTCTTTTTGTGCAGAATTCAAACATAGATATTGTAGGATGAAAAGCTCTCATGTTTTTGGCTTTGGGGTAGATTTCTGAGGTTGTATATGTGCTGTAAATGATATTTTCTACCTCCCAAATGATACCAGGGCTTATTCTCATGTGTTGGGAATACTTTCAATGCTGTTTTAGTCTTTTTTTAGTGCCTGCAACCATAAAAATGCCCAACACAATAAAAAAATGACCCAACAGTGATAGTAGATTAATTGGCAAATAAAATATAGTGTTTTGGTGGCAAATACTATAATATAGATATTATTATTATAATATTTATGCCTTATCAACAAAACAAAGGCATTTTGGGGGTTGAACGCACTAGCACACAACCCACCTAACTCTCCTTCCTCAGATGTGCGTTAAGGCCTTTTTATTGGCCATTCTTGGCAAAATAAATGTACAAATATTGATTGCAAAGCTTTTTCTCTTATTGGTGGAGAAGAATATGCATGAGAATACAAGTAGCCGGAGCCTTATAGTCCTGAGGAAAAATTGAAAAATCAAATGAACATGATTTCACAATGTTCAAGGAGGAAAACAAATTTCAAAGGCAATATCAAATTGTTTGACAGACCAAATTGATTGAGAAAAATGTATTACTAGCATGATCCAATCAGAAGAAAGATGTAAATCCTAGAGTTGGGAGAATTAAATGTATAATTAAAATTTTTAACCGACTCTCAAAATCCCACATTGTTCTGCTTTTCCTATATATAGAGGTGGTAGCATTGTAATCAGGTATCTGAGAGATCTATATGCTAGGGATTTTTCTGGGCTTTAGATACATGATATCCACACATTTGGGAAATATTTTTCTATAGGAGAAGGTGACTGGATTTTGGGTTGCAGAGGCATATCTTGCTGTGTAGATGAATCAATTTCTGAATGATATTGTTTCTTTCTAGATTAAATTATATGAGGAACACTAAATGTGTGTGTTATTTGTGGTTGTCTCCTTGGAGATGAGTACTTTTCTTTTGAATGCAATTGCTAAGGGTCTCTGAATTCATCAGTATACATTTGCTATATTGTATGTCTAGTTTGTTGCATCTATTCAAGGAATAGATTAAATTGCTTTGGATCAAATATAAGGGAAAATATATTGTGTCATGGGATTAGTGAAGTAGAATCATAGATAACACTCTTTCTTGGACATATTACTATAAGGCAGTAATATTATTATTTTGGGTCCTCTGGATATGAAGTTTTTGTTGTTATAAGGAAGCATTTACATTGATGGGTTTGACTTCATTGCCTTGATAAAGCACTAATTTGGGGCATATTTTCCCAAAGGTCTAGGAAACCTAGTAATTTAAAGACAAATCATTTGAACCATTTTAGTTTTTGTGTATTGTTTTAGTTTAGATGTTGTATGTTCTCATATTTAATCAGTGAAGATAATCCAAGAATGTTGCCAGTCTAGGGTTAGTCTTACAAATCTTGGTGCAAATATATGAGAACATTTCGCCTGGTATTGAAAAGCTATATCTACCAACTGTGAATAAGGGAATACCCCTAGGTGCGGCAGAATTTGAAGTACAGGCAAGATAGGAGATAATTTCCCACTCTATTAGCTGAGTCTCTCATTGAATCTGAGTATAAGAAGTGGCAAGTCTTTAGGATTTGATGCATGTAGATTTATGAACCAACACCTTGTCCTATCTTGCGTATGGTAATCATTTCTAGGGCTACAGATCTGCCATAGGCATGGCCTCTGTCCTCTTTGCCGTTGGATCTTAGATCTGCATTGATGGTGGCATTGGTGGTCTGAGATTCTGTGCATCTGCTTCAACATCCTCTACACAAGAATTTGATCTGTAAAATGCATTGTAATCTTATTATTCAGGGGGAGTTAGTAATTCTGGGATGTTATGCTATCAAATTCTTTGTAGTCAGACCTCTTAATGTAATTGTAGGATTATCAGAATCTGACTCACTGTACTTGAAGCTTGGTCTCTATTTGTCTTCTGGTTAATCCAACCATGAATGTAATTAACTATACTCTATCTTTTCCTACTATGAGTTATTTTGCATTGTAATAGTTTCTGGCCTTCATGATCAAATATATTTACAATATCTTGCCTCTCTTATGCTCTGATTTATGTGTTTTACTTGAAGTTTTAATCTATTATGCGAGTAAAGTGGCTCCTCGATAGGTTATATCTTCATCCCGAAGCCTCAATAAGTTCTATAAGTCTGTGTGAACCTTCTATTGTGGTTGAGATCATTGTTGTGTCTATTCAGGGTTACTACTGCTCATTAAATCTTGTGTGTCACCTTTATTTCTATTCAGTTTCCTCCTAACCCTTTTCCCCTACAGTATTGACACTAGGTTTAATTAATTTTTTCTAAGCATTAGTCTTAGAATGAGGAACCAACCTTCTTTAGAGGGCTGATCTCAATTTGTAAGGTCCCACACCTTGAGATCATTCCCATTGTGTCATCATAATGCTTGGACTCTCTCCAAACTGAATTCTATGTGACAACACATATTAATTAAGTTTCACTTAATTATCCTCCAAAAAATAAAAATATACATCAAATTATATATTAAATATATCTTACTTATCACGACATAATTTATTATTATTTCTTTAACCTAACTTATAAAAATAATAGTTTTTATTTATTAAATTAAATCATAACTACTAATCCTTCCTTTATTTATCTATTAATAAAGTTATACTTTGACCCTAGTGCGAGTTATTATTACTTTGTGGGTCCTCTCGAATTGCTTTCATTTTAGTCACTGATATGCCAAGCATAGAAGCTTTGTCGTATCTTGCCAAAAATGATAAACACTTGTTTTTTTTGGTATTGATAAGATGCATTTACAAAATGATAAACATTTAGGTAATTCTCACCTCTTTATTGTCACGGTGAATTGAATTTAATCTCATATTGGTTAATCACAATTTTCACCTGCACCAACTAGCATTATTTCAATCTTTCCTTTCAAATCTCAATTTTCGCGTGGTCCAACTTGCATTATTTTAATCTTTCCTTTCAAATCTCTATTATTAATCGCTTATGTATTATGTATTGCTTGTAACTGCTCTGTTTATTTGCAGCTCTGTTGCTTTTATTTCTCTACATTCCCATTATTTAATATATATATCTATTTATATTAATGTAGGATGTTATGCCATGGTTGTGTTTAAAAATTTTAGTTAAAATTAAATATTTTTAATTAGGTAAATAAAAGTATTCTTAAATAAAATAAAATAGTTTTTTAAAAATGAAATAATTCTTAAATAAGTAAAACAGTTTTAAAGTAGAGTAAAATAAAATTTAAGTAAATAAAATAATTTAATCACTTAATAATAGTACTTAATGTTGTTGGGCGGGGCCAGGGCCTAAATTTGATGGCCTATGGCCGTATTTAGTTATTTTCGCTGTAAAATACAATTAAAATTATAGCAAGACTGTATCACTTGAAAGGGAAGATTTCACCTAAACTGTCAAAATTTCTATCTAATTATTCTTAAATATATATTTTAATCTATATATATATATATATATATTTTTTTTTTCTTCTTAAAATAGGTAAGCTTTCATATTTGAAAGGCAACTTCAAATAGATGACCGTCACAAAAAAAATTGCTTGACAAGCAGGATCGACCGTCAAATTTAAGCCATGGGAAGAGCGCTCTCGATGGATTGGTTGAAAGCATCTTGCAGGTAAGTGGTCAGGAGGTCGTGTGGTGCCAGTCGGGGTCATTAAAAAGTCTACCTGGTGCACACTCCTTTTTAGGGCAGCCTTCTATTTGTTAGTTTTTATACATACTTGAAAAGTTGAATGTATAGTTATTCTTCTCAACCTTTTATTGGTTATCTACCAGTCGTTTAACTTCAAAAACTAATAAATATAAGTTAGAAAAATTTGAGGCCCGTGACTGCACTTATTGCATGACTTTGTTTATCCCCTCGAATTGCTTTCCTTTTTGACTAATGTGCCAAACATAGATTCGATATTATCTTATCTTCCCAAAAATAATAAAATAATTAACCTGTTGTCCTGTCGAATTTAATTTAATATCAACGTTTGTCAGGGGCAGCAACCAGTCGAGAAATGTACAGGTCTTACACAACGGGTAATTGAAATTAATTGGCAAAGTGAAGCTATTTAAGAGGAGTTATATTGATTTCTATATCAAACTATATGAGAGGTTAGATCGAATAAGGAATATGGAGTTTCTATTCTTTGTGATTTCATGCCTGCTAGTTTTTGCAAATCAGCAGCAGCTCTACAGTTCAGCGGTGGCAACTAAGAATTTGGGTGACCACCTTCTTTCAATCTTTTGTTTCAAATCAATATCTTTCATACCAGAGATGCAGGAATTTTTTTTTGAATCGTTTCTCTTTGGCATATAACATTGATGTTGGACGTTTTGTGGTTGATGTTTGCAGAATATCCATTTCCGTTTATGACATTTGATGCTGAAAAGGCATCTGCAAGAACATATGATTATGTTGTTGTTGGAGGAGGTACGGCGGGTTGTCCTCTGGCAGCAACTCTGTCACAGCACTATTCTGTTTTGCTATTGGAAAGGGGAGATTCCCCCTATGGAAATCCTGACACTGAAGACATTAAAGGCCTTTTCAAGATTTTTACGGGTAGTGAAATCCCTGATGTCGCTGAGGGATTTGTCACAGAAGATGGAGTGCAGTTGGTAAGGGCAAGAGTTCTGGGAGGCGGAACAGCCATTAATGGTGGCTTCTACAGCAGGGCAAGTTCGGAACTCATTCGAAATATGGAGTGGGATGAGCAACTTGTAAATGAGTCGTATGAATGGGTGGAGAAGTTGAATGCCTTCAAACCAGACAAGCTTTTTCGTTGGAGTTCTGCTGTGAAGGATGCTCTTTTGGAAGCTGGAGTGCTTCCTGACAATGGATATACTTTGGATCATTTGGAGGGCACCAAAATCAGCGCTTCAACTATTGACAACAATGGAAAGAGACATACAGCTGCAGATCTTCTGAAATATGCAAATCCAGATAACATAGTAGTTCTTCTGAATGCTACAGCAAGCAGGATCCTCTTTGATTCATCATCAGGTACACTTTAATTTTCATTTTCATGTTTTGCTTGTTTCCATTGGAATTGTTCAGCATAAATCATGATAACTGTAGTCAATATTCTGATTCTTTATGCTCTGATCAAAATTCTTTAAATTTTTCCAATTAAAATAAAGGAGCCCTATTATCTTTTATAAATTTATGGTATTTAAAAAAAATTATATCTTTTGACTTATTATTATTTGTTTATATTATAATTTTGATTTGACGTCACTTACCAAATGGTTTTTACAATGATCAAAGTTGGATTGGAAATAGTTTCTTTAATATGGTTATATTTTATTTTTATTTTTTAAATTATTTTAAAAAGTATATTTATATTTAGAATGTCCAGACATATCTTCTTGTGTTTTTATAGCTTTTGTGATTTTCTTACCTTCTTTACCTTCAACAATTTTCAATTTCTTTTGATTTTGATTTTGATTTTTCCTATTTTTTTGGGTTTTCCATGGTTTTTGTGATTTTATCACTTTTTTTTCCAATTTCTTTTTTGTTCCATAGTTGTTTTGATTTTCTCCACTCTTTTTCCTTAACATTTCCAATTTCTTTTTTACTTTTATTTTTTAATTTTTGCAATTTTTTTAAAAAAAAATTTTGCTATATATTTACACAGAAAAAATTAGTGCTCTCATCTCCACCCCAATATGATAGTAGAATGCCTATCGGCATTATAAGGAAATCTTTATAATCATTTTTTTAAAAGAACAAAAGTTATGCTATTATGACAAATATCATATGTTAATTGATTTGATTGTGCAAAATATTAATTTATAATGGAGTTTTAATATTGTTACACAACTGTGTTGTAGGAAAATTAAAGGCTATTGGCATCGAATTCATGAGTAGCATTGATGGTCTCGTTTATCAAGTATTAACCAACCATTTATCACATTGGAGTGAGGTAATTTTATCAGCAGGTAGCATAGGTAGTCCCCAACTTCTCCTATTAAGTGGAATCGGCCCCTCAGAACAACTTAAAGAATTGAATATTACTATATTTTTAGATTTAAACTTAGTAGGGAAAGAGATTAAAGATCCACCACGTACATCAATCATTATCAAATCCCTTGAACCACTTACATTTGCTCAACCTGAGGTAGTGGGTATATTAGACAACTCACAAGTCTACATTGAGTCTGTTAGCTATTTTGAACAAGAAAATGCCACAAAATATCAATATCTAGGAGCTATTTTTACGAAGGTGGCATTTCCCTTATCAACTGGTGAGCTTCGACTTAGAAGTAAACACCCCCAAGATATCCCCTTTGTAAGATATAATTACTTTTCTCATCCTTTTGATGTACAAGAATGTATCCTTGCTATTCAGGCTCTATCAAACCTCATTATGACAAATTCTATTCAAGAATTTGCATTTAGTGATAGTGGAAGCTCTAAAATCCTTCAATTCATAGGGTCAAAATTACCTCAAAATCAACTAGACAATGAAGACATGGGAAAGTATTGTAGAGATACAGTAGCAACATTTTGGCATTACCATGGAGGGTGTGAAGTTGATTCTGTGGTTGACAAAAGGCTTCGTGTGAATGGTGTTGATAGTCTAAGGGTTGTGGACAATTCAATTTTCAAGGTTAGCGTTGGGACTAATCCACAAGCCACTCTCATGATGCTTGGAAGGTATGTTTTTTTCATTTATAGCTTGATTTTTTTTCATTTATTAAGAATATTGTATTAATGACACATTTTTAATACAATATACACAGGTATATAGGACTTCGTATCCTTCAAGAGCGCATGAACATTTGTGAATATTAGACTATAATCGAAGTGTTAAAATAATAATATTGCACATTTATATGTATATCATTCTAATGATCATCAAATTGAAAAATATTATGTATCTTAAAATAGGTAGTTGTATTATGGCATATGTATTGGGTATTGGTTAGTATCAAGTTGGGTGCATATGCTTTGTAAGTCACCCATATGGTAAACTAGATTAGAAGTATTTATCCCACATGCATGGGATAGTAGTTGTTGTTATTAACAAGAATTTATATATTTAGTGACTTACAAGGTTTAAAGTATCTTAAATAATATAATTGGATGTTATGTTCTATTAGAAGGAATAACCCCCTCAAAGAAACATCATGAATTTAATATAAAAACATTTTGTAAAAGGAAGCAAGGTGTGCAGAAACACTTCCTACAATGATCTAATGATGAAAGGTTTTTGCAAATTTTAATCTTTTCTAGTTACAGATATGAAATACACATTAATAGAGAGATTATAACAAACATTCAAATGCAAGAACAATACCAACAAAACAAGATGTACATGGGGAAAATCCTTTTAGGTGAAAAACCCCACACTCGAAAACCTGCACAATGTTTTAACAAATCTAAGGTAGATTACAATACACTTGCAATGGAAGTTCTTTCAAGAGTTCCCAAATGTCAACTCTGGAGTAATTCTAGTAGCATAATGATACCTACAAATGAACCATACAACTTCAACTCCAAACCCCTGTATATATAGAGAAGTACTACAAATGGAGGTAGCTTCTACAGAAAGTCAACAAACAATCTCATCCAAATCTATATGGCCCAATTTCCAAGGCCATAAACATGCAAATGACACTTGTAAGAGATTCTCTTTCATCCCTTACAACCCCCATACTTGGGCACATCAAATTTTCTCAAAATAGGTATAACAAATGATCTTACATTGTCATAAAATTTGTCATATATGAAAACACTTATAGTTGTAAGAGAATCTGTCATAACAGACTATTAATAACTGATTCTCTTACAACCTTTCATAGTCAAGCTTGGGTGCCTACCTTCTCCATGCAAAGATGCTTCTTGACACTTGTCACACCTATCATAAAATCTTCTATTTCTGGCTCTTACATGTCATATAATCCATCATAGGAATCTGTCATAACTCTTATGCATCATAGACCTCTTACAACACCCAAAAGATGTTGACACATGGCGAAAGGCATCTACCATGAAATGGGATGCCTAAATCCTCAAATGTTGACTTGACCATCCAATTCACCTTCCAAGTGGGATGACATGTCAACATGCCACCTCACACTGAGTCACAAAACTAGATGAACAATATTAAATACAATTTAGACAATTAAATAAATATACAATTAAATAATGAATGCTAGAAAATTGCAAAGGTTGAGACACCTTAGGTCCAAACATTCTCACACTTGTGAAACACCTTTCAAGAGCTAATAGAATGATAGGATTTAACTGCTAGGAGCCAAGAGGCCCATAGACTCTAAACACCATCTAAACTTCTCTATGCTCACATGTTTTGTGAAGGAATCTACAACATTCACCAAAGTGTTGAAACTTTCTCCAAATCCACCTTCCCATCTTCTACCATGTCATGAAAAAAATGGTACTAGACATCAATATGCTTAGTCCTCATGTGGAAACTAGGATTTTTCACCAAACATATGGTAGTCTGACTATCACAACAAACAGTAATCTTCTCTACATGAAACCCAACATCAAAACACAATCTCTTAAGCTGAATAGCTTCCTTACAAGCCTAAGTTGCTGCCATGTACTTTGCTTCAATAGTGGACAAAGCAACCATAGGTTACTACTTACTCATCCAACTTATAGCACCAACAAACATAGTGAACACATAAGCATTGGTGGATCTCATGTTGTTAATGTCACTTGCCCAATCTAAATCCACAAATCCTTGAATTCAAAGTGAAGGTTGAGGTCCTATAGGATAACCATGAAAACATAAGGAATACTCATAAGCACCCCACAAATATCTGAACACTTTCTTTACCGCATCCCAATGTACCTATTGAGGATTAGCCATAAATTGACTAAGGACTCCCACAACATGGGCAATGTCTGGTCTTGTATAGGCCATAGCATACATCAAGTAGTAGAATAAGGAACTCTACATATATCCTCCATCTCAAAAGTAGACTTTGGACAATTTGCAATAGATAACTATGTCCCCATCATAACAGGAATCGTCAATGGTTTGCAATCTGCCATGCTAAATCTCTCCAACATAGTATTCAAATGCATACTCTGGCCTAAGAAAAGTTTTATGTTAGCTCTCTCTCTTTTAATTTGCATTGTCATAATGTACCTGGTTGCCCCTAGATCTTTCATCTCAAACTGTGCTGACAACTGAGACTTAAAATCAGAAATCAAATTCTTACCATTCTCAATGAACAACATATCATCAACATACAACATAGTAATGAGAATGTGATCATTATCAGACTTGTAATAAACATAATGATTTAGTTTTGATCTCAAAAATCCCAAACTCAACACAAAGGCATCAAATTTATGGCACTACACCCTAGGAGATTGTTTCAAACCATATAAAGACTTTTTTAACTTGCCAACTATATTTTATTTACCTTTTACCACATAGTGCTCTAGCTGTGACATATAGATTTCCTCCTCCAAATGACCATGAAGGAAATTTGTCTTCACATCCATCTATTCCACTTCTAGTTCATATGTTGTTGCAAGTGATAATAGGAACTAAATAGATGTTAGCTTCACAAAGGGAGAGAATATTTCACCATAGTCAATTCCCTCCACTTGAGAATACCCCTTTGTGACCAACCTTGCCTTAAAATTCTCAATGCTACCATTTGAACTAAACTTCTTCTTGAACACCCATTTGCATCCAGCAGGTTTATGTCCATCAAGGAAGGGCACCAGATCCTAAGTATTATTTTTCTTCAAGGAATCCATTTCTTCTTCCATGGCCTCTTTCCAAGAATCTCCATTACTCATACCCATAGCCTCCCTTATGGTCCTAGACTCATCAATTTTAGAAATCAAAACAAAAATACAACTAGAGTCATGCAATGAAAAACCAAACCTATCAGCTTGCCACCTTATCCTCTTCTTCAGGTTCTTCTTCTTCTTCTTTTGAACTCTTAGATCTATGAGAGCTCTCCTCATCATCAGGTCTATCAGATGTCTTCAGTTCAACATTATCAGAAGTGGAAGGAAGCTGAACCATATCCTCTTTCTTCTCTTTTTTGTCTTATTGTAAGTCTACAGAAGGACTAATCTCTCTAAAGATCACACTTCTGTTATACAGAACTCTCTTAGCCACTGGATCCTAAAGCTTGTACCCTTTCACACCGATGCCATAATCGATGAAGATACAGTTCGCTGGTTTGTTCTCTAATTTAGACCTCTTCTCCTTAGGCACATGTGCATATCCCTCACAACCAAATACTTGAATGTGTCTCAATGAAGGCTTCTTACTAGACCACACCTCCATAGGTGTCTTATTAGAAAGTGTCAATGTAGGAGACTTATTAACCAGGTAACAAATGGTAGCAATAGCTTCAGCCCAAAAATTTTATTCAAGGCTAGCTCCACTTATGATACTCCTAGCCCTCTCCATCAATGTTCTGTTCATCTTTTCTACAACTCCATTCTACTGATGGGTATATGGAGTTGTCTGGTGCCTCTCAATGCCTTATTCTTTACAGAACTTGTCAAAATATGCTGAAAAAAAACTCACCAATATTATCAGTCCTCAAACAATTAATCTTTCTATGATTTTCATTCTCTACAATATCTTTGAACTCTTTGAATGTTGCAAAGACTTTAGATTTACTTCTAAGGAAATACACCCATGTCCTTCTACTGTAGTCATCAATGAATGAAATAAAGTACATAGATTTGGAAATCAAAGGAACATTAGTAGGATGAAATACATCGGAATAAATTAAGTCCAACACCTCAGAAGATTTGTGAGAACTAGAATAAAACTTAACATGATTTTTCTTTCCATAAGTGAAATGTTCGTAGAAATCAAACTCAAGGTTACTATCATTCATACCCTCAATGAGGTTTTTATTTTTCAGGGTCCTCAAACCCTTTTCACCAATGTGACCAAGCCTTTGATACCATAACATTATCTTCTCAATTGGATGTTTCATCTCCATAGAATGAGCACTCTTGGGTACGCAAAAAGCATGACCATTAGAAGTAGATACAACACACTTCTTCACTACTGGTTCAAATGGTGAGGATGAAGATTCTGAAGTTCTCTTCTTTGAAACAAAGGCACTATTGCACCAAACTATGCATGCATCAAGCTGAAACAAAGTGCTAATCCAATCACCCTTAGCTAGCACCATATCTCCTCTAGTCATCTTGCATCTTGCATTTGAGAAAACAAATTGCACACCCACATCATTCAACTTACTTACAGAAAGAAGGTTCCATGCCAAACCAAGGATATGTAGAACATTGATCCCATTGACTTGTCCATCAGGGAATTGAATCAAGACTCTTCCATGACCAAAAATCTTTAGGTGAGAGTCATCACCCAAGTACACCTTCCCACCATCATATTATTCATACTTTGAGAACCAACCTTGATGTGAGGTCATGTGAAAAGATGCACCAGAGTCAATAATCCATACATCTTTTGATGCATGTGTTTCCAAGACAGCTACAAATGCTTCTTCATCATCTTGAGGGGACTTGTCAAAATCTAAATCGTAGTTCTTCTTCTCCTCCTTGAAATCATTATGTAAATGACTAGGTTTGCCATAGTTCCAACATAAAGCCTTGGACTTTCTAGGAGACTTGGATCTCCCATGGGATTTCGATCTTCTTTTTTCTTCCTTCTTCTTGTCCTTTTTCTTTCCCTTCTCTTTAGATCTACCATGTACCACAAGCACTTCCTTAACCATCTCAAAAGAATTTCTTTGCATCTCTTTAGAAAATAGAGATGAAACCACTTCATCCATCTTGAAGTGGTAGTTGTACTCCTAATGGTCATGACAAGGTGGTCCGACGAATTTGGTAAGGAACACAATAATGTCATAAATTGATCCTCCTCCTCTATCTTCACACCAATAGAGGTTAACTGGGCAATACGCATGTTAAAATTATTTAGTTGACCCACCATAGATCCTTCATCTTCCATCCTTAGAGAATATAATTTCTTTTGCATGAATAACTTGTTTAGCAAGGATTTGGTTTGATAAACATCTCCAAGTTTCTTTCAAAGATATTTTACAGTCTTCTCTTCATGGATATTCAGAAACACTAGATCAGGCAAATAGAGTCTTATCAAACCCTTAGCTTTTTGATCCATCAGATCCCAGTCTTCTTGTTTCATACCCGATGGCATGGAACTAGATATTGCAAGCCATAAATCTTTGTCCACCAATAAGTCCTCCATATTGAGTTTCCACAACTAAAAGTTGCCTACATTGAACTTCTTAATATCAAACCTCCCATATGTGCTCACTATCCCTTTCTTGCAACAAAGATTTCAAAATACTCTACTCAAGCTCCCACTCAAACAAAGATCAGCTCAAAAAACCCTATACCCAACAACTAGGACCAAAACTAGCCAGGCTCTGGTACCGATTGAAAGGAAGCAAGGTGTGTGGAAACGCTTCCTACACTAAAAGGTGTATGTAAATTTTAATCTTTTCTAGTTATAGATATGAAATACACAATAGCAGAGCGATTATAACAAACATTCAAATGTAAGAACAATACCAATGACACAAGATATACATGAAGAAAAGCCTTTCAGGTGAAAAGCCCCACACTCCAAAACCTACACAATGCATTATTAAATCCAAGGTAGATTAAAATACACTTGCAATGCGAGTTCTTTCAAGAGTTCCCAAATGTCAATTTTGGAGTAATTCTAGTAGCATAATGATACCTGCAAATGAACCATATAACTCAAACTCCAAACACCTGTATATATAAAGAAGTACTACGGATGGAGGTAGCTTCTAGAGAAAATCAACAAAGAATCTCATCCAAATCCATATGGCTGAATTTCCAAGGCCATAAAACATGTAAATGACACTTGTAAGAGATTCACTTTCATCCTGTACAACCCCCATACTTGGACACTGCAAATTTGCCCAAAATAGGTAGGACAAATGCTCTTACACTGTCATAAAATCTATCATATATGAAAATGCATACAACTGTAAGAGAAGCTATCATAATTGACTATTAATAACTGATTCTCCTAGAACTTGTCATAGTCAAACATGGGTGCCTACCTTCTCCATGCAAATATTCTTCTTGAGACTTGTCATGTTGACCTTTCATAGAATCTTCTATTTTCGGCTCTTACATGTCATAGAATTCCATCATAGGAATCTGTCATAACTATTATGCATCATAGACCTCTTACAATAGCCAAAAGATGTCAACACATAGAAAAAGAATTCTACCACAAAATGGGATACTTAAATCCTCAAATGTTGACTTAACAATCCAAGTCACCTTCAAAGTGAGATGAGATGTCAACATGCCACCTCACACTAAGTGAAAAAAGCGAATGACCAATATTAAATACAATTTAGGCAATTAAATAAATATACAATTAAATAATAAATGCTAGGAAATTGTAAAGGGTGAGACACCTTAATTTGCAACATTTTCTTGCACTTAATTATTTTATATGTATATCTACGAATTATCATTATTTTATTTGCAAGTTCCTCTCATGTAGTATCAGACTCTTTGAAAGACCACACTCCATAGAAACAACTAAAACTAGTGGATTAGTAAAACTACCCACTATGTGTTCTCACCTCAACCTTATAGATCTTGTGGATCATAAAAGTGGTTAAAGTAGTTGGGTGCTGATGCAAAATGGCACAAGGGAAGCAAATAAGGTCTTCTCTTCTCTCTGCCCACTCACCCACTTCACCTACTTTATGCAAGCAAGGCCGCACCAAGGCGAACTAGGGATTTGTTAGCCAGGCTATTGTCCAACTCTCAGGACTGTTTCCACATCTTCTAATAGGTCTACAAACACCTTCCTTGCAGTTAGTTTGATCCCCAACTTCACCCAACTCTCCAACCTTCACTTGGCCTAGTGAGGCTACTAGCCCTCCTAAACCTGTTTTCTCCACACAACTTGACAAAACCCCAAATGACTAGGAAAACCAATGGTGGATTTGAATACCCTTTAAGGCACTTCAACAAACTTCCAAACCTCTAGTCCTAGCTCTACGCCAGCAATCCAACACACCCACTAGGTCACTAGGCCTAATTGATTAGTATAGGTCTAGGTTACAAAGAAAAGGGTTCAAATTGGGGTCATAGATTAGGGACAGGAATTTGGAACACTTCCACAACCTTCAAACAACTCAAAACCACCATTCTTTCACTCACCCTATTAGGATTTTGTCATCTATAACAACAAATTGCATAATTTCAGTCAAATACATAGAGATATTTGACATAGGGCATCACCTTAAAAATTGAAGACAGTCTTTCCAGCAAAAATCTTTTGGAATCATGTAGTATACACCCCTAGCCTACATTTCACTGATTTGCATGAGATTTCACTAGTTGGAATGCATTCTAGGGCCGGATTTGTATGACAAACCCTAGAAATCAGGGTTTTAGACCAGTCTGTAGTAAAAATGCAATATCTTTCTCCTACGACCACTTCAAAACCTTAAATTTGATGCATTCAAACCTTGACTCAACCTAGTTTCAGAAAAAGTACATTGATCCACTTGGCCAATCTGTACAGGTCATACAACAATAGAAAAATAGAGAAAAATAGTCACTTTTCTTGATTTCTATACTCAAAACTTCGTACAAAATCTCCTCTCCCGTACTGGAGTAAGGTGTCCATCATATCAACTGATCCAAGTTGGTTGCCACATCCAAAAGTAGTTTCAACTGTTCAAAACGAGTTGTAACTGGCCAATGTGTCATTGACACCATTGGCAACATTTGACACTATGGGATTTTTGCATTAACACAAGGTTGTCGATGTGTTTAACTTGTGCAATGGAAACAAACCACCATCATACTCCCTAGACCATGCAAAAACACAAAACTAGCAAATAGACTCAAAGAAAACCTCATTAGGCCTACTAGGCCTAAGTGGCACAACTAGGGTCCAAGTGGACTAAGAATTAGTGAGGTTTATATAGTCACCACAAACATCTTGACCACAAAAAAAGACCTTACATCCATGGCTAAAAGCCTTATTACAAACACATTGAACAAAAAAACACAACTTAGCAAAATGCTTCAAAATGCACTCTTGGGTGCTCTGCACCGTACACCCACTGTCAAACAGAACTCAAGTCTCTTGAGTTGGGAATGCTATCAAATGTGAATCTTACCTTCTCAATGTCTACTCTGCTCATCCAAGTGGCATCCTCCTGAGGTTTATTGAGCCACTTCACCAAATATTCATAATAGGTGTGCCTCCTAGTTTGTTTTGCGATCCTTTTATCCAAAATGCATTCAATTTGATCAGGAGATGAAGGAATCAGTTCTTGAAGTGTCTGATCAGTTTGTTGCTCTACAACAGATGTTTGAGGATTAGATCCTTTATAGGGATAAAGGTCTGAAACATTAAAAATTGGTGACAAGGCAATGCCATCCGATAGCTTGAGTTTGTATGCATTTCCCCCACATTTCTTGAGCACTTCACAAGGCCCTATCTTCTTCATGAGTAACTTGGTGTATTTACCTATAGGGAGTCTCTCCTTTTTGAGGTGTACCATGACCAAATCCCCTTCCTTGAACTGCAGATCCTTTCTTTTTCTGTCAGCAAACTGTTTATACTTCTGGGAAGTGGATTGCAATTTCTATTTTACTTGTTCATGGACATCTTTCATCACTTGGACAAATTCTTCAGCCAATGCACTGCTCTTCTCCAGTCCTCCGACCTCTCTATGTTCCAAAATACCCCTTGGGTGAGTTCCATAAACAATTTGAAAAGATGACAGGCCGGTGCTTCTGTTGATAGTGTCATTGTATGAGAACTCTACCTGAGCCAAAACTGAATCCCAACTAGCACCCTGCTCTTTAGTTAGGCACCTTAGGAGGTTGCCAAGTGACCTGTTGATTAGCTCTCTTTGACCATCAGACTGAGGATGATAGGCTGATGATAATGACAAGTTTGCACCTAGTCTTTTCCAAAGTGTCCTCCAGAAGTGTCCTATGAACTTGGGGTCTCTGTCAGAGATTATGGACAAAGGTAAACCATGTAATCTAACTATTTCTTTGAAGAAAAGACCTGCTATGTGTGAGGCATCATGTGTGGTTTTACATGGGATGAAGTGAGCCATTTTTGAGAACATATCTACAACCACAAAGATGCTATCATGTCCATTCTTAGTCCTAGATAAACCAAGTACAAAATCCATGCTTATGGAATCCCAAGGCTTTGAAGGAATAGGTAGTGGAGTGTATAGACCTGCATTTGATGTTTGTCCCTTAGCTCTTTGACATATTTGACAAGTTTCTACAAACTTTCTTACATCAGATGGTAACCTTGGCCAATAATAGTATCTCCTAACCAATTATAGGGTCTTATCAATGCCAAAGTGGCCTAACATGCTGCCACAGTGCTTCTCCTTAATAATATTCTCCCTAACATACCCTCTTGGGATACACAACATACTACCCTTGAAAAGATATCCATCTTGTATCAAAAAATTAAAAAAATCAGTGTTATACCTACCTATCATGGCTTTGCAAACATGGTAAGGTTCCTTGAAGTCTTCATCTTCTGCATACTAATCTTTGATGGCATGTATACCTGTACTCTCCAACTGAATGGTCTGCACAACAAGATTTCTCCTACTTAAGGCATCAGCTACCTTATTGGTCACTCCTTTCTTGTGCTTAATGGAGAATGTATATGCTTGGATGTACTACATCCACTTGACATGTCTGTGGTTTAACTTTTGCTACCTATTCAAGAAGCTCAAAACATGGTTATCAGTAAAAACAACAAACTCCTTGGGTAGTAAATATTGTCTCCATTTTCTCAATTATTGAACCATTGCATATAACTCTAGATCGTAGGTAGAATAGTTCTATTTTGCCTCATTTAACTTCTCACTAAAGAAGGCTATAGGCCTCCCATCTTGACTTAGGACTCCCTCTACAACTCTCTTACTTGTATCACACTCAACTACAAAGGTCTTATAAAAATCAGGCAGCACTAGGACCTGTTGTTCTGATATTTTCTTCTTTAACATTTCAAAGGCTTGATTGGCCTATTTGTCCATACAAACACACATTTCTTGCCCCCTTTTATGGTGTCAACAAGTGGGGCACAAAAAGCACTAAACCCTCTAATGAACTTTCTATAGAAACTACACAAACCATGGAAACTCCTTACCTCAGAGGCTGTAGTAGGTGTGGGCCAATTAACAATGGCTTCCACTTTTCTTGGATCCATATTGAGGCTGCCCTTAGAGATGACAAACCCCAAGAATGTCAATTCTTCTTGTAGGAAGACACATTTGTCAAGGTTAATTCTCAATTTCTCCTCTTGAATCCTCCTGAGAACTTGATGGATATGCCTTATGTGATCTTCCTTGCTGTCACTAAAAACCAATATATCATCCAAATATACAACAATGAACTTGTTAGGGAAAGGTTTTAGCACATCATTCATCAACCTCATGAAGGTGCTTGGTGCATTTGATAAGGCAAAGGGCATCACAACCCATTCAAATAGTCCTTCATTGGTTTTGAAGGCAGTTTTCCACTCATCCCGCTCCCTTATCCTAATTTGGTGATAACTACTTTTTAGATCCATCTTGGTAAAATACTTAGCCCTACCCAAGCAATCCATTAAATCTTCTATTCTAGGCATTGGAAATCTATACCTGATAGTTATCTTGTTGATGGCCTTGGAATCAGTGCATAGTCTCCATGTGCCTTCCTTCTTGGGTGCAAGTACTGCACATGGGCTAATACTCCTCCTTATAAGCCCTTTATCCAACAAGTCTTGGATTTGTCTTGCCACTTCTACATTTTGCTCTGGGGTCAACTTGTAGGCTACTTGGTTTGGTAGGGTGGATCTAGGGATGAGATCAATGCAATGACTAATCTCCCTCTTTGGTGGAAGGGCATCCTTCCTTTCATCGGCTATCACATCATGAAACTTCTCCAATAGTTCCTCCACTTCTTTTGGTCCAATCCTCCTAAGAGGCTGCTGCACTTTGATCTTCTTAGGATTTGCATCCTTGGGCTTGATGACCACTACAAAACATGGCACTTTCTCCTCCTTGAGGTTAGCCAAAAACTCTTTTTCACCTACTAACATAATTAAACTAGGAATGATCTTCTCTTTGCTATCATCAATCAAAGGAGTCATTGTGAAATTTTCACCATTTTTGGACAATTGAATCACATTTTGATTACCATCATGTTGGGCACTTTTATCATGTTGCCAAGGTCTTGCAAGAAGAAGGTGGCATGCATCCATATCTATTATTTCACAAAGAATCTTATCATGATATTCACCTATCTTGAATTCAACCCGACATTGTTCTTTCACCACAATTTGTTGTTCCTTGGTTAAGCAAAAGACTCTATAGGGGTTAGGATGAGGTATTCTTTGCAATCCTAACTTATTCACCATTTCATTAGAAGCTAGATTTTCAGAAGAACCTGAGTCAACAATTACCTTGTAGACTTTCCCTTTCACCTTGCAAGTGGTTCTAAACAAATTATTTCTTTGGAGCTGCTCCTTGGTGGTTGGCATGATGAAGAACCTGTTAAACATGATGCATTCTCCACTCTCTGGTGCTGCAGACTTGGAAGAGGCTGTTTGATAAGATGTGGTGCTTTGACAGTCATCCTCTTGAAGGAGCTGCACCCTTCTATCTTTCTGATTTGCAGCATTATTTCCCATCTTCTCTGGGCACCTAAAAGACTGATGTCCTATCTGATTGCAGGAGAAACACCTTCCAGTGAACATAGTGGAACCCCTACCTCCACTTCTTTCTCTACCATCCTCTCCCTCTAAACTGACCCTGATTAGCACTATTTCTATCAGCCTGCACTTGGCTGCCCTCTTGTGGTCTGCCATCTTGGGGTCTAGAAAAGTTTTCCTTATTCTAAAATCTGCCTCTACCTCTAAAATTCAGATTTCCTCTACCCCTGCTATTTGAATCACCTCTCCTTCTTGTTTCTCTTCAATCCTCAATGCCATTTGAAAACACTTATGCACTGTGTCAGGGTTAAAGAGACTTAATTCATCTTGAATGGAGAACTTAAGACCATTAAGATACCTTGCAAGCTTCTATTTTTCATTCTCAAGCATCTTGGCTTTCAAAGACATCTTATGAAACTCCTCAGTGTATGTGCTCACATCCATGTCCTTTTGTCTCAAGTTTTGCAACTTCTTGTGCAAGTTGACTTCATAGTCTTCAAGAACAAATTGCTTCTTGATTTCAAGCACCATCTTCCTCCATGTAGTGACAGGGTTCCTATCATCCTCTATCCTTTCATTTTGAATGAAGTTCAACCAACTTAAGGCTGGCCCTTTCATTCTTGATTTGGCAATCCTTACCTTCTGATTTTCTACCACTTCTTCACATTCAAAATAGTTCTCCATTGCCTCTATCCAATCAAGGCACTCCTCTAGATTCATCTTGCCAGGAAACATAGGTAAATCCACCTTAGTGTCCTTCCTACTCAACTTTGCAAGTGCATCTAGGAATTATCTTTTTGACATGCCTCCTTGTGGCTCTTCCATAGGCACTCCTTTTTCATCTTGATCCTCTTCATCTGAATCTAAGATGACCTCTAGTTTCTTCTTCTTATCCTTATCCTTCTTCAACTTCTCTATCTCAACCTCCATCCTTTTACTCTTGGCTGCTTGCTCTCTCACTATCTTTGCCAATTTGGCATTAGTCACGCTTGTAGGAACTTCCTCCTCTTCTTCTCTATCTCCCATCTCTTTGATGGCTCTGATACCACCTGATGCAAAATGGCACAAGGGAGGCAAATAAGGTCCTCTCTTCTCTCTGCCCACTCACCCACTTCACCTACTTTATGCAAGCAAGGCCACACCAAAGCAAATTAGGGATTTATTAACTAGGCTATTGTCCAACTCTCAGGACTATTTCCACATCTTCTAATAGGTCTACAAACACCTTCCTTGTAGTTGGTTTGATCCCCAACTTCACCCAACTCTCCAACCTTCACTTGGCCTAGTGAGGCTACTAGCCCTCCTAAATCTGTTTTCTCCACACAACTTGACAAAACCCCAAATGACTAGGCAAACCAATGGTGGATTTGAATACTCTTTAAGGAACTTCAACAAACTTCCAAACCTCTAGTCCTAGCTCTACGCCAGCAATCCAACACACCCACTAGGTCACTAGGCCTAATTGATCAGTATAGGTCTAGGTTACAAAGCAAAGGGTTCAAATTGGGGTCATAGATCAGGGACAGGAATTTGGAACACTTCCACAACCTTCAAACAACTCAAAATCACCATTCTTTCACTCACCCTATCAGGATTTTGTCATCTACAATAGCAAATTGCATAATTTCAGTCAAATACATAGAGATATTTGACCTAGGGCATCACCTTAAAAATCAAAGACAGTCTTTCCCAACAAAAATCTTTTGGAATCATGTAGTATACACCCCTAGCCTACATTTCACCGATTGGCATGAGATTTCACCAATTGGAATGCATTCTAGGGCCGGATTTGTATGACAAACCCTAGAAATCAGGGTTTTAGACCAATCTGAAGTAAAAATACAATATCTTTCTCCTACAACCACTTCAAAACCCCAAATTTGATGCATTCAAACCTTGACTCAACCTAGTTTTAGAAAAAGTACATTTATCCACTTGGCCAATCCGTACAGGCCGTACAAGAACAAAAAAAGGGGAAAAACAGTCACTTTTCTTGATTTATGTGCTAAAAACTCTGTACAAAATCTCCTCTCCCATACTAGAGTAAGGTGTCCATCATAGCAACCAATCCAAGTCAGTATGCCACATCCAAAAGTAGTTTCAATTGTTCAAAACAAGTTGTAACCAGCCAATGTGTCATTGACACCATTGGCAACATTTGACACTATGGGATTTTTGCATTAACACAAGGTTGTCGATGTGTTTAGCTTGTCCAATGGAATCAAACCACCATAATACTCCCTAGACCATGCAACAACACAAAACTAGCAAATAGACTCAAAGAAAACCTCATTAGGCCTACTAGGCCTAAGTGGTACAACTAGGGTCCAAGTGGACTAAGAATGAGTGAGGTTTATATAGTCACCCCAAACATCTTGACCACACAAAAGGACCTTACATCCATGGCTAAAAGCCTTATTACAAACACATTGAACAAAAAAAATACAGCCACCTTACATCCATGGCTAAAATCCTTATTACAAACACATTGAACAAAAAAACACAACTTAGCAAAATGCTTCAAAATACACTCTTGGGTGCCCTGCACCAGGTGCTAACCATTTATTCCCTTTTTTGTTCTACAATAGAATATCTAGGATAAAACCCTTATACAAGAGGTTTGAAAATATTTTTGGAAGAAATATTATTTTTCTCTAAGTCAAAATCCTCATATAGGGTCTAGTGAAATGAGTTGTGCTTAGATTCTAATACCTAAACCTAAAATAATGTATATAGGTTTGATTAGTATTAGGCTAATCCTCACTATATGAATCCATTGGTCATTTAAAATTTGTATTGCATTAGTTATTTGTTAGAGCCAAGAAGTGAATCTCCTCATATCTTGTTGTTGGAGAAGTGTGGCTAGAGAAAAATGGAATCCTTTATAGTTCTAGAGATCTTAAATATTAGTTGATTCACTATTTATAGATGTTGGGAATTAAGGTGTCTCAACCTTGGTAATTCCTTGCATTTATTTATCAGTAAAAACAACAAACTCCTTGGGTAGTAAATAGTGTCTCTATTTTCTCAATGATTGAACCATTGCATATAACTCTAGATCATAGGTAGAATAGTTCTGTTTTGCCTCATTTAACTTCTCACTAAAGAAGGCTACAAGCCTCCCATCTTGACATAGGACTCCCCCTATAGCCCTCTTACTTGCATCACACTCAACTACGAAGGTCTTATCAAAATTAGGCAGCACGAGGACCGATTGTTCTGATATTTTCTTCTTTAATAGTTCAAAGGCTTGATTGGCCTCATTTGTCCATACAAACACACATTTCTTGGCCCCTTTTATGGTTTCAACAAGTGGAGCACAAATAGCACTAAACCCTCTAATGAACTTTCTATATAAACTACACAAACCATGGAAACTCCTTACCTCAGAGGCTGTAGTAGGTGTGGGCCAATTAACAATGGCTTCCACTTTTCTTGGATCCATCTTGAGGCTGCCCTTAGAGATGACAAACCCCAAGAATGTCAATTCTTCTTGTAGGAAGACACATTTGTCAAGGTTAATTCTCAATTTCTCCTCTTGAAGCCTCCTGAGCACTTGATGGATATGCCTTATGTGATCTTCCTTGCTGTCACTAAAAACCAGTATATCATCCAAATATACAACAATGAACTTGTTAAGGAAAGGTTTTAGCACCTCATTCATCAACCTCATGAAGGTGCTTGGTGCATTTGATAAGCCAAAAGGCATCACAACCCATTCAAATAGTCCTTCATTGGTTTTGAAGGCAGTTTTCCACTCATCCCGCTCCCTTATCCTAATTTGGTGATAACCACTTTTTAGATCCATCTTGGTAAAATACTTAGCCCTACCCAAGCAATCCATTAAATCTTCTATTCTAGGCATTGGAAATCTATACCTAATAGTGATCTTGTTGATGGCCTTGGAATTAGTGCATAGTCTCCATGTGCCTTCCTTCTTGGGTGCAAGTACTGCAGGTACTGCACATGGGCTAATACTCCTCCTTATAAGCCCTTTATCCAACAAGTCTTGGATTTGTCTTGCCACTTCTACATTTTGCTCTAGGGTCAACTTGTAGCCCGCTTGGTTTGGTAGGGTGGATCCAGGGATGAGATCAATGCAATGACTAATCTCCCTCTTTGGTGGAAGGGCATCCTTCCTTTCATTGGCTATAACATCAAGAAACTTCTCCAATAGTTCCTCCACTTCTTTTGGTCCAATCCTCCTGAGAGGCTGCTGCACTTTGATCTTCTTAGGATTTGCATCCTTGGGCTTGATGACCACTGCAAAACATGGCACTTTCTCCTCCTTGAGGTTAGCCAAAAACTCTTTTTCACCTACTAACATAACTGAACTAGGAATGATCTTCTCTTTGCTGTCATCAATCAAAGGAGTCATTGTGAAATTTTCACCATTTTTGGACAATTGAATCACATTTTTCTTACCATCATGTTGGGCACTTGTATCATGTTGCCAAGGTCTTCCAAGAAGAAGGTGGCATGCATCCATATCTACTATTTCATAAAGAATCCTATCATGATATTCACCTATCTTGAATTTAACCCAACATTGTTCTTTCACCATAATTTGTTGTTCCTTGGTTAACCAAAAGACTCTATAGGGGTTAGGATGAGGTATTCTTTGCAATCCTAACTTATTCACCATTTCATTAGAAGCTAGATTTTTAGAAGAACCCGAGTCAACAATTACCTTGTAGACTTTCCCTTTCACCTTGCAAGTGGTTCTAAACAAATTGTTTCTTTGGGGCTGCTCCTTGGTGGCTGGCATGATGAGGGACCTATTGAACATGATGCATTCTCCACTCTCTGGTGCTGTAGACTTGGAAGAGGTTGTTTGATAAGATGTGGTGCTTTGACAGTCATCCTCTTGAAGGAGCTGCACCCTTCTATCTTTCTGATTTGCAGCATTGTTTCCCAACTTCTCTGAGCACCTAAAGGACTGATGTCCTATCTGATTGCAGGAGAAACACCTTCCAGTGAACATAATGGAACCCCTGCCTCCACTTCTTCCTCTACCATTACTTCTCCCTCTAAACTGACCCTGATTAGCACTGTTTCTGTCAGCCTGCACTTGGCTACCGTCTTGTGGTCTACCATCTTGGGGCCTAGAAAAGTTTTCCTTATTCTGAAATCTGCCTCTACCTCTGAAATTTAGATTGCCTCTACCCTTGTTGTTTGAATCACCTCTCCTTTTTTTGTCTTCAGTGATCAATGCCATTTGAAAACACTTATACACTATCTCAGGGTTAAAGAGACTTAATTCATCTTGAATGGAGAACTTAAGACCATTAAGATACCTTGCAAGCTTTTGTTTTTCATTCTTAGGCATCTTGGCTTTCAAAGACATCTTGTGAAACTCCTCAATGTATGTGCTCACATCCATGTCCTTCTGTCTCAAGTTTTACAACTTCTTGTGCTAGTTGACTTCATAGTCTTTAGGAACAAATTGCTTCTTGATTTCAAGCACCATCTTCCTCCATGTAGTGATAGGGTTCCTATCATCCTCTATCCTTTCATTTTGAATGAAGTTCCACCAACTTAAGGCTGGCCCTTTCATTCTTGATTTGGAAATCCTTACCTTTTGATTTTCTACCACTTCTTCACATTCAAAATAGTTCTCCATTGCCTCTA
Source organism: Cunninghamia lanceolata (assembly GCA_027924645.1). NCBI lineage: Eukaryota > Viridiplantae > Streptophyta > Pinopsida > Cupressales > Cupressaceae > Cunninghamia > Cunninghamia lanceolata. Next base: position 3,518,586 of record BSBN01001332.1, read on the forward strand.
TCCAATCAAGGCACTCCTCTAGATTCATCTTACCAGGAAACATAGGTAAATCCACCTTAGTATCCTTCCTACTCAACTTTCCAAGTGCATCTAGGAATTGCCTTTTTGACATGCCTTCTTGTGGCTCTTCCACAGGCACTCCTTCTTTTTCATCTTGATCCTCTTCATCTAAATCTAAGATAATCTCTAGTTTCTTCTTCTTATCCTTATCAGGTTCTTCAACTTCTCTATCTCAGCCTCCATCCTTTTGTTCTTGGTTGTTTGCTCTCTCACTATCTTTGCCAATTCGACATTAGTCACCCTTGTAGGAACTTCCTCCTCTTCTTCTCTATCTCCCATCTCTTTGATGGCTCTGATACCACCTAATGCAGAATGGCACAAGGGAAGCAAATAAGGTCTTCTCTTCTCTCTGCCCACTCACCCACTTCACCTACTTTATGCAAGCAAGGCCACACTAAGGCAAACTAAGGATTTGTTAACCAGGCTATTGTCCAACTCTCAGGATTGTTTCCACATCTTCTAACAAGTCTACAAACACCTTCCTTGTAGTTGGTTTGATCCCCAACTTCACCCAACTCACCAACCTTCACTTGGCCTAGTGAGGCTACTAGCCCTCCTAAACCTGTTTTCTCCACACAACTTGACAAAACCCCAAATGACTAGGCAAACCAATGGTGGATTTGAATACCCTTTAAGGTACTTCAACAAACTTCCAAAGCTCTAGTCCCAACTCTACTCCAGCAATCCAACACACCCACTAGGTCACTAGGCCTACGTGATTAGTTTAGGTCTAGGTTACAAAGCAAAGGGTTCAAATTGGGGTCATAGATCAGGGACAAGAATTTGGAACACTTCCACAACCTTCAAACAACTCAAAACCACCATTCTTTCACTCACCCTATTAGGATTTTGTCATCTACAACAACAAATTACATAATTTCAGTCAAATACATAGAGATATTTGACCTAGGGCATCACCTTAAAAATTGAAGACAGTCTTTCCCAGTAAAAAGCTTTTGGAATCATGTAGTATACACCCCTAGCCTACATTTCACCAATTGGCATGAGATTTCACCAGTTGGAATGCATTCTAGGGCCAGATTTGTATGACAAACCCTAGAAATCAGGGTTTTAGACTAGTCTGAAGTAAAAATGCAATATCTTTCTCCTACGACCACTTCAAAACCCCAAATTTGATGCATTCAAACCCTGACTCAACCTAGTTTCAGAAAAAGTACATTGATCCACTTGGCCAATCTGTACAGGCCATACAACAATAGAAAAATTGGGAAAAATAGTCACTTTTCTTGTTTTCTGTGCTCAAAACTCCATACAAAATCTCCTCTCCCGTACTGGAATAAGGTGTCTGTCATATCAACTGATCCAAGATGGTATGCCACATCCAAAGGTAGTTTCAACTATTCAAAATGAGTTGTAACTGGCCAATGTGTCATTGACACCAATGGCAACATTTGACACTATGGGATTTTTTCATTAACACAAGGTTGTCGATGTGTTTACCTTGTCCAATGGAATCAAACCACCATCATACTCCCTAGACCATGCAAAAACACAAAACTAGCAAATAGACTCAAAGAAAACCTCATTAGGCCTACTAGGCCTAAGTGGCACAACTAGGGTCCAAGTGGACTAAGAATGAGTGAGGTTTATATAGTCACCCCAAACATCTTGACCACACAAAAGGACCTTACATACATGGCTAAAAGCCTTATTACAAACACATTGAACAAAAAAAACACAACTACCTTACATCCATGGCTAAAAGCCTTATTACAAACACATTGAACAAAAAAACACAACTTAGCAAAATGCTTCAAAATGCACTCTTGGGTGCCCTGCACCAGGTGCTAACCATTTATTCCCATTTTTGTTCTACAATAGAATATCTAGGATAAAACCCTTATACAAGAGGTTTGAAAATATTTTTGGAAGAAATATTATTTTTCTCTAAGTCAAAATCCTCATATAGGGTCTAGTGAAATGAGTTGTGCTTAGATTCTAATACCTAAACCTAAAAAAATGTATATAGATTTGATTAGTATTAGGCTAATCCTCACTATATGAATCCATTGGTCATTTAAAATTTGTATTGCATTAGTTAGTTGTTAGATCCAAGAAGTGAATCTCCTCATATCTTGTTGCTGGAAAAGTGTGGCTAGAGAAAAATGGAATCCTTTATAGTTTTAGAGATCTTAAATATTTGTTGATTCACTATTTATAGATGTTGGGAATTAAGGTGTCTCAACCTTGGTAATTCCTTGCATTTATTTATTGTAATGTATTTATTTATTTAGCCTATGTTGTAATTTTGTTGCACATCCTATTTTGTCATTTAGTGTGAAGTGGCACAATGAGTTGTCACTTGACTTGTAAGATGACTAGGATGGTCAAGTCACTCCATGTGGAGATAAGCATCCCCTTTGTGTGGTAGAGATTTTCTTCCATATGTCAACATCTTGACTAGTGTGTAAGTGAATCTTGACTAAAAGAGTTATGATAGATTCCTATGACAAAATCTATGACGTGTAAGAGTCAGAAATAGAAGATCCTATGACAGGTGAAGACAACTATCGAAGAGAATCTTTGAGGAAGGCATCTTTGGGTGCCCAAGATGGGTTATGACAGTTGTAAGAGGACTATACTATTTTTAGTTAGTGTATGATAGATTCTCTTACAACTGTAAGTGCTATCAGTTATGACAAATTCTATGACAACTGTAAGATGTGTAAGAGTATCTATCATTGCCTATCTTAGTATTAGGAACCCATATTGGAATGGGGCGATGTGACAAGTGTCATGACCATGCTACAATGTTAGACAAGTGTCCCTAGGCATGGGTTTTGGGCCATGAGGCCAAGTTGGATGCCCATTCCAAGAGAGGTCCATTTTTGCCTTGTAACTTCTATTTAAACAGGTGCTTGGAGAGGAGATGTATTATGTGATTGACATATATTGTTATGCTGCTGGAATATCTCCAAATATGAGTGTCAAAGACTCCTATAAAGACTTGCATTTCAAGTGTGTTGTAAACATTTCTTACATTTCAATAATACATTGTGTAGGCTTTGGAGTGGGGTTTTTGTCCCGAAAGGGTTTTCCCCATGTTATATCTTTCTCTCCCTTTCTTCTGTCTATGTTCTGTGTGTATGTGTATTGCTACAATATCTCTGTTGTTGGGTTAATAACACTATAATTGTAAAGATTAAAAATAATTTGTACACATCTCTCCTCATTAGATTAGTGTTGGAAGCGATTTCCACATACCTACATTCCTTTCAGTTGTTATCAGAGCTTGATCACCTTTGGTCCTAGTTGTTGGGTAGGGGTTTTTTGAGATGATCTTAGATTGAGTGGGAGTCTATGCAAAGTATTCTATAATCTTATTGCAAGAAGGAGATGGTAGGCACATCCAAAATGTTAGAGGTGGGGAAGTTTAACGGCACAAATTTTGAGTTATGGAAACTTAAGATGGAAGACATGCTGTTGATCAAGACCTATGGGAAACTATTTTTGGTGTAAAACCAACTACAATGGCATAGGATGATTGAGGTCTCAAAGATTGGAAGGCTAAGGGTCTTATAAGACTCAAACTAGCTGACTCTGTCCTGTTAAATGTCCATGAGGAGAAGACCGCAAAAGATCTTTGGAAGAAGCTGGGAGATGTTTGTTAGTCCAAATCCCTAGTGAACAAGCTTTTTCTAAGAAAGAAGTTGTATTCTCTGAGGATGGAGGATGGAGGATGTATTACAGATCCCCTGAATGCTTTCAACATGTTAGTTGCACAGTTGACTTATATTCGTGTGAAGATTGCGGAGGAAGATCATTGTAAGACCTTGCTTTGTTCTTTGCTAGACTCGTGGGATCACCTTGTCATGGTTATTGGCAGCACCACATCCACTTTCAAAATGGATGAAGTGGTCTCTTCGCTGTTATCTGAAGAGATGCAGAGAAAGTCCTCTAAAGAAACCAAAGAGGCTCCTGCGGTTTGTGGAAGACCCAAGGAGAAAGGGAAAAAGAAGGACAAGAAAGCTGAGAAGGGTAGATCCAAATCCTGTGGGAGATCCAAATCTCCTAGAAAGTCCAAGGCTCTCTATTGGGACTATAGAAAAATTGGGCATTTCTGAAAGGAATGCAAAGATGAAAAGAAAAAGAAGAAGAATGTCCTAGACTCAGATTCTGACAAGTCATAAGATGATGGTGATGCCTTCATCATAGCCCTAGCCACCCATGCATCTAATGATGTGTGGTTGATTGATTCTGGTGCATCATTCCACATGAACTCGCATTGAAGCTAGTTCACAAAGTATGAAGAGTTAGATGGTGGAAGAGTGTACCTGGGTGACGATTCTCATCTGAAGATTGTTGGTCATGGAAGAGTCTCAATCCAATTCCCTAATGGATGAGTGAAGGGGATACTAAGGTCATGCACATCCCAGGCTTGGCACGGAACCTTCTTTCTATAAGTAAGTTGAATGATGCAGGTGTGCAGGTTGTCTTTTCGAAGGATGGATGCAAGATGACTAGAGGATGTATGGTGCTTGTAGATGGTACTCAGAGAGGTACTCTGTTTTAGATGGAGGCATGCACTTCATAGTGCAATAGTTCTTTTGACTCAAAGAAAAGAGTTGCAGTCACTTCATTCCAACCATTGTAACTGGCAGTGAAAAAAATATGTTGTAACAAATTTTGATGGTAGTGCATTTTGGGTACCTAAGGGTACTCATGCTTTAGAAGTTAAGCTTCCTTCTGAAAAGACAATGTAATGGGATAAGAGATTTGGCCACATTGGTGAGAAGGGTCTTACAACCCTAAAAAACAAAAACCTCATTAAGGGGTTAAATGATTGTAATCTCGAGTTTGACTTATGCAAACATTTTATATATGGAAAGAAAAATAGTATTCAATTTTACTCTACTTCTCACAAGTGTTCTTGTGTGTTGGACCTTATTCATTTTGATGTGTTTGGTCCTAGTAGTGTTCCTTCGATTTCCAAATTTATATATTTTGTATCTTTCAAAGATGATTACAGTAGAAGGACATGGATTTATTTTCTCAGAAGCAAGTCTGAAGTCTTTAATCATTTCAAAGAGTTTAAATCTTTTGTTGAGAATCAGACTAGTAAAAAGATTAAGTTTTGAGGACTGACAACGGTGGTGAGTTTTGTTTGGTAGATTTTGATAAGTTCTATAAAGAACAAGGAATTAAAAGACACAAGACAACTCCATACACCCCGCAACAAAATGTAGTTGCAGAGGGGATGAATAGGACACTGATAGAGAAGGCTAGGAGTATGCTTAGTGGGGCAAGTCTCGAACAAAAGTTTAGGCCTAAAGCTGGAGCCACTACTTGCTACTTGGTAAACAGGTCTCCTACATCAGCTCTTGTTGGTAAGACACCTAGAGGTGTGGTCTAGTAAGAAGCCTTCAGTTAGACATCTTTGTGTTTTTGGTTGTGAGGCATATGTACATGTGCCTAGGGAGAAAATCTCAAATGTTGAGAACAAGGCTATTAAGTGTATTTTCATTGGCTATGGTGTCAGTGTGAAAGGATACAAGCTTTGGGATCCTATGGCTAAAAAAATGTTGTATAGCAGAAGTGTTATTTTCAGAGAGCTAACACATTTTTCCATTGTTCTATAGCCAGAAGAGAAAGAAAAGAAAGAGGACATGGTTTAGTTTCCCACTACCCCTGAGAAGACTGAACCAATAGACCCTATGAGACCTGATGATGAGGAGAGATCTAGCAGCTCTGAAATCTCAGAAGAAGCAAAACCTCAACCTCAGCCCTTGAGGAGGCCTACACGAAAAAGAAAGCAACCTAATAGGTTTGATTATTCATTGCTTGATTCTAGTTGTGCTTTTTCTTTTCTTAATAACACTAATGAGCCTAGAACTGTGACAGAGACTATGGACATGAAAGATGTAGGTTCCTGGAAGGAGGCCATGGAAGATGAGGTGGCTTCTTTGTAGAAGAATAAAACTTGGGACTTGGTTCCTTTGCTTGAAGGATGGAAACCTATTGGATGTAAATGGGTCTTCAAGAAGAAATTCGGTGCAGATGGCGGTGTTGAAAAGTACAAGGTTAGACTGGTTTCAAAGGGGTACTCACAAGTGGAGGGAATTGATTATAGTGAAATTTTCTCTCCCATTCAAAAGATGACATATATTCAGTTCTTGTTATCTCTTGCAGCTTCTTATGACTTAGAGGTGGAGCAGATGGATGTGAGGATAACATTCCTTCATGGTGATTTGGAGGAAGAGATTTACATGTCATAGCTAGAGCATTACATAGAGAAAGGTAAAGAAAGTTTGGTTTGCAAACTGAAGAAGTCTCTGGATGGTTTGAAGTAGTCTCCTAGGATGTGGTATATGAAATTTGATGCCTTTGTGTTGTCGATTAGATTTATGAGATCTAAATCAGATCATTGTGTATATTATAAGTTTGACAATGATCACATTCTCATTATTGCATTGTATGTTGACGATATGCTATTAATTGGGAATGGTAAGAATATGATTACTAATTTGAAGTCTCAATTGTCAGCACAGTTTGAGATGAAAAACTTAGGGGCAACTAGGTACATTTTGGGAATGGAAATTAGAAGAGACAGAGCTAATAGAAAACTTTAGTTAAGCCAGAGTAAGTATGTGAAGACCATGTTGGTTAGGTTTAGCATGACAGATTGTAGACCATTGTGTGTTCCTGTTTCTTTGGGGACAAAGTTATCTATTAATGATTGTCTAAAATCTCCTTCTAAGGTCGAGGACATGAGTAGAATACCTTATGCTAGTGTTGTTGGCAGTTTGATGTATGCTATGGTCTGTACAAGACCAGACATTGCCCAAGCAATGGGAGTCCTTAGTCGATTTATGGCTAATCTTGGATGGGTACATTGGGATGCAATAAAGAGAGTGTTCAAATATTTGAGGGGTACTTTTGAGTATTCCATTTGCTATCATGGTAATCCTACAGGACCTGCACATTCTATTTGTATTCATAGATTTGTGTATTCTGATTGGGTAGGTGACATTGACGGCAGGAGATCCACCAGTTCTTACGTGTTTACTATGTTAGGTGGTGCAATTAGTTGGATGAGTAAGCAGCAACATGTGGTCTCTTTGTCCATAATAGTAGATGAGTATATGGCAGCAACTCATGCTTCTAAGGAAGCTATTTGTCTTAAGAGATTGAATTTAGATAAATATGTAGGACAAATTACTATCTGTTGTGACAATCAGAGTGCGATTTTCCTAGAAAAGAATCAAACTTTCCATGCCAGAACAAAGCATATTAATGTACAATTTCACTTCATGCAAGATATGGTAGAGGATGGGAAGGTGAATTTGGAGAAGGTAGGCACTTTAAAGAATGTTGCAGATGCATTGATGAAACTAGTGGGCATAGACAAGTTCAGATGGTGTTCGGTGTCTATGGGCCTCTTGGCCTATAGCAGTTAAATCTTGTTATTTCTATTGGCTCTTACAAGGTGTTTGACAAGTGGGAGAATGTTGGGAATTAAGGTGTCTCAACCTTGGTAATTCCTTGCATTTATTTATTGTAATGTATTTATTTATTTAGCCTATGTTGTTATTTTGTTGTATATCTTATTTTGTCATTTAGTGTGAAGTGGCACGATGAGTTGTCACTTTAGTTGTAAGATGACTAGGATGGTCAACTCACTCCATGTGGAGAGAGGTGTCCCCATTATGTGGGAGAGGTTTTCTACCATATGTTAGCATCTTGAATAGTGTGTAAGTGAATCTTGATCAAAACAGTTATGACAGATTCCTATGATAGAATCTATGACATGTAAGAGTTAGAAATAGAAGATCCAATGACAAGTGAAGACAAGTGTTGAAGAGCATCTTTGATGAAGGCATATTTGGGCACCCAAGGTGGTTTATGACATGTTGTAAGAGGAATATATTATTTTTAGTCAGTGTATGACATATTCTCTTACAACTATAAGTGGTGTCAGTTATGATGGATTCTATGACAGCCATAAGATGCGTAAGAGCATCTGTCATTGCCTATCTTGGGATTAGGTACTCATATTGGAATGGGGTGATGTGACAAGTGTCATGACCTTGCTGTAGTGTTGGAAAAGTGTCCCTAGGCATGGGTTTTTGGCCATGAAGCCAAGTTGGTCGTCCATTCCAAGAAAGGTCCATTTTTGCCTTGTAACTTCTATTTAAATCAGTGCTTGGAGAGAAGATGTACGATTGATAGGTACTATTATGCTATTGAAATATCTCCAGATATGAGTTTCGAAGACTTCTGTAAAGACTTGCATTGCAAGTGTGTTGTAAACATTTCTTGTTTTGATAATACTTTGTGTAGGTTTTGGAATGTGGGGATTTTCTCTCGAAAGGGTTTTCCCCACTTTATATCTTGTCTCTCTCTCTCTCTTCTACCTACATTCTATGTTTATGTGTATTGCTACAATATCTCTATTGTTGGGTTAATAAAACTATAATTGTAAAGGTTAAAAAGAATTTGCACACATCTCTCCTCATTAGATTAGTGTAGGAAGCAATTATGCATACCTAGCTTCCTTTCAATAGACAAGATGAACATATCTAAGATTCTACAAACTAGCACACACTAGCCAAGATTTTCCATATTTCCCTACTCTACATAGATTTGGGTATAGGATGTCATAATCTAGGACATCTCGAAAGATCCATAGAAATCTAAGTAGTTTTTTTACAATATATATTAGTGGGACAACATAAAACAATGTTAAAAAATTCAACAATAGTCTCTAAAATCTAGATTTCATGTACTTCATAGTTGTAGCATTTGATTCCTATATAGTTTTCCATTTTACAATATTTGGACTAAATTTTTACTTAACTAGAAAGAATTTGCCACCATTTTTAGAAAAAATGCACCCATAGGATGTTAGGCCAATTTTGATCTCACTTGGGCAATTGTCCTATTGTAATCCTTTCTTTGAGGTTACTATTTTGATGTACATAGATCTAAGAACCATTTTTTGTCAACCTAAGTAGGTTTTCATGTCATATAGGAACATAACTCATTTTGACTATCTCTTCACATTGATAATTTTGGTATATAAACTGTAACACCCAGCTTTGATTTTGCTCTAAAAACTAATTTTTTACCAAAGGTTTTTTTTTTTTAATTATCAAACAGAAAAGTAATTACTAAAAACAAGTAATTCATCCATCGACTTATCAATAAGCATGCTTTTATATTTGTAAAGAAAAAAGGAAATGGTCAACCAAAATATTTAAATAAAATCCAAATTAGGAACTTACCAATGTCACTGCATCTCGATTGTCGACCATCCAAATTCAAGTCTCAGCATTTCTCGAGAATTAAGAAGAGAAAGTATCTTCAAGGAGCTTAACCTCCAACCACAGACCGTCAGTCTCCCGCACTCCTTCCTAAATGGAAGTGGCCCTACCCTACTCAAGAGGATAGACTTAGGATAACCATTGGTGTTTTCCATCTGAGCTCTGGTGTTGTGACCTACATGATTTGTTATTATGTAATCCCCTAGATACCCTCTAGTCATGCATGACCACTTCACAAGCTACGCCATCTAGTCACAGTGAACATTTAATGCACTTGAGAATCATGCATTACCTTGGCCAAAGGATTTGAATTTAATTAGATTGTATCAATGCATGAATTAAGTTCACCCACCCCACTCGACTTGAATTAATTGCAATCCTATAGTTTCCTATTTATAAGTTCTACATAACAACCTCGATGACCTCAAGGTGTTAGAATTTCATCATGCATTAGCGCATGGTATAAAGGTTTACTCTATCTCTCAGCTCATGGAGACCTCTTTGTCTATATGATAAATAAACGGTTTCCTTGCATATCAATGTTTCAAATACACTATATGATGTTATAACCATCTCAAAATTATCCCATTGTTTATTTGATCCATTCATGAGTGGGCACTAATCCCAACCTTGTTGTTTTTAGAAGGAGATTACGATAAAACTAATTTATAGAACATAAAGATTAGAAGACCTTGACTTTAAAATTAACATACTAAGGAATCTTCTTCGACTATCGATTCTTCGACATAGTTTCAACTTTGTCATTAGGAAGGGTTTCTGTTTGAGTCAATTCAAGAATACAGTGTTTGAAAACCCTATGTTGAAACTCACAACGTACTACTTTGACGTGTCAAATTCATTGACATAGAATAATCTTGTCGAACTATTCGTTGGATAGCCTTGACATAATGTTTCTTCTAACAAAAAAGATTGATTGTTTGTCTATACTTGAGACTTATCAAAAGGTACATTACTTGTTTGTAAAGACTTCTTAATAATAATTGGATTAAAATTAAGATCTCTTCTTGAAATGATAACAAAATTTAAAATGCTTCAATTGCACATGTGATACTTTCAAAGCATATAAACTAAATCTTGTCATTGTTCCTAACTAGTAAATACTTTTACCTTGGTCAAACTGATTAATTTTATCTCTGAAATAGAGGAGGATCGTATCAACTTGCATGCTAAGTCTTTCACAACTCACCAATAACAAACCTCTGTCGATGATTGACAAAACAAGCTTTTCACTCGGTTGTTTACTGACCTTTAAAGTCATGGTTTGCTAACTGTTGACATATATCATATTCTCTATTGACAAGTGTTATGCTATTACAGCTTGTATGGACTGTGAAATGTCTTTAAATTCCAACTCCTACATAGAGTGCACCCTACATTAGCTATAACCTTTGAAAGCAAGCCCATAGGCTTCTCAAACAATTTTGACCTAAGTCAATAACATATAAAAAAACTATGATTTAAGCACCTACCATGTGGCATAGTGCAGGGTGACAGATTTACTCAGTGCTTACATTTTTAATGAAGACATACTTCACACAGATTGCAATTATAAACTATAACTTTGCATTTTCAATAACATACAATGATCCATCACATAAGCTTGTAAAAATATGACTCAAAACAAGGAAACAAATTTGTGCAATGATAGAGAAAGGAACCTGTCGATAGTTTCTAGTGTTTCCAGACACCAGCAGTTTTCTCAACTGGTTCTCTTTGCAGCTCCTTCCATAGTCACCTTCTTTCTTCTCTGCATTCCCTATCTAAAACTGACCCCAAACTCCTTACTAAAGCCTATCCATTGTGAAGGAATAATGGCTCACTAAACTACTGACCATGCCTATCAAGATGGAAACTTTTATAGCATGCAAAAGTTACTCCTAACCTTAAGCGACCACTCTCCAAAATGGAGCTCCATAAGGCGATGTGGCGGTTGGAAAATGTAACAACCCATCCACTACACAAAAAAAGGCTTCAATACCACATAATTCACAAATACACAAAAGGTGGAGTTCAACTCTTGCGGGTGGTAGACTAAAGTTGAGTAAAATGTTCCTCCACTAAAATACGATCATAAGAAATAACGAATGCCAACATAACAATAAAAGTTAGACCAATGACAACTCGAGGTCTAAGCTAGGAGCTCAAACGACTTATTTAAAAATGGAAGACATCATAGAAAGAACTTCAATGTGTCCCTCATCGAGCTTTGACTTGAATACTGACAATAATCAGGAATAAAGGAATACCTCAATGACTACTAAAATCTAACTTATATAATTTAGCATATTCCTTTGTATTACGACAAAAGTTATAACACACCTAGGTCTCTAATTCGACATCCGTCAAATTTTGCAAAAGGAGTTTACGACATATGCTCGAAGTGTTTTATGTCAATAATGACGGATTGGGTGAAACACAGAACAAGACTTGATATCAATTTATGCACAAATTTGACTCTTGCGCCAATCAACAACAAGACACGACTTGCAACTCAGCCATAAGTAAGTACATATATTTACATATAATTAGAATATCAGTCATTCCCATTAGACGACATGTTTTAGAGGATTACGACACTAATGTTGATTTCCCATACTCTAAACGATGACTTACGAAAGGAGAAAGACCTACACTTCAGATGTCGATATCTCAACTAACATTGGCTTAACCTGTATTCAAGGCTTAATTCAAGGCATCAAGGTTTATCTACCTGATATGCATTTTTAGTGGCAAGCACCCATGGTTAATTCCAGAGTCTATTCTCTCTTTATCAAAGATACTTTCTCTTCTTCTTTCTTCCTAGTGAACATAATCCATCTATTCCTGCAAATAACAATCTCACAAACAATTTTGTGGTCAAAGCACCAATATTCCGATCAATGCACAGTATATCAAATCATTTCATTTTCATAACAAAAAAACATCCCAATTCATAACATCATGTCGCTCGTAATCGAATAGATTCCATAATTTCATAAAATTAACTTTTTCTATCTACATCATCAATTCCTATGATGTTAATAACATATTCACATAACTGTACTATTCAGGAAAAAGTAAATAGTAATATTGAATCCAAAAAGGGGATGTAACATATCTTTCCCCTATAGAATCATCATCCCTGATGATTGAGTTTTCCAAGCAAAAATTAATATAAAACATACTTTTATTGTTTAACATTAATGTTTTTGAAAAGATTAGGAAATCTTTGGTAGATGTCTTTATAGTCTTCCCAAGTGGCGATATCCTCACCATATTGGTCCCACTAAATTTTGCATTGCAAAACCTCTTGATTACGTAAACCAAGTTTATGCATTTCGAGCACCTTGAGTGGCTCGATCACAACCACCCCTAGTTCTTGTATCTGTAAAGAATTCCATTTAAGAATGTGGTCATTACCTACGAAATATTTCTTTAGATATGAAACATGAAAAAACATTATGCATTTTGGACAAGACTAGAGGTAGAGCAACTTTGTAGGCCACTGGATTGATAATCTCAAGAACTTCAAAAGGTCTAACATATCGAGGAGCCAACTTTGATGATTTACCAAATTTAATTGGCAAAAGAACTTTCTCACCAACAGAGAAATGTCTAGGCACCCATTTGCGATCTGCATAACTTTTTTGCCTGTCATTGGCTTCTGCCAACCTCTTCCTAATCATTTTCACTTTTTCTTCCATATCCACAAGCATTTTAGGTCCAATTCTTATCCTATCTTCCAGCTTATCCCAGCTTATAGGAGTTCTGCATTTCCTTCCATATAATGCTTCAAATGGTGCCATCTTAATGGTAGAATGATAGGAATTGTTATAGGCATATTCAACAAGAGGTAAATATTCCTCCCATCTGTATTGCTGATCCATGCAATACATTCTTAAAAGATCTTCTAAGACCTAATTTACTCTTTCTTTTTGTCCATCTGTTTCAGGATGATAAGCGGTGCTCACATTGAGTTTAGTCCCTAATGCAGAAAATAAGGTTTACCAAAACTAAGAGCTTATCCAAGCATCTCTATCAGATATATTCTTTTTAGGTACCCCATGCAATCTAAATATTTCTTGCACAAATTTTTGAGCCAAAATATGAGCTTCATCTGTCAAATTTCTAGGTATGAAATGTGCTACCTTGGTTAGTTTATCTACAACAACCAATATTGCATCATGCCTATTCTTAGACATTGGTAACCCCTGAACAAAATCCATACTAACAACTTGCCATTTCCATTTTGGAATATCATGTGGGTATAGTAATCCAGCAGGATGTTGGTGTTCTGCCTTCACTCTCTAACACTCAAAACAACTTGCTACAAACCTTGCAGCATCGGTTTTCATTCCTTTCTAGAAATATAGCGGCTTGACATCAACTAAAAGTTTTGTTATTCCTGGGTGTCTTGAATAAGGTGTATAATGAATTTCCTTCCAAACAAGGTTTCTAAGCTCTACAGAATTGGGAACGTAGATTCTTCCCTTAAATCTCATCAATCCATCTGATTCAAAATAGAATCTGTCATATCTTGGATCCTTAGGGTTTAATTGCAGAGCCTATTTCACCTACTCATAATATTCATCTCCAGATAAACTTTGCATTACTAAATCTTTAAAATTAGCATGAATAGAGATTATAGAAGCTATGTGTCTTCTTCTTCTTAAAGCATCAGCTACTCAGTTTTCTTTACCTTTGATATAAGAAATCTCAAAGTCATAATCTGATATTAATTCCAACCATCTCCTTTGTCTTGCATTGAGATGAGGTTGTGTAAATATGTAGCAAAGACTTTGATGATCTGATTTTAGTATAAATGTCTTTCCCAACAAATAATGTCGCCACATCTGAAGGGTGTGAATCACTACTGCCAGTTCTAAGTCATGAGGAGTGTAATTCTGCTCATAGTTTTTTAACTTTCTTGATTCATAGGCTACTACACGCCCATATTGCATAAGGACACCTCCTAACCCTTCTCCCAAGGTATTAGTAATAACTTCAAAATGTCCTTCAGAATCAGGAACTTTCAAGATTGGGGCGGTTGTTAACTTTTCCTTTAACAAATCAAAAGCCTTTTGACACTCTTCAGTCCAAACAAACCTTTTTCCTTTTCTTTGCAAGGAAGTAATTGGACTAGTAATGCTTGAGAAATTCAAAACAAATTTTCTGTAATATCCCGCCAACCCCATAAAACTTCATACCTCTAAAACATTGGAAGGTACAGGCCATTCCATAATAGCCTTAATTTTGGCTAGGTTAACCGATATCCCTTCAGCTAATATTATATGTCCCAAATATTGCACTTCTTTCTGAAAGAAAGTGCACTTCGAGAGTTTCACATACAATTTGTGTTCTCTTAATTGTTGTGAAACAATTTGAAGATGTTGTCTATGCTCCTCTTCATTTTTGGAGTAAATCAGAATATCATCTATGAAAACTAGGACAAATTTATCAAGACAATCTCTAAAAACACTATTCATGAGATTCATGAAAGTGGTAGGTGCATTGGTCAATCCAAATGGCAACACCGTAAACTCATAATGACCATATCTTGTACTAAATGTTGCCTTGTGAATATCTTGTTCTAATACTCAGCTTGTCGATTGTCAAGAGCGGCATGAATCCTTTGTTGAAACGCTTCCTGCTATAAAGGAAGTACCGTATTCCTAGGCTACCCATTCTGCTTTTTATTAAGACAATAATTAGCATAATGATCACCACAAGAAAAACATCTGCCAATAGGTCCTCTCTTCTCAGATGGCCTACTCATAGCATCATCATTCTTTTTAACATTGTCATTTTTCTTATAATCTTCATTTCTACGTTCATTACCAAACCTCTTTGTTCTTTCAATTTCCTCTATCAAACCTCCTATTTCCATATCCCTTTTCATTCTTCCTTTTATACGTCTGATCATTGTAGTTCTTATCAAATTTCTTACATTTCTTTTCATGGTAAGCAGAAATAGATTTGATCTTCTATTCCTGGCTTAATTGCTTTCTCATACACCTGGTCCATTGTGTTTGGACCATGCACCTCCACCTCACCGCCAATATGAGGATTGAGTCCCATGATAAATTTTCTTATCCGAAATCTTTCATCCTTTTGATATTGAGGAACATACTTCAACAATCTAGTAAATTTTTCTACATACTCAACCACAGACAGATCACCTTGCCCAAGGTTTTGGAAATCTGTTAACTTTTGATCAAAATATAGTTGTGGTAACCACCTCTTTCAGAATAGTTCCACAAATTCATTCCATGTCACCTTCAAGGAACTTAATTCCAGTTCCATTTTCTTGTTCATCCACCAAGTGGATGCTTCTCCAGATAATTGATATGCTCCCCACACTACCTTTGTAACCTCAGAGTAATTTATGATTTCAAAGTATTTCTCCATTTCTGTTAACCATGCTTCTGCTGCATCTCCAGTTTTCATTCCATCAAATTTAGGAGGGATAATATTTTTCATATCCTTAGATAGTTCCAATGCAAGTTTATCTTTGGTCTCCCTTTGAACTTCACTATCATCTTGGTTTTCACATGATGTGCCATGATCCCATTGTTTACTTTTACTTGCATTATGAGAATTCTCATTTTCACCCTCCGTATTTCTAGTTTCATTCACATTCTTTTCCAATTTACCCAACCTTTCCTTAGTTTTAGTAAGCCTATTTAGAATTCTATCCAATTTATCAGTGGAGTTTTCCTGAGAGTTGTGACCTTCCCGATCTTCCCCCTTATTAAACTCTGATTGATCCGTGATTGTTTGTTTTCTCACCTGATTAAGCAAATACTAATCAGATCTATGATTTATCATTTTGTATATTATCAAAACATAACAATTGTTCATAATCATAATTGTTCTCAAACCAAAATTTGTCTTTATTCAACTTTACAAAACTGTTAATACATTCTTTAAAGATAGACATATCTCATGTTTTCACTCAGTATTAACAAGTGGGGTGTAACCTTCAGATTCATTGTCTGACACATAATCATGAGGTGTATAACCCTCAGACTTGCTATCAGATGATAGTACAATGATTTTAGATCTAGGAACTATATAGGGATCCCTAGTGATCATTGGTACACTAATAGGTACACTCATAGATACACTAATAGGGCAGCAATTGACCATGATTCGAGCTACCGTCCTCTAGGAGTTCTCTCTTCATTCGTTTAAGTCATGACAAAGCATTGGCAAAAGTTTCCACATCATCTAGCCAAATGTCATTTTCATCGTTTGTTTGCTTAATAGTCTTGATCATCGCAAGTCGTTTCTTCTTAGCTTGCAGATAATGTTCCTTACCCGCGAAGGACTTCCTTGCAATTTTCTTGATACGTACCATCCTAGCATAGTAAATCAAATCATTAGCTACCTGCATAATGTTGATTCCTAATCAGGTTAGTGGACTCATCAGCCCTAGTGCTGAACCTAGTTAGCTCTGATACCATATGTAACACCCAGTTCTGATTTTACTCTAAAAACTAAGTTTTTACCAAAGGTTTTTTATTTATTTTTAAATTATCAAACAGAAAAGTAATTACTAAAAACAAGTAATTCATCCATCGACTTATTAATAAGCATGATTTTATATTCATAAAGTAAAAAGGAAATAGTCAACCAAAACATTTAAATAACATATTATTATAAATTACTAAAAGCAAATCCAAATTAGGAACTTACCAATGTCATTGCATCTCAATTTTTGACCATCCAAATTCAAGTCTTGGCATTACTCAAGAATTAAGAAAAGAAAGTATCTTCAAGGAGCTTAACCTCCAACCACAAACCGTCAGTCTCCTGTACTCCTTCCTAACTGGAAGTGGCCCTACCCTACTCAAGAGGATAGACTTAGGATAACCATTGGTGTTTTCCATCTGAGCTTTGGTGTTGTGACCTACATGATTTGTTATCATGCAATACCCTAGATACCCTCTAGTCATGCATGACCACTCCACAAGCTACACCATCCAGTCACAGTGAACATTTAATGCACTTGAGGATCATGTATTACCTTGGCCAAAGGTTTGAATTTAATTAGCGTTGTATCAATGCATGAATTAAGTTCACCCACCCCACTCAACTTGAATTAATCGTAATCCTACAGTTTCCTATTTATAAGTTCTACATAACAATCTTGATGACCTCAAGGTGTTAGAATTTCATCATGCATTAGCACATGGCATAAAGGTTTACTCTATCTTTGAGCTCATGGAGACCTCTTTGTCTATATGATAAATAAATGGTTTCCTTGCATATCAATGTTTCAAATACAATATACGATGTTATAACCATCTCAAAATTATCCCATTGTTTATTTCATCCATTCATGAGTGGGCACTAATCCCAACCTTATTGTTTTTGGAAGAAGATTATGATAAAACTAATTTATAGAACATAAAGATTAGAAGACCCTGACTTTAAAATTAACGTACTAAGGAATCTTCTTTGACTATCGATTCTTTGACATAGTTTCAAGTTTGTCATTAGGAAGGGTTTCTCTATGAGTCAATTCAAGAATACAATTTTTGAAAACCGTATATTGAAACTCACAATATACTACTTTGATGTGTCAAATTCATTGACGTAGAATAATCTTGTTGAACTATTCATTGGATAGCCTTGACATAATGTTTCTTCTAACAAAAAAAATTGGTTGTTTGTCTATACTTGAGACTTATCAAAAGGTACATTACTTTTTTGTAAAGACTTCTTAATAATAATTGGATTAAAAATAAGGTCTCTTCTTGAAATGATAACAAAAGTTAAAATGCTTTAATTGCACATGTGATACTTTTAAAGCATATAAATGAAATCTTGTCATTGTTCCTAACTAGTAAATACTTTTACCATGGTCAAACCGATTAATTTTATCTTTGAAATAGAGGAGGATCGTATCAACTTGCATGCTAAGTCTTTCACAACTCACCAATAACAAACCTCCATCGATGATTGACAAAACAAGCTTTTCACTCGGTTGTTTACTGACCTTTAGAGTCATGGTTTGCTGACTATCGACAAGTGTTATGCTATTACAGCTTGTATGGACTGTGAAACATCTTTAAATTCCAACTCCTACATAGAGTGCACATGAAATTAACTATAACCTTTGAAAGAAAACCCATAGGCTTCTCAAACAATCTCGACCTAAGTCAATAACATATAAAAAAATTGTGATTTAAACACCTACCATGTGGCATAGTGCAGGGTGACAGATTTACTTAGTGCTTACATTCTTAATGAAGACATACTTCACATAGATTGTAGTTATAAACTAACACTTTACATTTTCAATAAAACAAGGAAACAAGTCTGTGCAGTGACAGAGAAAGGAACCTGTTGATAGTTTCTAGTGTTTGCTGACAACTATCCAGACACCAGCAATTTTCTCAACTAGTTCTCTTCGCAGCTCCTTCCATAGTCACCTTCTTCTTTCTTCTCCGCATTCCCTATCTAAAACTGACCCCAAACTCCTTACAAAGCCTACCCATGACGAAGGAACAACAGCTCACTAAACTGCTGACCATGCCTATCAAGATGGAAACTTTTACAGCATGCAAAAATGAATCCTAACCTTAAGTGACCACTCTCCAAAATGGAGCTCCATAAGGCGATGTGGCAGTTGGAAAATGTAACAACCCATCCACTATACAAAAAAAAAGGCTTCAATACCACATAATTCACAAATACACAAAAGGTGGAGTTCAACTCTTGTGGGTGGCAGACTAAAGTTGAGTAAAATGTTCCTCCACTCAAATCTGATCATAAGAAATAATGAATGCCAACATAACAATAAAAGTTAGACCAATGAAAACTCGAGGTCTAAGCGAGGAGGCAAAAAGACTTATTTAAAAATGGAAGACATCATAAAAAGAACTTCAATGTGTCCCTCATTGAGCTTCGACTTGAATACCGACAACAATCAAGAATAAAGGAATACCTCAATGACTACTAAAATATAACTTATATAATTTAGCATATTCCTTTATATTATGACAAAAGTTATAACACACTTAGGTCTCTAATTCGACGTTCGTCAAATTTTGCAAAAGGAGTTTATGACATATGCTTGAAGCATTTTATGTCAATAATGATGGATTGGGCATAACATAGAACAAGACTTGAGATTGATTTACGCACAAATTTGACTCTTGCGCCAATCGACAACAAGATGTGACTTGCAACTCAGCTGTAAGTAAGTACATAAATTTACATATAATCAGAATATCATTCATTCCCATTAGATGACACGTTTTAGAGGATTACGACACTAATGTCAATTTCCCATACTCTAAATGATGACTTACGAAAGGAGAAAGACCTACACTTTAGACGTCAATATCTCGACTAACATTGGCTTAACCCGTATTCAAGGCTTAATTCAAGGCATAAAGTTTTATCTACTTGATATGTATTTTTAGTGGCAAGCACCCATGGTTAATTCTAGAGTCTATTCTCTCTTTCTCAAAGATACTTTCTCTTCTTCTTTCATCCTGGCAAACAGAATCCATCTATTCCTACAAATGACAATCACACAAACAATTTTGTGGTCAAAGTACCAATATTCTGATCAATGCACAGTATATCAAATCATTTCATTTTCATAACAAAAAGACATCCCAATGCATAACATCATGTCAATCATAATCAAATAGATTCCATAATTTCATAAAATGAACTTTCTCTATCTACATCATCAATTCCTATGATGTTAATAACATATTCACGTAACTGTACTATTTAGGAAAAAATAAATAGTAATATTGAATCCAAAAAGGGGATGTAACATAAACTTAGTTAACCAGTAACATTATGTAGTAGCACAATGCTTCCTAAGGTAGGTTCCTTGGAAGTTTGAATGTAACAAACACAAGATCTAATCTTAAGAGCTTCACTCTAAGAATGATTTTATAGTCTCACTACTAACCTTGGAGGAGTCAATGCTCAAAAAATGATTTATATAATCAATTAGTTGGTCAACTATCACTCTCTCACATTCACCTCATTAGCCTCACATTCAGAATAGTCTTTGGTGCATGCCTCCAAAGAACCCTAAAATTGACATGCCCAAAATTTATGGATAAGGAGCCACAAAATAATAAGGTATGATGGATTGTTATTTTGATGTTCATTGAATTCCCCATTCAGGGGATGTCATGATGACCAAATTTACTTTAGAGGGCTTGAAAACATAATGGTATCTCTAGTGTACATACTCTTTACCTCATCATGATGGTCTAAATTTGTGAGAACCCTTCTAGCCTACTTTAGATAGAGTAAATCTATGAAGACCCAATAGGAAGGATCTTCAATTTTTATAGATAGAAATGGTTACTGACTACATCACTCATTTTGAGATGTCCAATTTCACCTAAGGCCTCTTAGATTCTTATCTTCACAATTGCTTTATTTTTGTCTTAAAAATGGATATTGAAGTTAATGTAAAGTTGAATATTCCTCAATCTATGGTTTATGCTATTGTTGTAACCCAAATAGTAGAAGACAAGCTTGCAACAAACAACAAACTTTAGGATTCCCTTCTTAGTCATTCATCCAAAAGAAGTATATCACATATAGAAGAAATAATCACAACACTATCTTACAAATATGTGCCTATGATGTGTTGTCATTGATGTCAACATATCTCTTTGTTAGAAACAAGGGAAATAATGCAGATCAATGAACTAGATTGCTCCGCATTTCCAAAGGAATGAAGATCAAAGTGTGTGGATAATATGGCTATGTAGTGGATTGTCTGAAGTATCTCCAGCTAAGATTTGATAGGTCCACATGAAGATTTGAAGAATCTATGGCCATCTAAGTAGAACTGGATTTTACAGTGTTCAGAAGAGACATAGTGATAGGAAATTGGTTTGGATTGCTCCGCAATGAAAAATTATGATTTACAGATCTAGAGGCATGTTTGGGAAGTCAGTGTGTATCCTCAATTCAAGTGGTTCATGGTTTGGTGGTCCACAAGACATCTTTCTAGTGTGACAGTCATGACAGACAGTGTTCTTGAGGTTCCAGATGAAGATGCAAGTGATTCTGATGATTTGGAGTAGTACAGATGTTATTGTTGAATTCAATGTGCTTGTGGAGGTCCTTGGATTGTGTGTCTACTATGTTGGAGGTCTGCATTGAAGATTGAGGTCATTGTTGAAAATTTCTTCCTTGGTGTTGTTGTTCTTCCTAGTCTTGGCTGACTGGATGATTCAAGTGTGTTGCAGATGATCTAAGAGCAATTCTCTAGAGCATAGCATGTTGATCGAAGAAAATTTGAGTCCCATCTATGTTTGGCTGATAGTTCAATGATCCACATTGAGTCAAGACAACCTTGATGTTCATTCCAAGGTTGATGAAGCTTAAAAGTACTTGTGGATGAGTTGTGGAAAGTTGTCCTTGTGCAAAAATGAAAAAATCCTAAGAAAGGTACATAGCTACAGCAGAGAAGAGGAGCAGAAGAACAAGAGTAGTAAAGGATGAAAAGATAGTTAAGAAGTGTTTGGGGGTAGAGCAGAAGTTTTGTAATATTTCAATGGGACTAAACCAGGCATGAAAAAGATCCTATTTCTCAATTCATTCTTTCTATATTAAACATAAAATCTTGTAGGTAGTGAGCCTCTTTGAATAGTGAGCTTTGGGCAATGTGCCTGAAGGCAATTGCCTTCCCATTTCTTTTAAGTAGTTTTAACAGGGTACAAATCTTGTGGGTTAACCCCCACCATGGTTTTCCCTTAACCAAGTTTCCACATAAAAATTCTGGTGTTATGTGTGTTCATTTTGTTTCTGCTCATGTGTTGTTGATTCATGCTTTAATGTTTACATCATTAATCTGTTTGTAAGTTGTGAAAGAAGATTAAAATAAGAAAAGGTTAAAATTGTGGGACAACTGATTCACCCCCTTGTCAGTTGTCTGACCTAATTCCAACAATTGGTATCAGAGATGGTTCCTCTAAAAGAAGCTTGACCACTTGAGGAGATCCAAGATGTCGAATTACAAGGACAGTCTGAGATTTGATGGAACAAATTACTCCCTTTGGAAGATGCACATGTAGTGTCATTTGCAATGTATGGGTGATGCCTTTTGGTTGATAACTAAGGATGAGTATAAGATTCCAGAGAAAGGCCCTTCAACTCTAGACAAACTCAAGGAAGCTAAATACAACATTCAAGCTAAAGAAGCATTGTTGAGTGCCCTGACTAATACAAAAATGACAAATGTCTAGGAATTAAAAACTACTCATGAAATCTAAACAAAGCTAGAAACTCTGTATGAAGGTGATAAATATGTCAAATGTGCCAAGCTTCAGAGCCTGAAGGGTAGATACAAAAGTTTGATGAGGAGTGAAGATGAAAACATTACTTCCTACATGCAGAAGGTGAATGAATTTGTGAGCAGTATCAGGAGTGCTTGTGGAATATTGGAAGAATCAGAGATTGTTGCCAAAGTGTTCAGATCCTTACATGCAACATACAAGCATAAAGTTGCTAGCATTGAAGAGATCAGGACTGTGACAACTATTACAAGGGATCAGTTGGTTGGTAAGCTTTTAGCATTTGAATGAGTGAGTTTGGTGATTCTCTTCCTAAATATGAAACTACATTTAAGGCCAGTATTTTTGGAAAGCAAAGATATGATCTAGGTGAAAGCTCTTCAAGAAAGTTAACCAAATATCAAAAGGCAAAGAAGGATCTTGAAGAAGATGAAATCAAGTTTGATGAACTTGAAGCCCTTATTGCCAAAAGATTGCCAAGAGGATCCGGTAAGTGTGAAGGAAAGTTGCCTTTCAAATGTTTTGCTTATAATAAGATTGGTCATTTTGCCTCAAGGTGTCTGGAGAGGGTTTCAAAGCCAAACCCTAATAGATCAAGGGCTCAGAAGAAATGTTATTATGTCCAAGAAGCTGAAGAAGGTGTCGTTGATGATGAATCTAATATGGGAAGTATCTCAGGAAATGAATGGGTGCTCATTGCCATCAAAGAAGAAGATCCGGTGTCTACTGAATCTACTAGCTATGTGAATGTGGAAAGTGGCTTGGCTACTTAGATTGAAGAAAAGGATGAATGGGTAACTAGTAATGGATTTTCTCATCATATGACTAGTGATAAAAGTAAGTTCATAAGTTTGGAAAGATATGAAGGTGGAATCATGATCTTTGGAGACAATTCAGCTGGTAGAATTTGTGGCAGAGGATCCATCTCTTTTGATCGTAAGAATAACACTAATGATGTTCTATATGTAGAAGGATTGAAGCATAATCTTCTTAGTGTTGGACAGTTGGTTGACAAAGGGTATGATCTCCAATTCAAGGATGGAAAATGCAAAATCTTAGCAAGCTTTGGAACTATGATTGCATTAGGTACACAAACTAAAGGTAACATCATTCATTTAAGTGGTACTGGCAAAAGTTGTTTGGTTGCTCAAATTGATCAGAGCTTGTCATGACATAGAAGAATGTGTCATGTAAACTTTGATAACATTCTCAAGATAAGGACTACTCAGGCCGTGAGAGATCTTCCAAAGGTTATGAAACCTGCAAATAACATGTGCAAGGAATATTAGTTGGGAAAATAGATCAGAACTACATTCAAAAGTAAGGAATAGTCTTCAAGTGGATTATTGGAACTTCTGCACACTGATTTGTATGATCTTGCTAGAGTTAGGAGTCTGGAAGGAGATAGGTACTTTATGTTGTTGATTGATGACTACTCTCAGATGATGTGGGTCAATTTCTTAAGAGAGAAATCAGAATCTATTGACAAATTCAAGGTGTTGAAGGCTATGGTGGAGAATGAGATTGGTGTGAAAATAAAATGTCTGAGATCTGATAGAGGTGGAGAGTTTACCTTCGACGAGTTCAATGCATTTTCTAAAAAGCATGGAATAAGAAGAAAGTTAACTGCCCCTAGCACTCCTTAGTAGAATGGAGTTGTGGAAAGGAAGAACCAAACTATTCAAGAGGCTACTAGAACCATGATGATGGAGGAAAATCTACCAGATGTCTATTGGAAAGAGGTAATGAGTACTACTATCTACACTCTCAACCAGGTGCAGATCAAAGGTAATACTCGTAAAACACCTTATGAATTATGGTTTGGTAATGCACCTACTATGAAATATTTCAAATTTTTTGGTAGTAAATGCTATATCAAAAGAGATGAGGATCTAGGCAAGTTTGATGCAAGAAGTGATGAAGGAATATTTCTAGGTTATTCTAACCATAACAAGGCATACCAATGATTGAAAAGGATTGTTGAAAGTACTAATGTCAGAGTTGATGAAAGCAAGGAGAGACCTTCCAGGTCTTGTGGATTTGAATTTGATGATGAAATTCCAAATGAAGTCCAAACTCAACCTCAGATTTAGATTGGTCTGGAGAACCCAATGACTCAAGAAGTTAGTGAAAATGTTGAAGAACAAGTTCAAGAATCAAACATTCAAGAAACCCCTAGAAACCCCAAGTATGTAAAGTTGAATCATTCTAAAGATCAAATAATAGAAGAAGAATTATTGAAGATCAAGTGGAGTATTGTTTGATTTCAAAGATTGAACCAAAAACAATAAATGAAGCTTGTAATAATGAAAATTTGGTAAAAGGAATAGAAGAAGAATTAATGCATATTGAAAAGAATCATACTTGGGATCTTGTTCCTAGACATGAAAACAAAAATGTGATTGGAACTAAATGGATTTTCTATAATAAACTGAATGAAGATGTTGAAGTTGTGAGAAAAAAAGCAAGATTAGTATACAAATGATATTCTCAAGTAGAGGGAATTAATTTTGAAGAAACATTTGCTCCAATGGCAAAAATTGAAGTAGTCAAATTATTTCTTGCATTTACTACTTTCAAAGATTTCAAAGTTTACCAGATGGATGTAAAGTCAATATTCCTAAATGGAGAGTTAGAGGAAGAAGTCTACATTGAGTAACCAGAAGGATTCCAGTTGTTCGATCAAGAAGATATGGTCTACAGATTGAGGAAGTCTTTGTATGGAATTAAACAAGCCCCAAGAGCCTGGTATGAAAGATTAGATAAGTATCTACTAAAGCTAGGATTTAGCAAAGGCACAACTGACAACAATCTTTATTTCAAAATTGATCATGAGCACATCTTGATTGTTGAGGTATTTGTTGATGATATCATTTTTGGTGGAAATAGAAGCATGTGTAAGAAATTTGCTGATCATATGTAAAGTGAATTTGAGATGTCCATGTTTGGTGAAATAAATTTCTTCTTAGGTCTACAAATCACTCAGTCAGATAACTGTATCTTCATATCTCAGTCTAAGTATTGAGAGAATTGTTGAAAAATTTTGGAATGGAAGATTTAAAACCAGCGAGTACACCTATGGTAACCAAATGCAAGTTGAGTAAAGATGACGATACACCTAAGGCAAATCAGAAAAGGTATAGATCAATGATTGGGGGAATACTTTATTTGACTTGGACCAGACTTGATATTATGAATACAGTTGGACTTATTGCTAGATTTCAAGTTGGTCCTAGAGAATTCCATGTTGTAGTAGTCAAAAGAATTTTTAGATATCTAAAGGGGACATTTGATTATGGCTTATGGTATCCAAAGGATAATGACTTCACTCTTCATGCATATACAGATGCTGATTGGGTAGGAGCTATGGATGATATGAAAAGGACTAGTGCTGGTGCATTCTTCTTGGGAAGGAGATTGGTTTCTTGGTTGAGCAAAGAGTAGGAGGCAATATCTGTCTACTACAGAGGTAGAGTATATAGCAGCAACAAGCAATTGTACTCAAGTCTTGTGGATGAAGCAAATGTTGAAGGATATCATAATTATGTTTGAAAAGCCTATTACAATCTTATGTGATAATTCAAGTGCACTAAACTTCTCCAGGAATCTAGAGTGGCATTTAAAGACAAAGTACATATCCATCAAGTTTCACTTCTTGAGAGAGAAGGTAAATGAGAATGAAGTCAGATTGGAGTTTATTTCTTCAAAGGATCAGATTGCAGATATATTCACCAAGCCTCTACCTAAGGATACTTTTGAGTATCTCAGAGGGGAGATAGGGTTATTACCCCTCCTATTTAGAACTAAGATGCACTAGTGTCCATTAGTCTGGTAGAATTCATAGTCATATCTTGTGATCCAGATTTATGTTAAGGAGATACTACTCAAGAGGAGTAGTCAGTATGCAAATTCTAGAGATTAGTCTAAAACAAAAAGGGGGAGAAAAGATTACAAATATGTGCCTTTTTCCATTGATGTCAAAGGGGGACATAAATCTTTTGAAAAACTAGTTGCTGATGAAAGGGGGAGTAGTGAAGAAAGTGGTTACAGAAGTGATAAGAGAAAGTGGGGAGAAATCCTCATCTTGATGATTGAATTATTTTTTCACATCATATGTTTCCATCAATGACAAAGGGGGAGATTGTTGCAAATATGTGCCTATGATGTGTTGCTATTGATGTCAACATATCCCTTTGTTAGACATAGGGGAAATAATGCAGACTAGTGAAGTAGATTACTCTGCATTTCCATAGGAATGAAGATCAAAGTACACAGATGATATGGATGTGTACTGGATTGTCTAAAGTAGTTCTAGTTAAGATTTCAGAGGTCCACATGAAGATTTGAAAAAGCTATGGCCATCTGAGTAGAATTGGGTTTTACAGTGTTTAGAAGAGATAGAGTGACATGAAATTGGTCTGGATTGCTCTGCAATCAAAAATTATGATTTATAGATCTAGAGGCATGTTTGGGAAGTCAGTGTGTATCCTTAATTCAAGTGGTTCATGGTTTGGAGGTCTGCAAGCAATCTTTCTAGTGTGACAATCATGACAGACAGTGTTCTTGAGGTTCCAGATGAAGATGCAAGTGATTTTGATGATTTGGAGTAGTGAAGAGTTATTGTTGAATTTAATATGCTTGTGGAGGTCTCTAGATTGTGTGCCTACTATGTTGGAGGTCCACATTGAAGATTGAGCTCATTGTTGAAGATTTCTTCCTTTGTCTTGCTATTCTTTCCAGTCTTGGCCAACCAGATGATTCAAGCATGTTGCGGATGATCTAAGAGCAATTCTCTGGAGCATAGTGTGTTGATTGAAGAAGATTCGAGTCCCATCTATGTTTGGCTGATAGTTCAGTGATCCACATTGAGTCAAGTTGACCTTGATGTTCATTCCAAGGTTGATGAAGCATATAAGTACTTGTGGATGAGTTGTGGAAAGTTGTCCTTGTGTGAAAATGATAAAATCCTAAGAAAGGTATAGAGCCAGAGTAGAGAAGAGGAGCAGAAGAACAAGAGTAGTAAAGGATGAAAAGATAGTGAAGAAATGTTTGGGGGTAGAGCAAAAGTTTTGCAATCTTTCAATGGGACTGAACCAGGCATGAAGAAGATGCTATTTCTCAGTTTATTCTTTCTGTATTAATCATAAAATCCTATAGGCAGTGAACCTCTTTGAGCAGTGAGCTCTAGGCAGTGCGTCCAAACGCAAGTGCCTTCCCATTTATTTTAAGTACTTTTAACAGGGTACAAATCTTGTGGGTTAACCCCACTGTGGTTTTCCCTTAACCGGGATTCCACATAAAAATTCTGGTGTTATGTGTGTTAATTTTGTTTCTGCTCATGAGTTGTTGATTCATGCTTTAATGTTTACATCATTAGTTTGTTTGTAAGTTGTGAACGAAGATTAAAAGAAGAAAAGGTTAAAATTGTGGGACAACTGATTCACCCCCCTCTCTCAGTTGTCTAACCTAATTCCAACACACTATTCATAGGTTACTCAAAGAAGAGTTAGCTAAAAAAAATCCAAGGGAATTTGTTTTTATTATGATCAAAAGTATGAGAAAGGCCATAGATGTAGTGAAACATGGTTGTGTCTCAATAATTCTTAAGGGGTGCCTAGTGACACTAAGGAGTCTTCAAAAAAGGAAGTAAAGGCTACTTTACTAGAGAGTGAGTCAATAGAAGAAGCTCACATCTCTATTCATGCTCTTGTAGAATTCTCTTCCCCAAACCCTCAAAGTCATTTGCTACATCTAACACCAATGGATTGTGGTCCTAATTGATTGTGGAAACACTCATAACTTCATTAGCAATAAACTTTCTAGTTAATTAAGGTTGAGACACCTTAATTCCCAACATTCTCCCACTTGTCGAACACCTTTCTAGAGCCAATGAAAATAATAGGATTTAACTACTAGAGGCCAAGAGGCCCATATACTCTAAACACCATCTGAATTTATCAGTACCCACTGGTTTCATTAATGCATTGACAACATTCTTCAAAGTGTCTATCTTATCCAATATGACCTTCCCATCTTCTACCATGTCTTGTACAAAATAAAACTATACATCAATATGCTTTGTTCTAGCATGGAAAGTTGGATTCTTTACTAAGAAAATTGCACTCTAACGTCACAACAGATAGTAATATGTCCTGCATCAACACCAATATCGAAAAACAATCTCTTAAGCCAAATGGCTTCCTTGCAAGCATGAGTAGCTACCATATACTCAGCTTCTATCATGGACAAATTGACCATAGGTTGCCACTTACGCATCCAAATAATTGCATCACCGAACATAGTAAACACATAAGCATTGGTGGATCTCCTTATGTCAATGCCACCTGCCCAATTAGAATCCACATATCCATAGATACTAACAAAATGCAAAGGTCTTGTAGGATGACCATGATAATATAGGGAATACTCAAAAGTACCCCACAAATATCTAAACAGTCTCTTCACTGTATCCCAATGTACCCATCCAAGATTAGCCATAAATTGACTAAGGACTCCCACTACTTGGGCAATGTCTAGTCTAGTATAGACCCTAGCATACATCAAGCTACTAACAACACTAGCATATGGTACTCTACTCATGTCCTCCACCTCAGAAGGAGATTTTGGACAATCATTAACATATAACTTGGTCCCCAAAGAAACTGGAACACACAAAGGTCTGCAATCTACCATGTTGAATCTCTCCAACATGGTCTTTACATACTTACTCTGGCTTAACCAAGGTTTTCTATTTTCTCTATCTCTTCTTATTTCCATTCCTAGAATGTACCTGGCTGCCCCTAAGTTTTTCATCTCAAATTATACTGACAACTGAGACTTCAAATCAGAAATCATATTCTTACCATTCCCAATTAAAAACATATCATCAACATATAATGCAATAATGACAATACGATCATTGTCAAATTTGTAATACACACAATGATCTAATTTTGATCTCAGAAATCAATTGACAACACAAAGGCATCAAATTTCATATATCACATCCAAGGAGATTGTTTCAAATGATACAAAGACTTCTTCAACTTGTAAACCAAATTTTCTTTACCTTTTTCTATGTAATGCTCTGGCTGTGACATATAAATCGCTTCTTCCAAGTCACCATGGAGGAATGTTGTCTTCACATCCATCTGCTCCACCTCTAAGTAATAAGCTATAGCAAGAGATAACATGAACCAAATGGATGTTAGCTTTGTAATGGGAGAGCAAATTTCACCATAATCAATTCCCTCCACTTGTGAATACCTTTTCACAACCAATCTAGCCTTATACTTCTCAACATTGCCATCTGCATAGAATTTCTTCTTTCACACACATTTACAACCAACAGGTTTTCGTCCTTCAGGAAAAGGTACCAAGTCCCAGGTTTTATTTTTCTCTGAAGAAGCCATCTCATCTTCCATGGCCTCCTTCTAGGAACTTGCATCTTTCATGCTCATAGCCTTTGTCACAGTTCTAGGGTCATTATTGTTAGTAATCAAGGCAAGAGAACAACTAGAATCTAGTAATGAATAACCAAACATATGAGGTTGCTTCCTTGTTCTTGTAGACCTCCTCAAAGGTTGAGATTGAGGTTCTGCTTCTTCTTCTGAGATTTTAGAGCTACTAGAGCTCTCCTCATCTTTAGGTCTCACAGGGTCTTTCAATTCAGTCTTCTTAGGGGTAGAAGGAAGTTGAACTACATCCTCTTTCTTTTCTTTCTCTTCTGGTTGTAGTACAACAAGACAAGGAGTTAGCTCTCTGAAAATAACACTTCTTCTATACAACACTTTCTTGGCCATAGGATCCCAAAGCTTGTATCCTTTCACACCAACACCATAGCCAATGAAGATACACTTAACAACATCATTCTCCAATTTTGACCTGTTCTCCCTAGGCACATGAGCTTATGCCTCAACCAAAAACATGAAGATATCTTAATGAGGGTTTCTTACCAGGCCACACCTCCATGGGTGTCTTATCAACAAGAGCTAATGTAGGAGACCTATTTACAAGGTAGCAAGTAGTGGCTACAGCTTCAGCCTAAAAGTTTTGTTCAAGATTAGCATCACTAAGAATACTCCTAGCCCTTTCAATCAACATCTTGTTCATCCTCTCTACAACTGCATTTTGCTGAGGGGTGTATGGAGTTGTCTTATGTCTTTCAATCCCATGTCCCTTACAGAACTTATTAAACTCTACAGAGCAATACTCACCACCATTATCAGTTCTCAAACACTTAATCTTTTTACCAGTTTAATTCCCAACAAAATATTTAAACTCTTTGAAGTGACTAAAGACTTAAGATTTACTTCTGAGAAAATAAACCTATGTCCTTCTACTATAGTCATCAATAAATGAAACAAAATATATAGATTTAGAGATTGAGGAAACATTCACAAGACCAAATGCATCAGAATGAATAAGATCCAATACACCAAAAGACTTATGAAAACTAGAGTAAAACTAAACATGGTTTTGCTTTCCATATATACAATGTTTGCAAAAATCAAACTTGAGATTACAATCATTTAATCCCTCAATGAGGTTTTTATTTTTCAGGGCTCTACGACCCTTCTCACCAATGTGGTCAAGTCTTTTATGCCATAACATTGTCTTCTTTGCTAGAAGTTTCATTTCCAAGGCATGACCACCCTTGGGTACCTGAAATGCACCACCATAAGAAGTGGAAGCAATACATTTCTTTTCCGTTGGTTCCAATGGTGAAGATGAAGTGACTAAAGCTCATTTCTTTGAAATAGAAGCACTATTGCACTGTGTAGTGCATGCATCCTACTGAAACAAAGTACCTCTCTAAGTACCCTTCACAAGCACCATAGCACCTATAGTCATGTTGCATCCTCCACTAGAGAAGACAACCTACACACCTGCATCATTCAATTTACTTACAGAAAGTAGGTTCCGTGCCAAGCTTGGCATGTGTATAATCCCAGAGATTCCCTTCACTCATCCATCAGGGAATCGGATTAATACTCTTCCATGACCAACAATCTTGAAATGAGAATCATCACCAAGGTACACTCTTCCACCATCAAACTCTTCATACTTTGTAAACTAGTCTTGATGCGAGGTAATGTGAAAAGAGGCACCAGAATCAATCAACCACACATCATCAGATGCATGGGTGGCCACAACATGGCATGGTATTCCTATTCGCTGGTATTCAATTTTTTATAGATAGAAATGGTTACTGACTACATCACTCATTTTGAGGAGATGTCCAATTTCACCTAAGGCCTCCTATATTCTTCTCTTCACAATTGCTTAATTTTTGTCTGAAAATTTGATATTGAAGTTAGTGTTAAGTTGAATACACCTCAATCTATGTTATATGCTATTGTTGTAACCCAAATAGTAGAAGACAAGATTTCAAAACACAACAAACTTTAGGATTCTCTTCTTAGTCATTCATGCAAAAGAAGTATATCACATATAGAAGAAATAAGCACAACACTATTCATAGGTTATTCAAAGAAGAGTTACCTAAAAATAATCCAAGAGGATTTGTTTCAATTATGATCAAAAGTTTGAGAAAGGCCATAGATGTAGTGAAACATGGTTGTGTCTCAATAATTCGTAGGGGGTGCCTAGGGACACTAAGTAGTCTTCAAAAAAGGAGGTAGAGGCTACTTTACTAGAGAGTGAGTCAATAGAGGAAGCTCACATCTCTGTTCATGCTCTTGTAGAATTTTCTTCCCCAAACCCTTAATATCATTGGCCACATTTAATGCCAATGGATTGTGGTCCTAATTGATGGTGGAAACACTCATAAATTCATTAGCAATAAAATTTCTAGTTAATCAACTCCATTGGAAACACTATACTTTTTAAATTATGGCAGCCAATGGGAATACCATGGCATGTTGTGGCAAGAACCATAATGTTAAACTCACTCTATGGGAATATCAACTATCCTTTGACATGTATTCTCTTTCTTTGATGGGTGTTGATCTGGTATTGGGAGTGAAATGAATATAAAAATTAGGGACACTCACATGTGATTAATCCCAACTATAAATAAAATTTAGTCACTAAGGTAAAAGATTTTTTTTAAGCTATGAAGCATATAAGTGTTCAACTAGTCAACTCTCACCACATGGAGAAGGAAAGGAAAGGGCACTATTCTAGCATTATTGTATAGTTCCACTATATGGAAGCTAAGATTCCTTTGCATCCTTCTCCTCTAAATTTTTAGGGGATATTGGTCTAACATAGAAATGTTTTTTGAAACTGTATGCAACGAGATATAAATTTTATTTAAAAAATGGTTTAAAACTAAGGAAAAACCCTAAAATCTATATCCAATGTACCATCAAATGCTCAAAGATAAACATTATTGAACTAAGTAAATTTTGCCAAACATTTAGAATGTGTTTTCTCAATCCAGCAATAACTCCAAGCTCATATGTATGTATGCGCAACTAGGAAATTGGAATGAAGGTAGGGTGAGACAGTTTCAATAATGGGGGTAGTTGAATGGTAAGTAATTAGGTGAACAAGTTTAGTTATTTTCATTTACTTAAGTATTGGTTTCGATTTAGGTTTAGGTAAAAGTAAATAATAAATTAAGTTTGTTAACTCTAATTTATTATTAATGGGAGGGGACACTAAAAAGGGGAAATTTAATTAATTAACTAAAACTAATTAAATTTCATGTGAAGGGAAGATTAACTAATAGGAAATTAAGGACGCTTAGGGATAATTAGTGATACGGATAATTAGGGAATTGTTGGTTGTTTTAAATTCCCAACCTGATTCTTGCAAGAAATCTATAAAATAGCTATTTATTAATGAGGGATTGGCCAACAAATAGGATATTTTAGGGGAGGAGGCCTTTTCTTAGTCCCCTTGTTCTTCCTCTGCACTTTAGGCTTTGTGAAGCGAAGGAGGGTATTTCCTATGTAAGATGGACTTATCTCTAATTCTCTGGCTATTTCTTTTAACTGATGTCTTCCTTTCTTGGGGATAACAGCATTCTATTCAAAAGGGATGGGGTTTTCCAGAGATATAGATTGTCATCTTTTCTTATATCACAAATATGTTCCTTGTAGGATTCTTGAAAGAATGTATGATAAAGTAAGGATTGGTTAGATTCTTTAAGCTCTTATCTTATTCTTTGTAGAGGAACATTCAAGACATAACTTAATCAAAATAAATATCTTAAAAGCCTATTGCTGCAAAAGGAAAATATTTGGATTGAAAATATTTTGAGGATAACCATAGGGGCACAAGTTTAGTATAGTATCCATGAAATAGATCAGTGCCTATCCAAAGGCCAAGGAGTCAAAAATGTTAAAATGACAAAACTTAAATAGACAGTGATGTAAAACTTTAGTTCATTGTAAAGATACAACAATGCCATACATTGAAAATACTTTTACTAGCTTTGAAATCAACCATACTTAATTATCCGTATATACCTGAATCACATCTGATATTTGCTAATAGAAATTTTTACATTACTCCTTGAGTGAAAAGCCATAAGAGAAATATACCAGCATAGGAAAGATTGTGTCAATGAATAAAGATGATTTTTAACTAAATATATATTCATAATGTGAAATTGTATACATGAAGTAGGAGACAGTGTATTCCAAAACTCAACAAAATCTATAAAATAAATTGTTTAGTAACTTGCATCATAGCTTTCAAATATTCTATCAAGAAACAAGAAGAGACTCAAATTGGAAACCTAAAAATAGACAACTAATTCTATAGTAGAAAACAAACTTATTTACAACTCCTCCCTGACTAGATTGATCCCTATTTTAGACTCAGTCTAGAAATATGACCTCAAACCAATGCTTTTCCATAAGCCTTGAATTCCATTTTATAAAGGTAAGGGAGCAACAAGCTTCAAGATTATGACAAAAGAAGTTACAACCTTTTTTCTAACCAATAGATGCAGCTAAAGAAGCCAGTGCAACAACTTTACAACTGTATACTTTGCCTTGAAGTTTAGTCTGATTCAACGCCAACAAATTCTTCCATTATAACTTTGAAACTAGGTTGTTGATCTCAATCTCAGCTGGAACAACTTGATGGTGATGATTTGATATTATTCTAGGTCAGACTTTACTGCCTGGTTCTTTCAATGATAATGTAGACACCTAAAATTGGCTCAGATTGAATTAAGTAAATATTCTGATATTTATCTTAATTCTTATTTTCTTCTGTCAATTAAATAAATATTCAAAGTTTATTTGATTGATTCATTATCCTACAAATTAAATAAAATCATTTTATTTAATTAAAATCCCTAAATTCTTCTAAAGGTCTAAAGTCCAAAATCCACCTCACAAAATCCACCTCACCAATCCACCTCATCTCTTCCACCTCACCATGTTGCAAATATAATTAAATAGTCTTAATATTTAATTAGCTAATATCCTCCATTTTCCAAAATAAATCTTTAAATCAATTTTCCTTCACAAATAGAATATTTAATTCAATGTTCCCCATTATCCTCCACTCTGAATTTTTAATTCAATTGTCATAACCCATTGTCCCCCACTCTGAATTTTTAATTCAATTGTCATAACCCATTGTCCCCCACTCTAAATTTTTAATTCAATTGTCATAACCCATTGTCCCCCACCCTGAATTTTTAATTCAATTGTCATAACCCATTGTTCCCCACTCTAAATTTTTAATTCATCCATTATGAATTAAAGATTCACAAATAATGAGGGCCATTGATCTCATCATTTGATCCTCACCCTCCATTCTATTTTCAGAAATTCTATAAATAGAACCCTCTTCTAAGCCATTGGGGAGGAACTTCATTTGCACAATCACTATACCCAAAATTCTCTCATCTTCTCTTCTCAAATCCATTCTTAAAGTATCCTCCATTATTGTGTGTTGAAACTCTCATTCAACACAAACAGGTATTCTAAGTCATTCTTCCTTTGGCATCTTCAAACAAGCAAGCAAGCAAGAAAGCTTCTGAGGGCTTCTCAAATCAAGATCAAAGCAAGATAGGCAACAATGGAAAATGACAGGTGAAAAGGGTTGTAAGTATGTTCTTACTCATCTTGGTTTGATTCCTCTTTGCCTTCAAATTCTATTGGTGTTTGGGTTTATGTTTTCATGTATTTGACTAACACTCATTTTCCCCCTCACATTTTGGCGCCCACCGTGAACTAACCCCATTTGTTTGTGAGAGTTGGTTTTAAGTTTTTATCGTAGGATCCAAGTGTGTTTCAAAGGTAATTCAGGAATCAACTCTCACAAGCGGCCTCCTACGTGCAAATCAAGCTCACCGTTGGGTCCAGACGACCTCAGAGTCATTGGAAAGCTGATTTGACAAACTTCACAGTGGTGAGGTTATTTATAGCTTATTTGATCAATTTCATCAGGTGGATATCAGGAGACTACTAATCCACTTTGATTCAAAAACATCCACTGAAGACAATCATCTTTCACTAAGTGTTGCATATGACTAATTTAGGCATTATCATGCAACCTTGTATACAGCTCTCATCTAGTTCTAATTAGGAAGGAGTAACTCAAATTGTTCATGCAACTTGCATACAATTCTCATCTAGTTCTAATTAGGAAGGCGTAACCCATTGTTCATACAACTTGCAACTAACTCTAATTAGGAAAGTAAAAAGTGCATCTCATACAAACTACACATAGTCCCTAACTAGGAAGGAAGTAATTGGACCAAATTGCTATCTTGCATTGTGGATTTACTTTCTAGTTTAATCACCGCTATCTTCTACAAACGGGTAATGAACAATGCTATGATTAATCACTTTCAAAGTTAACAAAAGG
Source organism: Cunninghamia lanceolata (assembly GCA_027924645.1). NCBI lineage: Eukaryota > Viridiplantae > Streptophyta > Pinopsida > Cupressales > Cupressaceae > Cunninghamia > Cunninghamia lanceolata. The sequence goes on from BSBN01001332.1 coordinate 3,555,025, forward strand.
GAAATGAACAATGCTATGATTAATCACTTCTCAAGTTAACTATCATGTGAGTGCACAAATTAGCTTAGCCCATTTAGTTTTTGTATTTTAACTAGGTTGGATTTACCATTGTTCTCTATGCTTGTGAATGACAATAGGCTTATGCTCTCCCCTTAACTGGGTGATCAAAGTGCCAGACTTGTCATTTTTTTTGTCAAACCTTTAGGGGGGCCTGCCCTTGGATGCACGCTTGTCCAAGTGGGAACGACCCTGAGTGGTAACAGGCTAAAGCCAAGCCCTACCAAGCCACTTAAAATAAATTGTGCTTGGGGTGAAAACCTCAAGCAATGAGTGCTACTATGTTACACTGATGGCCAACCTCCCCCAAAACCCTCATAGGCACAACCCTGTGAGGCTGGGAGACTCCATAACAGAGAGTAGTGCCACCACATGTGTAACCACTCGAACGGTTGCCCTGATTAAGAACCAATTTGTGTAGCAAACCAAAAACCCCTATTTGTTGATGCAAATTGTGGAGCCCTTGAAGCGGCCTCGATTCAAGTGACTCTAAGTAGAGGTAGCAGGGATAATCCTAAGGTTTGGTGTGGGTACGAGCCTAAGGAAACCCAGATCTGGTATGCGTGAGAAGTGAGTGCCGTGGAGGGGAGCCGATGCTACCAGATCTTGGAGCTACATGCTTTAAGTGGCACAGCTAGAGGATTCAACAAATATTGTCACATCCAGCCTAGGTTGTATTTGTCTTGAGTCAAAATAGTCCAAAAAAACACAAAAAATATATAAAAAGATAAAAATCATGAAAAACATTTATGTGTGTGCTATGCTTTTTTGCCATAATTGAATATCAACCTCAGCCGAAACACCAAATTTTTCAAAAACCAAAAACACTGAGAAAATCCTAAAAATGATCCAAAAAAATCAAAAATTTTGAGAGAAACACAAACAAAAAGCTAGATTTGCGCATATATACCAACTTGTTGTGCATTTGTCAAAATTGTGCATCTGTACTTTGTTGTTGCGCATACAGAAACTAGTGTTGCGCATTCATATCGACCTATTGCGCATTTACCTCCTATAATTGCGCATTTAAAACAGAGAGCAAAAAAATCACATCTTCCAAAAAAGCCAAAATTGTCAATACTTTTCAAAACCAGTTCAAACCTATTCTAGTTTTAAATCTAGCTAAAAACCTTGCAAAATCACCATTTTTGCCTTTTTCACACCATAGTTGCTTGTTCATCCAAAATTGCACCACTTTCTCCCAAGTGTCCAACTAGGTTATAGTCAGATTATTTTGGATCAAAATCAATTCTTAAACAAGACCTAGTGAGTCTCCAAGTATCAAGGATTCCTTATCCTTCCTTATCAGAACTCTACTAGTGGATTGTGCAAAGGCTAGTCAACATCAAGTAATGGATTCCTAACATCCTAGCTTTTGACTATCGCTTTTATATATCCACCTTGTTTAACACCACCTAGATCTAAGAGGAACCTTGCTAAAACCTTATTCCATCCTAGCACCTTGTTCAAAATCTTCCAATCTCCCATCATCCCATCTCTTTACCACATTGCATGGTCTTGACAAGATTACAAAAACCAAAATAGTTAGAAATGGCCGAGAAAAGTATTTTTGACAATCATGACAGTGATGAAGAACCTTCCATGGAAGAGATCCTCAAAATGCAACATGACGCAAAATTCAACCGCCTACTAGATGGAGTACTTTCACAGGATCCTACAAAATTCTTCTTACACCTAGTAAGCCTAGGGGTAAAACTTCCCAAAGATTATGATGTAGAGGCTTTAAGGGAAACTGACGAAGAAAGAAACCCCGAAGGGAGTAGACAAGATGAAGTACCCATGGATAAGAGCAAAGCAACAATTGACTCTTTGGATGCTCACTCTGATGAACCAGAAATTTGAAACTCTCCAACAATGAATTTTAGACATGGAAAGGGGAACCTCGACAAAACAGTATACCCTAGAGGATATTGCACCGTATCCTTTAGATAGGGCACTAGTCATGATACCTTATCTTGCAAGATTTGAAGTACCTAAGTTCGACAAATATCGAGGGAAAAGTGACCCAAGAGATCATGTCAGAGAATTCAATGCCGCTTGCTTAGAAGTTGCACATAATGACACATATCTTATGCGACTTTTTGGTCGAAGCTTGGGAGGACAGGCCATGGAGTGGTTCTCTCGATTGCCACCCGGCATCAAAACCTTCAATGAGCTCATCGATAAATTTGTCACCCATTTTTCCTACAATATTGAGCACGATACCTCAATATTGGACCTCTGTAATACCAAATAGAAAGTGGGAGAATCTTTCTGCCTTCTTAGAGAGATGGAGACAACTAGCAAGCAAGTGCCCTCACCAAATGCCGGAAAGACAAATGTTAGAGATGTTTGTTCACAACCTACAAATGGACCTTAGCTACCAAGTTCAAATCCAATGTCCTACTTCGTTTAGCAAGGTCATTGAGGTGGGCCTCATCATAGAGAAAGCCCTACTCATAAAAGGTCAGATCAAACACTACAAAGACACTCCAAACACTTATGCCAACAATGATAAACCTAGGTTTTGGACCAAAAGCAAAAACATTGTGAATGATGGGGTAGTAGATGCCAAAAATGCAGCACCTAAACAACTGATTTTTAACCTATCAACACCCCAAAACAAACCCCCGCAAGACAAACCAACAAATAATCAATCTAGATTCACCAACTTTTGACCTAAAAGAATGTTCACACCTTTGGATGAATCATTAGAGATGGCTCTACGAAAAGTGCTCGCCAACAATCTCATAACACTTTCCTCAACACGGGAGTATGAGCCAAAGGTCAAACCCCGCTGGTGGAACAAAAATTATTTCTATGAATACCATTGAAATAGGGTGCATAAGACAAATGATTGTATTACCCTCAAGCATACAATCCAAGACCTAATAGAGTAGAACAAGATATTTGTTAAAGGTCATACCTCCAATAATGACCATCAAGCATTCAAGGATCCTCTTCCCAATTACGAACAAGCAGGACCTTCTAACAGAAAAAATAATGGCTCTAACAACGCGAACTACACAAATGTTGGTTACAACTACGTTGTTAACCATATCCGGGAAAGTCGATCACATATCAATGTGATCACTATAAACAAAGACCCAGAATGTAACGTTACTACCTGTAGTAACAGAGTTACCCTTAGGGGAGCCTCTGCTCCTCTAACCAATCAATACAATATCGTGGATCAACTCCACAAAACACCGGCACATATCTCCATATTGGAACTGTTGCGTCTATCTCCTTCTCATAGGACCATACTCGATAAAGCTTTAGCAAAAGCCTCAGTTCCCATGAATCTAGCAGAAGAAAAATTCCAAACCATGGTAGGTCACATCACCTCACCACCTTCCTTATCATTCACTGAGAAGGATGATATGTCTATCACACAACCCCATAACGCCTGCCTCCATATCGAAGCCTTCGTCCACAAACATAAAATCAAGAGAGTCCTAATAGATGGAGGGGCTGGTCTGAATATTTGCATGTTAAAGCTAATCCTTACATTGGGGTTTTCAGAGAAGGCTATAGATCTGAAAAAGAGAATCACTATGAAAGCCTTGATGAGGAAGAAAGAACGACCAAGGGAACTGTGATTCTACTAATCAGAGTGGGCCCCCTGGTAAAAGATGTAGCTTGTGAAGTCCTAGATAGGGATCTGGCATACAACATTCTTCTCGAGAGATTGTGGATACACGCTTTAAAAGTTGTACCTTCCACCTACCACCAATGCATTAAGTTCCTGCATGAAGGGCAAGAGATCACCATCCAAGGTGACCCCAACCCCTTTTAATACTGCAACTCTATTCAGCCAAAGTCGGAGGTAGTGATCCCAACCAACAGGGCTTCTGATGTCTCTTCATCTTATGTAGACCCAGCTACACTTGCTTCCTCTTCAAGAGCATCTCAATCGGGACTCCAAATCAAAGATAATGGCTTGGGTGAGTACATGGCCTCCTAATCCCTCTGTCTAGCACAATTACCTCTATCTCCTAGATCACATGGGAGATCCATACCAAGAACACCCAATGCAGAGAAGATCACCAAAGGACCGTTTATAAAATGGGGAATCTTAGAGGATGAGAGTGAGGAAAAAGATATCCTGCAATGGTTATACAAGGATGAAGCTAACCCCTCAACAGTACAGGACCACCCCGTCATACCAACAGCACAATATGGGCAAGGTTTTCAAATACTAAAGAGTATGGGGTATGAAGGACGGGCTCCACTGGATTCAAACAGGGATGGCATCACTAAACCCATCCAACCTCATACCTTGGTAGCTCAAGACACTACAGGGCTAGGGTACATGGGAGCATCAATAGACACCAAGACCACCATCAGCAAAGACCAACAAACAGAAGCAGCTACTAGCAGTCTGATTGCGCACATTTAGAGAATGCAAATGTGGAGCGATATCGATTCTAATGAATATCAGTGGGATAGCCTCTTGGAGTTATCCTGTGATGAAAAAGATATCGATGTGGTCCATGAGTATGACCTGACCTCCGCAACTGAGGGACAAAGCCCAAGGGCTAGGACGCTAGAGTCCATACCACATGATAACCATAGTGAAAATCACAAGGAATGAGTCCACCCTTGACGGACCCACTAATAGAGAGTACCATCGCCGACTTTCTCCGCTCCTTCAATAACTCCATCAATGCCATTGAACCAGACCAACCTAATGGTCTCTTACCATTAGTGCACCCTGAACTTATCAACTGGGACCTTGAAGGTACCACCCCTGAACTAGACACCTTCGAAAACGATAACGCGATCATCGATTACCTTGAGCTTAGAAATCACATACCTGTAGGAGACCACAGTGCTGGCTATGCTATAGAACTCAATGAGAAGGCCTATTTTGGAGAGAGCGCCAAGCCTTTCAGTCATAAAAACATCAAAATAAAAGAATGATCTAACGGTGAAAACCGCTCCGCGGTAGTGTTAGATCCTCAAAATAGTAAAAGAAAGATGCATCCAACGGTGAAAACTTCTCTGAGGCACCGAAAGATGGAAGGCTTGACCCTCTCCCCAATCTTACACATCATGAGAGATCGTCGATCTTGATAGAACCGACAGAAGCAATCAATATCCACATAGATGATAACCCCAGAATGGTCAACATGGCAAAGGCTCTAACAGAACATGAAAAACTAGCATTTAAAGATTTTTTCAAAAGAAAACAGATCAACTTTGCATGGACATACGCTGACATGCTAGGGATTGATCCAAATCTCATCATGCATCACTTATCTTTAGCTCCAGGAGCTAAGCTGGTTAAACAAAAGCTCAGAAAGATGCATCTGCAGGTGGCTCTCATGGTGAAGGAAGAACTAAAGAAACTACTAGATGTTAGGTTTATCAAGCCCATAGACTATCCTGAATGGGTTTCAAATATCGTACCAGTGGCTAAACCAGATGGTAGGGTTAGGATATGTAGTGACTTCAGGGACCTAAACAAACCTTGTCCAAATGATGACTTCCCCTTGCCCAACATCGACATGATTGTAGATCTCACGGTAGCTCATACCATGTTGTCACTCATGGATGGTTTCTCAGGATATAACCAGATAAAGACTGCACCAGAAGACCAGCATAAAACTGCATTTACATGTCCTTGGGGCACCTACTATTGGTGCGTCATGCCAATCGGTCTGAAAAATGCTGGGGCCACATACCAAAGAGCCATGACAATGATCTTCCATGATATGATGCACACTATAATGGAAGACTATGTTGATGACATTCTAGCAAAGTCTCTCACAAGAGAAAAGCATCTAGCAGTACTAGACAAGATCTTTAATAGACTGGAATAGTTCAATGTGCGACTTAATCCAACAAAGTGTGTGTTCGGGGTTACATCAGGAAAACTACTGGGCTACATAGTATCTGCAAATCGTATCGAAGTTGATCCCGCTAATGTGAAGGCCATAATGGAGATGCCACCTCCTAAAAATTTGACTCAATTGAGATCCCTACAGGGCAAACTACAGTCTATCAGATGGTTCATTTCCCAACTGGCAGATAAGTGCCACCCCTTCTCTCATCTGCTACACAAAAATGTATCCTTCAAATGGAACGAGTCATGCGAGCAGGGTTTTCAATAGCTAAAGGAAAACCTAATGAAGCCACCAGTATTAATGCCACCAATTCAGGGCAGGCCTCTATTACTATATATCTCAGCTACACCAACAACTCTGGGAGCTCACCTAGCTCAACAGAACTATGATGGAAAAGAACAGGCTATCTTCTACATTAGTCGAACACTCGTCGGATACGAGTTGCAATACACACCAATAGAAAGAGCATGTCTAGCTGTTGTATTTGCCTCATAAAAATGGTGACACTACATGTTGTCACACTCTATTAAACTAGTGGCAAAGATTGACCCACTGAAATACTTAGTCAACAAGGTGGCCTTAACAGGTACATTATCAAAATGGGTCATGCTTCTCAGTGAGTTCGACATAGAATATGTGGATAGAAAAGTAATAAAAGGACAAGTGCTTGCGAATCAACTAGCAGAGGCACCTTTAACGGATGACAATCCCCTAAGCTCTGAATTTCTAGATAAGTCTATCTTCCACATCAACATAGCAAACTGGAAAATGTACTTTGATGGCTCCTACACTCAGCATGGATCAGGGGTAGGTATCTTGTTGATCACACCTAATGGCGACACTATTCCAAAGTCATATAGATTAATGATCCCTTGCACTAACAATGTAGCAGAATACAAGGCCCTGGTCATTGGCATCAAGCTAGCAGTTGAGTGGAACATCAAGGAACTTCAAGTCTATGGTGACTCACAACTAGTCATCAACCAAGTAAATGACGACTACCAAACGAAGGATGAGAAACTGATTCCTTATAAATGCATGGTAGATGACTTCAAGGAGTATTTTGCCAAGATATCATTTGAATAGGTACCAAGGATCGAGAATAAAGCTACAGATGCAATGGCTACAATTGCATCTCTTCTCAACATTTCAGGCAATCAAATATGATATGAGTTCTTAGTAGAGCCAGTCTCTTGTCTTGCCTATGATACCTGTTGGTCATGATGTTAGTCACAAACAAACATAGAATAAAAGTACACATTAACCTTTATTCATCTTGAAAGATACTATGAATTCAAAGAATTCAGGATCCCAAGTCTCTGGTGATTAGGTCTTAATCGTCTGAAGTCACTCAGAGGTTAATGTGAGTTGCTGTTTCCATTTTGGGGCCTTACGTGGAATTTTATCATCATCATGACATTCCTGCAGAAATTCTTTATAGAGAAGTTATATTATGCAGTTATTTGATGAGAAGATGTGGAAATACCTCAATCTTTGCATTATATTTTCAATTCTACATGCTTTGTATTCAAATATGCTAAATATTTACGATTATCTACGAGATGTCTGCATATTTATGTTATTTGCTTAAGATTATCAATTATTTGCAATTATGGAGATGAAATGCTCTGAAATTTAAAAGAAATTGAAGAAATGCTTCTATTTAATGTTGAACCTTTAGCTATTGATCCACATACATACTCGATACTGTCATGAGGAGAAGAAATCAAACTATATGTTCACCAGGATATTCCACAGCTAGATACAGTTGATGCAAACTTTAGAGGATGAGGAATGAAAACAATACATGCAACATGATGAGCACTCCAAGGGACGCAGCAAATCAAAGTACATATTCAGAATTTAGACACAGATTACTCAAGATTTACGAAGATTTGTAATCGAAATACTCTTCTCTTTCATTAAGTATGCAAAAGACATGTACATATACAATAACATTGAAAAAAGCCCTGAATACTTCAGCAAATAGATTTCAATTAAGTTTTGAATGAATCAACAAGGCATTCCATCACCTTTTATAGAATAAGGTGAGGAATCCGTTACAAAAGATCTATGATACTGATTTATCAATATAGATCTACGGTCACGATTCATCTGACTTTGTCAACCTTTACAAAATGGCACAAGTTGCCAGCTAGCAACTATCTATACTACTTATGCTTATATCCCCTTCATGATGTATCTTCATCATGCTCCTCAGCTGATTCACGTGGATCATCATCATGTGTGTCGCTTCCTGAGCTTTCACTATCCTGATGATGATGCTACTGCATATGGGGCTGCATACTACTGTGGACCTGCTCGTATGAGTGCACAACCTGATCTATTCCTCCGCCATCTTGATTTTTTTCTTTGATAATGGCGTGCCTATGGGCTTCATATTTGTCTCTGCTGTTATCAAGCCTATTTTTCCTGTCCTGCAGTGTCTCTTTGTATTTCTCCATCTGGACCTTGATTCTCATTATTTTATTTATCAGTTCCTCTGTCAAGTGGACAGGTGGACCATCTGTCTCTGATTGGAAGTTGTTGTGTATAGCCTTGATGGCGGACTCTTCATCTTGATTTTCTATTCTACCTTCCACCTTACCTTCCAATGCTTCCAATATCACCGCCTCTTCAGACATCAAATCCCGTAGCCTCATGCTGATATCCCTCAGCTTATTATTACATCTTTTGAGGACTCCAAACTCAAACTGAGTGTCTTTATACCAGATATCTATCAATAATGCGGTATTACTATTTAGCACCTGCTTACTGATAAGCAGTTGAGGATTTATCCCCTTTATTTCCCCTAAAAGGCTTAGGACTCTCTCCAGTTTGTAAGACCTCTTTCCGGTCTACATCTGTAATTTATCAACCTTGGTCTTGGAGTCGCTCAAAATGCTCCACCTCTTCAGAGATGCTTTCATTATCTCTACAGCATCATCCAATGCGGATGACATCCATTTCCTTACCACGGACACCTCATGCTTCATGAGGCCCAATTTATTTACCTCCTCCTGAGAAATGGCAGTCAATGGGACTGCACGTTCAGTTGTGGTATCATCAGGATCGGTTAACCCTTTGATATAGGCATGCAACTGAGCAATGTGCTCTTTATGTTGCTTATTTTTCTCCTTCTCTCTTTTCACCTTTTGAATTAGAGAGTCAATGATGTCTTTGCCCTCCTAACCTTCTTGGTCCTCATTGGCAAAGCCCAAATCAACTGTGCTGATTTGGAATTCATCCACAGTGATTTTACCTTTTTCTTTCTCCACCGCAGGTATGGTAATTTGTGCGGTCCTTCTCCCTATTGCTGGATCTCTTTTGATGGCCGAAGTCATTTTGGCCTTCCTCCTGGGTTTCATTAGATCGGCGGAGAACAAGGTGGAGACGTCGAACTCTTGAATTTCAAGCTCCTCTTCAACATTTACTTCTTTTACTAACCATGGAGGTACCTGATCATGTCTTTTAGCATCATGATGATGTTCACCCATATCTCCCCTTTCTATCAATAGATGTTGTGGAGATGGTGACTTTTCCTTTTCTTCTTCTTGATGCTCACTTTGTTGTTGATCTTGCGGCACCTCCTCCTATTGAGGAATTTCCTTCTCTAGGGAAGCAACTTCCTGGTGCAGGGAACCCTGTGGCGCATCTATTTGCTGATCGTGATGATCATGACCTTCTTCTGTCATTACTTCATCTGTTCCCAATTCTTCCCCTTGCTGCTTATCCACTTCACCAGATACTGGAGATCCTGCCTGAGGTGCTAGCGGTTGTTCTGCAGCTATTATTTCTTCTAAGCCTGCACTATCAACTTCTTGTATTTTAGTAGCTGGATCCTCTAGTGCTTCTTTCTCTTCATCAGCTCTTGCTTCCTGAACCTCTATTATAGTAGGTTCTTCTGATGTGTCAGGTGGACTTTGTTGGCCTAACTCAAGAGCATGGCCCTCTGACTCGGCCATTTCTATCTCTTCTGTTGGGTGGCCTTTGTTAGGTGATCCTGCTGGCTGTTCAGGACTTGCATCCTGTTTCTCTGTCAGATCCACCACTACAGGACTGGTCACCTCTTTGATCAATGCTTCTAGCCCTATCTCTTGAGCCACCTACTCTGGGCTCTTTTCTTGCTCTTCTTTTGCTTGTTTCATCTCCTCAAGCACAGTTTGAACTAGTGGAGGCTTATGAGGAGTCATAGTTATATTAGCAGCAAGTGTTTCCATCTTTTGTGTAGCCACATCCTGCACTACCTCATCGTTAGACAAATTTATTGTCTCATTAAGTGAGACATGTCCTTCTGCTTGTGTCTGGGAGGTTTCTTTCAGTTGTTCTTCTGCAAGTTCAGTTTTGAACTTGACGATGGTAGGAAGTGGAACATTATGCTGAAGTTCCTTTGGTACTTCACTACCTTCCCCTTGTAATAGTGTAGGGGGTTCACTTATTCCACCTCTCATGGAGGTTCTTTATTTCTTAGGTGTGGTAGAAACCAGCACCAGTGGAGCTCTCCTCTTTCTCTTTATTACTAGTGGAGCTTCTTCCTCTTCAGGCTCCTCCTCCATGAGGATATCCTCTGTATCACGCTTTCCTGAGGATTGACCTACTTCTAGGGTCTTAGTGATTCTAGCTTGTGATGTCTTACTCTTCTTGGGTTTTTCTTTCTTTGGAGGGGATTCTGACTCTGATCTTGATCCTGCCGCCTCCTCAGCTATAAACACTGCCCTGTCAATTATAACCCCTTTGGGTTGTTTATCCACTTTCTTGCCCCTTGGGGGTCTTTTGCTCTATTGTTGTGGTGGAGGTAACTTGTCTCCCTTAGTCTTCCTCTTCTCAAGCAGGAAGTCATCATATACCTCCCCAGGAATATCCTGTCTCTTTTTGTTGTCCACCGTAATGGCAACACCTTTCTTTTTCAATGCCTCCACCTGATCATCAACCCAAGCTTGAGTCAGTTGCATGGTCCTAGCAATTAATGGGTCCAAAGATATGTCCTCCTGCATGGTGAGGTCAGGTGCAGAGATGGTATCATTGTATATCTTCTTTTGTTCATACTCATTTGCCATTATCCTGCCATCATCCTTCTTCAATTGTTGGGGTAGGGAGATACAATCAAAAGTTCTTATTTGGTTCAGAGTCAACCTCTGATACCATCTTCTCCTGGCTTTTGCCTCATCTTCGCAGTCAGCCCAAAAATCTTGTAGTTGCCTCTGATGAATAGGATTTCCTAGTATCTTCTGTATCCTGCCGTAAGGATCATATGGTCTTGTTATCGGAAAAGGCTGTAGGTTCATTTTATTCAGGGTGACCATCACCTTCTTTATATTATCAGAGTCAGGGCACATATAGTTGCCAATGCTAACTGGGAACAAAATTGGTGGTAGCTTCTTGGCGTCCTTGTACATCTTTATCATCACGGAGCCCTGCCTGATAAATTCTATTAATACCACTGCATCGGTAGAATACCTCGGCAGCATGAGGGGATGTTCCTCAAAACCTTCAACCCTTATATAAGAAAAGCTTGCAAACTAGATATACCAGGGTCCATGCCTGTAAACTACTTCTTGAGCCTCCATGCTCAATCTTTTTGTTCTGTCTTCTTCCATGGTCCTTACCAGATACATAGAGAATGCATCATTGACCAGTTTGTAGTCCCTGAAGTAGTTGGTTCTCTATAGCTGGGGATGGTGATCCCAGATGTATGCAGCATTTGTGCCTGTGAGCTTTCCATCTGTAACCAAGGCATCAAAAGTGCCTTTGTAAGCACAAGAATAAACAATATAGGATGTCATGAAAAATGCACAATTTGAACCTCCCAGGTTCATCAGCTGCTCATGCAGAGCATCACTTATTACTTGGCCCCACAGTGGCTTGATGTTTGAATACATACACATCATTATAACTCCATACATCCAATCCCTGAAACTACCAGTATCAGGTTGGCCTGTTACTCGACTCAGGAGCGCAATCATATACTGGTACTCCTCACTAAAATCATACTTAAACATATGCACTGGGAGTTTGGCCGCTGCAGGATATGTGCTGTTCTCTGCTCACCATTGATACATGTTCTTTCTGGCTGATTTCTTTTTGGCCTCATACTCCCTTTCTGCCTTCCTTAGGTCCACACTCTTTAGTTTATTGCCCAACGACAGTCCAAATGTCTGGGAGAGACCCTTGATGGAGAGGTCTGCATATATCCTCCCATGTTTTACCACCTGCCTCGTCTGAGGATTATAATTTCGGGCACATTCTATAACTAGCTCTGGAGATTCCATGGAATACGGGAAACCAGCAGCGTTCCACATTCCTGACACAAATACCGCATCCAGCACAGGACTCTTGTCCTGCCCATCATTCAGTTTGGCTGACCAGGCTTCCAGATTGGTGCTCCCCTGATGGGTATCTGTAATTGCTCCATATTTGAATAGGACTCCCCTCTGAGAAGAGAACATAGGCCTACTGAATTCTTCTTGACACTTAACATACCATTTGTCAGCCATGAGTACCTACAATTAACAACAATCCTAACTCACAACAGGTATATACATGCGTACATATTGCAATTAAAATTACTATGCCTACTGTATTCCTTCACCATTACATGCATAAACCAAAACTTCCATCATCATACCTGAACAATAATGACATGATGAGGGTTTCATTTACTTACCTGGTTATGCAAATTTCTCTTTTATACTAGTGGATTGCCAACAACACTCCTAATTCAACTGATGATCACCTCTTTCCTTCTGTCTGTGAGCTCAAATTGCGCAACGGTAGCTGGTATGCGGATATGGAAGCTGGTGCTCTGTAAAACAATTTTATCGCAAGGTAAATGTGAAAATGGCAGCTGAATTACCTTTTAACCTCACAGTTAGAGTACACTTAGGGCAACTCTGACAAGTTAAATTACATTCCTTGATTATTCTTGTGAAAATGTAGGATCTCGATAGGTGTTTCATTGGGTTCCGGGGCTGGTGGGAACTACCTACCATGTCTGCACGCATTAAATGGTAATGGCGGCAACGGGAGCAAGGGGATATCCATATGATAGGATATCATGAGGGTAGGATGATATTCACAAATATCGGGTTGAGTTTGAATATCATCCTCCTCCCTCATATTGAAATTGTTATCGCGACAAGATTCGGGTGACAAAAGCACCTTTGTTTATGTTTAGTACATCAGGAGGATATTTCGGTGTATCGGGTGATGTTTCAAAATATGATGATGACGAGACAAACTTACATGTCTCTCTTTTTGGAATATCGGGATGACGTCATCATGATATTCATTCTTTGTATCAGAAAGGCATCATGACATCATCGTCATGTTAGGCGAACATGATCATGTTTGGAAAATATCCTGTCGAAATGTGAATGTGATGATGATGTCATCAGGATGTTTGCTTCTTTGTTTATCTGGTTTGGATGACATCATCAGGATATTTGCTAAGGGTGACATTTTGCATCAGGAGGATATTAAGAAATGTCAGGTTACATTCAAAAACATGATGCTCACGATACAAAAGACCGCTTGACGGGGAAGGCTTACTACCACTTAAAGTTGACGTCCGGATATTTGAGCCGCAAGATATTGTCAGGGGATATTTCAAAATATGATGATGATTTTCAAAAAGATGACAAGTTATAAAAATATGATCCCTCCTCTTACGAATATCAGGTTTGATTGAACCTTGACTGTTCATAACTCTCACATCCTGAAGAATATCAGGATGATGTAAAAGACAAACCTGCATGAATTTTAATATTCTTTCAAACTATGGGGTCACAGAAATGAAATACGAATTTTGACAAACTGACCTCATAATGGTGACTTACCTCATCTTGACTCCACATGATGATGCACCTGACTTACTTTTTCCAAACCGCCAGAGAGCAGACAAGCCAAGCGAAAAAGTTGGGTCCCTATTTTGCCAAATCAAAATGGGGCGTGTTGTGTAACCACACAACAACTTGCCACCAAAGAAAACAAACAAATCCCAATGATTCAAGTGATGTGATCACATTCATCTATAGCATTCTAATTCCATCTAAATATAAGTATCTTGATACTCTAAATGATAAAATTTCATCATGGTAACAATGCTAACCAAAGATCAGGTGTGTGCATATGATTAATTATCCTCATCTTGAAAGTAAGTTAAAAACATAAGTAACTGGTGTTAAACTACATAGTTGGAGATCATCCCTCATAGCCAACCTGGATAGAGCCTTGCTGCCAGCAGGCGTCTATAGCCCCGGCAAGGTTATCTATACAATCTCCCTAAGTAGAGCCCCACTGCCAGCAGGCGTCTATAGCCCCGGTAGAGTTACTTAGATGGCCTAATTTTATTTATTTTCTAATTTTTTCTCTAAAATTCATATTTGATATCATCATGTCAGCTCATTTGTACAAGGTATGGTCACTTGCAGCTTTAGGTTGGAGATTGTACTAGTAGCAAGGGAGTCCCTTTAGATTTTTCACTTAACACCTATACTAGTGTGTTCAACAAACCCAAGGCTGTTAGATGCTTCATCGTGATTGATTCATTTTGACCAAGAAAAGGCACCCTAATGAGAAGATATCACAAACCTGATCATGAATACTTCTTAGAATGAATCATAACCTATGTCTAAATGTGATCTCATCACTTGAACCTTAACAATTTAGTTATTTTCTAGGGTGATGAAGTGCATCATCCTGATTTATTAGAACAAGGTCCCAACCAACAAAACAAAACAAGCAAACAGACAAACTATACAAACAACTATACAAATATACAATATGATACACATGACTGTTATGAAGTCATTCAGGCCTAGAAATAATGTTTGAGGAATTGTTCATTGACTGGCAATGGGACATCCTCACCTGTCAGGTTCTTAAGCCTATAAGTACTGTCTCCTAGTATCTCAGAAATTTGAAAGGGACCTATCCACAATCTATCAAACTTACCATGGTCTCCTTTCTTTTCATGGGCTTTATCCCACATCAGGACCAAATCAGATATCCTAAAAGCTTTAACTCTAGCTCTCTTGTCAAACCAGCGTTTGACAACAGACTGATGTTTTGCAAATTGGTCAATAGCTTGACTCCTTTTTTCTTCCAGGTGCATCAACTGAAGCAACCTGACTTCTTGTTTATTGTCTATGCCTAGGTATTCTTGGGCGAACTGCAAAGTAGGAATTTTCAAGTTTACAGGGAGGATAGGATCTACCCCATATACTAGCTGGAAGGGCGAGTTTCCTAATGTAGTTTTTATTCTAGTTCTGTCAACCCATAAGGCATATTTTAGAAATGAGTTCCATTCTCTAGGATTTTTCTCTACTAATTTCCTTATGATACTCAGCAAATTTTTATTGGTGGATTCTGCTAATCCATTCCCCTGGGGATAATAGTTGGATGAAAACTTAAGTATAATCCCATGATCAAAAGCCCAACTTGATAACTTGGTTGAAGTGAATGCGGACCCATTATCACTTACCAATGCATAAGGAGTTCCATACCTGGTGGCAATGTTGCTCTCCAGAAATTTAATGACATCATCTGCAGTACAAGTTTTGCTGCTAATAGCCTCAGTCCATCTAGTACAATAGTCAGTAATTGTTAAGACATACCTATGACCTGAGGAAGATGGAGGATTGATTGGTCCTATGAAGTCCATGCCCCACTGTGCAAATGGGCGTTCTTCCATTACTAGCTGCAATGGTTGTGCAGCATATTTCTCTCTGTTGGCAGCAACCTAGCAAACATGACAATATTTAACATGATCAGCTATGTCTTTAAAAATCGTAGGCCAGTAATATCCTGCTCTGAGGATTGCATGTGTTGTGGCCAATGCTGATCCATGTGCCGTTCCAAACTTGTCATGTAGTTCTGTTAGGACTCTATTTGCTTTTGGTTTTTCTAAGCATCTAAGGTATATTCCTTCATAATTCTTCATAAATAGGGTTCCTCCCTTCATCATATACTTTTGGGATCTTATCTTCAAGGCTCTTCTCTGTGAAGCCTGCATTCGTGATGGACATCTCCCAGTAATCAGGATGTGCCTGATATCTGAATACCATTCTTTATTGTCCTTCTCATTGATCACATATTGCTGACTAGTGATGTTTGGATCAATTTCAGATATCATCTAGCTTAGAGCTTGTCCTCTTACTAGCTTCATTGGTGTAATTTCCATATCATACTCTTGTAATACAGTAATCCATTTGGCTCTTTTCTCACCAGGCTCACTTTGCATCAGCAGCATCTTCACTGCTGCATCTGGTACTACATCAATCACTTTGCTTCTTAGTATGTAATGTCTAAATTTTTTTACTGCTCTGACTAATGCAAGTGCTTGTCTCTCAACATCTACATATCTCAATTCAGCGTCTCTGAAAGGACAGCTCATAAAAGCAATTGGTTTCTCTTCTTTCTCCTTATTTCTTTGAGTTAACACTGCTGCAGAAGTATGTTCTGAAGCAAATGAATAATGTAAAAGTCCTTTGTGTAGTGTGGACTGATGAGGACAGGAGCATCTGAAATGGCTTTCTTTATATCTTCAAATGCAGCTTTGGCTTCTAGTGTCCACTCAATCTGTGCATCTTTTTTCAACATGGCATTTAGTGGTCTGATAATCACAGCAAAGCCGGTAATGAACTTCCTCACAAAATTTATCTTGCCAAAGTAAGACTTGAGTTCCTTTTTGCTTCCTAGAAGTTGTAACTTCATGATAGACTCCACCCTGTCAGGATCAATGATAATTCCATCTTCTGTGATCAGGTGGCCTAGTAATTTTCCTGTTATTACCCCAAATATGCATTTCTTAGGATTCAAAGATATTCCGTATTCTTCACACTTCTTCAGTACACTTCTGAGATCAACAACATGATTCCCCCTTTCCTTGGAGAATACTGTCAGGTCATCCATGTATATGACTATACATTTTCCTATTAAGCCTCTAAAGGCTATATCCATGGCTCGCTGGAATGTAGTGCTAGCATTTATGAGTCCGAATGGCATACGTCTATATGTAAATATCCCCCACTTTGTGGTGAAGGTGGTTTTGAATCTGTCAATTTTGTCAACCATTACTTGGTTGTATCCTGAAAAGCCATCCAAGAAGGACATCATTTTAGCTCCATTTACAATCTACAGAACTTCATCCAATGAGGGTAAAGGATAGTTATCTTTCTCTGATGCTCTATTTAGGTTTCTGAAATCTACACATAACCTGATGTCTCCATTCTTCTTTCTAATTGGCACAAGATTTGCCACCCAAGTGGAATGCCTCACAAGAAATATTATCCTGGCGTTTAACAATTTTTTGACTTCTTCAAGAATTATTGGTTCAAGCAAGGCATTGACTGGCCTTTGCTTCTGTCTGAAAGGTTTAGCATCTGGCTTGAGAGGTATAGTATGAGTTATGACCGAGGTGTCATATGTGTTCAGCTCATCATAAGTCCATGCAATTACATGTATGTAGTCCTTGAGGGCCTAAGTTATTCGTTCTAACTCTTCTGGTGTGCAAACCTTACCCAACAGGACATTTTTCTTGTCATCAGCTTATCCAATATTCACTTGTGAATACTGACCTCCATCTACCTTGGGCAGATCCTTCTATTTGAGCATATTATCCAAATCAAAAGCTCTCTCTAATTTAATCATACCTTTGGGGATCCTGTTGCTAGGCAACTCTAATATCTCATCCTCTTCCCAGACATGATCTTCCATGCCATTCTCGTCTATAATCTGAGCTTCAAATATGTCTCTATTTGAAATGAAGTCCAGGATGTGCTGATCATCATCAAACACCTGGAGGTTGGTCACATTATCACGTACTGAAGGTACTGACACCAGTTCTACTGAAAATCTTTTCAGACCACATATAGACAGTGGCTCCAATGTACTGGCAGCTTGGGCGAGTGTGTTGGCAAGAGACACTATATGGATTCATGGTTGTTGTCATTGATGGCAACAAAGGTCATCCCACATATCCACAAGTCATGGTGTGTCTCTACCGGAAGTCAGAATAAAGATTGTTGTGGTCCGGTGAACAAGAACAGAGCATGTGGCAAGGTCCGACAGATTGGTTCGGATCTCTCAGAGGAAGTGTCTTGGTGCAGTGCGGATTTGGGGAAGCCAAGAGGACTACCTTGAGTGGTATATTCCAAGGATTTAGCCTCCGGTGATGGACAAGGAAAAAGATATGAATAGTTGAGTACCGGATTCCTGAGAGACAGTGAAAATAGAGGAAGAACTGACTGACAGAGTATCAGACTACTTTCCGGATGTGTTACTGTTGATGATAAAGGTTGTGAAGGCATGAATCATGTTTGGCCGACATGATTAATGATATCTACAAGTATATGCTTGATCCGCATTGCTTGGTGAACAAGGATTCAGCCGACAGAACAGAGTTTGTAAGAAACTAGACTGTTCCGGATGCCGACTAGAAAGGTGATGAAATTACTTGTGCGGATATATATAGAGGATGGATTTAGTTGTGAAGTGTGTGACTGTGTAAAGATATATGTGAATAAGTGCAGAATAGAGCAGAAGTACCAAGACAGATCCGGTATGTGAAAGGATAGCAGAATAAAGAACAGAGAAAAGATGAAGTGCAGCAGATCAGTGTACTGAGCCTAACCGGAACTGAACTCCAGCATATGCAGATGCTTCCAATCAGTTCAAGACTGTGATTCTTATCACTTTGTAGACAGTGTGTCTTCTTGTAGGCAGTGGGCCTCTTGTGAGCAGTGTGCTCAGGCAGTGAGCCCTAATTGGCAAGTGCCATTTTGTAATTTCCTATTCTTCTAACAGAGAATAATTTTTGGGTTAATCACCCCGTGGTTTTCTCCCTTAACAGGGTTTCCACGTCAAAAATACTGTGTCATGTGTTTCTTATTTCATGGTAATGTTTTTGTGTTTGATTCAATGCTGCATCAATTAATAAGAAAGTTCAATAAGGGAAATAATTAGGATAACTGATTCACCCCCCCCCCCTCTCAGTTATCAACAATTGGTATCAGAGCTAAGTTCCTCCTAATAGAGCCTAATAGCTTGAGGAAGATCTGGGAGTTCAAATGGATGCATATGGTTTAAGGGAGCAACTCAAGACTGCCCTTGAGGATCTTGAACAGTCAAATTCTGAAGTCAATGAATTAAAGGAAAGACTCAAACAGGCTGATGAATTCATGAGAGAATTAAAAGACAAATTAAGTCTCTCTGTGAAAAAGAGAAAGGAGCTGCTCCAACAGTTGGCAAGACAAAGTGAAGAAAGCAATACAAATGAAGAATTGACTGAGCAAACCAAGTTATGTGAAAAGTTATCAAAAGAAGTCATTATGTTAAGACATGAAATGGAATCAGGAACTATAAAGTTTACTCAAGAGATTGAAGAAAAAAGAAAGGCTGAAGACAATCTAAAACAATCTCTTAAAGAAAAATCAGAAGAATGCCACCAGATGGACAGGATTATCAGACATCTTGAATCTGATCTTGAAGATGCCAAAGATAATGAAGAAAAACTTGAGGATCAAATTGCCTCTCTCAAAAGAGACCTTCAAACAGCAAATGAATATAAAGAGAAATTCAAGATAAGTTCTGCTCAACTTGAAGTTCTTCTTGGAAGTCAAAAAGGGACAGATGACAAGTATGGTTTGGGATATGAGAAAGGAGAAAGCTCCGGATCCGGTCAAAAGAATTTTGCATCAGAAAATCCAAGAAACAGGCCTAGAAGACCTCTGGTAAGACAGCCCAATGCTCAAAGATATTCATCTTTCAATGGATACTGCCATAGCTGCAACCACTTTGGTCACAAAGCTAATCAGTGTAGAAAGAGAATGAATCAGATTAATTCATCCTTCTCCGAACAGTGCTTCAACTGCAAAAAGTATGGACACAAATCCCATGAATGCAGAAATATGCAAGTAAACAAATCATTCAAAGGTAGATGCTTTACATGCAATAGAGTAGGTCATATGGCTAATCAATGCAGATCAAGAGGATATCAGTCAATTATGCAAAGAAATGTTATTTGCCAAATCTGTAATAGGTCCGGTCATAATGCTAAAGTCTGCAGAAGCAAGAATCAGGACAAAAGAGGTCCGGTGTATAATCAGAATCAAGACAAGGGTAAACAAAAGATGAATGCGGATGAAGTTAGGAATCAGATGAGCAAGATTTGGGTGAAGAAAAGTTCAGAGAATGTAGAGGTTGGATCCGCACTAGACTCTGGTGCTGATATTTCTTCCAGAAATTAAAAAGTTAGCTCTGGCTCAGGGGGAGACTCAAAGAAAATCCTGTTCCCCCAGCCAATCAAGTGGTGCCTGATGTGGCACAAGATGTGGAGTAAAAGGTTTAAAGATACAAGTCTTGAGACGATCGAGATAAGATTTCAGAGGTCCGCATGGAGTTATGAAGAAGCTGTGATCGATCAAGTAAGACCTGTTCCGGGAGATGCTCCGGTATGACAGAGGATTACAAAAAGGTCCGGAGAGATCTGGAAGTGCACTATCTTATTCTGCGGATTGGACAGAGTGTTTGGGATGTTCTTGTAATGTGTCACCTCAATTTATTCATGATTGAAAGATCCGGATGATGCTCACAGATTAGGACTGATCCGGGATACTCCAAGCTATCCGGACAAGGCAAACTGGAATAATATAGGTGAAGCATTTATTGCAAACAGATATTAGGGTTTGCGGAGCAATATAAGGGATTTCTCAAAAATCATTTGCTCATTCTGCACTCAAGAAGAAGCGAAAAGTGGAGCTCTGCAACAAGATTCATCAAGCACACCAAAGATCTCCTGCCGAAGTCATTGCATAAAGAAATCAATCCAACCACTCCGTGCAAACCGAAGGCGCATAAGGTATTCTCCGTTTTTCATTATCTCACTGCAAATCTTTGAAGAATGGCTACTCCAAATATAGTTAAGATCTCTGATAGACCTCGCCCCACATTCAAGAAACATCCTTACAAATCATTGGAGGTAGATCCACTAGGAGCCTTCTCTAGTGTTCCTCATGGTGTATTGCATATGGAAGATATTAGGGTTTACATCCATGCGAATCTTGAAGACTTTGGAGAATCAAAACTGATGGATATCTATCACAAACAATTGATAGATGACTCCTTTGAGATCAAACCTCAGTACAAAGCCATCCAGGACAAACACTTTGCACAGTGCATTCATTTCCCCTGTTTTGAAGAAGATGAATGGGTCCGGTATGTACTAAGTAGAGTACATGACAACTTCCTATGGTTGAACCAGCCCTTCAAGATCACCAAAGATGCAATTAGGGCTATAATCGGTCTGCACTCATCCGGTGGATTACCTGTTCTCAAGTCTGTCAAAAATCAGACAGTTAGTGATGCAACCGGATCCAAGTTTGACAAGAGAGCTATGACAGTTGATGACATCACTGAACCGGATGTCAAATTTGCAGCTATGATAATTGGTTACAAAATCTATCACTCCAGTAGGGAAAATTCAATACCGGGAACTGCAATCTACACAGCTTATCAAATGTTAAAGGAGAATGCAGACTATGACTTGTGTGAGCTTCTTGTGAACCAACTCTTTGAAAATCTGCAGAAGATCAAGAAGGACAAGAAAAACTCCTTCAAGTATGGCAATCTGATCCTTTGTCTCTTCTTTTACTACATGAATGAGCTTCCCGGATCCAGTGGGTGGATATGGCAAAATGACAGACCGGTTGCCATCCAAATCAGAGACTATTTGCATGGACTTGGGGATGCTAAAGCAAGAAATACAGCTCTATGGGGATACTTCAAGAACTTCCAAAGCATGATGCATGCAAGAGAAAGAATACCCCAATCCCTTGTTGAAAAGTACAAAGACACAGTATGCTTCATGGTAGAAACAGATCAGTGTCTAATGGAGGCAGTGGAGCCAAGGACTGTCTGGATCATGCCCATGGGGTATGAAGTGGATGAACAGATAGTAGAGCTGCATGTTCAACACATGCTAAGCCAGCCCAAAGATCCTAAGGCAGAAAGGTTTGGAACCTTTGAGGAACTGAGTGTAAAGATACATGTAGAACTCAGGGAACCGGAGATAAAGAGGAAGGTAAGAAAAGAAGTTGAGCATATTGCTCAAGGCCTAGGCATCTCAAAAGAGGCACTTGATGCCAGCCGGGAAAAGAGGAGGAAGGCTGAGGAAGAAGAGAAAAGTAAAGAAAGTGTTCTGGTTGAAACTCCCACCCGGACCAGATCATCAAAAAGATCTGCACCTCCCACAACCAAAAGTTCAAAACTGGAAGTCCAGGCATCCGGTAAAAGATCCAAGACAAAAGCCACAAGGGCTTATGAAAGCCAAAAGGATGAAGAGGAAACAGAGTCAGATGAGGGAGTAAAAGAAATAAAGAAGCAGAAGAAGAAAGGATCTGGTAAACCCTCCACAGGCCAAGACAAGGATGAAATGGCAGAGGTATCTGTTGAAAAGCCCACTCTGTCTCTAGAGAGTGTAATCAAGTCGGTTACGGTAGATGGAAACCTTCAACCAATGACTGAATTTTATGATGACTACAATGAGGCTGACCAAAAGATTCTGCAGGAAGCCATAGTCAAATATCTGAACATATACAATAAGGCTTTCATTGAGATCATATCTCTTATTCCTAAAAGCCTAGAAAAGGAATTAGAAATAAGAAAGAATAATGCTCATGCAAAAGATCTTGAGATCCGGGAGCAGATAGCTATTCAGCTATATCCTCAAATTGATCCCAAGATAATGAACGTTATCTTCAAAGACTGCAAAGATGAGTTCAGAAGTAAAGCCAGGATGAATCAACTCATGCTTGGTGAGACTGACAAAGTGGCCCAAGAGACAGAAGAGATCCTCCAGAAGGCCTTCAAAAGGTTCAATCTTCCTGTTGTAGAGGACTTAGGTGCAGAAACAACTACGGATTTGGAATCATCTGTTCCGGAAGAAGTGGGCCCTGAACAGACAAACATCTCTCCTCCGGTTTCCCCTACAGTCTCCGGATCCAAAGAAGAAGAGAAATTACAGGAGAAGGAAGCAGGGGTGAAAGATAAAGAGGTTGACAGTTCCAAGACTGCAGAAGAAAAGAAACATCTGTCTCCAGCAAGAGACACTGCACAAACTGTTCAACAATTTTTGAGCAAAGCCACTATAGAAATTGATGAACCGGACCTGCTAAAAGGACCATTAGATTTTGACTCTTTGTCACCGGTGCAAACAATGAAAATAGCCTCATTTGTAAATGAGAAAGTCAAAGAGAAGCTGCTGAAATCTCACATGGAAGACTGTGAGCTTATGGAGGTAGCATCTGGAGTGCTAGAAAAGATCATGCCATCCTTTCAAAAGGATCCCACAGCCTCCTCTTCCGGTAATCTCAAAACCTTAGTCAGCAGTGTTAGTACACATTTTGAATCTCTAGAAAAATCTGCTGAAGAAAAGGTCCGAAAGGAATTTTTGGATAAAAGATTTTCAGAAGTATTAGAATTAATCTCTAAAGATAGGAAGATTGTGAGTATTGGAATAAAGAGCTTAGAGAATGCTCTTAAGGATGGCGGTGACATTTACAAATTTTGTATATCCTGGTCAAAGGCAACAGCAGCAATTGATAAGAAAATAAAAGAGGAACAGGACAAGCTACAAAGCTTATCTCAAAGTTTTGATCCTCTCTCTTCCTCCATAATAAATCAAGAATGTCAGACTATTGCAGTCTTGAATGAAATAAAGAATCTTGAGAAGGAAAGGAAGAATATCACTAACCGGATGGGAGAACTTAGAAGGATTATAATCCCTAAGTTGGAAACTATGCATGAGGCCATCAGTGATGCTCAGACCACCGCCCAAACAAATGATCCGACAGATCTCAAGCGGGCAGAAGCTTTTGCATTTTTGTTGAGTGGTCACATTTCAATTTTGGATAGAATGAAGCAAAGTTGGGCTACAGAAATGATCCAATTGCAGACATCCTTTGCAGACATTCTTCAGTATATGTGAGTATGTAAATATGCGGCTATGTATAGAAATTTTTTGAAAATTTTGGTGTGCGGACCCTACCCTTTGCCATTGATGTCAAAGGGGGAGTGAGGAGCAGTGAAAAATGAGGAATCTAATTAAGGGGGAGTTCCAGAAATTGTATATAAAGACAGAGCATCAGCAAAGGGGGAGCATAGTGTAAACACTTAGTTATTTTTCACTAAGTGTTGCCATCAATGCCAAAGGGGGAGATTGTTGGCAAGAGACACTATATGGATTCATGGTTGTTGTCATTGATGGCAACAAAGGTCATCCCACATATCCGCAAGTCATGGTGTGTCTCTACCGGAAGTCAGAATAAAGATTGTTGTGGTCCGGTGAACAAGAACAGAGCATGTGGCAAGGTCCGACAGATTGGTCCGGATCTCTCAGAGGAAGTGTCTTGGTGCAGTGCGGATTTGGGGAAGCCAAGAGGACTACCTTGAGTGGTATATTCCAAGGATTTAGCCTCCGGTGATGGACAAGGAAAAAGATATGAATAGTTGAGTACCGGATTCCTAAGAGACAGTGAAAACAAAGGAAGAACTGACTGACAGAGTATCAGACTACTTTCCAGATGTGTTACTGTTGATGATAAAGGTTGTGAAGGCATGAATCATGTTTGGCTGACATGATTAATGATATCTACAAGTATATGCTTGATCTGCATTGCTTGGTGAGCAAGGATTCAGCCGACAGAACAGAGTTTGTAAGAAACTAGACTGTTCCGGATGCCGACTAGAAAGGTGATGAAATTACTTTTGCGGATATATATAGAGGATGAATTTAGTTGTGAAGTGTGTGACTGTGTAAAGATATATGTGAATAAGTGTAGAACAGAGCAGAAGTACCAAGACAGATCCGGTATGTGAAAGGATAGCAGAATAAAGAACAGAGAAAAGATGAAGTGCAGCAGATCAGTGTACTGAGCCTAACCGGATCTGAACTCCAGCATATGCAGATGCTTCCAATCAGTTCAAGACTATGATTCTTATCACTTTGTAGACAGTGTGTCTTCTTGTAGGCAGTGGGCCTCTTGTGAGCAGTGTGCTCGGGCAGTGAGCCCTAATTGGCAAGTGCCATTTTGTAATTTCCTATTCTTCTAACAGAGAATAATTTTTGGGTTAATCACCCCATGGTTTTCTCCCTTAACAGGGTTTCCACGTCAAAAATACTGTGTCATGTGTTTCTTATTTCATGGTAATGTTTTTGTGTTTGATTCAATGCTGCATCAATTAATAAGAAAGTTCAATAAGGGAAATAATTAGGATAACTGATTCACCCCCCCTCTCAGTTATCAACAGAGTGCATCTGCCCTATGATTTTGTTCTCTCGGTACATGAGTGATATTAAAGGCGTCAAAGTCCTCAATCAGGTCCCACACACGATGTCTATAATTAGACAGCTTTCTGTAGTTACATGAGTAGATTCCTCTTACCTGCTTCACGACTAGTTCTGAATCTCCGAAGACGTGTAGAATTTTTATCTCCTTCTTATGAGCAAACAGTATTCCATGAATCAGAGCTTCATACTCTGCTACATTATTAGTGCAGGGGAACTATAATCTATAAGCTGCCAGATAGGATTTTCCAGTCAGATCAATCAAGTCAATTCCTACCCCAGCACCTTGCTTGGATTTAGACCCATCAAACCTCAGGATCTAAGGTTTATCTTCAGCAGGACATTTAGTTGAGCTTTATTTTCTCCTTGCAGCCCTGGCTGCTGCTCTGCCTGATATCCATTTTAACTTAGGAACATCATCATCCTCAAGTTTCTTCTTTCCTTTTTCTTGTGAGCCTGATGGCTTTCCAATTTTCTCTTTCACTTCAACAAGAGGATGATCTTCTGGGCTTATAGCTGCATGCTTCTTCAAAATGTGTAAATACAGTGAACAAGTTGTTTCTGAGTGAGGTGCCTCGTGCAACCTACACTAACCTTTGATTGAACCTCATGGGAAGATTTATGCTGTCGGGTCGTCTTCTCTATTTCCTTTACTAGAAATTCTTTGAACTTAGTTAGATCACTGCCTTTGTCTTCATCAGACAACTCATAATCTGGTTCCATAAAACAATCACTACCAGGAGTGATCTTTTCTTTCCTCATATCATTTATCTAGTCAGACACTAGAACTTCTTCTATTTTTAGGATATGATCTTCGTCATGATCTGTCAGTTCTTCGGTTCCTGCAGAAGACAGATAAGAATTAGTGTCATCATCATCATCATTATATGTAGTATTTACCTCAGAACATGATGATGACACCTCACTACATGTCTGCTCTAGCATCATCATATCTAAGCATGTTTCACAAGTCCTTTCTGAATGTGCTTCATCATGTAATCTGCACCATCCATCAATCAAAATATCATTAGCAGGTATATTTAACAATTGACAACGTTTTACTTGATTAGACAGATGCATTTCAAAGTCTCTGAAGCGATCTATTTCATTCTCATTATCGGGATTATTATCAGTTTCTACGACTGGCATGTCCTCCTGATGATCATCATCATGATGATGATGTAGCTCAAGCATCAAGATCTCTTCTATTTTGACAGTTTGTGGCCTGATGCGATAAACTCCAGGCTCTACGTCTATGTACAGGATCTCATTTGTTCTGTTGTACTCAGTGATCATATGTTTCATTCTAGGCTCAGCGTCAATCCTGATCTGATTAGGTATACCTTTCCATGGTAACCACATGTGACTGAAATCCGTGGACATATATCCATTGAGCGTCTTGGACCAATCTCGACTAAGCAACATCCCGTAAGTATCAGGTATGTCAACTACCTGAATGTCAATGTAATATTAGATCCTAGGATTGGATGCTAGTTGCATGTGGATGTGAGTTAACTCTCCTACTACACTTACTTCCGTTTTGTCCAGCTATGTGACCTTCTTTAGGGATTTAGCAGGATGTAGTCCTAATTATTGATAGGGGCATAACATTCGTAGAGCTCCAGAATCAACCAGACAGTTGTGCAGGTTCTTGCTAAACATTCTTATGGTAAGGAGAAACAGAGGTGATTCAGTTTTATCCCTGTACAAAGTCATGTGGGAGGTTTCAGCAGCTTGGACTGTAGCCGACACTTTAGGCTTGACAATATTATCCCTAGTAGCATGATCCTTGCCACTGGACTAACTTTCATCCTCTTTAGGAGCAGGATCATCTAGTGACTTCATGAATGCCCTTTTGATGGCAGGAGTTTTTAGTAACTCAGACAGGGACAGGCTGATCTTAATTTTCTTCATTTCATCAGCTAGATAGGTGACTAACTTGTCAGAGTCATGAGGTGTATTTACAACCTTTGATCCTATGTTCTGAGGTGACAAGTACTGAGTGTTTACCTTGGGGAATCCAGGGTTATTGCTAGCTTTAGGATCAGGAGGTGTATTGAAATTATTTGGAGGTAGAGATGATGTCAATGGACCAGTAGGTCTGTTGGCATTACTCCTCAAGTTATAATTATGCTTACCAGGATATTGCTGCTGATATGCATGTACTTCCTCATGTTCTCTTGCAGGTTCATTTTCATCCTCAAAGGGGAAAACATAATTTATTTCAAAGGTTAAGGCAGACTCCTCGTATATCTGGTTGTGACTCTGATGAGGTTGGTTAATGTAGGTTTCCAGCACAAAAGTTGAGTCATATCCACAAGGAACAATCTCATTTCCTTCTGCATGAGGTGGATTTCTAGAAGTATTATACACTTCAGTCTGAAAGATGCTAGCAGCAATTCTAAACTGTGGACAATCTAATTCTGCATGTGCATTGGTATTGTGGATCCTACACCAATTAGTAAGGGCTGCCTCAGTAAGATTGACTCTAGTAGTCTGTTTGGCTTCACCAAGAGGCTGATTGTCTAGGGGTGATGGTAATGAGCCATTATTTGGCCTAGAGTTCCATACTCTGGGCTGTCTCTGAGGATTATTATTACTTCCACCATTATTGTTGAAATTATTGGTGTTATATCCTCTATCAGGATAATTTAACCTATCATTGGCATAATTTCTATTCTGACTTGACTGGGAATAAAACCCTTGATTTCTCAAATGTGTCACCTCTGTGGTGAGTTTTCTCAATTGAGCAGAAATCTCTTTGATTTCCTCCTTTTCTTCCTGATCTTTGGCTCCTACATTTTCAGTCTGAGGCTTGAAGAAAGAGGATCCATGGTTATTGTTAGACAAATCAGTACCTTGAGGTGTCTGAGCATGTGCAGGATATTGTGGCAATTGGCCATTTCCATTAGGAGGGGGCATGATGCTCAATGGAGGTACTTGCAAAGGTGCAGGTAGGATAGCTGGGGGTACCACTGTTCCATTAGGATATTGTGCAGGATATGATGCGGGATATTGTGAATGCATGCCAGGCAAGGTAGGAAATACTATATTTGGAGTAGGAGCAGGTATCAACTGCTGATTCACTTTGATAGCTTCTTGAAAAGCTCCTGTCAATGTAGTGATCTTAGGATGTGTTCTCCTAATGAACATGGAAGTTAATGGATCTAGGGCTGAATAATAGATACTCCTGGCAGAGGCATCAGATACTACATATGGGGCAACTAACTTGGACAACATTTTCTGGAACCTAGCATTGAAATTGGTGATAGGCTCATTCTCAAATCTTTTGATTGTAGCAAACATATGGTAATTCATAGATGGATCAATAGGGACTTTGAACCTGTCAAGAAAAGCTTTCTCTAAGACAGCCCATGAACCAACAGAGGCTTGGCCAAGACTAATGAACCAATTATAAGCCTCTTCCCCTAAGGAAAAAGGAAATAACCTGCACACGACATCCTGATGTTCTATTCTGGCTCTGTAGCAAGCTTCCTTAAATGTCCTGATATGATCATCAGCATCTTGATAAGGATGATATTTTGGACAAAGTTTGTCTGAATTCTTTGGTAACTTATGATATGCAGTAAAGGTCAAAGGTGACTCCGCTGCAAAGAAAGACATTGCAACCAGAGGAGGTTGAGCTAGTGTTGCAGCTGGCTGGGGTTGGACTAAAGGCATACCCTAAAGCTGAACAGGAGATATCACAGATATTTCAGAGGGTATTTGTAAACCAATAGGAGTTACAGGAGGAGGTCCTAGTGAAGTTCTTGGCGCGCTAGACTCTGGAGTATGATGAATGTCTACAGTTCTAGGTCTGAAACCTCTAATAGGTAATTCTTCAAAGATTCCACTAGGTCTAGACCTGGTATTTATCCTGTGAGCCAGGATTTCTCAATTTTGAGGCAAATTGGCTGAAACTTTGCAAATATTATCTAGATTTCACCAAATGAGGTGATATTTGCAGTCAGATGGATGATCAAACTGAATATTTACGAGATATTTGCGAAGATACTACAAATACGACAGGATATTTGGGGTATAATGACCTCTCAAGTGTCTAAGGCTTAGATTCTTCAAAGCTTGAACAAATTTACGTATCTTTGGCCAATATTAGTGAATTTAGGATGATCTACTGTAAAGCTTGCAATATTTATGTGAGATCTAGAAATTTTTACACAGAATGAGCATATACGAACCTTTTACAGTAAATATTTGCGTAATATTTGAAATTCATAGACAATCGGAGGTTACCTTTCTCTCTGCATCATCAAACCTAAAAATAATGGTGATGAGCGTGGTATTCCAAATCACGCCCTCCTTCTAGCGCCAATTTATGTTGGTCATGATGTTAGTCACAAACAAACATAGAATAAAAGTACACATTAACCTTTATTCATCTTGAAAGATACTATGAATTCAAAGAATTCAGGATCCCAAGTCTCCGGTGATTAGGTCTTAATCGTCTGAAGTCACTCATAGGTTAATGTGAGTTGCTGTTTCCATTTTGGGGCCTTACGTGGAATTTTATCATCATCATGACATTCCTACAGAAATTCTTTACAGAGAAGTTATATTATGCAGTTATTTGATGAGAAGATGTGGAAATACCTCAATCTTTGCATTATATTTTCAATTCTACATGATTTCTATTCAAATATGCTAAATATTTATGATTATCTACGAGATGTCTGCATATTTATGTTAGTTGCTTAAGATTATTAATTATTTGCAATTATGGAGATGAAATGCTCTAAAATTTAAAAGAAATTGAAGAAATACTTCTATTTAATGTTGAACCTTTAGCTATTGATCCACATACATACTCGTTACTATCATGAGGAGAAGAAATCAAACTATATGTTCACCAGGATATTCCACAGCTAGATACAGTTGATGCAAACTTTAGAGGATGAGGAATGAAAACAATACATGCAACATGATGAGCACTCCAAGAGACGCAGCAAATTAAAGCACATATCTAGAATTTAGACACAGATTACTCAAAATTTATGAAGATTTGTAATCGAAATACTCTTCTCTTTCATTAAGTATGCAAAAGACATGTACATATACAATAACTTTGAAAAAAGCCCTGAATACTTTAGCAAACAGATTTCAATTAAGTTTTGAATGAATCAACAAGGCATTCCATCACCTTTTATAGAATAAGGTGAGGAATCCATTACAAAAGATCTACGATCCTAATTTATCAATACAAATCTACGGTCATGATTTATCTGACTTCGTCAACCTTTACAAAATGGCACAAGTTGCCAGCTGGCAACTATTTATACTACTTATGCTTATATCCCCTTCATGATGTATCTTCATCATGCTCCTCAGCTGATTCACGCGGGTCATCATCATGTGCGTCACTTCCTGAGCTTTCACTATCCTGATGATGATGCTGCTGCATATGGGGCTGCATACTACTATGGACCTGCTCGTATGAGTGCACAACCTGATCTATTCCTCTGCCATCTTGAGTTTTTGCTTTGATAATGGCGTGCCTATGGGCTTCATATTTGTCTTTGCTGTTATCAAGCCTATTTTTCCTGTCCTACAGTGTCTCTTTGTATTTCTCCTTCTGGACCTTGATTCTCATTATTTTATTTATCAGTTCCTCTGTCAAGTGGACAGGTTGACCATCTATCTCTGATTGGAAGTTGCTGTGTACAGCCTTGATGGCGGACTCTTCATCCTGATTTTCTATTTTAGCTTCCACCTTACCTTCCAATGCTTCCAATATCACCGCCTCTTCAGACATCAAATCCCGTAGCCTCATGCTGATATCCCTCAGCTTATTATTACATCTTCTGAGGACTCCACACTCAAACTGAGTGTCTTTATACCAGATATCTATCAATAATGTGGTATTACTATTTAGCACCTACTTATTGATAAGCAGTTGAGGATTTATCCCCTTTATTTCCCCTAAAAGGCTCAGGACTCTCTCTAGTTTGTAAGACCTCTTTCCAGTCTGCATCTGTAATTTATCCACCTTGGTATTGGAGTCGCTCAAAATGCTCCACCTTTTCAGAGAGGCTTTCATTATCTTTACAGCATCATCCAATGCGGACGACATCCATTTCCTTACCACAAACACCTCATGCTTCATGAGGCCCAATTTATTTACCTCCTCCTGAGAAATGGCAGTCAATGGGACTGCATGTTCAGTTGTGGTATCATCAGGATCGGTTAACCCTTTGATATAGGCATGCAACTGAGCAATGTGCTCTTTATGTTGCTTATTTTTCTCCTTCTCTCTTTTCACCTTTTGAATTAGAGAGTCAATGATGTCTTTGCCATCCTAACCTTCTTGGTCCTCATTGGCAAAGCCCAAATCAACTGTGCTGATTTGGAATTCATCCACAGTGATTTTACCTTTTTCTTTCTCCACTGCAGGTATGGTAATTTGTGCGGTCCTTCTCCTTGTTGCCAGATCTCTTTTGATGGCTGAAGTCATTCTGGCCTTCCTCCTGGGTTTCATTAGATCGGTGGAGAACAAGGTGGAGACGTCGAACTCTTGAATTTCAAGTTCCTCTTCAACATTTACTTCTTTTGCTAACCATGGAGGTACCTGATCATGTCTTTCAGCATCATGATGATGTTCACCCATATCTCCTGTTTCTATCAATAGATGTTGTGGAGATGGTGACTTTTCCTTTTCTTCTTCTTGATGCTCTCTTTGTTGTTGATCTTGCGGCACCTCCTCCTATTGAGGAATTTCCTTCTCTGGGGAAGCATCTTCCTGGTGCGGGGAACCCTGTGGTGCATCTATTTGCTGATCATGATGATCATAACCTTCTTCTATCATTACTTCATCTGTTCCCAATTCTTCCCCTTGCTGCTTATCCACTTCACCAGATATTGGAGATCCTGCCTGAGGTGCTAGCGGTTGTTCTGCAGCTATTATTTCTTCCGAGCCTGCACTATCAACTTCTTGTATTTTGGCAGCTGGATCCTCTAGTGCTTCTTTCTCTTCATCAGCTCTTGCTTCCTGAACCTCTACTATAGCAGGTTCTTCTGATGTGTCTGGTGGACTTTGTTGGCCTAACTCAAGAGCATGGCCCTCTGACTTGGCCATTTCTATCTCTTCTGTTGGGTGGCCTTTGTCAGGTGATCGTACTGGCTGTTCAGGATGTCACGCCCACATTTTCCTTGTGGTCTCAACACACATCACACGTGTCATAGCCACATCTGTCATGTGGTTATGACACGAGATATGAAAAACTTTTCTCACACCGCCCTAAAAACCCCCTCGCATGCGTAAGCATGCTCAGCGGTGTTCTCTCATGGCGAAAACACTACAGTTTTCAGCAGAATATAAGTACAATTGCGTGCAACCAGACGTAAACAGACCAACAAGAGGGTCTCTATGACGCCATTAACATCATTGCAAGAGTGAGATTACCATGGTTCCTAAATCTAAATCTCGGCAAATTCCGGCAGCATAACGCCTTACGGCGTTAGTGGGAATTACTCAACACTATTTTACGCACGTGGTTCGTTGATAGATTAACAACTTCCCACGATGCCTTGTTCTGACTAAACTGACTCGTGATCTCCCTATTTAGTCATTTTCAGCAAGGCACGGTTGTCTGTCTCCTCTCTTGCTTCCTGAAACATACTCCTCCTACGACTTAGCATTCTCAACAAGGTGGTTTGTTTGCTCTCTCTTCCCTTTTCTCTGGGTCTTAATTTTGATTGTATTTTATCACACTTACCTTAACTATTTCTCTGATAATTTAGTTTGCTTATATTTCAGTCTCTCTCTCTTTCGTTTTCTATGCTTTCTTTATGTATATCCGGTCCTTTCTTCATGATTTACATCAATCAAGGTTATCACTGCAGCTATTGTTGATATTAAACCTAACTTCTGGATGGTCTAGGTCACATAGGCTGGTTTACTACTTCGCTGGACTCGGTCTCCTAATCTTCTCCGATCTAGGTTCCTCCTCTACGTATGTAAATTTTAGCGGAAGGGTCCATCAACTTAGTTCTCTTATCCCATGTGGGAAATGTCGCGCATTTTCTCCTTTGTGTTTTCCAATGTTAGTTTTTCTTCTTCTGACTCTCTTACAGGTTTACTTATGTGGACGTTTACTACAGTTGAGATTAAAATGGCCTCACATGGAATGTCTGTGATGGCTTCTTAAGTTTATTTCCAGTGATCTTTTAAGTAAGGTGACGTGTAATTTTCCTCTTCATTTTCCCGGTATTGAATCACGTTGATAGTGGAAACTTCCGAGAAACTCTTTCCGGAGTATTACAGTAATTTCCTTTATGCTCTCTTTAAATTATAATTTTATTTTCTCTTAATTATAATTACTGTTGTTATTATTACTAATCATTAATATTAGTGTTCTTCATGTAAATCATATACCATTGTTAAGTTATGTAGGAGGCTCTTCACTTTATAAAACCCTTACCATGGAAATATAACAAATTCTCCATTTAATTATGTTTGTACTCCACGTAAGACGAAAACATAATTCCCATATCTTGAAACCTTTTTTTTTTTGACTTAATTTTGCACATCTCCTTGTTATGAATGATAGAGAGGGCCTCATAAAATGGCCCAAGACACCTCTTCTATGTATATATATACCATATATATAAATATATATATGTAATATATATACATATATATAACTAAATATATCTATATTTATTTACAATTCCCTTTCAAAACATAATGTGTATATATATATATATATATGACATATATTATGCCAATTCCCTTTCGAAACCTAATGTGTAAAATAGAGATAATTATATCTCTCTCTATATATATTTTTATCTATATATATATATATGATATATATATATATATATATGATATATATATATATGATATATATATATATATGATATATATATATATATGATATATATATATATATATATATATATATATATATATATATGTTATGCCAACCAAAACAAACCATAACCAATGCATATATGTTAGGGCTAAATAGCCCTAACATTTTATGCTTAACATTTTATTTTATTTTATTTATTTTTTTTGTTTGCTGTGATAGAGTAATGGCGACAGAGGTCGGGCCGCGCAGAGCACACAGAGGGAACGGACTATGGGGTGGGCGAAGGTCAGACGTGCAGAGGGAGGTCCGCCGTGGGTCACGGGCCGCGCGAATATACAGCGGCGGGCTTGTTTGGTGGCGGAGCGTAGCTCCGCAGGAGGCACAAGGGTAATGGGATGTGGGGAGGGGCGGAGCCCCACCCACATCCCACGATGTGGGGTGTGGGTGGGGCTCCACCCCTCCCCACACCTCTGTTTGAAAGAAACGGAGACTGCGGTGGGGATTACTCCCCACCGCCCACCTTGTAATAAGCCTCGACTGTGTGTAGAATACACAGCGATTTCAAAATTTTGACAGTCATAACCTTATTCAGTATTTAGTGCTTTTCGATGATATATAATATCAATAATATATTTATATATGTATGTATATATATATATATATATATTTATATTTCAGTCTCTTAATAAAACAATTTATTCAGTTTCTATTATTCTGTTTACAAAGAATGATAATTACATAACAACTATATTATATATATATATAGATATATATATATACTTTATTTGGATATTACCATTCAACTTTCTCCATTACAACAAATAGTTAGTTTCTCATATTCGGTAAAAATGGTAAATAAATAACAACTAATATATATATATATATATATATATCCCATTTTCATAAATCACTCAATTTTCTCAAATTGACAAACAGAAGTATATACATACTAGATTTCCCTTAATCTTTACAAATTAACTGAAAACACTAGTTATGGAGAATAAACTTAAACATTTAAAAACTGGCTTTTCCCTTATAGCAATGCACTATAAAACTAACCTTTCAACTAGTTAAGCAATTCCAATCTTATAATTACATAAACAAACTCAAATTAGATTGCAAATAAGTTATGAACTCTTCCTTTCAATAACACATTAAACACAATAGAATTGCTATTTAAAAAGGTTTACAAAGCAACAAACTTGAAAATTTAAGGTATTTGTTTACCACGTTCATATTACAGAGAAGTTAACTCTTCCACTACATATAGCAAGAGATCATTTTAAACCATGGATTCATACAACTAACTTCCCAGATATGAACTTCCTTCTCCCAAACAATATACAACGGATAGCTTGTGACAACCAAGTAAAACACCATCAGTAACAAGATCAGGGAGGTGATTTCCTTCACTCCCAGGGTAATAATAAATTACAACAATATAAAGAGAGGCGCTCTCTCTTCAACTCTTATGAAATGAACCTGGCCTAATTCTCATGACAAAGAAGAATAACTGTTTCTTCATAAATATCCAACCAGAAGCTCCAAGAGAAAACCTGCGTATCAAAGACAAATAAAGAAGAAAGCACCACTCATCTAGCTCTCCTCCCTTCCGTAGACCCGCAAGAGGGTCAGCCCCGAGCTAGGGAGACCATACTCACACCTGGGTAACTCAAGCACTGCACTTCACAATAGTAACAACAACAATCCCAAAGCACACAAACACCCGTGGGTAATTTACACAACACGAAAACTCAACTACAGTGAGTTTCATAAGGGGCAGGAGAGTGGACACACTCGACTCCAGAGTGTCACCCTGACAGATAAGTTAACCAATACAATTTCTCTTGGTCTCAAACCAAGTTTGATCACAAATTTTTAAGAAATCTGTATTTGACTCTCAAGTCAAAGATACAGTCACAGATACATGCCCTCAAGGCTTTCAACATCCCAAAAGATGGAAACAGGTATGCACCCGAGGAGGATCTCTCCTCCCCTACCCCAAACTTGATGAGCATTTATCCCAAGTGGGAGAAGCTCTGTCAAACAACCCGACAACAACCCCACAGAAAATAAATCTAAACACAAATTCACACACTTTACATACACATTCAGCAAAGGTAAAAATCAAACCAACCTTACAAAGCCCTCCTGGAATGAAGCTGTTGCAGAGCCCACAGAGTTCTCTTCCAACCTTAGCCACCAACTCCCTCTCCCTTCTCTCTCCTGCAAGCTAACTTTTCTATTTTTTTGGTAAAACAGAATGAAAGTTTCCCCACAATTCAACTCACTCTCTCCCCTTCCAAAATTGGAAACAAATAACCCCATTTCTTTTCAGTTTCGAGGAATGGGGAGGTGACACTTGTCACCTCCTCACCCTTCCCCAAAACCACTATTCTGTCCTGGTGGCTTATGTCACTCACCCATCCCTAGAGTACTCCTTATCCCTTTCCTCCTGTCATTTCTCTTTCGCATGGGAGAAATAAAAGGAGTTAAAGGAGTAAAAGACAGGTGACCCATGCCTCTTCTTCCCTCCTTCACATGGGTGGCCCCACTTCACATGGGGGAATCTCACTAATGGAGAAGGTGACTTCAAGTCAATCCTTCAATAATGGATGGGCTTGTAGTCATCTCTTACCTTGGGGATTGTAGAGGGATGGGTTGGGTGTTGGTACAACCAATCATGTCCCCTCCATACCCCAATTTTCGTCACTTAACTTCAGGGGGAAGTTAAGATGACTAGATGGAGGTTACTCAAGGGTTACCCATGCCAAATGGGCCCCTGGACCCATGGGGTATAACCCAGGGTCAACTTTAACCCATACAAGACACCCCTGGTCAAGGTAAAGCACAAGAAAAGGCCTCATAAATTTAAATAAAATAAGGAAATTCAAATTCAATCTTTTTTTTACAACACAAATTATAAAATAATGTTACATGAGGGTAACCTAACCCACCCGACCATACAAAAGACCACATTACATCATCACATCAAACACAAAGAGATCTTGGTTCCTCGTGGAACCAGATCGGCTTAACAGGGAATAACAAATAACGAGGTGCGAAATGATCTCCGAAATCTGTGGGTCGATTAGTAATTCCTGCACACTAAATTACAAGATCAGTAACCACATAAAATCATCATAGCCGAAGCAACTTAGAAACATGCATTATCATGACATAGTACTAATTAACATAAATGAAATCATATTACAATTTTCCATCATCGCCTAATTAATTTTTTTCTGAAATGTAAACTTATCCAAACATCACCCAATTAGTTTTTCCAAAATCATAATAAAGTTTAATAGTTTGACAATTTCGGGAACTGCTATCCCACAAACATAAAAATTAACAATAACAGTAATGTAAATAGTCATAACAACAGAAGTAAAAAGGGCTGTCCTCACACAGGACTTGCATCCTGTTTCTCTGTCAAATCCACCACTACAGGACTGGTCACCTCTATGATCAATGCTTCTAGCCCTATCTCTTGAGCCACTTGCTCTGGGCTCTTTTCTTGCTCTTCTTCTGCTTGCTTCATCTCCTCAAGCACAGTTTGAACTGGTGGAGGCTTATGAGGAGTCATAGTTATATCAACAGCAAGTGTTTCCATCTTCTTTGCAGCCACATCCTGCACTACCTCATCATCAGACAAATTTATTGTCTCATCAAGTGAGACATGTCCTTCTGCTTGTGTCTAGGAGGTTTCTTTCAGTTGTTCTTCTGCAAGTTCAGTTTTGAACTTGATGATGGTAGGAAGTGGAACATTATGCTGAAGTTCCTTTGGTACTTCACTACCTTCCCCTTGTAATAGTGTAGGGTGTTCACTTATTCCACCTCTCATGGAGGTTCTTTGTTTCTTAGGTGTGGTAGAAACCAGCACCTGTGGAGCTCTCCTCTTTCTCTTTATTACTAGCGGAGCTTCTTCCTCTTCAGGCTCCTCCTCCATGAGGATATCCTCTGTATCACACTTTCCCGAGGATTGACCTACTTCTAGGTCTTAGTGATTCTAGCTTGTGCCGTCTTACTCTTCTTGGGGTTTTCTTTCTTTGGAGGGGATTCCGGCTCTGATCCTGATCCTGATCTTGATCCTGCTGCCTCCTCAGCTGTAAACACTGCCCTGTCAATTATAACCCCTTTGGGTTGTTTATCCACTTTCTTGCCCCTTGGGGGTCTTTTTCTCTGTTGTTGTGGTGGAGGTAACTTGTCTCCCTTAGT
Source organism: Cunninghamia lanceolata (assembly GCA_027924645.1). Lineage (NCBI taxonomy): Eukaryota > Viridiplantae > Streptophyta > Pinopsida > Cupressales > Cupressaceae > Cunninghamia > Cunninghamia lanceolata. The sequence continues at coordinate 3,593,328 of BSBN01001332.1, forward strand.
CTTCCTCTTCTCAAGTAGGTAGTCATCATATACCTCCCCAGGAATATCCTGTCCCTTCTTTTTGTTGTCCACCATAATGGCAACACCTTTCTTTTTCAATGCCTCCACCTGATCATCAACCCAAGCTTGAGTTAGTTGTATGGTCCTGGCAATGAATGGGTCCAAAGATATGTCCTCCTGCATGGTGAGGTTAGGTGCAGAGATGGTATCATTGTATATCTTCTTTTGTTCATACTCATCTGCCATTATCCTGCCATCATCCTTCTTCAATTGTTGGGGAAGGGAGATACAATCAAAAGTTCTTATTTGGTTCAGAGTCAACCTCTGATACCGTCTTCTCCTAGCTTCTGCCTCATCTTCGCAGTCAGCCCAAAAATCTTCTAGGTGCCTCTGATGAATAGGCTTTCCTAGTATCTTCTGTATCCTGCCATAAGGATCATATGGTCTTGTTATCGGAAAAGGCTGCAGGTTCATTTTATTCAGGGTGACCATCACCTTCTTTATATTATCAGAGTTAGGGCACATATAGTTGCCAATGCTGACTGGGAACAAAATTGGTGGCAGCTTCTTGGCGTCCTTGTACATCTTTATCATCACGGAGCCCTGCCTGATAAATTCCATTAATACCACTACATCGGTAGGATACCTCGGCAGCATGAGGGGATGTTCCTCAAAACCTTCAACCCTTATATAAGAAAAGGTTGCAAACTAGATATACCAGGCTCCATGCCTGTAAACTACTTCTTGAGCCTCCATGCTCAATCTTTTTGTTCTGTCTTCTTCCATGGTCCTTATCAGATGCATAGAGAATGCATCATTGACCAGTTTGTAGTCCCTGAAGTAGTTGGTTCTCTGTAGCTGGGGATGGTGATCCTAGATGTATGCAACATTTGTGCCTGTGAGCTTTCCATTTGTAACCAAGGCATCAAAAGTGCCTCTATAAGCACAAGAATAAACAATATAGGATGTCATGCAAAATGCACAATTTGAACCTCCCAGGTTCATTAGCTTCTCATGCAGAGCATCACTTATTACTTGACCCCACAGTGGCTTGATGTTTGAATACATACACATCATTATAACTCCATACATCCAATCCCTGAAACTACCAGTATCAGGTTGGCCTGTTACTCGACTCAGGAGCACAATCATATACTGGTACTCCTCATTGAAATCATACTTAAACATATGCACTGGGAGTTTGGCCGCTGCAGGATATGTGATGTTCTCTGCTCGCCATTGATACATGTTCTTTCTAGCCGATTTCTTGTTGGCCTCATACTCCCTTTCTGCCTTCCTCAGGTCCACACTCTTTAGTTTATTGCCCAACGGCAGTCCAAATGTCTGGGAGAGACCCTTGATGGAGAGGTCTGTATATATCCTCCCGTGTTTTACCACCTGCCTCGTCTAAGGATTATAATTTCAGGCACATTCTATAACCAACTCCGGAGATTCCATGGAATACGGGAAACCAGAAGCATTCCACATTCCTGACACAAATACCGTGTCCAGTACAGGACTCTTGTCCTGCCCATCATTCAGTTTGGCTGACCAGGCTTCCAGATTGGTGCTCCCCTGATGGGTATCTGTAATTGCTCCATATTTGAACAGGACTCCCCTCTGAGAAGAGAACATAGGCCTACTGAATTCTTCTTGACACTTAACATACCGTTTGTTGGCCATGAGTACCTGCAATTAACAACAATCCTAACTCACAACAGGTATATACATGCATACATATTGCAATTAAAATTACTATGCCTACTGTTTTCCTTCACCATTACATGCATAAACCAAAACTTCCATCATCATACCTGAACAATAATGACATGATGAGGGTTTCATTTACTTACTTGGTTATGCAGATTTCTCTTTTATACCAGTAGATTGCCAACAACGCTCCTAATTCAGCTGATGATCACCTCTTTCCTTCTGTCTGTGAGCTTAAATCGTGCAATGGTTGCTGGTATGCAGATATGGAAGCTGGTGCTCTGTAAAACAATTTGATCGCAAGGTAAATGTGAAAATGGCGGCTGAATTACCTTTTAACCTCGCAGTTAGGGTACACTTAGGGCAAATCTAACAAGTTAAATTACATTCCTTGATTATTCATGTGAAAACGCAGGATCTCGACAGGTGTTTCATTGGGTTCCGGGGCTGGCAGGAACTACCTACCATGTCTGCGCACATTAAATGGTAATGGTGGCAACAGGAGCGGGGTGATATCCATATGACAGGATATCATGAGGGCAGGATGATATTCACAAATATCGGGTTGAGTTTGAATATCATCCTCCTCCCTCATATTGAAATTGTTATCACGACAAGATTCAGGTGACAAAAGCACCTTTGTTTATGTTTAGTACATCAGGAGGATATTTCGGTGTATCGGGTGATGTTTCAAAATATGATGATGATGAGACAAACTTACATGTCTCTCTTTTTGGAATATCGGGATGACGTCATCATGATATTCGTTCTTTGTATCGGAAAGGTATCATGACGTCATCGTCATGTTAGGTGAACATGATCATGTTTGGAAAATATCCTGTCGAAATGTGAATGTGATGATGATGTCATCAGGATGTTTGCTTCTTTGTTTATCTGGTTTGGATGATGTCATCAGGATATTTGCTAAGGGTGACATTTTGCATCAGGAGGATATTAAGAAATATCGGGTTACATTCAAAAACATGACGCTCACGATACAAAAGACCGCTTGACAGGGAAGGCTTACTACCACTTAAAGTTGACGTCTGGATATTTGAGCCACAGGATATTGTCGGGGAATATTTCAAAATATGATGATGATTTTCGAAAAGATGACAAGTTATAAAAATATGATCCCTCCTCTTACGAATATCAGGTTTGACCGAAACTTTGACCGTTCATAACTCTCACATCCTAAAGAATATCAGGATGATGTAAAAGACAAACCTGCATGAATTTTAATATTCTTTCAAACTATGGGGTCATAGAAATGAAATATGAATTTTGACAAACTGACCTCATAATGGTGACTTACCTCATCCTGACTCCACATGATGATGCACCTGACTTACTTTTACCAAACCGTCAGAGAGCAGACAAGCCAAGCCAAAAAGTTGGGTCCCTGTTTTGCCAAGTCAAAATGAGGTGTGTTGTGTAACCACACAACAATACCCCCGAATCCCACATTATATACCACATCATAGGAACTGATTCCCCTCTCTATGGTTTAATATTTGCCTATCTAAAAGAGAATACACTCCCACATGACCTCTCCCAGAACCAGAAAAGAACCTTCATCTGGTAGGCATCCTAGTATGCCATCATCGCTAACACCCTGTATCGCCGAGGTCTCAATGGTACTCTCCTTAGGTGTCTAGATAGAGAGGAATATCAAACTACTCTGAGCGAGATACATGATGGTATATGTGGGACCCATTCTAGTGGCTCTACCCTAGCTAAGAAACTCATGTGCACGGGGTACTACTGGCCGACCATGGAACAAGATTCTTATCAGTTCATCAAGAAGTGCAAGAAATGCCAAATCCATGGGAACTTAATACATGCACCAGTGTAGGAGCTATAGCCATTGACCACTCCTTGGTCATTCTGTCAGTGGGGACTTGACTTAGTGGGAAAGTTTCACCCCCTTCATCCAGCGGACACAAGTTCATAATCACTGCCACTAAGTACTTCATGAAGTGGATTGAAGCTGTGCCCTTAGCCAACATCACCAGCAAACAAATTGCCTCATTCATCCTAAACTATATCATTTGTCGCTATGGTATCCCTTCATCCATTATCACAGATAATGGACAACCCTTCAAAAATCATTATATCAGGGAACTATGTGATAAATTCCACATCCAACGCCAATTTTCCACCCTTTATTACCCTCAAGGCAATGGTCAGGCGGAGGCATCAAATAAAACCATACTCAAAATCCTAAAAAAGACTGTCAATGATGCCGGCCGTGATTGGCATGTCCAACTAAATCCTGCACTATGGGCCTACTGCACAAGCATTTGCACACCCACAGGTGCAACACCATACTCCCTAGTCTATGGAGCTGAAGCCATCTTACCCATTGAAGTCGAGATCCCATCTTTGCAAGTGTCATTAAGAGGCCTCATCCCCAATGAAGAGTACAGAGTGGCTAGACTGCAAGAGTTAGAACTGCTGGAAGAAAGAAGGCAACAGGCCTTTAACCACCTGAAAGCATATCAGGAAAGAATGTCCAAAAGCTACAATCACAAGGTAAAGCCCCGACTCTTCCAAGTTGGTGATCTCATCCTCAGAGAGAACCCTAGAAATTAACCAGATAGAGAAAAGAAAGGAAAGTTTGAACCCAACTGGTTAGGGCCTTATGTCGTCATTGCAGCCTATGGATCAGGGGCATATCAATTGGCCACATCTGAAGGTTACTTTTTGAGGATCCTATCAACAGCATGCATCTTTGCAAGTTCTATACTTGAAAACCCCAATGTAAAGGAGTCCTAAAAAAATCAACAAAAAACTTGAAAAAGTGATTAAAAAATAAAACAAAAAAATCAAAAAAATAGAAAAATGATAAATGGATAGGTACCATGATGAAAACCTAGCAAACAGGCATCATGTGTACTTTTGGCTGCACGGGCAAATAAAAGTAAGTGGTGAAAACCTAGTAAATAAGCGCTATCTACGACAAACCACTCCCTCCATCTATGCTGACTCTATCGACTCTTGTCTCCATTACACCAAACTAGTCCATCCATGGTCCAAGTCCTGAACTACGTCGCCTCTGAGCTATCACGTAGGCAAGGCCATTCTTAATGTGCCCCTGAGGCTCCGCTGTCCCATCAGTCCCATATCTGGTCTTTCTATCCAAGTCCATACCACTTCTGCAGATCCACCATCACCTAGGTCTTAGGTCCATTAGGGTTCACCCCAAACTACGTTGCCTCTGTGTCGTCACATAGGCAAGGCCATTTAGCAATGAGCCCCTAAGGCACTAGGTCAGTCCCTTAGGGTCTGTCTCTCCACACCTGTCGTCATCTCACCCATAATAAGTCGATCCTGGTCTAAACTGGGGGCAACTCCTTGACTTAGTTGTGGATTTGGGTTCTTGAATGCTATCGTCCTGAAAGGAGATACCAATAAAGGATTGAGATACTTTCACTAGACACCTAGGACAAAGTTCTTGACACATAACATCAACCTATCCAAAACAAACACAAAGCAGAGCACCATATCGAAAGACTCAAAACAATTCTATCTCAATTATGGTAAAAAGACACATCTAATGCAAGAATGTTTTGTCAACAGGTTAACTTACAAGGTCTTGAATTTTCGTCAATTATGTGTTCCTATGCTATTCAAGGATGCCAACAGCTAGAGATGCTATGATGGGGACATACTTTTTCTTTGTCTTCTGCTTGTGGAATAAACTTTAGTAATGTGATGATTTATGTCTAATGACGTGATCAGCAAAAGATCATCAAGGACTCTGAGGTCTAAACATGAAAAGGGGCAATCCTTGTCTGTTGAAACGCAAGAAGTACTCAGGTCATCTAGATTCAATTTTGACTAGATGCTTGTATCAACTTGCTATATCAAAATCTAGGAAAGGGATACTCAGGACATCCAGGTCTAACTATACCTCGATGCTTGTATTCTCTTACCACATTTCAAAAAATAAAAAATACCAAAAAAAATGCCCAATGATGAAAGCGCTTAAAAAAACTTGCTATATCAAGGTGAGAAATATTCATATCCATATCCATATCCATACCGTATCTAATCACATCTCATATCCATACCATATCTAATCACATCTCATATCCATACCGTATCCAATTGCAAGTCTTTCCTTAATCCATGACAATCAAGTCAAGTCAATCTTGTCAAATGATCCGATCACAATCAGTGGTCTTGATCCTTGTCCGGTCGTAAACCATATCAATCAGTCATAACTATCCTTCATGTTGCTCTAGGGATACATCACTCCCCGCTATGAAAATACTGTTGTATATCGTTATCATATGTCTTAGACAGGAGGTCGCATTGTCAAAACCAGACCTGGAGTCTTATACGACATATCTCATTCCTGACACCAGACATCATCAACCTATATCGTTGGTTTACTGCTCGACAGGGGCAATACCTTGTTTGTACTTGCATCATTTGTGCATACTTGCTTACTTGCTTGTGTGTGTTACCATTCCATATCATTCATCCCTTTCTTCTGCATTCAACCATTTCATTCTTGTCAACATATCTTATCGTGAGATTGTCCGTCTCACGCCTGCTACCTTCTCCCTGTCCAATCTCTCGAGGGGGCATCCTATCGTTATAACTTGTACCAGGGCCAAACTGGGGCATATATCATTATCAGACTATTCTTATTCTTTGAAACAACGTGATAAGACACATTGCTTCAAAGAGGGGCAAAATGTAGACACCTAAAATTGGCTCAGATTGAATTAAGTAAATATTCTGATATTTATCTTAATTCTTATTTTCTTCTATCAATTAAATAAATATTCAAAGTTTATTTGATTGATTTATTATCCTACAAATTAAATTAAATTATTTTATTTAATTAAAATCCCTAAATTCTTCTAAAGGTCTAAAGTCCAAAATCCACCTCATCTCTTCCACCTCACCATGTTGCACATATATTTAAATATTCTTAATATTTAATTAGCTAATATCCTCCATTTTCCAAAATTAATCTTTAAATCAATTTTCCTTCACAAATGGAATATTTAATTCAATGTTCCCCAATATCCTCCACTTTGAATTTTTAATTCAGTTGTCATAACCCATTATCCCCCACTCTGAATTTTTAATTCAATTGTCATAACCCATTGTCCCCCACTCTAAATTTTTAATTCAATTGTCATAACCCATTGTCCCCCACTCTGAATTTTTAATTCAATTGTCATAACCCATTGTCCCCCACTCTAAATTTTTAATTCAATTGTCATAACCCATTGTCCCCCACTTTGAATTTTTAATTCATCCATTATGAATTAAAGATTTACAAATAATGAGGGCCATTGATCTCATCATTTGATCCTCACCCTCCATTCTATTTTCAGAAATTCTATAAATAGAACCCTCTTCTAAGCCATTGGGGAGGAACTTCATTTGCACAATCACTATACCCAAAATTCTCTCATCTTCTCTTCTCAAATCCATTCTCAAAGTATCCTCCATTATTGTGTGTTGAAACTCTCATTCAACACAAATAGGTATTCTAAGCCATTCTTCCTTTGGCATCTTCAAACAAGCAAGCAAGCAAGAAAGCTTCTGAGGGCTTCTCACATCAAGATCAAAGCAAGATAGGCAACAATGGAAAACGACAGGTGAAAAGGGTTGTAAGTATGTTCTTACTCATCTTGGTTTGATTCCTCTTTGCCTTCAAATTCTATTGGTGTTTGGGTTTATGTTTTCATGTATTTGACTAACACTCAATTTCCCCCTCATAGATATCATGCCATCTTGCAAGCCTTTCCTAGTCGTAGTCCCAAGGAGAATTCCTTCTTATAGTGCAGTTAAGATAGCACTTGGCATTTAGCGTATGAGGGATATGGTCAGAGACAAGATCTCAGCAGAATAGTGAATAGCCATTAGATCTCGATCTCCCTATACTCAATGTGAGCATTTCTTAGAAAAGTAGTCATGTTTCATGCCACCTTAGGTCCTAGTTATTAATGCAGCAATCCCATCACTCAGAAAGCCATGCGTCCAGATTCCATTAATCCGTGGTCACTCAGCAGACCCTTTTGTGGATTATGGAGGAATGTCAAAATTAAAGAAAACCCACCTTGTAATGCTTGGGACTCACCTCCTTGCCATCCTGGATGGTCCTTGACCAACTATCACCCTTTCCCCATTTTCGCAAAGGTTAGTCATCATTGTTTTTCTTCATGGGCGGATTGGCGGAAATGAATCCGCTAGTGCCACCTGCCAAAACTTGGTTTGTGGGACTAAACCTTGACATATGTATCATTTTTTCTGACTTTGGAAGGGTGTCCAATTGGTTTGGTTCTTTGTTTAAAATAAAGTTATTTCAGGGTGCAGGTTATAGACGGTAACAACTTGGCGAGGGGCTGGTAAACAACGTTGCAGGAAGGCGCAAAGGAAAACTTAAAAGGATGGTGACAAGAAGTAAGCAGTCACCAAAGAATTCGATTAAATATAGCCATTTGTATGACTTCATACCATGAGGGTTTAGGGTTTTAGCAATTTTTGGTTTACATAGAGTATTTTCTAACAGGGGAAACCCTAATTTTGGAAACCTGATGATCTAGTGACATAAATCTTAGGAACAAAATTTTCCAGAGTCATGAAAATTTTACATAGTCCCATTAGTGGCTCTAGTTGGGGACACTTATTCCATCATGAACAAAGTCAGATCATAGAAGAACTCCGGCGGAGCATACCACACACATAATGACACTAGGCCATTATGTAAAGAAAAGACCTAGCCTGCCTCTGTCAAACATTTTGTTCTCCAATGACTCTATTAAACTTCCTTGAAAATTTTCATTAAAATTCAACCTGCTTCTGATAAAGACATTTAGATAGCATGTTGGGTAGTTATTTTATTTTCTCCATGATTTACCCCACTTTTTTGAATTATAGATAGATGATATATATTTCCATAAAAAAGAGATTCAGTACTTGGTTCAATTGTTTCTAATTCAGTGAAAATATTGTAATCTTCTAATTTCTATATTTTGCATAGATCTGGAAAATAAAAGCAATCATAATCCATTTTATAGTTGGGAGTAGGGGAATCCATAATTTCTCCTAAATCAATGTCGAATCTAAAACAATCATATTCTATTCCCTTGTAGAAATCTGACACTCCATTTTTGTTTTCTACCTTCTAAATTGGTTCTTCATCTTGAAAATGAATATTGGATGGGGAAACATGATCAGGTTGAAAATTTAGGTCTTGATCTATCATCTCAATACTTATCCTCCTATATTCTTCTACATGTTGAACTAATGTTGCCTTATCAGTTCCTTCATGATCTTTTTCAAAGAGTGGATTTCCTATGCATTTGTAAGGCTCCACATCTCTTATTGATAAATCCATAGGTTCCTCATATAGTGGGTTGTCTCTTATATGCATTCTATTGGTACAATCTCCAATATCACTGCTCTAATACTCTGCATCATTATCTGATTTGAAACTCTTATTATTTTGATTTGAGCATTCTGACAATTGCCCACTATTTTCTATGTGACTAACAAAGACCAATCCCGCCTGATATTCAAACTCAAAGAAAGCTACTTCCTTAGGAGATTTTGATATAAAATTGGTTTCCTCACAAACAAGGGAAATATATTCACAACTTGTCATTCTTTCATAAGTCAAAGAAATTTCTTCAACTGATATGTCCATTATCTCATAAGCTACTTTGCAAGGCTCCAGGAATTTACTTTTATTTTGGTACTAAGGGGAGTAATGAGCAACAGGGGTATAGAAACTTAGAACTCCTTTGTTTTGATCATAGTCCTTGTCCCCTTCAATATATTGAGTACTATATATCAGTTGCTTTGGCATGGGGTTGTCAGAATAGCTCATTTTATTTTCCCTTTGGCAAATGGGAGAACAAATGGATTCATTATCCCCCCAATACCCATTTTCTATAAACTCAAAACCCTTTATCTTTGAATGGTTCAAATTATTTTCTATTTTTATGGCTAAGGAGTATGCTTGCCTCATAGTAGTAGGGTTCTTATCTCTTAGTAGATAACTCTTTTTTTTATTGAATGCACCTAAATATATGATCAAACACATAGCCTCATTGGGTCTGATATTTTTAGGAATTTCCCTTACTATTTTGGCAAATCTTACATTGAAAGTTGGGACTGATTCCCTATCTTCCTTTTCAATCTATATGAGCTTTTTAATCAACATACCTATATCTATTCTTTCCCCAAACTATTCCATGAAAGCAAACCTTAAATCTTGCCAACAAAAGATAGACTGATTGGGTAAATATGCAAACCAATCTCTAACTTCTCCTCTAAAAGTTTGAACAAACAACTTTATGACCACATCTTCATGATCTATTTCATAATCTCCCATTAAGTCATAGAATTCTTGTAAATGGAGGCTAGATGTTTTGGATTTGTCATTACTAAACTTGGTTATCTGGCTTCTAACTTCATCTGGTCTATGATATGGAAATCCATAAATACTTCTGAAATTAATAGCCCTATATCTTTCCATGACAAATCTACTTTGACAAAAGGGGTGTGGTTGTTGTTCATATGTCTTTAAACTTTTGAAGGAGCTTTGGTAAAATACCTAAAAAGAATTTTTGTTTCTGGTACAAGTTATGTTTTTAATTTCAATCAAAATCAATAACACTAGACTGCATCACCAGATCCTTTCTCATAGAGGAATATATTGTTTCTTCTTCAGAATCAACCTTTGAATCCTGTTTCACAGTAGGGTTATATGGAACACTCTGATGCATAAAACCTTGAGTAACAATCCTATATCTATCTCAAAATATGGTAGAGCTGTCACCCCTTTAGGCAAAATAATGAACACAAATTTTATGAGAAATCTAAAAAACCCATTGACAATCTACTGTACTTAGTATTCAAAACTTCACACAACATCGCTAGTAGAGTCACCAATCTGTTGGTTGTTTTAAATTCTCAACCTGATTCTCACAGCAAATCTATCAAATAGCCATTTATTAATGAGGGATCTGCCTTGAGGGATTGGCCAACGAATACGAGATCGAAGGGGAGGAGAACTTTTTTTAGTCCCCTTATACTTCCTCTCCACTTTAGGCTTGTGAAACCAAGGAGGGTATTTCCTATGTAAGATGGACTTATCTCTAATTCTCTGGCTATTTGTTTTAACTGATGTCTTCCTTTCTTGGGGATAAAAGTGTTCTATTCAAAAGGGATGGGGTTTTCCAAAGATATTAGATTGTCAACTTTTCTTATATCATAGATATGTTCCTTGTAGGCTACTTGAAAGAATGTATGATAAAGTAAGGATTGGCTAGATTCTTTAAGCTCTTATCTTATTCTTTGTAGAGGAACATGCAAGACATAACTTAATCAAAATAAATATCCTAAAAGCGTATTGCTGGAAAGGAAAAATATTTGGATTGAAAATATTTTGAGGATAACCATAGCGGTGTAAGTTTAGTATAGTATCCATGAAACAAATTGGTGCCTATCCAAGATCTAAGGAGTCAAAAAGGTTAAAATGATAAAATTTAAATAGACAATGATGTAAGAAACTTCCGTTCGTTGTAAAGATACAACAATGCCATACATGGAAAATACTTTTACTAGCTTTGAAATCAACCATACTTAATTATCCCTGTATACCCAAATCACATCTAATATTTTCTAATAGCAATTTTTACATTACTCCTTGAGTAAAAAGCCATAAGAGAAATATGCCAGCAAAGGAAAGACTGTGTCGATGAATAAAGATGATTTTTAACCAAATATATATTCATAATGTGAAACTGTATACATGAAGTAGGAGACAATGTATTCCAGAACTCAACAAAATCTATAATATAAACTGTTTAGTAACTTGCATCATAGCTTTCAAATATTCTATCAAGAAACTAGAAGAGACTCAAATTGGAAACCTAAAAATAGACAACTAATTCTATAGTAGAAAACAAACTTATTTACAACTCCTTTCTGACTAGATTGATCCCTATTTCAGACTCATTCTGTCAATATGACCTTGAACCGTTGCTTTTTATAAGCCCTGAATTCCCTTTATAGAGGTAAGGGTGCAACAAGCTTCAGGCTTATGACAAAAGAAGTTACAACCTTTTTTCTAACCAACAGATGCAGCTGAAGAAGCTGGTGCAACAACTTTACAAATGTATGCTTTGCCTTGAAGTTCATTCTGATTCGGTGCCAACAAATTCTTCTGTTATAACTTTGAAACTAGGCCTTTGATCTCGATCTTAGCTGGTGGAACTTGACGGTGCTGATTTGATCTCATTCTGGGTCGGACCTTATCACTTACTTCTTTCAATGATATTCTGCCATCTAGCAAGCCTTTCCCAATTGTAATCTTGAGAAGAAGTCCTCCTTTCAGTGTAGTTAAGACAGCACCTGCCATTCCGTGTATGAGGGTTATGATCAGAGATAATATCTCAGTGGAATAGAGGATAGACATTGGATCTCAATCTCCCTATGCTCGATGGGAGCATTTCTTAGAAAAGTGATCATGTTTCATGCCATGTCAGGTCCTGGTCATTAATGCAGCAATCCCATCACTCAAAAAGCCATGCGTCCAAATTTTGTTAATCCATGGTCGCTCAATAGACCCTTTTGTGGATTATGGTAGAATGTCAGTATTAAAGAAAAACTACCTTGTAATGCCTAGGACTCACCTCCCTACCACCCTGGATGGTCCTTGACTAGCTGTCACCCTTTCCATGTTTCCACCAAGGTCAGTCATCTTTGTATTTCTTCGTGGGCAGATTGGTAGAAATGAATCCGCTAGTGCCACCTACCAAAACATGGTTAGTTGGACTCGACCTTAACACATGTATCAATTCTGCTAACTTTAGAAGGGTGGCCAATTGGGTTGGTTCTCCATTTAAAAGAAAGTTGTTTCTAGGTGCAGGTTATAGATGGTAATAACTTGGTGAGGGACCAGTAAACAACGTTGTAGGAAGGCACAAAGGAAAACTTAAAAGGATGGTGACATGAAGTAAGTAGTCACCGAAGAATTAGATTAAATATGGCCATTTGTATGACTTCATACCATGAGGGTTTAGGGTCTTAGCAATTTTTGGCTTACTCAGAGTATTTTCTAATAGGGGAAAACCTAATTTTGGAAACCTAATGATCCAGTGACATAGAGCTTAGGAACAAAATTTGACAGAGGCATGAAAATTTTACATGGTTCCATCAATAATAAATAGGGAATAATTTAGGGACGAATAATAATGTGATAAGTGGTCAATTTTAAATGTCTACATTTTGCCCCTGTTTGAGATGATGTTGTGAAGAAATGTAATTTCAAATATGATTAAAACATAGGTTCAAGAAGATAAAAGATTGGGTAGAATAAGTTGGATTGGATTCGATGGGGCTCATAAAAATGAAGGATTGATAGATGATGCCACCTCAAGAGGATATGCAGGAACAAAGGAGATGGATATACTCTTGAAAAAGGAAATGAAGGGAAGGAGATAGAGTTATGTTGATTCAATTTTGAGCAACCTAATGTTTGATATATCATCAAACATTATGCACCAAGGTATAGAGACCAAGGTGACGATGTGTCAAATGTGTGATGGAAAGAAAGTCATTGGCAAATATATGCCGAAGCCACCATGATATGAAAGACCATGATGCAAAAGTGGCAGTTATGTTACAAAGACTGATACACATAAGACAACAATGAAACTCACACAAAAAAACAAGCAAAGCATCCATACACTATATTTCCCCTAGTAAAATGGAAAAATCATGAACTAAAATACTTAATCCTCACATAAGTTACAAAGCCATTAATATCTCTTGCCAAAGATTAACACAATACATGGATAAGTGCCTATCGTGGGAATGATATATCCCTAGATAAGACAAGGATGTTGGATATGATAAGATAGGTAAAGGATGGTTTGGCATGAGGGATCTACAACTTGGTTACAAGTGACAAGATCAAATCATTTCAAAGTGTTTGTGAGAGATGACTTATGAAAAGAAGTTGTTGGAAAGAGACACTGCTCTAGCATTGACTTATATGTTGTCATTGATGGAAACAAGGCTCAAAGAACCTATCTCCATGATAGGAAGAGATATCTCCAGAAGAACATGTTAGATTCCAAGTGTAGGTAACACAAAATCTCTAAGTATGGAAGGTATTCTGAGTGGAAGATAATAAGTCAACTAGTATGCCTCCACAATTGAAGACTTATAGATGCAATTTAGGTATGATATCATTTGGTGTTTGGTAGTATTATGCCTTAGAGATTAAGTCTTGATCCTCTCCGAAAGTCATCTTGAAGAAATGTATAAGTCTGGGTAAGTAAAGCTATGGCAGGAACATTGAATAGGGTCTATTATAGTGGTCCGTATTCCTCCACATACAAGTATTTTTTTATTTGGTTTTGAGGTGTTGTAAACACTTATATGAAGTATCTTATTCTAGAGTTAGGAGATCTAAAGTTCACCAGAAGAATAGCTACAAGCTACTAAGTATTGACATAGTGTTTGACAAAGTTTGACAAAGACAGAGTCTGAGTTATGATGGTCCACATTTCTCCACAAGATTATATGATGCCTTGTGGTTCTAAGGGTAGGATTGAGAATGTATAAATAGTCCTTGAGATGTTTTGGAAGGTGTTTTGAGATCCTTAGTAAAAGTTGTAAGTCAGCAGCTGAAGTTGTTAAGCATACTCTTAAGGAAGAAGCCGACAAGTATATAAATCACTATGCAGAGAAGAGTTAATGTTTGGAGGATCTATGTAAGTAATTTAATGATTACCGCTGACCTATATGAACATGCTTGGGACAAGATTTGGATCTGCGTGACACATAGTGCATTGGATTAAGTGACAAGGTATATCTTTCTATGTACACGTTTCACTTCTTGGATGCCGACCTGATTATGGATTAAATCATGAGGTAGTTATATATAAAAGAAATGATCTTCGGTTGTGAGTGTGGTGTGGAAATATATGTGTGTGATGCAAGGATGCAAATAGTGGAGCAGAGTTAGAGGATCAGCAGTGATGAAGACTTGGGATTCAGAATACAGTTGTTAAATGACTGCACCCTGGCATATTGGCAGATGCTTAAGCAGTACTCAATTCTCATGTGTAAACTGATTGGAAGCAAGTGTTCATTTTCAAGGCAGTGAGCCTTCAACAGGGTTTAACAGCTCTTAGGATTTAGCAATCCTTATTCTAATCTTGCAAAGTTTAGTGTTGAGGTAGTGAGCTTGTTAAACTTAGTTGTACATCATGGCATTGAGCCAACATGTTCTAGGCCCATGGAGTGACCAAGCCTAAACATCATTTTTAAAAGATTGCAATATATTTATGAGAGCTAATCCTCTCTGTGGTTTTTCCTACTTTGGGTTTTTCGCATAAAATCTTGGTGTTATGTGTCATGCTTTTGTGGATGCTATTCATTTGTATATTATTCTTCTATTTGATTAATCTTTTGAAATGGTTAAAAGTAAAATTGCAAGAAAAAGTTTATAGAACACTGATTCACCCTCCCTTTCAGTGTTCCTGACAATCAACAATTGGTATCAAAGCGAGGTTCCTCAGAAGAAGTTTAACAGCTTGAGGAAGATCTGGGATAGTATGATCATCACAACAAGAAGGTATGGAAATTATGAAAGGTACAATCAACTAGAAGTAGCTCTTATTGATCTTGAAAACTCTAAAGTAGAAGTCAAGGATCTAAAACAAAACTTGCAACAAGTAGATGAATGCATCTTAAAGATGAAAGAACAAGTCAAGAAATTCAAAGACAAATACAAAGAAGTCAGTGACCAATTACTATCAACAAATGAATCCCTAAATAATTTGGAAGCAAAAGTTACATAAAGAACAAGAGAAGAAGATGATCTAAATTTGATTGTGAAGAACAAATCAGGAGACTATGTAAAACTTGAAAAAGAGATTATAAGCTTAAAAATAAATCTAGAAAAGGCTAGAAGTTTTGAAGAAAAATTCAAGATAGTTACTGCCAAGCTTGATGAAATGATTGCTAGCCAGAGGAATACTAATGACAAACATTGCTTAGGATTTGAGAAAGAAGAAAGTTTAGACTCTGGTCAAATGAGCACTGAGTCAAGGAAAAACAAAGGATACTAGTTTAGAAATCAAAGAAGAAGACCTAGAAGACCTCTAGTCAGACAACCAAATGCTCATAGGTACCCATCTTTCAATTGTTATTGTAAGTCATGCAATAAATTTGGTCATAGGGCTACTCAGTGTAGGAGCATAATGAATCAAAAGACTCCATTATTCTTTGGTCAGTTTTTCAATTGCAAGAAAATTGGTCATAGAGCAAATGAATGTAGAAATCAGATCAGGAAATGTTTCAACAAATAGAGGAATGAACAATCATTCAATGGTAAATGCTTCACTTGCAATAGAACTGGTCATAAAGCTATTGTATGTAGAAGTAAAGTAAGTCAGAACTCTGTTAGGTGCAATGCTCGCTATAAAATGGGACACAGATCAAATGAATGTAGAAGCTTTGTAGGAACTAACTTTCAAAATATAAGGAATAGTCAACCATTCAATGGAAAATGTTTTGCATGCAATAACTTTGGACATATGGAAAATCAATGTAGATCAAATTTTGGAAGGAATCAAAGTCAAAAGAATGTGATGTGCTTCAATTGCAACAAATTTGGACATGTTGAAAGATTTTGCAGAAGTAGAAATGTGAAGAGAAATCACTATTCTAAAGAAAGGAAAAGAAAGTAGAAGAATGATATAGGAAAGAGAAAGTTGATCTGGTTGAAACTAAGAAGGAAATGAACAAGGTATGGATCAAGAAAGAAGTAATATATCAATCTACACCAGTATATGGTGCAGATACTTCCTCTAGGAAGTAAATTGATAGCTCTACCTTAGGGGGAGCAGTGTTGAAAAATTCAAAACCCCTAGCCAAAATGTGGATGCCAAAATTAGGAACGAAAATGTATAATGGAATATGATGTGACACACCTCTTAGAAGAAAAACTAGAAGAAAAAGGGTCAATACGACGTATTGCAAAGCAATCCTGATCGACTATGTTCTTTAGTGAAAGATTTTGGTAACTTTTTGGAAATAAGCATTTATGATGACTAGGTCAAGCCATGCAGAGGATAAAAAGGAACTTGTTTGATTTCAAAAATCACTTTGCACTCAACACTTTTTGGTTTTCAGGGAGATTGAAGCAATTTTTGAGTGTCCACGACCAAGATTCAAAGAAATTGGAGAATTTTGAAAAACCCTAATACAATAGAACAAGGTACACTCATTAAAAACCCTCTTTTTGAAACTCTAGTTAAAATTTGAAATGAGAACTCCACAAGTTCTAGACATTACTGAGCGTCCAAGGCCAAAATTCAAGAAACACCCATTTAAATTAGTAGAAGTCAATCAGATGGGTGCATTTTCAGAAGTTCCTCACAGAGTCTTACATCTAGAGGATGTTAGGGCTTATATTCATGTTGTTCTAGAAGAACATCAGAGAATCAATCTCACTAACTTATTTTTGAATCACTTGAGCAATGAGGGTTGCGTGCCGAAGGATGAATTTAAAATATTGGAAACTAAGAAATTCATTTAGTACATCAATTTTTTGACCTTCATTGAGGATGAATGGGTCTAGTATGTTTTGAGCAGAGTCCATGATGAATTCATATGGCTCAAAAGACCCTTTAAGATTACAAAAGAAGCCATAAGGGTGGTTACTAGTTTGTGCTCCACTGGATCATTACCATTACTGAAAGCCGTAAAGAATGACAAGGTCATGGAGGCAACCAGAGTAATGTTTGACAAGAGGGCACTTACCATCAATGACATTGAAGACAATGAAGTAAAAATTGAGTCTATGGTTATTGGGTACAATATCTATTTTTCAAATAGGGAAAATTCAGTCTCTAGCATTGTAATTTATACAACATTTTAGATGGTAAATGAAGATGTAGAGTATGATCTATGTGAATTGCTTCATCAAAAGTTCATGGAGAATTTGAGGAAAACCAAAGAGTAGAAATATCCATTCAAGTATGGTATGCTAATTGTTTGCCTATTCTTTTATTTCATGCAAGAATTGTCAGGAATGAAAAATCTCATCTAGACAAGTGATAAACCTGTTGCAGTGCAAATCAGAGATCATATATTTAACATAGGTGATATAAATGCTCAAAACACTATCTTATGGGGCTTTTTCAAAACAATTTAGAGGACAATACAAGCCAGAGAAAGAATTCCTAAAATAGTGGTTGAAAAATACAAAGATAATATTTGCTTTATTGTTAGAAAGGATTAGTGTTTGATGGAGGTTGTTGAGCTTAGAATTGAATAGGTAATGCCCATGTGGTATGAGGTAGATGAGAGAATTCTAGATAATTATGCACAACATGTACTAAGTAAACCTAAAGACCCTAAGGAAGAAAGATTCAGGGCCTATGATGAACTGCATGCAAAAAATCATGTTGAAGTTAGAAAGTCTAAAATATCCAAGAAAATGAAGCAAGTGGTAGAAGAAATTGCCATAAAAGTTGGCTTTACAAAAGAAGAAGTGGCAAAGGCAAGGGAAAAAGCACAAGCCATCAAGGAAGCATAAGAAAATAGAAAACGTGAATTGTCTAGGGCTCTGAAAGAACACAAGATGAGTTAGAAAAGCTAGAGAAGGTAAAAAGAAAAACCAGAGCCTCCACTTCTGCTGAAGCCTCATCCACTCCCTCTGGTTCCACACCATCTGTAAATGCACAAACTTCTACCACCATCTCCAAAAGAAAGAAGTCTAAGGCCAAGAGAATGCATGCAAGTATAACTGTTGATGAAGAAGAAACATAATCAGATGAAAAAGTAAATAAGATGAAGATTGAGGCCTCAAAAGCCTCAAGAACTAGAAAAAAGGAGCTCTTTAGTAAGAGTAGATCTAGGAAAGGATTAAAGAAAGATGAGCCTTAGACAAAGGAAGCTACTATAAGTCTTGAAGATGTTCTCAAATCCATAATAGTTGACATAAATCTGAAACCCATAGCTCAGTTGTATGATGTATACAATGGTCTAGACAAGAGGATCATTGAGACTGCTATTGAAGAATATCTAAACATCTACAATAAGGCCTTGATTGAAATTATTACTGATCTACCACACAGTCTAGGTAACATAATGAATACAAGAAAAGAAGTAGCTATGGAAAAAGATGTTGAGATAAGATAGTACTCATTGATATGATTATGTCTGGGGATCAATCCTGAGGAGAAGATCAAAATCTCAAAAGAAATTAAAGATGCTTTCAGGACCAAGAAAAGAATGAACTCGTTGATGTTGGGATAAATTGACAAAGTGGTCAAGGAAATAGAGGAAATCACCCTAGTAGCATTAAAGAAAAACAATATTCTTGCTATCTATGACAATAAAGAAGTAAATGATGAAGAAATATCTCCACCAGAAATAAGCCAAAATCAAGGACCAAAACTAAGTGATCAAGTCCCCAACATTGATACAGTGGATATGATAGATCAAGGAAAAATTGAAACTAATTTGCCTTCTGAACAACAGGCTAAAAGTGAAGAGTTTAAGGAAGACAGGAAGAGCCCTACTCCACAGAAAAACATAGATCAATAGGAAAATATGGACATAGATCCTCCAGATCAAAGTCAAGGAGAAATATCAGAGAGGGCAAGAGACACTACAGATGTTTCCGACAAGCAACAAATTGTAGAAGAGTTTGAACTCCCTCAAGGCCTAGTCAACTTGGCCTCATTGTCACCTTTCCAAAAGTTCAAACTAGTATCTATGGTTCAAGCCAAGGCACAAGAAGAGTTGTTACAATCACATGGTCAAGATAACAAACTAATCAATGAAGCATCCACTGTCTTGTAAAAGCTGCTGCCATCATTTCAAAGGGATATCTCACTATCCCCTGTTGACCATCTCAAGAAGCTATTAAATTTTGTAAGTGTACATTTTAAATCTTTCAAAAAATCTGTAGAAGTAAAAGTGAGGAATGAAATTGATGATAGAATATTGGTTGAGTTGAAGAACATGATAGATTGAGACAAAGTTTTGTTAGATAATGTAATTAAGAACATACAAAGTGCCATTGAAAAAGCTAGAAAAACATACAATTTTTTTTATCTTGGCCAAAGATCACAAAGGAACTAGAAGATAAAATCAAAGACTTAGAACTCAAACTGTTAAATGTCTCTAAGACATATAATCCAACAGCCGAGTCAATAAATGCCAAAGAAACACAAGTTGCAAATATCCATAATGATTTGAATACTTTGATGAAGAAAAAGGGAGAAATCAAAGATAGGTTGTGCTAGTTGAAAGGACTGATAAGTCCAAAAATTGATTCAATGACCAATTTAATAGATGAGGCCTTGAAATCTCAAGCACTAATTAATACACCATCAAATCTCAAAAAGGTAGAGAAGCTAGTATTTTTTATGAATGGACACATCCACATTCTAGAAAGTGCAAGAAATACATGGAATGGAGAGATAGCTCTAATAAAGACATCTATAGTGACATTTTGCCTTCAAAAACAAATTAAGATGAAGATTGTGCTTTTAAATATGTGACAGAGTATATTAAATTTTGAAATTCTAACAAATTTTTGGTTCTAGATCACACCTTTTGCCATTGATGTCAAAGTGGGAGAAGAAGGTCAGTGAAAAATGGGTAATCACCTTAGGGGGAGCAAGAAAATAAAGTGTGTATAGTAAGGGGAAGTAGTCAAGCATTTTTCACTAAGTGTTGCCATCAATGCAGAAGGGGGAGATTGTTGGCATTGATGGAAATAAGGCTCAGAGAACCTATTTCCATAACAGGAAGAGATATCTCCAAAAGAACATGTTGGATTCCAGGTTCGGGTGATAGAAAATGGGTAAGTATGGAAGGTATTCTAAGTGGAAGATAGTAAGTCAGCTAGTATGCCTCTACAATTGAAGACATGCAGATGTGGTTCAGATATGATGTTAGTTGGTGTTTGATAGTGTTATGCCTTAGAGATTAAGTCGTGATCCTCTTCGGAAGTCATCTTGAAGAAATGTCTAAGTCTGGGTAAGTAAATGTATAGCAAGAATATTGAACAGGGTCTAGTGCAGTGGTCCGCATTCCTCCATAGACAAGTATTTCATTATGCACATATGTGGTGTTGTAAACACTTATATGAATTGTCTTATTATAGAGTTAGGACATCTAAAGTTCACCGAAAGAATAGCTACAAGCTGTTAAGTATTGGCATAGTGTTTGACAAAGTTTGACAAAGACAGAGTCTGAGTTCTAATGGTCTGCATTTCTCTGCAAGATGATATGATGTCTTGCGGTTCTAAGGGTAGGATTAGGAATGTATAAAGAGTCCTTGAGACATTTTGGAAGGTGTTTTGTGATCCTCAGTAAAAGTTGTAAGTCAACAGATGAAGTTGTTAAGCATACTCTTAAGGAAGAAGCCAACAAGTATATAAATCACTGTGCAGAGAAGAGTTAATGTTTTGAGGATCTATGTAAGTAATTGAATGATTAGAGCTGACCTATTTGAACATGCTTGGGAGAAGATTTAGGTCCGCACGACACATAGTGCATTAGATTGAGTGACAAGGTACATCATTCTATGTACACATTTCACTTCTTGGATGCTAACTTGATTATGAATTAAATCATGAGGTAGATATATATAAGAGCGATGATCTTTGTTTGTGACTGTGGTACATAAATATATGTGTGTGATGCAAGGATGTGAATAGTGGAGCAAAGTTAGAGGATCAGCAGCGATGAAGACTTGGGATTCAGAATATAGTTGTTAAATGACTACACCCTGGCATTGTGGTAGATGCTTAAGAAGTACTCAATTCTCATGTGCAAACCAATTGGAAGCAAGTGTTCATTTTCAAGGTAGTGAACCTTCAACAAGGTTTTACAACCCTTATTGTATTCTTGCTAGGTTTAGGGTTCAGGCAATGAACCTACTAAACTTAGTTTCTACATCATGGCATTGAGCTAGCATGTTCTAGGCCCATGGAGTGACAAGCCTGAACATCATTTTGAAAAGATTGCAATATATTTATGAGAGCTAATCCTCTCCATGGTTTTTCCCATTTTGGGTTTTCCATGTAAAATCTTGGTGTTATTTGTCATGCTTTTGTGGATGTTGTTCATTTGTATATTATGCTTCTATTTGATTAATCCTTTGAAATGGTTAAAAGTAAAAGTGCAAGAAAAAGTTTATAGAACACTGATTCACCCCCATCCTCTCAGTGTTACTAACAATCAACAAAAGCAAGGTACATGGAACACACTTCCTACACTAATCTAATGAGGGGAGATGTATGCAAATTCTTTTCAATCTTTACAATTACAGTGATGTTAACACAACAACAGAGATATTGCAACAATACACACACAATTAGAATGTAGATAGAAGAGAGAGAGACAAGATATAATGTGGGGAAAACCATTTCAGGAGAAAAACCCCACACTCCAAAACCTGCACAATGTATTATCAAAACAAAGAATGTTTACAACACACTTGCAATGCAAGTCTTCTAGGAGTCTTCGACACTCATATCTAGAGATATTCTGGTAGCATAATAGTACTTGTCAATAACACTATGCATCTCCTACTCTAAGCACTTGTGTAAATACAAAAGTAGTACAAATGGAGGTAGCTCCTAGAGCAAGTCACACAAGGAACTCGTCCAAATCCATGTCACCCAATTTCTAAGGCCATAAAACATGCGTATGACACTTGTAAGAGATTCTCTTTCATCACTTACAACCCCCCAACTTGGGTACCCCAAATTTTCCCAACTAAGGTATGATAGATGCCCTTAGAATGTCATAAAATCTATCATATATGACAACTCTTACAGCTATAAGAGAACCTATCACAACTAACTATTAATAGAAAATTCTCTTACAACCTTGTCATAGTCAAATTTGGGCACCTACTTCCTCCATGCAAGATGCTTTCTGACACTTGTCTTCACCTATCATGGAATCTTCCATTTTTGGCTCTTACATGTCATTGATTCTGTCATAGGAATTTGTCATAACTCTTATGCGTCATAAACCTCTTACAACACCCAAAATATGTCGACACATGGAAAAACTCCTCTACCACAAAGTGGGATGCCTATCCTCTCATATGAGGACAAAAAATACATGTAGTCACCTTCCATGTAGGATGAAACATCACCGTTCCAACTCCCACAAAGTGACAAAATAGGATTTACATACAAATTACAATAATAGACTAAAAATGAAAGGAAGCAAGGTACGCAGAAAATGCTTCCTACATTGATCTACTGAGGAAAGATTTATGGAAATTTGAACTTTTATAGTTATATATTAAGATGCAAATTAACAAAAGATATTAAGAACTTCCAAATGCAAACACAAAACTCACAACACAAGATATACGTGGGGAAAACCCTTTCAGGTAAAAAACCCCACACTCCAAAGCCACCCAATATATTATTCAGGAATCAAGAAGATTGCAATATACTTATAGAGAAAGATTTTGCAGGAGTATATCCAAACAAAGATCTAGGAGGTAACTCGACATCTATAATATTGTTATACACAACCCCCATCTTAGTTCCTAATATATAGGAGATGCAATACATTAAACCATTACCGATAATTACAAAACCATGAGCCAAAACCACCCATAAAGTGGCACCCAAATTATCTCCAATCAAAGATGCCTTGTGATGTGCCAAACCACACACCAACACATGTAAGTCTCCCCTTTACATCTCTTTTATGTGTCCAACACATTTTCACATTTCCCAAAAATAGAAGGTCCAACTTCTGGAGGCCATAACTTTTGATCTAGATGTTTGATTGACGAATCGTTTGATGCATTAGAAAGATCGTGAAGAGATCTATCACCCTATAATTGGCTATGTCAGTTATGACAACTTTGGGATGTTTAGAGAAGTTTTGATTCTGGTACTTGAGTTCAAAACATTTTTTTGATAGTTTCAAAAATAGAAACTTTAATATCTCGCGATCCAAATATGATCTTGAGATGAAACTCACCCGAGATGGTCACTTAGCTATTTCACACCTTCTAGGAAAATTTTTAGGTCAATCCAATCTCCATTAAAGGACTTACTAAAAATAGTAAGTATTTCTATTTTTAGCTATTTTGGAAACTTTGAATGTTCCAGACCATTCTCCAAGATAAAGGGTCTTTGAAAAGACCAAAACTAGGAAGAATAGTAACCTTTCATGGTTGCAAGGTTAAGACACTTTTCCTAACATTCTCCCACTTGAGAAATGCCTTGCAAGAGAAAAGGGAGTATCAACACCATGATTTAATTGCTAGGGGCTGTGAGGCCCATAGACTCTGAACACCATCTAAACTTCTCTGTGCTCACATGTTTTGTTAAGGAATATGTAACATTCATCAAAGTTTGAACTTTTTCCAAGTTTACCTTCCCATCCTCTACCATGTCATGAACAAAATGGTATTGGACATCAATATGCTTAGTCCTTTAATGAAAAGTAGGATTCTTTGCCAAAAATATGGCACTCTGACTGTCACAACAAATAGTAATCTTCCCTGTATCAAACCCAACATCAGAACACAGTCTCTTAAGCCAAATGGCTTCTTTACAAACACGAGTAGCTACCATGTACTCAGCTTCAGTAGTAGATAAAGTGACCATAGGTTTTTGCTTACTCATCCAAATAACAACACCACCAAACATAGTGAACACATAAGCATTGGTGGATCTCCTGCTGTTAATGTCACTTGCCCAATCTAAATCGACAAATCAATGAATACAAAGTGAATGTTGAGGTTTTGTAGGATAACCATGATAACATAAGGAATACTCAGAAGTACCCCACAAATATCTGAGAACTCTCTTCACTACATCCCAATGTATGCATCTAAGATTAGCCATAAATCGATTAAGGACTCCCATTGCTTGGGCAATGTCTGGTCTTGTGCAAGCCATCACATACATCAAACTGCCCACCACACTATGATAAAGAACATTCTCATATCCTCTGTCTTAGAAGGAGACTTTAGACAATCTTCAATAGATAACTTTATCCCCATTGTAACAAGAATAGTCAAACATCTGCAATCCATCATATTGAATCTCTCCAAAACAGTGTTAACATACTTACTCTGGCCTAACCAAAGTTTTCTATTTACTTAGTCTCTTCAGATTTCCATTCCCAGAATGTACCGAGCTACCCCTAGATTTTTCATCTCAAACTGTGTTGACAAATGAGACTTCAAATTAGAAATCAAACTTTTACCATTCCCAATGAGTAACATATCATCGACATACAATGCAATAATGAGAATGTGATCATTGTCAAACTTGTAGTAAACAAAATGATCTGATTTTGATCTTTGAAATCCAATACTCAACACAAAGCCATCAAACTTCTAGTACCACATCCTAGGAGATTGTTTCAAACCATAAAAAGACTTTTTCAACTTGTAAACCAGATTTTCTTTACCTTTCACCATGTAGTGCTCTAATTGTGACATATAGATTTCCTCATCCAAGTCACCATGAAGGAATGATGTCTTCACATCCATCTGTTCCACTTCTATATCATACGGTACTACAAGAGATAACAAGAACTGAATAGATGTCATCTTTGGAACGAGAGAGAAAATATTGCCATAGTCAATTCCCTCCACCTGAGAATACCTCCTCATAACCAATCTAGCCTTATATTTCTCAACACTACCATCTATACTGAATTTGTTTTTGAACACCCATTTGCATACAATAGGTTTTCATCCTTCAGGCAAAGGCACCAAGTCTTAAGTATTATTCTTTTCCAAAGAAGCCATCTCCTCTTCCATGGCCTCCTAACAACCTGCATCTTTCATACCCATAGCCTCTTTCATAGTTCTAGGCTCATCAGTGTTAGAAATCAAAGTAAAAATACAACTAGAATCATGCAATGAATAACCAAACCTACCATGTTGTTGTCTTATTTGCGTGAACCTCATCAAAGGTTGAAGTTGGGGTTCTTCATCTTCTTCTAAACTTTTAGAGATACTAGAGTTCTCCTCATCATCAGGTCCAATAGATGTTTTTGGTTCAACTTTCTCAGGGGTCGAAGAAAGCTAAACCACATCATCTTTCTTCTCTTCTTTCTATAGCTATAAGACAATAGAAGAAGGATTGAGCTCTCTGAAGATCATGCTTCCACTATACAGAACTCTCTCAGCTACTAGATCCCAAAGATTGTACCCTTTCACATTGATGCCATAACTGATGATGATACACTTTATAGCCTTGTTCTTCAACTTAGATCTCTTCTCCTTAGGCACATGTGCATATGCCTCACAACTAAATACTTGAATGTGTCTTAATGGAGCCTTTTTACTAGACCATACCTCCATAGGTGTCTTATCAATGGACATTGATGTAGGAGACATGTTAACTAGGTAATAAGTAGTAGCAACAGCTTCAACCCAAAACTTTTTTTCAAGACCAGATCCACTTAGCATACTCCTTACCCTCTCCATCAATGCTCTATTCATCCTCTCTACAAATCCATTCTGTTGAGGGGTATATGGTGTTGTCTTGTGCCTCTCCATTTTTTGTTCCTTACATAATTTGTCAAAATCTGCTAAACAAAACTCACCATCATTGTCAGTCCTCAAACACTTAATCTTTCTATCCTTCTAATTCTCTACAAGAGCTTTGAACTCTTTGAATCTATTAAAGACTTCAGATTTATTTCTAAGGAAATACTCCCATGTCCTTCTACTATAGTCATAATTGAATGAAACAAAGTAAATAGATTTTGAAATTGAAGGAACATTAATAGGACTAAACACATCAAAATGAATCAAGTCCAACACCTCAGAAGATTTGTGAGAACTAGAATAAAGCTAGACACAGTTTTGTTTTCCATAAACACAATGTTTGTAGAAATCAAGCTCAAGATTACAGTCATTCATACCCTCAACAAGATTTTTATTTTTCAGGGTCGTCAAACCCTTTTCACCAATGTGACTAGTGTATGGGCACCTAACAACTCAACTTATTTTGTTGTTTGTTTGTCATAAGGTCAAATTGACCAATTGTTGTTTTTCAATTATTTTGTGTTTAGTTGTAATAAGGGAAGTTCAAGGATATGAAGCAGTTGGCCTTCCCCAACTGTCATGGATGATTAATCTCCCACTGTATTGGGATAAATTGGCAGTAGACTGAACATGTGGGTTTGGTTCTGAGTTTAGTTATGTATGTTCAATTCTGTACAAAAAGAATAACAAAAACTCTGTTCTATTCATGGTGTGAAAAATCTATTAACTATTGGTATATTTCCCTTTCCTATAACGTAGTCATTTCTATTCTACAAGTTGTCAAAGTATGAATCGATGAAGCATTCCACTGGTGGGATTTTTGTTGAAATCAGTGGAATGGCTTCATTGTGTACATATGTGTTTTTATTTTATGTTCTTGTTCCTATGTGTTGTGTTTTGTTTAACAGTATAGAGAATCAGGTTGAAGGTATTGCACAGTAACTGCCCTAGCATTTCTATGTGCTAGGGTTTAGTCAAAAGTTAGGTGAATTAAAGTTTTTCCTAAGTGTTGGAGTACCATCGGTGAGACTGGGGGTTATCAAAAGAGTATGTAGTATTCTGGGCGAAGGTAGTAGTCTACCCGAAGAGTAGTCAGGGTGACCAAGTACATCGGCAAAGTTTGGTGAAGGTTCATCGAAATGAGAAGTCATACCGAAGTTAGTGTATCAATGTGAGTTTGATTTAGTCTCACCAAAGCCAAGTTCAACCATCAGCATATCAGCAAAGCCCTGTAGAAGTTCACTGATGAAGGTAGTCACACCGATAGTGCAAAGCGATTGTGTATCGGTTAGTGAATTAAAGGCCCTACTAATGTTTGTAGTCTTGCTGACACCAAGTTGTATCAGCCTATCGGCCTAAGCAAAGTCCAGCCTTTTGATGAATTGAGTCTTGGCAATGTTGAACCTAGCATCGGCCTATCGGTTGATGGACTATTAAGTCCTACCGATTAGAGCTCCTTTTTATTGTAAGAGTGATCAGCGTATTGGTAAGGTAAGTGTTGGGTTCACTAATAGTGTTTGTCTTTCCAATGATAGTGGTAGTATCAGCTAATGGATTATTGAGTCCCACCGATAGTTGAACTATTCGAGAGGTTCAGTGGGTTCAACGAATTCAAGAGTTCAAATTTTGAATAGTTTTTTCCACTTCACTGTGTACTCTACATTATTTTGGTATCAGAGCTTTAGCTAGTCTGTGTGGTGATGTGTTTTGAACAAGTCTGTGTATGTCAGAAGATGAGAGTGAAGGAGAGGCTAGCAATATGCCTCCAAAGGGGATGACAGTAGAAGTGCTTAAGAAGGTCCAAGAGATGGAAGAGATGATCAAGGTTGGAGTCAAGGTTAGAGTCAAGGAAACACTCCAGGCTGAGTTGAAGGCACTGAAGATAGGAAAGAAATCAGATGGTGAATCTAATGAAGAAGAAGAAGATGGGGAAGAGGAAACAACCCCAGAACAGGCAGATATATCTGCAGACTAGAAATAATTTTTGGATGCCATAAGGACACTCAGTAAGGAGCTGTTTGAATCAAAAATGGAGATTCTGATGTTCAGCAAAAAGATGGATGCATAAGAAGTCATCGAATGGGTCAAGGCTTTGAACAATTACTTCGAGTACAAGGAGGTACCAGAGAATAAAAGAGTCAAGTTTGCAAAGATGAAATTGAAAGGTATAGCACTCACATGGTGGAACTACACCCAGGGGGAAAGGGTGAAGAGTGGCAAGAGCATGATCTCATCCTAGAGTCAGATGGTAGAGAGGATCAAGGCTCAGTTCCTACCAGCATATTATGAAGTGCAGATATATAGGAAAATGTAGAATCTTAGACAGAAGGATATGGATGTATCCACCTATACAGAGGAATTTCACGAATTGTCTCTAAGGTGTGGACTTGCTAAGGATGAGAAAGGAAGAGTTGCTAGGTATATTAATGGCCTAAAGTAAAGTATAGAAGATGAGATTACCATCTTGACACCAGAAACTATGGACAAGTGTTTCCAAGTGGCACTGAGAGTAGAAGAGAAGTAGAAAAGAAAGGGAGAACAATAGAACAGAGGCAGAGGTGGAAGAAATTTCAGGGGTAGAAATAGCTTTGGTGGCAGAAATCAGTTCCAGAAGAACCAAGGGGAGTCTAATTAGCAAGAACATAGTGGAGAATCTAGTTCCAGAGGGGGTTTCAGAGGAAGGAGACCCAATGGGAGAGGTAGATTTGGTGGACCAGGTAGAGGTCCTAACGTCTTCACAGGAAGATGTTATAATTGTAACCAAATTAGACACATAGTAGGCAAGTGTTTGGAGAAAGCCTCAAGCTCTCATGGAGGAGAGAGAAGGAGCCAACTGATTCAAGAAGAAGATTGTCAGAGTGTGACTTCACCTATGGGAATTGCAGCTCCAACACAAGATGGAGAGAATCTCATGATGAGAAGGATGATTCTGAAAGTGCCACAGAACAAGGAACCACCCTAGAGGAAGACACTATTCAGAACTCTGTGTAAAGTTTCTAGCAAAAGGTGTAAGGTAATTGTTGATTCTGGGTCAACTAAAAATTTAGTTTCTGGTAGAGAAATTGAATTTGAAAAGATTGTCACATGTTAGTCCATACAAATTGTCCTGGCTGAACAAAGGGCAACAAGTCTTGGTTGATGAACAAGCTTGGGTAGAATTTTACATAGAGGAATATAGGGACAAACTGTTGTGTGATATAATTCCCATGGATGCATGCCATTTACTATTAGGAAGACCTTGGCAGTATGATGTACAAGCCTAGCATGATGGTAAACCCAATTCCTTTGTTATCACCAAGAATGGTAGACAGTATAAGATGGATCCTTACCAAGAAGAGGGTGTAGACAAGAATGTAGGCTCAAGTGTCATGTTAGTGAGTGGGAAAGAGTTTCTCCATACTCTAAAAGAAGAGGGAACCTAGGGGTATGCTCTAATTTTGAAACCTAAAGACAATTCTGATTTGTCTAAAAATAGCAAGGAAAAAGTCCCTAAGAAAGTGTAGGAATTGTTAGACAAGTATAAGAGTATCATGGTGGAGGATATGCCCAATACACTACCCCCTGTGAGAGACGCAAGTCATCAGATTGACTTCATCCCAAGATCCACATTGCCAAATAAACCAACTTATAAAATGACACCTAATCAGAATGAGGAGATTGCTAAACAAGTGCAAGAACTGTTGGATAAGGGTTTGGTGAGGAAAAGTCTTAGTCCATGTGCTGTACCCATAGTTTTAGCTCCCAAGAAGGATTAAAAATGGAGGTTGTGCACTGATTCAAGGGTCATCAATAAGATCACCATCAGATATAGGTTTCCTATGTCCAGAATAGAGGACCTCATGGATTGTTTGGGAGGAGCTTGGTACTATTCTAAAATTGATCTCAAAAGGGGATACCATCAGATGAGGATTAGAGAAGGGGATGAATGGAAGACAACCTTTAAGACTAATGAGTGTCTTTATGAGTGGGTGGTGATGCCATTTGGACTATCAAATGCTCCAAGCACTTTCATGCGTCTAATGAATGAGGTATTGAAAGATTTTATTGGCAAATTTGTTATTGTCTATCTTGACGATATTCTAATTTTTAGCAGGATAAAAGAAGAACATTTGCAACATTTGGAAAAGGTGTTGAAGAAGCTACACGAGGAGAAATTGATGATCAATATGGAGAAGAGTGTCTTCATGAAGGAAGAACTCACATACCTTGGATTTGTGATATCCTAGTGTAATTTGAAAATGGATCCAGAGAAGGTAAATGCTATTCTGTCTTGGTCAGCACCTAAAGCAGTAAGTGATGTAAGAAGTTTTCATGGATTGGCAACTGTTTTATAGAAAATTCATAAGAGGATTCAGTTATATTTGTGCACCCATTCTAGATACCATAAAAGGAGGACAGAAATGTAAGTTTGTTTGGAATAGAGCAGTTGACAAGTCTTTTGATATTCTTAAATAGAAGGTAGTAGAGAAACCTATTTTGGTTTTGCCTGATTTTAATAAGTTGTTTATTGTAGAATGTGATGCCAGTAACCTTGCCATTAGTTCTGTATTGAGTCGAGAAGGCAAACCTATTTCTTTCTTTAGTGAAAAGCTGAATGATGCTAAAAGAAAGTATTCCACATATGATCTAGAATTGTATGCAATGGTTCAAGCATTGAAAAAATGGACACATTATCTCTTGCCCAAGGAATTCATTGTTTATACTAACAACCATTCTTTGAGTTTTCTGAATTCATAGGAGAAGCTAAATCACGGGCATATGAAGTGGGTTGAACAACTCTAGGCATATACTTTTTCCATCAAACATAAGAAGGGACAAGCCAACAAGGTGGCAGATGCTCTGAGCAGAAGAGTGTGCACTATACAGGAAATCTAGTTGCAAATTGTGGGAGTGGATTCTCTCAAAAATATGTACCCAGATGATGAGGACTTCAAGGAGATATATACAGTTTGTTCACAATTTTCAGATTCCTATCATTCTATTTTTTTTGAATATTTGTTACAACAAGGGCTACTATTCAAAGGTAGCCAACTATGTGTACCTAGGTGTTCCATGCAGGAGAACATCATAAAAGAGAAGCATTGCAATAGTCTTGGAGGTCATTTTGGACTGGACAAGACATTGGAGAAAGTGAGAAGTGTTTACTTCTAGCCTAAGATGCAAACAGATGTTAGAAAATTTGTAGACAGTTGTCACATTTGCCAGAGAGCCAAAGGAACTTAATCCAATGTAGGTCTCTATCAACCACTTCCAATTCCTCAAAGCCCATGGGAGTGTATAAGTATGGATTTTTTTTTGGGTCTTCCCCAGACTCAAAGAGGTTTAGACAGTGTATTTGTTGTAGTTGATAGATTTAGTAAAATGGCTCATTTTGTGCCATGCAAATGTACCAATGATGCTTCACACATTGCTAGTCTATTCTTTAAAGAAATAGTTTGAATTCATGGTTTGCCATTGAATATTGTCACTAACAGAGATCCCAAGTTTGTGGGACATTTTTGGCGCACATTGTGGAAGAAATTGGGCATTCAATTATCTTTCATGTCATCCTATCACCCTCAGACAGATGGACAAACTGAGGTGGTGAATAGATCACTGGGTAATCTTTTGAGGTGTTTGACTAAACAACATGGAGAAGCATGGGATATGATCATTCCACAAGCAGAATTTTCATATAATGACTCTATTAATACAAGCACAGGAAAGAGCCCTTTTGAAGTTGTATATGGGATTCATCCAAGGGGAATTTTGGAGTTGAGAGATCTCCAAAACATGGAGAAAAGGAGTGCAGAAGGTGAAGATTTTGTAGTCAGTATGAAGGATATCCATGATGCTGTAAAAGAAACTATCTAGAAGAACACAGGGAAGTATAAAGAAAGAGTTGATCAGAAGAAAAGGGATGTCCAATATAAAGTTAGGGATTTGGTAATGGCATATCTAAAGAAGGAAAGACTTCTGAAGGGGCAGGCAACAAAACTTTTTATGAAAAAGATTGGTCCATGCAAGATTGTTCACAAATTTGGGCCTAATGCCTATGAGATTGAACTTCCTCCAGCTTTAGCAATATCACCCATTTTCAATGTGTCCAACCTATTTGCATTCAGAGGAGACAATGTAGCTAGTTCAGATGTGACAGAAGCAGGGGATGTAGAATGGATTTTTGATCTTTCACCAATTCAATCGGTACAACTAGAATGTATTTTAGACACCAAAGTTTAGAAGAAGACTAGGCATAAAACCTACAAGCAGTATCTAGTCAAATGACGTGGTTTGCCTAATGAAGATGCTACCTGGATGAGTGAGGAGGACATCATCAAACATGGGGTTACTATTTTAGACTTGGTTCCTCAAGGGACTTGAGTTCTTTTGAACCCCGGGAGTATGGTGCAAGGGCACCTAACAACTCATCTTATTTTGTTGTTTGTTTGTCATAAGGTCAAACTGACCAATTGTTGTTTTTTAGTTTTTTTTGTGTTGAGTTGTAATAAGGGCAATTTAGGGATATGAAGTGGTTGGCCTTCCCCAACTGTCATGAATGGTTGATCTCCCACTGTATTAGGATAAATTGGTAGCAGACTGAACATGTGGCTTTGGTTCTGAGTTTAGTTGCATATGTTCAATTCTGTGCAAAAAGAATAACAAAAACTCTGTTCTGGTTGTGGTGTGAAAAATTTGTTAATTGTTGGTATATTTCCCTTTCCTGTAATGTAATCATTTTGGTTCTATAAGTTGTCAAAGTATGAATCAATGAAGCATTCCACTGGTGGGATTTCTATTGAAATCAGTGGAATGGCTTTGTTGTGTACATATGTGTTTTTATTTTCTGTTCTTGTTCATGTGTGTTGTGTTCTGTTTAACAGTGCAGAGAACTGGGTCAAAGGTATTGCATAGTAAGTGCCATAGCATTTCTATGCGCTAGGGTTTAGTTGAAAGTTAGGTGAATTGAAGTTTTGCCTAAGTGTTGGAGTACCATTGGCGAGACTGGGGGTTATCAGCAGAGTATGTAGTATTCTGGGTGAAGGTAGTAGTCTACCCGAAGAGTAGTCAGGGTGACCAAGTACATTGGTAAAGTTTGGTGAGGGTTCACCAAAATGAGAAGTCATACTGAAGTTAGTGTATCGGCATGAGTTTGATTTAGTCTCACTGAAGCCAAGTTCAACCATTGGCGTATCGCCGGAGCCTTGTAGAAGTTCACCGATGAAGGTAGTCACGCTAACAATGGAAAGCCATCAGGTATAGGTTAGTGAATTAAAGGCCCTGTTGATGTTTGCAGTCTTGCCAATGTCAAGTTGTATCAGCCTATCGTCCTAAGAGAAGTCCATCCTTTCGATAAACCGAGTCTTAGTGATGTTGAACCTAGCATCGGCCTATCAGCCGATGGACTATTAAGTCCTACTGATGAGAGCTCCTTTTTATCGTAAGAGTGATCGGCGTATTGGTAAGTTTTGGGTTCACCGATAGTGTTTGTCTTTCCAATGACAGTGGTAGTATCGACCAATGGATTATTGAGTCCTGCCGATAGTTGAACCGATAGTTGAATGATTCGAGAGGTTCAGTGGGTTCAGCGAATTCAAGAGTTCAAATTTTGAATAGTTTTGTCCTCTTCACTATGCGCTCTGCATCAGTGGCTAAGCCTTTGGTGCCATAATATTGTCTTCTCAGTTGGAAGTTTCATCTCCATAGAAAGAGCACCCTTAGGTACCCAGAAAGCACAACCATTGGAAGTACATGCAACAATCTTTTCGTTGCTAGTTCCAATGGTGGGGATGAAAACTTTGAAGCTCTCTCCTTCAAAATAGAGGCACTATTGCACTGAATTGCACATGCATCAAGATGAAATAGAGTACCAATCTGAACACCCTTAGCCAACACCATAGATCCTCTAGTCATCTTGCATCCTCCATTCGAGAAAACAACCTGCACACCCACATCATTCAACTTACTTACAAAAAGAAGGTTCCATGTTAAACTGGGGATATGCAAAACACCATTGATTCCCTTCACTTGTCCATTAGGGAATCGAATCAAGACTCTTCCACAGCCAACAATCTTCAGGTGATAATAATCACTCAAGTACACCTTCCCACCATCGTATTCTTCATACTTCAAAAACCAACCCTAATGTGAGGTCATGTGGAAAGATATACCAGAGTCAATAAGCCACACATCCTCAGATGCATGTGTTGCCAAGGCAGTGACAAATGCTTCTCCTTCATCCTAAGAGGACTTGTCAGAATCTGAATCATAATTCTTCTTTTTCTTTTTCTCCTTCTTACACTCCTTGCAGAAGTGACCGGGTTTGCTGTATTTCCAACACAGGGCCTTGGACTTTCTGAGAGACTTAGATCTCCCATGAGATTTGAATCTTACTTCTTCTTCCTTCTTCTTATGCTTTTTCTTTCCCTTCTCTTTAGATCTACCACAAACCACAAGAGCCTCCTTGGCTAATTCAGAAGACTTTCTCCACATCTCTTTAGACAATAGTGAAGATACCACTTCATCCATCTTGAAAGTGGTAGTGGTACTCCCAATGGCCATAACAAGGTGGTCCCATGAATCTAGTAAGGAACACAGGTAATGTCATACATTGATCCTTCTCCATCTTCACACCAACGGAAGTCAACTAGGCAATAAGGATATTGAATGTATTCAGGTGATCAGTTATAGATCCTCCATCTTCCATCCTTAGAGAATACAATTTCTTTCACATGAATAACTTATTTGCCAGGGATTCAACTTGATAAGCATCTCCAAGCTTCTTCCAAAGTTCCTTTGCAATCTTCTCGTCATGGATATTCAGAAGTACTGAATTAGCCAAATAGAGTCTTATCAAACCTTTAGCTTTTCAATCTTTGAGATCCCAGTCTTCTTGATACATTGTCATTGGTTTTGTACCACATACGGCTTCCCATAAATCTTGATCTACAAGCATGTCCTCCATTTTGAGTTTCTAGAACTTGAAATTACTGTCATTAAACTTCTCTATCTCAAACCTCCTAGATGTACTTGCCATCTCCTACTTGCAACAAATATTATAAAATCCTTTGCACAAGCTCCCACTCAAATGAAGATCAGCTCAAAACACCGTCTATCCAACAACTAGAACTAAAAGTGATCAAGCTCTGATACCAACTGTAAGGAAGCAAGGTATGCAGAAAATGCTTCCTACACTGATCTACTGAGGAAATATTTATGCAAATTTCAACTTTTATAGTTACAAATTAAGATGCATATTAATAGAAAGATAATAAAAACTTCCAAATGCAAACACAAAACTCACAACACAAGATATATGTAGGGAATACCCTTTCAGGTAAAAAACCCCACACTCCAAAGCCACCCAATATATTATTCAAGAATCAAGAAGATTACAATATACTTGCAGAGCAAGCTTTTATAGGAGTATATCCAACTAGAGATCTAGGAGGTAACTCGACATCTATAATATTCTTACATACAACCTCCATCTCTAACTCCTAATATATAGGAGATGCAATACAGTAAACTGTTACCAGTAATTACAAAACCATGAGCCAAAACCACCCATAAAGTGGCACCCAAATTATCTCCAATCAAAGATACCTTGTGATGTGTCAAACCACACACCAACACATGTAACTCTCCCCTTTATAGCTCTTTTATGTGTCTAACACATTTTTACATTTCCCAAAAATAGAAGGTCCAACTTCCGAAGTCCATAACTTTTGATCTGAGTGTTTGATTGATGAACCATTTGATGTGTCAAAAAGATCATGAAGAGATCTATCACACTATAAATGGCTACGCTAGTTATGACAATTTTTGGGATGTTTAGATAATTTTTTATTCTGGTAATTGAGTTCAAAACATTTTTCTTGCAGTTTCAAAACTATTAACTTTAATATCTCACAATCTAGATATGATCTTGAGATGAAACTCACCCGAGATGTTCACTTAGCTATTCCGCACCTTCTAGGAAAAATTTCAAGTCAATCTGAGCTCAATCAAAGGACTTACTAAAAATAGAAAGTCTTGCTATTTTTTCTCTTTTAGAAACTTTTGGAAATGTTGAAAGTTCTAGACCATTCTCCAAGATAAAGGGTATTTGAAAAGACCAAAACTCAGAAGAATAGTAACCTTTTGAGGTTGCAAGGTTCAGTCACTTCTCCTAACAAAAAGTAAATACAATTAAATAATAAATACTAGGAACTTGAAAAGGTTGAGACACCTTAATTCCCAACATTCTCCCACTTGTCAAACACCTTTCAAGAGCCAATGGAAATAACAAGATTTAACTGCTAGAGGCCGAGAGGCCCATAAACTTCGAACACCATCTAAACTTATCAGTGCCCACTGGTTTCGTCAATGCATCTACAACAATATTCAAAGTGTCTATCTTCTCCAATATCACCTTTCCATCCTCTACCATGTCTCACACAAAATGAAATTGTTCATCAATATGCTTTGTTCTATCATAAAAAGTTAGATTCTTTCCTAAACAAATCACATGCTGAATATCACAACATATAGTAATCTATCCTACATCAACACCAATATCTGAACACAATATCTTAAGCCAAATGGCTTCCTTACAAGCATGAGTAGTTGTCATTTACTTAGCTTCTGTCCTTGACAATGCGATCACAAGTTGCCACTTACTCATCCAACTAATTGCACCACTGAACATACTAAACACATAAGCACTAGTGGATCTCCTGCTATCAACGTCACCTGCCTAATCAGAATCCACATATCTATGGATACTCATAGAATGGAAAGGTCCTGTAGGATGACCATGATAACATAGGGAATACTTGGAAGTACCTTGTAAATATCTAAACACTCTCTTCACTGCATCCCAATGTACCCATCCAAGATTAGCCATAAACTGAGTAAGGACTCCCATTGCTTGCACAATGTTTGTTCTAGTGCAGACCATAGCATACATCAAGCTACCAACAACACTAGCATAAGGTACTCTGCTCATATCTTCCACCTCAGAAGGAGATTTTGGACAATTATTAACAAATAACTTGGTTCCCAAAGAAACAGGAACACACAAAGGTCTGTAATCTACCATGCTGAATCTCTCCAACACAGTCTTCACATACTTACTATGGCTTAACCAAAGTTTTCTATTTGCTCTGTCTTTTCTAATTTCTATTCCTAGAATGTACCTGGTTGTCCCTAAGTTTTTTATTTCAAATTGTGCTGACAACTAAGACTTCAAATCAGAAATCATATCCTTACCATTCCCAATTAACGGCATATCATTAACATACAATGCAATAATGAGAATACAATCATTGTCAAACTTGTAATATACACAATGATCTGATTTTGATCTCAAAAATCTAATTGACAACATGAAGGCATCAAATTTCATATACCACATCCTAGGAGATTGCTTCAAACCATACAAAGACTTTTTCAACTTGCAAACCAAATTTTCTTTACCTTTTTCTATGTAATGCTCTAGAAATGACATATAAATCTCTTCCTGTAAGTCACAATGAAGGAATGTTGTCTTCACATCCATCTACTCCACCTCTAAGTCCCAAGCTACTACAAAATATAATAGGAACCGAATGGATGTCATCTTTACAATAGGAGATAAAATTTCACCATAATCAATTCCCTCCACTTGTGAATACCCCCTCACAACCAATCTAGCCTTGTACTTCTCAACACTACCATTTGCACCAAATTTCTTCTTGAACACCCATTTACAACCAATAGGTTTTTGTCCTTCAGGCAAAGGAACCAAGTCCCAAGTTTTGTTTTTCTCCAAAGAAGCCATCTCATCTTCCATGGCCTCCTTCCAGAAACCTACATATTTCATGCCCATAGCCTCTATCATAGTTCTAGGCTCATCAGTGTTAGTAATCAAGGAAAAAGCACAACTAGAATCTAGCAATGAATAAACAAACCTATCAAGTTGCTTCCTTGTTCATGGAGACCTCCTCAAAGGTTGAGATTGAGGTTTTGCTTCTTCTTCCAAGCTTTTAGAGCTTCTAGAGCTCTCCTCATCTTTAGGTCTCATAGGATCTTTTAGTTTAGTCTTCTCAGGGGTAGAAGGAAGCTAAACCACACCCTCTTTCTTTTCTTTCTCTTCTAGCTGTAGAACAATAGGAGAAGGTGTTATCTCTCTAAAAATAACACTTATTTACAACACTTTCTCGGCCATAGGATCCCAAAGCTTGTACCCTTTCACATGAACACCATAGCTAATGAAGATACACTTAACAACCTTGTTCTCCACTTTTGACCTCTTCTCCAAAGGGATATGAGCATATGCCTCACAACCAAAAACACAAAGATGTCTTAATGATATTCTTACCAAACCACACCTTCATGGGTGTCTTATGAACAAGAGCTTATGGGATTTTGTATAAAAGGATATGTACTAGCTCAAGAGATACATCATCTCATCTCATGATGAGGGATTTTTGCTTGATTTTTAATAGGATGTGCACTAGATCAAGAGATACAATATCCCACCTCCTGATGAGGGATTTCAAACATGCTTTGTCAGTGTCAAAATAATCAAACAAATGTCAGTATATATGCCTCCACCTTAAAGTGGTTGACACCGCTTGCCAGGAGAAATCACATTTAAGGTAAGATGAAAACATGCAAGAAAATAGGATCTTTTGCAAAGCCCATGTACCCAAGGTGACAATTGCTTTATGATCACCAAATGTTTCCACAAACACATAGATATCATTTGCTAAGTAAATGACCAAGATATAAGCTTTGGTTAGAAAATCTTACTCTAAGATAACAACCAAATCCATTGAAAGAAGTTGTTCATATATATTAGATTATGTCAAAGACTAAGGCCAGACTTATGGATTCAAAACCAAGTATAGCCATTGGGTGATACTACGGGTATCTGAGGACTGAGTGTAGCTACAAGGTGAGATTCAAAATAATCCAAAGTTTACAAAAGCATATTGTTGCAAAGGTTATGAGATTTCTACTAGATGAATCATAACATGGAGTGATTCTACTAGTCAAGTGTTGGATATATATATCAACCCCATCTTTATATATGGACTAGGTTCATTTATGCTTACTTACTCAAGGGACACATGGTCGTTATTTGTATTTGTTTGTTTTCATCATCCACAAACTAGTAGAGTTACTAAAGAAATGGAAATAATAAAAATGAGAGAGGAGAAGCAAGTGCCTTAGGAACACCATGTAGGAGGATGCCCCAAAGACATATTTTAGAACTCTATGCCCCCAAGGCACAACAAAAAATAGTAAAATAGAGGAGAGAAGAGATAGAAGAATGTAATGACAAATAAAAGAATAGTTACAACAGAGGCGGTCTTCTTGTATCCGTGACCTTACAAGAGTATCAAAGGTCATCCAAAGAGACTTAAACAACACATAAGAGGAGGCCACATAAGTGAACAAAGGTACGCTATGACAAAGGTGCAAAAAAAGGGTTAGAAATACTTACCTATTTACATAATCAA
Source organism: Cunninghamia lanceolata (assembly GCA_027924645.1). Lineage (NCBI taxonomy): Eukaryota > Viridiplantae > Streptophyta > Pinopsida > Cupressales > Cupressaceae > Cunninghamia > Cunninghamia lanceolata. The sequence continues at coordinate 3,633,072 of BSBN01001332.1, forward strand.
ACTAGTGATTGTTATCGACCAACTCATCCTCTTGATATGGGATGGGTGGTACATAAGGTATTATAACCCATCTTGAAACTTCATCTTGTATGTCATTGTCATTTATCTCATCTTTTGATTTGATAGGTGTTGGAGTCTCTTAGATCTTAGGAATATGATTTTTGATCTTGATTAAGCTCAACATCCATCCTTGAAGGATTTAGTGTGAGAGGTTTGTCTTCATTCTCAAATAACTCTTCTTTTGTAGGGAAAGCATTGGAATGAAGGGGGTGTAAAATGTTATAAATAAAATTGTTGATTATCTCACCTTTAGTGATATCCAAAGGAGTTGAACATGTGACCAATGGTGAACTATTTAGTATCTTTGCATTTATAGAGATTCCCAAGGTGTTTAAATATTCAACCAAAGGGGGGAAATCAAGGGTCTCCACTACTTTAGTGATATCCAAAGTACTTGAATATTCAAGTAAAGGAGGGACATGAAAGGTCTTCACTTCTTTAGTGATATCCAAGGTACATGAATATTCATCTAAAGGAGGAAGATCAAAGGGATGATCCATAGAAGCTTCATGTGCATTATGGTAGGGTTAGATGAATACTCCTTATTGATCCATAGAATGTTCTTTATGAGAGGGGGTTCTTCATTCACTAAGGTTTCACCCTTGAATGGGATAGCATTGGAATGAAAAGAGGGTAGGGTAATGTTAAGGGATGTGGCAATGATTTCATCCTCTTGAGCCAAAATGTACTCATAAGTGGGAACAACTTTGGGAGAGAGATCATGAGATGAAACTATTTTACCATCACATGTATTAGAGGCTAGATCGAGGGCATGGTCCTGACCTTTAGCAATATGAGTCATAGTGGAATCTACAATAGAGATAAAGTCATCAAGGCCTTCATCTAGCATATCAAAATCATCACTAATAAATGATGTATCATATTTATAATTATCTATGAATTTAGTGAGATCATGTAATATCAAAGGTTATACTCCCATGAGAGTTGTGAAACTATCAATATTAGATATATAAAAAAGGATTTCATATGTGAAACACATAGAAATATCAACATCATATGTGTATGCTATTTGTTCTAATAATTGAGTATTCTTATTAATGAATTTGGAGAAATTATCAATGTCTTTGATATATGCAAGTAAAGCTTCCAAAGATGAATAACAAGAAGCATCCATGATGAAAGTATGATAAGTCATTGCACACCCAAACACTAGTTTGAGGAAATTAGGTTTTTGAAGATAAAAAACACAGTAATTTTTTACTACAAACAAATTGAATAAGATTTACATAGTGCTACACAACAAGGCAAATTGAATGATTTAAAATTTTGCTCCAAGAAGTGTGAAGAGAGTGAGTAAAACCCTTAATGTTGAAATACACACTGTGTAATTGCAAAAAGTGAAGTATTCAAAGAAAGGATTCATAAGTATACAAAATGAAGAAAAACTACAATTAAAAACTAGATTTGAATAATTTTTTAAAGGAGCAGAAAAATCTGAAATAATATTTTGACTAGAAGCCCTAGGTAGCTTTTGCAAAAACTAGGTTATATGAAAAAATGCTACTTTTTAAGAAAAAACCCTAGGAAATGAAACCTTAAAATGTGAGATTTGATATGAATTATTGATGAATTACTGTAATAAAGATCATATATAATGCAAATATCAGAAAATTAAATCTTTTTATCATATTCAACACAAATTATGCAAAACTATGCCTATATGCAAGCCTACAATGCTTATTTTTAATTTTTTTTTCAAATATATGTAAGAGATTTCAATGCAAGATGAAAAGTATGATATGAATGAATGCAAAGACTGATTACAACACTCAAAAAAATGCTAAATGATCTCTATTCCAGGTTCACTAAAATGTTAGTTATTAAAAGTGGGATGATGGTCAATAGTGTTAAGATCTATCAAATCAAATCCTCCTTTCACACTAACACTCAAGGACAACAACTGAACAAAGTCATTACAGATGAATGAGGACTTAGCTCTTGGTTGGTGTACATAGGAATTATATGAAAAGATTGATAAAACTAAAGATTTATCAAACCCTAGATTCAATAAGCCTTAAGCCCTAATTATAATGAAATTAGGTATAGACGAATAGAATAATATAGACAACCACATAGGAAGATACTTAGGGCTGATTAGAAACTTTCTAGAAGTTGGATTTCCATAATTGAAGACTTTACGAACTATGGAATGGGCACCCAAGTCTGATAGGGTAGTTTTTTTGTAGATCTCGGGCAATGAGCAGTGTCAGACTGTAACTTGTTCTCGAGTTCAAGGAAAATCCTATGAGGAGGACTATGGGGTGGGTGCCCTAGTCTAGTAGGGTAAAATATTGGTAAACTTTTGCAAGATGTTGAATCCTTATGCTTCAAATTTCTTCTCTATAAATGCACTTTTCCCAATCCTGCACCTATAACTTGCAGTCACAAAGAGAGGGGTTTTAGGGGTTGTGTTTTATAGGAGCTTGCCTTGATCAAGCCCTAGAATGACATTCAAGTCTTCCAACACAATTGTTAGATAGACTGCATACCCAAGGAGGACATAGGAAAAAACAAATCATAAAATAGATTGATTAAAACACAAATTTCTAAAAATAGAATTGTTCTAAAAATTGGATGTATTTTCTACTAACATCAAAACTTTGGCTTGAATGTAATGTCCCCATTTTCGTGAGCATTAGGTTTTAGAGGATTAGCCTATTGTAAGCTAATGGAGTTATTTAGAGGATCCCGTTTGGTAGTTATGAGGCTTTTTCCTTCTCCAAAACTCAATTTGGTTCAGGTTGGGCCTTCGTTTGATGTTTCTAGACTCAATTATACACACTTACTATTTATAGTAAGCCACTATTTCAAAAGAGTTAGTGTAACAAAAAACACAAGAACAACACAATTCTTCTCTGCAACATAATGAATGCATTGAAATCCCTTAGTTTAATTCCACAAGTTTACATTATCCATCTAGGTGTGAACAGGTAACCTGCATTGCCCAAAAATATTTCATTTTTGTTTTGGTTTTGTTTTAGTTTTAGTCGACTTCTTTACTAGTAGACATGGCAAAGACATTCAATGAGAAAATATAACTCCATGGCTATGATGGTTTGATTTTATTGGAATCTAGTTTCTAATCGCCTCGATGGTCTGATTGGTCTTCTTAAAGTTTGGTGTTATGTGTTTTGTTGGTGGGAGATGGTCATGTCATTGAGATTTTGGCTCGTATCTCCTTGATACCAGATGTAGGGTTGATAGGCTCATATTGGTGAGACTGATTGGTTAGACTCTCTGACATCCTGATGCATTTGCATTTGTGCTAACTGATCATTGGTGTGCCATTACATTATCAAAGAGAGACATTTGAACATCTCCTTAATATGCTGGTGGCTTTGTCGAAGTGACAACACATTTCAATAGGAGTCTATTTGAAGTCTCCTTGACACTACGATGGTGGGAAGGTAAGGTCACTTAGTTGGTGGGAGTTGTAAATATTGTTGGGACCTTAATAATGGTCTCCTTGATATGCCACTGAGGTAAGACAAAATGACAATGATTGGTGATTATGACCAAGAAGATCTGTCTTGTCCTGTGTTTCAAAGCTTCAAAGAATGTGCAATTCTACGAGCCTTTGGATTTCCACATCGAAGATGACAATTGAAATGTCATCTTGTCTTTTAAAAGATCAACACTTTGATAGTTAATGGGTGGAGGAGGGTAGAAGAAACAAAGGGAATAGGGAGAGGAAGGGGGAACGAACTAGATATTGGGGTTTTGCCTAGATATAGAGATAATTCAATCGTAGAAAATAAATGAATAAATCCATTGATGACTAAAATAGATATTTTTTTATTGCATTTAGATACATTTTTTTTATATATAAGAATGCTCTAAATAAATAAATTTCACTTGATTTCTAGTGGTTGAGTGTTGTCTATCTGGCAATTGTCCTGCATCAGTTGGTATCAGAGTATGTGTTCTTGAGTGTGGAGACTATCCACCAAGATCTGTGGGAGTGAGTAACAATAAAGGAATACTCAAGAGGATTGTTGTGGATGTATCTAGAGTCCCAAACAATTGAGAGCCAAATCCATTGATTGACAGAGATGCCACCACGAAGAGGGAGACCCAGAATAGAGGCAGTGTTGGAATAGTTTCGAGACAGGCTAATGGAAGATATCAGAAATGAGGTGAGAAGGGTTATTAGAGATACCAGAGACTCTATAAGCTGATAAGAGAGTGAAGAGGAAGAACAAGAATAGGGAAGAGAAGAAGGAAAACTTGAAGAAGCTGAAGAAGATATATTTTGGAGGGCTCTTGCAAAAATTGTGAATAGTAACAAGGTGGATGTGCCTAATTTTTCTAGAACGTTGAATCCACAAGAGTTGATTGATTGGATAGGTGAACTGGAAGAGTATTTTGAATTGGAAGACATTAAAGTCCCTCAGAGGGTTAATATAGCTCAAACCAAATTGAAGGGACATGTTGTGTTATGAGGGAAGGGATTGCAAAGAGAGTGAGTTGCTGATGGAGATTCCAGGATAACAAGGTGGAATCAAATGGTGAAAAAATTGAAATGCAAATTCATTCCTGGCAATTATGAAATGGAATTATTCAAAGAGTTACAGAACCTGAAACAAAAAGATATGAGTGTAAAATATTACACAATTTTTTTTTACAAGTTATCCATTCAGTCAAGGACACATGAGGTTAACAAGGACAACGTACCTAGGTACATGAATGACTTACGATATAACATTCACGATGAGATGAGCATGGTGTAGTTGAGTTTAGTGGAAGAAGCTTACCAATATGTGTTGAAGGCTGAAGAGAAGGTAATGAGAAAGTGAATAAGCAATTCTAAAAGTTGGGGAAAATTTGTAGTTGAGAAAGGGCAAGCAAGTAACAACAAAGGAAACCAAATTCAAGAAGAATTCAAGCCCAGAACAAGCTAGGAAATGAGATACAATACTAAGGTAAAAGATATACTAGCAAGGGGGCATGGTAGTAGTAGCAAAGGTTTTATGGGTAAATCTTATTAGTGTGGAGAAGCCATATATCGTGCTTACAAATGTCCTCAAATACAAGAAGGCAGAAAGAGGAGCACAACAAGAAACCATTTGGCACAGGAGGATGTAGAGAGTATTACATCTATAAAAGGTGAAGATCCTTATAATAGTGAATCTCTCATGATGAGGAGAGTGTTGGTGAACGTACAAGTTGTAGAGGACAAACCATCTCAACAAATTAGTTTCTTTCGAACTGTATGTAAATTTAGAGGTAAGTGGTATAAAGCTATAGTAGATAGTGGTATAATGGATAACCTAGTTCCTGATGAAATGGTAAACAATCTAGGTTTAAAAAGGTGTAAACATCCTAATCTATACAAGGTTTCATGGTTACAAGAAGGGCATGAGATGACTGTGAGTGAGTTGTGTCTGGTTACTTTTCAGATTGGTTCTTATAAAGATGAAGTGTTGTGTGATGTAATACATATGAGTGTTTGTCATGTCTAGTTGGGTAGACCATGGCAATTTGATAGGGAGGCCCTTTATAATGGAAAAAAGAATGTATACACCATCAAGAAAGATGGTCAGAAGTATGTACTAGACCCTCTTAGGGAGAAGGTGAGGCAACTCAAAGAATCCAACTCCATTATTTCATGTAGTGTTAAGAAGTAGTAAATAGAGAAAGAGGAAGAGGATGGACACCAATATATGAAGACATTCAAAGGGCAGATTTCCAAAGAGAATAGATGATTGGACCTCAAGTTCTTAGAATAGTACCATAATGAGGAAAGAAATATTAGTCCAAAGGTATTTATAGGACAACAAGGTGAACCAATAGCAAGAAGTAATTTAGAAATTCAACTCAACACAGATGGGGCTGACTACTTGAGTGTGAAGAGTGGTGAAGGATGCAAGGATGGTAATAGGAAAGATCCCATGGACAAGGAGAAAATTTGGATCAAAATAAAGAATGGGATTATAGTCCCGTGTACATCTCAATGTTGTATAGTTCTTCACCTTAGAAACATTAATTTACCTGGGGTGTCTGATGCAAGATCATCTCAGGTGAACAGACAATCCTGCATTACCCAAAAACATTTCATTTTCATTTTGTTTTGGTTTTAGTTTTGGTTGACTTCTCTTAATAGTAGACATGGCAAAGACATTCAATGAGAAAATATAACTCCATCACTGTGACAGTCTAATTTCGTTGGGACCTAGTTTCTAATCCCCTTAATGGTTCGATTGCTCTTCTTGAAGTTTGGCATTATGTGTTCTATCAGCAGGAGATGGTCATGTTGTTGGGACTTCAGATGGTGTCTCCTTGACACCCGATGTAGGGTTGATAGTCTCATATTAGCAGGACTGATTGATTAGTCTCTCTGACATCCAAATGAGTTTTCATTTGTGGTAACCGATCATTGGTGTAATGTTACATTGTTAAAGAGAGACATTTGGATGTTCCTTAATATGCTTGTGGTTCTATCAAATTGACAACACATTTTGGTAGGAGTCTCTTTGAAGTCTCCTCGATGCTACGATGATAGGAAGGTCAGGTCACTTCATCGATAGGAGTCGTAAATATTTTTGGGACCTTAATAATGGTCTCCTCGATATGCCATTGAGGTGAGACAAAATGAAGGTGATGGACGGTTACGATCAAAAAGATCTATCCTATCCTTTGTTTCAAAGATTCAAAGAATGTGTAGTTCTACGAGCCTTTAGACTTCCATGTCGACGATGACAGTTGAACTGTCATCTTGTCTTTTAATAGATCAACACTTTGATAGTTAAAAGGTGGAGGAGGGTAGAAGAAACATAGAGTATAGGGAGTGGAAGTGGGAACAAACTAGATACTGGGGTTTTGGCTAGATACAGAGATAGTTCGGTCATAGAAAAGAAATGAATAAAGCCACTGATGGATAAAATATATATTTTTGTATTGTAGTTAGATACATTTTTTGATATGTGTAAAAACACTCTAAATAAATAAATTTCACTTGAGTTCCAGTGGTTGAGTGTTGTCTGTCTGGCAATTGTCTTGCATGGCTAACTTTTGTAATTCAAATTGCATAGACCAACAAAGGGAAACCTTTTGAGAGGGCCCAAGATGACATTAAAATTTAGATCCTGACAAAATAGGCTGGACTTGGGTGTGGGTGACCAACTCCCAAGGCCATATTTTGGACTTGTATTGAGTTTTGATCAATGAGTAGATGAATACTTTTCATATCATGCTTAATTATGCACACAGTCATCAACTTCTTTCCATTATTACACCCATGCAACATTAGAGAGTTTGTTAACCACTCAACAATTAGGCATTGTGACTTTTAGAATTGTTTAACTAAATATCATCCAGTGATGTGGGGAAAAAATGTTGCACATTTCCATGCTAAAACAACTATATAATATTGTAGAGAGAAGTCACTTACCTGGCATCTTCAAAATTCCCATGATTAAATATTTTCATATCAGGTTGTAGTAAGGTGGCCGCCATGGCTACTACTTCATCTCTCTGTTTTCTCTACTTTATCTATCCCCTTGCATATTCAACACCTATATCCTTCTTATCAGAATGTGCCTCATCTACCAATATACAAGGAATGTCCAAATCGTAACCACATATTCTAAAAATCATGCAAATGTATGACACATCCTATGCTAAATCTAGAGAGTTTTATCGTGTTATCACTATTTCCATTCAACATTGTAGAATATATGTTCATGTATACTTAATTAATGCCTGGGAACCACATATATTACAAAATAGCACATGAACCAATAGAAATCAACAATGAATTGAATGAACATGACTCAATGCTAGGGTATGCAAGTTTTTATAGGTGGTACACATAAGCATAGAACATATATGAAACTTAGATGAAATACATATATTCAACATAGGGAAAGAAAAGTCCCTTGAATACAAAGAGTACATGAATTAGACACTTGAGAGACATGGATCTTAATGGAATACATGGGTCTTTTCGAAACCTATGAGCTATGCTTGGGAACAGATTTTAAAACTTCACTACAAGAAAATACCACTTTAATCTATCAAACCTCTCATTGCATAAGATCAGATAAGTGCTTTGATACCAAATGTTGGCTAAATTAGATATTACTACATTTTCTCAAGAATATCAAAACACAGAATGATATATTAATTTCTGGATGGATTTACATTCATGACAAGATGGCTTTTATAAATCCTTTCAAATACAACTTCTTAAACCACCATATGAGAATAACTCCCAACTAACTACTAACTAACAACTAATATTTACTTATTATTATCTAACCTATACAAACTATATATTTTATAAAGTAAACCTTAATATTCTAACAAATATTTCCCCAATACAGGATTCACACCTCTCTTAACCCTAATACATGGGTGGTTCTTCATCCAAATGAGAAGATTCACACCCAAAACAACCCCATACCAACAATGAACAATACATATTGATGCAAGAGCATCTAGTGGTGTAAGGGCAATCTTGCATCACCCAAAAAAAGATGTGTTTCAAAATTGTTGATCTTCTTTCCATTTCTTTTCAAAATTTGTAGTTTTGGTTCCATAATCGCTTGAATAATGATGTAGAACTTTTAGTTTTTTCAAACTACTAAAAATAGCAACCTGCTATTTTTAGAAAGTTTGCATTTGGGTATGGATTAAAGTGAAAATTTATAGGAAGATTCATAATAGAAAAATAAGACCTTTGGTGAAAGAATCACGTAAAGATCACTTGCGAGTTGAAAGATATTAAAGTTTCCATTTCCTAAAAAATGCCTGAAAATTATTCAAACTCAAGTTTGAGACACTAAATAGCCCTATATGGGCCCAAAAATGGCCAAAACTAGCAAAGCCAATTCTTAGCGCATAGACCACTCCGTGAGATTTTCGACGCATAAAACGGTTCATCAATTGGACACCCGGATCAAAAGTTATGACTCCTGGAAGTTGACCTATTTTTGGAGGGAGATGCAAAGTTCAAAATTAGGTTGTTGGCCACCAAAACGGCTATTAATAACCATTGTTGGGAACCCTAGTCATTAGTAGAGTTAAGGGGGAAAGTGTAGAGTCAAGAATAGGTAGGTAAACAAAAACCATAGCTAATTTGGGGTTGCAGAAGGCTGGAGATTCTAGAGCCTAGTGAGGGTAGCTGTAATGTGTTGCAGCCTGTGGGGAATTGATTCCTCTAATTGTAATTGAGCTTCTGTAATGTAATTAGTTTTCCAAATCAATAAAGAAATATTCTATTTTCTGTGTGCCATTTTCTGTTGTTGTGTGTTTTATGATTTACCCCCTTCATCACATATATTATCAACACACAAAAGGGTTTTTAACACACAAAAATAAGAGGATTCATAAAAAACTAGAAACTAGATCTTTCTTCATATTAGCAATGAACAACACTACAATATTCTAGAAATAGCTTAAAATCCTACCTCAATGCTTCAACTAAGTTTAGTGAAGTTCTTGATCTAAATTCTTCTAGATTTCCTCTTCTCCAAGCTCCTATGCTCTTCCTCTAGTCTCCTCTCTTTCAAAACCATTGATACTTAAAATTGAAAGTTCAAACATAGAAAGGCCAACCCCACACAAATATTCATGAAGGGAACAAATAAAAAAATAATCTATGGTTAAGCTTTGAGTTGCAATTAAAAAATAGATTTGTCTCTAGAAAGAGTCATCACCTATCTTCCAAGGCACTTTTAAAGGTTCTAGATACTACCAAAACACATTTTAAAATCTAAAACATGGGCTGCTCTCATAGGTTATCACAATAGAGGTTTAATTTTATACAAATAATAAATAAAATAACACTAAATATCCCTAAAAATTTCCTCTTAAGTTCAAACCTGAGATTTGACACTTAAGGAAACTTGACCAAACCAAGTTAGAATAATAAATTTATAATTAAAAAATAAATCATTAAAATCAAACTCACAACATATTTACACAAGAATACCTTAATCCCCTCTTAGGACAAGGCCCAAGTACATTGGGGAATGACAACAGTGCCTTCTTGAGAACCTCAATGATTTTTCTATTTGTCATGGAATTTAACCTATGCACTTGCACACAAATGTTAACATATCCAAGATAATAGATGAAGCACATTTATTAATACATTAATAGGGACATAAGAGATACTTAATAATTAAAAAAATTATCATGATCAAATGAAAATATAAACAACACATTTAATCCATAATCCAAGTTATATTAATACAATATTGCATAACCACATCACATTTAACTAGATGTCATATAGATTAAACATGCACAATTACATTCATTCAAAATTTATTACATGTTATGGAGTAAAAAAAAACATCATGCCTTTTTACCTCCTAGTTTAGTTCCTAGGTCCCCATGTTTACATTATGCAAGCTTAATACTTATCCCAAAGAAATTTCGCTCGAAACCCATGTCAAATGGGACCTAGGGATCAATTTCTATTCAAGACTAGCATCACTAAGCATACTTCTAGCCCTCTCCATCAACATCATGTTCATCCTCTCTGCAACTCCATTTCATTGAGGGGTGTATGGAGTTGTCTTATGTCTTTTAGTCCCATGTTCTTTACAGAACTTATCAAACTCTGTAGAGCAAAACTCACTAGTGTTATTAGTTCTCAAACACTTAATCTTTTTACTAGTCTGATTCTCAACAAAAGCTTTAAACTTTTTGAACCGACTAAAGACTTAAGATTTTCTTCTAAAAAAAACCCATGTCCTTCTATTATAGTCATCAATGAATGAAATAAAATATACAGAATTAGAGATTGAAGGAACATTCACATGACCAAACACATCAGAATGAATAAGATCCAACACACTAGAAGACTTATTGGAACTAGAGTAAAACTAAACATGGTTTTGCTTTCCTTATATACAATGTTTGCAAAAGTCAAACTCAAGATTACAATCATTTAACCCCTCAACGAAGTTTTTATTTTTCAAGACTCTGAGACCCTTCTCACCAATGTGGCCAAGTCTCTTATGCCATAACATTGTCTTCTTAGATAGAAGTTTTATTTCCAAGGCATGAGCACCCTTGGGTACCTAAAATGTACCACCATCAGAAGTCAAACAAATACATTTCTTTGCCGCTGGTTCCAATGGTGAAGATGATGTGACTAAAGCTCTTTTCTTCAAAATGGAAGCACTATTGCACTGTGTAGTGCATGCATCCATCTGAAATAGAGTACCTCTCCAAATACCCTTCGCAAGAACCATAGAACCTCTAGTCATCTTGCATCCTCCACTAGAGAAGACAACCTGCACACCTGCATTATTCAATTTACTTACAAAAAGTAGGTTCCATACCAAGCCTGGGATGTGCATAACCCTAGAGATTCCCTTCATTTGTCCATCAGGGAATCAGATTAAGACTCTTCCATGACCAACAATATCTAGATGAGAATTGTCACCAAGGTACACTCTTCCACCATCAAACTCTCCATACTTTGTAAACCAGTCTTGATGCAAGGACATGTGAAAAGAGGCACCGAAATCAATCAGCCACACATAATTACATGCATGGGTGGCCAAGGATCACCATCATCTTTTGACTTGTCAAAATTTGAATCTGAGACATTCTTCTTCTTTTTCTTTTTCTCTTCTTTGCATTCCTTTCAGAAATGGCTAGACTTACCACAATTCCAACAAAGATCCTTGGACTTTCCAAGAGATTTGGATCTCCAATAGGATTTGGATCTCCCCTTATCATCTTTCTTGTCCTTCTTTTTCTTTCCTTTCTCCTTGGGTCTTCCATGAACCACAAAAGCCTCTTTGACTGTCTTGAATGATTTTTTTCGCATCTCTTTAAATAATAGCAAAGACACCACTTCATCCATGTAAAAGGTGGATGTGGTACTTTGGATGGCCATTACAAGATGATCCCATTTATCTAGTAAAGAACAGAGCAAGGTCATACAATGATCTTGTTCCTCCATCTTCACACCCATGGATGTCAATTGTGCAACTAGCATGTTAAAGGCATTCAAGTGATCTGCAACGGATCCTCCATCCTCCATCCTCAAAGAATATAGCTTCTTTCTCAAGATTAACTTGTTCACCAAGGACTTGGCTTGGTAAACATCTCCTAGCTTCTTCCAAATTTCTTTCACGGTCTTCTCCTCATGGACATTCAATAGGACAGAGTCAGCTACACAAAGTCTCACAAGACCCTTAGCTTTTTGATCCTTGAGATCCTAATCATCTTGAGACATTACCGTAGGTTTTGTACCAGAAATTATTTTGCATGGGTCTTTATAAACAAGCATGTCTTCCATTTTAAGTTTCCACAACTTGAAATTGGTGTTGTTAAACTTCTCCACCTCTACTCTTCCGGATGTGCCTACCATTTCCTTCTTGCAACAAGATTACACAATGCTCTGCATAGACTTCCACTCAATGTATGATCATCTCAAAAAAATCCTACCCAACAACTAGGACCAAAGGTGATCAGGCTCTTATACCAACTGAAAGGAAGCAAGGTACGTGGTACACACTTCCTACACTAATCTAATGAGGGGAGATGAATACAAATTCTTTTCAATCTTTATAGTTACTGTGATGTTTACACAACAATAGAGATATTGTAGCTGTATATTGAAAAATTTGGATTTATAAATGGAAATGATCAAACAATTGAAATGCATAACCTAAACCCAAATAATTCAATACCTCGAAGATGGAAGATGAGCTTGATTGATCAATTTGTTGTGTTGGTTGCTCGATTCTGCAGCATAACATTAAGATGAAGATGCTAGAATGAAGGATGCAAAGGCTCTAATGAAAATCTGACAGAATAATGTTACTTGAGGCTCAATGCATTGCTAATGGCTTGTGAGGGAGTTGATTTATAGAAAAGGCTTGGTTCCAATGGACGGCTGAGATCAAAAAGCTAATTGATTGATGTGGACGGCTAGGATTGATTCGGTTATCCCACTCTTCAAGGGAGTTGTAGTCATTTGACAAGTGTCAAGTAGAATAGGGCTCATGTGTGCTTGTGTACATAAAAAGTACTACATATAAAAGATATTAAATAAAAGGCTGTAGTACCACTTATCTTTTTAAATGAAAGAGGCACACATGTCAGCTTATGATGAGAACTTAATTCAAATAAAATATTTGAATTAGTTGGGATATGAGTTGGATATTAATTAAATAAATAAAATTTATTTAATTAATTAGATAGTGGGACTAGGATATGATTGGGAAATTAATTAAATAAATAAAATTTATTTAATTAATTGGAAAGTGGGATTGAATGGGATTTTAATTAAATAAATAAAATTTATTTAATTAATTGGCTAATGGAATAAGTGGGGTTAAGAGTGGGATTAGGACAAAATGCTACATGATGTCTAGGATAATGGTTTAACAAGGTGTTGTAGGACATGGACAAAGTTGGGACAAATTTGGGTGTCTACATTTTACCCCTCTTTGAGATGATGTTCAAGATGATGAGCTTTGTGTCGAGTAACATCATTTCAAAGAAGCTAAGGTATGGATAGAGGAAAATGATATGGGATGATGATGTAAGGATATGATGATGATGGAAAGATAGGATGATGATGCCCCCTCGAGAGGTTAGGCGGCTTGGACAAACACGGGTAGGCTCTCGAAAAGAAATGGCTTGGCTACAAAAGAAAGATAAGGGGGTAGATAGATAAAAGGATGATGTGTTATGCTGCAGTGAATGTGAGCAACCATGATGTTTGATATAGCACTTGACGTTATGCACCAAGGTATAAGGACCAGGGTGACGATGTGTCTCGTGCCCCAGCGTAATACAACCTTGTCTGGATACAAGATATGAATATTAGCTGGAATGGTACTGATTTGATGCAAATGCAAGATAAAATGATAACACACACAAGCAAGCAAGCAAGCATGCACAAATGATTCAAAAACAAACAAGGTATTGCCCCTATCAAGCTGTAAACCAATGATTAATTGATTGTTGTTGATGATAGTGTTGAGAGTGTTGTCAATGCGGGGAAAGCTATATCCCTAGATCAACACAAAGTTGTTTGTTGAGTTGGTTGGCTAGTTGATTGATTGATTTAGCTTACAACAAGGTTAGGATCAAGACCATGGATTGTGTTTGGATAACTTGGCTTGATTGATTAACTTGATTGGTATGGATTAAGGATGGGCTTGCATTTGGATCTCTTTTTTTTTTTTTTTTTGGAATGGTTGGAAGATGATGAAATGCTGATTAGATTGATTTGATGAAGGATGGATGATTTGTGGTGGATTGAGCTGCTTTTGATTTGCTGAAGTGATTAGATTTGTTTTGATGGTTGACGTGATGTGCTTGAGTTGATTTGCTTTGGTGTTGATGCTGATGACTGATAGGAATTATTTTGATGGTTTTATTTCTTGGATTTTTCATTAGATATTTGATTTTTTGGATGTTTTGAAATATTTTGATTTTTTTTGGATTTTTGGGATATTTTGATTTTTTTGGCTTTTTTTGAAGTGTTTTGAAAGATGCCAATGGATTTACAATTTGAGTACCCTTTGTGCTAGATACCAATGACAAGGGAGAAAACCAAGTCTAGGTGTAAAGGATGGATTCATAGTAAATGGGATGGAAAGCTCATGAGAGTTGGATGGGATGGAAGACTCATGATAGATGGATAGATACAAGGATAGGCCATATAAGGGATGGATGCATGCCTCATGATAAACGGATAGGTAGGCTATAGTGGAAAGTGCATGATAAATAGATGGGGATAAGCTATAAGATGGAAAGCTCGTGATAAGGATACACCATAGTGGATGGATCATAAGTGAGCTAGGATGTGATCTCCAAAGGCTATGTTGCATAGGAAGAACTTGCCCCATTCTAGGTGGTAATGCTGAGGATTTTTTACATGAAAAAATTCATGACCAAGGGATGACATGATGGATTGGATTTGGATGGGATGGATAAATGGTTAATGGATAGGACTTGGTTTGGAAAGAAGGTATGTCAAGAAATATCCAAACATGTTTAACATTTTGCCCCTATGTCTTCATCAAAATCAAAAGGTGGGAGGATGGATAAATGGATTCAATAGGATAGGCATGTTTATGTAATGGCTAAGGATGGTAGGATGGTATGGTAATGGTAGGATATGATAGGATGGAAAATGATATAATGAGATAGATAGTTGGGAAATGGATAGGTTGGATGAGACAATGTGCCCCCAAGTGTAGGTGACATAGAAGATCAACCTACACATGATGCCTATTTGCCAGGTTTTCATCATGGTACTTATCCAAGGTGCCTGTTTACCAGGTTTTCACCATTGGACGAAGGGCTTTCTCTTTACTTTTTTTGATTTATTTGATTTTTAATTTTTTTCTTTTTTTTTCTTTTTTTTAATTTTTTTGGATGGGATGACAATTACACATGGCGCCTGTTTGCCAGGTTTTCACCATGGTAATGGATAGGAGGGACTCAAGTGTTTAGTGCTATGAGAGATGACATTGTCCCTTTAGAGATGGATGTCATATTTGCATGGACCATGTTGTTATGCTCATAGATGTTGGTAAGGGAGATATGGATGGGAGATGAATTAGGTAGATAGTGGATTATGAAGGGAATGATGGTAGAGTAGGCTAGTCGCTTATGATGTGGATTTATATAGGCTTATGGAATGAAAATGGATGAAAAGTTTATTCCAAAGCATAGACCATAGGGATTGCATGGGGGAGATATGTAGGATAATGGAGGGAAGATGGGGAGATGTAGTTATGTGGCGGTGCTGCGGAGTGGAAGGGAACCATGACCAACGGTTGCACACACCGTGATAAACATTGAAGCTTTTGGTGAGATGGGGGTGTAGGAAGCAATGGAGATGTTTGCTTAGGAGATGGTTGATGAAGTGATTTAGGAACCCACATAGATTTAGTATTTTTAGTGCTGTTATTTTGCTTGTGGGATTTTGGAAGGGAATGGAAGTTTTGGATTGAAGTAGGCTCTTGGATGGATATATTTGGTTGGGATTCTTGAGATGTGGATGAGGATACCTCATTTGACTTTCTAGCTATTTGTTTAGGAACCCAAACCATTTTTCTTTTAGGCTTTGCTTTTGGATGTATGGGCTTGGATAGCTTTGTGAATGTACTTTGCCTAGAATATGGATGATTTAGAGGCTTTTCACATTGATTCCCTAAGGCATGAGGGTCCTTAGGAGTTTTAGTTGGATTTTTGGCTTTATAGATAAAGGCATCCAAATGTTTATTTTGGAATCCCATGGGATGGATGGAGTGGATGGAATGATTGGAAGCTTTATGCTTAAACGATGTGTGCTTTTGTTGGCCATGATTAGGGATGCAAGGATACTTATGAACAATAGGTATGTTAGGTGTTGGAAGCAGCGGTGGCAAGGTGGATGGAGGGATATTTGGAGTTGGTAAAAGTGGAGGCAAAGTGGATGGTGGAAGGTGTATGGTCACATGCTTTTGACATTTATAGGATGATGGAGATGGAATGGCTACATATGTCTTGGGTATATGATAAGGTTTGTGATGGAAAGTGGTAGGTTTAGGATGCATGAAGGGATTACCAACATCTTTAGCTTGTTTACTTTGGGGCATGTATTCAAGGCCATATGAGCATGGATGAACTTTGGCATGGTTTGGCTCCAAAATACCTTGTTTATAAAGGCATAGGCCTTCATCTTTGTAGTTCATGTTTTGGAGTATGCGATTGACTATAGGACTTGGTGTGCTTTGAACATTAGACTTGAACTCTTTATTGGATGGAGAAGATGAAGTAGATAAAGGTCTTTGTTGTCCTAAGGAAGAACATTCATGGAGGAAGCTGGTAAGACCAAGTGGACATGATGGTGGATTTGAAGTGGAATCGATGGTGGATGTGGAAGGATGATCATTAGGATCTTGATTATGTTCGCTAAGATCCAAGCTAGTTGTTTGATCTTCTATGCTTATGTGTTCTTGAGAGGCACATGTCTCATTATGACAAGTGGATGTTTGCTCATTATGAATAGGGCTGGATGGTAGATGACTAGGAGCAATTTGGATATCTTGTTCATGGATAGATATAGGATTATGGATAGGATCAAGGTGCTCATGGATAGCTTCTTCATAGGTATCATCTTGATCATAGAGAAGGTACATGTTATGGATAGGTTGAATGAAAGTGTTTTGATCTTGAGTTGGACTAGGGCTTAATGTTTCCACATGTTTAGGATTAAACCTTTGACATACCTCTTGGGTTGCTTGAATGGAGGTAGATGACTCTTGGTCAACAACATGAGAACATGATGACTCTTGACTTGGATTCACAATAAGAGACTCTTGAATAGGCTTGATGTCTTGTAGGTCACATGATGGGCTTGAAGGGATAGGTATGTTAATGGAAGGCTCTTGGATAGGCTCAAGGATAGGTGGACCACATGATGGGATTATATGATTGGACATGACCTTTCAAAGTTCATTAGTAGGCTCATGAATGGGTGTTTGACATGGAGGTAGTTTATTCCTTGCTAGTAGCCAATGAATCACATCCTTCGCAAGGGTATGGGTGGATGGGAAATATAATGGATGGATGATAATGGTAGATGGTGTTGGATTAGGATTAGGACGAGGATTAGGTTGAGAGCTAATTGGATTGGATGGATTAGGATTTGGACTAGATGGGGATGATGTGGCACGATTTCCCATTATAGGTGGGTACACCTTGTAAACAATTGAGAGAAATATTGGGCATTGATTTATATTATGGCCTTTGGTCCTATGGTATGCACAATAATCATGTTCATCATATGGACTTTCTTCACATGGTTTGACTTTAGGAAGTTCAATGAGTTTTGCTTCAAGCATCCTTTGTAAAACTCTCTCAGCTGCATCCTTTGGTGAACGATTAGAATGACATGGCGAGGAAGGTAATGAAGGGCTTGGTGATTTGGAGGGTTGATGGACCAATGGACTAGGAATAGGATCACGTGGTGGTGTTGGGATAGGATTAGTTGGCTCATGTGTTGGTGTGGGATTGCATGATGGTGGCCACTCTAGATTGGTGTCTCCCTTGTCAAAGGTTATTAGATCTTGCATAGGATAACTTGGACTCATTTGATTTATGTACAAGGGACCATTGGGATTTGGATATTGTTCTTATTGGAAAGGTGGATTTAGGTCTACCAATGGTGCTTGATGGTCTTGTTGAAAATGTGTACTTGGACTTGCTTGATTTATGTACAAAGGACCATTGGGACTTGCATGTTGTTCTTGTAATATCACTTGATTGCCTTGTGGATGGGCTTGATAGTGCATTGGAATGGTGGTATGAGGGATTGGATAAGCTTGAGGTGGATGTTCATAGGTTGATGTAGTATTGACTTGGTGGATAGGTGGATTAAGTTGATAGGAAGTGGATGGATATGACATGTGGCTATGAGGTGGATTAGGTTGATAGGAAGTGGCTAAGGATTGCTGTACTTGTTGAGCTTGACTAGTGGCTAAAAGGTGTTAGACTTGGGCTATGAAGTGTTGTAGTTGAGGTGTTTGGCTTGCATGGGGTTGAGCTCTTTGGATGAAGAATTGTAATGTTTTAATGGCATCTTGGTTTAGGGGTTGTGATCCTTGATAAAGATTTTGGAGGAATCTTTGGAATTTGATTTCTAGGTCTTCTAGTGTAGACATGTCGTCACCAAGTGTTTGTCTTAAGTCCTTTTAACAAGTGCTTGCTTAGGGATTTGGATGATGATGTGGCTTGTTTGGATGACTTGGCTATGTTTGGGATGAAAGTGATTGGGTTTGAATGTTATTGGAAGAATGTGTAGGATGACTTGGCTTTATGTGTTTGGGTGTTTATAGCTTGATGTGGCAATATTCAAACAAATGATTATGCATATACACACATGAATCACTCACGCAAGACACATAAGCAAGTTATTAGTTTGGAATAATGTGATGTTGGTTAAGCAAGCACGTGAAGACAATTCAACAAGTCCTAGTCAAGGCAAGGCCACTATCACAAGGAGGTTCTAGTGAAAATCCGGGGGACCGGCACCCCACGAGCATCCAGCAAGCCACTTAAGACTTTAACTAACCCTACTAGGAGTTTTAATATACACAATGGTACACCTCCTTTCGAGTTAGCACTGTATGGTGAGCGCTAATACCGGTTAGACTTGGCTTTCGCCTTATCCTCTAATTTTTATAGCAGACTGGATGAAAGTATCGCTTGAGGTCGTTCCCTTGGGGTGGATACCAAGGCAAGCCTCTCTAAGGCTAAAGAAAAGCAACACAAGTAAATGTTTTTGATCTCCAAGTTCGTGTTGGGACGCGAGGAGAGAGCATACACATTTACTTGGTCACACTCGCATGGGGTTCATTAACCTTAGAAATTCCATGTGTGGAAGACAATGCAAGCACTTGTTTGTTTTAAAACCCAAATCCAAATGTGATAAAAGACAATGGTTCATTTTAGCCCAATGTTTTGATGTGAATTTGCAAACAATTGTTCGTTTTATGCCCAAAATCCAAATGTGTTTGCAAACATTGATTAGAAGATGAAAGAGATGAAAGATTACAATGAGTGCACCTGATACAATCACTCTCCAATTTGCTGTAGATGTTGATGCCAATGCTGCTCCAGCTCCTTAGATGCCCTTACAAGTCACCAATTCCAAAAAGAAACAAGTAAACTTGCAAAGAAGATGATTACATGAAAAAGATGAAATCTAAAAATTCTGATGAAAAATGATTTGATATAGAAAAATAGATTGCATAAAAAGAAAGTTCAGGAGATTCTAAGCAATTTGAAAAAAAGTTTCGCTGAAAAACGATCAAAATTGCTCAAGTTATGCTCAAATGAAGTTTGCAATGAACCTAAACTTTGACTGATAAAAAAGCCTGAAAAATAGTATAGTCACCTGATAAAAGTGGTATAGTTGTGAAGCTTGTCCTCCCAGCTTTCCAACGAGTCCTTGTTTGTGCGATTTGGCCTCCGTATGTGAAAGTTATGATAGAAAATGCACAATGACAGCAAGCAGAAGTAAGTTACAGTTGCCAGATGCGACATACTGTTGATCAGAGGCGATCTGTATTTGTGATAGGTGGGATCTTGCAGATTTAATGCGACATGAAAAATACTAGATGCAGTTCCTGTAGGCTTATAAGCGATGAAGAAAAGCCAAAAGTGACCGATTTCAGCTTACAAGCGACCTGTATCTACAAAATAACAGTCAAAACACAAAACCCTATTCTGCACAGGCAAGCACTGTTAGTTCAGAAGCAATGCATATCAGATTAAAAGTGGCTATTTTTAGTTCATAAGCGATGCACATAGGGTTAGAGGCAACCACTGTTATTACAAAAGCGATCCACAAAACACTGTAGGCGGTCGATTTCAATGTAGAAGCGACGCAAAGATACAGAAAGCGGCTGATTTTTGCTCAAAAGCGATGCAAAAATGGATAAAAGTGCCAAATAATAGTTCATATGTGACCAATAAAAGACCAAAAGCGATGCATAATAACCCAAAAGCGATCTGGAGAGTTTCAGGAGACGGAATGCAAATGTTAACCATAAGCGACCAATTTTACCATATGCGGTCTCTTTTTGTTTAAAAGCGAGCATTGTTTGTTCAAAAGCGGACCAAATTTGACCATAAGCGACTGTTGTTTGCCCAAAGGCGAGCTGATTTAGCCCAGGCGACTGCTGTTTGATCAGAAGCGACCTGAATTACCAGAAGCACATTGTTGCAGTCCAGTTGTTGTTTTCTTCACCAAACGCTCCATTTTTCATCAAATTTAGGCAAATTTGTACTCAAAGTTTATGGAAACGGCATCCCGGACGCAATGGTGAGGTTAGATTTGGGCTAAAAGATCATCTACATACATTTTTAGCCAAATCTTTGCAAACTAGGGTTAGAAAAATGCAAATTTTTGCTACAAAAGCTTGCAAAAATGAATGATTTGCACTCCAAGAGATCTAAACTTCATAAAAAAAACTCAAACAAGAGAAGTTAATCAAGGATGTGAGTCCCACCGGGTGTGCCAAATGTATATCAAAAAATTTGGATTTATAAATGGAAATGATCAAACAATTGAAATGCATAACCTAAACCCAAATAATTCAATACCTCGAAGATGTAAGATGAGCTTGATTGATCAATTTGTTGTGTTGGTTGCTCGATTCTGCAGCATAACATTAAGATGAAGATGCTAGAATGAATGATAGATGAAGGATGCAAAGGCTCTAATGAAAATCTGACAGAATAATGTTACTTGAGGCTCAATGCATTGCTAATGGCTTGTGAGGGAGTTGATTTATAGAAAAGGCTTGGTTCCAATGGACGGCTGAGATCAAAAAGCTAATTGATTGATGTGGACGGCTAGGATTGATTTGGTTATCCCACTCTTCAAGGGAGTTGTAGTCATTTGACAAGTGTCAAGGAGAATAGGGCTCATGTGTGCTTGTGTACATAAAAAGTACTACATATAAAAGATATTAAATAAAAGGTTGTAGTACCACTTATCTTTTTAAATGAAAGAGGCACACATGTTGGCTTAATGATAAGATAAATTAATTAAATAAATAAAATTTATTTAATTAATTAGAAAGTCGGCTTATGATGAGAACTTAATTCAAATAAAATATTTGAATTAGTTGGGATATGAGTTGGATATTAATTAAATAAATAAAATTTATTTAATTAATTAGAAAGTCGGCTTATGATGAGAACTTAATTCAAATAAAATATTTGAATTAGTTGGGATATGAGTTGGATATTAAATAAATAAATAAAATTTATTTAATTAATTGGATAGTGGGACTAGGATATGATTGGGAAATTAATTAAATAAATAAAATTTATTTAATTAATTGGAAAGTGGGATTGAATGGGATTTTAATTAAATAAATAAAATTTATTTAATTAATTAGCTAATGGAATAAGTGGGGTTAAGAGTGGGATTTAGGACAAAATGCTACATGATGTCTAGGATAATGGTTTAACAAGGTGTTGTAGGACATGGACAAAGTTGGGACAAATTTGGGTGTCTACAGCAGCAATACACACACATATAGAATGTAGATAGAAGAGAGAGAGATAGACAAGATATAACGTGGGGAAAACCCTTTTGGGAGAAAAACCCCACACTCCAAAACTTGCATAATATATTATCAAAACAAAGAATGTTTACAACATGCTTGCAATGCAAGTCTTATAGGAGTCTTCAACACTCATATCTAGAGATATTCTGGCAGCATAACAATACCTATCAATAACACTATGTATCTCCTACTTCAAGCACCTATTTAAATAGAGAAGTAGTACAAATGGAGGTAGCCTCTATAGCAAGTCACACAAGGAACTCATCCAAATCCATGTGGCCCAATTTCCAAGGCCATAAAACATGCGTATGACACTTGTAAGAGATTTTATTTCATCCCTTACAACCCCCTAAGTTGGCACCCCAAATTTGCACAATTAAGGTATGACAAATGCCCTTACAATGTCATAAAATATATCATATATGACAACTCTTACAGTTGTAAGAGAATTTGTCATAATTGACTATTAACAAAAGATTCTCTTACAACCTTGTCATAGACAAACTTGGGCACCTACTAACTCCATGCAAGATGCCTTCTGATACTTGTCTTCACCTATCACAAAATCTTCCATTTCTAGGTCTTACATGTCATAGATTCTATCATAGGAATCTATCATAACTCTTATGCATCATAAACCTCCTACAACACTCGAAAGATGCTGACACATGGAAAAACTCCTCTACCACAAAGTGGGATGCCTATCTCCTCATATGAGGACAAAAAATACATGTAGTCACCTTCCATGTAGGATGACACATCACCATGCCAATTCCCACAAAGTGACAAAATATGATTTGCATACAAATTACAATAATAGGCAAAAAATAAATACAAATAAATAATAAATACTAGGAACTTGCAAAGGTTGAGACACCTTAATTCCCAACAACATGGATTGTGTGAGTGTCAAAAAATTGTTTGTGATTTGTTTGATTTGATTTTTTTTCTTTTATGATATTTATGATTTGATGGAGGGAGATGACGATGACCATGGTGTTTGAAAATCTTATTATGGGATCGCATGAGACTTGAAATGCAAAAACACTCAAGAGTCTATTATGAGGAACTCAAAGGTACCAAAATAGATAAACCTACATAGTTGGACAAAATAATAATAGAATGGAAATAGGTGAAGGGATGGGAAAAGACTAATGGCAAAGTAGATGAAAAAGGAACTTAGAATAAAAGGCTAGACAACATTGTATAACCACATGATATTGAGTAGAATCGTATTGCAAGATATGGATGGAGGGATGAATGGATAATGGATTTTATTATGGATGGGAGATGGATGGTGGAGTGATAGGTGATGTGAAAAAGATACCTAAAGGATTGTGGGCACAACTTGAATTTTCTACACATAGCACCTATGAACAAGTTTTCACCATGGTACTTATCCAGGGCACCACCGAAGTGGTTTTCACCGTTGGATGAATTTTTTTATTTTTTATTTTGTTATTATTATTATTATTATTATTATTATTATTATTTGAATGGGGATATTCTAAGTCATGTATAGAACCATTTGAGATATGAAGGTACACATTTTTTGACAAAATCATACGCATCTTGCTCCATAGTAGGCCAGTAATATCCTATGCGAAGTAATTTCTTGACTAAGGAAGGACCACTAGAATGAGCACCACATATGCCTTCATGTATCTCAAGCAAGGTAGTTTTGGCTTCTTCTGATTTAAGATATTTAAGGAGGACACCATCTACTGACCTTCGATAAATCATGTCACCGAAGAGGACATATTAGGAAGAATGAGGAATGAAGGTGAGACGTTGGGAGTTGGAGAGATTTGGTGGTATGATTTGGCTATGAAGGTAATGATAGATCTCATTGAACTAATTGGAGTTAGGACCAACAATATCACATACCAACTCTAATTCTAGAATATCAAATTTTGGTAGAAACAACTATTCTATCAGGAATTCAATTTTGGGATCATTCACAGGAATCTCTATCATTGATCCAATTGTGGCCATAGCATTAGCAACTTTATTTTGAAGCCTTGAGATCTATTCAAATGTGATCTTGTTGAAATATGATTTGAATGTATCAGCTAGGTTATTGAATGGCACAAACTTTTCATCTTTTGCCTGATATTTGTTGTTTACTTGTTCGATCACTGGTTGAGAATCTCCATGAACTTGTAACTCTTTAATAGTCTAGGTTATAAGCCAATCTCAATCCTTTAATTAGTCCTTCATATTCAACAATGTTGTTTGTACATGGAAACTGAATGTGAAGTGATTTTGGTATATAATCACCTAGATTAGTATTCTAGCTCTCGAGCCATGCTGAGTATGTGAACTATTGAAGTACAATTGCCAGGATGGAAGAGTTTCTATGTCCATGATATATTCATCAAGAAATTCTATTATTATTGGGTGATCTAATTCTATAGGTGCTTCTGCTAGTTGGTTTACTATTATTTGTCCTTCTATATCTTTTCTATCAATGTATTCAAAATCAAATTTAGTAAGTATCATCACCCACTTTGCCATACGACCAGTTAAAGCTACTTTGGATAGTAGATATTTGAGAGGTTTGATCTTTGATATAAGTGTAGTTTGATGACTCAACATGTAATTCCTAAGCTTTTGAGATGCAAAGACAACTGTGAGACATGCCTTTTCAATGGGTGAATAATTCAGTTAGTAGCCCACCAAGGTTCTACTAATGTAATATATTGCTTGTTCTTTACCATTTTGATCATTTTGTGCTAAAAGAGCCCCTAATGTTGCTGTTGTTGTTGAGATGTATAAAATAAGGGGTATCCCATGAGTAGGTGGTTCCAACATAGGAGGAGACCCCAAGTATTCTTTGAGTTTAATGTCAAATGCTTCTTAGCAGTTTTGATCATAGATAAAATGTGCATTTTTTTTCAATAAGTGAGTGAATGGTTGACACTTGTTTGCAAGTTGAGCGATAAATGGATTGTAATTTTCCTTGTAAAGCTCTGAGTTGTTTTAGATTTTGAGGAGGAGGCATTTCCATTCTATCGTTTACTTTTGCTGGATCAACTTCAATTCCTCTTCTGGACATGATATAACCTAAGAGTGTTCTTGATGTCACTCTGAATACACATTTCTTGGGGTTCAACATGACATTTTACTTTTCTAGGAGATCAAAAATATTTTCCAAAACATATAGATTTCCTTGTCTAGTTTTTTATTTAGCCATTATGTCATCTAAATAATCTTCCATCTGTTTGTGAAGCATATCATGAAATATAACAGTCATTGCTCTTTGATATGTGGCTCTAGCATTTTTTAGACCAAAGGGCATGATGACCTAGTGGTATGTTCCCCATACACAAATGAAAGTGGTTTTATGTTGATTCTCTTTAGCTATTCTGATCTGGTTATACCCAAAAAATCCATCCATCAAAGATAACATCCCGTGTCTTGATATCAATGTTCGGTAATGGAAAATTATCTTTCAGACAAGCTTTATTGATGTCTCTAAAATCATTACAAACTCTGATGGTTCCATTTGGTTTTGCTATAGGTAAAATGTTTGATATCCACTTAGGATGATCTATCATTTTGATAAAACGAAGTGCCAAGAGATTTTCTAACTCTGCTTTGAGCATTAAGGCAATTTTTGGGATGCATCTTTCTCAATTTCTGCTTGATTGGTTTTGTTCCTAGATGGACTATTAAATAATGTACTATTAGTGATAGGTGTAATCCTGGCATATGTACATAGGACCAATCAAAATTGATTTCTCATTTTCTAAAGAAAGAGTTAAAGTCTAGAGTTTTAGATTCTAATAGTGAATTTGTTGGATATGTGATCTTGGGTTCTTCTGTAGTTCCAAGATTCATCTCTTGTGTTTGTTCTATGAGTATAGTGTACATTTCCTGGTGTGCCCCCACTTTGGGGAGGTTAAATTCATTATCCTTTGGCACCATAGAGAGATTTGCACCATTGGATATGTCTTTTATTTTTAGTTTTTCATCATCTGAAAGTACCACAAAGTGGTTTTCACCAGGGGACATTATTTTTATATTTATATTTATATTTTTCTGACTAAGGAATTTAATAGATTCCCCAAAGTAGGCATTAGAGTTTAGTTCAATAGTGTAGCCAATTTTGTGGTCTCTAATAGGTAGGTGAGTAGGAAGTCACATAAATTCACTAATAGCCTCATCATTTTCAAAGACATCAAGGACATGAGGTCCTTGTTGGTCCCATTCAACGACATCTAAATATAGAAGGGATAATGAATGAGATGAAGTGGATGGGGTGGATGAGAAAGATGGTTGATCAAAGGAATAAGTTATGGTATAGATGGAATTATCCTCAAAGACATTAGTGACCACTTCAAAAGGATCTATAAAGTATCCTTATTAAATGACTCACCCATAGGAAAAGCTTGTGCCACTTTATCTAGGATAAACTCAACATCAGGTAACTCATAATTGGTGGATCTAAACCCTAGTCCAGAATGCTTAGGTCAATGATGAAATTCTAGAGGTTCTAATATACCTTGTTGCTGCCCAAGTCAGCCTTTTTTATAGCCCAACTTTTTGATGATAGGATAACCTCTATGATATATATTCAATGGTAATGGTCTTTGTTCATCCTCTTCACTATAGAGCCATTTAGAGATATCTTCCTTAATAGTTTCTTGACTCATTTGCCCCCAATATTTGAAATTTTTAAATTGTAGATGAGTAACCAAGACTTGATTAATTTGGTGAGGTGCCTTTAGGCAAAGGAGGAAGTTCATTGATATGAAACAAAGTGTACTCTCCTATGCCTTTATCACTAATCCTAGCCTTGATCTCTAGTTGGAAAGTGGAAGGTGTGGATGAATCGATGTATATGGATGATGGTTGGGCAAATTCATTAGTTGGGAAATAATTTTAGTGTTGATATGGATGCTCCAATTGTCTATAGTATTGAAAGGGGTGAGGGTCCGCTTGTATGGTAATTTCATGACCATTGAAAAAAAAATTATGCATTGGTGATAGGTGGAAGGTACGACTTACATTGCATGAATCCATGAACACCCTAGGAGAATTTTGTATGGGAGATCAAGATCTAAGACCTCACATATAGTTTCCATTGTAATAGGACCAACCTTGATTGGGAGTCTAATTGTACCATCAGTTTTTCTTTCATCTTCATCATAGGCTTTGATCATGATTTAATACCTTTCTTCTATTTTCTCATCAGAGTACCCCAATTGTTTTATTAATTTGATAGTACATAGATGATCCACCATCTATTAGGACCCTTTTCATGATACATTGGTTAACAATAACTTCTAAGTGAAGGGATTCATTATGGAAATGATCAGGAGAGGAGTTTTCTAGTTCTATGAATATGAGGTGAGGAGTGGATGTAAAAGTCTGAACCATAGCTTGAGATTTATCTACATCAATATCACCTAGTACATGAGATTTTGCAAGGGCTTTATCTAAGATTTGTTTGTGTTTAAGAGACATTCTTAGAAGCTCTAAGATTGAGATCTGGACAGGCATCTTTTTCAATTGATCCATAATATTATATTTAGGAGAATTATAGGATGAAATAGAAGGTGTTCTAGGATTTGGAAGAGAAGGATTTCCCTAAATAGTAATATAACCTCTTCATGTAATGACATCACACTCAAGAACTCTACCTCTAATAGTTACAACATTGACATGAGGATATGAAGCTTTGATATGGCTAATCATGTTGCTGCCATAGTCATATTGGACATCATGGTGTGATGTGGACATGTTTGTAGTATTGACATTATTGGATATATTATTTTCTATCCATGTGGAGGGAATGGTTCTTGGTAGGCTTTGAGTTTCTCATTGGGAGACTCTTGAGGTATTTGATCTATGTTTATCTCACCCTGATCAATTTGATCATGGACATAATGCTTCAATCTCATGCATGAATTAGTAGTATGGCCATTAACATGATGGTACTCACAATATTGATCTTCTCTAAACCAGTGGGGTTTAGGTTGACTTTCATCATACGGTCTGGCAATTTTACAAAGTTTAATCATGTTTGCTTGTTTAAGTTTCTGAATTACTGATTGGAGAGGTGCTGCTAATTCTAAAAATTTATGTGGTGGTCACAATCCTAAAAGAGTAAAGTTCTTTTGTATATTTGGTGCATGATCATGAGGTACATTATGGATTGATGAAGAACTAAATAAAAATGGTTTATTTTTCACATTTTGGACATGTCTTGAATTAGTTATTCCATCATTCACAATGTTCTTGTTTTGGTTCTAGTATCGGGATTTATTGTTGTTTTGGTTGTTGTAATCATGATTGTTATTCTCTTTGTAGATTTTAATTAGACCTTTGTTGATAAGGGTTGTTTCTATCATTTTTCCTTTTCTCATGATTTCCTCAAACAAATTAGAGCATTGAACTTGTAAATGGAAAGATAGCTCTTGATTGAGATTTTAAATGAAAATTGGAACATGTTGTTTCTTGGGAATATGGCAAGGAAGTCGACTAATAATATTTCTCCATATTTATAGGAAAGAGGTAAGGGTTTCCCCTCTTTTCTGTTTGGTATTGTAAAGATCTTGCATGGATGTATCTTGTTCTATATTTTAGGAAATTTTTTTGACAAATTCCTCTACTAGCTATTAAAATGATTTGATGTTTCTAGGAGCAGAAGAACAAGACCAGTAAAGGATGAAGATATAGCAAAGAAGTGTTTGAGGGACATAGTAGAAGTTTATGAGCCTTCAATGGGACTAAACTAGGCATGAAGAAGATGTTATTTCTTAGTTCATTATCTTTGTGTTAAACATAAAATCTTGTAGGCAGTGAGCTCTAGGTAGTGCACCTGAAGGCATGTGCCTTCTCTTTTCTTCTAAGTACTTTTAACAGTGTATGAATCTTATGGGTTAACCCCCACTGTGGTTTTCCCTTAACTGGGTTTCCATGTTAAAAATCTTAGTGTCAAGTGTGTTCATCTTGTTTCTGCTCATGTGTTGATAATTCATGCTTTAATGTTTACATCATTAATTTGTTTTAAGTTGTAAAGAAGAATTAATTACTGCAAGTGTCAAATTTTTGGGACAACTGATTCACCCCCCTCTCAGTTGTCCAGCCTAATTCCAACAATGTCCTCCTAAAGTTCCATGATGGAGTTCATGTAGTATCCTTTGAGATTCATCTTTTTCAACACACCTGAGTAGGATCCCATCAAAGTTCCTTTTAAACAGAATGTGATCAATTAACACAAAATAGGCTCCTTGTCTATAGTACCTTTTTTAATCAAGGGAGAGCATACTAGGAAAGATACCAGTTTTCATGAACTGTATTATGTAATCAACCCAAGAGTCTTGGTCAAGCTCTTGAAGTTTTAACACTATTTCATCTTCTATCTTTTCCAACAGGGATGCTTCTGTGTCTTGAATAATGTATCATCAAAGTCCTCTTCCACTAACTAATTTGGTATGCCTTACTTCTACAACATACTCAAAAATCTTAGTTATCCAGTTAGCCCTTTTCTTTGTAATTTCACCTTCCATAATATATTCTCTAACACTTGAGTTAGCTACTAATATCAAGATTTTGTTTCCTCTTACTAGATGTTTCAATTTATTAAGTGCTTTAGCTATGGAATAAGCTTTCTTTTCAACAAATTTATACCTAGATTCATATTCCCTTATTGTCCTAGAGAAGAATGCAATTGAATGCTCTCCTTCTTCTTTGTCATCTTTATGAGTCAGGATGGCTGTGATGTTGTATTCGCCTCCATATATGTACATTATGAAGTGTTTGGAGAAATCAGGATTTCATGGTATTGGGGAAATTGAGATAGCCTTCTTGATTTCTTCAAAAGCTTGCCTTCCCTTAGTTGTCCATTTAAAGACCAAGTCTTTCTTCAACATCAAAGTAATAGGCCTGTCTAACCCTGCAAAATTAGATATGAATCTACTGACAAAATTGATCTTCCCCTGGAAAGACTGAATTGCTTTCTTGTTAATAGGTAAGGACAATTCTAGTATAGCCTTGACTCTATCTAGATCAACTAAGATTCCATCTTTTGAAACAATATGTCCTAGAAGCTTCCCTTGAGGTACACCAAAAATGCATTTCTTAGGATTTAAAGAAATCCCAAACTCTTGACACCTCTGAAAAATAAATTCTAAATGCTCAAAGTGATCCTTAGCATTCTTTGTAAATATTGTGAGATCATCTAAATAAATCAGAATGATGTTATTTATGAGTCCCTTTAATGCTACATCCACAGCCCGTTGAAAAGTAGCACCGGCATTTGAGAGACCAAAGGGGATCTTGGCATATGCGAAGGTTCCCCATTTATTTGTGAATGTTGTTTTGTGTTGGTCTTCATCTGCCAGCAAAATTTGATTATATCCAGAACAACCATCAAGAAAAGAAAATCTTTTTGATCTAGCTACTATCTATAAGATTTATTCCATGGATGGCAGGGGATAATGATCTTTTAATGAAGCCCTATTCAAGTCTCTAAAGTCCACACAGAGCCTTATATCTCAATTTTTCTTCCTTACTAGCATCAAATTAGATACCAAAGTCAAACGCTTGATTGGGAAGATAATCTTAAACTCAGGGAGTTTTTGTAACTCATCCACCATCAAAGGTTCAATTCTAGGATTTACTAGTCTTTGTTTCTAGAGGACTGGGGTTGAACCTTCAGCAAGCTCTATAGTATGTTGGATAGTGTCCCTACTATAACCATGGAGATCATCATACGTTCATGCAATCACCCTATCATATTGGTTACATAAAGAAATCAACTTATCTCTTTCTTCCTAAGTGGTGGCATTACCTACTTTCAACTTCCTTCATTCGCTGACCTGAATTTTAGAATAATCCTCTTTAATTGCTGTGAACTTTCCCTTATCTAGGCTTGCATCATCAAGGTCAAATAGATTCTCTAACATTACTAACCCCCTTGGAAGCTTATTGGATTTCAATTGAATAATTTGGTCACCATATGCTTCCTCAATCTTAGGCTGCAACTGGTCAGCAAACTCTCTAGACTACTATAAAAATAGAAGTACTTGAAGGTCATTGTCAAAAACCTGCCAATTTTGAACATTGTCAGGGATTGCTAGTCTAATGATGACCTTCACCACCTCATTATTGATAAGCATATCACTTGTTGGGTCAAATTGAGAGCCAATTTGTGCCATCCTATCTACCTCAGTATTCTAAGCTCGAGGTACAACTTCTATATCAAAAGCATTAAAGCAATCAATCATGTCCCAAATCCTGTGGTGATATGACCGCACTCTTATGTTCTTGGCCATAGCCTTTCCTCTAATTTATCTTACAACTAGCTCCAAATCACCTCTAATCCTTAAAAATTTTATTCCTTTCTTCTTGGCTAACATGAGACCATGCACCAAAGACTCATATTCAACATCATTATTTGTGCAAACAAATTGGAAGCATATGGCCCTGATAAGTTTTTCTCCTTTGGGAGAGGTGAGACAGATACGTGCTACAATGGCATTCTTACTTCTGGCTCCATCAAAGTTTAAGGTCCAAATGTCAGAGTCTTTATTAGAACCTTCTTTTTTAGCTATCTATTGACTCATTATAGTTGGTATTTCTTGATCTTCCTTGAAGATTACATATGTTCCTATACCAGTAGAATCATAGTTGCTATAAGGGTCACTCTGCATCATAGACATCAGCCAGTTGCCCTCTTCTTGATTTTGATCATGTTCAGTCCATTCCCCTATATCTTCAATAAAAGCTTCGTCTTCTCTATTCATCATAGCATGGGATGCTTCAATTCTTGGTGTTGGTTCCTCTATGATATGTTCTTTAGATAGGGGCTCAGGTAGCACCTTCATATTTGTTCCATATTTAGTTCTCAAGATCAAATGTGATCAATCAAGTGACATATACTCCCTATTTTAACAATGAAATCTCTAGATAGACATAATCCAAAGACAAGAGGAATATCAATGATTGCTACATCTTGTAAGACAATTATATTTGGGCAAGTATATAGCTACAATGGGAGTTGTTTGATGATTTCTATGGTTTGGACATATTTCCCATCTAATTGCATGACTCCTTTAGCAAGTGGTTGGTACTCTATTTTCAAAGCATCATCTACCTATTTAGGCATGACTATAGTACTATCCCCTGAGTCTATCATTGAGTTATGCAATAGCTTCTTGCCCACTATTAAGGTCAAATAAAATGGATTTGGCTTAGACTTACTTACCTTTGGTGTAGTAATTAATAGAGCATTCATCTACAAAGGTGAGACATCTTTGTTTTGAGCTCTTCCCTTGTTAATACCTCCTTTTGTGTTAACATCTTTGGGGTCTGCCTAGAATTGCAATGCTTCTTGTGATAACGTCTTCTACTTGGGGATAGCCAACATATCCCATATTGACACATGTGCAGGGGTTTTCCTTAACTATTCCACCACGTTCATGGGCCCAAATGTTTGTGTCTTAGGATAGTAAGGATACCTTTCTCTTTCTATCACTAGGTTAGAAATCCCTTGATTTATAGCCCCCATAGATAATTCTTTCTTTGAAACAGGGATGTATTGACCTTAGGATAGAGGGTTATTAGTTGTTTCATTTAGGTTAGCTTTAGGATGTTCCACCATTCTTCTCTTTGACCTAGTGTAGTAATCAAACAAGATGAGGGGCTTCTTGGAGGTAGATGCCTCATTTAGAAATACTGACTCTTCATCTTCTATCCATGAAAAAAGTGCATGCTCTGGGGCAATTTCCCCTTCTTGTTTAATTGACATCCCTTGCATCTATGCAACCATTGCTACATTTTGAACATTGAGTGATTGATAAGGAAAGGGTCCTAAAGGCACAACAACTTGACCTTCTATTCTTCTTTGCTCTGCTATGTTCTGCTGTAAATTGCCTCTAGGACAATCTTTGGGCATATGGGCATTGTTGGAAGGGAAACACCAAGAATTGGACTCTCCTGCTATGTTATTTTGCCCAGGAACCATTTCTCTCCCTAGAATAGCTAGGACAGTTTGTAATTGTGTGGGTACTAGGACTTGCTAATTTGAAGGTTGAGGGTTGTTTAGTCTCTGTGCCCCTTGCTATTGGTTTGGTTGATATGGAGGTCTGTTACCTTGGAATTCCTAGTAAGGAGGTTTTGGATAAGAAGTTTGTTGCTTCTTGAGTTTAATAATTTCATTTGAAAAGGTCCTTAGAATATTCTTGACATCATCCATTTAAGATGGAGGAATAGGAGGTGTTAATGTAGTGGGTTGTTGAGATGTTGGAAAGGTGTACATAGACACAGGAACTGAAGGAGTATTAGTGGCTTCTTGTAGTAGGGGTGTATAAATCTCTAGAAACATAGGCATATGAGGTCTTGGGGGCAATTTCCTAGCATCTATTAGGTTATTTTCAGCCCTTAAAGCTAATTCATATGCTGCCAGTATGGTTTGCCCTCCTAAAAATTGAATTATCACTGAGATATCAAAATTGAAAGACTTAAGATAAATTACAATTGGCATACTTGTTGATGGCCTACCTATGGTAGGGATTCTATCCTAGGTCTTTTGGAACCTAGTGTTGAAACCCATTATGGCTTCTTGGGGTGCTCTCTGTTTGGTGATAAGTTGTAATAGAGATGATCTTTCACCTTTTTCACTAAATCTTGCAAAGAAAGCATCTCTGAGTTGATCCCAATTAGATATTGAATTTGAGGCCAAAGATCTATACCAATCTAGAGATTTTCCCTTGAAAGAAGCAACCAATAGCCTGATAGTAACATTTTGCTCCATGATGACATGCAAATCACACACATTTGACACATCTTGGAGATATTCTCCTAGAGTCTTGGACTCTTCTGCACTAATCTTGGGTAATGTATTTAAAGTATTGGTAGGAATCAGATCCCAGGTATCTGGCAACATTGGGAGGAGTAGGTGCTACCATAGCTATTCCTAGTACCCTAGATGCTTGATTTACCCTTCATGGAGTGGCTGCTAAAGGTGGTAACAAGATTCCTCAATTAGCAATTGATTGGGCTTTGGTGGTTGGTCCATAGCTTTGACTCCTTCTTGATCTCTAGCTCATATGATTCTGATCAAGAATCAAGAAAATGTCCCACTGGGCATGCCAAAAATTGTTGATGTATAAAACTGTGCAACTTCTAGTACCAACATGGGAAGCTTTGAGAATGTGGGATTGACCGTTGAATCAACCTCCAAATTTTACAGAAGCTGGATCTTCCTTTTCTAATGGGATTTTGGGAAAGGAGTAGAAAAAACAAGATTATAGATACAATAAAATAAACTCCTAAGGTGATGTGTCAAACTTATATTTGTTTCAATAATCAGCACAATGACTAAATCTTTATGATCTCTATTGTATTAAAGAGCATTGAGCATGGTCAATATGAATAAATTATGAATAGATTTAAACCCAAAGGCTAGACTTAGAGAAATTACAATAAAGACACAGTCTACATCACCACATAGCACATAATAGAAGCTTCTTTCATTAATGGATTCTACAAAAATACATGAGGCACAAAACATGCATAGACCTATAATACTTTCTTCTTGAAACAACTATGAAGGCAAAAAAAATGTTATAATCTAGTCACAAGGAATATCTCTCTGTATTTCTCTATGTATATATTATCAGTTACAATGTTTCCCCTATTTATAGAAGAAAATGAGGCTTAATACACCTCTGGCCATTTAGAATTCTTAACCACCTGCAACGGAACTGAAACTAGTCACATGTGGGAAATCTTTCTAGATATGTGCCGATATCATCCTCACAGTCTAAGTGGCTGAATGGCATTGAAAATACGGCCCTATAACTACCAGTTTTGTTGAGACAGATGGCCTCCTCTGGAAGCTTCATAGAAACTCTAAAGTCACTACATGGCACTCCCACAGTCATTAGACTTAGTTTCTATTATAACATAGTGAGAACGCATGCCACACTAACACTTGGCATCTACGACCTCCTTTTCACTATTGATACATGGCAACACCCAAGAGTCTCAAAACTGGGACACATGGTAGGCTGGTGTGCCTTTAAAAGTTTCCTTTGTTTCTTATTCTTTAAACACCCAGTTTGCAATACCTGGTGCTCTCCACTTCACTTAAGAACTATGCTTATAATATCTCGGGCCCACCATGTTACACTCCATCATTACTCAAAACTATTTAGGATAGGGACATGTGACAAACTCTACTCCATTTGTAAAAAGGATAGATGGCACAGTGGCACTCCTTTTCACTGCTTCATCAAAAGTTCATCCTTAAGTCCCCACAATAGAGACACTTGGCACATTCTCACAGCAGATGCAAACTTTATGAAACACAAAGAAAAATAGGGGCCCAAGATATGTGGTGCATTTCTATGGCACATGAGTACTATGGACTAAAAAGAAGACACTTGGTAGTCTCTGCCACTATCAGACACTTATCTTACAGGCTTTTAATCACCTTGCCACATGTTGACTCCATGCGTCTTTTGGAACCATTATTTCTTTCGCTCCCTTAGAACCTTTCCACACTGACATCTAGCACATTCTCGTGCATGGGCTATACTTGCAACACAAACAGAGACACCAAGCCGATAGTACCACTATACCATCAGGATTAATTGATGCTACAAAATGTAGAATTTTAACTCTATAGTTTGAATGCTACCATACCAATACATTTTATACTACCCAACTTTTGTACCACAAGAACTCTAAAATTCAATGCAGAAGAATTCGTTACAAAGAAAATTGAAGAATTGGGGAAAATGGATGAAAAAAGGTTAATGGTAGCCTATAACATGAATATAGAAAGAAAGCGGTAGAAGTCTTGGCATGATGGAAACCTATGGATGAAAGATTTTGAAGAGGGAGACTTGGTGCTATTGTATGACAAGTTTAAGAAACAAGGAAAACTAAAAAAAGATGATTAGGTCCATATTATATAGAGGAAATTTCAAAATCTGGAGCTGTAAGGATAAAAGGTATGGACAAAAGAATAATAGTCAGATATGTCAATAGATCTCGTTTGAAGAAAATTATCGCAAAGCTCCCAGATGAAAAGATGAAATGTGGAAGAATTCTACCATGTATCATAAAATTGTATCATACTATAACATAGTGTATTATAATCTAACCAATGGTAGCTAAAAAACACTAACATATATAAAACCCATGAAAAACACAATGGACAAATACCATAAATGCATAAAGTAACTATTGTCACTTGGATTTGCACCCTGTGTTGAAGGATTTTAGGGCTCCAACAATATAGTGAAACATTGAGATGACCCCTAAGTGTGGGACCCTGCAAGGAGGCCAAATCTCTAGAGAGAGGTCAGTTCCTCTTTCTAAACCTAAAGCTTAGAGAAAACTACTAAACCGTAATGCTACACTTGCTAGGGGAAAAGTGATCGAAGGAAACAAAAAGGTAAAAGGTGATGCACCAAGATTTATGTGTTGGATTGGACTAAATTAACGCAATAATGATCTCAATGCTGAAGGGAAATTGCACAGACTCACGTAGGTTTGAACAAAGGTTAGGGAAGAAAGACAAAACTATGGAAGAGACCATTTTATCCACAAAACTTTGTTTAGATCTATCAAATAAACACAATGCAAGAACAATGAGAGAGGCAATATTTGTTTTATATTGATGATAGAGGTCAAATAACCATTACAAAGAAGAACAATTTGTAGCAGAAATACATAAAAGATAATCAATTACATTCACTGGTGAACCAAGATAGAAGACATCAAAGACCTTGCTACAAGCACAATGCATCAGAGTCTACTGGCTCTTGTAGTCACATTACAAGACCCATGACAACAAAAAATTTGGTAGCATAACAGCCTAGAACAACAACCCCCCTTGAATACATCACATTTCATGCCTTATATAGCATTTAGAATGAAACGCCATTACCTACTATAATGAATGCACCTATGGGCCTATCAGAGATATTTTACAAAAGGAATATCAGGAAAATATGATTGTCTTGATATAAATACATGTAAAATATCTTGAAGAAGTGGTTGAACAAATATCTACATTGAAGTTAAATATGAGTCTCCACCTGCAACAATAAATGTAAACTATTTGTCTTTACAAAGCTTTTACAACAATTCAAATATTTGAATAAATATTTGGACTTATAATTTATTACATCTCTATTCTTCATATTATATCAAATTTTGCATTTCTAGAAAATTTAGGCTTTGTTATGTCCTATCAGCCTAATCTACACATTTTATCCAATTTACACATTTTATCCTTGGTCGGCAACCTTTCCCACTTTTTGGGTTGTGGCCTGCTTCTGATTTAAAATGCCAACCATAGGTGAGATGTCTTTTAGACACAATTGATAGCCATCTCATCACCAACAACCATCACCTATTGCTTTGAGGCTCCATGACTCATTATGCAATGCGAAGAGAAGTTATGATGTGCCCAGGTGCTATCATGCATCCACCTTGAACCTTAGACACTTTTACCTTTAAACCTTGGAAAACCTATGCTCCACCACATGGAACCTGGCACAAGTCAGGAGAGTCTTACCTTTTATTTTGTCTAGGAGTTGCGCAAGGGTGTCACATGGAGGCTTTCACAGTGAGAGGAGAGTCTTCTTTAATTTTGATTAGAGTCTACGCCAGGTCACCATGTTGTGCAATGACACAACATCGAAGGGGACTCTCATGGGTTTTGTTCAAGATTTGCGCCATGTTGCCAAGTGGCATGACTCGCATGAGGCTTAGACTCTACAAAAGGTGCTTGATTAAAACTAAGGCTCAGGAAAAATATTAAAGCATGGGTAGCAAGAGGTGACTCAACGAATGGGGCTAGCAAAAGCAATGACCCACCTAGACTCAAGTTGTAACCTAAAGGATTTGCACGGGCAATAGGTGGTGAAATCATAATTATAACAAAGGAAATCGACACTTGCAAAAGACTCTAGGGTTTAGGGTTTATAATTTTGTTTCTTCTTCCCTTTACCCTAAAATGCCTAGAATCTCAAGGGTGGACTATTTGACTCAGGGAAGAGGAAAATAGGTCAACATTTTGGTGACCTCTCAAGGATGTTTGCCTGCTAAACAAAAAGACTAGTGGCCTTAAGAAAGCATTGGGCATAGAGTTAAAAAGGGGGACTACAATAGGTCAAAACAACTAAAACCTATCTCCCAAAAACATGAAAGAAACAAGGCATGCATTCTATTAATGACAATGCAACCTATGCAAAATCACTTAGGTAAAGTAAACCTAAAATAATAATAAAACCTACTCTAATCCTAAGCTAACCAACTAGAATTGACCTTGAAGAAAGCCATTAACTAGTTATCGAAAGTAATTTCCCTTTCTCAACAACTTACAATGTTTCTCATGCACATGGGTAGTTAGCAAGAGATGGGGAAGGAATCGACATATGACAAATTGATGGAGCATTCCCCCAAGAATGCGGATAAAGTCACCTATCCACCTGAACTGATTATTGATGTTGTTTCCAAAAGGTGAATAAATGGGCTGATCCCACTCATTTTGATGCTCAACAAGTCATGCTTAGAGGTAAGCATGGCAAGTGGTGATTCTTTTGGATGGATCTCTAGTTGGGCTAGATGTTTGATAGGACATCCCCTTGAAATGGTGTGTAGACCATCACTATTGCATTAAGGCTCATTCTTTAATTCTTTCTCATCTTGCTGGTCTAAAAGCCCTAGCTCCTGTATATCAATTAGAGGAATGACTGCCTCCTTAGTCTGCTCAAACAACTCAGGATTTACCTTATTAAGAGGAGTTGGTGCACTATCTAGCTTTGAGAAAAAAACATCAAGCTCATCCCAGAAAAGAGCCTCCTCCATGTCCTCTGCGCTCTTCAATATAGGGCTATTCATATGCTCTTCTTCAAGAGCTAAGATCTCACTTCCATACCGGGCCTCAACCTACAACAATTTGTCATCATTTTCATTGCTCTCTTGATACTGGTCCATTGCCAAAGTTAAAATTAGCATCTCCATGCTTGCTTCATCCTCAATATAGCTGGGCAATTCATCAAATAAGGCAGCATCATCCACTTACCAATTCACAAACACACATTCGGCTTGCATTTGTCTTTGTCCCACCATAACCTATTGATTAGGCCCAATCCACTATTTTGGAACTACCGATAGATTTTGGGCCATTGGAACTTGGTTGAATTCCTCCTTTTGACTTTTGCTTTGGACATGAGACTGATTGTATTGATGACAACACCCATATCCTTGGGCCGAGCTATCTTGAATTGGAACAAGAATGCCTGATGTACTTGTAGACACTGAGTTGATGGGGTTCAAGGGCCTAACATAGCTTAGTTGATTTTGTTCTTGGTTGTTCCCCTAAAAAGGCTACCCGTTAGGCTGATAAGGCTTATTGGGAACTTGATATTAGCTATACGAATGGATGTCATAATTGGCTACATGACTGGGGTTTCTAGAAATAAAGGCATTAGAGGCTTGGGAGCAAACTTTCCAACCAGAATTAAATAGTTTTCTGCCCTAATAGCTACCTCATAGGCATCAGGTAACACATCATCTCCTAGAGACTGGATCATGATAGTGATATCACTATTTAGGGATCTCAAATAATATAACAAGGTAGCATTAGAGGAAGGCCTCACCAATGTTGGAATTTTGTACCAAGTTTTTTGGAATCTAAAATAAAATGCACCATGAATTCATGGGGACCTCTTTTTATAGTGGCCAACTACTCTATCAGTGACAAGTTTTCACTCTTATCTTCAAAATGTTGGCACAATTTGCCCAAGTCATCCTAGTCATGGATAGAATTAGCTTGGAGACCCCCATATCACTGCATGGCTTTTCCTTTGAAAGAAGAGGCTAGGAGTCTTACGTCCACGTTGTCAGTAGTGAAATTGTGAACAGAGTAGACATTGGTAATATCTTGGATGTGTTTAGCTGGAGTGGTAGGACTTTCTCTGGTAAAAAATGGAATAGCCTTCATTGATGAAACTGGGATGCCATCATATTGTGCAAGGTTGAGAGGGCTTCCACCATTAAAGGCCATAAAGGGTCTATTTCTTGGTAGGCCCATGACAGTGGTGTAAATGTTATGATGGGGGAAAAAGACCATGACTTCCATAATAGCTTGACATAGTAGAGCATTGAAAAGAAGAGATGTATCAAAATATTCTTTAAAAATAAGGGTAATAGTTCTACTTTTGGAGACTGGAAACATACCATAAGAGAGTCATCGAGTGATTTGGGATGCTTTTGAAAGCTAGAAATGACCAAAAGTATCACCAAACTTTGATTTTTGATGAATCTTTAAATGCTTGAACTAGTTACACTAGTAGATTGTTCAGCAAAGTCACCTTGGTGATTGTGATGTCTGCCATGAATGACAAAATGCACTAAAGAACACTCCAAGTTCTTCAATGGATGATTCATCAAACTAGTCCCATTGGGCATGCCAGAAATTGTTGTCACTTGGATTTTCACCCTAGGTTGAAGGATTTTAGGGCTCCAACAATCCAGTGAAACATTGAGATGACCTCTAGGTGTGGGACCTTGCAAGGAGGGCAAATCTCTAGAGAGAGGCTAGTTCCTCTTTCTAAGTCTAAATATTAAAGAAATATACTAAACCCTAATGCTATGCTTGCCAGGGGAAAAGGTGACGCACCAAGATTTAATGTGTTGGATTGCACTGATATAACATAGTAATGATCTTAGAGTTGAATAGAAATCACACAAACTCATGTAGGTTCTAACAAAGGTTAAAGAAGAAAGGAAAATCTATGGAAGGGACCATTTTATCTATAAAACACATTTTAGATCTATCAAATAAACATAGTGCAAGAAATATGAGAGAGGCAATATTGAGCTTTTATTGATCATAGAGGTCAAATAACCATTACAAAGAAGAACAATTTGCAGAAAAAATGGATACAAGATAATCAATTACATTCATTGGTGAACAAAGCTAGAAGACATCAAAGGCCTAGCTATAGGCACAATGCATCAGATTCTACTAGTTCTTGCAATCACATTACAAGACTTGTGACAAAAATTTGGCAACATAATAGCCCAGAACAACAACCCCCTTAAATACATTACATTTCATGCCTTATATAGAATTTACAATGAAGTTGCCTTACCTACAGTAATGAATGTGCCCATGGGCCTGTCAGAGATATTTTACAAAAAGAATATAAGAAGAAAATCTAATTGTATTGACATAAATGTAGGTAAAATATCTCAAAGAAGTGGTTGAACAAATATTTCCATTAAGATTACATCTGAGTCTCCACCTACAACAATAAATGCAAAATATATGTCTTTACAAAGGTTTTACAACAAATATTTGAATAAATATTTGAAGTTGCAATTTATTATAGCTCTATTCTTCATATTATATCAATGTCTACATTTCTAGAAATTCAGCCTCTGTTATGTCTTGTCGGTTGAATTTGCATATTTTACACTCAGTCAATAACCCTTCCCACTTTCTGGGTCGTGGCCTAATTCTGATTTAAAATTCCAACCATAGATGAGACTGACTTTAGACAAAATAGATAACCATCGCATCACTGACAACCATCACCTTTTGCTTCAAGGCTCCAAGACTCTATGCGATGTGAAGAGAAGCCGTGATGTGCCCAAGTGCTACCACCCATCCACCCTGAACCTTAGACTATTTTTCCTTTGAACTTTGGAAACCCGACACTCCACCACCTAGAACCCAGGCATAAGTCAGGAGTGTCTTACTTTTATTTTTGCTAGGAGTTGCACAGGGGTGATATGTGGAGGTTTGCACAACGAGAGGATAGTCTTCTTTTCTTTTGATTAGAGTTTGCACTAGGCCACCATGTGGCGCGATGGTATAATAGCGAAGGGGACTCTCATGGATTTTGTTCAAGATTTACGCTAGGCTGCCAAGTGGCATGACCTGCATGAGGCTTAGACTCTACAAAAGGAGCCTGCTTAAAACTAAGGCTTGTGCAAAATATTAAAGTGTGAGCATCAATAGATGACTCAATGGTTGGGGATGATAAAAGAAATGACCCACCTAGACTCAAGTTCTAACCTAAAGGATCTGTGCGAGCAATAGGCAGTCAACTCAAAATTATAACAAAGGCACTCGACACGTGCAATAGACTCTAGGGTTTAGGGTTTATAATCCTATTTTTCTCTCCTTTACCCTAAAATGCTTAGAATCTTGAGGGTGGACTATTTCACTTAGGCCAGAGGAAAATAGGTCAACAATAACTATTAGGTTTATTTATACCCTAATCTCCCCTAAAAATCTCATTTGCATCTAACACACTATGAATTTTTGAGCGTTGTAGTAAAAAAATAAGAACAGATCGAACCCTAGTTGATAAGCTGAGAAGGATGGCTACGCCAGTGCTCATAGATGTGATAGAAAAGCCAAGGCCTAAATATAAGAAATGCCCATTCAAGGTGATGGAGGTAGACAAGGAAGGAACATTCTCTGGTGTACCAAGAAAAGTATTATATATAGAAGATGTGAGAAAATACATACATACAACGATCTTGGAGATAGATCACATGAATTTTGAGGAACTAAGAGATGCATTTCTTAGAGATACATGGTATTTAGTGGAATATCAAAACATTACCACCAAGAGACTTGACGTGTGGAAAGATTAATCAGATTTCAACAATGCTAATGAGTGGGTTAGAATCATACCAAGTAGAATTCATGATGAATCCATCTACTTAGACAAACCATACCATACTGGTAAGGATGTAATCAGAGTAGTGACTGGACTCAACTCAATAGGACTACTACTGATAATGACAAGGTCACTGAGCTTATAGGAGAAAAACCCATTGGGGGGAGCTTCAGTGTGAAAGATATAACACATCCCAGGGATCGATATGCAACTATGGGATAGCCTACAAGGTGTATTATGCAAATAGAGAGGGATTTGCTACTTCTATCACAATCCATACTACATATCAAATGGTCAAAGAGGGTAAAGACTTCTAAAACCCATAAAATCATGTAGAGAAAATAAGATAAAGATAAACAATGCAAATATACCTTAAACCTTGCACAAAATCAGACTTTGGATAGGTTGAAATGGAGTGCACCCAAGCTCCATTGATTTGTACTTTGGATGTTTTGTGGGCTACTCACACAAACATCATAACCTTGATAGAAAATGATATGAGATAAATAGAAATTTATAGATATGTGTGTGTATGAAATTTGATGAGAGTGTCTCAGAGTTTGAAATTGAAATAAGAGTTCCAATTTATAGAAGGAGATGGAATCAAATAGATGGCTAGGATTAGAAGGCTAAGGGATGAGGTGGATGGATAAGATTGAAAACCAAACATAGTTCTTATGATGCACCATAAATGAAGATGATAGGTGACTAAAATAAGGATGAGAGTGGGAATAAATAGGATTTTAATTGATTTTGGGGAGGAAGTACTTGCGATGAAAATGAATGAGGTTAAAAATAGGGATGTGAGTGGGATAAATAATTTAACTAATAAAATTTTTTAAATTATGAGAGACATGTAGAATTTAAATAAATATTTAATTTATTTAAATTGGATCATGGAGGAAAATAGGGTGAAATAAATAAGATTTATTTAATTTGATGGAAGAGAAGGATAAATGGATAAGAGGAATTAGTTAAATAAATATAATTTATTTAACTAATGGGAGTGTTGGAAGGGGTCATGGAAGAGGACCTACGACAAAATATGTCACAAGGTAATCTCATAAGATATGGTCAAATTTAGGTGTCTACATTTTGCCCCTCTTTGACATGATATTGCAACTAAGAGAAGTAACATCATTTCAAAGAAAAAAAAATCTATGGATGAAGGAAATAGGATGCCCCAACCATTTGAAGGAGTGACAAGGAGGAATAATGTGAGGATGTGATGACCCCTTGAGAGGACAGGTGGGTTGGGAGAACACGGATATGCTCTCGAAATGGATGAAAGGGGTTAGATAGAGAAATAGATGCAAGAGAAAGGATGGATAAGGTTAAGGAGTTAGGAATGGATAGTTAGATTGAAAGAAATAGGTGAAATAGAGAGTGGATAAAGATAGATTGATAGGTGAAGAATCATAATGGATATAGTGGATAGAGAAGAAATGGTTATGCTAGTATAATATGTAGAGCATCCCTAGTTTGATATAGCAAGAGGGTATTATGCACCAAGGTATAAGGAACCAGGGTGACTTTGTATCCTTTGCACGAAATTGACACTACAAAGAAAAATGAGTATCCTTATACACAGTGTAATACAACCTTGTCTAGACACAAGATATGAATATTATCTATAGTGATAAGAATATTGAATTGTAATGCAAAACACTATAGCCCATTGCCTGGTAATTGTAACACACCAAGAAATAAATGGATCTAGGTGGCTTTGATAAAGAAAAAGAAAGAGATAGAAAAGATAAAACAAAAAATCAAATGATGACACAAGTCACAGAGCCATTGTCTATCTTGCCAAAGAGTTTAAGTGATGTTTTGATAGGCACTTGATAATGGGAATGATATATGTCTAGATGAGGCTAGATGATGATTGTTTCAGATAAAATGATGCGGAAATTGATAAAGTGATTGGATAGGTGATTTTGATTAAGGTATAATGTATTGTAGGAATGTTTCTTCTTGAATCAAAAACCAACAAGGTATTGTCCTTGTCAAGTTGTACATGGATAATTGATTGAGATAGTATTGTCATTGTGGGGAA
Organism: Cunninghamia lanceolata; assembly: GCA_027924645.1. Lineage (NCBI taxonomy): Eukaryota > Viridiplantae > Streptophyta > Pinopsida > Cupressales > Cupressaceae > Cunninghamia > Cunninghamia lanceolata. The sequence goes on from BSBN01001332.1 coordinate 3,677,942, forward strand.
TGATATATCCCTAGATCAACACAAGGATGTGGGAACGATATATCCCATCGATGATGATGATTGATTGAATGATTCATTGATTGGGTTGAAAGCAAGATTAGAATCAAGAACAGAGATGTAATTGGATGATTTGGGTAGGTTACTTTGACTAGATTGGTATGGATTAAGGGTGACTTGTATTCAGATTTATTTCTTGGATTTTTTTGGAATTTTGGCAATATTGCAATTGTTTTGGATTTTTGGGAAGTGTTTTGATGTTTTTGGCTTTTTTGAAATGTTTTGTTTTTTTTGTTTTTTTTGGAAATCTTATAATTTTCTTGGTATTTTTGAGAATGTTATGGGATGACATTGGATTACAGTTTGGATAGCCTAGATGCTAGATACCAATGCCAAGAGAAAATCATGAATAGGTGGATGGATGGGTGATAGTGAATGAGAGGGATACAAATGGACGGATAGGTAGAAGGATGGGTGATAGTGAATGAGAGGGATACAAATGGATGGATAGTGGATAGTATATGGGAAATGCACAAAGGATAGATGGACAAAAGAATTTAGGATGTGATCTCCAAGGACTACATCACATAGGAATAACATGCCCCATTCTAGGTGTAATGCTTAGGATTTTACTTGACAAAGCTTATGATGATAAGATGATAGGATTGGATAGAAAGGATAAGATAGATCAAGAGATTTCTAAAGCATTTTTCAACATTTTGCCCCTATCTTTACTAGGATCAAAGGAGGAAGGGAAGATGGGTATGTGGATAGGATAGATGAGGATGGGTGAATGACATAGGTAGATTTGAAGATATGATGGATGAAGATGGTAGGATAGGAGGAAAATAATAGGATGGGATAGATGAGAGACAACATGCCCCAAGTGTAAGACACATAGATAAGGAATCTACACATGACACCTATTTTCTAGGTTTTCATCATCGTACTTATCCAAGGAGCCACCGAGGTAGTTTTTACCATTGGAGGAAAGGATTTATCTTTACTATTTTGATTCTCTCTCTCTCTCTCTCTCTTTGTTTTTTTTTTTAGATGGGATAGAAGAATATGGATAAGAGAGATTTGGAAGAGAATGGGGACTCAAACATCTAGTTCCATGAAGGATGATAACATCCCATTATATAGGGGTGTTGCACATGGATCATGTCAAGTATCATTTTGTGAATGGATGTTGGTAGAGGAATGCATGAGAGGGAGATGGAGGTGAATAGATAGTCAATTAGGATGTGGATTATGTAGGGAAGGATAGTGAATTATAATGTGAATGATGGATGGATGGATACATGAAAGGTTTATGCAAAAGCATGGACCATAGGGATATGATGGGGGAAATATGTGGGATAGTAGATAGAATATGAGATGTAGGTATGTGAGAATGTTGTGGAATGGAAAGGAATGAAGATCAATGGTTGCACACACTGAATTAGAGTTTGAAGCTTTTGAATGGAAGGAGGATTTGGGAGTAATGGAGATGTTTCCTTAGGGGATGGTCAATTTAGTAATTTTGGGACCCAAATGGTCTTAGGATTTGTAGGATTTTGTGATAGGGAATGGGATTTTTGGGATTGTTTGATTGTGGATGCTCCATTTAGATTAAGTACTTTTTTCTTTGGAACCCACACCATTTTTGTTTTTGGTTTTCCTTTTTGAGGTGTGAGATTGGGTAGCCTTTTGGATGAGGTTTCCTTTGATTCTTTACATTTGTGCCCTATGGCATGAGGATCTTTAGGGTTTTTTTCTTTATGTAAAGAATCATTCAAATTTCTATTTTTGAATCTCATGGGGGTTGTGATAGCTTCATGTTTGGTTGATGTGTGCATTTGTTGATCATGAGTAGGAATTTTAGGGGATTTAAGTCAACAAGATGTGTGGATTAAGGGATTAGTGGACTTGAGGATAAAAGCATAAGGGGATGTAAGGATGGGGATATTAGGAGTTGGGAGAAGTGGAGGTAAAGTAGATGAAGGAAAGTGTATGGTCACATGCTTTTGGGATTTGTGTGATGATGGAGGAGAGATAGCGACATATGTTTTGTTGGTACGATGGGATGTATGAGATTTGGGATGGAATGTTTTGGATTTGGGAGGCATAGAGGTGGTACCACCATCTTGTGATAGTTTTCCTTGGGCTATATATCAAAGGCCATGTGATCATGGAGGAACTTTGACATTGATAGGATCCAAAATACCTTGTTCATGAAGGCCTAATCCTTTGCCATGATAATTCATGTTTTGGAGCATGCGATGTGTAAAATGATGCTTATTGTTTAAGACACAAGACACAAGTCCATTATAGATGCAGAGGGTGGAGTGGTGTATAGAAGTTGTTTATCGCCTACAAGAGAGACACCATGAATGATGAATGAAGGTGTTGGATCCAAGAGGATAAAATGATTGATTTGGATTGGGATTAATAGAGGATAGTGAAGGATTATGAGGATATTGATCAACATTATGTTTGTGAGAATTTGATTGTCTATATTTTCTTGGGGACCAAGTGTCTCATCAATGGGAGTGGATGTTTCTAGATGATGGATAGGACTACGTGGAGAATGGATAGGAGTAGTTTGGATATCTTTCTCATGGATAGTTATGGGATTATGGATAAGATTAAGTGAATTATGGATAAGAAGAATTTGGATTTCTTGATCATGTATAGAGTCTTGGTCATAGATAATATATTGATCATAGAAAAGATATAGGTTATGGATAGGTTGAATGGAGGTGCTTTGACCTTGATTTGGACGAGTAGTTAATGTTTCCACATGCTTTAGACTAGACTCTTGACATAGCTCTTGGTTTGCTTGAATGGGAGTGGGAGACTCTTGGATAGGCTTGATAGGATCTAGATGATCAATAAAATGGTTACATGATAGATCTTGACTTGAACTCATGGTAAGGGAATCTTTAGGAGGTTTGATGGGTTGTGGGCTATAAGATAGGTTTAGAGGAATAGACATCTTGCTTGAAGGTTCTTGGATAGGTTCAAGGATAGGAATTTGATTACATGGAGGTGGTTGACTCCTTGCTAATATCCATTGGATCAGATCCTTCATAAGTGTGTGGGTGGATGGACAATACAATGGATAGGCAATAGTGGTGGATGGTGTTTTAGGATTAGGATTAGGTTTTTTGAGAACAAGATTAACACATTTTTTAAGGTTTTAGATCACTCTCTTAAGTGTGTAACAATTAAATATCATATGGCCCTTAACTCTATGGTATGCACAATAATCATTTTCATTATACTAATCAGGTTTAACTTGGTTTTCTCCAAAAGGTTTTTATCAGTGGTAGTTCAATAAAATTTTCTTTGACCAATCATTATACATGTTTCTCTAATGAATCATTTAGTAGAAGGTTGGAGGAACATGGTGATGAAGGGATATGAGGGTTTTGTGAGGTGGGAGAACATTGTGATGGAATAATTAGAGGAATTGGTGGGGTAGTGGGACTTCATGAGGTAATAATTGGAGGGATTGGTGGGGTGGAAGAACATGGGCTTTGAGGCTCTTAGATAAGAATGCAGTTTGATGATGATGGATACATATGGAATTCATAATCAGGATTGGTGTTTCCCTTGTCAAAGATAGCATGAGTAGTTAAGGGCACTTGATCTTGGTGCAAAGAGTAACTTGGACTTGCATGTTCCTATTGTGAAGGAACTTGATAGTCTTGTAAATGGATTTGGGGTTGAGTTGAAATGTTGGAATAAATAGTTGGATGACCTTGAGGTATGGATTTATGTGGATATTGGTTGATGAAGTGGGATAGATTGAGGGAGGATTAGCTTGATATGTGGGTGGACTAGGTTGTTATAAAGTTGATGCAGATGACATATGGGATTCTGGATGTGGTTGTTGTGCTTGATATTGTTGGATGGTTTGGAGTTTTTTAAGGCATGGTGTTGCTCTTGAAAGGTTTGTTGTTTCTATTGAATTTGTTGTTGAAGAACTTGTCATTGTTGGTCTAGGAGTTGTTGAAGTTGTGAGATTGTGGGATTTGATATGTGTTAAGATGAAGCATGGTTAGGAATTTGGAGTTGTGAGGTTTGGGGTAAGGTGGATGTTTGATAAGTTTGGGTATGGATAAGTTGGATTGGTTATTGATGGAGGGTAGGGATGATGATGTAGGAGTGATCGGATACTTTCCATATAATATTTGGAGTTTGTCAAACATTCTTTGGGTGCCATAAGGATCTTTCTCTTGGATCTTGTTCTCCAGTGTTGGGATGGATTTACACATATGTTAAGTCTTTGTAGTTTGGCTTGTTCTTAAAAATATGCATCGTAATCTACAAGGTTATCATCATCATTGGGAAGAAATTGGAGACTTCCTAGGATTGTGATTTTGGGTTTTGGATTTGAAGTAGGCTTGTTAATGATTACAATCATTTTGTGAAATGATGGATTAGATTAGGTTCAAGGATGCTATTATGATTAGAATGATGAGGAAGATTAGGTGGACTGATTTGTGACTAATGGTTTTTTGGATTATGAGATTTTTTTTGGTTTTTTGGGGATTTTAGATTTTGGAAAGGAGAAAAAACACAAGAAGACAATCGATAACTTGAATTAAGAAGGAAATTGGTGAAAATTACTTCATGGCTAAAGTGACTTTTACTAGCATTGCACAAGAAAAACACACTAAACACATTCAAACAAACCTAAAATTATTCAAGTAGGAGAGATTTCATAGTGTAGGCCCACACAATAGAATATCTACACATGTTCTTACCTAACTAAGCACACTTCACCCTATCTGGATAGCTAGGGATAAGGGCATTGTACCCAATACCCCTTTCCTTGGAGGCTTTTATGTCCTACCCAAAGAAAAATTCTATCTCGAGTTCAAGGAGACATGATGGTGAGTAACTTCAAGGGGTGGTTTGCATATCTTACACCACACTAGAAAATGACCGATGGTCTTATCTAGGCTTTACAAGATTCTAGGGGAGTGCTCTTAAATATGTAAGGTACGATGAGGAACAAATCTGTGAACACTAGCCCATTAAAGAAATGGGATATAAGAGATTAAGAAAACACCACTTCACCTTGTGTCTAGAATCCCTAGGGGCCCCAAGGTTGTCCCAATGACTACATAGATAGATTGAAGTATAGTTTTCACTCTCCTCCCTTTGATATACCCTGCTGCAACACGTGGTTGAGATCATCCATAGGGGTGATGAAATACCCTACCACACCTCCTAAAGGGAAGGAACATTATTCATTTTTTATCTCCAAGCTCGCACAAAGCACAAGGCAAGAGCATATGTGAGATAATACCCCTAGGATTGAACAAATAAACACAATGATAATGAAGGGGTTTTTGATCTCCAAGATCACCAAAAGGTGTGAGGAGAGAGCATACACCCTTTTCAAAATCTAAAGACAAAACAAGCAATGTTCAATTACTATCCCCCTAAATTAAACTAAGTGCCTAGATTAGTGAGAAAAAATGATCTTTGACAAGCGGTGCTACACACAATGTGTTAGTTGTTTTAAAGATTAATCTCTGACAAATGAGATAGATGCAATCAAAGTGTTAGAATAGAACCAAATCCCCAAAAAAAATTCATAAAATAATGTTATAATGCATCCATAAAATGATAAGCCCATCAAAAGATTGCAATATCAGATACATCTATTTTTTAAATAGTTGACAAAGTTCTAATAATATTGAAATTTGTTTGACCTGAAAAGTAAAAACTTAAAAAAGAGACCCCTACTAATGTTTTGAGACCTTTCTAGAAATATAAAAAAGTTAGAAAAAACCCTGATTTGTGCCCAAAAATGTGGGTTTATGAAAACTGTATAGTTGACAATGATTTGATTATTTCATACTGCATTTGACCTCAAAATTACTATAAAGTACATACCCCCATTAGAATTTCAAGATCTTTCTAGAATTTTTTTTTTTGGAAAATTCACTGATTTGTGTACATAAATACAAATTTAGGAAAAAAACTAAAATTGTTATAACTCATTCAAAATTGATGATAAAGATGTAATTTTTCTTCTAGGGTATTCTTAGAAAAAAAAAACACTACAGTTAAAATATTGTAGAAAACTACATAGCCATTTGGAAGATATGATCAAATTTTTAAAACCTAGGGTTTTGTCCAAAAATGGCATAAACTTGCAACAAAAAGTTAAGAAAACCTATGAAAAGAAAGATAGATCAAGGAATGTGAGTCAATAAAAAATAAACAGGTGTGCAAAAATGAAACCCATAAAATCAAACAAGGAAAATAACAAAGATAAACAATTCAAATATACCTTAAACCTTGCACAAAATCAAACTTCGGATAGGACGGAATGGAGTGCACCCAAGCTCCATTGATTTTTCCTTTGGATTTTTCATGGGCTAGTCAAACAACCAGCATAACCTTCATACAAATCAATATGAGATAAATGAAAATTTATGGATATGTGTGCATATGATATTTGATGAGGGTGTGTGAGAGTTTGAAATTGAAATAAGAGTTTCAATTTACAGGAGAGGGAATCAAATGGATGGCTAGGATTAGAAGGGTGAGAGATGAGGTGGATGGCTAGGATTCAAAACCAAACTTAGTTCTTATGATGCATAATGAATGAGGTTGAAAATAAGGATGTGAGTGGGATAAATAATTTAAATAATAAAATTATTTAATTTATGGGAGACGTGTGGAATTTAAATAAATATTTAATTTATTTAAATTGGATGATGGAGGGCCGATAAGGGCATGGTTTCGTGGTTAAGTCGCTCGGTTGTAGTGGTGGCCACCAGAGTTCAAACCTCTGCTGGGCCAATGAGCTCGCAAGGCGTTATGCCTTCGCTGGGCCAACGAGCTCGCAGGTTTGAAGTGTTCTTTCTTGGGGATGAGGTCCCCTGTGTTGTGGCCTCACCGGTTCATAGCTTCGGGCAAAAGCATTGTGTGGAGCTGGAGGGCGTGTCGCACTAGCATCACCGGTCATGTTAAAAAGTTTACCAGGCGCATTTTTAAAAAAAAAAATTGGATGATGGAGGAAAATAAGATTAAATAAATAAGATTTATATAGATAGGTGAAAATGGAGGACAAATGGGATTAAATAAAGAAGATTTATTTAATTTGATGAAAGAGAAGGATAAATGGATAAGGGGAATTAGTTAAATAAATATAATTTATTTAACTAATGAGAGTGATGGAAGGGGTCATGGAAGAGGATCTAGGACAAAATATATTGCAAGCTAATGTCATAAGTTATGGTCAAATTTAGGTGTATACAACTTTGACCTATGCAAAGTGATGAGGGAGAAGTTGATGGAGAATTTTAAGAGGACAAAGGAATCAAACTACAATTTTTTGTATGGTACTTTAATCATCTACCTAGTATTCTATTTCCTAAATGAATTACTAGGATTTAAAGTGAAAAATTGGCAACAACACCTCTTAGTTGCCGCACAAATCAAACACCACATTAAAAGCTTCAATGACACAAAAGATTTAAACACTGTGTATTGGGGGTTCCAAATATGCAAGGTAGAGAAAGAATACCCTATGAAAACTGTAAAACCATAGATGAACCACATAACATTTTCAGTTGACAAAGATTATACCTATATGGAGGTAGTGGAACCTAGAACATCCTGGATTCCTACGTTACCCATTGAAGTCACAAAACAAGAAATAAATGCCTATGCACAAACATTGCTCAACAAACCTAAGGATACTATAGCAGAAAGGTTTAGCACATACAAAGAGATAATAGAGAAAATGTACAAAAAGCATGCAGAGGAACATTTAGAGAAAAACAAAGACAAATTACATAAACAATGGAAAATCCCATAGTAGGAAGGCCCATCAGTACTGCAAACTACATCATCTGCCTCACAAGACACTGTGGAGGTTCCACAATCAACCTCATTAGTACCACAAATTTCTACTTCACTGCAAAATCCTAGGAGGTCAGGAAGAAGTGTGTCTATAGTAGCCAGTGTGCACGTTGCACCACGATTGACATCTTCGACATAGATAGTGTCTGTAGGAAGAAGAGTAGCCTCTAAAACTTTGATACAATTAGGAGGGGAAAAAGGAAGGGAACTAGGCGAAAGCAACAAGTAAAGAGAAAGAAAACCCAATCTTTGGTGGAGGAAACAAAAGAGGAAGAAGGAGAAGACCTAAAGTCTCCCAATTGGAAAATAAAAAGAAACAACAACAACCAAAACATGATATTCAAGAAGAGCCATTGATCTTAGATACAATCTTGAATGGGATAGAATGCCATGGGTTATTACAAGAAATAATGGAGCTATACATTGAAGTATCTACTGAGAATAAGAAAATAATAGAGAGAGCTATAATCAAATATAGGATAAAATTAAATAAAACTATGGATGAGATTTTGGGGTTACTAGTAGAGAGCCTAGCAGATGCCTTAGGGAAAAGAAGATAAAAACTCTAAAACTAGATGAATACTTAAGACAATATGTCATTGATGGAGTTGGTACCTCCATGACCATAGAGGAGAAGGATAAGATAGACCAACTATAGGCTACAGAGCTCAGATCAAAGCAAAGGGATGATACCCTTATGAACATGGAGCAAGTTGACAGAGACAAAATCCAATTGGAAACAAAGAAAATAACAAAGAATCAATAAGACAAATAAAAATGTGGTACAAAAGGAGAAAAATCCTCTGCAATATGAAGAACAAAGAAATTCTCCTCTACATAATACCAATATAGATTAGGAGGATCAACATATGGATGAAGAGGTTCTAGATATAGCAGATATTCAACAAGATACTAAGGATGCATCCTCTTCTTCTTCGCCTATCCAATCCATCAAGGATTTCCTGGTACAACAGAAGAAAATACAACCTACAGTTACTTCACAACTTCTACAACTACAAGTGATAGGTGGTCAAGTTAACTTGTCAGGCATATCACCCATTCAAAAGTTACAACTTGGTGATATCTTCCACTCCTCAATGAGGGAAGAAATTTTGCAACAACACATTGAGGGTAGTGAAATACTACTTGAAACTGTAAATATAACTCAAAATGAAATGCACATAAATATACCACCAACACAAGAACTTAAATAGTTGCACATAAATATACCACCAACATAAGAATTGAAATAGCTAATGCAAAGATTTTAAGCACATTCCTAATACTTGGAAAATAAGGAAGAAGAGAGAATAAAAGATAAAATGAACTAGAAAATGTTAGCTGATGCTTCAAACAAATGTGTCAAGGCACACAATAAACTAGAATCCCAAATAAAGAGCATCCAACAAGGTATAAAGGAAGCTAAGGTACTCTATCAATCTTGTTTATAATTACCTACTACCACTAAGAATATAAAGGATCAGATAAAGGCATTAGAGACACAAATAACATAAGTTGCTAGTAGTTACAATCCAGTAAAAGATACTAATGGAGCCATAAGGGCACAAGTAGAAAAATTGCACTCCCAACTCCAACAGTTCCAGGATCAAATGGAACAAAACAAGGAACGGATGAAACAATTGAGAGAAGTGATAAGTTTAAGGTTAGGATCCCTAGCCAGATTGTTTGTTGAGGCCAAACAAATTGCACAAAAGATACGGGGTACTAGCTACATTGGGATATGTAGAGGACACATACATTCAGTTGGAAATCCATATTTAAATTTTGAAATCTACAAAGAAACAATGGGGCACAATTCTAGCCTAGATTAGAGTGATTTACAAAGCCATCCTACCTTGAAATTGACTGAACATGTCTTGAGGACAAGACAGTTTTGAAAGGGGGAATGATGTTGGCAGAGCACAAGACACCTAACAAAACCTATCGTAGGTTACCGCAAAGGGTATGTGGAGGGTAGAGACAATACATAAAAAGGATTTTTGGGAAAGGAAACACCTCTATGTAGATATATAAGAGATACATGTAAGCAATGTAAAGTAAGAGTGTAACTGTGAGTAAGAGAATATGAGACAGATATGTATAAGGTAGAGACTCAAAGCTGTTTGTATGAACATGTATGTATCAGTTAATGAGAAATATATAAAAGAGATATGTAAGGGTTATGATATAAGTGTATGTGTCTTATGAATTCTTTACTCTAATTAGATTGTACCACAGAATAGATTTCCTTAATGTTTATCTATGTTTCTCTCATTTTCTGACTGGGGTATAAACTAGATGTTAGAGACTTGATTGAGAACTAGATCTCTGGATTGGTTTCCCTCTCATTTCTTGTCAGCACCTCGCCCACATGTCCCATGGACATGCATTTCTCTTAAAACTCAATATTCAACCTCTAAATATTTATCCCTATCAATATATTTAAAACAAAATAATGATATTGACAATATGATTAAGGATAACGTAAATGGTTCCCTCCCCACACATCCCATGACCATGCATTGCTCTTAGTAATCAATATTAAACCTCTAAATATTTATCCCTATCACTACATTTAGAAGAAAATAGTTATATTTAAAATATGGTTAAGGAGATACTTGAGGTAAGAACCATTAGACCATGTATAAGTCCTTATTACGCCGAGAAGCATTCTACACTCACAACAAGGGATGAAAGATTCAGATTCTAGTAAACAATTAAGATTCAGATTCCCATGTAAACAAAATTCATAAAATTTGTAAATAAATAAATTTGTGGAAGCCAAATGGATAGAAAAATAGAAAATCTTGGGTAGTTATGGAGTGAAATCTTTATCATGTTAAAAAATAAATAAATAAATTCATGGAAGCATGGATAGAAAAATAGAAAAACTTGGGCAGTTATGGAGTGAAATCTTTATTATGTTTGAAGAATATGAAAAGTCTCACAGCATAGTATCTTTAAATTAACTCATGTTAACATATCAAATATTGTACAAGTAATTTATAAATGTCAACAAATTGGAAGATATGTCTCAACATACTATAGATATTTTTTTTTAAATATAAATATACTAGTTCATCTCTTGTGGTGATCATTCCTAAGAAATATAGTGGGTGGAAGTTGTGTCCCAATTTTTTGTAATTGAATAAATCGACCATCAAAGACAAAATCCTTATTATTATCATATATGATATGTTGGATTATCTCTTTGCACCCAATTTTTTTACCGAGTTGGATAATCACTACAGATATTATCAAATTAGACTTAGAAGGAAGGTATTCCTTAAATACATTTTAGGACACATGAAGGACACTATTAATTCCTTGTGATGCCCTTTGGCTTGAATAATGTTCCCTATATATTTCATTGTAAAGTAAATAATTTGTTCATAGGTTGCCTCTATTCTTGATATTTTATATCGTACTCTCATTTATAGTTACAATTGGCCTATCCATCCTTGGCATGTGAATATTTCCCTCAATATTTTAAAGGATCTTTCCCTTTTCATGAAGCACTCTGTGTGTGGCTTTCAAGAGTAACTATTCAAGTATCTCATCCACATTTGTTAAGGAGTGCAAGTGAATCCAAAAATGATTGAGACAATGTAATTTGGTGGCCTAAACCCAAGTCCATCAAGAGTTTGTTGTATTTCTTAGGTTGGATAGGATACTATAATGCATTTTTCAAGAATTATGGTAAAATTACAATAAATTTAAGAGTATTCCTCAGAAATAATTCCTTTGCTTAGAATGTCGATGATGATATGGACTTGCATGTCCTCAAATTCACTATGTTAAACCCTAGTTTTGGGCATGGATGGTTTTAAGAAATCCTTTGTCCTATAGTTTAGTGTCTCAAGAACATGTATGAGTGTTGTTGTGATGAATGAAGGTTGATGACTTACCTTCATGAATGAGTAACTGATTGTGGTAAATATCACTAAATCCACCTACAAAAAGAGATGGTGGTTATTCTATGGGTGGAAGCATAAATCCCTAGCCCACTTGTAGCCCATTTGAAAAAAGAAGTTCTAAGAGGCAAAAATCATTGATTACCTTCAAATGAAATGTTTTGTTTGAATAAAGGACCTTAATTTGAATATCTACATGCTTCTACATGTTAACCAAGTTTGAATGAGGACACCTTTCATTAAAAGTCATTTGTTATTAATTTTAATGTATCAAGTCCAGAACCTCATTGGAAAGGACCTTTAAATGATTATTCCTATGAATTAAGGACATTTGATTGATGGTCCTTCATTTGATTGTTCATTTTTGGCTATTGGAAATAACAAGGCATAGACCAAAGATCTAATATTTAATATATTGAAAGTTGTATTTATACCTTAGTAAGAGTGGTAAGAGAAAGTTTATGGCTCATATGGTAGATTACATAAAGATGTGGAAGGAGAAGACAAGGAAAAATTAAATGAATACACACAATTACATAAATAACATCATTCACATTTCATTAAATACTCAATATCCTATTATGCAACATCTTTAATAGTCTTTAATTCAATATATACACATATGATCTGATAAAATATCTAATTACAATCTCTTCCTATCTATCATAATATTTTCTTTATCTATTTATTCTATCTTTGTCTATCTTGTTCTGTCTCTACATTCTCTATGTAATCCTCCTTATTCTATCATATCTTTTACTTTTATTTGTATAAATCATAGGGGAATGTGTCCCTTGTCTTTGTGATGTCTTTTGAATTTGTTGTAGGTTAGATCCATGTGTCAAATTTCACTTATGATATGTTTAGTTTTTTTTTCTTCATGGTCAATTCTATCCTACTAGCATCAAACTATGTCTTGTCCTCAAGACATCTTGGCTATGTCTGCAAAAAAGATAAGAAATTTTGAAGGTTGATATTAATCTAGCAAAAATTGTTGGTGTAAAATCAAAATTGTGTTCCTCCTTATGGAAAAATATTCTTATAAATCCCCTTCAATTGCACATACATGTTTTCCCAATGTTGAATTTCTTTTTGTAGAAAGTATATCTACCCAGTGATGGTTAGTAAATTAGTTTCTCCTTATCTAATATCAATTGTGATCTGAGTAACACTAGTTACTTTTATAGATTCTATCAATAAGCTTGTCACATGTCCCAACCATTAACTAACCACTTCTCTCAACTATTTAATTTGTGCCTGCAAGCATTCTCATTGATCATGCACTTGTTGTTATTGATTGTAAAAGGTTTCAATATGTATTTGGACATTTCCATCTAAATCTCTCATCGCATCATATGTGGTAGATTCTTGCATGATCTGATGCTTTATATTCTCCATCTGAATCTTTATGGCTTTCATGGAGGCTAGCCATCCTAGGAAAAATTGATAGTTTATAGATATATGATTTATAGTTGTCTACATATTTTTGACCTTGACCTCTAGTTTGGTTTGTGTGGTGACATATTTTCTTGTTATTTTCTCTATCTTCCTTTTCTCCATTTTTGCAAATAATATTTACTTGATAGCCTTCTCCTTGTTTTGGATCTCAAGAATCATCCCATTTATTATTTATCTCAACTACAAGCCCAATGAATCTAAAGTGTCCCTGCTAATATGTGGTACCTATGTAAGAATGGTGATGATGACATATTCCATATTATCTATGATGTTCACATGCTACTTCAAAATATTCTCTCTTGTAGTTGTGTACATAGTGTATCTCTGAGTTAGAATTTTTTGAGAGGGAAATTTGTGTAACATCAAGTTGGGATCTTGAAGGAGTGTGGGGAGTAAGGGTAATGTGGCCATTGGTTGAATTTGATTATGTTGTACTAAAGCTCCTTAATCTTTTGCAAGGGATCAATTGGGGAAACGAGTGGCTAGGAAGGTAGAATTTATTTGGTGGGGGTGCTTTCTTCCATACTTAGTGCTTTCCTCTTATTTTTGGAAAGATATTTTTCTATCTAAGATTGTTCTCCCTATACCCCTTGTGAACTCTCTACTTCCCTTGCTACCAAAGTGTCTCAAGTGTATCTATTCCAATCCTCATCTCTTGTTGGCTATGTTCTATTTCTTTTTCTAGCATAATACGATAGGCCATTTGTGTTGCTTCCATATTTTCTTCCATGACTTTTCTCTAGCTTCCTTAGCTTGTGTGAGAAGAGTGTCAACCCTGTATTTGGACCATATCTCCATATTCTGTAATTCTTGTAATTTTACTCTTCTCTTTAGGGATAAATTTATTGCAATTTTATCTAGGGCCTCTTTTCTCATATTTTATTATATCTATATGGACTCCTCTCTTTTTTTCTTTAATTTTGTAGCTAGTGCCTAAAAAAATCCCTTAATTATCTCTATTAATGTATGAGGGGTACTAGAAATATAATCCAACATTGTTTTTTAATTACCCTCTTATTTCCTTTTCTAAACAATGGATACATATGTGCTATCTTTAATGGCATTCCATGTGTAAATAATGACCTATATAATTTACTGGCATCCATTATCTCTTCTTGTTTTGATTCTTGTGAGGTAAGCTCAACTTATGGTTTCTTTTATTTATAAATTTTTGTTTTCTTAGGTGATGGAAAGTCTTCCTTACTAGCTTTCACTCCTTCCTTAACATCTCCTTATGTTTCCTTTTTTGTCACAAGAATGAATTTCCTCTTTGCCTTTTGTTTTGGTGTAGGCTAAAATATTTCCCCTTTCTTTTTCTCTACAATAATTTTGAGTAGTGCCTCTATTGCCTCTCTTACCAATGATACATGGCTTAATTCTTCTTATTAGTCTTATTGTGGTGGTGAAGTGATCAAATTTATCCTCACCTATAGTGATTTCTTTTTTAACTCTTCTCTGCCTAATGTCACCTTTGTTTTCAAGTCACTAGTCTTAAACCTAAGAGATTATAATTTAAGGCACTTAGAGCACTGCACTTGAGGTGGTTCTAGTTCTAATGATAGTGGTGAGTCACAAACCTCTGTGACAATAGGTGGTGTGGGGTTTTTTGTAATCCTTCATTTCTTATGTAATAGTTCCTTATTCTTCTCCATACAATCTATTACTTTCTATTTTCTTTGTTTATCCATAAATTACTTTTAAGTGCCAAATTGTTCCACCTCAAAAGGAGGCTAGGTGTGCAAAAATCACTTCCTACACTAATCTAATGAGGAGAGATGAGTGCAAATTCTTTTTAACCTTTACAATTACAAAATGTTTACCACAACAATGGAGACATTGTAGCAATACATAGCACAAGAATGTAAGAGAGAAGAAGAGAGAGACAAGATATAACGAGGAGAAAACTCTTATCGGGTGAAAAACCCCACACTCCAAAACCTGCACAATGTATTATCTAAACAACAAGGTTTACAACACATTTGCAATGCAAGTCTTTACAAGAGTATTTGACACTTAAATCTGGAGACAATCTGGGAGCATAATAGTACCTGTCAATCACATAATACATCTCCTCTCAAAAGCACCTATTTATATAGAAGTTACAAATCAAAAATGAGCTTTCCTTGAGATAGGTATCCAACTTGGCCTCATGGCCCAAAACCCACACTTGGAGACACTTGTCCAACATTGCATCATGGTCATGAAACTTTTCATATCACCCCATCCTAATATGGTCACCTATTCCCAAGTTAGGCAATGACAAATGCTCTTAAGACTCTTACGATAGTCATAGAATCTGTCATAACTGCCATATCTTACAGTTGTAAGAGAATCTATCATACATTGACTAAAAATAGCTTATTATCTTATAAAATGTCATAACTCTCCTTGGGGCACCCAAAGATGCCTTCTTTCAAGATGCCTTGTGACACGTGTCTTCATTTGTCATAGAATCTTCCATTTATGACTCATATGCATCATAGATTCTGTCATAGGAATCTATCATAACCGTTTCGAACAAGATTCACTTACACACTATTCAAAGTGCTAAGACATGGAAAAATACCTCTACCACTAAATGGGATGCCTATCTCCTCATTTGAGGAAAAAATTACATATTGTCACTATCCACGTAGAATGACACATCACCATACCAACTCCAACAAGATGACAAAATAGGATTTGCATTCTAATTACATAATAGGCAATAAATAAATACAATACAATAAATAAATGCAAGGAATTACCAAGGTTGAGACACCTTAATTCCCAACATTCTCCCACTTGTTGAACACCTTGTAAGAGCCAATATAAATAATAGGATTTAACTGCTATAGGTCAAGAGGCCCATAGACTCCGAAAACCATCTGAACTTCTCTGTGCCCACTAGTTTTGTTAATGCATCTGCAACATTCTTCAAAGTGTCTACCTTCTCCAAATTCAACTTCCCATCATATACCATGTCTCGCACGAAATGGAACTATACATCAATATGCTTTGTTCTAGCATAGAAAGTTGGATTCTTTGCTAAGCAAATCGCACTCTTACTGTCACAACAAATCATAATCTATCCTGTATCAACACCAATATCTGAACACAATCTCTTACGTCAAATGGCTTCCTTGTAAGCATGAGTTTCTGCCATATACTCAGCTTCTATCATGGACAAAACAACCACAGGTTGCTACTTACTCATCCAACTAATTGCACCACCAGACATAGTAAACATGTAAGTACTGGTGTATCTCCTATTATAAATGTCACCTACCCAATCAGAATCCATGAATCCATGAATACAAAATGATTGCAAAGGTCCTGTAGGATTACCATGATAGCATATGGAATACTCGGAAGTACCCCTCAAATATCTAAACACTCTTTTTACTGCATCCTAATATACCCGTCTAGGATTAGCCATAAATTGACTAAGGACTCCCACTACTTGGGCAATGTCTGGTCTTGTGTAGACCATAGCATACATCAAACTACCAATAACACTAGCATAAGGTATTCTGCTCATGTCCTCTACCTCACTAGGAGATTTTCGACAATCATTAACAAAAAACTTTGTTCCCAAAGAAACAAGAATACACAATGGTCTACAATCTTCCATGCTGAACCTATCCAACACAGTCTTCACATACTTACTCTGGATTAACTAAAGTTTTCTATTAGCTCTGTCTCTTATGATTTCTATTCCTAGAATGTACCTGGCTATTCCTAGATTTTTTTATCTCAAACTGTACTGACAACTGAGACTTCAAATTAGAAATCATATTCTTACCATTCCCAATTAAAATCATATCATCAAGATGCAATGCAAAAATGAGAATATGATCATTATCAAATTTCTAATACACACAATGATCTAATTTTGATCTTAGAAATCTAACTGACAACACAAAGGAATCAAACTTCAAGTACCACATTCTAGGAGACTGCTTCAAACCATACAAAGACTTTTTCAACTTGCAAACTAAATTTTCTTTACCTTTCTCTATGTAATGCTCTGGCTGTGACATGTAATCACCATGAAGGAATGTTATCTTCACATATGTCATCTCCATCTCTAGTCATAAGCTGTTGCAAGAGATAACATGAACCGAATAGATGTTAACTTTGCAATGAGAGAGAAAATTTTACCATAATCAATTCCCTCCACTTGTGAATACCCCCTCGCAACCAGTCTAGCCTTGTACTTTTCAACACTACCATCTGCACCAAATTTCTTCTTGAACACCCATTTGCATCCAACAAGTTTCCATCCTTTCGGCAAAGGCACCAAGTCCCATGATTTATTCTTCTCCAAAGAATCCATCTCATATTCCATGACCTCCTTCTAGGAACTTGGATCTTTCATGCCCATAGCCTCTGTCATAGTTCTAGGCTCATTAGTGTAGACACCCAAAATTGTCCCAACTTTGTCCATGTCCTACAACACCTTGTTAAAACATTATCCTAAACATCATAAGCCATTTTTGTCTTAAATCCCACTCTTAATCCCATTTATCCATTAAGCCAATTAATTAAATAAATTTTATTTATTTAATTAAAATCCCCATCTTTATCCTACTTAGCCAATTAATTAAATAAATTTATTTATTTAATTAATTTCACATGCATAATCCCATTTATCTTATCCCCATCCTAATTAATTAAATAAATTTTATTTATTTAATTAATTTCCACATCATATCTTATCCCATCCTATTCATTTATCCAATTAATTAAATAAATTTTATTTATTTAATTAATATCCAACTCATATCCCAACTAATTCAAATATTTTATTTGAATTAAACACTCATCTTTTATCACATTCCAACACTTGTCTAGTCAATCATGTGTTGTTATACAACTTTCATTCAAATCCTTCACATGCACAACTATTGGGACCTAATTTTAGTATTTATCTACACAAGCACACCTAAGCCTTATCTTCCCTTGCCACATGTCAATTGACTACAATTTCTTAATGTGCAAGGAAACCTAACTTAATCCTATACATCCATTTCATCTAAAGCCCTAATTGATCCTAGCCATCCATTTGAACCCAGCCAATTCTATAAATCAACCCCCTCATAAGCCATTAGCATGCATTGGTCCTCAAGTATCCACATGCTGTTGAAATATCATTAGAGCCTTTTCATCCTTATCAACGTTATGCTGCAGAAGTGAGCACCCAACATTCTTTCAACAATAACCCTTCAAAATCTTGCATGCTCATGCGAGGTGGAGAAGAGAAATGGAGATAAATGAAGCATAGCATGGAGATCGGTTTGCATTTACATTTGTTATTTTGATTTTCATGTTGTCTTGTGCTTCATTGTGCATTGCTAGGGTTTTTATCATTGCCGTTTATTTATTTGCCCTAATTTGCAATTTTACCCTAACTACATTTGGCACACCCAGTGGGACTCACATCCTTGATTAACCTCTCTTGTTTGAGTTGTTTCTATGAAGTTTAGATCTCGTGGAGCGCTAATCTTTCATTTTTGCAAGCTTTTGTAGAAAAAAATTACATTTTTCTAACCCTAGTTTGCAACGATTTGGCTAAAAATGTATGTAGATGATCTCTTAGCCCAAATCTAACCTCACCATTGCATCTAGGAGGTCATTTCCATAAATTTTGAGTACAAATTTGGCTAAATTTGATGAAAAATGGAGCATTTGGCGAAGAAAACAATAACTGGACTGCAAAAATGCGCTTCTAGTAATCCAGCTCGCCTCTGATCAAACAGCAGTCGCCTAGGCTAAATCAGCTCGCCTTTGAGCAAACAACAGTCACTTATGGTCAAATTTGGCTCGCTTTTGAACAAACAGTAGTCACTTATGGTCAAAATTCAACTCGCTTTTGAACAAAAACGGATCGCATCTAGTAAACTTGGTCGCATATGGTTAACATTTGTATTTCGTCACCTGAAACTTTCTAGATCACTTTTGGGCTATTATGCATCACTTTTGGCCTTTTGTTAGTTGCATATGAGCTATTAGATTTCACTTCCATCCATTTTTACATCACTTTTGAGCAAAAATCCACCGCTTTCTGCATCTCTGCGTCGCTTCTACAATGAAATCAGTCACCTATAGTGTTTTGTGCATTGCATTTGTTTTAACAGTAATCACCTTTTGTCTGATCTACATCGCTTTCATCTTGACAGTACCCGCTTTTGGTATAAATGAGTCTCTTTCAATCTAACAGTGATCGTGTTTTGCAGAGTTGGGTTTCTGTAGCATATTGTTATTTTGCAGATATAGGTCGCTTGTAGGCCGAAATCGGTCGCTTTTGGCTTTTCTGCATCGCTTACAAGCCTACAGAGATCACATGTAATGTTTTCTAAGTTGTATTTGATCTATTGGGGATTGCCTATGGTAAAACAGTGTCACTTCTGATAAACAGTAAATCGCATCTGGCAACTGTAACTTGCTTTTGGTAGCTGTCATTGTGCATCTTGGTGTTTCTATCATAACTTTCACATACGGAGGCCAAATTGCACAAACAAGGACTCATTGGAAAGCTGGGAGGATGAACTTCACAAATGTACCACTTTTATCAGGTGACTATACCATTTTTTAGGATTTTTTATCAGTTAAAGTTCTGGTTCATTGCAAACTTCATTTGAGCATAACTTGAGCAATTTTGATTGTTTTTCAGCGAATCTTTTTTTAAAATTGCTTAGAATCTCTTGAACTTTCTATTTATGCAATATTTTCTCTTGTATCAAATCATTTTAATCAGAATTTTCAGATTTCATCTTTTTCATGTAATCATCTTCTTTGCAAGTTTACTTGTTTACTTTTGGAATTGGTGACTTGTAAGGGCATCTAAGGAGCTGGAGCAGCATTGGCATCAACATCTATAGCAAATTGGATAGCAAATAATTAGGTACAATCATTTCATTTCTCATCTTCTAATCATTGTTTGCAAACACATTTGGATTTTGGGTATAAAATGAATAATTGTTTGCAAATTCACATAAAAAAATTGGGCTAAAACAAACCATTGTCTTTCATCACATTTAGATTTGGGCTTTAAAACAAACAAGTGCTTGAATTGTCTTCCACACATTTCATTTCTAAAGAGTCAATTAACAACTATGAGTGTGAATCAAGTGATAGCTCACTAGGTTTGCTTTTGTAAACCCTATCTAGGAGGCCTACTTGGAGACACACCACTCCAAGGGACGACCTCAACCGAGGCTGAATCGAAAGACACCCTCATTGGGAGTTGTAAATCTTGTTAGTCTTGGCTAAGCCCCAAAGAACTTTATACCTTTGGGAAGTGAAGGTGAAGGGTGGGTTACCCCTTTCTCCTGGCTGTGTGGCAGGATTTCACTTTCAATTCCATAGTCAACCTTGTGCAATAGATAGCCTAAGACCTAATTGGCTATACCCACTTGACTACACATTAGGCTTGTTGATGTGTCTTCCATGTGTGCTTGCATAATCATCACATTTCAATTTCAAAGTCAAAAACTTGCTTATGTGTCTTGCGTGAGTGATTCATGTATATACATAATTATTTGTTTGAACATTGCCAAATCAAGCTCTAAACACCAATCACATAAACAATTCATCCTACATTTCCCAATTTTGTCATTCCACATTATATCCTAATCATACCCAAATCAATTTTATTTTAAACATATCCTAGTCACATCCATACTCATTCCAAATCATCTCCACATCATCATCAACCTAGTCCTAGTCAACACTTGTCAAGATGGTCATAATCATTCAAGGGGGTTATCCCTCTAATTATGAGACAAATCCCAAACCTAAGGTGATAATTCAAGGGGGCTATCCCTCTAATCATGAGACAAATCCCAAGCCTAAGGTGACAATTCAAGGGGGTTATCCTTATAATCATGAGACAAGACCTAAGCCTATAATCACAATTCAAGGAGGCTACCCCTCTAATTCAAATAATGAAATAAAACCAAAGCCTAAGGTCACAATTAGAGGAGCCCCTCTTCCTAATCCAAATCATGAGAAGAAACCAATCACAATTAAAGGTGGCTATCTTCCTAATCCAAATCATGAGAAGAAACCAATCACAATTAAAGGTGGCTATCTTCCCAATCTAAATCATGAGAAGAAACCAATCACAATTAAAGGTGGCTATCCTCCTAATCGAAGTCATGAAGACAATCCAAGACCAAAGATCACAATCAAAGGAGCCTCTCCTCTTAAGACCAAGTTTATACTTCGAAGAGGCCATCTCTTTACTTATGAGGATGAGACAAGTTCAAAACCCAATCCATCCACACATCAAATCAATTTTGCATCAACTTATCCCACTTCATATCAATCTAATCCATCCACACACCAAATTAATTATGCATCAACTTATCCCACTTCATATCAACCAAATTCATCCACATGTCATATCAACCCTTTATCAACCTATCACAACCCTTATCCATATCAATCCATATCACAATAATCATTATCCTATGCAACCTCTCCATCACCATCACATCAACACATTTACCAACATCAACAACAAATCATATCACAACAACAAGTCCAAACACCATCCCAACCTCAACAAATTCCACATCAACCTTACATGTCATATCCATCCACCTCCTATCAACTTAATCCACCTATCCACCAAGTCAATGCCACATCAACCTATGAACATCCACCTCAAGCTTATCTAATCCCTCATGCCACCATTCCAATGCACTACCAAGCCCATCCACAAAGCAATCAAGTGATATCATGTGAACAACAATCAAGTCCAAATGGCCTTTTGTATATAAATCAAGTGAACACAAGTCAACCTTGGCAACACGATCAAATGCCCTCAACTTTGGGTCCACCTCAAGATATTTTGTCTACATATCCTACCATTACACCTAGCTACCGAGACTATCAATGGCCTCCACAACAAGCACAAATGAGCCTAAGTCCACCTTTCCAACAAGAAGCACATCCAAGTCCAAGTGGTCCCTTGTACATAAATCAAAGCCCAATTTATCCTATGCAAGATCTAATAACCTTTGACAAGGGAGATAGCAATCTAGAGTGGCCTCCACCATCCAATCTGATGTCAACACATGAGCCAACTAATCCTATCCCAACAGCACCATGTGATCCCATTCCTAGTCCATTAATCCTTCTACCTTCCAAACCACCAAGCCCTCCATTACCTTCATCACCATGTCATTTTAATCCTTCACCAAAGGATGCGGCTGAGAGAGTTTTACAAAGGATGCTTGAAGCAAAACTCATTGCACTTCCCGAAGTCAAACCATGTGAAGAAAGTCCATATGATGAACATGATTATTGTGCATACCATAGGACCAAAGGCCATGATACAAATACATGCCCCATGTTTTTCCCAATTGTTTACAAGGTGTATCAATATACAATAAGAAATCATGCCACATCATCCCAATCCCATGTGTCACCCCCATCTAATCCAAATCCTAATCCACCCAATCCAATGAGCCCTCAACCTAATCATAATCATAAGCCTACAACACCATCTACTATTATCATCAATCCATTATATTGCCCATCGACACATACCCTTGCGAAGGATGTGATCCATTGGCTACTAGCTAGGAATAAACTACCTCCATGTCAAACACCCATTCATGAGCCTACCAAAGAACTTCCAAAGGTCATATCCAAGTCTATAATCCCATCATGTGGTCCACCTATCCTTGAGCCTATCCAAGAGCCTTCCATTAACATTCTTAGCCCTTCAAGCCCATCATGTGACCTACAAGCCATCAAGCCTATTCAAGAGTCATCATGTTCTCATGTTGTTGACCAAGAGCCTATCCAAGAGTCATCTACTTCCATTCAAGCAACCCAAGAGGTATGTCAAAGGTTTAATCCTAAGCATGTGCAAACATTAAGCCCTAGTCCAACTCAAGATCAAATCACTTTTATGCAACCCATCCATAACATGTATCTTGTCCATGATCAAGATGATAGCCATAATGATGAATCTATCCATGAGCCACTTGATCCTATCCATCTCCCAACAACCATTCACAAGCAAGCTATCCAAATTCAACCTATCCATAACATGTATCTTTTCCATGATCAAGATGATACCTATGAAGAAGCTATCCATGAGCACCTTGATCCTATCCATAATCCTATAATCCATGAGCAAGATATCCACATTGCTCCTAGTCATCTACCATCTAGCCCTAACCATAAAGAGCAAACATCCACTTGCAATGATGAGACACTTGTCCCCCAAGTAAGCATAAAAGATCAAACAAATAACTTGGATCATAGTGAACACAATGCTAATCAAGATCCTAATGATCCTCCTTCCACATCCACCATTGATTCCACTTCAAGTCCACCATCATGTCCTAATGGTCTCACCACCCTCATCCATGAATGTTCTTCCTTAGGACAACAACAACCTTTGTCCTCCACTTCATCTTCTTCATCCAATAAAGAACTCAAGTCTAATGTTCAAAGCACATCTAGTCCCATAGTCAATCGCATCCTCCAAAACATGAACTACCAAGGTAAAGGCCTAGGCCTTTATGAACAAGGTATTTTAGAGCGAAACCATGTCAAGATTCCTCCATGCTCATATGGCCTTGGATACACACCCCAAGGTAAACAAGGCCAAGATGTTGGTAATTGCTCTATCCCTCCTAAGACCACTTTCCATCGCAAACCACATCATGTTCACAAAACATATGTTACCATTCCACCTCCATCAACCTGTAAATGTCAAAAGCATGTGACCATACACCTTCCACCATCCACTTTGCCTCCACTTTTACCAACTCTAAATATCCCTCCATCCACCTTGCCACCATTGCTTCCAATACCTAACATACATATCATTCATAAGTATCCTTACATCCCTAATCATGGCCAACAAATGCACACATCGTTTAAGCATAAAGCTTCCAATCATTCCACCAACCCTGCTTCCACCAAACTCATGGGTTTCCAAAATAAACATTTGGATGCCTGTATCTATAAAGCCAAAAATCCAACTAAAACTCCTAAGGACCCTCATGCCTTAGGCCATCAATGTGAAAAGTCTCTAAGTCATCCATCTTCTAAGCAACGTACATTCACAAAGCTATCCAAGCCCATACCTCCAAAAGCAAAGCCCAATAGCAAAATGGTTTGGGTTCCTAAGAAAAAAGCTAGCAAAGAAAATGAGGCATCCTCATCCACATCTCAAGAATCCCAATTACCTATCTCCATCCAAGAGCCTACTTCCATCTAAAACTTCCATTCCCTTCAAAAACCCCACAAGCAAAACAAAAGCACTAAAAATACTAAATCTATGTGGGTTCCTAAATCACTTCATCAACCATCTCCTAAGCAAACATCTCCATTGCTTCCTACACCACCATCTTATCAAAAGCTTCAATGTTTATCATGGTGTGTGCAACCATTGGTCATGGTTCCCTTCCACTCCGCAGCACCTCCACACAACTACATCTCCCCATCTTCCATTCATTATCCTACATATCTTCCCCATCACCTTCCTATGGTCCATGCTTTTGCATAAGCCTTTCATCCATCTTCATTCCATAAGCCTATATAAATCCACATCATAAGCTAGTAGCCTACCCTACCGTAATTCCACATCATAATCCATTATCTACCTAATCCATCTCCCATCCACACAATCCCTTATCAACATCAATGAGCATAATGACATGGTCCATGTGAAGACATCATCCATCTCTAGTAGGACTACCAACATTCATAACACTAGACACTTGAGCCCCTCCTATCAATTACCATGGTGAAAACCTGGTAAACAGGCGCCATGTGTAATTGTCAACCCATCTAAAAACAAAAAAGAAAAAAAGCAAAAAAAATCAAAAAATCAAAAAATTAAAGAGAAATCCATTCATCCAATGGTGAAAACCTAGTAAACAGGCACCTTGGATAAGTACTATGATGAAAACCTAGCAAACAAGCGTCATGTGTAGGTTGATCTTCTATGTCACTTACACTTGGGGGCACATTGTCTCATCTAACCTATCCATTTCCAAACTATCTATCTCATTACATCATGTTACATCCTATCATCCTTAGCCATTACATAAACATGCCTATCCTACTGAACCCATTTACCCATCCTTCCACCTTTTGAAGACATAGGGGCAAAATGTTGCAACATGTTTGGATATTTCTTGACATACCTTCTTTCCAAACCAAGGCTTATCCATTGACCATTTATCCATCCCATTTAATCCAATCCATCATGTCATCCCATAATCATGAGCCTTGCAATGTAAAATCCATCATGTCATCCCTTGGTCATGAATGAACTTTGTCATATAAAATCCTAAGCATTACCACCTAGAATGGGGCAAGTTATTCTTCCTATGCAACATAGCCTTTAGAGATCACATCCTAGCTCCCTTATGATTCATCCACTATGGCGTATATCCTTATCATGAGCTTTCCACCTTATAGCTTATCCCATCTATTTATCATGAAGCTTTCCACTATAGCCTACCTATCCATTTATCATAAGGCAAGCATCCATCCCTTATATGGCCTATGCTCTTATCTGTCCATCTATCATGAGCCTTTCA
This sequence comes from Cunninghamia lanceolata, assembly GCA_027924645.1. Classification (NCBI taxonomy): domain Eukaryota; kingdom Viridiplantae; phylum Streptophyta; class Pinopsida; order Cupressales; family Cupressaceae; genus Cunninghamia; species Cunninghamia lanceolata. The sequence continues at coordinate 3,703,749 of BSBN01001332.1, forward strand.
TCCCATTTACTATGAGCCCATCCCTTTTATCCATCCTTTGCACCTTGACTTGGTTTTCTCCCTTGTCATTGGTATCAAGCACAAAGGCTACCTAAATTGTAAATCCATTGGCATTTTCCAAAACATTTCAAAAAAAAAAACTCCAAAAAAATCAAAATATCCCAAAAAAATCCAAAAAATAAAAATATTCCAAAAACACAAAAAAATCAATATCCAACAAAAAATCCAAGCAATAAAACCAATCACATCATCCAAATCAATCCATTACATCAACATCAAATCAAAATCAAATCATCATCATCATCAATTCTTCCTATCAATAACATTCATTCATCCAATCACTTCTTCCAATCATATCAATCAAATCAATCTAAGCAATGATCTTAAATCCAAGTCACACTAATCCATATCAAGCAAGCTAATCAATCAAGGAACATTATCCAATCAAATCAACAGGTTTTGAACCTCATCTTGTCATGAACCAAATCAATCATCATCAATGGGATATAGCGTTCTCACATCCTTGTGTTGATCTAGGGATATAGCTTTCCCCGCAATGACAACACTATCTATCATCATCAATCAAACAATCAATTATTAGTTTATGACTTGACAAGGGAAATACCTTGTTTGTTTTACATCCTTTGAACATACTAAGAACACTTGCTTATGCTTAGATTGAGTGGATACTCTAATCATTACACCATCACTATCATCATTCAGAACAATCTAATCATCAAAACAATCAACCTAGCAATAGCAAACATCACAACCAAAGCACATTAAGCCAACCATCAAAGCAAATCCTATCAATCATCAACATCAAAACCAAAACAAATCAACTCAAGCACATCAAGCTAGCCATCAAAACAAATCCAATCACTTCAACAAATCAAAAGTATCTCAATCCACCACAAATCATCCATCCTTCATCAAATCAATCTAATCTTCATTTCATCATCTTCAAATCATTCCAAGCAATGATCCAAATGCAAGCCCATCCTTAATCCATACCAAGCAAGTTAATCAATCAAGCCAAGTTATCCAAACGCAATCCATGGTCTTGATCCTAGCCTTGTTGTAAGCTAAATCAACCAGCCAATTAGCCAACCAACTCAGCAAACAACCTTGTGTTGATCTAGGGATATAACTTTCCCCACCATGACAACACTATGAACAAAACAATCAAACAATCAATCATTGGTTTACATCTTGACAGGGGCAATACCTTGTTTGTTTTTGAATCATTTGTGCATGCTTGATTGCTTGCTTGCTTGTGTGTGTTATCATTTTATCTTGCATTTTTATCAAATCCTTATCATTTCCAGCTAATATTCATATCTTGTGTATGTTGGAATAGCTTCTTGCACTATCCTTTGCATCTAAGGTCATATCATACCTTTTGTGCAGTAGGACTTCAATGCTCTAAGTTTTCTTCCTCATACGTTAGACAAGGTTGTATTACGCTGGGGCACAAGACACATCGTCACCCTAGTCCTTATACCTTGGTGCATAACGTCTAGTGCTATATCAAACATCATGGTTGCTCACTTTCATTGCAGCATAACACATCATTCATTTCTTTTATCCATACCTTATCATTTATCTTTCTTTCTTAGCCAATCCATTTCATTTCAAGAGCATACCCGTGTTTGTCCAACCCACCTATCCTCTCGAGGGGGCATCACCAACCTATCCAATCAGTCATCATCATGCATCATCATCCTATCTTTCTATCGCTATCTCCATTTCATCCCATATCCTTTTCCTCTATCCATACCTTAACTTCTTTAAAATGATGTTACTCGACATAAATCTCATCATCTCGAACATCATCTCAAAGAGGGGCAAAATGTAGACACCCAAAATTGTCCCAACTTTGTCCATGTCCTACAACACCTTTTTAAAACATTATCCTAAACATCATAAGCCATTTTTGTCCTAAATCCCACTCTTAATCCCATTTATCCATTAAGCCAATTAATTAAATAAATATTATTTATTTAATTAAAATCCCCATCTTTATCCTACTTAGCCAATTAATTAAATAAATTTATTTATTTAATTAATTTCACATGCATAATCCCATTTATCTTATCCTCATCCCAATTAATTAAATAAATTTTATTTATTTAATTAATTTCCACATCATATCTTATCCCATCCTATTCATTTATCCAATTAATTAAATAAATTTTATTTATTTAATTAATATCCAACTCATATCCCAACTAATTCAAATATTTTATTTGAATTAAACACTCATCTTTTATCACATTCCAACACTTGTCCAGTCAATCATGTGTTGTTATACAACTTTCATTCAAATCCTTCACATGCACAACTATTGGGACCTAATTTTAGTATTTATCTACACAAGCACACCTAAGCCTTATCTTCCCTTGCCACATGTCAATTGACTACAATTTCTTAATGTCCAAGGAAACCTAACTTAATCCTATCCATCTATTTCATCTAAAGCCCTAATTGATCCTAGCCATCCATTTGAACCAAGCCAATTATATAAATCAACCCCCTCATAAGCCATTAGCATGCATTGGTTCTCAAGTATCCACATGCTGTTGAAATATCATTAGAGCCTTTGCATCCTTATCAATGTTATGCTGCAGAAGTAAGCACCCAACATTCTTTCAACAATAATCCTTCAAAATCTTGCATGCTCATGCGAGGTGGAGAAGAGCAATGGAGATAAATGAAGCATAGCGTGGAGATCGGTTTGCATTTACATTTGTTATTTTGATTTTCATGTTGTCTTGTGCTTCATTGTGCATTGCTAGGATTTTTATCATTGCCATTTATTCATTTGCCTTGATTTTCAATTTTACCCTAACTACAATTAGTGTTAGTAAATAAGGCAAAAGCACAACTAGAATCAAGCAGTGAATAACCAAACCTATCAAGTTACTTCCTTGTTCATGTAGACCTCCTCAATGGCCGAGGTTGAGGTTTTGCTTCTTCTTCTAAACTTTCAAAGTTGCTAGAGCTCTCCTCATCATTAGGTATCATAGGGTCTGTTGATTTAGTATTCTCAGGGGTAAAAGGAAACTAAATGACATCCTCTTTCTTTTCTATTTCTTTTAGCTGTAGAACAATAGGAGAAGGTGTTAGCTCTCTGAAAATTACACTTTTGCTATACAACACTTTTTCATCCACATGATCCTAAAGCTTGTGTCCTTTCACACCGACACCATAGCAAATGAAAATACACTTAATAGCCTTGTTCTCCAATTTAGACCATTTCTCCCTAGGCACATGTGTATATTTCTCACAACCAAAAACATGAAGATGTCTAACTGAAGGCTTCTTACTAGACCACACCTCCATAGTTGTCTTACCAACAAGAGCTGATGTAGGAGACCTATTTACTAGGTAGCAAGTAGTGGCTATAGCTTCAGCCCAAAACATTTATTCAAGGCTTGCTCCACTGAGCATACTCCTATCCTTCTCCTTCAATGTCCTATTTGTCCTCTCTACAACTCCACTTTGCTGCGGGGTGTATGGAGTTATCTTATGTCTTTCAATCCTTAGCTCTTTACAGAACTTATCAAGCTCTACCAAACAAAAGTCACCACCATTGTCAGTTCTCAAACACTTAATCTTATTACTAGTCTGACTCTCAACACAAGATTTAAACACTTTGAACCAACTAAAGACTTCAGTCCCGCTTCTAAGAAAATAAATCCATGTCCTTCTACCGTAATCATCTATAAAAGATACAAAACATACAAATTTGGAAATCCAAGGAACACTAATAGGACGAAACACATTAGAATGAATAAGGTCCAACACACTAGAAGACTTGTGAGAACTAGAGTAAAACTAAACATGGTTTTGCTTTCCATATATACAATGTTCGTAATATTCAAACTCGAGATTACAATCATAAAATCCCTCAACGAGGTTTTTATTGTTTAGGGTGCTAAGACTCTTCTCACCAATGTGGTTAAATCTCATATGCCATAACATTGTCTTTTCAACATGAAGTTTAACTTCCAAAGCATGAGCACTCTTAGGTACCCAAAATGCACTACCATCAAAATTTGTTACAACAGACTTTTTCACTGCCAGTTCCAATGGTGGGGATGAAGTAACCACAACTCTTTTCTTCAAGTCAGAAGAACTATTGCACTATGAAGTGCATGCATCCAACTGAAATAAAGTACCTCTCTAAGTACCCTTTGCAAGCACCATAGATCCTCTACTCATCTTGCATCCGTCCTTTGAAAAGACAACCTACACACCTACATCATTCAACTTATATATAGCAGGTTCTGTGCCAAGCCTGGGATGTGCATGACCCTAGTGATCTCATTCACTCTTCCATCAAGGAATCAAATTGACACTCTTCTATGAGCAACAATCTTGAGATGAGAATCATCACCCATGTACACTCTTCCACCATCAAACTCTACATACTTCGTGAACTAGCTTCAATGCGAGGTCATGTGGAATGATGCACCAGAATCAATCAACCACACATCATAAGATGCATGGGTGGCTAGGGCTATGATGAAGGCATCACCATCATCTTGTGACATGTCAGAATCTGAATCTGAGACATTCTTCTTCTTTTTTTTCTTTTCCTTTTTGCATTCCTTTTAGAAATGCCTAGTTTTTCCATAGTTCCAATAGAGAGCCTTGGACTTTCTAGCAGATTTGGATCTCCCATGGGATTTGGATCTACTCTTCTTAGCTTTCTTGTAATTCTTTTTCCCTTTCTCCTTGGGTCTTCCACTAACTGCAAGAGCCTCTTTGGCTACTTCAAAATACTTTCTCTGCATCTCTTCAGATAATAGTGAAGATACCACTTCAGCCATTTTGAATGTGGATGCGGTTCTCCCATTAGCCATAACAAGATGATCCCACAAGTCCAGCAAAGAACAAAACAAGGTCATACAATGATCCTCCTCCATCTTCACACCAATGGATGTAAGTTGTACAACTAACATTTTGAAAGCATTCAAGTGATCTGCAACAAATCCTCCATCCTCCATCCTTAGAGAATACAACTTCTTTCTCAGAAAAAGCTTGTTCACCAGGGATTTGGCCTGATAAACATCTCTGAGCTTCTTCCAAATCTCTTTCGTGGTCTACTCTTCATGGACATTCAACATGATAGAATTAGCTAGACTGAGCCTTATGAGACCCTTAGCCTTCTGATCTTTGTGATTTCAATCAACTTGTGCCATTTTGGTTGGTTTTACATCAAAAGTAGTTTCCCATAGGTCTCGATCAATAAGCATGTCTTCTATCTTAAGTTTCCATAACTTAAAATTTGTGCCATTGAATTTCTCCACCTCTAATCTTTCAGATGTGCCTACCATCTCCTTCATGTAACAAGATTACAGAATACTCTACACAAAGTTCCCACTCAACCTAAGATTAGCTCAAAAAACCCCTACCCAACAACTAGGACCAAAGGTGATCAAGCTCTTATACCAACTAAAAGTAAGGTAGGTGTGCGGAAATTGCTTCCTAAACTAATCTAATGAGGAGAGATGAGTGCAAATTCTTTTTTAACCTTTACAATTACATAATGTTTAACACAACAATGGAGATATATCAGCAATACACAATGCAAGAATGTAAGATAGAAGAAGAAAGAGACAAGATATAACGTGGGGAAAACCCTTATTGGGTGAAAAACCCTACACTCATAAACCAACACAATGCATTATCTAAACAAGAAGGTTTACAACACACTTGCAATGCAAGTCTTTATAGGAGTCTTTGACACTCGTATCTGGAGACAATCTGGCAGTATAATAGTACCCGTCAATCACATAATACATCTATTCTAAAAAACACTTGTTTATATAGAAGTTACAAGGAAAAAATGAGTCTTCCTCGAGATGGGCATCCAACTTGGCCTCATGGCCCAAAACCCATGCCTGGAGACACTTGTCATATCACCCGATCACAATATGGTTGCCTATTCCTAAGTTGGGCAATGACAAATGCTCTTTCGACTCATACGATTGTCATAGAATCCATCATAACTGTCATATCTTACAGCTGTAAGAGAATCTGTCATACACTAACTAAAAATAGAAAATTCTCTTACATGTCATAACGCTCCTTGGGGCACCCAAAGATGCCTTCTTCCAACATGCCTTGTGACACATGTATTCACCTGTCATAGAATCTTCCATTTACGACTCTTACGCATCATAGATTATGTCATAGGAATCGGTCATAACAGTTTTGGTCTAGATTCACTTACACACTATTCAAAGTGTCCACACGTGGTAAAATACCTCTACCACTAAGTGGGACACCTATCTCCTCATGTGAGGACACAATTACATGTTGCACCATCCACATAGGATGACAAATCACCATGCCAACTCCCACAAGATGACAAAATAAGATTTGCATCCTAATTACATAATAGGTAATAAATAAATACAATACAATAAATAAATGCAAGGAATTACCAAGGTTGATACACCTTAATTCCCCACACACCTTACAATCCTTTGGGAGGGAAAAGAGTAGCCTTACATTAGCATGTACTAATCCATTATCAACCTCATAGGATAGTTGTTGTACCTGTTGATGTGGAAAAATGTGCAGGTTCCAACACCAACATGGGAAGTTATAGGAATGTGGGACTTTACTACCTAAAACAACCTCTAGATTTTAAAGAAGCTGGCTCTTCTCTATCTTGTATGGGTTTTGGGAAAAGGGTAGAAATTAACAAAATTAAAAATACAGTTAAAGCAAATCTATCTATGGCGATGCGCGTAAATAATAAGTATCTCTCTCAACTTAAGCACAGTGAAGCTATTCTCAAGATTCAGTTACGTTAAAGAGAAAATATTGCATGATTAACAAAAACAGATATAATGAATAAACTTAAAGGCTCACGAATAGACAATTTACCATGACACAGAAAATATCAACCAAGGCACAAAACTCTATCTTTCTCATTAATTTTCCAGCAACATAAGAGGCACAGATACATGCACAGTTACATTTACTTTCAGAATCAAGAACAACAAAAATAAAGGCAAAATGATATTCACTGGACACAACAAAAGTCTCAAACTTCTCTCTTGAATCTTCTGATAGAAAAATATCTCTAGCAAAAATTATCTATGAATGAATCTGACTAACAATCTATTACCAATGTTGCTTATTTATAGCACAGGATCAACTCTAGATTGTCTACATGATCGAATCCCAATGGCCAAATTGAATTGGAGCTAACTGGAAGTCTCTAACACTTTAGATCTTTCAGATCTTCAAACAGTTACAATAACTACAAGTCCATTGGCTGTTGCACAATGTGTGTGGCGCATCCCCTTTTATAAGGAACAGACACTTGGCGGCTTTCGCGTTCTTTTGAAATAATAAACTCTAAAACACATGGCAGCATCCGTGCACTTATAAGTTGAAACCTCTTAACCTCTTGGGAGAAACAAGAAATTGACACATGGTGGTGTCCACAACAACTAGAAATGGATACATGTCTTTATCTATAAAATTTTACTTAACTGTGTCTTTTATATTTAGGTGGCCCCTACTTGTGACAACTGTTGCGATCCGCTACTTTGATAATTAAAGACACTATTAAGAAAGGGACCCAAAACTCTTCGCTCATAAAATTTCAAATAGGGACAGGTGGTAGCATCCATGGCAACAACTAACTGGTAAGTGGCGACTTCCACAACCTTCTTGATACATTAGAAACCCATTTGAGACTCATGCAGAGGTTGACACATGGCAGGCTCCACGTCGTTTGAGAAATATTTATTGTCATCAGAGAAAACGGGCAACAACTTTTGCTTGGGCACCACATCCACTACGTGGCATTCTCTACAACACTGAACCTTTACACTGGGACCCACCTCCATTTATTACTTTGCGGTGAAGGATACAAAAATAGATATGTGGAAGGTGACACTTGGCGAACTCCGCGGCTATCATAAAATACACATGGTTCTCTCTGTAGGCACTATGAAACTTTATAATTGTGTCTCCGTAGGCAACACATGGTGTCTTCTGCAGGGTCTCAACTTAGAATATATTAGAGACATTTACTCCATATGGCACGATCCTCTTTACTCTGAGACTCTATATTGGGGCCCACCCTTATCCTTCACTTATCATTAAAACATATAAGAACCAACCTGCAAAAGCTAACACTTGGCAAGCTCTGCAGCTATTACAAAAGACACATGGCCTCATCTACATTCATGCTGAAACATTTAGGGAGTGCCTCCGCTGATGACACATGGCGCCATTTGTAGCAACTTAAAACAAAAAAGAACATCTTCCACTACGTGGCACACTCCAAGTTAAAATTATAACTTAGACACAAAAGTGGCTTGAAAATGGTACTCGACACTTGGCGAACTCCATGGTACAGGAAAAAGAAACCCACGGCAACAGTAAAATGAAACCCTGGCTCGCGACCATTCTCAGACACATTCTCAGACACAAAACTAAAACTTGCGGGAGCGCTGCTGAAAACAAAATGTAAAGTTTTATACTCTACAGTTCTTGGCGACCAGAAGGGGTTTTGAGCGCACTCAAAAAGAACCCAAAACTTGACAAAAATATGTATGTAAACTAAAAGACAGGGTCATAAATTATGCAAAGTTGTTTGATAGACGGACCATTCTGAATCAGAAAGTCCCTGCTTGCTCTGTAAATCTTGAAAAGCAAAATCAAGATTTATTATGTCTTTATGGGAGAAACTCTACAAAATCTGAACCGAGGTCTTCAGTTGAAACTCTAATTGGGCCATTGGGATTAAGACAGCTTCCACCTCCTATATTGATGAGGAATCACTTAGAACTTGAAAAATAGATTGATCATTTTGCTTTGTCAAAAGCAGGATCTTAATATCATCTATCATCAGAACAGTGCTATCATCTAGAAAAGGTGAGGGAAGACCCAGCTGCACCAAACCTTCAATGTGTCCCTTCATGTCCTTTACTCCTTCTTTAACAATATCCACGAGCTCCTTGCAATTTGTAGCAGCTGAATTGCAACTTAAAACTTCATTCACTCTTCTTGCAGCTACCATCCTGTCACTGATCCCTGTTGTTGACAATATTTCATCTGTTGTGTCATATAGTTTCTTCAACAATAGTTGAGAGTTAGAAACCGTCAGAGAAACAGAAGAAAGAGTGCCCTAAAGTGAAGCTTCTACTTTCTTGCACAACTGCTGTGCATTTAACAGGAATGTCAATGAGGGTCTGAGCTAGACAATCTCTTCATAGATCTTGTTCCACACTGAAACATATAGCTCCTTGACCAGATTCAGAACTCCATCATTCTGTGGTTTGTAGCTAACTCCAATGTTAGTTGTTTTGTTGTTTGTTGCTTTGCTAAGAGTTGTGCTTGTATTGCTGCAGCAACATTTTGTTCACTCAGTAGATTCTACTGAGATTGTGTGGCTTGTTGCATCTTTTCTTGATACCTCTTCTCTAAGGTGGCTTTTTCTTGCCTCAAAACATTTATTGCAGATTTTTCCTAAGCAAGCTCTACCTTGAGAGAAGCATTTTGTGCCATTGTCACTTGATGGATTTGACGGGAAACAGTATTTTGCAATTGCTTATTTAGATTCTCTATTTCTTCCTTCTTAGTCTGCAACTCTCTAGCAAGGTTGCCACTATTGATTTTCTCTTGAGCTAAGTTATTTTCAAATTTCTGCAACTTCCTAGAGATTTTCAAGTAGTCAGTTGCAATAGCAGAAGTAGTTTCATTCAATAGCTCGACCTTGTCTTGTGGTCTGAATAGTGACATATCCATGGCTACTACATGCATGGCAAAGTCTTGAGGTTGCATTTGCTCATTTGGCTTTATAACATTTGGGGACAAATGTGTGACAATTAGCTATTGTTGAATAGGGTAAAAAAGAGAACTCATATGTGGCACAACCAAGCTCTTATTTTCTCTCTTTCTTTTCTTATCCATCCTGGCTTCTCTAGCTTTCCTTGCAGTATCTGCTTGAGCCTGGAAAGTGGGAGGAGAAGCAATGTATCCTCCAGGAAAAGGATGGCCCTGAGGCAAACCATAAGGAATAGCCAAATGTTGGCTAGGGGAGATTTGGGGAGGGACTCATTTTGGAACTAAGGGGGAAAAGAATGGCAATGAGGGGGGCTATGAAGACATAGCCTGAGGACTAGCAGGTGCAGCAAGTAATGATATAGGCACGGCAGAGGTGGCAGGGGATATTGTTTTTCTAAGGTACTGAGAGATTGAAGCCAAGAAGATACAAGGGTAGTTGATGAAGCTTGTCATGTTTCTTGCACTGTATGAGTTGACTCAACCTCCTCTCTAGACTCTTCACCCTTTCTGTGGATTCTGCTTATATCAGGACTAGAAACTAGGGAGGGATGCCACTCATCCCAGATAGATTCCCATCTTTCATCTATGTCAACCCTACTAAAGAAGTATGTCAACTCAAAATTTTCCTGCCTGTATTTCCAGTAGGCCTCTATTTTCTCTGGTTTCCATTGCTTTCCTTTCAACAAATCTTTTTTCAATCCAGTACCCATTCTGATCTTAGGGTCGTAGGCCCTTTGTTTAATATAAAAGGTCTCCCATGGCATGGGACCCTCATAAGGCAAATCTGTCAGTTCCACAAATAGGTCTGGGGTATCTTCCTTAGGGTTTCTTCTATCCTCCCAAAAGGGACGACCCTCATGCACTATTTTGGCTCCAACTTTGTTGGTTTCTAACCCAGGAGGCTATAAAACTGATTGGGTCATACCTCCACTTATCTTCAATGATTAAGAATCCCAAGACAACTAACTTTTGTAGTAGCAGATGCTCAGCATCGCTAACTTCCAAGGCCATATTCTTTCTGATCCATGGGATCTTGTTAATTTTCTTCTTCTTCTTCTTGGTTCCATACTCATTGTGGACCACAGACACTTGTCAAGTTACCTCTAGAATTGCTAACCTAGGGGTTAGGATTTTAGGTAACAACATTGGTTCCCCATTGAAGCCATGGACCCTAATGATAGTGCTATGGGACCCAAAGAAATAATCACACAAGATTGGGCAATTGGCCATAAAACCCTTGATGCTCAGTGTCAACCTATGTTCTACAGGCTCAGGGCTTAGATGGCAAAAGGCAGGGGCAACAAAAAGTTCCCAGAACTCATAAGGGTCTGATGCCTCAAATAGAACATGTGTCCATGCAAACACATGAATGGTTCTATTTTGCCCAAAATCTTGGTCGTACATATTTAGTTGCATATCTTGTGAAAAAATACAATAATTCTGGTATAACATCAAATGAAACAGGTAAGCAGAATCCTTGAAAACCCCTTTGGATTTGAAACTAACAAGCTGTTCAACCATGGAATACGTGATTTGTTCTGAAAGCTCTAGCCAGTATTCCTGTGTCTTGTCAACAATCTTTAATCTGAATAGAATAGCAATTTACCAATCGTAGACTGTAATATCTTCCTTCATCCCAAAAATAAAAGCCATCATTGATAGTGCCTCTTGACTGGCTTGGCTGAATTGTGCCCTTCCTATTGGCAATGGGGGCATATGTGTGTTCTCCTCTGGCAACTACAACTCTAAGTTAAGAAACCTGAGCTAGTTGTTGACATTTGACCATGTCTTCTGCATTTTAGCGATCGTGGGGAATGTGGCCGTTCGATCATGATACAGGGCCAGCATGTCTCTTCTAGCTTTGGGTGTAATTTGCACCATAAAGGGACCCTGTTGTATGGTGCATGAGGGCGCATGAAAATGCTCTGCACACATACAAATTAGGTCAGGATAGAGGTGCACATTAGGGACTAGGAACTGTGCCAACTGCGAGGTCCAATCCTCATTCCAAAAGTTTCAGACTCCCCTTTCTTCACCTTTTGGATGCATCTTTGATGTGCCCCTTCATGGAGAGCCTTGGTAGATTTTTGAAGGGCTGGGTCGAAGATATTATCTGCAAAATCCTTAACTTTTTCTGTGTCAACAGAAAAACCTACATCGGGAACCCTTGTTCTTGGATAGTTCCTCTTGGGCTGTGCAAGTGTTGAGGCATATGACTTGCTACTTAAAAGCCTATCAATTGATTCATAAACTCCGAGTCCCTCCTGAGAGGACTGTGCTTCAGCCATGACTATATTCTGCAAGGAAAAGTGAGAAGATTTGACAGAAACAACAACTGCGAGAGAGAGAAATGACACTCAGCTATGGCAGTTGCTAGGGATTAGAGGCAATAGTGATTCGCAGCAAAGAGATAGAAACAAATGAAAGCCATAGTTAGGATTTTTTGCTAATTTAATGAGGCTTTTAATGACACATCGAGTCTCATAAATGGCATTTATGCTGCGGAAACCATTAGTGTATCTTTTGAAATCTCCATGGAAAGAAGTGTTAGAACATTATGAGAGTGGCTGTGAAAGTGTACTTTTAGGAATTTTGGGGACTAGAGACAACCTTAATGAATGCGAGCTTTTTGAAAAGAGATGGGGCTTGTGCTGTTGACACATGTTCAAAGAACACTTATTGAAAAGGAAAGTAGGAAAACAAGGCGGGAAAATAGGAAGGCAATAAAAGAAACTAACTATGATACAGAAAAGACACTTGCTTAATCAAAATGCTTGAGATAGATCCCATTTATAGGAATCTCTTCAGGTTCACCATCCATGGTTTCGAGCTTAAAAAAATTTTGCTGCTTACAGGAACGGATTTTGTAAGGGCTAGTCCACAGTGACTCAAACTTGCTATGTCGGCCTGGCTTGGCAACTCTTTTATCCCACTTCAAAACCACTAAGCCAACTTCGAAATGTGGATTTGAATTTTTCTTGTCAAAATAATCCTTGATTATTTTCTGGTGTCTCATTAGTGACTCATGTTCTTTCTCTCTTTTCTCTTGTACCTCCAGTAGTTCAGCAAGTCTAACTTGCATTGGGCCATTTTCTTCAATCTCTATCTCCTTCAATAACTGTAAAGCAGGGATCTCTAGGCTCAGTGGCATTACTATTGGTTTTCCATAGACTAATTCATATGGAGACATTTTTGTCACTTGCTTAGGTGTAATTCTATCAACCCATAGTGTAGTATTGAGCAATTTGTGCCACTCTATTTGATAATTGGTTCCAATCCTCTTAATGAGTTGATTAGGTTTTTGTTAGTAGACTTTGCAAAACCATTACCCTGAGGGTAATAATTTGAAGAAGTTTTCAAATAAATTCCATACCTTACTGCAAACTCTGATATCTTTGTTCCCAAAAATGCCTTAGCATTATCTGATATGATGGTATGAGGAGGGCCAAAACGAGCAATAATGCTTTCTAGAAAGTCTAGTATTACCTTTTATGTTGCTTCCTTGAGTGGTACTGATTGACTCCATCTGGTAAAGTAATTAGTGGCTATAAGGATCCATTTGTGTCCCATAATTAACACTTGATTGATCATACCAATGAAATCAAGACCCCATTGGGCAAAGGGCTCATCTATAATTATAGGGCTTAGGGGCATTGCTGCATTTTATCTTTTTCCTGTATAGAACTGACAAGCTTGGCACTCTTTGACCAACTGATAACAGTCTGCAAATAAAGTGGGCTAGAAGTATCTTGCTTGAGTTATTTTTATTGTAGTGGTCCTTGCTGAAAAGTGTCCCCCTGAGGCTCCATGATGCAGTTCATGTAGTATTCTTTAGGCTTCATCTTTCTCTATGCATCTTAAAAGTATGTCATCAGTATTTCTTCTAAAAAGTACATGGTCAATTAATACAAAGTAGGACCCTTGTTGTCTATAATACCTTCTCTTATCATGAGAGAGTTCATTTGGGAAAATCCCATGTTTCATAAATTGAATCCTATTTGTGACCCAGGAATTCTGATCAATCTCTTGGATTCTCAACACATTCTCACTTTCTATTGCTGCAGTCACCATTCTCTCCATGTATTGGGCCATATATTGGTACAATCCTTTACCTCTGACTAGCTTAGTGGGTCTAACCTCCACATCATATTCAAGAATCTTTGTTATCCAATTTACCCTTTTCTCAGTGATCTCTCCCTCCATAATGTATTCTCTTACACTAGGGTGAGCCACTAATATCAGAATTTTATTCCATGTTACCATGTGTCTAAATTTCTTAAGGGCTTTGACCATGGCATATGCCTATCTCACCACAAAATTGTATCTAGCCTCATATTCCCTTAGTGTCCTAGATAAAAAGGCTATTGGGTGCTCTCCTTCTTGCTGGTCATCTTTCTAAGTCAAAATAGCAGCAACACTGAATTCACCTTCATACACATACATTATAAACGACTTAGAAAAGTCTAGGTTTCTAAGTACTGGGGCTGTTGAAATGGCTTTCTTGATTTCCTCAAAAGCCTGTCTCCCTTCTGTAGTCCATTTAAAAACTAGGTCCTTCTTTAGAAATAGTGTCATTAGTCTAATCAGTCCTGCAAAGTCAGATATAAACCAGCTGACAAAATTGATCTTCCCTAGAAAAGATTGAACTGCTTTCTTATTGACTGGCAGAGACAAGTTTATTATGGCAGTGACTCTCTCTGGATCAATAGAGACTCCATCCTTTGACACTATATGTCCCAATAGTTTGCCCTGAGGTATTGCAAAGATGCACTTCTTGGGGTTGAGGGATATTCTGAACTCTTGACACTTTTTAAAGACAACTTCTAAATAATCAAAATGATCAACAACATTTTTAGAGAAAATAGTGAGGTCATCAAGATAAATCAGGATGATTTTATTTATGAGCTCTCCAAATGCCACATCCATTTCTCTTTGAAAAGTTGCTCTAGCATTTGGAAGGCCAAATGGCATCTTAGCGTATGCAAATGTTCCCCATTTGGTAGTGAATACAGTTTTATGTTGGTCTTCATCGGCCAACCAAATCTGATTGTATCCAGAGAAGCCATCCAATAAGGAAAATCTCTCTGATCCAGCCACAGTCTATAAAATTTGTTCCATAGAGGGTAGGGGATAGTGATCTTCCAAAGATGCTCTGTTTAGATCTCTGAAATCTACACAGAGTCTTATGTCGCCATTCTTTTTTCTTACTGGAACTAAGTTTGATACCCAAGTTGAGTAATTGATTGGAAGAATAATCTTTGATTCTAAGAGCTTCTGCAACTCATCCACCATTAGAGGTTCAATTCTAGGATTCATTGGCCTTTGCTTCTATCTAACTGGTTTAGATCCTTTAGTGAGTTCTATGGTGTGCTGAATGATATCCCTGTTATAGCCATGAAGATCTTCATAGGTCCAGGCAATCACTCTGTCATATCTTTCACACAAGTCAATTAGTCTTTCTTTTTCCTCTGGGGTTGTGGAATTTCTAATTTTCAACTTCCTTCCTTCACTAACTTGGATCTCAGAATAATATGCTTTATCTGCTTGAAACCTCTTTTTCTCTAGGCTTACATCCTCTGGGTCAAATAAGTTTTCTAAGGTAATGAGTCCTTTAGGGAGCTTATTGGACTTCAATTGAATAATTTGGTCACCATATGCTTCATCAATCCTAGGGTGTAACTGATCAGCAAATTCTCCTGATTGTTGCAAAAATGAGAGGACCTGGAAATCATTTTCAAAGACTTGCCAATTTGGTCATTGTCTGGGATAGTTGGCCTCACTATAACTTTGACTGACTCATTATTTACCAGTAAATTAGTTGTTGGGTCAAACTGTGAACCAACCTATGCCATTCTATCTGCCTCAGAATTTTGGGCTCTAGGAACTACTTCAATATTGAAAGCTTCAAAATAATCTATTAAGTCCCAAATCCTGTGTCTAAATGATCTCATCCTTACATTTTTGGCTACTACCTTTTCTCTGATTTGTTTCACTACTAGTTCTAAATCTCCTTTTACTATCAGATTCTTTACTCCCTTTTCTTGGCTAACATGAGTCCATGCACCAAGGATTCATACTCAGCATCATTATTGGTACAGGCAAATTGAAAACAGATGGCTCTTAAAATTTTCTCACCATTTGGGGAAATAAGGCAAATTCTTGCTCCAGCACCATTTTTACTTCTAGCCCCATCAAAATTCAGGGTCCAGATTTCTGAGTCCTTTTCAGATTCTTGAGTCTATGGTGTTTCTTCCCAAACATTTGGGATTTCATGGTCTTCATCAAATATGACCTAAGTGCCTAGACCGGTAGAGTCATAATTTCCATAAGGGTCATTTTACATCATAGTCAACAACTGATTATTCTCTTCCTCCTGTTGGTCATGTTCAGTCCAGTCACCTATCTCTTCAACAAAGATTCTCTCTTCTTTATTTAGCATAGCATGGGCTAACTCTAATTTTGGGGTTGGTTCATTTGTGATATGATCCTTAGATAATGACTCAGATAGTATTTTCATTTTTGTCCCATATTTAGTTCTTAGAATGAGGTGAGATCAATCAAGTGACATATAACCTCCTATCTTGGCTGTAAAATCTTTGGATAGACATAAACCAAATACAAGAGGAATGTCTATGACTACCACATCCTGATTCACAATTATATTAGGGCAAGTGTACAATTGCAATGGGAGTTGTTTAATTTTCCCTATTGTTTGCACTGATTTCCCATCCAACTGCGTAACTCCTCTTGTAAGTGGCTCATATTTTATCTTCAAAGAATTTGCTATTTGCTTTGCCATTACTATAGTACTAGCCCTAGAATCTATCATTGCATTATGCAACAATTTCTTCCCAACTATCAAAGTTAAATAAAAAGGATCTGGTTTAGATTTACCTACCTCAGATGCATTATTCAATAGGGCTGCTATCTGTAGAGGTCCAGTACCTTTGAGCTGCAACTTTTCTTTATTAGCAAGTCTTCCTTTAGCATTAGCATGTTTAGGCACCTCTTGGCCCTGCAGAGCTTCTTGCTATAGTGTCTTCTACTCAGGAATAGCTAGCATGTCCCAGATTGATACATGTACTGGAGTTCTTTTTAGCTGATCCACTATATTAATAGGTCCTAATGCTTGGGCCTTTGAGTAATAAGGGTACCTTGCCTTTTCTTGAACTTGACTTGAGGCTACTTGATTCTACACAGGCTGGGGTATTGTCTAGAAACTGTGTTCTAATGACTTTGAAAAGGGGGAGCTCCCATGATCTCATTATTAGTGTTTTCAGGTTGTTCCATCATTCTCTTCTTTGCTCTAGTATAGTAATCTGATTGTACTTCTGGCTTCTTAGAAATAGATGCTTCATTCAAGAACACTGACTTTTCATCTTCAATCCATGAAAATAAAGCATGCTCAAGGGCTATTTCCTCTTCCTGTTGTAAAGACATCCCTTGCATCTGAGCCACTAGGACTACATTTTGTACACCAGGAGACTAATATGGTTGAGTGTTAGTAGTTGCAAATTGTCCTTCTAATCCTCTCTGTTCTACTATCTTCTACTGTAAATTTCCTCTGGGGCAGTCTCTGGGCATATGGGCATTGTTGCAAGGAAAACACCAAGCATTCGCGCCATCTACAAAATTATTTTTCCCTGGAACAATCTCCCTGTTGGGATTAGGAGGAATAGTCTGTAAAGGTGTAGGGACTATGAGTAACTAGTTTGATGGTTGAGGGTTAGCTTGCTTTTGAGGGCCTTGATACTAATTTGGCTGAAAGGAAGGTCTATTTCCTTGGTAACTTTGATATTGGGGTTTTGGATAAGGATTCTGCTAATTCTTCAGATTGATTATCTCATTTGAAAAGGTTCTTAAAATGTTTTTGACATCATCCATTTTAGATGATTGAATAGGGGCAGCTACCTTAGTAGGTTGTTGAGGGAATGAGTACATAGACACGGGTGGGGTTGTAGGATTAGGGACTTCTTGAGACAGAGGTAAGGTAATTTCTAGAAACATGGGCATAGGAGGCCTTGGGGGTAACTTTCTAGCATCTATTAAGTTATTTTCAGCCTTGACTACAAACTCATAAGCTTTTGGTAGTGTCTGACCTCCAAGGGACTGAATCATTACTGATATATATGAGTTTAGAGCCTTAAGATAAAACACAATAGCCATACCTGGTAATGGTCTTGCTATAGCAGGAATCCTCTCCCAAGTCTTTTGAAATCTTGAATTAAAATTAGTAATAGCTTCTTGCGGTGCCCTTTTGATGGTGATCAGTTGTTGTAGCAAAGAAGATTTATCACCCTTTTCTTTAAATCTTTCAAAGAAAGCATCACCAAGTTGATCCCATGTGGATATTGTGTTTGGGGTTAAGGATATATACCAATCTAGAGCCTTCCCTTTGAAAGAAGCTGCTAACAACCTTATGGCCACATTCTATTGAGTGATCACATGTACTGTACAGACATCAGACACATCCTACAGATGCTCTTCAGGTGTCTTGAAATCGTCCCCACTAAACTTAGGCAGAGCCTTCAAAGCATTAGCAGGAATAGCATCCCAAGTAGCTAGTGGTATTGGAAGAATCAAAGGACTGCCAGTGTTCCAATTTGCATAATTCCTTGGGGCTATAGGTGCTCCCATATTTGCTCTTGGTGGTGTTACAAACTGATTCACTCTTCTCCTTGGATTAGCTACCAGTGGTGGCAAGAGAATGCCTGGATTAATAGTAGATTGAGCTCTTGTTATAGGTCCATAACTCTAACTCCCTATAGCTCTCTGGTTCATACAATCTTGACAGAAACTTCAAGAATGGTCCCACCGAGTGTGCAAAAACTATTGATGTGTAAAATTGCGCAGGCTCCAACACCAACATGGGAAGTTACAGGAATGTGGGACTTTACTACCTGAAACAACCTCCAGATTTTAAAGAAGCTGGCTCTTCTCTATCTTGTATGGGTTTTGGGAAAAGGGTAGAAATTAACAGAATTAAAAATACAGATAAAGCAAATCTATCTATGGTGATGTGCCTGAATAATAAGTATCTCTCTCAACTTAAGCACAGTGAAGCTATTCTCAAGATTCAGTTACATTAAAGAGAAAATATTGCATGATTAACAGAAATAGATATAATGAATAAACTTAAAGGCTCATGAACAGACAATATACCATGACACAGAAAATATCAACCAAGGCACAGAACTCTGTCTTTCTCATTAATTTTTGAGCAACATAAGAGGCACAGATACATGCACAGTTACATTTACTTTCAGAATCAAGAACAACAAAAATAAAGGCAAAATGATATTCACTGGACACAATAAAAGTCTCAAACTTCTCTCTTGAATCTTTTGATAGAAAAATATCTCTAGAAAAAATTATCTATGAATGAATCTTTATATCCAAATGAATCTGACTGACAATCTATTACTAATGTTGCATATTTATAGCATAGGATCGACTCTAGATTATCTGCACGATCAAATCCCAACAGCCAAACTGAACTGGAGCTAACTAGAAGTCTATGACACTTTAGATCTTTCGGATCTACAATTTGAATCTGCATCACATGATCCTAGAGGACTTATGTGTATCCTAGAGCATTTGCATGCTTGAAGATTATTATCCACAATAACTGCAAGTCCATTGGTTGTGGCAAAATGTGTGTGGCACGTCCCCTTCTATAAGGAACAGACACTAAATTGAGTCTAAGACTCTATACTGGGGCCCACCCTTATGCTTCACTTATCATTAAAACATATAAGAACCAACCTGCGGAAGCTGACACTTGGCAAGCTCCACAGCTATTACAAAAGACACATGGCCTCATCCACGTTCATGCTGAAACATTTAGGGAGTGCCTCCGCTGATGACACGTGGCACCGTCCGCAGCAAGTAGCTTAAAACAAAAAAGAACATCTTCCGCTACGTGGCACACTCCATGTTAAAATTATAACTTAGACACAAAAGCGGCTTGAAAATGGGACTCAACACTTGGTGAACTCCACCATACTGGCAAAAGAAACCCTCAGCAAAAGTAAAATGAAATCCTGGCTCACGACCATTCTCAGACACATTCTCATACACAAAACTAAAACTTGCAGGAGCGCTGCTGAAAACAAAATGTAGAGTTTTATACTCTACAGTACCCATAACATCTATAGTTTTATTTCCTCTATGAAAACATAGTCTTTATATACCACAAATTTGATATCATTGGCATATCTTCTCAAAATATGATTTGAAATCTTGTCTCCTACTTGTAGTTAGGCTTAAAAGTTTTTAAAGAATCCCCAATAAATGTCAATGTAGGATGCATGATATCCTTGAAATGTTTAATATGATAACTTATCTAGGATACTACTAAAGTATCTTACATGTCCACACCTTTATTAGGAATACAGGTAGTCCCCTCATAAAATAAAATTTCAAGAAAATGATAAGAGACCCATACCTTTAAATTGATAGTGATCACTATCCTTTGTTTGGGTGATGTTCTCCAAGAGTTGCTCCTGTAAGACCTCACATAGGTCAAATTCCTTCCCTTGCACCACCATTTGATATGTGGTGAGTATTGCCATTATGAGGGAAGAACATTCTTTGTTTGTGTAATAAATTTTGTGCATGATGACCACAATGGCATATCTTACTGCAAGGTTTGTAGTTTTGTCTGCGTGCTATGTTTCTTCCATCTAATGTATATCTCTAGTTAACTTGATGTCCTTTTAATTACTTACAATCTTCTTTGAGGAGAGGTCACCTTTAATTCATAATCTTATCATTGCATGGATGGCCTCCTTTGTGGTTTGTTAGGGTTGGTTTTTATACATGTTTGTTGCAACTACAACATCTAGTAATATTCCTTTATCTTTTATCCTTTGTTGGATGTCCATACCCTATTCTAAAGCTCCTGTTCTAGCATAGGTCGGGAGGATGTTGGCAATGGTTGTGGAGTCTAGATTTACACTTGCCAATTGAATTTTCTTGAAAGTTTCTAAAGCCTTTTCAACAAATCCATTTTATACATATTCTACAATCATGGCATTCCATGGCACCACATTACTCTAAGGCATTTAGTCAAATAGTTCATGTGCCATATCTATGCTTCCAAGATTTGCATACATGTCTATAGGAGTTGTTTCCAACTAGAATATCTGATAAAATTCCTCTGTCCTTTATGTTTTTATGGATACTTATACCACGTTCTCAAGCTCCCATTTTAGCATAGGTTGGGAGTATGTTGGAGAATATAAGTTGATTGGGTTGGACATATGTTTGTTGCATATGGTGAAAAAGTGTGACTACCTTGTGAGGATGCCCATGCTTTCTATACATTGAAATAACCATATTCTATGAGAATCTATCTCATTCTTTCATGTGATCAAACACTTTACAGAAATCCACCAAACATTAATAGCATAAGAATAGTGAGTTTGAGTTTGGTTTTTCTTATGTGGAGGAACTACTAACTATTGACTCTAATAATAATTGTTTAGGGGAATGAAAATAAGCATTGGAAAAAGGAATGGGTTAAGTGGGCCCCACATGTACCACCTAAGTAGTTAAATATTACAGTGTGTGAGATAAGGTCGGCTAGTTGTGGGTGGTTACTGTCTAAAGATCTTTTCTTGCAAAAAAGTAGTCCTTTCTCCAACCTACAACCATACTATAAACTCTTAAAAAGAATATTTTTACAAATATGATTTTTAGAAGGGGCATTTTTTTCATGTTAATGTTGCAACTATTTTAGTACACATGTATGAAAATTTTGGAAGCATAGACAAGACACGTGAAACACTTTGTAGAATGCCACATAGCAAATTGTAGGCCCACATACCCTTCTTGCAAAAAAAAAAAAAGAAATACTAGGAAGAAGTTCAATATTCAAGTTGCCCTATTTTTCATTGGACACATTTTTCTCAGATTTTATACAAATTGAAAATAGACATGGTAATGAGCAAAAAAACTAGGCAACCAATCACAGTTTTAGTTTCTCCTCATTTCTCTGCATGAAAATCCTATCAAAAATCAAAACCTTGTTGTATAGGTGGATTTTACTGTGTATATGACCATCAAGGTAGATAAATACTTCATGATGAAAACATTAGAATCCCTACCAGACGTAGGGACTGATAATATATTTGATCTATTTATTGAAAAAACATATATACTAATCTTTAAATTTACAAAAATAATAAATAAAAGAAAAAAATGAAGGCCCATGATTGCACTTATTGTATAACATTTGTGTGTCCCCTTAAATTGCTTTCAATTTTTTCCACTAATGTGCTAAAAAATAGATTTATCCCACTTATCTTCACAAAAATAATAAATATTTAAATCTAACCTCTTCATTATCATGTCAAATTCAATTCAATATATAATGGTCAATGGGACTACATCCAACACTTAAAAGTTTGGCACAACCAAACCAAACAAATTTGAAACTAATACAAATAAATACACATATCTACCATTCCCTTAACAACTATTATTAAGTAAAAAAAATACATAGAACTACTAATTCCACATAAACAACCCAATAGAACCTAACCTTTCGGTCAATTATAGAATAGCCGATTATGGAACCTATCCTTCCTCTAATAGCCATTTATAAAGTAGCAATTACCTAAGTGAAGCTATAAGAGGAGTTAGATTGAGTTCAATATCAAATCTATAGAAGGGTTTAACTGACTAGTCAGTCTAGAGTTTCTATTCTTTTTCATTTCATGTCTGCTCATTTTTACAAATCATCACTAGCTCTACTATTTGGTGGTGGCAATGCAGAAATTGGATGAGTGCATTATTTCAATCTTTCATTCTCTATTTTTTATTACAGAGATGCATATAAAATTTTCAATCGTTTGTCTTTGGTATATAACATTAATGTGGGACATTTTTTGCTTGGTGTTTGTAGAATATCTATTTCTACTTATGACAGTAAATGCTGAAAAGGCAACTGCAAGAACATATGAGGAGGTGCAATGGGTTGTCCCCTTGATTGTACCATTAAAATTGTACTACTCAAAGCACTGTAATCTAAAGATATATAGAATATAATACATAATTATATAAGAGATAGTAGAACAACTAAAGACATGCCATCCATATATGAAGTATTAAAAAATTTCATCATTAAAGCCTTTAACTTTTTTTCCAAACTACAAAGTTGTTTTGTTTTGAGACATAGTAAATATGGTTACCTTATTTTGAATCCAATCGTTAAGAGTTAATCTTTTTTTTTATTAAATAAAGATGAATATTACAATAAGAAGGCACTCAATAAAGCGCTGCATAAAAAATCCAGCCAAGCTAAACAAGTCCAGCAATACAACTAAGATACAACAAGAGCACAAATGCTATAAACAATATAGCAGCCCAAAATAAGACCATCAGTCCATAAAACTCAAAATTGTTAGTCTAGGTTTTTATTTTCCTAGTGGGTTATTTATTTTCCTTATTTCCTAGTTTTTTCCTCCACTTTTATTAAGCTTTCTTAGGTTAATAAAGTAAGTTTAATTAGTGAGTGGGTGATTTGAGGTGTCAGCATCCTACAAGAGGGGTGACATTTGCTATCATGGAAAGATGCTATTGCTATCTTAGCTCGTATGGTGGCCTCTCTCTATTGGTCAGTTTTTCCACCTCTCCCCTCTCTCTGATCTATATAAACTCACTACCTAGCTTGCATTTGGTATCTTGAATACATAGTCTAGTTACTCTATCATTCTCTATTTGAATCTTTGATCTTTTAATGCAATTCTGTCACATTGATATTTGCATATCTCTTAGAATCGTTGGTTTGCTTTTGTTTTCCATTTTCAGGTTTATGTAGATTAGGATCTCTCTCATAAAGTTCCTAGTTTTATATCTTGTTCATGATTTCTAACATGGTATCAGAGCTTTTGTTTTGAGAGTTTTGAGTTCATAGATTCCTGATTGAGAGAGTGAGTTCTTTGTGTATTCTTGTGAATCCTATATGCTCTTCTTTTACATTTTTTAATGATCTGGAGAAATAGAAATGATTTAACAAAGACCAATTAACCCCTTTATTTTGGATGTGATTTTTTGTGAGATCTAGTTGGTTGCAGCATTATGGTTATATTGGAAGCATTATTGACTATTCCATCATGTCCAGGAGGGTCAAGAAAGTAAAAAATGGCTTTCATTTCATCAGATTTGGAGATTGTGTGATAAAGTTATGAACAAGGGTTTCTTGCTCAAATCTAGAAGTCAACTTTCAATCAGAGCATTTTAGCCCAAAAGGACCCTTCCATTGCATCCAGGAGGCTTCATAGATGAATTTTGATATAAATTTGTCTAGTTTCACCACCATGAGATGAAAAGACAAAAAAAATTGTTGGAGGCCATTTTTGGCCTCGCAACATGCAGATCGAAACTCATTTTTTATTATTTAACTTCCAAAAAATTTTAAAAAATAATAATAAAAAGATTTCAAACACTTTTACCATTGTGTAAAGCACTTACAATGCTAACATTACTTTGAGTGGCCTTAGCCTTGCTAGGGCTTTAGCCTCTTCAAAGGGCTCGCACCCTCTTCTTGAGGGTCGTGGCTCTTTGAAGGCCACAGGCCACAGGCCACCTTTGCAAGGTTGCAGGCCTTTGAACAGGCTAGAGATCTTTGTACATAGCGACATAAGGTTTTGGGCATGGCCCTTGGCCCCCAACCCTCATTTCAATTTGGTCTAGATTTTTAATCTCTACCAATTTTTGCCTAGGCCTCTATGCTTGGCAATTTGGCCTTTGTGCCTAATTTGTATTTTTAGAAATATGCTAACTTTGGCTATAACTAAATTTAGTTGGAGGATCTCCTTATTTTGACAGTATATTTGGCAACACTTTCATATTTTTTTGGCACTTTCCTAAACTTGGCAACACCCTAACTTTCATTTGGAGGTTCACTAAAATTAGTGAAGGCTTTAAATTATTTAGTGGATTCCACATTTGGTGGCACGACTAAAATTAGCAAAGATTTCACCAAATTTGGTCGCAAGGCATTTTTTGCACTTAGACCCCTCTCTATTGGCATTTTCATTTTTGAAGACAAACTTTGAAGGCTGATACCCTGAGATCATGAGCAATTTTTTTATTTGGGCTAAATTTGCACACTCTATGCATTGATGTAAAGATTCTTGATTCTGGTGTACAGATTTTCTAGAAATTGTAGTTTCTCATAGGTGACATTGCATAGTTCCCTTTCTTGGAACTTCAGAGGGTCATAACTTTCACATATGACCTCATATTGAGGTGCTTCTTTTTTGAAAGTGGATGATGTTCCAGGGAGATCACAATGGAGTTGTTATTTTCACTTGGTTTTGTCCTAGTATTGTACTTTTAGTATACACCTAATTTATGAGGATTTCGTAATGCATTGAGATCAAGACCACTAAGTGTTTCTTTCTAGTGGCAGTTGTAAATGCACTAATTATAAAGTGCCAAATCATCTTTTCTTGGGGGTTTTTTTGATTGAGTGAAAAAAGGGGGGTTGTCTTATGTGTGTTCTCTTCTTTTCAACATTTCTCTTATGCATTTCTTCATCATGGATCAGATAACAATACCCATATTAACTCCCTACAACTACTTTGAGTTGAAATCATGCATGACAATCTACTTTTAGAAAGTTACATTACATAGGATAACAATGGGACTTGAAACTGAACCTACTAAAGATGAAGATAATCCTAAGTGGTTTAACAAATGAGATGAGGCCTATGAAACATTGCATTTGTCTATTTCCCCTAATTTGCTCTTTCATATTGTGTCTTTGAATTCACCAAATGAAATCTGGACAAAGCTAGAAACATTATTTGGCACACAAGATTCAATGAGGGATCATATGTTGGAAAATTAACTAATTGGTTTAAGTCTAGGCAACTTCAACACAATTCAAGATTTTTTTACAAAATTGAAATCACTAAGGCTGTTGTTACAACAATGTGGAATTGAAAAGATAGATGAATAATTGATTCTTAACTAGTATTCTCTTTAATCTAAGTTCAAAATATTTTGTATTTTTTTCTACCTTCTATGCTAGCAAGGGTGCACTTGAGACAATTCACTATGCCATCTTTGGATGACTTCTCTATCTCTCTCACATGGGAGCAAGATAAGCTAATCTAGAAGGACACTCTTAAATCCTCTAAGTCACATTCCCTAGCTGCCAACCAGGGCAAAAACGAATAGAAAGGAAAAAGTAGTAATAATAAGGATAAGAAACAAAAGAATAGCAAGGAGAAGGATCAGATACTAGTTGCCTCAAAAGCAACTAATGATATCCAATCTTCTAGAGGTGACAAGCCTAAGAAAGAGAAGGTACAATGTGCATATTATAAAAGACCTGGTCATCATGAACATAAGTGTTTGAATAAACAAATTGATCACTTCACACACATTCTTGAGAATAATAATATCAGTGTTCTTGAGTCTATCAAACAAAATTCAAATGAGGGGTTTAACAAGGAAA
Source organism: Cunninghamia lanceolata (assembly GCA_027924645.1). Classification (NCBI taxonomy): domain Eukaryota; kingdom Viridiplantae; phylum Streptophyta; class Pinopsida; order Cupressales; family Cupressaceae; genus Cunninghamia; species Cunninghamia lanceolata. Next base: position 3,730,048 of record BSBN01001332.1, read on the forward strand.
AAGAAAATAGTAAGGGGAAAGTAAAGGACAAGGCCCTAGTTTCTATAGCTTTACATTCTAATACCTAGATTATTGACTTGTGTACTTCACAGCACATGCTCCATGCCATCTATACTCATGGGTGATGACACTCCTACTGAAGTGCATGGGAGAGGGTCTATTGACATGGACAAAGGAACATTTCATGATGTTCTTTTTGTTCCATCTTTATCAACTAATCTCCTATCTATCTATCAGATCACTCACACTAGCTTTGATAAGTGGGTTGAGTTCACTCTAGACAAAGTGTTAATCAACAAGTTGCATAATGGGTCTATAGTTGCTATGGGAAAAGTTGATCATCAGTCGATACTCTCAGTTTTCTCACTTTGTTCCTGATTCTCCTTCACTTGCTTTGCTCACTCACTTAGATGAGGTGACTTGTTTGTAGCATCAATAGTTTGGACACTTGAACTACCACTACTTGTAGCAATGCAATCAATAGTACATGGTTTCAGGGTTGCATTCTATTTAGTTTTCTAATGGTGTTTGCCAAGGATGCATTCTTGGTAAGCATTCGAAAGAGAAGTTTGATAACGACAAAGCATGGAGAGCTACACAACTTTTGGAATTGGTACATAGTGACTTGGAAAGACCATTTCCACATCCTTCTTTTAGCAGGGCTTGATATTCTTGTGCCTTGCACACGCACCCCATTTTGCCAAATGGAGACCCCCTCTTTTACTTTGGCTTGAAGTCTCAACCTTTGTTACTTAAGATAATGAGAAGGTGGCTTTGAGCTTAGAATGAAGGAGTTGTTCCAAATTTGAGTACTTTGCATGTTTAGAGTGATTTGATGTCTTTTGTGATAGATTTAGAAGTGTCTTGAGTAGTACTATGCTTGAAAGTTAGCCATTTGTTTCCTTCTGCACTGAAATTGGCTATTATTTTGCTCCAAAAATCCCATGTCACTGGATATTGCCCTTGAAATTCCTAGTTTCCAAGTCTTAGAGTTGTAAAATCATGTCAAATTCCACAAGAATTTGTTAAGGGGTTCATATACTTTCATCCTATCGCATGGTTCTAAAGCCCTGATTTGGTTAAGTCTGAAACCCTAAAAAATCCTAAAAAATGGCTAAGTTTGAAATCTGGTGGAACCACAAAAATCTAGAGTCTACATATGAAATCCTATGGATTTGAAATCCATCCCAAACACCCTGAAAGTATATTTAAAAATATTTAAAGTATAATTTTTAAATATACTTTCACCCTAGCCAGTTCAAAATCTAGGATTAAAAATGACCCCAATTGCACTTTGCACCAAAAAATAGCCCCTACCGACCTTAGCACTAAAAATTGAACTCACTAAATTTGCACTAAAATCAGTCGCTACCGACTTTGGTGCTAAAAAAATAGTCGCCCCTGACTTTTGTACAAAAATCATCATCCACTAACCTTAGTGCTAAATTTGCCTCCGACTAACTTTAAAACTATGATAGGTCAGTCAGACCCAAAAGTAGTGCAAAAAGATGTTTAGCACTAAAAATAGACTTCTCAGACTTGTGTGGAAAATGTGATGCACTGACTTTGGTTGACAGACCCCGAAATATATGCTAAGTTCAGTTTGACCTAAAATCAGTGCCAAACATATTATGCACTAAAAATGAACATATCTAACCTGCGCTAGAATTGCATTGCACCAACTTTTAGTTGGTAGACCCGAGAATCAGCAGTAGGTTAGTGACACCCAAAACCTGCGCTTTTTGACATTTTGGCCTAAAAATGGAGTTTTTCAAGGTGCAAATTGGATTTTCTTGATGGATTTGAATTGTACAAATAGTTGTCACATCATGATGAATATTTTACCAAGTTTGTATTGATTTTGGGCACGTCTAACAACAATTGATGTCACTGCACCATGAAAAGCCCGTACCCCCCAAAAATCCTACTTTTTGCAAAAAAGGCTCGAAAAACATGAAATAAATGTCTCCAAATAGATTCCAATGACCACAAAATCTTCGCAAATCAATATATTGGCCAAATGGGTACTTGAAAATGGTAAAAAATGCAGAAAATCATGCAAAAATCATTGGATTTGTGGAGATGAACATAAGAAAGTGACATTGACAATGAGCTATTTTTGACTAAACCATGACTGTAAATGGACATATTCTGATTCAAAATGATGGGAAATGACTTTTTATTATGAAATTGATGCTTTGCATTGTGAATTGTAGGTCTTGGAGGACAAAGGAGCCAATTTGAGCCATCTTCGAAGGGTGAACACGCAGAGGTACCTTATTGAGCCATAAATACAAAATTGACATTTTATCAATCAAATTGCTCCTGCACATGAAAAAGGAAGTCAATATAATGTCCAAGATGATAAAGATGAGCTACAAGAGATAAAGACATACAAGATCAAGTCTACTTCATTGTTGTTCCTACAGATCTAGTCCAATGTCCAAGACATGCATATAGCTGTCCCAACAGCCTAGTCTTGCAATGGTGACCCAACAAGCATCCATTTTGACACACTTTCACCAAAAAAGTTCTGCATATACCTATTAATCTAGTCAACACTTGGAATCCTATGAATCCATACTAGGTCATGTTTCCAAGTGTCATATGACTCTATTTTGGCTTTATTAGGCCTTGAAAATTGACTTTTTATCATATACAACCAAATGCGTATCTATTTTGTCTAGATTCAATGTATTTGAAAGCTATTTTTTGTCTTTTTCCTAAAGGACAAATAATAATCCAAAAATGTAACTAACTGATGTACCTTCTTAAATGCCATGTAATTTGGACTGTTGGTGTTGAGTCAATCTCCACCGTCCATTCAAAAGATTGGTATGGTGCCTTGTCTATAAAAGGGCGATCATTCTCTCATTGTAACAAGTAAGATCTGGTAATGAATTGTTGAGACTCTACCAAAATACAGTCAATACAAAGCAAGTTTCGCAGGTTGCTAGGAATTTTTGTTTCTATGTTGTCTCATTTTGGTTTTCATGGTTCATGTCAATCTGAAATTAGTTGACATTCAGTTGCATTTGTGATTAATTATTCAAATATTTGATAGATTTCCTATCAATACCATTAATGGCTTATTGATTGTTTGTCATTGTGCATGGTTAGTCTAGGCATATTTTCATGAGCTGAGTTTGATTGTATGAATTCATTGAGTTGTGCCAAGGATTGGGTGTTTGATGAACCTTCTACAGTTTTCAAATCATTACATTTTCTTAGAGGATTGCACAATCTCTGTGGCATTGTGGGCTGCCTGGTTAAGCAGAGATTTGTTTATTATTGGGAATCTGATTATCAATTCTATAATTGTCTATAGGATCTCTCTCATCCCTTCTCTCTCTTCCTTTTCCTTTTTTGCATTTTCTTTACATCCAGTTTGGTAGATTTAAGGTTTGAGCAGCATTACATTGCCCATCTACTAAAATTTTAGACTTCATAGTCTACATCACATAGGGTTTCTGCACTTATATTGTTCTCATATCATACAAACCCTATCATTATATGTAAGAGTGCTTGTTAGCATATCTAGACATACCACTAAAGTTATTCCAAGAAAGATAAGACCTATTTGTATTATCCTTGGGGTAGTTCTATCTTGGATAGGATACCTTTTTCAAGAGAGATGTGATACCAGCAATTACACCTGCGTTGTTGTGTGCTAAAACCACCATCAAAAGATATGTTCTCAAATTTATTGGTGATCTTTCCAGATACATATGGATTTATTTTCTCAAACATAAGTCTGAGGTATTTGAGTCTTTTCCAGACTTTAAAGTTTTTCCAGAGAAATAGTCTAGGAAGTCCATCAAGATTCTACATAGAGACAATGGGGGAGTATGTCAACTAGAGGTTTGAGTAGTTTTGTGCTTCTAAAGGCATTGATATTCAACACACAGTACCCTATAGTCCACAATAGAATTGTTTCACAAAGTGAAATAATAGGTCCTTGAAAGAGATGGCCAACTCTATGATTAAGTCTAGGTCTATGGCACCTCAATATTGTGTGGAGGCCATCAACTATGCATGTTACATCCATAATTGGGTTCCACACCAAATTTTTAAGGGGGTCACCCCTTTTCAAGCTTGGACCAATCAAAAACCCATAATTAACCACTTTCAGTTATGTTTTGTTCTCCTACATGGGCCCACATTCCAATAGAGAAAAACAAGGCTATGGATCCACAAAGCACGCCTTGCATATTTGTTGGGTCCCTAGATGGTGTCAAAGGCTATAGGCTTCTCCACCCCACCACTCATGAGTTGTTAATAAAGAGGAGTGTTCTATTTGAGAAGGATGTTTCTAGTTCTTCTCCTATTACTTCTCCATATACAACCACTTTGGAGAAATTGCGACATGATGATAGTTCTTCTGAGGATCTTAATCATCTTGATATTGATGAGGAGTCTTCTTCCTCCACATTAGATGGTGACGATGATGATGAGGATTCATCTACCTCCGCTCCTAATCATCATTTAGAGGGTGATGATTCTCCTCCAGATTCTCCTATTCGGCCTCTTTAGGCTTGTTACACATTGGAGTCAGTAGGAGATTGGGTTGGTGATCCTTTAGATGCTAGAAGAATAAGGTCATGCTTCGACCAGGCTCCACATCTCTTTATTACCTCAACTTCTAATCCATAGTCCTTTCAGGAAGCTTCTGGTGTCCCTAAGTGGGACGCCGCTATGCTAGAAGAGCTTAGTTCCTTAGAAAGGAACCATACATGGGATTTAATTCCCCTTCATAAGGGAAGGAAACTTGTTTGATGTAAGTGGATCTATCAAATAAAATTTATCATAGATGGGTTGATTGATAAGAATAAGGCTCGCCTGGTTGCAAAGGGATTATGCTAGTTTCCTAGGATTGGCTCTAAGACTTTTGCCCCAGTTGCCAAAATAAAATCCATCTGACTTATCCATGCTATTGTTGCAGCCCATCATTGGGAAGTTCATTAGATGGATTTGAAGAGTGCTTTTCTTCACGGTAACCTTTTGGAGGAGATCCACATGAAGTAGCCACAAGGGTTCGTACACGATCCTTCACTTGTTTTCATCTTCAAAAGTCTCTCCATAGCCTCAAATAGGCCCCTCGAGCTTGGTATGCCAAGATGGACTCCTTTCTTCTATCAATTGGGTTCACTTGGTGCCATTCTAATCCAAATGTGTATATTCTGCATCAACATGATGCTCTCACTGAAAGGAAGATAGGTGTGTGGAAATCGCTTTCTACACTAATCTAATGAGGGGAGGAGAGTGCAAATTCAATTTTATCTTTACAATTATAGCAATGTTAAACCACTAAAAGAGATATTGCAGCAAACACATAAACAAGAAAGTGAGATAGAAGAAGAGAGACACAAGATATACATGGGGAAAACCTTTATCGGGTGAAAAACCCCACTCCAAAACCTGCACAATGTATTAACAAAATTGAAATGGTTTACAATACACTTGGAATGCAAGCTCTCAAGAGTCTTTGAAACTCGTATCTAGAGAAAAACCAATAGCATAACAGTACCTATCAAACCTATAATACATCTCCTCTCAAAAGCACTTGTTTATATAACAAATACAAGGCAAAAATAGCTCCACATTGGGATGGGTGTCCAACATGGCCTCATGGCCCAAAACCCATGCCTAAGGATACTTGTCCAACTCTTTAGGATGCTCCTGACACTTGTCAAGTTACCCCATCCCAAGGGGGTCTCCTATTTCCAAAATGAGCTATGACAGATGCTCTTACAACTCTTACAACTGTCATAGAATCTGTCATAGTTGTCATAACTTATAGTTGTAAGAGAATCTGTCATATACATAAGCTATAAATAGCATATTCTCTTACAACATGTCATAGTCCACATTGGGGTGCCCAAAGATGCCTTTTTCAAAGATGCGCTTTGACACATTTCTTCACCTATCATAGAATCTCCTATTTTTGACTCTTACATGTCATAACTTCATCATAGGAATATGTCATGACCGTTACCGTCAATATTCCCTTACACAACATCCAAGATGCTAACACATGGAAAAATATTCCTATGACTAAGTGGGATGCCTATCTCCTCATGTGAGGACAAAATTACATGTGGTCATATGCCATGTAGGATGACTCGTCACTGTGCCAACTCCCACAATATGACAACATAGAATTTGCATCCAATTAATACAATAGCTAAATAATAAATAAATACAATGTAAAAATACAAAGAATTACCAAGGTTGAGACACCTTAATTTGCAAAATTCTCCCACTTGTCAAACACTTTGTAAGAGCCAATAGAATTAAGAGGATTTAACTACTATAGGCCGAGAGGCCCAGAGACTCCAAACATCATCTAAACTTCTCTGTACCCACTAGTTTTGTCAATGCATCTGAAACATTATTCAAAGTATCTACCTTCTCCAAATTTACCTTCCCATTATCTACCATGTCTCGCACAAAGTGAAACTATACATCAATATGCCTTGTTCTAGCATGGAAAGTTGGATTCTTCACAAGGGAAATTGCACTTTGACTATCACAACTAATTGTAATCTAACTTGCATCAACACCAATATCTGAACACAATCTCTTAAGCCAAATGGTTTCCTTGCAAGCATGAGTTGTAGCCATATACTCAGATCGAGTGTCGATAAAGCAACCACAGGTTGTCACTTACTCATCCAACTAATTGCACCACCAAACATAGTGAACACATAGGCACTGGTGGATCTCCTACTGTCAATGTCACCTGCCCAATTAGAATCCACAAATTCATGAATACAAACTTAATGCAAAGGTCTTGTAGCATTTCCATGATAGCAAATGGAATACTCAAAAGTATCCCTCAAATATCTAAACACTCACTTAACTGCATCCCAATATACCCGTCCAAGATTAGCCATAAATCGACTAAGGACTCCCACTACTTGGCCAATGTCTGGTCCTATGCAAACCATGGCATACATCAAACTGCCAACAACACTAGCATAAGTTACTCTGCTCATGTCCTCCACCTCACTAGGAGATTTTAGACAATCACTAACAGACAACTTTGTCCCCAGTGATATAGGAACACACAACGGTCTACAATCTGCCATGTTGAACCTATCCAACATGGTCTTCACATACTTACTTTGGCTTAACCAAAGTTTTTTGTTAGCTCTGTTTCTTCTAATTTCCATTCCCAGAATGTACCTGGCTGCCCCTGTGATTTTTTATCTCAAACTGCGCTGACAACTGAGACTTCAAATTAGAGATCATATTCTTACCATTCCCAATCAACAACATATTGTCAACATACAATGCAATAATGAGAATGCGATCATTATCAAATTTGTAATACACACAATGATCTGATTTTGATCTTAGATAACCAATTGACAACACAAAGGCATCAAACTTCAAGTACCACATCCTAGGAGACTATTCCAAACCATACAAAGACTTCTTAATCTTGTAAACCAAATTTTCATTACCTTTCTCTATGTAATGCTCTGGCTGTGACATGTAGATTTCTTCCTCCAAATCACCATGAAGAAAAAGTTATCTTCACATCCATCTATTCTACCTCTAAGTCATAAGTAGCTGCATGGGATAACATAAATCTAATGGATGTTAGCTTTGCAATGGGAGGGAAAATTTCACCATAATCAATTCTGTCTACTTGTGAGTACCCCTTTGCAAGCAATCTAGCCTTGTACTTTTCAACATTGCCATCTGCACTGAATTTCTTCTTGAACACCTATTTGCAACCAACAGGTTTCCATTCATTATGCAAAGGCACCAAGTCCCATGTTTTGTTCTTTTCCAAAGAAGCCATCTCATCCTCCATGGCCTCCTTCCAGGAAACTACATCTTTCATGTCCATAGCCTCTTTCACAGTTCTAGGCTCATCAGTGTTAGTAAGTAAAGCAAAAGCACAACTAGAATCAAGTAATGGATAACCAAACCTATTCGGTTGCTTTCTTGTTCATGTAGACCTCCTCAATGGCTGAGTTTGAGATTCTGTTTCTTCTTTCGAGCTTTTAGAGATGCTAGAGCTATCCTCATCATCAGGTCTCATAGGGTCTGTTTGTTCAGTCTTCTCAGGGGTAGAAGGAAATTGAACTACATCTTTTTGTTTTGTCTATTCTGACTATAGAACAAAAGAAGAAGGTGTTAGATCTTTGAAGATAACAATTCTACTATACAACACTTTTTCAGCCACAGGATCCCAAAGCTTGTATCCTTTCACACAGACACCATAGCAATGAAAATACATTTAACAGCATTGTTCCCCAATTTAGACCATTTCTCCCTAGGCACATGTGCATATGCCTCACAACCAAAAATGTGAAGATGTCTAACTAAAGGCTTTTTACCAGACGACACCTCCATAGGTGTCTTACCAACAAGAGCTGATGTAGGAGATCTATTTAATAGATAGAAAACTGTGGCAACATCTTCAGTCCAAAATTTTTGTTCAAGGCTTGCTCCACTAAGCATACTCCTAGCCTTCTCCATCAGTGTCCTATTCATCCTCTCTGCAACTATATTTTGTTACGGGGTATATGGAGTTGTCTTATGGCTTTCAATCCCTTTCTCTTTATAGAACTTATTGAACTCTACAAAACAAAACTCACCACTATTGTCAGTTCTCAAACACTTAATCTTTGTACTAGCATGATATTCAGCAAAGGATTTAAACTCCTTAAACCAACTTAAGACTTCAGTCTTGCTGTTGATAAAATAAACTAATGTCCTTCTACTATAATCATCTATAAAAGATACAAAATATATAGATTTTGAAATCGAAGGAACATTAACAAGACCAACCACATCAGAATGAATAAGATCTAATACACTAGAAAACTTGTGAGAACTAGAGTAAAGATGAACACAGTTTTGCTTTCCATACATGCAATGTTTGCAAAAGTTGAACTCAAGATTACAATCATTTAACCCCTTAATAAGGTTTTTATTTTTTAGGGTACACAAACCCTTCTCACCAATGTTACCATATCTCAAATGCCATAACATAGTCTTTTTAGCAGGAAGCTTAGCTTCCATAGCATGTGCACTACCACTAAAACTAGTTACAATAGATTTCTTCACTCTTCATTCAGATGGTGGAGATGAAGTGATTGCAGCTCATTCTTTGAGTTAGAAAAACTATTGCATTGTGAATTGCATGCCTCTAGCTGAAACAAAGTACCTCTTCAAGTACCCTTCACATGTACCATAGATCCTCTAGTCATATTACATCCATCCTTCAAGAAGACAACCTGCACACCTGCATCATTCAACATACTTATAGAAAGAAAGTTCCATGTAAGGCCTAGAATGTGCATAACTATAGTGATCCCCTTCACTCGTCCATCAAGGAATCAAATTGAGACTCTTTCATGACCAACAATTTCAGATGAGTCATCACCCAGGTACACTCTTCCACCATCGTACTCTTCATATTTTGTGAACCAGTCTCGATGCGAGATCATGTAGAATGACGCACAAGAATTAATCAACCACACATCATCAGATGCATGGGTTGCCAGGGCTATGATGAAGGCATCACCATCATCTCATGACTTGTTGAAATCTGAATTAGGAGCTTTCTTCTTCTTTTTCTTCTCCTCTTTGCATTCCTTTCAGAAATGCCTAGTTTTTTCACAGTTCCAACAAAGAGCCTTGTACTTTCCAGGAGATTTGGATCTCCCATGGGATTTGGATCTGACCTTCTCAGCTTTCTTGTCTTTCTTCTTCCCTTTCTTCTTGGGTCTTCCATGAACTGAAAGAGCCTCTTTGGCTGATTCAGATGTCTTCCTCCACATTTCTTTAGATAACAGCTAGGACACCATATCTTCCATCTTGAAGGTGGTAGTGGTGCTTCTAATAGCCATGACAAGATGATCACATGAATCTAGAAAAGAACAAAGCCGGGTCATGCAACGATCCTCCTCCTCCATTTTCACACCCATAGATATCAACTTTGCAACGATCATGTTGAAAGCATTCATGTGATCCACAACAAATCCTTGATCTTCCATCTTCTGAGTGAACAACTTCTTTTACAAGAAGAGTTTGTTTACCAAGGACTTGGCTTGATAAACATCACCTAACTTCTTCCAAATATCTTTTGTGCTCTTCTCCTCATGGACATTCAACAAGACAGAGTTAGCTAAACAGAGCCTTATGAGACCCTTAGCCTTCTAATTTTTGAGGTCCCAATCATCTTGTGACATTATTGTAGGTTTCACACCATATACCATCTCCCATAGGTCATGATCAACAAGTAGGTCCTCCATCTTGACTTTCCACAATTCAAAATTAGTGCCATTGAATTTCTCAACCTCTAACCTTTAGGATGTGGTTGTTATCTCCTTGCTGCAACAAGATATAGAATACTCTACACAACACTCCCACTCAACCGAAGATTAGATAAAAAAACCCCTACCCAGAACCTAGAACCAAAACTGGCCAGGCTCTAATACTAACTGAAAGGAAGCTAGGTGTGCAGAAATCACTTCCTACACTAATCTAATGAGTGGAGGAGAGTGCAAATTCAATTTTATCTTTATAATTACAGAAATGTTAAACCACTAATAGAGATATTTTAGAAAACACATAAACAATAAAGTGAGACAGAATAAGAGAGACACAAGATATACGTGGGGAAAACCCTTATCGGGTGAAAAAAACCCACACTCTAAAACCTGCACAATGTATTAACAAAACTGAAATGGTTTACAATACACTTGCAATGCAAGATCTCAGTGGTCTTCAACACTCATATTTGGAGACAAACTAGCAGCATAATAGTACCTATTAAATCTATAATACATCTCCTCTCGAAAGCACCTGTTTATATAACAAATATAAGGCAAAAAATGGCTCCACATTGGGATGGGCATCCAACATGGCCTCATGGCCCAAAACCCACACCTAAGGACACTTGTCCAACTCTATAGGATGCTCTTGACACTTGTCAAATCACCCTATCCTAAGGAGGTCACCTATTTCCAAAATGGGCTATGATAGATGCTCGTATGACTCTTACAACCATCATAGAATCTGTCATAGCTGTCATAACTTATAGCTATATGAGAATCTATCATACACAAGCTATGAATATAATATTCCCTTACAACATGTCATAGTCCACCTTGGGGCACCCAAAGATGCCTTTTTCAAAGATGCTCTTCGACACATGTCTTCACCTGTCATAGAATCTCCTATTTCTGACTCTTACATGTCATAACTTCATCATAGGAATCTATCACATGGCAAAATATTCCTACCACTAAGTGGGACACCTATCTCCTCATGTGAGGACAAAATTACATGTGGTCATATGCCATGTAGGATGACACATCACTGTGCCAACTCCCACAATATGACAACATAGGATTTGCATCCAATTAATACAATATCCAAATAATAAATAAATACAATGTAAAAATACAAGGAATTACCAAGGTTGAGACACCTTAATTCCCAACACTCACATTCTTTGTTCTCTATGTTGATGACTTGTTGATTATATGGAGTTTCTCATCCACCATTAAGGAAGTGAAATCTATCCTTCATGATCATTTCCTGATGTCTAATGTGGGGATTTTGCACTACTTCTTGGGGATTGAGATCACTCAGTCTTCATTAGGTATCTTCATGGCACAACCCAAGTACACACTTGATATGCTCTCCCGCTTTCACATGGCTAACTATATGCCTACATCGACTCCATTTCTGTCTAGGGTCACACTTTAGGCTCACTATTCTTCACCGTTGGTGGATGCTACCTTGTATCACCAATTAGTTGGGTGTCCCATATACTTGACTCACATGAGGTGTGATCTTTCAAATGTTGTGGGCCTGGTCTCTAGGTTCATGCAGGAGCCACATGAGCTGCATTAGAAAGTAGCTAAGCAGATTCTTCGCCATGTACAAGGAAGTCCCATTTATGGGATTCACTATGTAGTGAGTGTGGATATTGACTTTGTGGGACACACAAATTTAGATTGGACAGGTGATTCTTAGGATCTTAAGTCTACTTCAGGGTATTCCTTCTCATTTGGTTCTAATCCATTTTTTTTTTCAAGCAAGATGCAGTCTGCAATTGCTCTTTCATCTACAAAGGCTGAGTATCGAGGAGAAGCTAATGCTAGTAATAAGGCTATTTGGCTTTAGAACATTCTCACTAAGTTTGGTATTCCTTTTCAAAATCCTACAATCATCTTTTACGACAACTAGAGTGCAATACAGATCTCTCAGAATCTAATCCATCATCAACGGACCAAACACATTGAGATCCATATGCACTACATTCAGGAGCTGATTCATAAGAAGATCAGTGATCTTAGGTACTATCTAACATTAGAGAAAATTGAAGACATCTTCACCAAACCCTTCACTAAGAGCAAGTTCCTTCATTTGTTGGATTTGCTAGGGATGTGGTTGGTGTCCACTTTAGGGGGTCTTTTACTCCTCCTCTTTTATCTCTCTTTTGGGGGGTGTTCTTTCTACTTTGTTCTAGAGGGTTTCTTCTCATTAAGAGGGAATTCATTGTACATGGATACCTCACTAGGCTTGATTTGTTAGGACCCATCTTTTCACCCACTTAAGCTATGCTCAAGGGGGAGTGTTATTGTAGGTTTCTATTTTCCTAATGGGTTAGTTATTTTCCCTATTTCCAAGGTTTTTCCTACACTTTACTAAGTTTCCTTAGGTTAAATAAAGTGATTTAAATTAGTGAGTGGGTGGTTTGAGCTATCAACATCTTACAAGGGAGGTGGCATTTTCTATGCTCGGAAGATGTTATTTCTATCTTTAGCCTGTATGGTGGCCTCTCCCTATTGGTCAGTTTTGCCACCTCTCTCTTCTCTCTGGTCTATATAAACTCACTACCTAGCTGATATTTGGTATCTTGAATGCATAATCTAGTTACTCTGCCATTCTCTATTTGAAGCTTTGAGCTCTTAATGCAATTATGTCACATCGACATTTACATATCTCTCAAAATTGTTGGTTTTCTTTTACTTTGCATTTTTTGGTTTATGTAGCTTATAATCTCTCTGATAAAATTCCTAGATTTTATCTTGTTCAATATTTCTAACAAAAATCCTATCCATAGAAAACATTAGAATCTTCATATACTATTTTTATATGAAACTTTTATGAGTGCTTTGACTATTGTGCCCATCTTTGTAGAATCTAATCATGTTTTAAAAATCATTGTATTATAGCATTATCCATTTTTAATGTTGTAAGGGTTATATTGGAGACACCGTAACCTTTCAAACATTATTATGACATATACTTGTAATAGGGTTTTATTTCTAATTTAATTAATGAATGTTTGTGTTTGATAGAAAAGGACTTAGCCTAACAAGGTTAACTAGATCAAACCCTCTTCTACAAACATTAGGACAGAAATTGAGCTTGGTTTATACCCAAGAAGGAGAGCCAAATTATAGGGGTTTTTACCCTTTGTTGTATTGAGGAGAGTCAACCAAATCTAACCAAATCTAACCAAGCAAACTAGGGTAACATATCAAACCCTAGTTGACAAAGATTTACTCATAACAGACTGTCAGAAACAAATATCAGAAATCTAACACCACAGCAAGGATCAGAGGGTAGAGTTGAACTTGGATCCAGATTCAAAAGCCCAAAGGACCAAGACACTTGGGTGTCCTATACCTTGATTAGGGTTTTACAAAATGTTAAGTTTCCTGTGTCTTCACCCTTTTGTGTTCCTATTTCTAGTAACTTGTTTTTTGTAGATTCCTCTAGATGCTACCTGCACACACACAAGAAGGAAAATTGTTGGGTGCTATTTAGGAGCTTTCCTAAGTCAATCTCTGTGAATGGTTTTTCCACCTCCACAATATCAATGATGTGAGATAAAGAAAGCGTACTCTAGTAGGGCATAGGCAAATCTGAAGTCAAATGGAATGCTGTAAGAAAACATAAAGGGGAGAAGTCACCATGAGAATGGAAACCCTGGCTTACTTGAAGAGGTGTCACAACTTGACTCAAGAAGTTGGTGTAGCCCATAGAAGTAGAGAGATCTTCACAAGGCCTACAATAAGTTAGCATTGCAACAATAATCCACCATAGAGAGCTTTAGAGAAGAGTAGAGAGCATGAGAGAGAAAAAGAGATAGTGCAAGAGTGCCTAGATTGCTTAGATATTCAAATAATTGACTTAACTTGCTTATATATGCATTCCCATTAATTTTTACAGAATTAAACCAAATGTGGCTGACATGAGAAACCATTTGAGATGTTTAAAAATAATAAAACATCAAGTTAGATCTGGGATAAAGGAGGACCCAGGACGCTTGGGTACCCTGGTCCTTTAGCCCCACAACTTCCACAATAAGTCACTTTAATTGTTTGTAGCCCTACCTTATAGATATTTTCTAGGTTCTATGCATCAAGATCAAGAATTAATTATTTTAGGTCCACCCGTGTACTAAAATAGGTGTAAAATGCTAGTGTATACATTTTACTCCATAACAGTTTTTGCTTTTGTAAATTATATTAGGGGTATATGATTTATCTACTATTCAATATACTTAAATGTATTTTGTCTATTGAGGGTAACATCATCATTCTCATTGGCTTATACTAAAGACAAACTAATACTCTTTCATATGTATCTTGAGCTCATGCGTTCACCAGATATATCATTTGATATATCTTACCTAAATTTTACATGACTTCTTTATGACATTGATTTACTTCACATTACTTACATGTTTATCTTACTCTTAAATTTCATGTATATTTTTTCCTCTCCTTCAATTCCTTGCATCTAATGGATGCAACCAATTTATGGGGTTGCATACTCTAGCACTAACACTCTTATGTTGATATGTAGATCTAGTTATAAAATCCTACTTGAGAAAAAGATGGAGGACTTGTCTTCACTAATCATCTGACCTAAAGTAACCATATAAGTATCTAGAGCTTTCCTAAAGTTCACCACCTCATTTACCTTAGCTAAACCCATCAAAGTTGTGTCACCAACAAATTATAAATGAGAGTCAGGAGGCAAACTATTGCCCCAAGTCCAACCATCAATCAATCCCTGACCCACATGAGATTTTATGAGTCTTCCCATTCCCTTGTCCAAAAGGATAATCAAGTATCGTGATAGAGGGTCCCCTTGCCTAAGGCCCCTAGTAGCACCAAAAAGCACAGAAGGCTCACTATTGATAAGAATAGAGAAAGAAGTCGATGTAACATAACTTATAACTCAATCTACCTAATCATTTCCAAAACTAAATGCCAACAACACTTTATGGAAAAGTCTATTTGACTCTATCATAAGATTTGGCCATATCTAGCTTAAACATTGATTGTTCCTTGGAACTTGCCATGGAATGGATAGCCTCTATTGCAACAAAAACCCCATCAAGAATTTGCCTTCTAGCCACAAATCCACCCCACTCCTCCAAGATTAGCCTATTGAGCCAAGGTTTAAGCCATTCTGCAATTAGCTTTGTGATAATCTTATAAACATTACATATAGCTATTGGCCTAAAGATATTCAGTGAGTTAGCTATAAGAGTCTTAGGAATAAGAACTAGAAAAGTAGCATTCAAAGCTTTTAGCATTTTCTTTCTCCTTTGAAACTCTCTAACTACATCAAGAAGATCAAATTTGATAATCTCCCAAAATTCCTGAAAGACCTCAACTTGAAAGCCATTTGGCCCAGGGACCTTCCCTTTTTTCTTCTGAAACACAACCCTCTCCAACTCCATCACATATATGGGACTAAAGATAGCCTCATTCATCTCATTAGTCACAAAAGAAGGGATACACTCCAGAACCTTACTCTATTCAATAATTGTTCAGAGAGAGTCCTCTGTAAATAGAGCCAAGAGGAACTGAGAAGCCTCAGTAGAAATTCTACCAGAGGATAGTAGAACTCCTTGGGAAGACACCAAGGAAGAAATCCCATTCCCATGTCTCCTGTCTTTCATAGAATTATGGAAGAAAGAGGTATTTATATCTCCTTCATGGAGTCAATCAATCCTTACCATTTTCTTTAAAAAAATTCCTCACTTAATTCCCATTCTGCCAACACCTTAAAGGATTTTGTTTCCTCCCAGAGTCTCTCCATAGTGAGACCCAAATCCCTAATTTGGCAGGTAATAATATCCACCTAGGATTGAGCAGCTTCCTTATCTTGAAAGATGTTACCAAAATATTGTCTATTCCACTTCTTAAGCTAAAACTTCACATACTACAACCTTTTTACAAAAGAGTACATAGCAGTACCATAAGCTAACTTACCTTCATTCCACCAACCAACCATCAAATCCTAAAGTGAAGGGTCTCTAAACCACATCAGCTAAAACATAAAGGAAGGATTCTTAGCTGATCCATATAAAGTGCTTGAAAGTTTAATAGGCCTATGGTCTGATCCCTGGCAATCCAAAATCTCTAAACTCGTAGCCCAATTGCTGCCAATCTAGAAACTAGAAAACAAAATCCTATCTAGCATTTAGGAGATACAATCTACCCCACATATTCTATTACTCTATGTAAATAAACCATTGGAGGGATTGACATCCACAAGATAAAGGCCAAAAATATTATCTCTAAACATCATAGAAACAGGATCCAATCTATCTAAACCTCCCTTCTTCTCATCCAACCTAACAATCACATTAAAATACCTAGCCATAATCCAAGAATAAAAAAGGGCCAAGGACCTAACATACCAAATATGAGACTAGAGAGAAGACTTTCTCTGAGCATCAACCAGGGCATAAACATTGGTGAAAAGAATAGCTTCACTTGATTCATAACTAGTCACAACCACTGACATAGAGAATCTACTAGAGATCCACTAGAGAGGAGAAATCTTGTGTGGGTCCCATAAGAAAACAACTCCACTTGCACTACCCTAGGTGCCAATACACTGCCACTAACCTCTAACCCATAAACTAGCAGCTATGTCGGACATACCTTCCACCGACAACTTCGATTCTTGAATGTAGACCAAATTAGGAAAATGAACATGAATCAACTCACAAACAACCTTTTGTCTAGGGATGTTGTTCAACCTCCATAGATTCTATGAAAGTATGATCATCTGTGATAAGTAACAAAGTGATAATCAATGGTCTTAATTGACCATGATTCCACCAAATTCTCATCTGTCAACTTAACTTTCTCCTGATCTTTCTTTCAACCCAACTTAGGGGGTGTTTCCCAAGCAGCCTTTTTGAGATTCTTTTGTTGGATCCTAAGAGAAGGTTGGGCACTACTACCAACTTGAGGAGATTGAACTTGTTTAGTGGAAAAATGTAGGGTCAAGGTAGTTACTAAAGAACCAAATCAAGCCCTACACTCTTCAATTGCTAAACATTAGGGATGTAAGGAATACGCTTGGAGTGAGCAACTAATTTCCTAGGTTCCCTTTTTCTTGCTAATTGTAACTGAGTAAATCCCTAAATAAATTTCTTACAAGCTTATTGTGTTCACTAAGTATAAAACCTAATTTAGCAGAATATACCGTAACAAATAGTTTTCAAATAGAGATACATGCAAACAAATAACAGAAATGTAGAGTAGAAGATATAGAGAATATGTACCTAGAAGATGAGGCCCTATTAGACTGGGGTGCTAGTCACTTTGCCCCAATTTTTTCCAACTATTAGAATCTTTTGCACTAGGTATCAGACAATCTTTGGAGGTCCTCAGATCTTGAAGACAATGCTCAACTTGGCTTGGGTAGGAGTCCCTTTGCCCCAGAAGTTTTGCAATCCTAAAATTCAAAATCCTATGATGACTGTACCTATAATATCCATCTTCCTTTCACTCCTTTTTGTCGGATCTCACTGAATGTAAATTACACATGCAAAAGGAGGAGAAAGATGGTTGTGGATATATAGGAGCTTGCCTTAGTCAAGCCCCATTTTTTAGTATTCCTTCCTCAACGATAGCCAATGATAAAGATTTACAGATGTGTGTGCTCATCTAACAAATGTGTATGGAAAAAATGTAAAACCCTAGATGACTCAAGCATAAAGGAAAGAGAAACACCTTGTCTCAATCAATGAAACAAGAACAATATCACCTCAAGGAGATGATTAGCAATGAAGACTTGTACAACAAGAGGGCTAGGCAACCGTATCTATGGAGGATTTTGAAGCATGATGTTGAAGACTTCAACCCTTCTCCTGATCATACAAAAGGTTATTCAAACCCTAGGAAGAGCAAGATAGTCTCAAGATCTTGATTCCTAATCTTCATAAGTCTCAAGATCTTGATTCCTAATCTTCATAAACTATCTCCATGATAGCAATATTCAAACAACTTCAAGAGCTTCAACAGAGTGTTGTTCTTCAATGGCAATTTTGGCAAAGTTTTGGCATAAAGCTTCCATGTAGATTGGGTATAATAAAATGATTTTCAAATGTCTTTAAATATCTAACCTAAAGAATTTCAAATATTCTAAATAACATGTTGAGATCACATAAAAATGAAATTTCAAAAATGGAATCCTAAGGTGCACAATGAGAACCGACACCCCACCAAAATTCAAAACCCCAAAAAATGGGGTAGGGCTAAGGCATGATCTCCCAAGGCCAAGCCCTATTTTTTTGACTAGGTCTGCATTAAGGGAGTCTAGGGAATCCTAAATCCAAACTTTCCTTCCACCTTTAGTCATCAGTTATCTTAGAATATGACATTTCTTCAGTTAGACATAGGTCAATCAAGTTTCAGGAAGGCCATAAATGAATAGGTTAAGAGGACACCAAAGGAGAGGAACTAAACTATGAGAAATTGTACCATTCCATATAGGAGAACATTTTTTTACATAACATTTAGCCCCCACTTTAGTGGTAATATGAGACTACGTGCATATGCAACTAAAGGAAAGTAAATTCATCAATCATGAAAAGGATACCCAAAAAGATACTGTAGAGGAATCTGAAGTGTTATCACACAAGAGGAAGAAGACCCCAAGTCTGTAATCCTCCAAGGCTATAGAATTAGGAATTGTAACCTACAAGGAACACTTTTTAGAGAATAAAAATTTAACTCAACCTGCAACCAATACACCAATATGTCATTCAAAAACACTAAGGGCTTAAGTGATGAGACATGATGAGGGAGGAAATTGAGGGTGATATATGCCCCCTTATTTTTTCTTGCTTAGTCTGAAAAGGAGAAACAAGGAGAATATCTATGCACTTCAATTTTAGGGAAACTTGATGAGAAATGTATTGTGAGGGTTATTTTTACTAACAACACCCAAGCACAACACATTGGGCAAGATGGAGGGCAGAACCAGGATTCTAATGCAACAAATGGTGCAAAAATTCTAGTTCAACAGCCTAAGATAGAAGCTTTTGGTGAAAACTATTTACTTTTGCACCTAGATAGTGATATGAATTCTCATCCATTTACTATATGTAAAGGGAGTTTTCACTTTCACAATTCATTCTTACTTGTCATTGTGTAGAGGAGAAAAGGAGAAGGAGATAGAGACTAGCCATGCCATTTTGACATTCGTACCATCTTTCGAGACTGAAGATGCTCTGAGCCTGAGAAGTATAAAGATGATTCAAGCCCAAGGTAGGGTCTAAACCTCACTTCTATCATTCATTCTTTCTTGTTTCTTGTTGATTTTCTTATTTTTCATGCCACATAGGCCTTTCTAGACAAGGGTTCCCAATAGGGACGCCCAAGTGCACTCAGAGTGCCAATGTCTCATCTGAGCACCCTAGTCTTATTGGGGCACCCAAGTCCACCTTGGGTGCCCAAGTCCAGAAAAGACAAGGGCCCTAGAGGCAAGGCACAAATTAATGTTGTAGATGCTTAATGTGAATTGATTCAACTTCTCCATGATTGTCTTATAGGTCATTCTTGAGATGCGAAACCATACAGGTAGTCACCTAATGTTGTTGCTTCGAGATTACATCGGTACTATGACCGATAGGAAGAGAGGCCACATATAGGAAGTAGAACTACGTGTTGGGAATTAAGGTGTCTCAACCTTGATAATTCCTTGTATTATTTCATTATATGTATTTATTTATTGCCTATTATTGTAATTAGGATGTAAATCCTTATTGCCATCTTGTTGGAGTTGGCACAGTGATGTGTCATCCTACGTGGAAGGTAACCACATGTAAATTTGTCCTCACATGAGGAGATAAGTGTCCCACTTAGTGGTAGGAATATTTTTGCATGTGTCAGCATCTTGGATAGTGTGTAAGGGAATATTGACCGAAATGGTTATGACAAATCTATGACATGTAAGAGTCATAAATGGAATATTCTATGACAGGTGAAGAGATGTGTCACAAGGCATCTTGGAAGAAGGCATCTTTGGGTGCCCCAATGAGGGTTATGACAAGTTGTAAGAGAATATGTTATTTTTATCCTATGTATGACAAATTCTCTTACAACTGTAAGATATGACAGATTCTATGACAGTTGTAAGAGTCGTAAGAGTATCTATCATTGCCCAACTTGGGAATAGGTAACCTCTTTAGGATGGGGTGATATGATAAGTGTCATGAACATTCTACAATGTTGGACAAGTGTTCCTAGGCATGGATTTTGGTCCATGAGGCCATGTTGGACGCCCATCTCAAGATAGGCTCATTTTTGCCTTGTATCTTCTATATAAACATGTGCTTTTGAAAGAAGATGTATTATGTGATTGACATGTACTATTATGCTACCAGATTATCTCTAGATATGAGTGTCAAAGACTCCTACAAGAGCATTGGCTCTGTAACTATATTGTAATCCTCATTGTTTAGATAATACATTTGAGGTGTGTTTTGGAGTGTGGGGTTTTTCACCCGTAAGGGTTTTCCCCATGTATATCTAGTCTCTCTCTTCTTCTATCTTACATTCTTGTGTTGTGTATCACTACAATATCTTTGTTATTAGATTAATAACTCTATAATTGTAAAGGTTGAAAAGAATTTGCACTGTTCTCTCCTCATTAGATTAGTGTAGGAAGCGATTTCCGCACACCTAGCTTCTTTTAAGTTGGTATTAGAGCTTGATCACTTTTGGTCCCAATTGTTGGATAGGAGTGTTTTGAGCTAATTTGGGGATGAGTGGGAGCTCTATGTAGAGTATTCTATAATCTTGTTGCAGGAAAGAGATGGTAGGCACATTCGAAAGATTAGAGCTGGAGAAATTCAATGGCACAAATTGTGAGTTATGGAAACTAAAGATGGAAGACATGGTTGTTGATCATGCCCTATGGGAAACCATATCTGGTGTAAAACCAATCATAATGGCACAAGCTGATTGGAATATCAAAGATTGGAAGGCTAAGGGTCTCATAAGACTCGGTCTAGTTGATTCTATCCTGTTAAATGTCCATGAGGAGAAGAGCATGAAAGACCTTTGGAAGAAGCTAGGAGATGTTTATCAGGCCAAGTCCCTAGTGAACAAGCTTTTCCTAAGAAAGAAGTTGTATTCTCTAAGGATGGAGGATGGAGGATCTGTTGCAGATCACTTGAATGCTTTCAACATGATAGTTGCATAGTTCACATCCATTGGTGTGAAGATGGAGAAGGAGGATCATTGTATGACCTTGCTTTGTTCTTTGCCAGACTTGTGGGATCATCTTGTTATGGTTATTGGAAGCACCACATCCACTTTCAAAATGGATGAAGTGATATCTTCACTATTATTTGAAGATATGTGGAGAAAATCTTCTGAGGTACCCAAAGAGGCTCTTGCGGTTCATGGAAGACCCAAGAAGAAAGGGAAAAAGAAGGACAAGAAAGCTGAGAAGGGTAGATCCAAATCCTATGGGAGATCCAAATCTCCTAGAAAGTGCAAGGCTCTCTATTGGAACTATGGAAAAATTGGGCATTTCCAAAAGGAATGCAAAGAGGAAAAGAAAAAGGAAAAGAAGAATGCCCTAGATTCAGATTCTGACAAGTCACAAGATGACGGTGATGCCTTCATTGCAGCCCTAGCCACCCATGCATTTGATGATGTGTGGTTGGTAGATTTTGGTACATCATTCCACATGACCTCGCATTGAAGGTGGTTCATGAAGTATGAAGAGTTTGATGGTGGAAGAGTGTACCTGGATGACGATTCTCATCTAAAGATTGTTGGTCGTGGAAGAGTCTCAATCTGATTTCTTGATGGATGAGTGAAGGGTATCACTGGGTTCATGCACATCCTAGGCTTGGCATGGAACCTACTTTCTATAAGTAAGTTGAATGATGCAAGTGTGTAGGTTGTCTTTTCAAAGGATGGATGCAAGATGACTAGAAGATCTATGGTGCTTGCGAAGGGTACTCAGAGAGGTACTTTGTTTCAGCTAGAAGCATGCACTTCACAGTGTAATAGTTATTCTAACTTAAAGAAAAGAGTTGCAGTCACTTCATCCCCACCATCTGAACTAGCAGTGAAGAAATATGTTGTAACAAATTCTGATGGTAGTGCATCTTGTGTACCCAAGGGTGCTCTTGCTTTGGACGTTAAGCTTCCTGCTGAAAAGACAATGTTATAGCATATGAGATTTGGCCACATTAGTGAGAAGGGTCTTACAACCCTAAAAAATAAAAACCTCATTGATAGGTTAAATGATTGTAATCTTGAGTTCAACTTTTGTGAACATTGTATATATGGAAAGAAAAACCATTTTTAGTTTTACTCTAGTTCTCACAAGCCTTCTGGTGTATTGGATCTTATTCATTTTGATGTGTTTGGTCCTGTTAGTGTTCCTTCAATTTCCAAATTTGTATATTTGTATCTTTCATAGATGATTACAGTAGGACATGGATTTATTTTCTCAGAAGCAAGACTGAAGTCTTTAGTCAGTTCAAAGAGGTTAAAGATTTTGTTGAGAATCAGACTAGTAAAAAGATTAAGTGTTTGAGCACTAATAGGGGTGGTGAGTTTTGTTTGACAAAGTTTGATGAGTTTTGTAAAGAGCAAGTGATTGAAAGAAATAAAACAACTCCATACACCCTAGCAAAATGGAGTTGTAGAGAGGATGAACAATACACTGATGGAGAAGGCTAGGAGTATGCTTTGTGGAGCAAGCCTTGAACAAAAGTTTTGGGCTAAAGTTGTAGCCACTGCTTGCTACCTAGTAAATAGGTCTCCTACATCAGCTCTTGTTGGTAAGACACATATGGAGGTGTGGTCCTGTAAGAAGCCTTCAATTAAACATCTTCATGTTTTTGGTTGTGAGGCATATGCACATGTGCCTAGGGAGAAACGATCTAAATTAGAGAACAAGGCTGTTAAGTGTATTTTCAATGTCTATGGTGTCAGTGTGAAAGGATACACTCTTTGGGATCCCATGGCTAAAAATGTGATGTATAGCAGAAGTGTTATTTTTAGAGAGCTAACACCTTCTTTCGTTGTTCTATAGCTAGAATAGACAAAAAAGAAAGAGGATGTGGTTCAGTTTCTTTCTACCATTGAGAAGACTGAATTGACAGACCCTATGAGACCTGATGATGAGGAGAGCTCTAGCAGCTCTGAAAGTTTAGAAGAAGAAGTAGAACCTTAACCTCAGCCATTGAGGAGGTCTACACGAACAAGAAAGAAACCTAATAGGTTTGGTTATTCATTTATTGATTCTAGTTGTGCTTTTTCCTTGCTTACTAACACTAATGAGCCTAGAACTTTGGCAGAGGCTATGGGCATGAAAGATGCAAGTTTTTGCAAGGAGGCCATGGAAGATGAGATGGCTTCTTTGGAAAAGAATAAAATATGGGACTTGGTGCCTTTGCCCGAAGGACAAAATCCTATTGGATGAAAATGGGTGTTCAAGAAGAAATTGAGTGCAAATGGCAATGTTGAAAAGTACAAGGCTAGACTAATTGCGAAGGGGTATTCACAAGTGGAGGGAATTGATTATGGTGAATTTTTCTCTCCCATTGCAAAGATGACATCTATTTGGTTCCTATTATATTGTAGCAACATATGACTCAGAGGTGGAGTAGATGGATGTGAAGACAATTTTCCTTCATGGTGATTTGGAGGAAGAGATTTACATGTCACAGCCAGAGCATTACATAGAGAAAGGTAAAGAAAATTTGGTTTACAAGTTGAAAAAGTCTTTGTATGGTTTGAAGCAGTATCCTAGGATGTGGTACTTGAAGTTTGATGCCTTTGTGTTTTCAGTTAGATTTTTGAGATTCAAATCAGATCATTGTGTGTATTATAAGTTTGACAATGATTACATTTTCATTATTGCATTGTAAGTTGATGATATGTTTTTAATTGGGAATGGTAAGAATATGATTTTTGATTTGAAGTCTTAGTTGTCAGCACAGTTTGAGATGGAAAATCTAGGGGCAGCCAGGTACATTCTAGGAATGGAAATAAGAAGAGATAGAGCTAACATAAAACTTTGGTTAAGCCAGAGAAAGAATCTGAAGACCATGTTGGATAGGTTCAGCATGGCAGATTGTAGACCGTTGTGTGTTCCTATTTCTTTGGGGACAAAGTTGTCTATTAATTATTATCCAAAATCTCCTAGTGAGGTGGAGGACATGAGCAAAGTACCTTATGCTAGTGTTGTTGTCCATTTGATGTATGCTATGGTCTGCACAAGACCAAACATTGCCCAAGCAGTGGGAGTCCTTAGTCAATTTATAGCTAATCCTAGACAGGTACATTGGGATACAATTAAGAGAATGTTCAAATATTTGACAGGTACTTCTGAGTATTCCATATGTTATCATGGTAATGTTACAGGGCCTTTGCATTCTATTTGTATTCGTAGATTCATGGATTCTAATTGGGGGGGTGACATTGACAGCAGGCGAGCCACAAGTGCTTATTTGTTCACTATGTTAAGTGGTGCAATTAGTTGGATGAGTAAGCAACAACCTATGGTTGGTTTGTCCATGACAGAAGCTGAGTATATGGTAGCAACTCATGCTTGTAAGGAAGCCATTTAGCTTACAAGAGTGTGTTTAGATATTGGTGTTGATGCAGGACATATTACGATTTGTTGTGATAGTCAGAGTGTGATTTGCCTAGTAAAGAATCCAACTTTCCATGCCAGAACAATGCATATTGTGTAGGAGTCTAGGACAACACTAAGAGGAGGGGTGAATCAGTGTTGTGTAAATTTTCAAATCTTTTTACAAAGTTTAACTTTCAAAGCACAAGGAGAGAAGGATATCATTGATTTATCAAACACATATTCACAAGACTGAGAATGAAGAAAGAGAACCAAAACATTATAAGCAAAGTATTAACATACACACATACAGATGAAAACAATATGAGACATAACACAAATTTGCACAAGTGGAAAACCCTCCTAGGGTAGAAAAACCACTCCAAAACTGCCTCACTGGCTTAACCTTGAAAATATCTTTACAAGCGTCACTGACTGATGTAAGTGTCTCACTGACAAATGGTCTTACCAACCTACAAGCCTCACTGGCATACTATTGTGCCTCACTGGCATTTCTCAATTAATCAGAACTAAAAATCTCATGTACAAGAAGTGATTGCTACTCAATTTGATTTGCACCATTCAAATCAACTCATCTACAACATATATTCCATCATTCCAATCCTTTGATATTTTATCCTTGAATCATCTAATTCACCTGATCAGGGAAATATGTCTTCTTCACTACAAATTAGTTTTCACATTTATCTAAATCATTATCTTCACCATTGCATGTTGATCTGCACAACATCACTCATATACCTAATGCATCTGCAAAAACTAATATTTATATGAAATACAAAAATGTCCTTTCATCTTCAAAGCAAACTTTTATTTTCCTCTTTTCAAAAACCTTTCATTTTCCAAAATAAATAGCTCCACCTGCAAAAATTCATCTTCATTAAATTGAGTATCTTCAAAAATAAGTTTTTTCCCTTGAAAGAGAAAAATAAAATCTCTTTATAAAAATAATCAATCTCCTCCTTTGCAAATATCATTTTCATAAAATGATATCTATTCACCAAATCCCCACACATTTTTCTGTCCCTCATTTTTCACCTTTCATTTTTATGCTTCTTCTTTATTTTTGTTTCATTTTCACCTTCTGACTCTTGACATCTCCATAAATAAATCATCTAAAAAAAATAGTAAGGTCATAAAAAAAATCTTCAATAAAATAAATCAGTGCCCTATAGGAGAAAATAAAATCTCTTTTACTTGTATCCTCTTCATATTCTCCCTCCATTTCTTCAATCTCTTCAAATAAATCTTTAATGAAAACCAATCAATCTGCCCTTCTTATGTTCAATTTGTCCCTTCTTCATTAAATTCATCCATAACAAACTCTTCAACCAATTTTCCCCTTTTGTTTTTAAAATAAAAATTCTAGGATCAACTCTTCATTTATGAGAGTGAGAAAAAAAAAAACTTCCTTCTTTACCTTTTTAATACACGAGTTAAGATAATTAAAATAGAAGGAATCTCATTAAAAATCTCACAAAAAAACTTCTAAAAAAGCATCTTAAAAAATCCTAAAAAATTTCCTTTAACTCAAGCTAAACTTAGCCTCATAGAAATGCTTTCCAAATAGTCACACACAGTGACATTCATTGGCATGTCAAAGTGCAAGCTTATGGATGGAAGATAAAGTTTAAATATTGTCCACTGATCCTTAAACTTGCACCTTTTGAGGTTTCAAATAGGGCCGTTGATTTAACTTGGCGCCCATTGTGCACAAAGAGGAGACTGGGAGTAGCGGTGAACAATGTGAAAGGGGCCGGTCCCCAAATGTATTAAAAGCCTCTAGTAGGTAAATGTTAGTAAAATGACCTACTACAACAAGTCACCTCTCTTTTATAACAAAAAGTGCATTCAAGTATGATGGGTAGATAAAGATGACTTAAGGAAATTAAATCTATTTAGAATTTTCAATTTCACAACCCTATTAACAACATGCATAATACATTGTTAATCTTTGTCAATACCATGTGAACATTATAACACTCTCTCCCTTTTCTCTATTAAACACTGCCCATACGTGCCACAATATCTGCCTTGTGAACCTGATTACACTGATACATTTTCATAATGAGAATTATGAAAACATCCTCCCTTTCATCATGCAACATGCATAATATATTATCATCATGAAGAGATCTTGTACACACTGAAGCAACACACATCATATCATGAAGTATCAAACCCAAGATCCTAAAGCATGATGAACTATACATAGGATCCCAATGTATCATATAACTTTCAACACCAACACTATCCACACAACATAAATCCATCAACAAAAATCATCTAACATAAAGCAATTCTTTATGACATAACATCCTGATAACAATATCCAGGTGTCAAGGCATCCTAACAAAATTAAGATATCCAATCAACAACCCAACATCTTCAAGACACTACCACAAAATGTGAACTCAGTCATGACATGAAGCAACCTCCTAACTGATTCAATTCAACTCCTAAGTATCTCTAATCTAATCCTCTTATTCCAAAGCACCAATGTGAGTGTCATGAAGATACATGATCAAATGGAAACATCATGAAACAACAACTTCATATGGCACATTGTCCAAATTCACTTTAACCATGAAGAAACATTATGAACACCTGAAACTTCTTGCCATATGAGAAGAAACAATAACTTCAAGTATAATCTAACTTTCACTATGATGTACCTGCATCATCAACACAACACCTTTTTGACATCAATGGCAATCAAACACCATCAATCTCCCCCTTTGTCATTGATGGAAAAACTTCAAAAAGCATTCTTTCTTTCTCCCCCTTTTTGACATCTGATGACAAAGACTCAAATCAATTTACTCGCCCTGTGTTGAAGTGTACTAACAAATCACTACCAATCTCTGCATCACTGACATAAAGATATTCTGAAACAATATAAGCCATTTTCTTCTCCAACATGAGAACTAATCAATTATCAATCTCAACATCATTAAACACAAAAAAATAATCTACACCTTATCACCTATCAAGTGGAATTAAGAGCTTGTAAAGACAACTACTCCCAACATACCATGTTCTACACCTATATTGCCTCTGATCTGAAAAAGAACTTGATGAAATACAAGACACCACTAGATTGTCATAACTTGAAGCACATACCTAAAACCACTTCAATACAGGAACCACACAATTTGCATAAACATTCCTAAAACATATTAATGACGAGAACCATCAAAGAAACATGTCAAATTATCACATCAAGAATACTTCCATATAAACATGACTTGACATCCCTGAGCACAATCAAACCAATCTGCATTAACAAGTTCTTCCTGCAACAACACTTTGCACAAATCAAATGCAGAGATAAGTTCTATGAATTGAATTTTTCATTTTGAGCCACCTTAGCCAACACATGTTAATTTCTGATAAGAGCTTCTTGAGAACATCTTAAGCTCTTTGCCTTGGCAATCAAGATCACACTGAACTGCAACACAATTTTTGTAAGTACCAACATGATATGAATCAATATACAAATAGGATCAAGTCACAACATCATCAAACTCTTTGTGTAGAAAGATTTTGAACACCTTATATGCATCATGAACCACTAAACATGTCACTAATCATGAACACCTATATTACTGACATACACTGAAACTCAAAAACATCAGAAACTTCATTTCAAACATTATTAAGGAAGCATGATAAACAAAACAAGTTCATCACATTGATAAACATCAACTGATCTCCTTCTGTAACTTCTTGGGGATAAAAGATAGAACAAGAACAACTCCCCCTCACATCATGCTATCTATTATTCAACTGATGATGTAACTTGTGCAAGATGCACAAGTTTAGGATCCTTCTTTTCTTGACTTTGTTTTTCCTTCCACACTTTCACTAATTCTTTCTTCCTCCAAACCTTTATATCTTCTTTTCTTTTCCAACCTATCAAATTAGATGATGCTTTTCTACAACTATGAGTTTTATGACCAAAAGAATTACAATTATAACAAACTATGTTATAATCATAATCAAATGACTGATAGTACCTTTTTGACATCTCCTAAGTAATTATGTTATGCTTCCATGTAGGATCATACATTCTATTCATTTTATAATTTCTTTTAATGTGTCCAACATTATTGCACTTGTAACAAACAATATTAGTATTCCTTCTACAATTAACTGATTTGTGTCCAAATTGACTACAAGTATAACAATAAGCATTAAATGAATAGTTATACCTGTACATGTATGCTTGTCTTATAGAAACATTTCTTCTGAAATTTCTTCTCCTTTGGTTATGCATTCCATCTTTGATATTTATTTCAGCTTTTGATTTCTTTTTGTCTTCAGGAGCACTAGCATTAAGATTAATTTTCTTTCTAGGAGTTTGTCTAGTTTTTGAACACTCTCCTTCTTCAAATCCTAATCTAGTAGTGTCATTATGATGCTTCTGTTTGTCCAACAACTCATACAACTTGTTTGAGCTATCTTCGAACACTTGATATTTCTTAGATAAAGCCTTGAGACCATCATACTCTTTTCTCAGATTGATAATATCACCCTCTAATTTCATATTCTCAATCCTTCTAACTTCAAGGTTAGATTTTGAAATATTTGCTATCCTTTTTGATTCCTCAACTTCTATCTTCAAACTGACAATCAATTCGTCTGATTCACCTGCTTGATTCTTCAAGTCTACAATCAGGTTTCTAGCATCTTCAAGATCTATAAGAGCTTTGTTTTTTAAATCTCTTTCTTGTTGCAGTTGCAACATTAATTTCTGGTTCTCCTTCTTATATTTCTTGAGCTCAATTAGAGCATATATGAGCTCTCCTTCCATATCAATCTCACAGTCTTGTTCATTATATTCCTAATCATCATCATTTGTGATTTTAGCTTCTTCTGAATCTGATTGGGTTTGAACTTCAACTCCTTCATTTGAAAGTCTCCTTTCATTGCCACTTTCTTCACAAACTAGAGTGTCCTCTTCTTTATCATTATCTTGATAAATTATTTTCAATCTCCTCCACATATCCTGAGTTGTACCATAGTCCATAATTTTACAAGAAACATCATTAGACAGAGCAGACAATATGGTCTTCTTTGCAATCCGATTACATTCAAGGGCTTCTTTGTCATTTCCATTCTCAACTGACATTAAAACATCATATCCTAAAGGGGATGAATAAATCTACATTCTAATATACCAAACTAAAAAATCTGAACCATTAAACTAAGGAACTCCTGAAACTTTTTCTTCTAATACAATATCAGATTCAACTTGAGGAACATTTATATCAACAAATTCTATATCAACCTTTGAATTTGATAAAGATGAAGAGTTTTGACTGGTCTAAGACTTGACAACTTTCTTGCTCTTATTTCTTCTGCACTTACCCATTGAACTCCACACACAGGACCTACCCAAGCCTATTAGACTTCAAAAAGGGAACTTCGCTCTGATACCAATTGTAGGAGTCCAAGACAACATGAGAGGGGGGTGAATCAGTGTTGTGTAAATTTTCAAATCTTTTTACAAACTTTAACTTTCAAAGCACAAGGAGAGAAAGATATCATTGATTTATCAAACACATATGCACAAGACTGAGAATGAAGAAAGAGAACCAAGACCTTATAAGAAAAGTATTAACATACACACATACAGATGAAAACAATATGAGACATAACACAAATTTGTATGAGTGGAAAACCCTCCTAGGGTAGAAAAACCACTCCAAAACTGCTTCAATGGCTTAACCTTGAAAATATCTTTACAAGCCTCACTGGCTAATGTAAGTGTCTCACTGACAAATGATCTTACTGACCTACAAGCCTCACTAGCATTTCTCAATCAATCAGAACTAAAAATCTCATGTGCAAGAAGTGATTGCTGCTTAATATGATTTGCACCATTCAAATCCACTCATCTGCAACATATATTCCATCATTCCAATCCTTTGATATTTTATCCTTGAATCATCTAATTCACTTGATCAGGGAAATATGTCTTCTTCACTACAAATTAGTTTTCACATTTATCTGAATCATTATCTTCACCATTGCATGTTGATCTGTACAACATCACTCATACACCCAGTGCATATGCAAAAACCAATATTTATAGGAAATACAAAAATGTCCTTTCATTTTCCAAAATAAATAGCTCCAGCTGCAAAAATTCATCTATGTTAAATTGAATATCTTCAACAATAAGTTTTTGCCCTTGAAAGAGAAAAATAAAATCTCTTTATAAAAATAATCAATCTCCTTTGTAAATATCATTTTCATAAAATGATATATATTCACCAAATCCCCACACATTTTTATGCTTCTTCTTCATTTTTGTTCCATTTTCACCTTCTGACTCTTGACATCTTCATAAACAATTCATCTAAAAACAATAGTAAGGTCATAAAAAAAATCTTCATTAAAATCAATCAATGCCCTGTAAGAGAAAATAACGTCTCTTTTAGTTGTATCCTCTTCATATTCTCCCTTCATTTCTTCAATCTCTTCAAATAAATCTTTAATGAAAACCAATCAATCTGCCCTTCTTATTTTCCATCTATCCATTCTTCATTAAATTCATCCATAACAAACTCTTCAACCAATTTGCCCCTTTTGTTTTTAAAATAAAAACTCTCAGATCAACTCTTCATTTATGAGAGAGAGAAAAACAAAAAAAGATTCCTTCTTTACCTTTTTAATACATGAGTTAAGATAATTAAAATAGAATAAATCTCATTAATAATCTCACAAAAAAAACTTCTGAAAAAGCATCTTAAAAAATCCTAAAAATTTTCCTTTAACTCGAGCTAAACTTAGCCTCATAGAAATGCTTTCCAAATAGTCACACACAATGACATTCATTGGCACGTCAAAGTGCAAGCTTATGGATGGAAGACAAAGTTTAAATATTGTCCATTGATCTTTAAACTCCTGCCTTTTGATGTTTCAAACAGGGCTGTTGATTTAACTTGGCGCCCATTGTGCACAAAGAGGAGATCGGGAGTAGCGGTGAACAATGTGAAAGGGGCCGGTCCCCAAACGTATTAAAACCCTCTAGCAGGTAAATGTTAGTTAAATGACCTGCTACAACAAGTCACCTCTCTTTTATAACAAAAAGTGCATTCAAGTTTGACAAGTAGATAAAGATGACTTAAGGAAATTAAATCTATTTAGAATTTTCAATTTCACAACCCTTATTAACAACATGCATAATACATTGTCAATCTTTGTTAATACCATGTTAACATTATAACACTCTCTGCCTTTTCTCTGTTAAATACTGCTCATACCTACCACAATATCTATCATGTGAACCTAATTACAATGATACATTTTCATAATGAGAATTATGAAAACATCCTCCCTTTCATCATGCAACATGCATAATATATTATCATCATGAAGAGATCTTATATATGTTGGCAAGAGACACTATATGGATTCATGGTTGTTGTCATTGATGGCAACAAAGGTCATCCCACATATCCGCAAGTCATGGTGTGTCTCTACCAGAAGTCAGAATGAAGATTGTTGTGGTCTGGTGAACAAGAACAGAGCATGTGGCAAGGTCTGACAGATTGGTCCGGATCTCTCAGAGGAAGTGTCTTGGTACAGTGCAGATTTGGGGAAGTCAAGAGGACTACCTTGAGTAGTATATTCCAAGGATTTAGCCTCCGGTGATGAACAAAGAAAAAGATATGAATAGTTGAGTACCGGATTCCTGAGAGACAGTGAGAACAGAGGAAGAACTGACTGACAGAGTATCAGACTATTTTCTAGATGTGTTACTGTTGATGGTAAAGGTTGTGAAGGCATGAATCATGTTTGGCCGACATGATGAATGAAATCTACAAGTATATGCTTGATCTGCATTACTTGATATGCAAGGATTCAGCCGATAGAACAGAGTTTGTGAGAAGATAGATTATTCCGGGTGCCGACTAGAAAGATAATGAAATCACTAGTGCGGATATATATAGAGGATGGATTTAGTTGTGAAAGGTGTGACAGTGTGAAGGTGTATGCGAATAAATACAGAGTAGAGCAGAAGTAGTAAGAAAGATCTGGTATGTGAAAAGATAGTAGAATAAAGAACAGAGGAAAGATGAAGTGCAGCAGATCAGTATACTGAGCCTAACCAGAACTGAACTCCAGCATATGTAGATGCTTCCAATCAGTTCAAGTATTGTATAACATTCTTTTGTAGACAGTGTGTCTCCTTGTAGGTAGTGTGCCTCTTTGTGAGCAGTGTGCTCGGGCAGTGAGCCCTAATTGGCAAGTGCCATTTTGTAATTCCTTATTCTTCTAACAGAGAATAATCTTTGGGTTAATCACCCCGTGGTTTTCTCCCTTAACCGGGTTTCCACATCAAAAATACTGTGTCATGTGTTTCTCATTTCATGGTAATGTTTGTTTGTTTGATTCAATGCTGCTTTGATTAATAAGAAAGTTCAAAAGAAGAAATAATTAGGATAACTGATTCACCCCCCCTCTTAGTTATCAACAATTGGTATCAGAGCTAAGTTCCTCCTAATATAGCCTAACAGCTTGAGGAAGATCTGAGAGTTCAAATGGATGCATATGGTTTAAGGGAGCAACTCAAGACTGCCCTTGAGGATCTTGAACAGTCAAACTCTGAAGTCAATGAACTAAAGGAAAGACTCAAACAGGCTGATGAATTCATGAGAGAACTAAAGGACAAATTAAGTCTCTCTATGAAAAAGAGAAAGGAGCTGCTCCAACAATTGGCAAGACAAAGTGAAGAAAGCAATACAAATGAAGAATTGATTGAGAAAACCAAGTTATGTGAAAAGTTATCAAAAGAAGTCATTATGTTAAGACATGAAATGGAATCAGGAACTATAAAGTTTACTCAAGAGATTGAAGAAAAAAGAAAAGCTGAAGACAATCTAAGACAATCTCTTAAAGAGAAATCAAAAGAATGCCACCAGATGGACAGAATTATCAGACATCTTGAATCTGATCTTGAAGAGGCCAAAGATAATGAAGAAAAACTTGAGGATCAAATTGTCTCTCTCAAAAGAGATCTTCAAACAGCAAATGAATATAAAGAAAAATTCAAGATTAGTTCTGCCCAACTTGAAGTACTTCTTGGAAGTCAAAAGAGGACAGATGACAAGTATGGTTTGGGATATGAGAAAGGAGAAAGCTCCGGATCCGGTCAAAAGAATTTTGGATCAGAAAATCCAAGGAATAGGCCTAGAAGACCTCCGGTAAGACAGCCCAATGCTCAAAGATATCCATCCTTCAATGGATACTGCCACAGCTGCAATCACTTTGGTCACAAAGCTAATCAGTGCAGGAAGAGAATGAATCAGACTAATTCATCCTTCTCCGGACAGTGCTTTAACTGCAAAAGGTATGGACACAAGTCTCATGAATGCAGAAATATGCAAATAAACAAATCATTCAATGGTAGATGCTTTGCATGCAATAGAGTAGGTCATATGGCTAATCAATGCATATCAAGAGGTTATCAGTCAAATATGCAAAGAAATGTTATTTGCCAAATCTGTAATAGGTCCGGTCATAATGCAAAAGTCTGCAGAAGCAAGAATCAGGACAAAAGAGGTCCGATATATAATCAGAATCATGACAAGGGTAAACAAAAGATGAATGTGGATGAAGTTAGGAATCAGATGAACAAGATTTGGGTGAAGAAAAGTTCAGAGAATGTAGAGGTTGGATCCGCACTAGACTCTGGTGCTGATATTTCTTCTAGAAATTAAAAGGTGAGCTCTGGTTCAGGGGGAGACTCAAAGAAAATCCTGTTCCCCCAGCCAATCAAGTGGTGCTGGATGTGACACAAGTTGCGGAGTAAAGGGTTTGAAGATATAAGTCCTGAGATGATCCAGACAAGATCTCAGAGGTCCGCATGAAGATGTAAAGAAGTTGTGATCGATCAAGTAAGACCTGTTCCGGGAGATGCTCCGGAATGACAGAGGACTACAAAAGGGTCTGGAGAGATCCGGAAGTACATTATTTTACTCTGCGGACTGGACAGAATGTTTGAGATGTTCTTGTAATGTGTCATCTCGATTTATTCATGATTGAAAGATCCGCATGATGTTCATAGATCAGGATTGATCTGGGATACTCCAAGCTATCCGGATAAGGCAAACCGGAATAATATAGGTGGAGCATTTATTGCAAACAGATATTAGGGTTTGTGAAACGATATAAGGGATTTCTCAACAATCACTTGATCATTCCACATCCAAGAAGAAGCGAAAAGCGGAGCTCTGCAACAAAATTCATCAAGTTCACCGAAGATCTCCTGCCGAAGTCATTACATACAGAAATCAATCCAGCCACTCCGTGCAACTGAAGACGCAAAAGGTATTTTCCACTTTCGATATCTTGCTACAAATCTTTTGAAGAAATGGCTACTCCAAATATGGTAAAAATCTCAGATAGGCCCCGACCTGAATTTAAGAAACATCCATACAAGTCATTGGAGGTAGATCCCTTAGGAGCATTTTCCAGTGTTCCTCATGGAGTTTTACACACAGAAGACATTAGGGTTTACATACATGCAAGCATTGAGAAATTTGGGGAATTCAAATTGAGAGATCTCTATCACAAACAACTGATAGACAATGCTTTTGAGCTTAAACCAGAGTATAAGGGTATCCAGAAGAAACAATTTGATCAATTCATTCATTTCCCCTGCTTTGAAGAAGATGAATGGGTCCGGTATGTACTGAGCAGGATGCATGACAACTTCCTATGGCTGGATAGACCCTGCAAGATCACAAAAGAGACAATTAGGGCAGTAACTAGTCTATACTCTTCCGGAGGGATACCTATCCTCAAATCTATCAAAAATAACATTGTAACTGAGGTCACCGGATCAAAATTTGATAAGAGGGCAATGACCATTGAAGATATTTTTGATCCAGATATCAAGTATGCGTCCATGATAATAGGATACAAGATCTATCACTCCAGCAGGGAGAATTCTGTATCCAGAACTGCAGTGTATACTACCTATGAAATGCTAAGGAAGAATGCAGAATATGATCTCTGCGAACTGCTCTTAAGCCAATTAATGGAAAATATACAGAAAATCAAGAAGGACAAAAAGAATTCCTTTAAGTATGGTACTCTTATATTATGTCTATTTTTCTACTTCATGAATGAGCTGCCCGGATCAAGTGGATGGGCATGGCAGAATGACAAACCTGTTGCAGTCCAGATAAGAGACTATCTACATGGGCTTGGGGATGCCAAAGCAAGAAATACAGCCCTATGGGGATACTTCAAAAACTTCCAAAGCATGATGCAAGCAAGAGAAAGAATTCCCCAGTCTCTTGTTGAAAAATACAAAGACTCAGTGTGCTTTATGGTGGACACTGATCAGTGCCTAATGGAGGTAGTGGAGCCAAGGACTGTCTGGATCATGCCCATGGGGTATGAAGTGGATGAACAAATAGTGGAGCTGCATGTTCAACACATGCTAAGTCAGCCCAAAGATCCAAAGGCAAAAAGGTTTGGAACCTTTGAGGAGCTGAGTGTAAAGATCCATGTAGAACTCAGGGAACCTGAGATAAAGAGGAAGGTGAGAAAAGAAGTAGAGCATATTGCTCAAGGCCTAGGCATCTCAAAAGAGGCACTTGATGCCAGCCGGGAAAAGAGAAGAAAATCTGAGGAAGAAAAGAAAGAGGCAGAAAAGAAAAGTAAGAAAAGTGCTCCGGTGGAATTCTCAACCCGGACCAGATCATCAAAAGGATCCACACCTATCAAAACCAAAAGCTCAAAAATGGAAGTCCAGGGATCCGGTAAGAGATCCAAGACAAAAGCCTCAAGAGCTTATCAAAGCCAAAAGGATGAAGAAGAAACTGAATCAGATGAGGGAGTGAAAGAAATAAAGAAACAGAAAAAGAAAGGATCTGGTAAACCCTCTTCTGGCCGAGACAAGGAAGAAATGATAGAAGAATTTTCTGAAAAGCCCACCCTATCTCTAGACAGTGTAGTCAAATCAGTCACTGTGGATGGGAACCTTCAACCGGTGGCTGAATTCTATGATGACTACAATGAGGCAGATCAAAAGATCCTGCAAGAAGCCATAATAAGGTACTTGAACATCTACAATAAAGCTTTTATTGAGATTATCTCTGAAATCCCAAAGAGCCTAGAGATGGAATTAGAGATAAGAAAGAACAATGCCATGGCAAAAGACCTTGAAATCAGAGAACAGATAGCTATTCAGCTATATCCCTCAATTGATCACAAAACCATGAACATGATATTCAAGGACTGCAAGGATAAATTCAGAAGCAAAGCAAGGATGAATCTGCTTATGCTTGGTGAGACCGACAAAGTAGCCAAGGACACTGAAAAGATCCTCTGGAATACATACAAAAGGTTTAATATTCCTATTACAGAGGACTCAGGTGCAGAAACAGCTGCAGACTTGGAATCATCTGCTCCGGAAGAAGTGCCATTAGAACAGACTAACATCTCTTCTCTGGCTTCTCCTACAGTCTCCGGATCCCAAGAAGAAGAGAAATTACAAGAGAAAGAAGCAGCAGAAAAAGAAAAAGAAGCTGACAGCACCAAGGATGCAGAGAAAGAGAAAAATCCAACAGAGAAAACCACAACTGTAAGTGGTAAGAATGTGGAAGGAGATAAGACTCCTAAGGACAAAACTGCAGAAGAAAAGAAACATCTATCTCTGGAAAGAGACACTGCACAGACTGTTCAAAAGTTTCTAAGCCAAGAAACTT
The DNA here is from genome assembly GCA_027924645.1 of Cunninghamia lanceolata. NCBI lineage: Eukaryota > Viridiplantae > Streptophyta > Pinopsida > Cupressales > Cupressaceae > Cunninghamia > Cunninghamia lanceolata. The sequence goes on from BSBN01001332.1 coordinate 3,767,715, forward strand.
TAGAGATTGATGAACTGGAACTTCTAAAAGGCCCATTCGACTTTGACTCTCTCTCTCCGGTACAGACAATGAAGATAGCTTCATTTGCAAATGCTAAGGCAAATGAAAAACTCCTAAAGTCTCATATGGAAGACTGTGAGTTGATAGAGGCTGCTTCCGGAGTGCTTGTAAAGATTATGCCATCAATCCAGATAGATCCGACAGCCTCCTCTTCTGGTAATCTAAAAACCTTAGTTAACAGTGTTGATACACATTTTGATTCTCTAGAAAAATCAGCTGAAGAAAAGGTCTGGAAGGAATTTTTGGATAAAAGATTTTCAGAAGTATTAGGATTAATCTCTAACGATAGGAGAAATATGAGTATTGGAATAAAGAGCTTAGAAAATGCTCTTAAGGATGGCGGTGGTATTTACAAATTTTGTATCTCCTGGTCAAAGGCAACAGTAGAAATAGATAAGAAAATAAAAGCGGAACAGGACAAACTACAAAGTTTGTCTCAAAGTTTTAATCCTCTCTCTTCCATAGTAAATCAAGAATGTCAAACTATTGCAATCACAAATGCAATAAAGAACTTTGAGAAGGAAAGGAAGAATATTACTAACCGGATGGGAGAACTTAGAAGGATTATAATCCCTAAGTTAGAAACTATGCATGAGGCCATCAGTGATGCTCAAACTACCGCCCAAACAAATGATCCGATAGATCTCAAGAAGGCAGAAGCTTTTGCATTTTTGTTGAGTGGTCACATTTCAATTTTGGATAGAATAAAGCAAAGTTGGGCTACAGAACTGATCCAACTGAAGACATCTTTTGCAGACATTCTTCAGTTTATGTGAGTATGTAAATATGCGGCTATGTATAGAAATTTTTTGAAAATTTTAGTGTGCGGACCCTACCCTTTACCATTGATGTCAAAGGAGGAGTGAGGAGCAGTGAAAAATGAGGAATCCAACCAAGGGGGAGTTCCAGAAATTGTATATAAAGATAGAGCATCAGCCAAGGGCGAGCATAGTGTAAACACTTAGTCATTTTTCACTAAGTGTTGCCATCAATGCCAAAGGGGGAGATTGTTGGCAAGAGACACTATATGGATTCATGGTTGTTGTCATTGATGGCAACAAAGGTCATCCCACATATCTGCAAGTCATGGTGTGTCTCTACCGGAAGTCAGAATGAAGATTGTTGTGGTCCAGTGAACAAGAACAGAGCATGTGGCAAGGTCTGACAGATTGGTCCGGATCTCTCAGAGGAAGTGTCTTGGTGCAGTGCAGATTTGGGGAAGTCAAGAGGACTACCTTGAGTAGTATATTCCAAGGATTTAGCCTCCAGTGATGAACAAAGAAAAAGATATGAATAGTTGAGTACCGGATTCCTGAGAGATAGTGAGAACAGAGGAAGAACTGACTGACAGAGTATCAGACTATTTTCCAGATGTGTTACTGTTGATGGTAAAGGTTGTGAAGGCATGAATCATGTTTGGTCGACATGATGAATGACATCTACAAGTATATGCTTGATCCGCATTACTTGATATGCAAGGATTCAGCCGATAGAACAGAGTTTGTGAGAAGATAGATTATTCCGGGTGCCGACTAGAAAGATAATGAAATCACTAGTGTGGATATATATAGAGGATGGATTTAGTTGTGAAAGGTGTGACAGTGTGAAGGTGTATGCGAATAAATACAGAGCAGAGCAAAAGTAGTAAGAAAGATCCGGTATGTGAAAAGATAGCAGAATAAAGAACAGAGGAAAGATGAAGTGCAGCAGATCAGTATACTGAGCCTAACCGAAACTGAACTCCAGCATATGTAGATGCTTCCAATCAGTTCAAGTATTGTATAACATTCTTTTGTAGACAGTGTGTCTCCTTGTAGGCAGTGTGCCTCTTTGTGAGCAGTGTGCTCGGGCAGTGAGCCCTAATTGGCAAGTGCCATTTTGTAATTCCTTATTCTTCTAACAGAGAATAATCTTTGGGTTAATCACCCCGTGGTTTTCTCCCTTAACCGGGTTTCCACATCAAAAATAATGTGTCATGTGTTTCTCATTTCATGGTAATGTTTGTTTGTTTGATTCAATGCTTCTTTAATTAATAAGAAAGTTCAAAAGAAGAAATAATTAGGATAACTGATTCACCCCCCCTCTCAGTTATCAACAATATACACTGAAGCAACACACATCATATCATGAAGTATCAAACCCAAGATCCTAAAGCATGATGAACTATACATAGGATCCCAATGTATCATCTAACTTTCAACACCAACACTATCCACACAACATAAAGTGATTCTTTATGACATAACATCTTGATAACAATATCTAGGTATCAAGGCATCCTGACAACATTAAGATATCCAGTCAACAACCCAACATCTTCAAAACACTACCACAAAATGTGAACTTAGTGATGACATGAAGCAACCTCCTAACTGATTCAATTCAACTCCTAAGTATCTCTAATCTAATCCTCTTATTCCAAAGCACCAATGTGAGTATCATGAAGATATCCTGATCAAATGGAAGCATCATGAAACAACAACTTCATATGGCACATTGTCTAAATTCACTTTAATCATGTAGGAACATTATGAACACCTAAAACTTCCTACCATATGAGAACAAACAATAACTTCAAGTATAATCTAACTTTCACTATGATGTACCTGCATCATCAAGACAATACCTTTTTGACATCAATGACAATCAAACACCATCATATTGATGTACATATTCACTTTGTGTGAGACATGGTAGATGATCGGAAGGTGAATTTGGAGAAGGTAGACACTTTCAAGAATGGTGTGGATGCATTGACGAAACTAGTGGGCACAAAGAAGTTTAAATGGTGTTCAGAGTCTATGGGCCTCTTGGCCTATAGTAGTTAAATCTTGTTATTTCCATTGACTCTTACAAGGTGTTCAACAAGTGGGAGAATGTTTGGAATTAAGGTGTCTCAAACTTGGTAATTCCTTGTATTATTTCATTGTATTTATTTATTTATTGCCTATTATTGTAATTAGCATGCAAATCCTTATTGTCATCTTGTGGGAGTTGGCACGGTGATGTGTCATCCTACGTGGAATGTGACCACATTTAAATTTGTCCTCACATGAGGAGATAGGTGTCCAACTTAGTGGTAGGAATATTTCTCCATGTGTCGGCATCTTGGATAGTGTGTAAGGGAATATTGACCGAAACAGTTATGACAGATTCCTATGACAAATCTATGACGTGTAAGAGTCGTCAATGAAAGATTCTATGACAGGTGAAGACATGTGTCAGAAGGCATCTCTGGGCACCAAAAGGAGGGTTATGACATGTTATAAGAGAATATGCTATTTTTAGCCTGTGTATGATAGATTCTTTTACAACTGTAAGATATGACAGCTCTGACGGATTCTATGACAATTGTAAGAGTCGTAAGAGTATCTATCATTGCCCAACTTGGGAATAGGTCACCTCTTTGGGATGGGGTGATATGACAAGTGTCATGAACATTCTACAGTGTTGGACAAGTGTCCCCATGCATGGATTTTGGGCCATGAGGCCATGTTGGACACCCATCTCAAGATAGGCTCATTTTTTCCTTGTATGTTCTATATAAACAGGTACTTTTGAGAGGAGATGTATTATGTGATTGACATGTACTATTATACTATTGGATTATCCCCATATATGAGTGTCAAAGACTCCTACCAAACCATTGGCTCTGTAACTATATTGTAAACCTCATTTTTTAGATAATACATATGAGTTTTGTTTTGGAGTGTGGTGATTTTCACCTATAAGCATTTTCCCCAAGTATACCTAGTCTCTCTCTTCTTCTATCTTAGATTCTTGTGTTGTGTATTGCTGTAATATCTCTGTTATTGGATTAATAACTCTATAATTGTAAAGGTTGAAAAGAATTTGCACTCTTCTCTCTTCATTAGATTAGTGTAGGAAGGGATTTTTGTACACCTAGCTTCCTTTCGCTATGGTGGGTGTTTGAAATTACCACAATGAGATTTCGCTATAGTATGCTCATGGCACTAATGGAGAGATGGGATGCAGACACATCTACATTCCATCTACCCACTAGTGAGATAATGATTACACTAGTGGATGTCTATTAGATCTATGACTACCTATCTTAGGAGACACGGTGAGGGTCGTACAACATCGCTCGATAGAGTATACCAAAGAGAGCCAGTTGTATTATTTAGGTCACACTGTCACTTGAACAGATTGAGGACATATTCAGTTATGACTATTAAAGTAGGGATGTAGTGACATTCCCCTTGTTTGGAGGATCATGATAGCTAATGTCGCATTATCAGTCACATAGGACAGATGAGGCACTCACCTTCACATGGGCCTAGTTCACACTATCCAAATGATGGAGGAGCAAAGGACAATATATGAGTGGGGACGTAGTATGCTTGTGCACCTCTACCATGGCTTGGGATGATATGTCTATTATGAGTTGCAAAGCCTGATGGTTTGTACCTTACTATAGGTCTGGGTGTTTGAGCATATCAAATGTACATGGCCTATGGGTTTCCCTATAGAGCTAGTGTTTACATATCCATGTGTTCATGCTTATCCTCTCATCAGATGCTAGAGACATGGTGATCTTCTATATTGGAGAGTTTTATTTGATAGACTGTACCCAAGAGACATCATTTGGAGACCATATCATGGCTGGGTTAGCGCAGATAGTTGGCTACGATGCAGAAGGATTAGTTGATGGCCGATCACCTCAATCACATAGTCATTTGGTTCTATTTTGATAGAGTGGCATGGTAGTTTAGATGTAGATAGGATGTCCCTATGATACATCCAAACTATGCTCACTCACTATATAGCATAGTCAGGGACAATAGCACTCAACAATCAATAATAGAAGATATAGAAGTGAGTGATGATGATGGTACAGAGGATGCCGATCCAATATTTGATGTAGACAACATTGGTACTACCTGAGGGTATCAAACCTGGTGGCAAATAGCATGGCCTATTCCTATCTATCCTCCTGGTCACCTACAAGTGATCCTCAACCTTGGGCCAATCACGCAAGTGACACAGGGGTAGAGAATGACATTAGTTATTTTGTTGGATACTATAATCTAGATGAGGATGAGGAGGAGGAGGAGGAGGAGGAGGTACTATCACAGTACATCTTCAGAGTGAGATGACAATGAGATCAATAGGAGGTAGACAACAATGAGGAGATTGAGTCAAGACCGTGGTCGAGAGCTCATGGTCTAGCCCCTACAGGTTCTAGGAGATCAAGTCGGCATGAGTGAGGGGAGACTGGTGATCAGGTGCCCCCAACTGCAAGGTCAGCTATAGAGCTTGTTACACCATCAGTGATGCAAGATCCATCTTAGCGAGATGGAGATCCAGGTGAGATATTATATTTCTATAGCTATTTTGATGATTATTTATGATGACTACATGAGATATTGATATCTATTTTGTTTTCTTTTTGCATTTGGGACAAACACATGGCATGATTTTAAGAGTCACATCATAACAAAGATAGTTTGTACCAATGCAGCTGAGTGACCGGTGTGGATGGGGTATTTGCCATAGCCATCTTTAGGGTGGCATGCAGAGATATTCATGTCATTTGTGAGATACAGATTAATTGTAGAGTCTACTCTAGATCAGGCTCTCCAGAGAGCCGAGCATGCAGAGGCTAATCTCTAGATGCTACGAGATCAAGATGCAACAGTAAAATCACCCAAGAGAGATCTTGTCGTGAGTGAGATCTTACTTTTTGAGTTATGCTAGGTGAGAGGTGATAGACACAGGTACCAATAGCTATATCACGAGTCACATGATGAGGCACTAGGACTGAGAGGTGAGATCAAGAAGTTACGGTCGTGGAGTGTCTCTAGGATTCATTTGTGGTCCGTATCCATACATGGTCAGTCTTCTGTCACATGCATGCTACTAGGTCCTAAGGGGATTGGTGAATGAGGTTCATCTATGTGATGTATCTTATGTAGTATGACATCCCATTTTGATTACGGGATAGTCAACTTTGATGTATATTCAAACTGATGTTTATATATATGATATTTTCCTATTACTACTTCTAATGTTCTTTAATCTATCACATGTTATTTGTATAAAATTGAAGTAGTGATAAATGTTAATGGTAATGTGATTAATGCTAATGTGATTAATGCTAATGTGATAAATACTAAACAATTCTTTGTAGAACATATAGTAAAAAGCACAATGAGTAATGAATTTCACACATAACCCACATTCTATGCTATATTCAGATAATACAAAGGTGATCTTTACTAACACATGTTTAAACAAGACACAACAATGATTAAATGAAAAAGATGTAATGTTAAATGAATTAAGACAAAATAATCATAACTTGTTGAAATGGAAGCTAAACTAACTAACAAGTTTGCTTTTTAAAGTAACATCTAACATATAATCTTAACCATAGAATTTTTTGAGGTCTACAGCAATAATAGGTTCTGTAAGCAGCATACCTTATTCATTAGCTTGTTTATACACTCCTGATCCAAAGGCTTCACTAACAACATACAGTTTGAGCCAGTTAGTGTTGAACTTTCCTTTTTCTCCAAGAGGTGTTTTTACATTGCATTGATTCTCATATAGTACTAGATCTCCAACATCAAATGAATGATGTGTGACATGCTCATTGTATAATCATTGGATACTCTTTTGATGGGCTCTAAGATGCTCAAGAGCATTGATACGTTGTTTGTCAAGCATCTCAAGTTCATGTAATTGCTTTTCTCATTCCATATCATCATCAATAATGTCTCTTAGGGAAACTCATAGTGAAGGAATTTCTAACTCTAAACACATTATGGCATCAGCACTATAAACTAGGTTATACAGAGTGGTTCCAGTAGCTGTTTGAATTCTTGTTTTATAAGCACAAAATGTGTAAGTTAATTGAGTATGCCAATCTTTGTGATCTTTGTTAACAATTTTTCATAAAATTTGTCTAATAACCTTGTTTGAAGCTTCTACTTGGTTGTTCGATTGAGGATAGTAAGGCATAGAGAAGTGATGTTAAATGTAATATTTTTCAAGAAATTTATTCACATTCTTATTCTTGAATCCACGTGTCATTGTCCATAACTAAGGGGAAGGTATGCCAAATAGGGAAATGATATTATCTTGCATAAAGCAATAGATTACCTCAGTAGTTGTGGATTGTAGAGGAACAACTTCAACCCACTTCATAAAGTAATTGGTAGTAGTGGTTATTATAAAAGTATGCTCTCGAGAAGAAGGTGGAGAGATTTTAACAATTAAGTCCAAGCCCCAAATAGAAAATGACCAAGGTGAAATTTGGGCACAAAGTTCTAGGACAGGTACTTGGATTAAATGTTTATGTTGTTAACACCATGGACATTTCCTTACATATGCAAAGGAACCTCGTTCCATATGCTACCAATAATATCTCATTCATATTAACTTTTGTACCAATGTTTTTCCTCCAAAATGCCCTCCACAGGTACCAGATTGAGTCTCTTCTAAGGCTATCAGGATCTCTAAATTACTCAAACATCAGAGAAGAATCCATTATAGCTTCATCTATATGGGACATTAGATAGGATGATATAATGCACCGCAAGTTTGCATAAATGAACTCAGGTGTTTTTAAATGTTGAATTAGGGATGGTTCCATCATGCAAATAATTGAATATATGGGAGAACCCTTCATCAGAGTTCACATTACAACAAAGGTTAGAGCTCGAAGGTATGACCTCTTCTAATCCCAGTGTCTTAAGATTATGAATGATGAAAGTATATTCGTCAGGTGAATCAAATGAGGGTATAAACGAAGTCGTGCTTGTCATTGCATCTATGTGTCGATTCTCTTTTCTTAGAATAGTATCAATTAAGAATGATGTGAATTATTTTAACAGAGATAAAGCTAAGTAGTGATACTAAAATAACTTGTCATTTTTAGCTTGATATGATCTAGTTATTTGTCAAACAACTAATTGTGAATCACCATATATAGTGATGTTTTTAGTGTTAAGAGCCAAAGTGGCACGAAGTCCCATAATAAGAGCTTCATACTCAGCAATGTTATTTGTGCATGAGAAGTTTAGATAGTAAGACATAGGGATCAACTTACCAAAGAGAGTTACTAGTATAACACCAGCACTGGAGCTAGTTTGACATCTTAATCCATTGAAATACAATTCCCATTTGTCATTATTATCTATATTTAAAATTTGATCATCAGGAAATGTCTCTTGGTTTTGTATAGCAAAGGCTGAAGGTGCTTTGGCTAAATGGTCAGTTAATGCTTGTCCTTTAATTACTTTTTGAGAAATAAATTTAAGATCAAATTCAGTTAACAACATAACCCTTTTAGCAAGATGGCTCGATAGGTCATTTTTAGTAAAAAGATGTTTCAACGGGTCGAATTTCACAATCACATGTATTTCAACATTTAATAGATAATGTCTAAGCTTTTGTGTCACAAACATAGAGCTAAGAAATGCTTCTCGATAACTGTATATCACACTTCATAATTGAGCAAGGTTCAACTAATGTAATATACAGTACATTCCTTGTCTTCAACATCATGTTGTGTTAATAAAGTTGCAAGAGCATTATTAGATGTCGAGGTATAAAGGAGAAAAGGTTTATCTACAACAACAAGCTATAGAACATGGGGATTAGATAAATAACCCTTTAAATATTTGAAATCCTTTTGACAATTAGAAGTCCATTGAAATTTTGAATCCTTCTTTAGTAATTGTGTGAAAGGGTGAGTCCTATCCACAAGTTGTGAAATAAATTGGCGAATGACCTGTATCTTCCCTTGCAAACCATGAAGTTGAGATATGTTCTTAGGTGCTGGCATATTAACAAGACCATTAGTTTTCTTTGTGTCTTCTTCAATACGAGGATGTGAGACTATAAATCTCAGCATCTTTCCACTGTCTACACTGAAAATGCATTTTGAGGGATTTAAGTGCATGTTGTATTTCTTAATTCACTCAAAGATTTGATAGAGGATTGTCACATGATCTTGATGACATATAGACTTCACAAGGATATCATCGACATAAGCCTCGAGAATTTAGCATTCTTTAATCCAAATGGCATGACCACCCAACATATTACACCCCAAGGTGTTATAAAAGTTGTTTTATATTGATCTATAGGTACAAGTAAGATTTCTTCTAAGGCCATTTCTTTAGAAGAAGGTGGAACCTCATAAGTTTCATAATCTATAGTATAAGTAAGAGTATTATCTGTATTTGTTATGAAAGAGATTTTAGGTTTTGTACTTAAATTTTTAGATAAAATTGATGCAACATTTGATTCTTTAGAATTAGTGCTGTTAGGTTTATACTCTCCTATAGAAGTAGGAGTAAAGACTAAATTACCCCAATCATCACCAAGGAATGCATTTGATTGTTCAAAGTTTTGTACAACATTTTCTATGATACGGGGAGTTGATAAATCAACTTTTTGATTCTTTAGAATCTTATAATGACCAATTCTCTTTTGTAATTCAATTTGTAGACAATTATCTTCTTCAGGATCAAAATCAATAGTATGAAGTTTATCTTTATAAATAAACTTGATCAAACAATGAATGGTAGAAGGAACTACCCCCAATGCATGAATCCAAGGCCTACCAAGAATCATGTTGTAAGATAAGGAACCAAGCATGACATGAATCAGGGTAGATAAAGTCATAGGCCCAACTTGTATAGGTAAAGTGATAATGCCTATGGATTGTCTTCCAACATTATCAAATCCATGCATACTTATACTATCTGGCTTAAACAAAGATGTATCAACTTTGATCTTATGTAATAAATTAATGCTATAAACATTAAGAGTTGTTCCATTATCAAGCATAACTCCCTTAATCAATTTCTTGTTTATTGTAATGAATATAATCAAAGGATCATACTGATTTTTAACTTCAATAGAAGGCAACTCATGTTGTTGAAATATAATATTTGTTTTTATCATATGCATACAATCTAATACAACTGTTACATCATTCAGCTTGATAGTAGGTGGTATAATCACCTTTTGTAAAGCTTCTTGGACCATTCCATGGTATGTAGGTGAAGTTATTATCAGTTCCCAAAGAGAAATCTTAGTAGGAGTAGCTCAAAGTTGCTCAACAAGATCATAGTCTTGACCATCTTTATGTGTTAAACGAGGTTCTTGAAGAAGCATCAATTGAGAAGCTATCAAAGATATTGGAATGGTCAATTATTGTTTGCTTTGCTTGTTATTCATTATGTTATGTGTATGAGCAAACACAGTATGACTAGGTTGTTGTGAATTTCATTGTGTTATTTGTCTACCATAGTTACAAATGTGATTAGGAGGTTGAGAAGAAGGTGGAAGACCTCTAACAGTGAGCACTGGTTTAGAGTGTGCTTGAGCCACATTCATACATAGGTGGACCACTATCTTCGGCTTCACAAGTTCTTCTTGAATTTTAGGAACATAGATAGCATTTCATAATCTTTAAAACAATGGTAGTTTAGGAGTCATAGTGGAATGTTCAATCGAGATAAAGTCCTTGAGGGCTTCACCTAACATATTAAATTCATGACAACTGAATCCCTCATTATACACATGAAAGTCTTGTAGAAAGTAATATGAGATTATAGCATGTTCTATTTAACCCAAGACATAAATCTAAAATCATATAGCATAAACTTTGTGAAAATGAAATACAATAGCACTATGCAAAACACAAAGCTGTGAAAGGATAAAGAAATCACTCAAGATTCAATGTATTTACTTTCACAAAAGAGGATTTACAATCTAAATGTGATTTAGGATAGCAAACTAGTTCAAGTTTGATGTTAAAAGGGATGCAAATTCTTTTAGAGCACGAGTTCACCAAAATGTTTAGTAGAAAAATGTAGGGTCAAGGTAGTTATCAAAGAACCAAATCAAGCCCTACACTCTTCATGTACTAAACATTAGGGAAGTAAGGAATAGGCTTGCAATGAGCTATTGATTTCCCTGGTACCCTTTTTCTGCTAATTGAAACTGAGTAAATCCCTAAATCAGGTTTTTACAAGATTATTGTGTTCACTAAGCAAAAAACCCTAATTCAGTAGAATATACTGTAATGTTTAGATAGTTTTCAAATACAGATATAGGCAATAAAATCACAAAATGCAAAGTAGAAGATACAAAGAATATGTACCTAGAAAATGAGGCCCTATTAGACTAGGGCGCTAGTCCCTTTGCCTCAAAGTTTTCCATCTATTGGAATCTTCTATACCAAGTATTAGACAATCTCTGGAGGTCCTCAGATCCTAAATAAAATTCTTAGGTGGGCTTGGGCACAAGTCCCATTTCCCTAGAAGATCCACAATCCAAAAATTTAAAATCCCATGACAAATGTATCTACAATATCCATCTTCTTGTCACTCCTCTCCACCGGATCTCACTGAATGTAACTTGCACATGCAAAAGGAGGAGAAAGATGGTTGTGGCTACATAGGACCTTGCCTTAGTCAAGCCCCTTTTTTGGTATTCCTACCTCAACAATAGCCAATGATAAAACTTTGCTGATGTGTGCGCTCATCTAACAAATGTGTATATAAAAAATGTAAACTCCTAGATGACTCAAGCATAAAGGAAAGAGAAACACCTTTTCTCACTCAATGAAACAACAACAATATCACCTCAAGGAGATGATTAGCAATGAAGACTTATAGAACAAGAAGGCAACGTAGTCGTATCCACGGAGGATTTCCAAGCTTGATGTTGGAGGCTTCAACCCTTCTCCGGATCATACAAAAGGTTGTTCAAACCTTAGGAAGAGCAATATAGTCTCAAGATCTTGATTCCTAATCTCCATAGAATATCTTCATGATAGCAATCTTCAAATAACTTCAAGAGCTTCAACAGAGTGTTGTTCTTCAATGGCAATTTTGGTAGAGTTTTGGTATAAATCTTGCATGTAGATTTTGTATAATAAAATGATTTTTAAATGTCTTTAAATATCTAACCTTAGGAATTTCAAATATTCAAAATAACATGCTAACATCATGTGAAAATGAAATTTCTAAAATAGAATCCTTAGGTGCACGGCGGGAGCTGACACCCCACCAAAATTCAAAAGCCTAAAAAATCAGGCAGGGCTAGGGTTAGAGCACCCAAGCCTAAGCCCCAATTTTCTAACCTGGTCTATATTAAGGGGATCTAGGGAATTCTAAATGCAAACTTTCTTTCCACCTTTAATCATAGTTATCTTGGAATACAATATTTCTTTAGTTAGACATAGGTCAATCAGGGTTCAGGAAGGCCAGAAATGAATAGGTTAAGAGGACACCAAAGGAGAAGAGCTAAGCTATGAGAAATTGTACCATTCCATACATGAGGAAAATTTTTCATGTAACAAAATTTTCTTTTATGAAGGTAGGCATTGGGTCTCCTGACTCAAACCAACCTCTTCCACCACTACCTCAGCTGGCACCAGCAGAACTTGATTTGTTTCCATCTATGACCCGACAACCACCTCTTGAATTTTGTCACAAAATTCTTGATCCTGTAAGCCTTCTTGAGCTAACCCCATGGGGCCAAGCCCTTCTTGTAGCTACTCTAGAAGATCCTAACTTAATTTCTATAGAATCTAGTAGAGGATTTTTTAAATCAATTTCAACACAAATGCAAGCAAAAGAAATTACCTTTTTATCCAATGTTTACTGCGAAGGACCCACCAGCTTGCCTAACAACAACACAACCATATGTAAAATATCATTCCTATAGAATTCAAGTGGGATCTAGGGAAGCCGAACCCACACTAGAACCCTGGAAGGGAGCTCCTCTACTAGGTTAAATCTGACATTCCATGGCTTAATAAAAAGCCCAACCTGATTATGAAAATATGGGCCCCCTAAAATGTCCTATTGTGATCCGACAGGTTTGAGAACACCACTAGAAAGCAATATTTTCCACCAACATTACTTCCATGTCACCTAAAGGATTCCAAGTACTACGTGTCCAAGATTCATTGAATGGTAAAGAGGCCTAGATCCCCATAAACTTAAAAATATGAGCATAATTTACCAAATAAGACACATCCTCCTCCACAGACTCTGGTTGGATCACCAAAACTAGTCTTTCTTGGCTCCTCTCAAGGCATCCATTTATCTTGGAGACATGAGGTCCACCAAATTAAACATCACTCTCCTCAGTCAAACCCTAACTGCAATTTGAGGAAGAGGGTTCATCTTTCTTGAGAGCCTCTCAGAAAGAAATTTTAGAGCCATCAAATAGGCTCCTAGCATGCCCCATGGCTAAAAAGACAAAAAATAAACCCTAAACCCATATCGCCTTAACAGAAGACTCACAACTCAAAAACTGTTAAAGAATGTTACACCAAAACCCCTATACATAGAACCCCAAAAGCGAGGAATAGCACAATAAAAACTCCAAAATACAACCCTACCGAAGAAAACCTCAAACGCCCTCCACAAAAACTAGCAACAACCCCTTATGCAACAAAAAACTAGCCAAAAAAAAATAGATTCAATTAGACGAGTGCATTAGGGTCAAGCCCTAAGCGCCAAAGTTCTCTCAACACCTGAGTTCACCATCATTAGAATTTAAAGTTCATAATAATTTTATTTATTAAATTAAAACATAGCTACTAATTCTTCCTTTATTTATCTATTAATAAAGTTGTGCTTTCCCCTTAGTCAAAAATGCCAAACATATAATTTTAAACATTTAATCTTGACATTTGTTTTTGGTTTCCTTTAACTTTTAATTTCAAAATTTTTCTTATAAATACAAATAAATTTATATTTACTATGCATTTAACAACTCTTTTTTTAAAGAAGAAAAATAAATCATTTTATAAAACCACTAATTTAGAAAAAAAAAATTCCCAAAATATTTAAACAATAGCTATTAAATAAAAGTCATTTATCTATCCTAAATGATTTTTTTCTAAAAAAAAAAATTACATCGAATACATCACCTTTTTGGTTGCATATTCCTGTTTCTCACTGTTATACTTTGTTTTTAGTGAATGTTCAGTGTTTAAAATAATTAGATTTTAGAACAAAGCACTCAAGAAGAATTTTGTATTAAAGTATTTGATTTCATGTTTTGAAGGTTGATTTCATACTTACAAAATTGTGTAATTGATTTCCCCTATTGGCAGTGGCAACACATAAATTAGATGAGTGCATTATTTAGATCCTTCATTTCAAATCTCTATGTTAATCATTTAGTATGTCATGTACATTTTACAATAGTAGCAAGAGGTAGAGTGTAACGACATGAGTGTGTTACAAAAACTCTTACTTTTTACCTTGAATTTGATAGTCATTTACATGTCAAAATATTAATATTTAAATATCTTAAATACATCTATTTAAAATAAATGCTATTTTATTTTATTTAGAACTATTTAAGAATTATTTCATTTTATTTACATTGTTTACTGTATTTTGGTTTTTTTTAATTTGTATTACTATCTTGGGGGCAACTCCCTTCCCATTGATATGAAAAGAAGTAAATACAAAAACAATGCAAGCATGGAGATAATAACCATGAAGGCACAATCACTTGGGGAATTTGTGCAACACAAACCTCACCCCATCATTAAACTCCCTAAGTCTCTCTACTTGTTCTGGTAACAAGGGTGGCACCATATGCCCCACATAAAATTAAAATGTTTCCATATTATCCCTGATAACCCCATACTTAAACAAGGAGATGGCTTGCATGGTATACTTGCTTTTCAATGCAACTTTGATGTCAAAAACACCACCCCAATTACCTTCCTTGGGGTTCTTGTTGATGGAAGAGTCTACTTCAGTTGCTTCTTGCTACATATGGGGAGCCACCAACTTCTTCACCGCTAGCTTCACCAGACCCTTGTACCCCTCCACGAGTGTTAAGTCCACCAAGGATTTTCCCAGTAGTGTATGGTCATGCATGTGTTCACTGATGGCCTTAGCATCACCTGACATATTGCTTTATCAATCTCATCATTTTGAACAAGGAAAACTCTTCGGATTTGAATGACAAGGTCACTGCTGTTGCATGGATAGTCAGGACCATGCACCCTTACCACCACCATGATGCTTTTTCACAAAGAAAATTTGTGTTTGGTGAAGGTCTCCTCTCTAAATTTATAGATGACCTAATTCCTAAAACGCTGTCATTTCTAGTGCTTCATCATGGATACTTTGTAGAGTCTATGAGGTTCATTGCATTTGTATCTCCTTTGGTTGCCAGCAAGCATACAATTTGACTCAATGGCCCATAAGCACTCCATTTTCCTTACTTCACTTTATAAATATTAGACTGCCAACTTACCCCATACATGGAAGCATTGATCAATGACACTAGGCACATCACGTTCACATGCAAAATTTGTAAGTTGATCTATTGCATGGTTAGCTTCCCTATAGTAGTGCATAATCCTGTGATCCTTGAAGTCCTGTAATATATCTCAAATTGACTCTACAATGTTTTTAATCTTATAGTTTTGCATGTTACGGCTTGATATTGCATTTATACATAATTGTGAATCTCCTCAATGTCGATGTTGTAGATACTCTTGACTTTGCACAATCAAAGGCTGCACAATCAAAGGCCTACTAGGAGGGCCTAGAACTTCACCTCATTGTTAGTTCTAGGTACCAACTTCTTCAACAGTGTCCGAATAAGCATACCTTCTTCATCTCTCATAATGCACCCCACGTCTAAAATCCTGGGGTTTCCTTTGGCAACCTTGTCAAAATTTAGTTTCAGTCTTCCCATTGGTGGTGGGAACTATTTGATGCTCTCATGCTTAAATTTTTTGTTCATATAGGGGCTACCTACTGAATATGACAATGATGCTTTCAATAATTTCCATTTCCTCATGATCGAATTGTCCCATCTTGTGAATGGTTTGGGATGTGCATTTGCACCATTGTTCTTTGCCATAATAGTTTCACAGATCCTCCCTTCAATTTTCTTTATCACCTCTTTGACTAGTAGCTCACTATCTTTGAAAATTCTTCCATTTTGTTCTCTCCATAAATTCTATAAATAAAAAACTATTTTTATTTAGTTAAAAGTTATTTTATTTATTGCATACACAAGTATTTTAATTTATTTAAGAGTTTTTTATTTTATTTTAGAACTATTTGATTTATATATACATATAGGCATATAAATATTAATTCACTTCAAACTTATTTTATTTTTTTAATTTAAAAAAAATATGCTGGCTATGTTTTGGTTTTATGTATTATTTTATTTCTACTGAAATCTGTACACTTTTACTTACTATTTTATTTAATGCATTTTTTAAAAAAATAATATGTACTTTATTTTTCTAAATAATGTGCTTTGTTATTTATGGCATACACATAAATTTTAACTTATTTAAGAGTTGTTTTATTTCAGTTTAGAACTATTTCATATATATATTGGAATTGATGCAATTTGTAAAATTCTAAAGGAGATAGCTTTATCAACGGATGTGGGGAGATGGAATCAACAGATAGAAATTGAGGAGAGGAAACATTTCTACTTAAATTGTAGAAGGTGTGATCATGACACCATACATTAAACTAATCATCCATCTCTACCAAACAAAAAATTGATACATACTAAAAAATACATTGGAAATGAAAAGCCCCTAAACCCAAAGGAGAGAAAAATCCCATGGCTAAACTGACTTAGGCTCAACAACAAATTATGAAATCTATGTTGCAAGATCCTCTAATAACAATATGGAATTGATTCCAAAAGCCACAACATTAAGAGCTCCCCCTAGTATTAATTAGACTAATCTCCAACAACAAACAAAGGAGGGAAACAAAGAGCAAGGGCATTCAGTTTTGTTCAAAGATGAGTCCATGGATGATGAGGACTTTGTATCCCTTGAGGCATGATTCATAAATTAGATTACATCAAGAACCTAAAAGCCTAATTTGAAGTTAGGCAAAAGAAGAGGAAGGAAAACCAATAGGTAATGAAGGTAGGAGGAAGCATGCCTTAACATGCAGGGATTTATCAATAGATTTTTTCATACTAAGGGAGGAAGCCCCTCCCTTAGAAAACCATGAGGATCACCACATGGAATGTTAGGGGCTTGAATGCTCTTAACAAATGGTGCCTCATAAGGTACCAGTTAGAAGTTTTATGTTTAGATATTTTAATTTTCTAGGAAATGAAATTAAACTTAGAGGAGGCAAAGATGTTCATATCCTAATGCAGAGATTGGAATGGCTCCTTTGTACAATCCAATAGAGTGTCCGGTGGCCTTGGATTGTTGTGGCATCCATCCTGTGTCAAGATCAACATCTGTAGTGAATCGATCAATTGGATGGATGTTTCAGTACAAAGTAATTTCTCCAAATTATCATTTTCTCTTCTCACTATCTATGGGCCAATCATATATGAGGAGAAGATTAAGGTATGGTCTATAATTTTAAATTTTGTAACCTCTTCTAATTTTGAACTTGTTATTCTTGATGGAGGTTTCAACACAATCCTATCTCAATTGGAAAAAAGAGGTGGTATATCTCAAATTAGCAAATCTCAAAAATATTTCCAACATTTTATCGATAATTTATGATTACTGGACTCTATCCCTAAGAATGGAAACTACACATGGACTAACAAACGCCAATGTTTCACAAACATTGCTAAAAGACTGGATAGATTTCTATTTAATTCAAGTTCACTTAATACTAATTACATATTAAACTCCATCATAGTTCCATGTTCAGGTTTAGATTGCTCTCTGGTCACCATCTCCATTGATAGTGATAATACCCCTATTAGATGTCCATTCAAATTTGAGAAGATGTGGCTCTGATATGATTCATTACCAAAACTAATTAAGGAATGCTGGGACAATGCACAAGTACAGAAAGGGACAAAAATGTTTATGATGGAAAAATTGATAGTCATAAAAAGTCAAATGAGAGAATTGAATAAGAATGTTTTCAAAAATATATTCAAGGAGAAAGAGAGGCTAGAAGGGGAACATAAGATACTTCACCAACATGTCCTCAATAATGGCATGACACAAGAAGATTACCAATTGGAGAAGGAGTTCCTACAAGAATATGATGAGATCTTGGCTTGGGAGGAAATATATAGGAAATCAAAATCAAGACAGCTATGGCTTCAAGAAGGAGACATGAACACTAAGTACTTCCACAACTCAACAAAACGAAGAAGAATACAAAATAGAACTACAATCCTCAAAAAGGATGATGGTTCTTCCATAGATAACCCAAGTAAGATACAAAAATAAGTTGTCCTTTCTTTCAAAACATGCTAGCTTGTATGAGTGCCTCCAATGTTAACCAACAAACATTGTTCTTCAATTAGATTCCTAAATTAATCAGTGATGTGTAGATAATAAGATGCGTATGGCTCCAATCACTAAAGAAAAGTTAAAGATATATTCTTTCAAATGCAACAACCTGATAAAGCCCCTAGATGCAATGGTTTCCCAATGGTATTTTATCAGAAATTATAGCATATCATAGGCCATGATGTTTGGAAGATGGTGGAAAATTCCAAGAAATCAAATTATGTCTTGAAGGATATCAATACTATCTTAGTTTCACTTATTCTAAATAAATCCGATCCAAACTCATTTTCTAATTTTCACTCTATTTCCCGTTGTAATACCATATACAAAATAATTTTAAAGGTGATTTCCAACCATCTCAAATCTCTCCTTCCTAACATTATTTTAGACGAAAGGAGTGTATTTACCTTGGGGAGAACTATCATGGATGGGATCATAATTGCACATGAAGCAATCTATTCTATCACTTCTACTAATCAGAGTAGCATGACAATAAAGCTAGACATAAGAAAAGCATATGATCATGAGGATTAGTAATTTCTAATGAGCATTTTAAAGGTTTTGGCTTCTGTCATAGTTGGCTAGAGTGGATTTTCAGCTACATCTCTATAGTTAGGTATGCCATTCTTGTCAATGGGGTCCAATAGGTTTCTTTGGAGCAACTAGAAGACTGAGACAGGGTGATCCTTATCACCATTCATGTTTATTACAATGGCAGAGGCACTTGGTAGGGAGATAAAAGGACATGCAATGTTGGATTCTTGAAATGATACCCACATTGCGAAGAACATTCCTCCCATCACGCATCAATAATTCACAGACAACATAATAATGTATGGCATATCTAATATGATGAAAGTAACTATCATCAAGGATACACTTGACATGTATGTTTTAGCTTTAGGTTAGGATATTAATTAGAATAAATCTTGTATTTACTTCTTCAACATGAAGAAAAGTATCCACTAAATTTTTTTGGCTCTTTTGGAATTCAACTCTGTGAATCTTCTAGGGAAATACCTGGGTGCCCCACTCTTTAAGGGAGCCATGAGAACTAATTTATGGGAAGAAAAAATAGAAAAATGTCACTCAAAATCTACCTCATGGAAGGAAAAATGGATGACCTTGTCAAGAAAATCATGATGATCAAGTAGTGTTATTAACCATTCCCATTTACCTTCTGTCAAGCACATAGTCACCAATAAAATGATCATGAAGTTGCCTCATGGAAGGGAAAATGGCTAACCTTGTCAAGAAAAATCATGATGATCAAAGCAGTGTTATCAACCATTCCCATCTACATTCTGTCAAGAAACAATTGAAAAATTTTGATTGAAAGTTGCCTCATGGAAGGTTAAATGGCTGACCCTATTAGGAAAAATCATGATGATCAAAGAAATATTATTGGCCTTTCCCATCTATCTTATGTCAAGCGAACAAATCACCAATAAAGCACACTACAAGGAATCATGAAGAAAGTTTTATGGGAGGAATCCAATAATGTTGAATGTATTCCCCTGATCAGATAGGATACATCAGGCAAGATTAAAAGCAATGGTGGCATTGGTTTCAAGAAAATCAAAAAGTAAAATATTACTTTAGGTTCAAAACTAATTTGGAGAATGTATGAGTGCCCTTCAGCTAGATGTTGGCAAATCCTTCAATACAAATATTTAGACTCTAATGAACCATCCAAAATTCTTACAAACCCCAAATTGCCTAGATGATCTCACATTTAGAACTTCATGCTACATTATCGCCATATAATCACAAATCATCTCTCATGGAACATCAACAATGGAAGCAGTGCACTCTTCTTGAAGGATTCCTGGAATAGATACCCAACTCTAGCCAATGATGAGTGGATGAGCTTATGTATCGAAATGCTATTAAAGAATGGGGAACCAAAGTAAGTAATTATATCCACTCTGAAGAGGTGGTAGGGAGAAGGGTGTGGAGTTGGAAAAAAATGGACAACACCTCGATCTCTTCTAAACAAAAGGAAATCCTAAAGTAGGAGCTCGATTGAAGGAACATTTTCATAAATAATAGTGAGGACAAGATTATTCAGACTAGTACTAAGTCTGGCAAGTACTCTATGAAGCTAGGATATAAATTAGAAGATTTGGTTGAACAAAATGCAAGCTACCTAACTAAATTATGTTCTGGATTCATTGGTTTCTTTTGAAAGCTAGTGCATTTTCATCGATTGCTCTTCACAGGAGAATACTAACCAATGATAAACTTAAGGTGATTAGGATTAATGGTCTATCATGGTGTGTCCTTTACAAATCTAGAGAAGAAAGTGTGGACCATCTACTTGTTAATTGTCCATTTGCAAATCAATGCTAGAGATGGTCAAGCAATTTTTGTGAGTGGAATGGTGTGTTCCCTTGTGATCTTCTCTCAAATTTCTAAGCCTAGCCATGGGTGAGGAATTCCTTGTGGGAAGGGGTTTGCATCACAATACCATCAATGATAATGTGGCAAATATGGTGGGAAAGAAATAATCATTTTTTTAGGATAGAGAATCTTCGGATAAGGATGTGATAAAAAAGTTGAAATTGGTATTAGTGAAATTTTAGTGGCTAAACAAAAATCAAGTAACAGGAACCCTGAACTAGTTACTAGTTGGGATGATAGAATAATGAAAAAATGGAGCCTGCTCAAAGCCACTCCGGCATACAATGCAAGATGTCCTTATCCTTCAAAAAGAAAGATAAGAGAAGTGATAAAATGGAACCCTCCCCATAGAGGCCTCTTAAAACTAAACTTTGATGGAGCTACTCAGGGTAACCTTGAGATTTCTAGTGCAAAGTGCATCATAAGGAATGAAAATGGTGAAGTCATGTGGGCTATTTCAAAAAAATTGCCTATTGGAACAAATAACGAAGCCGAGTTCTAGGCCCTTTCAGTAGGTTTAAATCTTTTCAAAGAGAAGAATCTATCTAATATAGATGTGGAGGGGGACTCTTAGATATGTATAAATGCAATTAGTAGTCGCAAAGTCATTAATTGGAAACTTAAAAATATTGCATCCTCCATCTAGGCTGTAATAGATATCCTAATGGCATCCCCCTTCAACACTATTTTTGGTAGGCGAACACTACAATAGATCAACTAATGAATCATGGCTATGAACAAAGTGATTTTGGAGGTCATTTTGAATGACACAAAGAGATAAGATAATCTTTAGTTTGGATTATCGTTAGATTTTATACGCACAAATTTGGCAGGCAGATCCTAAGGCAACCTTCAACATAAATTATTGTTAGTACAACATGTTTCAGGGAGATGGGAATGTTGTTTGTGGCCTTTGATTTACTCACACTAAGTAGTACAGAATAGATGGGATTGGCTTAAAATTGTGGAGGCAGATAAGGCTATTTTCATGGACATTGGGTTTGAACTCACCTTGGTTTGAGGATGTCTCCATGTGGGGATTTCACAGGTTTCTTTTCGATGAAGTGATGTTATATTGGACTAATCACACCATAATATAAGCACTGGGCCAATATGGAACTTGGATGTGGGTGTTCCTATCTATAGGAAGATGTAGAAACACAAATCAAATGACCTTCTAACGTAGAAAATGATGGCATTGTGAAGGCCATACAATAGGTCATCGACATTCAACATTTCTAAGGGGAACATTTACATGACAATGCAGTGTATGAGGAATTCCTATCAATTGCCATCCTAATTCTTCGCAAGAAGAGCTAGGGGAAGTTGCTAGTGAACACTTTCATCAAAAAGGAGATAAAAGAGCGAATACACAAACCCATTACACTATTTGATAAGAAGCCAAAGGAAGGGATGCTTGGTAGGGTCTTTGATGTTGAAGTTGCAAATCTCAACAAAGTCACAACAGAAGCAGTGAAACTCTTTAGGGATGGAAAGAAACAACATGGAAACCTTCAACTTTCATTTAAGTCATTATGCATATCTTTTATTTGTAGCCCATATAAAATGAGTGAGCGAAGTGTTAGAAGGTTTACGCTTCCTCATGCACCTAAAAATGTCAAGTACCTAATATATATCATGCACACTCTTTCTTAAGATCTTTGTTGTCTATATTTTTTTCAACTGGTTTTAAACAAAAGGGAGCTAATAAGTAAAACCAAAACATAGCTAAGATATATTATTAAAAAAAAAAAAAAAACTTTGAAGTAAATTAACATTTATGTCCCTATATATATATATATATATATATATATATATAGGGACATAAATGTTAATTTACTTCAAAGTTATTTTATTTTATTTAATAATATATCTTAGCTATGTTTTGGTTTTACTTATTATTTTATTTCTACTTAAAACTAATATTTTACTTACTATTCTATTTAATGCATATTTTTAAAAATAAATAATATCTACTTTAGTTTTCTAAAAAATTGAAAAGACTAATTTATGCACATTTAATTATATAATTATTTTAAAAGTATTATGCACTAGCATAAATTTTATTTAGGTATGCATTTAATGGCATAATACATTTATTATAACAATTAATTATAGCTATAAATTATATATTAATTATAGCTATAAATTGGAGAAAGCGAAAATGCAAAGAAAAGTAGAGTGTCAACTACAAAGCTACAACTTAGCCCAGAATAAAACTAGGGCAGAATACCCTCACTGCGACTCACACTGGAAAGAGAAGGCTTCTTAGGGGGGTTAGGCTCTGCCTCCGCAACACTTTGAGGAACAGGCTGGCAGATTGTTAAGAGTAGAAAATTGCAGAGGGGAGTTAGGGCAAATGCTGGTGGAGAAAATGCCCAAGCCAGGGCTTCTGAAATCTGGGCTATCCCAATTACCTCAGCAACCCTAGCATTCGCAACTAGAGCTAACCACACTTCGTTTGGCAGGGAAAGAAGCCACAATGCTCAACTACCCCCTGTGGTCTCCCACCCTTCCCTTCCAAGGCAAATAGTTGTAGAGGGTTTATCAAAACTAGCCCCCAGGATCATTCATTCACAGGAAAAGGCCTTGATAAGCAATATGTTGAATTCCAAAACACCCCATCGTCAGCCAGTCTCTCAAATCCCTAAACTCAAATATATAGAGTATAGCACTCGTGGGAGGGGCAACAATTAGGTAGTAATACAAGGGCAGGCAAACCCCAGACCCCCATGGTTGAACCAAGAAATGAGCTCAAGACAATATCAAAAACTGCAGGTCGTGGGGAAGAAAGCACCAATAAACATTAGCAACATTTACTTAGATGGTTTAGTGAATCATTGTAGAACCCACAGTATTTTTATCCGATGGTGTGGGATAGGGGAACCTACGAAGGTAATCATGTAGTGGGTACAAGTTCTACTCAAAAATTAGGTAAGTATCACTATCACCTCTTAAGATTTCATATTTGTTGATTGCAAAAATTTAGATCTCAAAAAAGAAATTCTAAATAGTAGAAGTTTGGCCTACAAAAGGCATAATTTCAAATATATAGACTAGCAACCAAAATTTGACCCCAGTAAAATAAAACTCAAATTAGCTAGATGGGTCAAATTGCCAAACCTCCTGGTTGAGCTCATCCATAGTGAAATCTTAAGGGAGATAGGTAATCACCTGGGAGAATTCATAGGAACAGAAAAGGATTTCTTATCCAATTCTAATGTTCTCTTGTTAGTAAAACTGGATATAAGTATGGAAACCCTTAAACCTCTTGAAATTAAAACTAACTGGGCCAATTACTGTATTAAGCTAGTATTCATAAGGGTCCTCCCCATAGTAATTTTATCAACATAACACCAAAAACACAAACTATTAAGAATCCCAAACCCCAGTCAATGAAGGTAAACATCAGATTCAACAATAACAAAGGCAGATTTATAGTGGAATACCAAAGGATGAGCCTTCCTTCCCCTTGTTGGTTTTTTCCCAGACTGGATGCTTACTCCCAAATTTCCCTACAAGGTACCCATCAATGATCAACAGGATCTCTGGGCCAGGGGTCAACAGTGTAGGAGATAGACTCTATATTTTATCTCCTCTTCTTCTTCAGGCTCTGCAAAACCTAGGGGGGTATTCCCTACTCAACATCCATGAGGATATGCATATAAAGGTTGGGATGCTGACAGAAAGTAGATAAGTCCTCCTGTAAGTAGACCAAAATTGCAAGATAAGAGCAAAGGGGCTGGCTTTGGGCCTATTTTCAGTTGTAGACAGAGGACTTGGATCCTAAAACTAATTCTAATGTCCTAAAGGTTGTTTTAGAGTTTGATTTTGATTTTATGTTCGGATGCAAAGCTGGACATGGTTATAACACAAACACAAAGCTAGATCGGTGCCTGTCCAGGGCCTAGAGTCAATAGACATACACCTGTGAATGATATGCATGAACAACTAAAACTAGATCTAAGAGGGATACATATGATACCTGCCTTACAGATATCTCCCAATACAGAGTGTTAAACTATCTATACTTATGGCATCCCTACTGCAGTATACCCTTCCCAATGTTCAATCTGAAAATAATTTAATCTACCCCTTGAGCAAAAGTTAAGAGATCAAACATTTAACACAGGAATTCTATGTTCTAGAATCTTAGACATTCCTTGAATACCTAGACTCAGAAGAAAGATACATGCAAAACTGGAGACAGAATTAGCATAACACATGCAAACATAGCATTATTCATATAAGATTGACCATGAAATCAGTGGATCCATGCAAAAAAACATACAACAGGAGAAACATAAACTCACAAGTTTTGCTGCACAAAGCAACCAAATCAGCTGTATTGCATTACAGAGCCAAAAATGTTCAACTTTCAACAACCTAAAATGAGTAACACTTCCAGCTTAAAAAATAGCCAGAGGGAAGCGTACTTAGCATTAATTACATGGTCAACCAAAAATCCCGCCAGATACATAGTACCAGAAAAATGGCGCTCAACGCACTGAATGCAGCAGGTGGAAGAGGGGACAGAAGAGGTTCTCGAGCGATGAGCTGCTAGTCGTGGCTGTACAACTTCAGTCAGGTACTGGATCCGTCCACGCCATCGCCCATACTTCAGCAACAACTGCCATTAATGTCCATCTACCTTGCAGCCATCAGAAAAACATCAAACAGTGTATCACAACTGTTTCCCGCCAAAATACCTCCTCATGATATTTGAAAATATGCAGGATAACAATTATCCCACATGCTCCCTGCGGCGACCTCCTCATCACTTTATATACTAGGCCGTGAGCACATATGATGTCGGTGTTTTTGCTCCTGACGACATTAGTATAAACCTTCATCATCCTCATCCTCCAGCATGATATCCTATTGCTCAAAAAATCACCCTGACGTCAGCATCATCATCTACATGACCACCCTCATCAGCACAACCTGATGCATCAGAGGAAGATCCTCTTGCTTAACCGATACCAAATGTCTAGCCGATGAACATCCTGATGACGTTACCATCATGTCCTGCTAACATCATCAACATATCTTAATGACATCATCGTCATATTCTCAACATCGGGGGATCTCCACAAGGTGACTAGTGTTAGAAATATGACCCCCCTCGGACCTTAATGACGTCACCACAAATCGGCATCAGGATGATATTCGGAAGATAACCAGATATTTGGAAATATCGTCTTGATGCACAAATATCATGCTACACTGTAGCTCCATGAAACATCAGGGCGATGTTAGCTCATACCTGATATTTGGAAATATCACCCCATCCTTAGAAAATGATGGAGCTGAAGGACATATCACCCCGACAATTGAAAATCATGCAGCCTAAAATATGATGACCCTCGTGAGCAACATCAGGATGACATCTGGAAATATGATGATGATGACAACCCACCCCTAGAATATCATGATGATGATGACCTCCTCATCACTTTAGAAAATATGATACTGCAGCTAAAAAATGCTGAGGAGGTCCAACACTTAGGAAATTTTGGATTTTAGAGAGGGGAGCATGCCAAAAGCTTGAACATAAATTATTACCAACAGGCACCTTGACCTTCTATCGATGACCTTTTTCTCTTTTCATTTTCCTTTATCGCTTTTGTATATGCAAATCCAAATGCATATACAACATACAGAGTAGATGTCAAATGTTATAGAATGAATAGAATTTCAGTTCAGGTCCGGCTTGCATATATTTTCATTGCATATCTGAAAGTATATTTTGTTTATATGCTAAATATACAAACACAAACATGCAAGCAGGGAATCTAATGAGAATATTCCAGATATATTCCTCCCTTGTATATTGAACATGTACAAACCTGTTTGTATAAGACTGTGGTGGGCCCCACCAAATGTATATCAGCCAATGTATATTTTCCTTTGTATATGACCTGATATACGAAGCAGGAATATTCCCTTCATCAGCCAGACCAACACCGTCGGCCAAACATGAAACTCCCTCACCAACACAACAACTCCTGCCGATGAACTATGGCCTCATCCCTCCGTCGGCCAAACACACACCGATGATTCTTCATCGGCCAAGCTCCTCACATTGGCAGATCAAAACAATGCTAGCCCGATATACCATCTCACTCCAATGGCACTCCCCATCGGGGTGACTTCCTTCATCGGTGAACTGCAAAACACCGCAGCCGATAGCCAAAGTCTTGGTGATGAACACACAAATCATCCTCATCGGTGAGACCCACGCTGATGACATCGCATCGGCCAAACATCCACTGTCATCCCAACACAGAGACCCTTCGCCGATGGCACATCACTACCACCAACCTAATCACTAAGAAGCTTGCGAGGTCATGCCGATGGGCATGAAGATATAGGGTTCAAATGAAGAAACCCTCTAAACATAAAAAATCAACCTCCAGGTCAAAATGAGTACCAACACTAGCTCCGAATGGGGACGTGTAGGTGAAAACCTGCAGCGAGAACCAGATCTTCGGGCAGACCAGGCAAAAACCAAAAAGGCACGAACATGTACAAGACATTTACAATATATACATATTTTTTACACATGTGCACAGAGACAAGTCATCTATGCAAAATAGAACTTAAGAAATTGGCCATGCACAGGCAATTCCAGAAATTCACCATCTAGGGCTTGGAGGAAATAAGAGTCCTCCCCATGGGTACTGCAAATCTGATATGGGCCCATCCATAAGGGTTTAAATTTACCATGTTTACCCTTGTCCTAATTTTTTGCATTCTAGATGAGTACCAGATCATTGACCTAAAACTTCCTTTTTGCAGCTCTCCTATCAAACAGATATCTCACACCTTGTTGTCTCTTGAGATTGATCTGGTGTGCTTTCCTTCTGTTCTCATCGAGTGCAACCAGCTGGTTCACTCTTTCTGTCATAGAGTCTTCAATCTCCTCATCATTATCCTAGATAAATTTGTAAACTGGCAGGAGATTATTTATAGGCAATCTAGCTGATACACCATATACCAGCTCAAAGGGTGACATCCCAATAGCCTTTTTTACTATCACCCTATCAGCCCATATTGTTAACTTTAATTTTGAGTCCCAAGCTCTATTGTTCTTGTCCAGTATCCTCTTGATAATTTTTATGATGCTTTTATTGCTTGATTCTGCTTGACCATTTCCTTGTGGGTGGTATGGTGATGCATATGATAGATTTATCCCATATTTAGTGCAAAAATCAACAAACTCACCTGATCTGAAGCACATAGCATTATCAGTAACTATCTTGAATGGTACTCCAAACCTGATGATAACATTTTCCATTATGAAATCCGTCACCACCTTACTTGTAGCTCTCTTAGTTGGAATGGCCTCAATCCATTTGGTAAAGTAATCAGTTGCCACCAAAATCCAACTGTGTCCCCCACTTGACTTGTCTGCAATTTCCCCTATGAAGTCAATTCCCCATTGCTGAAATGGAGCATCCACAGTTACAGTCTTGAGGGGTAAAGCACCATCATATCTCAATTTTCCTGAGAATCTCTAGCAAGGGTCACACTTCCTCACTAACCTTTGTGCATCTGAAAAGAGAGTGGGCCACCAATATCCTTCTCTGAGAATCTTATGGGCTGTTGTTTGGGTAGTATAATGTCCACCACACAATCCTTTATGCATGTCATTCAAAACATTGTTAGCTACATCTTCATCCACACACCTCAGCAGCACACCATCAGGGTTTTTCCAATATAGCTCACCTTGAACAATAACATACCTGATTGCATGTAACTTTAAAGTCCTCTTTTGACTATCACTGAAATGGGAAGGACAATTCATATTTTGCAAGTAATATATGATATCCTTATACCATCCAGACCTTGATACATTTACATCCTCATTTTTGACTGCATTAACTTGGCACGCTTCCAAGTTTGACTGTGCCATCATCTTGGCTAATCCTTGTCCTATTACCAACTTGGTAATTTGTATCTCTATGTTGAACTCTTGTAGTTTGTTTATCCATCTACACCTTCTTCCAGTCACCTCCTGTTGAGTGAATATGTCTTTGACTGCTGCATGGGGTACATATGCAATTATATGTGATCCTACTAGGTATGGTCTGAAACTTTTGATGGCTCTAACTAGTGCATATGCCTATTTTTCCATAATATCATATTTCAACTCAGCAGTCTGCAAGGACATACTAAAGAAAGCTATGGGTTGTTCAAAACCATCCTCATTTTTCTATAGCAAACATGCAGCAACAGTGTGAAAGGAAGCAAATGAAAACAATTGGAATGGCATAGAAAAATTAGGAGATTTAACAACAGGGGCCATTTTGATTGCCTCTTTGATACTCTGAAATGATTCAATTGCTTCACTTTCCCAGTGAACAGTTGCATCCTTCTTCATCATCTTGGAAATGTTCCTTGTGGTTTCTGCAAAGTTGGGAAAAAATCTCCTAACAAAATTTACCTGTCCAAAGAAGGACTGAACTCCTTTTACAGTTTTTGGCATTTGAATTATGTCTATAGTAGCCACTCTCTTAGGATCTATCCTAACTCCATCCTTGGAAACAATGTGCCCTAGGAGTTTTCCTTCAACTACCCCAAAAGCACACTTCTTTGGGTTGAGAGAAATGCCATACTCTAGTGCTCTAATGAAAATCTACTCCAAGTGCATAAAATGTTGCTCTTCCTTCTTTGAATATGCAGTCAAATCATCTTGATATACAGCCAGGATTGAATCAATCAACCCTGCAAAAGTAACATCCATTGCTCTTTGAAATGTAGCACCTGCATTTGCTAGTCCAAATGGCATTCTAACATACACATAAGTTCCCCATGGAGTGGTGAAGGCAGTCTTATATTGTTCTAATTCCTTTACCTTCACCTGATTATAACCTGAAAATCCATCCATCATGGACAAGAGTTCACAACCAGTCACTCTCTGCAACATAGCCTCCATATTAGGCAGTGGATAGTTATCCTTTAAAGAGGATACATTTAAGTTCCTGAAGTCAACACAAAACCTAATATCACCATTCTTTTTTCTGACTGGGACAAGGTTAGACACCCAAGTTGAAAGTCTGATTGGCACAATTATTCCAGCCTCCCTAAGCTTTTTGAGTTCTCCTTGCATCTTTGGAGCTAAGGTAGGATTAATAGGTCTTTGCCTTTGTCTAAATGGCTTAGCTCCCGGCTTCAATGGGATCTCATGCTGGAATAAATCTTCCCTATAGGCTTTTAGGTCCTCATATGACCAAGCAAAAACATGTTTGTACCTTTTCAGTAATGCAATCAGCATACTCCTGATGTGTGGTTTGAGCTGTTTACCAATGTATACTTTCTTGGGGGCCTGAGATGTTCCCAAATTTATCTCTTCTAAATCCTCCTTGTTTGTGGGAGATGTCTTTGTGACCAATTGGTCTCTACTATCAAAAGCTCTTTCCAAAGCTACTAACCCTCTAGGGATTTTATTAGTCTTCAACTGAATTATCTCTTTCCCCACAAGAGTTTCTTTTCCATCTATGGTTTCTACAAAAGCTTGGAAATCAATTTCTTGATTCTCATATTCATCTATGCAGTGCAAAAATTTTAACAAGTCCCTATCATCATTAAACACTTGCCAACTGCATATGTTCTCTGGTACTGCAGGCCTGATTTTAACTTCTACATTTGTATCATCTGACAGAGTGATGTCATCTGGCCTTATTGCAACATTAGCTAAGAAATCGGCCATAACATTCTTGGATCTCTCTACCCAGCCTATTGAAAATGCATCAAATAGTTCAATGGTATCCCAAACAGCATGCTTGTATTGTTTCAATCTTTTATTTTTTGAAGCATACATATCTCTAATTTGGGATACAATCAGCTCAGAGTCCCCAAGTACCCTTAACATCTTAATTCCATGTTTGAGAGCTATATTTAGGCCTAAGAGTAGAGCCTCATATTCTGCAATGTTGTTTGTGCAAACAAACCTAAGCAAGAAAGAGAATTTGAGGAGCTTACCATTTGGAGACAGGAAAACAACTCTAGCTCCAGAGCCTTGTTTTGCACAAGCTCCATCAAAATACATGGTCCATAAACCTTGCTGGTCTAGCTCTTTAATACATACATTTTTCTCTTTATCCTCTCTATCATCTGAGATAACCTTGAAGTTATCATAGTCAGTGTTTACAAAGCATATCTGTTCCTTTGCTTCTTGGTCTTCCACTGTCTCTGATGATCTTTGTTCTCTAATTAGCTTAACATCCCTACCATTCATTGGAATCATGGCATATGACAGGTCCAGCTGCATACTTCCACCAATTAGTGTAGCCCATCTTCTTGACAGCAACATACCATACTGTGGCTTGATGTCAACCACCATTATATTCATTTTATATCTTTTTTTAGGAAATGCTGCCAGTTTGAAATCTACATCATTCATGATTCCAATAACTGGTACCTCTCTGGCATCCATAGCATAAAATTTTCCACATGCCTTGTCAATTTTCAATCCAGCTTGTTGCATGATGGCCAAAGGCATGACATTTGTAGATGCTCCAGAATCAAGCATACAATTTCTGATTATTTTTCCATTTATAACCAGGGATACATAAAATGGTTCCACTTGTGAAGGACACTTTGTCATAGTCACTCCTAAATAGACTTCAGGAGCCTCATCTTCTTCATCACATATGACATGTTTGTCACCCTGGATCTGAACATTTTGTTTAGCTTGAAAAGGCACCCCTGAAATTAGGGATACTGTCATATTCTTGATTTCTTCCACTCTCATCAGTTCCATAAGTGGAATAGAGACTTTTACCTGGGAGAGGACTTGAGCTATATCAAATGGAGCATAATTTTGTATAACAGTTGTAGCTTGCTCCACAATCTTGTTTTTATCCTAAACTGATTTAGCTTTTACTTTCATAGTTCCCTGATCATCATTCTTGTCTTGGGAACCTTTGCTTTGATCTTCAGCTTGGGGGATTCTATTTTCTGGTCCTTGCGATTCATGACCTATTCTTTGTCTAAAATTCTATTTATTATTAACCCACTGCCCCTTTTGTGATTCAATCCCCTTATGACCATGCAGTGGCTGACCTGCAGAAATACCTTCTGGCTGATTTGGGATGCTTACTTGATTTTTACCTCTGAGATTGTAGTTGCTTTTGACTTGAGCAACTGCTGCAGCTGTGAAGGCCCTAATTTCCTCATCAGAAGGTCATTGTAAGTTACTCAAAAAATTGTGTGAGCTCTGAGCATACACATAGCTTTCTTCATTACCTTCATCATAAGAGTCCTGTTGACAGGCGTGAATTCCATCATCTGCACTCTCATCAACATCATAAACGGGGTATCCATTGTTTATGGACATCATATTAACATGATCATCTTGCACATAATGTGGCTCATTGCATTCATTACAAGATGTAGCATTATCACACAAGGACTAAGCAATCATACACTGTGACTGTGAATGTGGCATCTGACAAATTATACACCATGGAGTATCATCAACAATATTTATAGCTTTCTTTAGAGGATCAGGAGTTTCCTTGACATGTTGAGTTCTCTTAATTGTGTTGTTGTGTGGGAATATAGGATTACCATTATGCCAATTGGTATTATAAGGCATATCATGCAATGATGGCCTTTTTTCCTGCCTTTGATAGACTTGCCTATCAGGACCTATCCCTTTTTCACTTCTAGCTATTCTATAGCTTAGGTCCTTAACAACATTTGCCAATTTGTCTATCTTATCTTCAGGGGCAGACGTATTACCTTGAGTGTTCTGAGGCTTGTTTGGATTCTGTAGAATTTTCCCATCATCCCTTCTGTTTGTCTTGCCTGATGCTTTCCTGTTGTTCTCAATATTCACTGCAATTCTGAAAGCGTCCCTGATAGTAGCAGGACTTTTATCTCTTAATCCATATGCAGTTTTTGCATCAAAGGCATTGATATACAATATTATGCACATAGATTCATTTGGCCTCACGTGATGTGGCAATTTGTTTAACACTTTAGTAAATCTTGCATTAAAATCTGCAACCTACTCATTTGACCCTTTAGTGATACTGATAAACTCATTTACAAAAAAGCTAGGGTCAGTTTTGTCACCATATTGCTCAATGAATCACGTGATGTGGCAATTTGTTTAACACTTTAGTAAATCTTGCATTAAAATCTGCAACCTACTCATTTGACCCTTTAGTGATACTGGTAAACTCATTTACAAAAAAGCTAGGGTCAATTTTGTCACCATATTGCTCCTTGAACATCCTTTTAAAATCATCCCATGATGAAATACTCCAGTCAGGTAGATTCTTATACCATTCCTTGGCCTCATCAACCAAAGATTGCATGAATGACTTCATGAAAACATCCTCATGTTCTACCTCAAAGTTATCCATGACATTTTGAAAAGCCTTTAGATGATCTTCTCCTGAAACTGTGTTGTTTCCTGAAAATTTAGGCACTTGCAGCCTTAGATGCTTGTCAATGGGATTAGGATAGCCAGGAATACCATCAAATACTAGTTGTCTGAATCTATCTAGCTGCATGGGTTGTCTGTCAAACTGATTAACATTGATGTTTCTATTTGCATTCTGGTTTCTTACACTGTTCAGTGGTATCCTAGCATCATTCACATTTTGTCTTTGATCATTATGTTGATACTGCAATTCATTTCTCTGTTGATGTCTCTACAAATTTGTATTCTGAAGGATAGGAATTGAATTATTTTGGGCAGTCCTTAAAGCTTGCACTTTCTGCCTCAGGTCATCTATGATTGTTATTGCCTGCTGATATTCGAACTCGGCCCTTAAGCTCCTAATTTCATCAGCTAGTTCTTCCTCGCTAGGCCTAGAGGAGGATGGTTTTACCATATTCTGATCTTCATTATCATCATCCCTTAGGGATTCAGCTTCTTCAAATCTGTCAGGAGAATCATGAAAAGGATGCTCCTGAAACACCTCTGACCTTATTCTCAAACCATTACCTTGCTATCTTTCATACACACTTTGGATTTTAGCCTCATTGTTTGAAAAATAAGGTACTGTCTTGTCTGAAGACCTTGGATTATCCTGAATAAAATCATATTTCTTGGGGCTAGGAGAACCATCTTAACTGGCTCGAACAGTCCCCTTTTTTCTATACATCATTTTTATGGGTAACTCTTCAAATAAAGGATTTTGTTGGGATCTTCTCCCCTGCATATAAGTTTCACTTTGACCGATTGGGAGATTGCTTCGGAGTCGCCACCTATTACTAGGAACTATTTTCTTTTCAAAATCAGGGTTCTTTCACAAGTCCCCAGCGGAGTCGCCAATTTCTGTTGGTGACTCAGATGGGCCACAAGATATAACACTTTTTCATCAATTTTCTCCCCAGCGGAGTCACCAATTTCTGTTGGTGACTCAGATGGGCCACAAGATATAACACTTTTTCATCAATTTTCTCCCCAGTAGAGTCGCTAATTTCTGTTGGTTTTTTCCCAGACTGGATGCTTACTCCCAAATTTCCCTACAAGGTAGCCATCAATGATCAACAGGATCTCTGGGCCAGGGGCCAACAGTGTAGGAGATAGACTCTATATTTTATCTCCTCTTCTTCTTCAGGCTCTGCAAAACCTAGGGGGGTATTCCCTACTCAACATCCATGAGGATATGCATATAAAGGTTGGGATGCTGACAGAAAGCAGATAAGTCCTCCTGTAAGTAGACCAAAACTGCAAGATAAGAGCAAAGGGGTTGGCTTTGGGTCTATTTTCAGTTGTAGACAGAGGACTTGGATCCTAAAACTAATTCTAATGTCCTAAAGGTTGTTTTAGAGTTTGATTTTGATTTTATGTTTGGATGCAAAGCTGGACATGGTTATAACACAAACACAAAGCTAGATCGGTGTCTGTCCAGGGCCTGGAGTCAGTAGACATACACCTGTGAATGATATGCATGAACAACTAAAACTGGATTTCAGGGGGATACATATGATACATGCCTTACAGATATCTCCCAATACAGAGTGTTAAACTATCTATACTTATGGCATCCCTACTGCAGTATACCCTTCCTAATGTTCAATCTAAAAACAATTTAATCTACCCCTTGAGCAGAAGTTAAGAGATCAAACATTTAACACAGGAATTCTATGTTCTAGAATCTTAGACATTCCTTGAATACCTAGACTCAGAAGAAAGATACATGCAAAACTGGAGACAGAATTAGCATAACACATGCAAACATAGCATTATTCATATAAGATTGACCATGAAATCAGTGGATCCATGCAAAAAAAATACAACAGGAGATACATAAACTCACAAGTTTTGCTGCATAGAGCAACCAAATCAGCTGTATTGCATTATAGAGCCAAAAATGTTCAACTTTCAACAACCTAAAATGAGTAACACTTCCAGCTTAAAAAAATAGCTAGAGGGAAGCGTACTTAGCATTAATTACATGGTTGACCAAAAATCCCACCAGATACATAGTACCAGAAAAATGGCGCTCAACACACTGAATGCAGCAGGTGTAAGAGGGGACAGAAGAGGTTCTTGAGCCATGAGTCGCTAGTCGTGGCTATACAACTTCAGTCGGGTACTAGATCCATCCACGCCATCGCCCATACTTCAGCAACAACTACCATTAATGTCCATCTACCTCGCAGCCATCGGGAAAACATCAAACAGTGTATCGCAACCGTTTCCCGCCAAAATACCTCCTCATGATATTTGAAATTATGCAGGATAACAATTATCCCACATGCACCCCGCAGCGACCTCCTCATCACTTTATATACTAGGCCGTGAGCACATATGATGTCGATGTTTTTGCTCCTGACGACATTAGTATAAACCTTCATCATCCTCATCCTCCAGCATGATATCCTATTGCTCAAAAAATCACCCTGACGTTAGCATCATCATCTGCACGACCACCCTCATCGGCACAACCTAATGCATCGGAGGAAGATCCTCTTGCTTAATCGATACC
This sequence comes from Cunninghamia lanceolata, assembly GCA_027924645.1. Classification (NCBI taxonomy): domain Eukaryota; kingdom Viridiplantae; phylum Streptophyta; class Pinopsida; order Cupressales; family Cupressaceae; genus Cunninghamia; species Cunninghamia lanceolata. The sequence continues at coordinate 3,803,427 of BSBN01001332.1, forward strand.
AAATGTCTGGCCGATGAACATCCTGATGACATTACTGTCATGTCCTGCTGACGTCATCAACATATCTGAATGATGTCATCGTCATATTCGCAACATCGGGGGATCTCCACAAGGTGACTAGTGTTAGAAATCTGACCCCCCTCCGACCTTAATGACGTCACCACAAATCGGCATCAGGATGATATTCGGAAGATAACCGGATATTTGGAAATATCATCTTGATGCACAAATATCATGCTGCACTTTAGCTCCACAAAACATCAGGGTGATGTTAGATCATACCTGATATTTGGAAATATCACCCCATCCTTAGAAAATGATGGAGCTAAAGGACATATTGCCCCGACAATTGAAAATCATGCAGCCTAAAATATGATGACCCTCGTGAGCAACATCAGGATGACGTCTGGAAATATGATGATGATGACAACCCACCCCTAGAATATCATCATGATGATGACCTCCTCATCACTTTAGAAAATATGATGCTAATGCTGAGGAGGTCCAACACTTAGGAAATTTTGGATTTTAGAGAGGGGACCATGCCAAAACCTTGAACATAAATTATTACCAACAGGCACCTTGACCTTCTATCGATGACCTTTTTCTCTTTTCATTTTCCTTTATCGCTTTTGTATATGCAAATCCAAATGCATATACAACATACAGAGCGGACGTCAAATGTTATAGAACGAACGGAATTTCAGTTCGGGTCCAGCTTGCATATATTTTCATTGCATATCTGAAAGTATATTTTGTTTGTATGCTGAATATAAAAACACAAACATGCAAGCAGGGAATCTAATGAGAATATTCCAGATATATTCCTCCCTTGTATATTGAACATGTACAAACCTGTTTGTATAAGACTGTGGTGGGCCCGACCAAATGTATATTAGCCAATGTATATTTTCCTTTGTATATGACCCGATATATGAAGCGGGAATATTCCCTTCATCAGCCAGACCAACATCGTCGGCCAAACATGAAACTCCCTTGCCGACACAACAACTCCTGCCGATGAACTATGGCCTCATCCCTCCGTCGGCCAAACACACACCGATGATTCTTCATCGGCCAAGCTCCTCACATCGACAGATCAAAACAATGCTAGCCCGATATACCATCTCACTCTGATGGCACTCCCCATCGGGGTGACTTCCTTCATCGGTGAACTGCAAAATGCCGCAGCTGATAGCCAAAGTCTTGGCAATGAACACACAAATCATCCTCATCGGTGAGACCCACGCCGATGACATCGCATTGGCCAAACATCCACTGTCGGCCCAACACAAAGACCCTTCACCGATGGCACATCACTACCACCAACCTGATTGCCAAGAAGCCTGCGAGGTCATGCCGATGGGCAAGAAGATATAGGGTTCAAATGAAGAAACCCTCTAAACATGAGAAATCAACCTCCAGGTCAAAATGAGTACCAACACCCCTAAAAAACACCATAGTGGTAGAAGAGAGGTAACTGGACAAAATCAGAACCCAAGTATGGTAATAGCTCAGCCTAGAAAGTGCCCTAAACCATCTCAAAATTCCAAAAGGAATACACAGAGACAGAGTCATGAACTTACTATCCAAAATATGAACCTCACATAGGAAATACTAGATAAAGGAACACTGATAGTAGCTGAGACTACAAAGAAGAGTTATGAACCTCAGATAGGCAAGGTTAGGATGGAGCTTGAGGAGGGGGAAGTCCCTATAGAAGAGACTAGTAATATTAACCCCTAAGCAAGGGGAGGAAGCACAGATCCAAAGGTTTTAGAAACACCAAAATGGGTCCCAAACACTTATGAAACAAAGGAAAAACATAAAGAGGATGGGAATCATAAGAAACCCAGAGATAAGGTCAGCCATAGGGACCTAGAGGAGATTTGTAATGAGATCCTTGACAAGGCAATAGAGGAAGTAGTAATCAAAGAAGCAAACAAAGAGAAGGAAAAGCTTATCACCAAGATCTTGGAACTAGAAGAACAGGAGATAAGGCAAGAGAATGGTAAAGAGGACCCAAAAGAGCAGGTAAATAGAGAGCAGGAGGAAGAAGACCCATGGTTGGGAATTGCCATAACTAATTTTAGTAAAGAAACCCAAGAGTGTGCCAAAAGTAATTAAAAAAGGGGCAAGAAATCATTGCTGGTACTAAGAGAGAAAGCAGGAGAGGTAATAGATGAGACTAAGATTACCACACTGTTTTATGCAGGGAAGGGGAAGGACCTTCCCATGATGCCATGAGACTATACACTTGGAATGGTAGGGGTCTCAACGCCCCTAACAAACAATAAAATGCTATATAACCAACACAAAACCAGACATACTAATGCTCCAAGAAACCAAACTAAATAAAGATGAGATAGACACTCAAAATAAGAAGCTAGGAATATGGGAACTAGTAGGAGTCCTAGCAGAGGGTGCCTTGGGGGGCCTTGGGGTAATCTGGGATCCTAGAATGGTTTCATTTTCAGTAACAATTTTTAAAAAGAACTAGATGGTGGGGTACGTCAAAAGCATCAGAAGTAATCTACACTTTTTTCTTATTAACATCTATGGCCCTTCCCAGAACTAGGACAAGAGATTAGTCTAGACAGAAATAGAATAATTCTTGGGAACTTTACAAGATCAGGTTTGTATTATGGGTGGAGATTTCAATGAGATCTTAGACCCTAAAGAAAAGCTAGGAGGATCTGTTAGGTTATCCACAACAGCAATTAACTTTAAGGACTAGGTTCATAAGAACAATTTATTGGAAATCAAAACTGCACAAGAAGGTTTTACATGGATCAACAGAAGGAAGAGATTTAGCAATATTGTAGAAAAATTGGATAGATTCCTGGTTAGGGGAAACTAAGCACAACTCTCTTCTATTCTGAAGGCTGAGATCTTACCATACTTGGGCTCCGATCACTACCCAGTCTAGCTAAGTATGTTAGAAGACTGCCAACCCAAATAGTGCCCCTTCAAATTTGAACAAATGTGTGTCAAAGATAATAACCTTTTAATCTTAATTGAGCAATGGTGAAAAGAAACTAGAGTTTTTGAATCTAAGCTTTTCTATTTAGTATCCAAATTAAAAACTATCAAATGTAAGCTTCTTAGCTAGAATAAGACTAACTTTGGTAATATCTTCAAAATCAAATCTAAGTTAGAAGAGGAACTTGAAAAACTCAATAGAAGTGTGATAACTAAAGGTATGGATGCAAAATCATATGCAAAAGAAAAATAGCTGAAAATGGAATATGAAGATATCCTAGCCAAAGAGGAAATATTTTGGTGACAAAAGTCTAGAGAGACATGGCTGGAAGCGGGTGATAAGAACACTAATATTTCCACAACAACACGAGAGCACATACAAATGTAAATAGGATCTTCAAAATTAAAGATGCGAATAATGTTTGGATTGAAGATCCTCAACAAATTGCATATGAAATGGTTAGGTACTCTGAGGATATTCTTAACAATCAGGAAGGATCTAATTCATTGCACCAACAAGCCATACTGAAAGATATTCCAAGGATTATCTCAGAGGATCAAAACAAAGACCTCAATGGTAAATTTACTAAAACTAAGGTTAAACTAGGGATCTCTCTAATGTAGTTGGACAAAGCCCCAGGACTAGATGGCTTCCAAGCATTCTTCTTTCAAAAATGCTGGCACATCATAGCAGATAAAATAGTCGATGCTTTAGAAGGGGTAAGAAATTCAGGCAACCTTCTAAAAGAAGTAACTAATGATTTTCTCTCTCCCATACCAAAAAAAGAGAAGCCATAAAATCTGGGGGATTTGTGCCCTATTTCTCTTTGTAATACTATATATAAGATCCTCACTAAAACCTTAGCTAAAAGGATTCAGATAGTTCTACCAGACATCATAAGTGATGAGCAAATAGGGTTTGTCCCAGGAAGATCCATATTTGATAGAATTATTATAGCCCAAGAAGCCATTCACTCCATATAGCAAAATAAAAAGCCTAGTATGTTAATTAAATTAGATATTAGTAAAGCCTACGACAAGGTTGACTGGCGTTTCCTTTGCAAAACTTTAGAAGCCTTTGGATTTTCTAAACAATAGATAAGCCTCATTTATGCATGCATTTCTAACCCCAAGTTTTTAATTTTAGTTAGTGGGACCCCTGAAGGTTTTTTTAGTATATCAAGAGGATTGAGATAAGGATTGAGACAACTCATCAATAGTTTGTTGATGATACTATGCTCTTTGGTATGGGATGCGTCGAAGAAGCTAAGGCATTCAAAGAAATCTTGGACTCATACTGTAGGGCCTCTGGACAAGAGGTTAATGCTAATAAATCAGAAATTTATGTTTTTAATACAGAGATGGAAACTAAAAGGGAAATATGTAGAATTTTATCTTTTAAAAGAGGGGAGATGCCTTGTAAATATTTAGGTATACCTTTGGGTAAAAGCAACAAGACTAATGCTCTCTGGGACCATATCACTTCTAAGATCAGGAAAAAAGGAGAATCATGGAAAGGCAAGTGGCTATCATTAGTAGGCAAAGTTACAATGTCAAATTTAGTTCTCTCAGCTATCCCAGTATACCAATTATCTTGTATGAATTTGCCAATAGAAAAACATGAAGAAATCAACAAAACTCTAAGAACTCTCCTATGGCAAGGTTTGGAGGATAAGAAGAAAATGGTACTTGTTGGCTGGGATAAAATCTGTTGACCAAAAGAGGAAGGTGGCTTGGGTTTGAAAAACTTCAAGGAGCAGAGCAAGGCATTAGGTGCTAAACTTGTATGGAAATTGTATTAGTAGCCTAATTTAATGTTGGTTAAAATCCTTAGATACAAATATCTCTACAGTGAGACCGGCCTTCCTATTCAGAATGGCCAATCTCCCTAAATGCTCTCACCTCTGGAATTTCATGATGGATTGCAGAAAGCTCATTATGGACAAATTGACTTGGAGCCTTGGTGATGGAAATCAAACACTTTTTTGAGATGACTCTTGGGGGGGTTTGAGATGTTAAGTAGCTTGGGTAACTTAGAAAATGCCAAAAGAATCCTAGAATCCTGATGGGGAAAGCAAGTAAAAGAATACTTAGAATTCGCCAATAATGGGGAGAGTCAGTGTTGGAATTGGAAATCCTTGGAAAATATGAACCTCTCGAATAATGAAAAAATGAAATTGATTGACATTCTTAATAACATGAAGGTATCCCTCAAAGAAGGCTCAGATAGATTAGTTTGGGATGGGGCCAAATCAAGAAACTATAAAACTAAGGACGGTTATAAAATTTTAATCAAACAATAGCTCAGACAAAAATTAGAGATCCCACAGAGACTCTGTTGGGATAAGAACTATTTCCCAAAAGCTGGGATGTTTGCATGGATGGCCCTACAGAAGAAAATATTAACAGCGGATAGGCTCATGAAGATGGGTTATGAAGGGCCTAACATATGCCCCTTATGTGAAAAGGAGCAAGAAACAACAAATCATATTCTTCTCGATTGTCAATTTTCTAATAAATGCTAGAACTAGCTAAGCAATAAGATGGGATGGATTACAGTCCTTCCTAATAACATACTAAACCTATTCTAGTGTTGGCATGATACACACAAACAAAGCATTTACCATATGTTATGGACAATTACCCCTTCAATCATGATATGGGAAATTTGGAAAGAAAGGAATAGAAGAATATTCAAAGATAGAAAGTTGACTTTTGAACAGCTAATTAGTAAGATTGAAGCCACTATCATAGAAATTATCAATAGAAGGGTTCTTAATAACCCTAAAAAATATACCTCAATGTCTCACTGGGATGATAAGATGCGTGGGAAATGGGTAGGATTAAAATTGCCCTCCTTTGTGGGACAAGGCAGATATAACACCACAAATAAGAGATAGGAATGTAAGTGGCAACCTCCTAAAGAAGGTTGGTTCAAGCTTAATTTTGACAGGGCGTCTAGGGGCAACCCAGGAGTAGCAGGTATAGGTTGTATAATTCATGATTCTAAAGAGAGAGTAATCGCAACCTTAGCCAAACCACTAGGAGAAGAAACAAAGAATATAGTAGAGCTGACTACTCTGATTGAAGGTCTGAAAATCTGCAAAGACTTAAAAATTGAAAAAGTTGAGGTCAAAGGAGACTCTGCAATAATCATTAACACCTTACGTAAAAGGAGTATGCCTAATTGGAGACTAAATTCCCTTCTGACTATTGCCCTAAACTTCACTACTTCTTTTAGAAAGTGCACATTTAACTACATTTATAGGGAAGGTAATAGTAAAGCTGACTCCTTGGCTAATAAAGGGGCTAATGGCATATGCCTTTCTACTAAAGGTCAACCCTAAAGAAGGAATTTTAAACTCCTGAAAATCTAAAGAACGGATGCTCACTTTTCTATTTAGATCTGCTTACAGTCTCATAAGACGTGTATACCTTTATGAAGCCAATAAGATCTCCACTAGTTCAATCACATATTTCAAACTAACAATAAAGACTTTTCAGTATTTAACTTTCTTCTCACATCCGGTTTGTTTTAACTTGTATATCTTTGTTATTTATACAAGCCAGATATGCAAACGGTGGAGCCCACATCACTTTTCTAATTGTATCTTCTGAAATACAATAATACTCATATCCAATTCTTAGATACAAAGCCAAATACATACAAAATCTTTTGTATCACCTCTTTGAACTTATCATTTTTATAAACAACAGTTTACTTACTTTTCAGCTTCGTGATGTATATAAAGTGCAATGCATCTTCTGATATACTTTAAGTCATGATGCATCATTTTAACCAAATTTCAACCTTTCTTGAGTTCCACATTGTATGTATATTATGTGTATCCTAAAACATACATACAATGCACAAAACATACAACAATAAAACCACATTTCATAATCTTTTCGGTTCGACAACATGCATATAGCTTTGTATATCGTCCTATATGTTTCCCTTTGCCAAACATAGAAACTCAAAATACATCCGACAGACTCGACCAATTATTCATTTAAACTCTTAACTCTGTCAGGTCTAGTTTTATGAAAAGTCTTCAAGTTTAGATCTTCATGCATCTGCATATTCGTATCTGCATGCTTTATGAACCATTTGACATTGGGTGCTTATCAATCACACAGGGGTCTCCATCCCTCCACAATTGTTGGAAGAAGAAACCAGAATGTTATCCCTTTTCTATGTCTCATGCACTGAATAGCTCTAACAGAAGTACGTAGTATGAATCATGGTTGTTTAAGCTTGAGTTGCACCCTTGTTTACACGCTTCTAAGACACCACCTTTCTTGTCTATTTATTATATATCTAGTTATATATATATAAATTATATATATAGATAGATGTATATCTATAGACTCAGCACACATACAAAGCATCTTATACAAACCCTCTCTTTACCTTTTATCCCCAACGATGCTTTTATTCCTTTGTATGTTAGGTATGTATATTATAAATATACAGGCACCCTGAACATACAAAGACTTTTTAGTATTTAACTTTCTTTTGGCATCCTGTTTGTATCTCTTATTTGCATCCTTTTAACTTGTATATCAACTTGTATATCAGTTTGTATATTGTTGTTATTTATACAAGCCTGATATGCAAAGGGTGGAGCCCACATCACTTTTCTGATTGTATCTTTTGATATACAACAATACTCGTATCCAATTCTTAGATACAAAGCTAAATACATACAAACTCAAAATACATCCGACGGACTTGACCAATTATTCATTTAAACTCTTAACTCTGTCGGGTCTGGTTCTATGAAAAGTCATCAGGTCCAGATCTTCATGCATCTGCATATTCGTATATGTATGCTTTATGATCCATCCGATGTTTGATGCTTATCAATCGCACAAGGGTCTCCAGCCCTCCACAAGTGATCGCTTCAGCAATAAAGACAACTCTAAGTTGAAATGGCATTAGTTTGTTGGAAGAAGAAACCAGAAGGTTATCCCTTTGCTATGTCTCATCCACTGAATAGCTTTAACAGAAGTACGTAGTATCAATCTTGACTATTTAAGCTTGAGCTACACCTCTGTTTACACACTTCGAAGACACCACCTTTCTTGTTATTATATATATATATATATATATATATATATATATATATATATATATATATATATATATATATATATATGTATATATGTATATATGTATATATATATATATGTATATATGTATATATGTATATATATATATATGTATATCTATATACTCAACGCACATACATAGCTTCTTATACAAACCCTCTCTTTACCTTTTATTCCCAACGATGTTTTTATTCCTTTGTATATTGGGTATGTATAATACAAGCACCCCGATCATACAAAGACTTTTCAGTATTTAACTTTCTTTTCACATCCAGTTTGTATCTCTTATTTGCATCCTTTTAATTTGTGTATCAGCTTGTATATCGTTGTTATTTATACAAGCTTGATATGCAAATAGTGGAGCCCACATCACTTTTCTGATAGTATCTTCTGATATACAACAATACTCGTATCTAATTCTTAGATACAAAGCCGAATTCATACAAACTCCTTTGTATCACCTCTTTGGACTTATCATTTTTATAAACCACAATTTACTTACTTTTCGGCTCCACGATGTATATAAAGTGCAATGCATCTTTCGATATACTTTAAGTCATGATGCATCATTTTAACCAAATTTCAACTTTTCTTGAGTTCTACATTGTATTTATATTGAGATGTATAACCTAAAACACACATACATTACACAAAACACACAACAATAAAACCTTATTTAATAATCTTTTCGATTCTGCTGGATGCTCAGTGTGAGTCCTACCGACTTCACCATTGGCATGACTTATACTATCAGGAGGGTTTGTAAAATACTACCCGATAGTGTTTCCTTATACCGATCGGCGTGACCATGCATTTTCTCCCTGATGAAAGGTCATCGGTGCCACTTTCTCCATCAGTGATTCTTGAAATCTTCTTGCCAATGCTTATTCTTATGCCAATAGTTATTTCCACAAGTTCCTCGTAGAACATGGATAGGTATGACAAAAGGGGATGTCTTGCTGAAACAGACTTGACTAATTATTCATTTAAACTCTTAGCACTGTCGGGTCTAGTTCTATGAAAAGTCATCAGGTCTGGATCTTCATGCTTTATGAGCTTTGTATCTTGTATACATATAAACAAATATACAAAACTTTTGACCGTTCATATTTGTATCTTATATACATGCTCGAATACAAAAAAAAATTATGTGCTCCCCTTTTGTATCTAGTAGACATACAATTTATTTTGTATCTGGTATACATGCATTCTGACCAATATTCAGTTTGACTTTTGTTGACTTGCTCATAACCCTAAAAAAATAGGGAATTTTTAAAAATTTCAAAAAGCAACCCCAACTCATTTTCGATGTTGATTCAAATTTTCATCATGGGTACCTAAAATTTTGCCATAATTCTTAGGTCCCAATCAATAAATACTTTTCAAAATCTTGCACAACTCCCCTCAGCATGGGGCTGAAGACCCAAGTAGGAAGAGTTTAAGACATGATTTGATCACCATAATCATTTATAATGTCATTATGTGTGAAGAAGATTGTCTCGATGAATAGGTTAGAACTACTGATGCTTTGTTTAAAACTTGAATCACTACTGGCATGTGAGAAGGTAGGAAATTAGACTGGCAATAATGAGGTTTCAAGTCGAGCTTTGGATTACATTCTAGCTCATGTGAGAGATATTACCGATTTGTCAAGTAATAACATTTTTCTATGATGGGTTAAATTTTAGATTGTTCACCAACATTATTAGTGACTTGATCGATCACTTATGCCCATACATAGGTATATATATTTGCATTTTTACAAGTATATATATTTAGATGTTGGCATATATAGGGGATCAGTCAACTAGTATGGGTTTTAAATTAACATCAAAGCAAGTGTGTTTGAATATTTATGATAAGAATGGTAAGAGCAAGTTTTTTAATTTTTCCTCTCGAGCAAAGGATTTAGAGAACTAACAGGTGTTTGCAAGAAGAGAAGTCTATGTATATCCTTGTTTTGTATAGCTAACATGCGAAAAGAGTTGGAAGTTTTCCCTGTGGTTTCAAATAAGACAAGTAATCTGGCAGGAACTAGACAGAAGAAGCCCCTCACTTGATAATAGACAACTGATCTAATACTATATGTCCTGGAGGACATCCCAGGAGCCGGAGAACCAATAAGCCATACAACAAGAGAATATCAGAAGAAAGGCCCTGGTATAGGGCAATGTTTGTACTTGTAGCCCAGAAATTGTATAAGAAAGGATGAGTCCTTGTTGGGCTTGACCTCGTATAAGATCTATAAATAAATAGTTTGTACTAGACTGCAAAAGTCCTGGGCTAGACCGGAGGTTTTCTTTGCTCTGTTCTTTCCTACCAGTGCCCGCACTGAACAGAGCTGTATTTTATTATTGACTTTATATATTAATGGCCTCGGCCTTTTACCAATAAAAAATGCACTAGCATAGATATTTTAAATACATCTGAGAGATGTATATTTAAATTGTTATTTAGACTATATAGGTCCTCTTCGTCTTCTAGATAGATGTATTTAAGATATCTATGCTAGTATAATATTAACATAGGATATTATGTCATAACGTTCTTTAAAATTTATATTTAAAATTAAATATTTATTATAAAAATTTAAAATTATAAAATAGTACTTAGTTAAATAAAATAACTCTTAACTAAAATATAATAATTTTTTAAAAATAAAATAATTCTTAAGTAAATAGAACATTTTTAAGCGAATAAAATAATTCTTTAATATGCATATATTAATCTCTTCAAATTTTAGAAAAGTAAATTACATATTATTTATTTTAAATAAAATAGTAAATAAAATTTTAGATTTAAGTAGAAATAAAATAGTAAGTAAAACCAAAACATAGCCAACATATATTTAAAGAAAATAATAAAGTAAAATAAATTAATTTTGAAAATAGTTGTAAAGCACGCAAAAATAACTCTTAAATAAACTAAAATTTATGTATATGTAATAAATAATGTTAATCTAAAATAAAATAAAATAGCTCTTCAAGTGAATAAAAATATAAACAATGTAAATAAGATAAAATAATTCTTAAATAGCTGTAAATATAATAAAATAACTCAATATTGATATTTTAGTATTTTTTAGATAGATGTATTTGGATGTATTTAAGATATTTAAATAATAATTTCTTGATGTGTAAATGATTGCAAATTTAAGGTGAAAGGTAAAAGTTTTTGTTAACAGGGTCACACCATTACAATCCCCCCTTGCTCTTATTTGTAAAATACCTTTGACCTCATAATAATTCTTACCCTTACAAATAGTTATAAATAAAAATGTTTACATAACTATTTTTCTAATGTAAATTATCAAAATAATTTATTTATTTATTTATTTAAAAAAAAAAAACATTTCTACGAGTCTTTCAACTAATAAATGCAAGTAAAATAAAGGGAGGTCAGTGGCGCAGAACCTTGTGGATCCCCTTGAATTGCTTTCCTTTTCGATTTATGTGCCAAACGTTGATTTACGTTAGAAAAACGTTGATCATAAATAAAATTCGACAGGACAACATGCTTAACTATCATCAACGTTTTTAATTTGATTGGGACAGTAGGCTGAGGTATTATCAGCTTTTTTAATTTGGTATTATCGAATTTAATTTAATAATGTTTTTCTAATGTAAATTGTCAAAATAATATTTTATTTATTTATTTTAAAAAATAACATATCTATCAGTCTTTTATCTTATCTTCCCAAAAATAATAAAATAGTTAAGCCTGTTGTCATATCGAATATACTTTAATATCAACGTTTTTCATGAGCAGCAACGTGTCCAGAAATCTACAGGTCTTACACAAGGGGGAATTGAGATTAATTGGCAAAGTGAAGCTATTTAAGAGGACTTATATTGATTTCTATATCAAACTATATGAGGGGTTAGATCGACTAGGGAATATGGAGTTTCTATTCTTTGTGATTTCATGCCTGCTAGTTTTTGCAAATCAGCAGCTCTACAGTTCAGCGGTGGCAACGAAGAATTTGGGTGACCACATTCTTTCACTCTTTTGTTTCAAATCAATATTTTTCATACCAGAGATTTAGGAAAAAAAATTTGAATCGTTTTTCTTTGGCATATAACATAGATGTTGGACGTTTCGTGGTTGATGTTTGCAGAATATCCATTTTCGTTTATGACATTTGATGCTGAAAAGGCAGCTGCAAGAATATAAGATGGAGTGCAATTGGTAAGGGCAAAAGTTCTGGGAGGCGGACCAGCCGTTAATGGTGGCTTCTACAGCAGGGCAAGCTCGGAACTCATCAGAAATATGGAGTGGGATGAGATACTTGTAAATGAGTCGTATGAATGGGTGGAGAAGTTGATTGCCTTCAAACCAGATAAGCTTTTTCGTTGGAGTTCTGCGGTGAAGGATGCTCTTTTGGAAGCTGGAGTGCTTCCTGATAATGGATATACTTTGGATCATTTGGAGGGCACCAGAATTAGTGCATCGACTATTGACAACAATGGAAGGAGACACACAGCTGCAGATCTTCTCAAATATGCAAATCCAGATAACATTGTAGTTCTTCTGAATGCGACCGCAAGCAGGATCCTCTTCGATTCCTCATCAGGTACACTTTTGTTTTCATTTTCATGTTTGGCTTGTTTTCATTGGAATTGTTTACCATAAATCATGATCACTGTGGTCAATATTCTGATTCTTTATGCTTTGATCAAAATTCTGTAAATTTTTCCAATTAAAACAAGTGTTACGTAGTGGCTATTGTAGTGTTGTTATTATAATATTTGTTTAGTTGTAAATTTTTCTGTTGATTAGCTATTGGTTGTATATAGTATTTGTTTAGTTGTAATTTTTTTTGTTGATTAGGTATTGGTTGTATAGATAAATTGCATTCGAATAATTAAAAAATTAATTTTTGAAGAGTGTTGAAATGTTTTGAATAAATAAAATTGAAATCTCAAAAATAATCTAATTTGGTAACAATAAAATACGACTAAAAATATTTCCTTAACTATAAAACTAAACTTTACAAAGTCTATTAAATAACACAAATATTTCTTTAAAATGTAATAATATTAATACTTTTATAATTTAAAATGCAATATTGTAAGTTTGAAGAATAAAATGAAAAATGTAATAACATTATTATTAAAATCTAATAATATTGAATACTATTACAATTTAAAATGCATTAAAATATTGTAAGTTTGAGCACTAATTACATAATATAATAACAATAACATATTCATATTTAGATCACTACAGTATTTTATCTTAGTCACTTAATTTTTTTGTTTAAGTAATAAAATTAAGTAGAGAACATGATTTTAATTATTTTAATTAATTTAATATTGTGGTTTAGTAATAATTTTTTTTAAAGATAAAAAAAGTTTATCATTTGAAATTTGTAACTATTATATTTCCACAACTAAATTTATAACAAAAAATTTATGTGAACTCATTTTGAAATGTTTTTGGTAAATAAAATTGAAATCTCAAAAATAATTTAAGTTGGTAAAAATAAAATAGCACTAAATATTTACATAGCTATAAAACTAAACCTTACAAAGCCTATTAAATAACATAAATATTTCCTTAACTATAAAACTAAACTTCACAAAGCCTGCATATTTGTCTTGTGTGGAGAGCCTTGGCCATAGTTGAGTGTATAGAGATTTGAAATGTCTACTTAAGATATTAAAATGTAATAATATTAATACTATGATAATTTGAAATGCATTAAAATATTGTGTTTGAAGAATAAAATAAAAAAATGTAATAACATGGCCAAATATTTTTCAATACTATAGATTTTTAACTTTTTAGTAAATAAAATTAAAATACTAGATTTTTAACCCTTGAGTAAATAAAATTGAAATCCCAAAAATAATCTAATTTCATAAAATAAAATGTGTAGAACCCTATATTTTTAATAGTATTATTAATATTATAACTTTGTCCTTTTTACAACAAGTAATTTTTAGTTTAGTTAATGAAGCAAAAAAAATAAATTCCATTCATTTAGGCATGACTTAACTAGTGGGAGACAAAATTTGTGTTCATAATTTGTTTACTTGCCACATCCTCCCCTCAAACCAAAATTCTCACCACATTTATAACTTTTTGTTGTACTCTCTAACAATGCCAGAAGACAGGACTTTTTTTTCAATCAATGACTCTTGCAATAGTACCAACCGAAGTAGGTACTAATAAAGGAGGCCTATTATCTTTTATAAATTTATGGTATTTTAAAAAGGAAAATTATGTCTTGTGATTGATTATTATTTTTTTATATTATAATTATGATTTGACTTCAGTTATCAAATGGTTTGCAGAATGATAAAAGTTGGATTCGAAATAGTTTCTTTAATATGGTTATTTTATTTGTATTTTTTCATTATTTTAATAAGAAAATCTGTATAATCATGAACAAAAGTTATGTTATTGTGACAAATATGTATATGTTAATTAATTTGATTGCGTACTATTTTAAATTATAATGGAGTTTTAATATTGTTACACAATAGAAAAATTAAAGGCTATCAGCTTCAAGTTCATGAGTAGCATTGATGGTCTCTTTTATCAAACATTAACCAACCACTTATCACATTGGAGTGAGATAATTTTGTCAGCAGGTAGCATAGGTAGCCCCCAACTTCTCCTATTAAGTGGAATCAACCCCTAAGAGCAACTTAGAGAATTGAATATTACTATACTTTTAGATTTAAACTCAGCAGGGAAAGAGATTAAAGACTAGCCATGTACATCAATCATTATCAAATTATCAAATCCCCTAAACCACTTCCAATTGCTCAACCTGAGGTAGTGGGTATATTAGACAATTCACAAGTCTACATTGAGTCTGTTAGCTATTTTGAACAAGAAAATGCCACATAATATCAATATCTAGGAGGTACTTTTAGCAAGATGGCATTTCCCAAATCAACGAGTGAGCTTTGACTTAGGAGTAAAAACCCCCAAGATATACCCTTTGTAAGATATAATTACTTTTCTCATCCTTTTGATGTACAAGAATGCATTCTTTCTATTAAGGTACTATCAAACCTCATCATGAAAAATTATATTCAAGAATTTGCATTTAGCGATAGTGGAAGCTCCAAAATTCTTCAATTCATAGGTTCAAAATTACCTCAAAATCAACTAGACAATGAAGACATGGGAAAGTATTGTAGAGATACAATAACAACATTTTGGCATTACCATGGAGGGTGTGAAGTTAATAATGTGGGTGATAAAAGGCTTCATGTGAATGGTGTTGATAGTCTAAGGGTTGTGGACAATTTAATTTTCAAGGTTACCATTGGGACCAATCCACAAGCCACTCTCATGATGCTTGGAAGGTATTTTTTTTCCATTTGTAGCTTATATTTTTTTTCATTTTTTAAAGATATTCTATTAATGACACATTTTTAATACAACATATGCAAGGTACACAGGAGTTCATTTCCTTCAAGAGCGCATGAACATTTGTGAATATTAGACTATAAATCTAAGTGTCAAAAATAAAATGTTGCACATTGATATGTATATCATTTTAGTGATCATCAAACTAAAAAATATCATGTATATTAAAATAGGTAGCCCCATTATGGCATATGTATTGGGTATTAGTTAGTATCAAGTTGGGTGCATATGCTTTGTAAGTCACCCATATAGTAAACTAGATTAAAAGTATTTATCCCACATGCATGGGATAGTAGTTTTTGTTATTAACAAGACTTTATATATTATAGTGACTTACAAGGTTTAAAGTATCTTAAATATTATAATTATATATTATGTTCTATTAGAAGGAATAACCCCCTCAAAGAACCATCATGAATGTAATATAAAAGCATTTTGTTACACTCAATTATTTTATATGTATATCTATTAATTATCATTAGTTTACTTGCAATTTCCTCTCATGTACATTAGACTCTTTCAAAGATCACACTCCATAGAAACAACAACAATTATTGGCTTACTAGAACTAGCCACTATGTGTTCTCACCTCACCCTCATAGATCTTGTGGATCAAAAAATTGGTGAAAGTAGTTGGGTACTACCCATTTATTCCCATTTTTATTCTACAATAGATTATCTAGGTTATAAACCTTGTACAAGGGGATCTAAAATATTTTTGGAAGAACTATTATTTTTCTCTAAGCCAAAGTCCTCACAAAGGATCTAGTGAAGTGGTGTAGGAGCACCCAGTCTACAGAAGCCTGCATGAGGCATTAGCTATCTTAAAGTTGTTTTTATGTTTCCTATGTAGTCCTAAATGGACATTCATTGTAATAAGGTCTGTATTGATCGAGACATGCTATTTTTAGTTAGTTTGTTAGACAGCTGTTAGTTGGTTAGCCGGTTACATATCCCAGCCGCTGGGAGACAAGTTAGTACTACCACTATTATGTAGTTAAATAGAGCAACTCTAATTGATTTGAGGACAGAGGATATAGTTGAGCACAGATAGCTTGGACAGATCTGAAGTATTGTAATTCCATTCTGTGAAGGAATAAAAATAGTTTGTGTATTGGTGCAATCACAGTGGATATTGTTGATAACTGAGAGGGGGGGTGAATCAGTTATCCTAATTGTTTCTTCTTTTGAACTTTCTTATTAATCAAAGCAACATTGAATTAAACAAACAAACACTATCATGAAATGAGAAACACATGACACAGTATTTTTGACGTGGAAACCCGGTTAAGGGAGAAAACCACAGGGTGATTAACCCAAAGATTATTCTCTGTTAAAATAATAAGGAGTTACAAAATGGCACTTGCCAATTAGGGCTCACTGCCCGAGCACACTGCTCACAAGAGGCACACTGCCTACAAAGAGACACATTGTCTACAAAAGAATGTTATATAATACTTGAACTGATTGGAAGCATCTACATATGCTGGAGTTCAGTTCCGGTTAGGCTTAGTACACTGATCTGCTGCACTTCATCTTTCCTTTGTTATTTATTCTACTATCCTTTCACATACCGGATCTTTCTTACTACTTCTGCTCTGTTCTGCACTTATTCGCATACACCATCACTACAACTTCTTTTCACAACTGAATCCATCCTCTATATATATCCGCACTAGTGATTTCATTATCTTTCTAGTCGGCAACCGGAATAGTCTATCTTCTCACAAACTCTGTTCTGTCGGCTGAATCCTTGCATACCAAGTAATGCAGATCAAGCATATACTTGTAGATATCATTAATCATGTCGGCCAAACATGATTCATGCCTTCACAACCTTTACCATCAATAGTAACACATCCAGAAAATAGTCTGATGTTCTGTCAGTTAGTTCTTCCTCTGTTCTCATTGTCACTCAGGAATCTGGTACTCAACTATTCATAACTTTTTCCTTGTCCATCACCAGAGGCTATATCCTTGGAATATACCACTCAAGGTAGTCCTCTTGACTTCCCCAAATCTGCACTGCACCAAGACACTTCCTCTGAGAGATCCAGACCAATCTGTCGGACCTTGCCACATGCTCTGTTCTTGTTCACCGGACCACAACAGTCTTCATTCTGGCTTCCGGTAGAGACACACCATGACTTGCGGATATGAGGGATGACCTTTGTTGCCATCAATGACAACAGCCATGATTCCATATAGTGTTTCTTGCCAACAGATATCATTCAGGGTCATTCCATTGGAGGATTTCTCTGAAATCAGTGGAATGACCCCCCCATGTTATTAGTTTATTTTCTGTTCTACTAAGTTTTCATTATTTCCTATGTGTTGTTTGGTTAAAGTAGGGACAAAGGAAGTTGTCGACAAAAAGGTTCATGTTTATGTAAGTTGTGGATATATCATATTTGGATGCAAGGGATGTAGTCTTTAAACCTATCACTAAGTAGATCAGTCATCAGTTGGTCAAAAGGCATCGGAGTGTAAAGGAACATCGGTGGAAGGGTTTTAAGACTGGCTGACGAATCAAATCTCGCTGACAAAGGCTGTTCGAAGAGTCATCAGGGTGACGGAAGATATTGGTCTAAGATTTGTTGGTGTCACTAACGGTAGAAGTCATAACGACAAGGAAGTGGGCATCGGCGAGACGGAGCATATCAAATAGAAATAATTCTCATTGACCGATAGTATGGGTGTTGCCAATAGGCAACCAATATCAAGTTTCCTATTAGTGTAAGGAAGGCTTCGGGGAGACTTCTGGTGGATTGGTCGATGGGCAAGGTGTTGCCGATAGGCACATAAGCGAAGCCGCTCATCGAAGAGAGACAACATATCGGCGAAAGAAATCCTGAGGTGGCCGATAAGAGAAGTGTTGCCGATGGTAAAGGGATTATCTATTTTGGTGAGACATGTAGGTTATCGTGCTGATATAAATAGGAATGACTATTTTGTGGGTTTTAAGGAGTTCTTTCAACCTGTTTTGTAAGCTTTTGCTGACCACTCTGCATCATATTGGTATATGGATTTGAGATTTCACATATCTTTTGTTATATTAGAAGAACCTTTAGGATTAGGAGAATCCTCACTATATGAATCGATTGGTCATTTGAAATTTGTAGCGCACTAGTTAGTTGTTAGAACCAAGAAGCATCTTTCCTCATATCTTGTTGATTGAAAAGTGTGGCTATCAGAAAATGGAGTCCTTTATAGTTCTAGAGATCTTAAATATTAGTTGACTCACTATTTATAGAGAAGATGAAAACTTCTAAGATTCTAAAAACTAACACACACTAGCCTAGATTTTCCACTTTCCCTACTCTACATAGATTTTGGGTATAGGATGTCAAAATCTAGATCATCTCAGAAGATCCATAGAAATATAAGTAGTTTTTTTTATAATATATATTAGTGGGGAAACACACAAAAATATTCAAAATTTAGACAATAGTCTCTAAAATACACATCTCATGTACTTCATAGCTATAGCATTTGACTCCTATATAGTTTGTCATTTTACAACATTTCGACTAAGTTTGTACTTAACTAGAAAGAATTTGCCAACTTGTTTCTAAAAAATCTACCCATAGGGTGTTATGGGTGTTAGGCCAATTTTCATTTCACTTGGGCAATTATCCTAATGTAATCCTTTCTTTGAGTTAACTATTTTGATACATATATCTGACAACCATGTTTGGTCAACCTAAGTAGGTTTTCATGTCATATAGAAGCATAACTCATTATGACTATCTTTACTCATTGATAATTTTGGTCTAAAAACTTAGTCAACCATAAAATCACATTATTTAGTAGCATAATGCTTCCTAAGGTAGGTCCCAAGTTTGAATCTAACAAACACAAGATCTAATCTTAAGAGCTTCACTCTAAGACTGATTTTATAGTCTCACTACTAACCTTAGAGGAGTCAGTGTTCAATAAATGAATGCTATAATCAATTGGTTTGTCAACTACCACTCTCTCTCCTTTACCTCATTAATATCACATTTACAATAGTCTTTGGTGCACACCTCCAAAGCTCCCAAAAATTGACATGCCCAAATTTTATGGATAAGAAGGTACAAGATAATAAGGTGTGATGGATTGTTATTTTGATGTTCATTGAATTCCCCATTTGGAGCATTTCATGATGACCAAATTTACATTAGAGGGAATGAAAACATAATGGTATATTTGATGTACATGCTCTTTACCTCATCATGAATAGTCTAAATTTTTCAAAGCCTTTTTAGCCGACTTTAGATAGAGTAGATCTTGTTGGAGCAACCAAGATCAACAAGCACAAAGAATGCAACCTTCCACAAGTGAAAAATGGAGCACAAGAGCATATCTATCATATACATTGAGAGTGTGTGAAATACAGTGAGAAGCCTTGCATTAATAGGAAATGAGAAGGAGGTAGGAAGGTAGGACTGAAATACTAATTACCTCTACAAGCATGCAACACTTGTCTAACTCACATGACATGTGTGAGGGAAAGTGGCAAGTCAAAAAGAAAGAGTTGTCTCACATGTGTGAGTACACATGTTGAAATGAGACAAACTCCTACAAGACTAAGTAAACTTAAGCCTATGTGTGAATATGTCAAACCTTCAAAGAGGTAATATCTAAACTAGTTATATAATGACACTATTTACACTAACACCCCCCCTTAAGTGTGACTTAGGGAGAATACAAAGATGATGATGGGTCCTGGCTACTAGGCCATGTTAGGTACCCATGTATAGACAAGTTTCTCATATAGTGCAGAAAGAAAGAAAACTTCATGGGAAAAAAACTTTCCTCCAAAAGAGAAATGATACAAATAGAATTTGTACAAGTGAAGAAGAAAGAAGGAGGACTATACATGACCCCCTAAGGACTACTTCTAACATTATAGTATAATATATGTTCCCCCCATAGGAGAGAAAGATGAGAAGGTCGATGTGACCCCCCAAAAAATATGAAGTAATTAAATCCATGTGAGGAGATGGATCCTCCCAAAATTGAGATGAGAAGCCTACCCATCCAACCTCCTCCCAAAATACCTCCTGTAGCACTAGTAGAAGCTTGACACTAGATGTTGAAGATGATCCACGAATGCTGAACAAAATATCTCCCCTTAGGAAGAAATTGAACCACATAAGTGTGCAAGTGATCTTCCCATTCCAAATAGGAACATACAGGAATAATTATGAAGGTCTCTAAATTTTGCACATGATGTCTTTAAAGGATGTTCAAGGATCTAGAAGCCAATGATGATGTGTGACAAATGTTGTGATTTAGGTACAAGGAGGTCATAGATGTATGGTGATAGCTAGACCCAAAAGAATATGATACTACTACAAAGGATGTCAAAATACATGATGACGGAGTCGAATTTGTGGACTCATAAATATCTACATAATTTTTCACTATAGAAGCTGATGTAGGCAAGGTATGAGAAATCATAACTTAAGAAGACAAGGCTAATGCAACTTCATCAAATTTGGCATTGAAAAGAAGAGGAATGTCCTCAATGGTGTCTCCCAAATCTGTGATGCAGGACTCTACAAAAAGACATGAAATGTCAAGTAGATATGCTTCCCAATGTGGCAAAGAACCATATTTTGATGCAAAGAATCAATGGAATCCATGAAGATATCAACTCTGGATTTCAATGTAGTAACATGTGATGATGGTGTAGATGGGATCTCAATGTAAGTCATCTAATTATAGTGTACATACCCAACTAATGGTGTTGTCTCACAAGTTGGCTTAGTGAGATGAGATTTGCAAGTGCTTCATTAGGATCAATAGAAAGTTGATATGCATGAATAATTTGTTGTCATAGTTCATTGATTATGCGATGATGACATTCTTCTATTGTATATTATTTTAGTCCACAATATCCACATTTTATCTTCCATTTATTATGAGGTTTATTGAGAATACTTGAATGGAAGGGAGTATTTGTGTCATCCACAACAATATACATGATCAAAGTTTAAGCACTATCAAAGAAGAAGAAAAAATTTGCCCCCCAAAAAGGATTATGATTGTTTTAGAAGCCTCCCAGAAAGAAATGCATGCAAAATTACAACTTGTGTTAAGATTGGAAGTCAAATTGATTGTTTATAATGCATGGTGATTTTTAAAATGAGAAATTCAATCTTAAATTTTGTTACAATTTTAAATTCCTTGTAAAATTCAAAGACATTTAAAAAATAATTTGTGAATTTTTGATATCGTGGGAAAAAGTTATGCCCTGTAAAAAATTGCAATTACAATGGGGTTTAGGGATTAAAAAACTGGTAAAAAAGGCAATTTTTTTTTACTTCGTCGAAGTGAAGTGCATGGTAACACCTTTCTATTGACTATTATTTTTTAGAAAACTGATTCCGTGGGGGAAAGGTACATAGAAAAATGAAAAAAGGGCTACTAGAGGCACTTTCAAAGAGCACTGGGAGTTAATACTGGTAGAAAAGTGAAACTTCGATGGTTTACAAAAACCACTAGTGGTCAAGTTTTATCTCATGGCTATAATAAAGTTAACATTAAATGTTAACAAGACAATAAGTTGTGGCATTAAATGCCATGAGTATAGTGAATGTAATAATAAATACTTGTAAGAAATGAAGACATAACTGCTCAATAGAAATCTAATTCACATAAGTTTAATGATCTTTAACAGTGTATTAGAGATGGAGATTGCAAGCAAATATGCAACATAGAAGCTACAAATCTAAAAACTAAACATAGTGTTTACATGGAGAAAACTCTTTTGGGTAAAAAACTCCACTAGGAAAGAGGCACAAGTTTGTATTAATCTGCAAAAGTGATACAATACATCAAGTACACAACTCTCTCCTTCAGTCTTCAATTCAACACTATTCTTGCAGCACCTAAGTACCTATAAATATATATATTACAATAAATACATGGAAAAATACTTATAGACGTGCTCTCACACCAATCTAGGTGTCCACTTTCTCTTTCCTAAGAATCTCCAACATGCAACTATTAAATGTCTCCTTACAAGCTCTTGCCACTTGTCCAAAGTCAACCATGCAGAGTTGAGTGTCCAAGGTTAAATAAGTTCTCTTAAAAAATCTTATGACATGTCATAACCATCATAGATTCCACCAAAGAGTATCTTCCGAAGATGGGCATCTAGTGCTAAACATAGCAACTTACACATAATAAATATCTGTCATATGTCGTCATAGTGTCATAGAATCTTACATGACAACTTGCAGCTGTCATATATTCTCTTACATGTACTCACTAACTTTATGGCATGTGTCATACATGCTAAAAATAGTTGATTCCTCCAAGGTGGTGCCTAGACTCATTTATCATAATTTTTACAATTGCCAACCATAAATGTCACTCCATAATTACCTCCGGTAAAATCTAGAATAACCACTGCTAATGCAGCTACCTCATTCCCTTATGGGTAATTACAAATTATAATAAATAAAATGGAATAAATATAATTTTGGGATTTGCAACGTTAATGGTACCTTATCCCAACATTCTCCCACTTCACATTATACATTGTAAATCAACCCATAGGAAATCAAATGGAAAAACAATCAGGCACTAGAAACAAGGCCCTTGGCCTCTTTGCACCACACAAATTTCTCTGTACTTATAGGTTTGGTCAATGAATATGCAACACTCTCATGATTGTCTATCTTCTTTAGCTTAATCTATCTACTTGCAACCAATTCTCAAATGAAGTGATACTGAACATCAACATGCTTAGTCCAAGCATGATACATAGGATTCTCAATCAAACATAAAGCACTCTGGCTATCACAACCAATCTAAATGACCCTTCAATCAAAACCAATACATGTATATAGTTTTCTCAACCAAACTGCCTCCTTAGAAACATGAGTAACAACCATATACTCTACTTTGGTGGTGTACAAAGCAACTGTGGGATGTATCTTACTCATCAAACTCATTGCTTCTCCAAACAGAGTAAACCCATAGCCACTAGTGGACCTTCGACTATCCATGTCACCTACCCAATTTGCATCAACAAATCCTTGAATGTCCAAAGTTTTATCAGCACTATCAGTACCCAAATAAACCAAACAACAATCAGATGTTCCTGCAACATATTTAAGTACCATCTTTGAATAATTTTAATGTTGTCTACTAGGGTTAGACATAAATCTGCTCAAAACTCCCACTACTTGGGCAATATCTAGCCTAGTGCAAACCATTGCATACATCAAACTCCCTATAACACTGGAAAATGACATATTAGACATATCCTCAAAATCCTCATCATTCTTTGGACACCTATCTAATGAAATATTAGTACCAATGGGTAAAGGAACTCTAACTGGGTTACAATCCTACAAACTAAACCTCTATAAAATGGTGTTCACATACTTACTTCATGACAACCAAACCTTTCTATTGCCTTTGTCCCTCTTGATCTCCATACCCAAAATATACCTGGCATCTCCAAGATCCCTCATATCGAATACACTTGAAAGTTGGGCTTTCAACTCATTGATCGTATCCTTAGTATTGCTAAAAAATAATATGTCATCAACATATAATGCAATGATTAGTACAGAATCATCAATATAATGAATGTAAACACAGTGATCCTCCTCACTCCTAACAAAACCCAATTTCAACACAAATGAGTCAAACTTTTGATATCAAATTTTGGGGGACTATTTCAAACCATAAAGAGACCTCTTTAACTTGCAAACCCAATGTTCTTTCCCTTTTACCTCAAAACCTGTAGGCTATTGCATATAAATTTCTTCCTCAAGATCTCCATGCAAGAACATTGTCTTAACAACCATTTGATCAATCTCCCAATCATAAGCTGCAATAATGGATAAAAGAAATCTAATAGAAGTTAATTTAGTAATAGGAGAGAAAATTTCACTGAAATCAACTCCCTCTCTCTAGGAGTAGCCATTGGCTACTAGTCTAGCCTTGTACTTCTGCAATGAACCGTCTACTCTAATCTTCTTCTTGAAGACCCACTTGCAACCTATGGCCTTCTTCCTTTGGGAAAATGAACAAGATTCCAGGTGTTACAAAAGTCTAAATCCATCATCTGGACTCCTGCATGGCTAACTGCCAAGACTCACTATCATTTGCATGAATAGCTTCCCTGTAGGATGTAGGTTCACCTTTAGTACTCAATAAAGAAAATACACAATAGAAATCTGGTGGGCTATACCTATCAACTAAATTCCATTGTCTTGTGGATCTCCTGAAGGGTGGGGTAAAAGTCTCAACTTGTTCTTCTAGATTCCCATCTGTACCAGCTTCTTCTATAACAACAGATTCTTCTTCATCAGAACTACTAGAATCTTCTTCTTCTTCAGCATCCAATCCATCATTGTGTTCTTATTGAGCTACATCTTCCTACTCTAAGTCAATGTGCACTCTCTTCATCTTTAATTTTTCTTTTGGTTGCTTAGGTTCAGAAATAGCTCTAAGTTCCCTAAAAATAACATCTCTAAAGAAAACAATTTTTCTGGTTAGAGGATCCCAAAGCTTATAACCCTTAACATTGTCACCATATCTAATGAAGATGCAAAAATATGGTTTTAGATCCAACTTAGATCGCTTTTCCTTAGGCACATGAACAAAAGTCTCATAGCCAAAAACCCTTAAATATGAAACATAAGGTTTCTTACTTGTCCACACTTCATAAGGTGTCGAATCAAGAGTCTTACAAGGAGATTTGTTAATCAAGTAGTAAGCAATATCTTGATTCCCAAAATAAATCCAACCCAAATCTCTAAAACATTTCTAAAACACCTAGGCAAGGGATTGTCATTAAGGTGGAAGGAAGAGGTTTATCAACAAGTAAAGGGGAATTCTGGCCAACTACAGGAGTGGGTAAACTCCTCTACTCTTTAGGTTCAACTAGACCTAGGAGGGATATTCCTAGAGGCATGAAATCAAATATAGATTAACATTCACTACCATACCTAATGTACAATTGACCCCCAAAGTTGTCACTAAATCAAGACAAATTGGCTACACATGCCTCTCATTAAGTTGATTCAACTATGTGAATGTACATGCACAAGAAAAATAGTTTTTACCTTGAACCATATATGAAAGATTTGTTTGATTTATAAAAAGTGTTTGATTCCTCTCCAATATGGATTGGTGCCTATTCCATTGGGCAATTGAGTTATACGTATTAAAGACAGAAGAAAGAATTGAACCAACATCAATAGAAGACTAAAATGTATTTACATACATTCCTCAGATTATACTTCATACATTGGACATACTTAATAAACCAGCAACAAACCATAATGACCCACTTGCAATAAATAGAAGACTAACAAAAAAGCTGTATTGATTTAAATGCTATCACACATCATCAAATCTCTATTTCAATCACACTAGCAAATTTGGTGAAGGAAAACATAGAACTGTGATTATATACTCCCTTGAAACATTACAAATGGCCATGGAGACATCCAATGCATAAAATATGCTTTACAATTCATTCCTACATTGCATGAAAACTTGTTACTCCATTTAACACCTAGATTGGCTTGATTTGAAGCCCTAAAACTATCCTACGGCACTGCAGACCAGATAATTGGCTTAGCAAATAACCCTCAAAACATCTTAGAAACATGTATATATAGCAATTAGTTCATGTGTAGCTCCTAGGCATTGGAAAACTAGTTAACAAGCAATCGATGTAGCATTGAATGTGGCACATAGCCCAATCAGATAAATAAGCAAATATTTTAGGCGCCCATACCCTACAAATTGATTTTGCATCCATGAGGTACTACAAAAGAAATTGTATACTAAAACATTGCACCTCCCATTACATTTGGTACTTGAGCATGGACGAGAAACACTATTTCAGCCACACAGTTTGCATTAATGGTGATCCAAAAAGTTCTTGGCACTTTCCAAGGTGGTTGGAGGAATCAGGAAGGCCAGAAAGCCAACCTCTAAAATGTTATACTTTTGCACCTTGGGATTTCGAACCTCTAACTTAGTAGAAGAATGAAGAAGAAAAGGCTAACTTCCAACAACTTCTTCACACTTTGCTGATTTTCAAAAGAAAAGGTCAGAGCTCGGGCCCTGGACCATCCACCCCATAAGGAAGAACACAAAAAGGAAGAACCTTGATCCCTGACATCTGACAAAGCTTCCAACATAGCCAAATTACAAGGGAAGAGTTGGAGGTTGGACACAGTTTGCATTAGGAGAGGTTTGAACTTTGATGCTGAAACACTTAGAATATTTTTGCAAAGAAAAGGGGTGGAGTTTGGGACTTTGAGATTGACAATGCTGAAGAGGTGAAGCCTGAACTCCGACATCCTAACAAGGCAGAAAAAACTAAGGATAACTCTAAATTTTCTAGGACTTAACCATTTTTTGATGTTTTTCCTTGCACCCTCAAAAGGGGAAGCACCAAGATCTCATGGATCTTTGACTATTTGGCTAGGGGGGCAAAATAAGATAACATGACTCCAATAAAACTTGGGGCCAAATTGGGGCATTTTGGGGACTGATTTTGTAGGTGCCAACATTGGCTCTAGTTGGGGATGTTGGCAAGAGACACTGCTAGGATTCATAAGTGTTGTCATTGATGGAAACAAAGTTTATCCCACACATCCGCAGTACATAAATTACTCATATCAGAAGTCAGATTGAAGATAGGTTGATCCGACAATCAAGAATAGAGCATATGATAGGGTCTGACAGTTAGGTCCAGAACTCTCTGATGGTGAAAACCAACATGTTATAGATTTGGATGAGTACTAAGGAGTATCTGAGCTATTGTATTCCAGGGATTTAACCTCCAGTGACAAAGCATGTGAAATATATAAGCATTTGAGTATCACACTTCAATTAGACAGTGCAAACAAAGGAAGAACTAGCAAATAGGGTATTACACCTCAATTTGGATGTTCATAAGGTGTTGATCAAGTAACTTGAGGTGTTATATGATCTTGACTGACATAGGTAATGATTTCTATACCTAAGTTTTTGGTGCACATCATCAATCAAATATGAATTTAGCTGACAGAATAGTAACTTGCAAATATCCTAAGTGTTCTTGTTACCGACTAGAAAATTGTTTGAAATCCTTGATGTGAATATATATACCTGATGGATTCAAGCTTGTGAGTGTATGGAAGTGATAGGATGATGGATTGAGTGGGAAGAAAAGTAGAGAAAAGTACAAAGGCAGTAATCCAAGCTTGAAATATGACAAAAGAGTGATACTAAGCAGAGGAAGAATGAAATGTGGTAGATCAATATACTGAGCCTAACTAAAACTAAATTATTGCATGTGGATGTTGTTCATCAGTTCAAATACACTATTATCTTTTGTAAGCTTTTGTAGACAGCAAGTCTCTTATAGGCAGTGAGACTCTTGTGAGTAGTGTGCTCGGGCAATGAGCCCTAATTGGCAAGTGCCATTTTGTACTTCTTATTCTTTTAATAGAGAATACAATCTTAGGTTAATCACCCCATAGTTTTTCCCTTAACAGGGTTTCCATGTAAAAATCCTTGTGTTATGTGTGTTGATTTCATTTTAGTTCTTATGGTTACTTATGCTTTCATGTTTAGATATATCACAGAATGTTAAGATAAGAAAAGGAAGTAAAAGTAAGAAAGTTTTGAGATAACTGATTCACCCCCCTCTTAGTTATCTTCCTTATTTCAAACAATTTGTATCAGAGCTAAGTTCCTTAGAAAAACTCTAACAGCTTGAGGAGGATCTGGGAATCTCAATGGATGCATATGGTATGAAAGAACAACTACAATCTGCCTTGGATGATCTTGAATAGTCCTAGTCTGAAGTCAATAATTTGAGAGAGCGACTTAAGGAGGCTGATGATTTCATCAATGAGTTGAAAGAAAAACTCAATATTTCCATGAAAAAGAGAAATGAACTACTTCAGAGGTTAGCAAATCATAACGAAGCCAATAATGCTGATGAGGACCTGAATGAGAAAACAAAGCTACGTGAAAAGTTGTCAAAAGAATTGTTATTCTAAGACATCGAGTGGAATTAGGGGTTATAAAATTTACCCAAGAAATTGAAGAGAAGAGAAAGACTGAAGAAAACTTAAATCAATCCCTCAAGGAGAAAACAAAAGATTGCTACAAAATGGATAGAATAATTAGACATCTTGAGTCTGATCTTGGAGAAGCCAGATACAATGAAGAATAACTTGAGAGACAAATTGACACTCCTAAACAAGATCTTGAAACTGCAAATGAATACAAGTAAAAATTCAAGATAAGCTCAGCCAAACTTGAATTACTTATTGAAAGTCGAAAGAGGGTAGATGATAAGCATGGCTTGGGATACGAGAGAGGTGAAATCTCTGGATCTAGCCAAAAGAATTTTGGGTCAGGAAGACAAAGAAACAAGCCTAGAAGACCTCTAGTAAGACAACCTAATGCTCAAAGATATCCATCTTTTAATGGAAGTTACTTCAACTACAACAAATTTGGTCATAAAGCAACTCAGTGCAGGAGCAGAATGAATCAAAATAATCCATCCTTCTCCAGGCAATGTTTTAATTGCAAAAGGTATGGTCACAAATCTCATTAATGTAGAACTATGTAAATGAAAAATTCCTTCAATGGTAGATGATTTGTATGGAATAGAATGGGGCATATGGCTAATTAGTGTAGATCAAGAGGATATCAATCAAATAAGCAAGGAAATGTTGTGTGTTACAATTACAATAAATCCAGTCATATAGCTAGATTTTGCAGAAGCAGAAATCATGATGGAAAAGGTTCGGTGAAACATGATAAAAACAAGACAAAGGCAAAGGTAAAGTGAATGCAGATGAGATTTAGAAGGAGATGAGCAAGACTTGGGTAAAGAAGAATGTGATGAACATTGGTGATGGGTCTACATTAGAATCTAGTGCTAATAATCCTTCTAGAAATTAAAAGTCAGCTCTGGCTTAGGGGGAGCTGCAAAGAAGATCAAATTCCCCTAGCCATCTAGTAAGTGCCTGAATTTGACACATTTAGTATGAATCAGAGATTGCAGATTAAAGGGCTTTTGAGAGGTTCATCTAAAAATCATTTAGCAAAATTTTGAGAAATTCGCATATAGATTTGAAGAAGTTATGAGTAGATCCGGTTCTGATAGCTATCTGGTAAAAACAAAATTACACAAATAGATCTAGTATGATCTGAAAATACAATTTTGTGGTCTGCGGATTAGGGGGCATGTTTTGAAAGGCTAAAATTATGTTGTCAACTTGCTTGAATAATGATTTGCATATCTGCACAATGATTCATGAGAAGTTCACTCAAAACAGGGTAACCAAATGACTTAAAGTGTGCATTTATTGCAATGGGGAATTATGTTTTTGTGCAAGGATAAAGGTTCTTCATTCATCATTTATAACACTATACATTCATGAAGAAGAGAGAAGAGCTCTGAGAAGAGATCCTGCAGATTATTCAAGTTCAAGATGAAGATCGAAATCAAGTAGAAATTTACTCCAGCAATTGCTACAAACCCTAAGGCGTAAAAAGGTATTTCTTTTCTGCAAAATCTCTCCAAATTTCATTACTAGAATGGCTACTCCCATGGTTGTGAATGCCATTGAGAGGCTGAGACTGAAATTCAACAAACATCCATTCAAATCTCTAGAAGTTGATCCTTTGGGTGCATTTTCCCATATCCCGTACAATGTTTTGCATGTAGAAGATGTTAGGGTTTACATTCATACAAACATTAAGGATTTGGGGAGACCTAGAATTGATGGAAATATGTCGCCAACAATTAAGTAGTGAGAACTTTGACCTCAAACTGAAATTCAAGGCCCTAAAAGATAAGCACTTTGCATATTGCATACATTTCCGATCTTTTGGAGAAGACGAATGGGTCTAGTATGTATTGAGTAGGATGCATGATAACTTTATGTGATTAATGAGTCCATTTAAGATAACCAAAGATGCCATCAGGGCTGTAACCAGATTGTACTCAACTGGTGGGTTGCCTGCA
This sequence comes from Cunninghamia lanceolata, assembly GCA_027924645.1. Classification (NCBI taxonomy): domain Eukaryota; kingdom Viridiplantae; phylum Streptophyta; class Pinopsida; order Cupressales; family Cupressaceae; genus Cunninghamia; species Cunninghamia lanceolata. The sequence continues at coordinate 3,833,917 of BSBN01001332.1, forward strand.
CTAAAAGCTGTGAATAATCAAATGATAACAAAAGCCACTAGATCAAAGTATGATAAGAGGGCAATCACTATAGATGATATTACAGATCCAGATGTCAATTTTGAAGCAATTATAATTGGTTACAATATTTACCATTCAAGTAGGGAGAATTTTGTATCTGGTACAACAATCTACTACATATCAGATGCTGAAAGAAAATGTAGACTATGATTTGTGTGAGCTTCTATTGAATCAACTGATGGAGAATCTACAAAAGATCAAGAAAGATAAGAAAAATCCCTTCAAATATGGCAATCTGGTGTTGTGCCTATTCTTCTATTTCATGAATGAGTTATAGGGATCAAATGGTATGGTCTAGGAAAATGATAGATCTGTTGCAATTCAAATCAAAGATTATTTGTATGGACTTGGTGATGCACAAGCCCAAAAGATAGCTCTCTGGGGTTACTTTAAGAATTCCAGAGCATGATGCATGCAAGAGAAATAATACCAAAATATATAGTTGAGAAATACAAGGACACAATTTGCTTCATGGTTGATATAGATCAATGCCTAATGGAGGCAGGTGAGTCAAGAACTGTATGGGTAATGCCCGTGGGTTATGAAGTTGATGAAAACATATTGGTGGTACATGTTCAACATTTGTTAAGCCAACCTAAGGACACCGAAGCACAGAGGTTTGGCACCTTTGATGAGATAAACATAAAAATACATGTTGAATTAAGGAATCTTGAGTCAAAAAGAAAAGTGAGCAGGGAAGTTGAACAAATTTTTGAGAAATTTGGCATAACCAAGGAGGCAATAGATGCAAACAGAGAAGGAATAGAGAAAATTGAAAGGGAAAGGGAAGAAGAAAAGAAAGAAAGCATCTTGGTGGAAGCTTCTACCTAGACAAGATCTACCAGGAGCTCTACCCATGTCTCTCCTAAAATCTCAAGAATTGCTAAACCGGTAACCAAACCATCTAATACAAGAGAAAAGTGAAAGAAGTCTAAGGCCATAAGAACATATGTGAGCCTTAAGGATGATGAAGAGATAAAATGAGATGTAGAGGTCAGAGAATTGAAGAAATCCAAGAACAAACTTTCCAAGAATGATAGAACTAATGAGGAGCAAAAGACAAAAGAGTTTGTTGAGAGACCCACTCTCTCAATTGAAGACATCATTAAAGAAGTCACTGTGGATGGAAACCTGCAACTGGTAACATAATTCTATGATGAGTACAGTGATGCAGACAAGAGAATTCTTGAGGAAGCAACAGTAAGGTACATGAACATCTACAACAAAGATTTCATTGAAACAATTTCCTTGATTATTAAAAGCTTAGAAGTTTTGGAGTTAAGAAAGGAAAATACAAAAGTAAAAGACTTGGAGATCCAAGAATAGATAGTGATACAGTTATGTCCAACTATCACTCAAAAACAAATGGACATGGTTTTCAAGGATGCCAAAGAAGAATTTCAGAGTAAGTCTAGAATGAATAAGCTCATGCTTGGAGAAACTGAATAAATAGCTAATGAGACAAAAGAAATTCTCTGAGTGCCTTGAAAAGGTTCAATCTTCCCATTGTAGAGGAAGCAAATGAAGAGCCTTCTGACATGGATGTTGAAGGATTAAAGAAAATTGATGAAGAGCAATCTGAGGCCTTAGACTCCTCTATTCTGGAAGAGGAAGTACAGAAAGAAGAAACAAATATTATTGATGGCAATAAGCAGATCAGTCCAGATGCCCCCAAAGGAAAGGAAGATGAGACTACAAGAGAGATTGCAGAGGCAATGCAAAATTTCTTAGATGAGGAAGTTGTGGAATTAGATGAACTAGAGTTGATGCAAGGACCACTGAATCTAGACTCTCTCTCTCTCTCCAGTTCAGATGATGAAGATAGCATCTTTTGCTCAAGTGAAAGCCAAAGAAAATCTTCTAAAATCTCACATGGAGGACTGTGAGCTACTAAATATTACATCCGGAGTGCTAGAGAAGATCATGTCCACATATCAGAAGGATCCATCAGCCTCTCCATCTGGTAATTTGAAGAACTTAGTTAATTCTTTCAATATAGATTTTGAGTCTTTAGAAAAATTAGCAGAAACTAAGGTCTGGTAAGAGTTCTTGGGAAAAAGATTTAGTGAGGTACAAGGGCTAATTAATAATGATAGAAGAACCCTAGACATTGGCATAAAGAGAATTTAAAATGCTCTTAAGGATGGTGGAGACATATACAAATTTTGTTTATCTTGGCCTAAAGTTGTAGATGACATTGAGAAGAAAATGAAAGAACAAGAAGAAAAATTGACAAATCTATCTCAGAATTTTGATCCCCTTACCATCTCTCTGGTAAGTCAAGAATGCCAAGCAGTTGTTATAATAAATGAAATAAAGAAACTGGTTAAGGAAAAGAAGAATATAATGGATAGAATGGGTGAACTCAGAAGGATAATCATCCCTAAGTTAGAGGCAATGCATGATGCCTTAGCAGATATTCTAAGTATAGCCCAGACCAATGATCTAACAGATTTGAAGAGGGCAGAAGCATATGCATTTTTATTGAGTGGACACATCTCCATTTTGGATAGGATGAAGAAAAGTTGGGCCACAGAGATTGTACATTTGAAGAGTACATTTGCTGATATACTTAAGTATATGTAAGTTTATCTTATGGATTGTATGTACATATGCAGCCATATATAATAATTTTTGCACATTTTTGGTTTGCGGATCCCACCCTTTGCCATTGATGTCAAAGGGGGAGTGAAGAGGAGTGAAAAATGAGGAACCCAAGATTAAGGGAGCACCAGTAAGTAGTGTAGAGAAATAGAGCACAAGCAAAGGGGGATTTACAATGACACTTAGTCATTTTTCATTAAGTGTTGACATCAATGCCACAGGGGGAGTTTGTTTGCAAGAGACACTCCTAGGATTCATAAGTGTTGTCATTGATGGAAACAAAGTTTATCCCACACATCTGCAGTACCTAATTTATTCATACTAGAAGTTAGATTGAAGATAGGTTGATCTGGAAGTCAAGAACAGAGCATATGATAGGGTCCGACAGTTGGATCCGGAACTATTTGACGGTGAAAACCAATATGTTATGGATTTGCATGAGTACTAAGGAGTATATGAACTATTGTATTCTAGGGATTCAGCCTCCAGTGACAAAACATGTGAAAGATATAAGCATATGAGTATCAGACTCCAGTTAGTTAGTGTAGACAGAGGAAGAACTGGCAAATAGGGTATCAGACCTTAATTCGGATGTACAGAAGGTTTTTATCAAGTAACTTGAGGTGTTATATGATCTTGATTGACATAGGTAATGATTTCTATACCTGAATCCTTGTGTTATGTGTGTTGATTTCATTTCAGTTCTTATGGTTGCTTATGCTTTCATGTTTAGATATATCACTGAATGTTAAGATAATAAAAGGAAGTAGAAGTAAGAAAGTTTTGAAATAACTGATTCACCCCCCCTCTCAGTTATCTACCTTATTTCCAATAGGGGATGTGTGCCAAGCAGTGGCACAACAACAATCTAGAATATCTCTGGGCAGACCAAAAGGCAAAAAATGAATAGCGAGAACAATGAAAACATATTTGCAAACATATATACACGAAAAACATAGTCATAAACATGGAGGTACAAAAGGAAAGTTGACTGTGATCAAATATTCAGAGTATTGCAGGCCAAGCCTCCACAAAATTGTTGCAACTACTTGCCTCTATGAAAGACAAGCTAAATGAAGGAGATGATCTCGCTCAAACAAAATTTGCACCTTTTACCTAGCTACAACAACTGAAGGTTGCCTTCAGCATGCACTAATCTATGCCATATACTTGTTTAGCAAAGGTCAGCTTTACCAATAAAATCATTACTGCAAGGCAACCATAAGAGATAGGTACTTGACCTATTCATATCCATATCATGCTTGTTCCAAGAAGCAATGGGTGCAAAACTAAAATTTAGGTCAGCAACAAAAGAGAGAAATGAAGGCAAACCTCCATTAACATGTGCCATGTTATCATACTTGCTGACCACTTCATGCAAATTGAGGGAAAAAGAAAATACCTCCAATTTTGATGCAGGAGCATCCTAGGTGAATGAGTTATCTAGCATTAACCAAAAAAAGGTGTAGGTTTAATTTTTAGTTTTATGGCATCCATTCGTAGGCAACATTATTATGGAGAGTCTAATTTTTATTCAAGACCGAAGCATAGTCACTCTAGCTTTAGTACACTATTAAAATAGGAAATGAATCAAATGTGGATCATTTGATGGATCAAATTACAAATTTCATAAAAGGATGAGAATTTGAATATAAGAAAGCTATTGTAGATTCTATTTTTTCTCTTATAACAAATATTCCAAAAACAAAGGAAGTGTTATTGCATAGTTTGGTTCCCGTATGATGAATATTCCTTTCCTATAACCGTAGGATCTGTATGAATGTCTATGGACCATTGACACTGTTGAGCACCTGGGCATCAATTTCCATTTTGTAGAGGAGATCAAAACAATAGATTATGTATACAGAGGCATCGAATGGACATAATAGACAGTTGTAGCTAATATTGACATAGCCATGGGTCTTTGAATCTTTGGCTCCATAGATATAATGTATCTTCTGAAAGGTTTTATAGATAGGAAATGAAGTGTTTGCATGAGTAGGAGGTTTTATTTTAAGTGAATACATCACAAATTCCTGGTATTGGCAAGTGGAGGGAACCACATAACTTAAAAGACATATATCAGTTTGATATTGTGTAAAAATAGTAGGAAGAATTGAAGGCTCGTTTATCATTATGGATGAATACACATTTCATGGGAGCTGATGTCTTCTATCCCATTTTGAAGTAGAATGTGAGATATTATAATGCCTCATTTGACGTATATTTAAAGATTTTTTATAAATATTATTTTTTGAGAAGCACCATAAAAGGAGGGGGAGTGAGTGTCAAGTTTGGAAATGACACAAGACTATAGAGAATCCATGCCAAGATATAGGAGTATTGAACAACAATGAATTATCATGTATTTCCCTCTCAACATCGTTTCATATGCCATGAAGTGTCTATTCAATGGGAATTCATGAGTGCATTATAAAATGAAAGTAAAAATTAGTTGAAACAATTTGACCAAGGAAGAAGAAGTGGAATAAAGAGTGAATGATAAGAAAATAACAAGGAGGGGGGGTGACCTCGAGTATTGGAGTGACCAATTGGAAGAGGTCGATGAGAATTAGTAATCAGTTTAACCTTGCATAGTAGAGAGTGATTAAGAGAGATTTGAAAGAGGGGTCACTACCTAGCATAGGAAGAGTAATCAACCAAAACACAGATAAGTTGCAGGACTGAGTGCTTAGTAGAATAGAGGAATGAAAAAAGTGGAAAACACCTGCATAAGGAGAGATTACAGAGTGAAGAGGAGCTGTAGAGAGAGATCAGATTCTTCTGTGAGCAGAGAGAGGCCATTAATGGCTAAGAATGTAAAATTGTGTATTGCAAATTATGTATTTATGTTTGAATAAATGTTAATAAAAATGTGGAATGCATTTGTTGTTGTATCTAAGAATTTTAGATTGATTAGTAAAAAGGATTCACTGGTAATATCTTGTGAGTAGTAAATTTTGTGGTTGAGTGTTGTGGGAAAGAAGGGTTTTGTCTGTGTTAAATGGTATTAGAGCTAGACGTCTTCAGCATGGAGAGGATCCACAATGACCTATGGGTAGAGTAGAGGAAGCATGGTGAAGTAGAGCTGAAAAGATCTCGGTAGTGGAAATTAGTTATGTTTATTGATATTTGGGAAAGCAAGTGTGTTGTATATTGATAGGCTCGTGAAGAGCCCAGGTTCCAAAAGACTAGGTAGAGGATAGGGGAAGAAGGCCCTAGGCAAGATATCATGAAGAAGATTGTGAAAAAGGTAAAGGATATTGAAATGTAGCAGCAAATTCAAAAAGGAAGCATAAAGACAAATAAGAAAGAAAGTCCCTAAAAGAAGGACCAAATGAAAGCCAAGAAGGCAAGACAAAATATAGATATTGATAGAGAGTTAACAGAGTTGAGAAGAGATTTGGAGGCAGTGAGACAATAACTAGAAGAAAGAAACCAAGATAATGTCTAGTGGTGGATAATGAGAAAGAAAGTGAAATGGCCAGTGAAGATGATTGTGGAAAAGAGAAAAAGGCAAAAGAAGACTACCTTGAGAAGATAAGATGAAGACATCTAGGAGGAACCCACTAAAGTTGGGACAGCAAAAAGTTGCCAAGTGAGCAACATGGACTGGAAGAGGTCAAGGAAGTTCTCATTGAGGAGGACTTGAAAGGAAATAAAGAAGAGGTGTAGAAAGAAGCACTCAAAAGGAGAAATAAAGAAAAAGGGAGAGTGTGCATGAAAGAGGCACTTATAGAGACATTTTGGTCTCTAATTTTATTTGCTAATATTATGTTTCAAGATGTGTATGTAGGCATGAGGAATGTGATAAGGAAGGTCAAGGATGAGACCTTGAAGATGATGAGGGAAGGGGCAAGTACAACACCCGTAAAAAGAATGGGAGATGAGAAAGAGAGATGCCAAGTTGTAGTAGTATGTATGAAAGAAATAATGAAACAGTGGCAATAAAGGTGCCATCCAAAGGATCTAAGAATGAAGAAGAAAAAGGTGTTGAATCCTTTTGATAAGGTGAAGGAGAAGTTGAATATGGCTTAGAGTTTTATGATGCTTGGAAAGATATTGTCAATGAAGGGAAACTAGTTTACAAGAAGGAAGATCTATCAAGTGATGAAGACAAGGATGAAAACAAATCCGAACAGTAGGCCAAAGAAGAGGAAGACACACTCATACAAATGGTGATTTTGATCATGCACATGGAATTAATAATGTGGTTATACAAGTTGATAGAGAATAGAGGGATGAACATGGTTATATACTACCATGTTGGCTTAAGGAGCAGTATGAAAAGTGTAAACAAGAAGATGGTTATGATGTGGGTTATATTAGAAAATAAACACCAAGCAGGAAAGGCATGACTGAATGCAAGAGGAGACAAGAAGAGAGGACAAGTTGGCAAGAAAGGAAGTACAAAAGAGAGGTATTAAGGAAGCAATTAGATCATGGATCATGGAGGATAAGTACAACAATAAAAAGTCAGCAGCCTAGAGCTACATGAAACAAAGTGTGGATGGTGAAGTCTAGGACAACAACAAATGAAGTTGGTGTAGTAGGATACGGTGAGAAGAAAACCTCTCACAAGAATAGGATATATGAAGAAGAGAATAAGACTAAGAAGGAAGAGTTAAGTTTGTAGCAGGACAGTCACATACAACAAGCTAAAACCTATAAAGAAGAGTTTAAAAAGTGAAGGAACCTTATTACACCATAAAGATAGAAAGGAAAATGATGGTGTGAAGAAGCATGTAAGGGAATCTGAACAACAAAAATGAAATGATGAGGACACAAAATCAGTGACTAGTGCCATACCAAAGAAGAAAGAGCAAGGAGCAACTTAGAGGAAGCTAGAGGAGGATACATGCAAGGTAAAAGGTAAGAAAGTTGATTCCGATAATTCAAATAATAATGCTTTGGAGTTTTTGAACAAAATTGATAAAGCAAATGAAAATAATGTAGAAATGAATAGTGAAGATGGCATGTATGAATATGAAATGGAGTTGTAGAGACTTGTAGATGAGAAAGATATGAGGAGAAGAAAATATAACAAGACCAAGGAAATAAACAAAAGCAAATGGGAAAGCTTAAGTGGGGTGAGAGTGATGAAAAGCACAACAGCACAATAGTAGCATGGAATGATGAGAATAGTGATGAAGCAAAGAGTTAGATTGCATTCATCACAATGGTTGAGGAAGTAAGGAATGAAAATATTTGGAATGGCGGAAACCTTGTGTTTGACAAGGGGTCTAGAAAAGAAGAGGAAAGAAAAAGTGCAGATTTGAAGGAAGAGGCAACAAATAATGATAATGATGATGATTTATGGACACAATTTGTAGTGATATTATAAGAATGGATAAAAAAGATAGAGGGAGTGCAGACCAATGGGACAACACATGATGCAGAAAGAAAGCTTGTAGGTGATGATGAAGAAGTTATTGTAGCGATGAAGACAAATGTTGGGAATGTTGTTGAGACTTATGATATGGATGAGGAAATTGAGAATGATCTATTGTTGTCGAAGTTGGCTATTAAGGAAGAGTGGTTGGAAAGGTTGATGGACAAAGATGTAGGATGTGGAAAAGTAACAGGTGGTGCTGATTATGATGTAGCTATTACAGATGTTGATGACATTGATGAGGTAAATGAGTTTTGGGAACTATGTAGTTTCCATCAAGTTATTAGTTTTAATTTGTGTGTGGATGAAAGGACAAGATGATATAGGAGGGATATCATAAATAGAAGCTATGACCTCATGAAAGTAGAGCAGGGAAGTGAACAACAATGTTGGAGGAGTCTGGTAGTGGTGCCAGAATGATTATGGAAGAAACAAAAGAAACAAATCAAGGTAGATAAGTTTGATTCATAACCTCAGATGTGCAAGAGCACATGCCTTCTTTTGTCTCTTGGGGAGTTTGATATAGGAGCATCCCAAGTGAATGAGTTATCCAACATTAACCAAAAAAAGGTGTAGGTTTGATTTTTAGTTTTATGGCATCCATTTGCATGCATCATTACTATGGAGAGTCTAATTTCTAATCAAGACCGAAGCATAGCCAGTCTGGATATTAGTACACTATTAAAATAGGAAATGAATCAAATGCGGATCATTTGATGGATCAAATTACAATTTCATAAAAGGAGGAGAATTTGAGTATAAGAAAGCTATTGTAGATTATATTCTTGCTCTTATAACAAATATTTCAGAAACAAAGGAAGTGCTGTTGTATAGTTCAGTAACTGTTCTATGAATATTCCTTTCTTGTAGCCATAGGATTTGTATGAATGTCTATGGGCCATTGACAGTGTTGAGTGCCTAGGCATCGATTACAATTTCATAGAGGAGATCAAAATAATAGATTATGTATATAGTGCAATCAAATGGATGTAATAAACTGTTGTAGATGATATTGACATAGCCATGGGTCTCTGAATCATTAGGTCCATAGCTATAATGTATCTTCTGGAAGGTTTTATAGATAGGAAATGAAGTGTTCACATGAGTAGGAGGTTTTATTTTAAGTTCATACATCACAAATTCTTGGTATTACCGAGTGGAGAGACCTACATAACTTAAAAGAAATATTTTAGTTTTATATTGTGTAAAAACGGTAGGAATAATTGAAGGGTCTATAGAGGAAAACTAATGTGTTGTAGACTTAAGTAAAATTCAGGGTTTTAACCTAACTGAATAGTCCACTATCATTACATTCCTACATTGAATTATCGACCAAGGAGTGTAAGCTATTGATGATGCCTGCAATATCTATGCCTTCAAGACTCATTTATACTCTGAACCAATCTTGTACAATCCTTATTTTACCTAGTCCTACTTACTAAAATGCATAGGAATGTAAAATAGTACATGAAAATGTAAAACAACAAAAACAATCTAAAATTCTAGTTGCTATAGGTACCTTCAGTAGAAGCTAAAGATAGCTGTATTAAACAGAAAATCAAAGTTTTAATCTAACAACTCAAAACTGATAAAAAGGCTAACACTAACCTCTGGAGGATTAAATACGTGCACTCTACTCATGAATCACAATTATTGGAAATATCAATCAACAGTTCTTACTTTCTTTAGAGTATAACACATAAGATATAATGAAACAGATTACCTAAGAATGTAGAAATAAATAAGAAAACATGCAAAGTGAGAGTTAGTACCTTGAGTGGCCAGCTTAGGGAACTATCTCACTTTTTATGGAGATTAAATCAACTTTAGATCTTCACACAACCCATAACATATAGTTGAATTCAAATCATATCAAGGATAGAATCTTCTTTAGATTTTATTCAAAATTATAACATCTCTGGAAATGACTGATAACTGTAACAAAGTAATGGCTATTTTGAAAGTAAAACATAACAACCACCTAATCAATGAACTCCTCCCCTATATAAATATGGGAGAGTCTTATTCAACCTTCTAACTAATTGTGATCATCAATTCATTCCTGGACATCAGGATATTATTTTTGAGATCAACTTATTAACTTGAACAATAGAAATAGAGTCCTATCAATCATAAATTCTAACAATAACAGCTTCATAAATAAGATTCATAAGCTCTAGTGAGATTCCTAGAATAAGTTTTCTTTCTCCTCTATGTTTATTCTCCCATGATGACCACATTTATCTCCTCCAATCGCTAGGTCTGGCACTTGGACCGCATTCTCATTGATTCATTTGTTCTACATCATGTTGCAATTACTCATCCTTGGATTCTTTATCTAGTGTCACATGGTTAATCATTCCAACATATATACACAAAACAACTTCTTGTAATAAACTTATGAAATCCTATCTATTTTTCATGCATATTAATAATTCAAATCATCTATTTGATAATATAGCCACCTGAGTTCATTTATCAGCATAGGATCCAAGTCTTAGGAAAGTATATATGAAACTACATAAAATAGAGATAATGTATGTGAAGTCTTTGCATAACCATATAGAAAAGGTCTTTAAAAAATATGGAAATAGTATAAAAGGAGGACAATATTTCATCCCAACATTCCCCCCAACTTTGACTTTTGCTTGTCCCAAAGCAAAATTAATGAACTAGATGCAAAATGTTATAATGCAAGGTAATTCTTCTAAGGTTTGTGTCTTCTCTAACTCCTTTTCCTTGCTTGAGGTAGAACCCATTAGAGTATGTAGGTCTTTCCATCCTAATCTATTCAGTACACCTACATTGCTCACTTTTCCCTCTTGTCCAATGAGGCACTGGATAAAGAAATATAGGAGGTTGATAAGTGAGAGGTAACCATGATACTCCTTTATGTTTTGATATCTGGATATATCTATGCAATCTTTCAAGCATATTCATGAATTTGGATAGAATGGGGTTCCTTCCTTTGTAACTCTAGAGTTAAACTATCCCATATACCCTACACATACCTCTAACAGTTTTGGATAATAGACACTGCCATCCTCTGTATTCTTCTATAGTCCCTAAGTCTTAAATCCATGATCACCTTACCTGGTCCTTTATGAGACAATAATGTCATCCATTGGGTTAAGATGATTTCAGGTTCCAAGGCTTCCTTCCTTAGTTGCAGTGGTACTTTCTATTATTGTTCTTCATATTGGTCCATCAATAACCCTCTAAGTTGCTCATTTTTAAAATATGACATTAATGCTTGAAGCTGGAGCTCTCCAACACAAATACAGGGATTCCATTGTGTATCTTCATCCATTATATAATTGTGTAGATAATACTCCCACAATTGGTCTTGTTCTTCTAAGATGACCTCTTAGAAGTAATTACAAAAGATAAATCTTGAATGCAAATTGTGTTGATCATTAATAAACTTGTTAAACTGAAAATTGAGAAATTATTCCTTCAAAAATAGTGTATACACTCTTGATGGAGGTATACATCCCATAATCTACTTGGCCCTTTCAATAACCTTTGTCAACTTTTGCTCTAACTGTTTAATCTTCAGATCCTTTTCTGCAACATATTCATGGAGGTTATGCCTTTCTTTATCCCTGTTTTCCTTCTCTTGCCTATTTTCATCAGTTACTTTTATTAGTTCAAACCCAAGGATAATGTAGTATGGTATGTTGGGGTCTTTACCATAGGAGGTTGGAGAGTAAGTACTACCTCTTCCTCAGTCTTTGCCTTAGTTTCAGCCAACTATGCTAACAAATCTAAATCAGAGCCTTGGCCATAGGTTTGGATCTTCTCCTCCAACTCCTGAATCCTCTTTTCCTTTTCTCTATCGCTTTCTTCATAACCCCTTACCTATTCCTCAAGTTTCCTTATTCTATCTAGGGCTTCCTGCAACTCCTTCCTAATATGTCTATCTTCTATTAATCCTTTTTCACCTTCAAAATTTTCATCATTCCCTTTTTCAAGGGCATTAAAGATTTTCTTAGCAACATCATCCGGCACAAGTTTTCCCATTTTTCTGGCAATAAATGGATCTTATGATTCAGAATTAGAAGAAGAAATGTGCCTTCTTTTCCTAGTAGACATATTATCATTTACATAAGCATTAGAAGAAGCATCGTCAAGAGGGTTTTCTTCCCTATCTGAATCTAGATTCAGAGGAGCTGGATCAGTATCCTATTGGCCTTTATTTTTATCTCCTTTTTGCTCAACAATTCTCTCTTTAGCACCTTGCTTCCTTAAGCTCGCTAATCACCTAGTAGTAACTATCTTATGTTTTTCTACCTTTTTCCTCTTCTTGTTGTTCTCCCTTTGACTCTTTGTTTTCTTCCTAGATGTTGAGGAAGTTGTCCTTTTTGTTTTAGGAGTAGAGGTTGAGGGCTCTTCAACTGATATAGGCCTAATCTCTCAAGGGTTCTCAGGTTGTATTTTTTCCTACTTAGTATCAACAGGGGGTTCAGCTTCATGTGGAATATCTTCCTCTGGCTCTGGTGCTTCCAAGAGTGTTGAGATGTCAACACATTCTTTAAAGGCTTCCCACTCAATCTGTGGGTACTGAATCCTTAAACTCTTTTTTACTAACAAAAATATTAAACAATGGTGAGAAAGAGTTGTGTCTGCTTGTTACCTCTGATACTCTGAAGATATTCTTCTTAGCATACTATATAAATAATTAGGAAGCATATTATATCTACCATCACAAGTGATATATTTGATAATATAGGAAGCACATTTCCCCTAAAAATATGGAAGAAATAATCATTTGGTACCTTGTGTGGTAGAGTCTACGTGTTCACCTCTTTCACAAAACTCCTCCTTGGTCGTAGCTACATCAGCCCTGACTGGATACTCAAACCCTATTCTAGGAAACCCTTAAACTTGAGCAATTGCAAGCTCAAAAGCATCTATTGTCAACCCTCTAACCATTGCTTCATCATATTGTAGAGTAAGTGTAAATTTTTTTTCCATGTCATCATCATATTCTATCAATTTGAGGAAGTAATCAAGCCAACCCACTCTAGTAAAGATAAATAGAACCAACACATGCTCCAATATTTCCTTGTGTGCCGAAGGTTCCCTTTTCATTACGTCTCCTCCCATTAAGACTGTGAATTAGAAATTTGCAATGTTAATTCTCTACACAATGCCAACTAACCAATTTCCACTACCTTAGCTCACCACCCTAAAAAACTAGTCCTTCAATTTGCCTTTTTCCTACTTCTCCACTATCACTCCATAACTCTTTAGTGTACTAATTCATTATTTGATAGAGGTGAGTTCATAGCACAGAGTATTTTGTCTACTTTTCTCAAAAGGCAGGGTTTTAATCAAGGTTTTGAAAGGCAAACATGTAAAGGCAATAATGACAATGATTAAATGACATTAAAAAAACCCCTCCCCCCAACTTAATGATGAAGTGACCACACTTCAAATAGTAGGTATTATGGATGGAGAAGGAGTGATAAAAAATGGTGGAAATATGCATCGCATGCATGAAATAAATTATGAATAAACATGAATATAAATAAAGAAATCTAAGTGTATTAATAAAAATGTGTGGATTGTACATATATATCGAAATGAAATAAGTAACATACCTTGGAAATTGTGAACAACACTGGTGGTGTGATAGAATAGGCATGTAACAAATGGGAAGTTGGATGTATGGTTACAGGGTGATAATTGAATAGTGCAAGCTGGCGGATGAAAGTACCATTCATAGATGTGAATTGACAATTGGAATTATGTGAATGGATCAAATTTGAAAGGAATATAGGTTGATGGAATGGGCATGAAAAATGAGGTAGTGATCACAAAGCAATGGAACAAAATAATAGACAGGTGTTGCTACGGGCACCTGTAGCACAAGTCCTGACTATGTGAACGAAAACATAATATAACAAGTCCCAACTGAGTCAGGTCCCAACAGAGATATCAAGGTTTAACCATGGAAACCGTGCAGTGTGTGCATGTGAGAAAAAAAAGAAATTTAACTTTTAGAAATAGGGGTTGAGTATTGTAACTCAACCTCCACATCACTGGATATTGTTGGTGTATCAGCATTGGAATGTGCATTGTCTGGTGTTACAGCATCTGAATGTGCATTGTCCGATGTTACAACATCTGAATCAACATCTTCTGGGGTCACAACATCTTAAGCAGGACTATCAGGAGGAGCGTACTAAGCAAATAGAGATACCAGAAAGACATCTTGCTGGAGTGGCTTCTTGTACAATTTAAGCCTATGCCCATTGACCAATAGTGAAAACCAAACTTCATCAATAGTTTGGAGTTGAACTGCGCCATTAGGAAAAACTTGTTGGATTTCATATGGTCCTAACCAACATGACTGAAGCTTTCCATTTAAGTCCTTATACCTTGAATCATAAAGTAGTGTCCAGTCTCTTGTAGTGAACTCATTTGTTTTGGTATACTTATCATGCCATTTTGCCCTTTGCTTCTATATTATCTCTGTATGATGAATGGATTCCAATCTCATTTCATCCAAGGCATTCAAATGTTGTAGCCTTTCTTGTTGTACAATGGTCAGATCCATTCCTAGGTCCATTGTTGTCCTTAGGGTTTTATGTTCAAATTCAATAGGCAAGATTGCAGTCTTGCCATAGACCAGCTCATAGGGTGTAAATCCTATATTTGTCTTCCAAGTTGTTCTATATGCCCAAATAGCTTTAGGGAGCCTAGAAACCCAATCTCTTCGATGAAGATGCACTATCTTGGTCAAGATGTTTTCAATTTCCCTATTAGTAACTTCTACCTGACCATTAGCCTGTGGATGGTAGGGAGTGGATTTATTATTCCTGTTCTAGTATTCTGCAACCAATTTTGTTATTAAATTTGATGTAAACCATGGTCCCTGGTCAGTTACTATTTCTCTTTGAACACCATACCTAGTGAAAATGTCTTCATACCAGAATTTGGCCACATTTCCATCTCTGGAAAATTGTAATGCTTTAACTTCTACCCATTTAGTTAAGGAATCTGTACATACCAGGATATATTCTTTGTTGTTGGATAAAGGAGATATAGACCCCACAAAATCTAAACCCCACTTGTCAAAAGGAGCTAGTGAGATCTACGGTTGTAAATGCATCTCATCACCTCTAGTAGGCCTCCCCATTCTTTGGCATCGATCACAACTCGTAGTGTACTTAACGGCATCCTTGTGAAGTGTTGGCCAGTAATAACCTGTTGTAAGGATTTTGAAGGCTGTCTATTTAGCTACAAAATGTCCTCCACAAGGCTCATCATGAGAAGCCTTCATTATATCAAATACTTCATCCTCCTTGATGCATCTTTGCATGATATTGTCTCATACAGTGTAAAATAGAAATCTAGAAATCCCAGAGTAAGAGAAACATTTATGTACCAGCTGCCTCTTTTCCCTTGGAGAGAAATATCCTAGAATTTGCCCTGTAACCAAATAGTTGGCTATATCTACATACCATGGAGTGCATGTAGTGAGAGCAAATAAATGCTCATCAGGAAAAGAATCATCAACCACTCCATCTGAATAATTTCTAGGCAGTCTGGATAGAAAATTAGCAACAATATTGGCTTTGCCTGGTTTGTCAACAATTGTAATATCAAACTCTTGCAACAACAATAACCACCTTACAAGTCTGCCACCTACTATGGGTTTATTCATCAAGTATCTAATGGTTGCATGATCCATATGGATGAAGACTTTGTAACCAGTTGTGTTGTGCCTGAACTTATTTATGGCATAAACAACTACGAACATTTCTTTCTCTGTCACTGTATAATTCAATTCATCTCCTTACAAATTCTTACTGACATAATAAATAGCATATTCCTTGGATCCTTCTTGTTGGCCCAAAACTGCACCAATTACAAAATTTGACGCATTAGTATAGATGTGAAAAGGTAAGGTCCAATTTGGTCCTCTAAGTATAGGAGCTTGTGTCAAGGAGGCTTTGAACTTTTGAAAAGAAGTCTGACAATCTGTTGTCCATTCAAATTCACTATCTTTGGTTAACAGAGTATATAGAGGTGTGGAAATTTTGCTAAAATCTTGAATGAACCTTCTGTAGTATCATGCATGTCCTACGAAACTCCTAACATCTTTCTACTTTTGTAGAATAGGGAGGGTGGAAATAACTTCAATTTTCTTTGGATCCACTTGTATTCCAGGGCTTGAGATAAAGTGCCCCAAAACTATTCCTTGTGTCATCATAAGGAAACATTTTTCATTACTTAGAGAGATTATGATCTATACATCTTTTCAATACCTTCTCCAAGTTGTGTAGATATTCATCATATGTGTCACGATATGTGGTGAAGTCATCTATATAAATCTCCATGCTGTCATGTGTAAAATAAGAGAAAATGCTTAAAACTGCTCTTTGAAAAGTAGTTGGAGCGTTGCACAAGCCAAAGGGCAAGACAGAGTATGCATATGTCCCCCAAGGGCAGGTAAATGTTGTCTTATCTTGATCTTCTGGAGTAATTTTAATTTGATTATACCCACTAAAACCATCAAGGAAAGAAAAACATGTCTTGCCTGCTAGTGAATCAAGAACCTGGTCAATGAAGGGCAATGGAAAGTGATCTTTGCTAGTAGCAGTGTTCAATTCTTTGTAGTCGACACAAACCCTCCACTTTCCTCCTTTCTTTGGAATTATAACCAATGGTGAAACCCATTCACTATCTAAAATGGGGTATATGAAGCCTGCATCCAAAAGTTTCTGTAGCTCAATTTTAACAATTTCCCTGAGGGCTGGATTCATGCACCTTTGTTGCTACCTGATGGGCATGTATCCATCATCTATGTATATCTTATGCATGCATAAGGTAGGATCAATGCCTTTCATATCATTATAGTCCCATGCAGATACTGCTGAGTGTGTATTTAAAACTTTGAGCAAGGAGTGTTGTTGCTCATCATTCAAGGCATTATTAATATTCAACATCTTTCCTAGTTTGACTTCTAGTTGTTTGGATAGTTCTTGCACAGAAGACAAATCAAGGCTAGGTAACATAGGTAAGCATTGTTGGGGAAATAAAGCATGAAATATTTGAGACACCTCTTCTGATGAACTACTTTGTATTGTGGTGCTCAAAGGGTCTTGCAATCAAGATGGACAATCTTGCTGATGCGGATGCCTTCCACAGTCATTATGAAGGACATGAGCAATTAGTTCATCTTCATCTGGAGCATCTAATAGGGGGCTGCATTCAATAGTCATTAATGTTTGCAAGGAGTAAGTGTCCTCTTCTTCTTGGAAAGGCCAAATGGTCTGTTCAAGTTCATGAAATGGTTGGGCTAGAGGATACAACACCAGTTTCTTGGTCATTGTCCCAGTAGAGATGATCATGTTACCATACCTACAACCTATAAATGCATTAGAAGTGGCAAGCCATGGTTTACCTAGTATAAGAGGATTACCAGCTAGATCAACTTTAGGCTACAAAACTATGAAATCAGCTGGATACTCCCAAGAGTCTAATGTAATGACAAAATCCTCTATGACTCCCTCAGGTTTGACTATGGACCTATCAACTAATTGAAGAACTATCTGGCTAGGTCTAAGATTTTTCAGTTGGAGTATATGCATTGTTTCCTTGGTCATGACATTAATAGCAGCACCTAAATCTATTAGAGTGTTCTTAATCAATGTTCTGTTGATCTTGACATCCACCACTAGACTTCCTAAGTCTATATATTTAGGAACAATTATATTACCCAACATTATGTCTGCAAGATTACCTAACACATGCACTGTCTGAGGGTCTATTCTCTTCCTTCCTAGATTATTTATGCAAAGATTCCTAATAGTTTTGGTATAGATAGGGATATCCTTGATAGCTTGGATTAAGGGAATCTTGATGCTGATGTCCTTTAGCTAGCTAAGAAGAGCAGTATCATCTTGAGTTGGTTGCTCTTGCATGGCCAAACATTCAGGGAAAGGAGGAGACTTCTACTGTAAGGTAGGTTGGGCATCTTTGTTTGAGTCAGGTTCCAAGAGTTGTTTATCTAGGGTCTCTTTAGTGGGCTCTTCATCTTCAAGCTTAGTAATTTGGAGAGATGAAGGTCCTGCAAGTTGTTTCCCTGATCTTAGATGACCATTACTCACTTCCACCCCATGGGTGGGATATTACATCACCTTGTTTGTATAAGCATGCTAAATAGGCTTGTTGTTAGGGTTAGGTGTAGGTTAGGCAGGGATTTGGGTAGGTCTAGGAGATGGATTTTGAGGGGGATTTTAAGGTGGAGGCATGATGGCTGGTTGTTGTGGCTGAGATGGAATCATAGGTTGCTGAAATTGTGCATTTTGTTGCCATTGTTGGCCCTTGTTCCACTGAGGCTTCCATTATTGCTACTGAGTAGGCCACTGAGGATTATAGTTAGGTCCCTAGAAAATTTTTTGTGGCCAAGGGTTAGGTTGTTGTTGGTTCCAACCAGCTTGTGGAGTAGGCCATTAGGGATTTTACCATTGTGGGTTTTAGCATGCATTTGGGTTACCAGACCATTGTTGAGTATTCCAAGCAGAGAAGTTCAGATTGACAGTATGAAAGGGAGGATTAAAATTAAGTAGATCAAGAGGCATACCTTATCTTTGTTTCCATGGACTTCTTTGAGCAATGAAGAATAATTTCCCATCCTCTCCTTCAAATTGTTGTAACTCTAGTCTCTCAATCCTTTCTTGCTGGATACTGGCCACCCTCTTACATTTGCAATTGGCTTTTCTTTATCTAAAACTGGGGTAGTATTCAATGAGCATTGCATCTTCCTTTTGTTGTTTCTTCTTGATGTGAAGAGTGTCCAACTGTGTATCCATGTGGCTAATGATATCTTCTTTCATACTAGTCAGCAAGTTATTAATTTCCAATCGAGAAACTCCATTAGCTACTTTGCATGTAATGGCTAATCTTTCTCCTTTGGGCTTTCTAGAAAAAGTCCTAGAGTAGTTCCTGCAAGCTGTACAAATATCTTCAAAGGGTAGTTGGGAGATATCCCCTGTCCCCATGAGATTTAGGGCATCCATGCAGTCATCATTGACTCCTCTTAAAAATACCAACTTCAATGATTCTTCAGACAACTTGTTCTGAGGGTTTTTCTTCAAGGCAAATTGGAATCTCTCCACATAGTCCCCTAATGGCTCATTCTCCTTTGTAGGAGTCCAGGACAACACTGAGAGAGGGGGTGAATTAGTGTTGTATAAATTTTCAAATCTTTTTGCAAACTTTAACTTTCAAAGCACAAGGAGAGAAAAATATCATTGATTTTTCAAACACATCTGTACAAGATTGAGAATGAAAAAAAAGAACAAAACCTTATAAGCAAAGTATTAACATACACACATACAAATGAAAACAATGTGAGACATAACACAAATTTGCACGAGTGGAAAACCCTTTTGGGGTAGAAAAACCACTCCAAAACTGCCTCACTGGCTTAACCTTGAAAATATCTTTACAAGCCTCACTGGTTGATGTAAGTGTCTCACTGACAAATGGTCTTACCAACCTACAAGCCTCACTGGCATACTGTTGTGCCTCACTAGCATTTCTCAATCAATCAGAACTAAAAATCTCATGTGCAAGAAGTGATTACCGCTTAATCTGATTTGCACCATTCAAATCAACTCATCTACAACATATATTCCATCATTCCAATCCTCTGATATTTTATCATTGAATCATCTAATTCACTTGATCAGGGACTCATACATTACAAATTGGTTTTACAAATTTCTTTTTAACAGGGTTTTCATAAAATTGTCTTCATCATTAATCTGCAACCTTGCATGATGAACCACACAATCACATGTATAAAAATGCTTTCAACACTACATTTTGGTCCTTACCCAAAACTCACAATTTCAATGCACCTGAAAAACCATTATATGTAAACTAAATGTCTTTTCACCTTTCACATTCATCTTCATAAGAAAAATTAATTCACCTGCAAAAATACTTTTCAATCTTTCATCTTCCCTTGAATCTCTTGAATTTTGATTCATATTCCTACAAAAAACACATTCTCTGATTGCAAACAAAAACAATAAATAAATCTTCAATATGTTATTTATTTTCTTCTTCTCCCTGATTCATATTTTCTCATAAAATAAAATCATTTATTTTCTCACAAGGCAAATCTTCTCCATTCAATTTTGTCAATGAAAACCTTTCACCTTCTCTGATAAAAATCTTCATTAATAAATCAATCTCATCATAAAAAACATAATCTTCTCACAAAAAAAATTTCACTAAATTCTTCAATTGTATGGGAGAGAAATTAGAATGGATCCAAAAAAAAAATTGCTTTTAAAAAGCATCAACCAATTCCTTGAAAAACTCCTATATTTTCCAAATTGGATCTCATGCCTTTTTTAAAAAGCAAATAAAATAGAAATTAAAAAATTTCTGAATTTTGAATACAAAGCCTTTTTAAGGCTAACCCACATACCTTTTAAAAAACTTTATAAAATCCATAGAAAATCATGCCCATGTATACTTTTTCAAACTTTATATAAATAAAGCTTTTTAGAAGCCTTTTAATAAATGCATTTTATGCTTTATAAAAATAAAGCTTTCCATAGATGGGCTCCCTCCTTTTTGAATAAAACATATTCAATACAAACTTTCTCCCATTAAATTCGATGCCTTTTTTTTAAAACCATAAAAAATCTGCATGAAAATCGGGCTCCCAAAAGATGTTTTTGCTTTTAAAGGAAAGGCATAAATAGTTCCTATTTAATTGTATCTCATGCTTTATAAAATAAAGCATTCCTTCAAAACCAACAAGGCATTCCTTCTTAAGGAATTTGAAAGACTTTTACTGCTCATTTTCTTTCATGTGGAGACCACTCCAATCGGTGTCAAGAATAAAGAGGACCAGTTTTCAAATATTTCAAACACCCTTCAATTGGTCACATAAGTGACCATGACTTGTGATAACAAGTCAACAAATGAATAAAAGAAAACTGCATCATTTGAAAATGGTTAAAGGTAAGAATATTTAGATCTTAACACATTTACAGAGTGTTCATAGGATTTAACACTAATTTCTGACAAGCCACAATAATTTCTGTTATGAGAGATAGACCTTAAACTCTATCATAAACCTCTGATATACTGAAGACAGAACTCAGAAATATAAACCTTGCTAATGCAACAAACATCCTTAATTAGTTTCATCATGTCAACACATCTTCATGTAAGTTCAAACAACACTTATACAACTGAGTGTTTTGAAAGCATGATACTTAATCATGATGTTCTTTTCAAGATGATTGTGAAGACAACCAAGTAAACCATGAATGAAGATCACATCTCTACATATCTGCATAACCATGAAGATCACATCTCTGCATATCTTGTTTTGAGCACAACCTAAGATTCACTTAACCATATGGAGTTCAAGATGAATACCTCATCAACCATCCCTTGAACAATGAAGCATATGAAGCAAAGACAAAAAAACTGACAAGTGTCTTGATCAACAACTCATGAACACTTTGAATTATGAGATCAACACAAGTTATCAAGATAATGAACTCCATCACCTGATAATCAACACACCACATGAACTCTTGATTGATTTTCTTGAAACATTCTTGAAACCATCTCTAAACAAGAAACAACTCAGTGACGACACATTGTGCTCTTGAGAACATATTATCAATATGAACACACTAAAGCAACACACATCCTATCATGAAGCAACAACTCTAAACTATCAATACCTTTTTGACATCAATGACAACCTGACTCCATCATCCTTCTGTGACATCTTAAAGATGTCATATTTCCTCCTATCATGTCCTTTGTAGTAGTCTTTATATTTTGCCAGGAATTTTGTCTTCATGGTATCCCAGTCTAGAATGGCATCTCTCCCTAGTCCCATGAACCATCTTAAAGAAACATCTTTTAGGGTAGTAGGGAACAACTTGAGTCTCTAAGGATTAGTGGTGTAATCATAACTCCTACATAGAACATCAAAGTTGAATAGGAAAGTGTCAGGATCTTCAGTCACCAAACCATAAAAATAGGCAATGCAGATGGTGGTATATTTTTCAGAGTTGCTACCCATGCTAGGTTTGGTATAGGGAATTCAAATGTAGCTTATCCTGGAGGATCTTCTACTACATCTGCCATGGTTTTGAAAGTTCTCTCTGTGGCAGTAGAGGAAGTTGATGGAGATGTAGGGGGTGTTGATGAAGATGTAAAATGAAACTCTCCTTCAATACTTCATATTGTGTAGTTGAAATCAGTTGTGTACTTGTTGTTCTAAGAAGTTGATGGGAGGAATCTACCTCGAGTAACCCTTTGCCTCTACATACAATAAATTGAGCTTTATGTTTTAGCGGCCATGCGCAATGTTAGTAGAATGCCTGGTGTTTCTTGAAAAATGAATTTATACAATGTAATACTGAAATCAAGATTTAACTTATAAAAGCATGTGAAATCTAACAAATGAGATTATGAAGATAGCATCATCCTCGGCAACGGCACCAAAAATGTAGATGAAAACTAATGTGTTGTAGACTTAAATAAAATTCAGGGTTTTAACCTAACTAAACAGTCCACTATCATTGCATTCCTACATTGAATTATCGACCAAGGAACATAATCTTATGATGATGCCGACAATATCTATGCCTTCAAGACTCATTTCTACTCTGAGCTAATCTTGTGCAATCCCTATTTTACCCAATCCTACTTACTAGGATGCATAGGAATGTAAAATAGTACACAGAAATGTAAAACATCAAAAACAATCTAAACTTCTAGTTGCTATGGGTACCTTTAGCAAAAGCTGAAGATAATTGTATTTAACAAAAAATCATAGTTTTAATCTAACAACTCAAAAATGATAAAAATGCTAACACTAACCTCTGGAGGATTAAATATGTGCACTCTACTCATGAATTGCAATTACTGGAAATATCAATCAATAGTTCTCACTTGCTTCACAGTATAACACATAAGATAGAATGAAATAGATTAACTAAGAATGCAGAAATAAATAAGAAAACATGCAAAGTGAGAGTTAGTACCTTGAGTGGCCAGCTCAGGGAACTATCTCACTTTTTCTGGAGATTAAATCTACTACAAATCTTCACACATCCCATAACATACAGTTGAATTCAAATCATATCAAGGATAGAATCTTCTTCAAATTTTATTCAAAATTATAACATGTCTGGAAATGACTAATAACAGCAACAAAGTAACAGCTATTTTGAAAGTAAAACATAATGACCGCCTAATCAACGAACTCCTCCCCTATATAAAGATGGGAGAGCCTTATTCAACCTTCTAACTAACTGTGATCATCAATTCATTCCTGGACATCAGGATATTTTTTTTGAGATCAACTTATTAACTGGAACAAAGGAAACAAGGTCCTAGCAAATAGAAATTCTAACCATAACAACTTCATAAATAAGATTCATAAACTCCAATGTGATTCCTAGAATAAGTCTTCTTTCTCCTCTATGTTTATTCTCCCATGATGACCATGTTTATCTCCTCTAATTGCTAGGTCTGGCACTTGGACTGCATTCTCATTGATTCCTTTGTTCTACATCCTGTTGCAATTACTCATCCTTGGATTCTTTCTCTGGCTGCATAGGGTTAATCTTTCCAACATATATATACAAAACAACCTCTTATAATAAACTTATGAAATGCTATCTATTTTTCATGCATATTAATAATTCAAATCATCCATTTGATAATATAACCACCTGAGTTCATTTATTAGCATAGGATCCAAGTCTTAGGAAAGTATATATGAAATAGAATAAAATAGAGATAATGTATGTGAAGCCTTTACAGAACCATATAGAAAAGGTCTTTAAAATATATGGAAACAGTATAAAAGGAGGACAATATTTCATCCCAACATGGTTGTTTATCATTGTGGATGAATACACATTTCATGGGAGGTAATGTCTTCTATCCCATTCTAGAGTAGAATGTATAAGATATCATAGCACCTCACTTGAGGTATATTTAAATATTTTTCATAATATTATTTCTTGAGAAGCATCATAAAAGGAGGGGGAGTGAGCATCAAGTTTGAAAGTGATGCAAGAATATAGAGAATCCATGCCAAGAAAGAGGAGTATTGAACAATAGTGAAAACAAAACAACAAATTATCATGTATTTCTCTATCAACGTCATTTCATATTCTGTGAAGTGTCCATTCAATGGGAATTCATGAGTGTAATATAAAAGGAAAGTAAAAACTAGTTGAAATGATTTGAGCAAGGACGAAGAAGTGGAATAAAGAGTGAATGATAGGAAAATAACAAGGGGGGGTGAACTCAAGTATTGGAGTGGCCAATTGGAAGAGGTCGATGAGAATTAATAATCAATTTAACCTTACATAGCAGAGAGTGATTAAGAGAGATTTGAAAGAAGGGTCACTGCCTAGCATAGGAAGAGTAATTGGCCAAAACAAAGATAAGTTCCGGGACTGAGTGCTAAGTAGAACAGAGGAGTGGAAAAAGAGGAAAAGCACTAGCATAAGGAGAGATTGCAAAGTGAAGAGGAGCTATAAGGAGAGATTAGATTCTCCTGTGAGTAGAGAGAGTTTCCATTAATGGCTGAGAATGTAAACATGCGTATTACATATTATGTGTTTCTATTTGAATAAATTTTAATAAAGATTTGGAATGCATTTGTTATTGTATTTGAGAATTAGATTGATGAGTAAAAAGGATTTTCTGGTAATAACTTGTGAGTAGTAAATTTGTAGTTGAGTGTTGTGGGCAAGAGGAGTTTTGTTTGCGTTAAATTCACATGGTGAAATAAACTGTTCCTAATTGTACTAGTAATCCACAAAATAAGGCACTTCACCTTGTAGATCAAACTGGAAAGACTCCATCTCTGTCATATACTAAAGTTTAGTAGGAACATGTAGATCTTCAACTTGGCATTCATGTTACTACCAAATGCCATTGTTATGTGTATACTGGGCCCAAATAAAAGATTAAAATTGTGGCACAACATCATTACCCAAAACATCAAACACCTAACATTCATTGCAAAGGAAACTTTCATACTAACAAGTGTCAAACCCTTGGATAGTAGGCTGCTAGCATACACCATCTTCACATATGTTGATGTCTTGTTCCACACTTGGACCACAAACCTGATCCATATCTTCATCATCCTCAGCATAAGAATCATAATGAATTCTTTCAAATGATGGAATGCATCCATCCCACGACCTCCCTGTTTCAATCTCAACTTGGCAACTCAATGTATTATAGTTGCCACTACATACATGTACAAGATTGTCCTCCTCCATACCACCACAAAGAATTCTAGCAGATGCCTGCATAACTAGATCAACAACAAAATGGTCATCATGAAGGCTTCTCTTACCGATGTCACTAGTTACAGGCTCATCCAACTAGAACCATTCAGTACACAAATCATCAGTAAAGGAAAAACAAGTTTAAGAAATATCACTTGAAGCGCAAGGCACCTTGATCTCCACACAAGCATCCTTAGCACAATCAACTTCATCACTATCAAAAGGGCAAAAACCTAGGAGCTCACTAAATAAAAACTCATCATTACAACCACTCCCATGGATTAGCTCATCCAAATGCAAAGACGTGCATATGATACTCCCATCTTCTACATTTCCAATAGACATTGCATCAAACACCT
This sequence comes from Cunninghamia lanceolata, assembly GCA_027924645.1. Taxonomy (NCBI): domain Eukaryota; kingdom Viridiplantae; phylum Streptophyta; class Pinopsida; order Cupressales; family Cupressaceae; genus Cunninghamia; species Cunninghamia lanceolata. The sequence goes on from BSBN01001332.1 coordinate 3,859,659, forward strand.
CTGCTCTCATGTCCTCATTGTCAGATTGCACCTGCCCAATATTTTATTCACCAGCATCACAACCCACATTAAGGTCTTCAATGTGAATCCCAATGCTTGCACCTTCACTTGTCTTAGAATGGTTATTATTGGGTGCAAACCTGCTATAGTCATCCTTAATTTCAAGTTAGGAATCACAAGACAAAGCACCAACATCATTATCCACAAGGGATGATGCATCTAATTGAAGATAGATAGCTAAACTATCTTAACTCTTAGCACAATTGTCATATCATGCTGCCTTACAAGGGTTCATTTTCCTAACACACTCAACCTGATCTACATTATTGTCTACCTCATTCTCACCATTTACAATACTCACCTTAGGGGACAACAATCCAACAACATATTCATCTCTCATTTTAACCAAGAAATCAAGAGAAAGGTTAGCATGCTACAAACTAACCAGCCTCAAATCTTCTAGTACTGAACTCAATGCAACTTCATAAGATTCAAAAAGCAAATTAATGCAATCTAGAATAGAAGTTTTGAAGGCATCTAGAATTATAGATAATGCAACAACAAACGGATGGCTAAAATCCATGTTGGATTCACCCTCATAGATTCTAATATTTTCAAATTCTTGGAGAAAAATAACAAGGTCCAAACTACTTGCAAACTTTTCAAATGGAGCCACCAAATGATCCCAAGAAGAAAAGTGATGGTCAACAAAACCAATGATCCATTTCCTCACCAATCCGCATAGAGATCTAATAAAGAACCTCATCCACATACTCTCATCCTTGAATTGGAAATTGCCCATGAAATTTGAAAATGCAAGAACATGTGCCTTCCCATCATAAGCTTCACACCCATCAAATAAAAGCATATGGGAATAAACCTTCTCAAGCATGGACTGTTTCTCATAATTGACCCATGAAAGGTCCAAATATTTGTATGTGGTATCATTAGTAATGGGAGGGTGCTGAGAAAGTGAGAAAATAGCAAAATCAGGAGAGGGAATAGTCTGTGACCTAGATTCAAGCAGCCTGAAAGTAAATTTTGTTGTTTGTTCTTCTTGTTACAACAATGACTACAACAATCATTTGTTTTTTCTATTTCATATTGTAGTATAGATGTGTAACATTGGAAAATGTCCCCTTGTGGTCCTTTACCTCATAAGGTTTAGCTCTTGGGTCTTTTATATGCATTTAGGACATCTTGCATCATAATTTGACATCTCGATGAAATGATCCCTAAGTTTCATGACAAATGGGACCTAGGGAGATCCCTTGAACCTAACCCTGCCCAAAATAGGGGGGACGACTTCAGCACCCACACCCTAGTCCTACCCTATTTTGGGTGTCAGATTGTGATAGTTATTTGGGTCCTATGCCAACATAGTAAGTTTGAATTGCAATTTTTTTGGCGGAAGTGCTTGTAGTTCCATATAAAAGCATGTTTAGCGATTCATTTGTAAACTAGAGTATTATGAGATGGGCATTTGGATTCTCAAGCATTCAAAAGGTGATTCAAGGCTTTCATTGTGTGATAAGAGTAGATTTGTGTTGTTTATGTGTTTGTATTTACAGATTTGAGCATCCATCTCCTCATGGCATGAAGTGCTTCTTCCTTCCATGAGATCTTGACTACAAGGTGACATCATTGGTATTTTTAAGAATTTATCATTTGGTTTGTTCTTTTGCCTCTCAAGGGCATGGACTCTCTATCTGACAACGGTGTTTGGAAGACTTGAATGTCTCTCTACGGCTTGACTGAGGCAAGCCTCTAAACACCACAACCCCCTCCCAAAGTTTTCATGATTGTAGGTTATAGGTTGAAGCTAGAGACAAAGTGAAGTTGTTGGAAGGTACAACAAAGTGTCAGAATTGTAGATTAGAGAAAAAAATAACTCCCTAGACTAGGGCACCTGCTCATTAGTCCTCAAAGTTTCATCACAGGAAAATTTTTGGTACAACTGGAACAAGTTGCAAATCTTGTTTACAGATCCCAACAAAAAGTAGGGCATTGGACTTGGACACCTGCTCTTTAGTCCACAACTATTCTACTTCCAAACCTTGAAGACAACTGCACATTTATTTGTTATTTTACATCTTTCTGTAGCAACATTTTCTAATATTCATCTGTTTGTTGTCGTATTTGAATAATTAGGGTTTTAAGGTATAATTGAGCATAAGAAAAGATAAATGGAAATTAAATCATGAAAATCCAAGTTTCTCTACATATCATAGTGATCTAAGGTAGGATAGTACATTGCAGCTCGACCCTAGGTCCTTGAATGAAAGGGTGAAAGGAGGATATACACACAAAACTATCAAAAACTCAACTATCCAAATTTTACCCTTTACATTTAGGTGAACCCTATTATTGGACTTATTCACACCTTACTGAGTGTTTTTCTTCAAATTTATAGTAATTTCATTCATTCATATAGTCATCCATCTTATTGCATTGGAAGACTTACAAAAAAATTGAAAATTTGGAAAAACTAGAAAAACTTGCATGCTAGGGTTTTGCATGTTGCATTAATTAATTTGAATTTCATAAAATTTCTAATTTTTGAATTAGATCTAATTTCAATTACATAAAATTACAAAAAATCATTAGTTTTCATTGCATTTTCATCATAAAATTGCTAGGGTTTTGTTGAAAATTGTAAATTTTGCATATAACCTAGTAATTTCAAAATCTAGGGTTTGTAGGTAAAATCTTGTTTCAGATTTTTATACTAATTTTAGAGAATCATTTAAATTTGAATTTGGCTGTATTCTTTCATTCTAGAACAAATTTGCATTTAGATTTTAAAAAAATGCATTTTTACATAGAAAAATTCAACAAAAACTAGCATTTTCATTGATTTTTCACTAGATTTGAACTTGCATTTTGCATCGTAGGATTTGGAAATAATTTTCAGATCTGAGAGCATGTAATTTTTATCATATATCATCTTTACAAACATTCATAAAGCATTTTACATCAAGATCTCAAACCTAGGGCTTGCAAAACATTGATTTTCACTAGATTTGGCCTTATCAACTCTCTAAACTTGCACTATAGGCTTGTTGTAAAGAATATTTTTTGACTAATTGGTGATATAAGGGGTATTATCTTCTTCCCTTCCTAAAATTCTTTACAACACCTTTCTATTGGCCTCTTGTATTGAAAATTTGGTGAAAAATTGCACATTTTTGCTATTTTTGCCCTCAGAGATGGCCTAATTCGCACCCTAATTATGTTCTAACAGATTTTATGCTTGTATATGACTGGTACCATTATTATTATTTGATTCACCTTCTATAATTCCTTGTAACACCCCTTTTTCTAGGTCTTGGAATTGAAATTTTTGTGAAATTTTGCCTATTTTTGCTATATTTTCACTAGGGTTTGACCTTGACTGGCACTATAAGTGTGTTGTGATAGATATGTTCACATTAGGTGGCTTTTTTTACTGATATAATTTTATTTCCATAACCATTTTCCTCACTAAACCCTTTGTCATGCTCTTTTGCATTGAGATTTGGTGAAAAAATTGCATATTTTAGTGTATTTTCACTATATTTTGACTTGTCATCATCTTAGATTTGCATCAAGAGTGTGTTTTGAAGGATCTTATTTCTGGATTGGATTGATATCAGACATATTATTTTCTACCCCTGATCAACATCCTTAGAACACCTTTTCTTTCATGTATTTACATTGAAAAAGTACAAAAATTCAAGCATTTACAACATATCTTGTCGCCTAAAATTTGTGTATTTTGCTGCATGAGTCTCATAACTCACTGTCCTAAGAGAAAAATTCCTTTAAGAAGAAGCATAAGACACATAGGATCTAGTTCTCTTGAATAAGTTGGCACATTGAACACCTTCTTTACAAAAGGAGAGACACTAATGTTACAAGATATTACACCTATCACAAGTACAATTGAAGAGCAAAATTTTCATGATGTTGATGAAACTATTGAGGTGATAGAATATGTATCTGATGAACAAATAGAAAAATTGGATAAAGAGCTAGCTGAATTTCAATCATTTATGGAAAATGAGAGAATAGTTGAATAAGTTGTTCCCACAATTCATAACATAAGAGAATTGATAAAAGAGGGACAAGATGGTGTTAATGCAATTCATGGTCTAGCACATATTGTACAAAGCAACATTATGCCATTGACCAAATGTGCACAAGTGGTATATAACACTTTATCACCATCTCATACTCAAGTATCAGTACCTATACCGATTACGGGAATATCCACCTTTACATCAATGATCTGAACAACTGATACGAACACTTGTAGTAATGCTACCACTGGTATTGGAGTATCTAATGACACTAATTACAAAGGTATGGGATTTAATTATCAAAATTTGGTGGGACCTCTTCTATGAATAATTTTTCTCAACCACCTCTTAATCCCACTTATTCTCAACCTCCCATCACCTATAGTTATTCTCAACCACCTACCACCTACCATTATGTCCAACCATCATTGACCTATCCACAGCCATTACCTATCATATCTCAAGCTCAATTTCCTCCTCACTTTGGTTCCAATTCCTCAGAGCAAACCACATCTCCCAATGATACCATCCTAAACCAACTCTTAAAGGGCATGACTGCTTTACAACAAAAAGTAACAAATTTGACAAATTCTTCACAACCTAATATACCAACATATCATGCTCGTAATCCCCTTTCCTATGCCCAAGAGGTTTGAGACTCCTCACTTTGAAATATATGGTGGAAAACGTGATCCTAATACTCATGTGTCAGCATTCACAACTATGTGCAGTGATTTGTTGGCAAAACTTTTCCCGCGATCTCTTAAAGATATTTCTTTAGATGGTTTTGCTCTTTGCCTTTGAATTTGATACACTCCTTTTCACAATTGATTGATCAATTTTTACAACATTTTCAAGCAAACATTAGACCTCAAGTCTCTTTGATTGATTTAGTTCATTGTAAACAAGGTCTAAAAGAGAAGTTAACTGAATTCATTAGTCGGTATCAAGCTTTGTATATGCAAATTAAATATCAGATGAAAGATGAGGATGTTCAGAAGGTGTTTATCACTAATCTACAACCTAACATCCATGATAATATCCTCTTGATGAAGTATAAATCCTTTCTACATTTATGCACTACCCTTCATGATTACCAACTTTCGCCTAGTCAATGTGAAAACCAAAACTCATCAACTCAAGTTAGTCAACCCATGGGTGGATCATCACATAACAACTTTAAGAGAAATAATAATAATAGGAGTTTCATCAAGATTAATGGACCAAATACAAACAAATTTTCTAATGTGTCTTCTATCACTAATCTAAAGAAGACATCATATCAACCAAGAAAGTTTACTCTCATATCTAAGTCTTATCATTCTATCATGAATCAAGCTGTGAGTAATAACATTTTGGAGCTTCCCCTGATTAAGCTTATCAATCCTAGTAGAGCACAACAACCTTACTTTGATTCTAATGCCTTTTGTCATTTTCATCAAACACAAGGACATGATACTGATCGATGTATGCATCTTAAACATGAAATACAAGACATCATTGATTCAAATATCATATAGGTATTAGGTGTGAATGATAACCAAAATAAGTCAGTTGTTCCGTCGAATCTGAATTTACAAATCTTCACTAATACTTTTCCTAAACATATTGATACCAATATGTTGGAACAAGGACTAATAAAAGTAGAGGATGATGATTATCTAGATTATGATAGTATCGTGGGAATGATTAAAGTGGATAAACAAAAGATGGATAACCCACCTCATCCATGAAGAAATGGAATTTATGTTGAGGTTCTTCCTCCATTATCCTTATATGGATCAGGAGATAACAAAACACATAAAAAATACAAGTAGAACGATCGATACAGATGAGTGAGATGGTACAGGGTGATTCTTGTTACTGTGTTAGATGACATCAACAATGAAAACTTGCTAAAAATTGGAAGAGAGTAAGACGATTGTTAGCAGTTGGAAATACTAGTGGTTCTCCCCCTCATAAGAAACAAAAAGTCTCATTTAAACAAGGATTTGAGAAACAAGTATCATATAATAATAAACAAGACTTTCATAATAACCATTCAAACTTTGCATTAAACATGATCGAGTACCTCTCAAAGAGGTTTACAAATTCAAAAATCTGATACAGAGATCCTACCAAGTAAGTATCTCTAACCCTTTATCTCTCTCATGATGTACTTCCCCCATGATGTGTTATGTATTGTTTAGGCCTCCTGGGATGACCCCTAATTCTCTTGTAAGGTCTGGGATACCAAGAGATTTCCTTTATTGTAACATTCTTCTATTTGTATCATCATTCTTATATATTGCCCCTCTCTTTGATTTCATTTTTGTGTGTTGTGTCTTACAAACATAGCATTGCAGTTGGTGACTTGGGGGCACTCTCCTACATGACTATCCCTAAGACACTTGTTTCTCCTCTCTTATTTATTGTTTCCCTTCCTCTAGTGTTTTTATCTAGCTGGCAAATGATGAAAAAATATTTATACTGATGTGGACATAGCGTCCCTTTAGTAAGAAATAAAAAATTGGACTTAATTTTTAATATGACAATGAGGTTGTATATCTTATCCAACGCTTGGCTAGTGGAAGCACTCATGCTTTCTGTGTAGTGATTTTGATGATGTTTTTATCTCATTTACAAACATTAACAATACTGATGCTCTGTGCACTTTATTTGTCTTTGAATCTAGTCTTGCTGGTACTCAATTCAGAGATCTTTGTGATATAGCCTCACGGTTATCCTCAAACTCTCAATTCATAGTATGAACTTGGCTCTTTGTGTGGTTAATCATATACATTGATGTTGTTGTTTATCATGATTATGATTATGTGGACACTAACATGTTTCTTACAGGAATGTGTTTGTGGGAACATTTGGCGATCATAAATTACATGTCACCTTTGGGTGGCATGGGATTTACGAAAGTCTATGTTCCCTTGTGTGTTTTCTTCCTACCTTAACATGTTTGATATCGATGCCTGATATCAACCACCTTAAGGTGGGGGCATATATAAGGTAAGCTGTCAGTTGTAGATTTTAGCAATGTGCTTGTCCTTAGGTGTAGTTTAAAGACCAGTGCAATGAGCACTTTCTACACTCTAACTTTGTTTACAATAATTCAATCAATCATTTAAGCCCTCTACGGAGGCAAGATATCGTGTATATCCTTTCTATTCTAAGCCCTCTATAGAGGCAGGGATGGTGTATTTCTTAGAGCAAATTGCACCATCCTGTCATTTTCAAAAAGTCCTCATCGCGAGGTAGGGAGCGGTTCTGTGACTAACTCAAGCCTTAAGCGTGTATTTGATGATTGTTGTGACAAAGCCCAATCATCAGTGTGTGCCTGTAATGTGCCCAATATGGTGTTGAACCTAGAAATAGGAACACTCCATCACTTGTCTACTATGTTTTCTCTGTGTCTTCAAAGTGTGTGTTTTGGCATGCTTTCTTTGTTTGGTGTGTATGTTGCCCCATATGCAGTCTAAAGACCTGCGTGATGATTGCATATTGTATCATGGGAGGTTTGGTGTGTCTTGTGTGTGTGTTTCCCCATATACAGTTTAAAGACTTGTACAATGAGTGCATCCTGTATTATGGGAGGTGTGTTTATTTTCCTTGTACTTGCATCTGCATTTCCTATATATGAGAAAAAGAAAAGAAAAAAGAAATCATTCATGTCTTCTATGCATTCACTGGCTTCTATGCATCTACTATACTCTTTGTGTTTTGTGTGACTATAATTGTCTTCTCCGTGTTTTGCATGCTTGTCATTGTCTTCAATGTGTCTGGTGTGTCTTCTTTGTGCTTGGCATGTTTGTTTTGTTTGTTGACCATACTTTAATGCATGTATTGGCCTTGCATTTATACATACACTAAAGTTGGGGGCTAAATGTAAAGTCAGAAAATGCTAAAGTTGGGGGCTAAATGTAAAGTCAGAAAATGCCCCCTTGGGGAACTTTCCCTCATAAGGTTTAGCTCTTAGGTCTTTTATTTGCATTTAGGACATCTTGCATCATAATTTGACATCCTGATGAAATGATCCCTAAGTTTCATGATAAATGGGACCTAGGGGGATTTCTTGAACCTAACCCTGCCCAAAATAAGGGGGGAGTACTTGGGTGCCCATGCCCTAGTCCTGTCCTATTTTGGGTTAGTCGCAAATTTTGGGTATCAGCTTGTGACCATTATTTGGGTCCTGTGCCAACACGGTAAGTTTGTAGTTGCATATAAAAGCATGTTTAGGCATTCATTTGTAAACTAGAGAATTACAAGATGGACATTTGGATTCTCAAGCATTCAAAAGATGATTCAAGGCTTTCATTGTGTGGAAAGAGTAGATTTGTGTTATTTATGTGTTTGTATTTGCAGATTTGACCATCCATCTCCTCATGGCATGAAGAGCTTCTTGCTTCCATGAGATCTTCACTACAAGGTGACATCATTGGTGTTTCTAAGTATTTATAATTTGGTTTTTTCCTCTACCTCTCAAGGGCACACACTCTCTATCTGACAATGGTGTTTGGTAGACTTGAATGTCTCTCTAGGGCTTGACTAAGGCAAGCCTCTAAACACCACAACCCCCTTCCAAAGTTTTCATGATTATAGGTTACAGGTTGAAGCTATAGACAAAATAAAGTTGTAGGATGGTATAACAAAGTGTCATTAATGCAAATCAGAGAAGACAATAGCTCCCTAGACTAGGGCACCTACTTATTACTCTAATTTTCGTGATAGGAAAACCTTCAGTACAATAGGAACAGGTTACAGATCTTGTTTGCAGAACCTAACAAAAAGTAGACCATTGGACTTAGGTGCTTGATATTTAGTCCCTAACTATTCTACTTCCAAACCTCGAAGATAGGTGCATAATTATTTTTTATTTTATATCTTTTTGTAGCAATATTTTCTGATATTCATCCATTTATTCTCATATTTGCATAATTAGGGTTTTAAGGTATAATTGAGCATAAGAGAAGATAATTGGCAATCAAATCATAAAAATCCAAGTTTCCCTACATCTTAGAGTGTCCTAGGGTAGGATAGTACATTGCAACTTGACCCTAGGTCCCTGAGTGAAAGGGTGAAAGGATGATATACACACAAAACTATCAAAAACTCAACTATCCAAATTTTACCCTTTACAAGATGAATCATTCTGATCATGTAGGGGTCTTTGACATTGAGATACATGGATATAAGATGTATGGTAGTTTGAGTAATAGGATGAATCATCATCATAAGAACCATAAGCATCTTCATCTTCATAATATTCATGGCCTGAGACATAGGACAATGCACAAGAAGGATCTGCCCTAGGGCCATCAACGTGCCAAGTGGCCATGACTAAAATATTCTACCATGTAGGGCAGCACAAGACTTCATAGAATAAATACTTTTGTATTTAGGAGGAAGTATGAAGTGGTTATAAAAGGAAACCATGTGTACCTTAATTTCCAATTGTTGTTCATAAACTTGGGGCGTCTGAATCACCAAAAACATAGCTATAATAGTAGCAAACAATCTTTTGTTCTTTGATAGCAGAGTTGCCACCTCTTTGAAAGAGGAAATACCTGAAGCATGACAATCTTTAGGTCTAAATTGATTCTGGGTTTAGCTCACCAGTAGTGTCTTCAAACTTTTATAACCCATCATTTTACTCATCCCCGGCAACAATACCAATCTGTTGGCATAAGTTGATGGGATACCAACTTACCCAAACACATGCAAATTGCAAATCACTATTACAGGGGGGATTCAAACTGATTAACCTTTTAATTCATTCCATGACAATGATGCCAAAATGCTGGTTCCCAAAATAAGTCCAACCCAAAAATTTAAAACATTCCTAAAACACCTAGGTCAGGGATTGTCGTCAAGGTGGAAGGAAGAGGTTTATCAACAAGTAAAGGAAAATTTTTACCAACTAGAGGAGTGGGTAAACTCCTCTACTCTTTAGGCTCAGCTAGACCTAGGAGGGATATTCCTAGAGGCATGAAATGAAATACAGATTAACATACACTACCACACCCAATGTACACTTGACCCCCAAAGCTATCACTAAGTCAAGATAAACTGGCTACATAGGCCACTCATTAAACTGATTCAACTATGTGAATGTACATGCATAGGAAATATGGTTTTTGTTGAAGTTGATAATTAACTCAAGCCACAAAGATCACTACAAAACCTAAGATTTACCTTCGACAAGAGAAAAAAGCAAAGAGGAATAATTTGCACAATAAGGATGAATTAATGAAATGGATTCTATGAATTACATGAGAGAACTTAGTTTTATATTTGCAAGTTAGAGAAAACCCTAATATGAATTAAGAATAACCTAAGACTAAAATTAGCCCTAAGTTAACTTAATAAAGTGTAATTAAATATTTAAGTACACCAATAGCCCCATAAGTGCAACTTAGGTAGAAATGAAAAACATGTAACTAATGCAAGAATGGGTCCTGACTACAAGTCCATGTTAGGTACCCATGAATGCAAGAATCTCTCATAAAGTGGAGAAAAATGAGAAAAACCCAATGGGAGAAAACTCCTCTACAAAGAGAGAAAATGCAAGTACATGAACATGTGATGGAAGAAGAACTAAATCTAAAACACCCCAAGAACTGAATCCATCACAAAATTACAATCATGAGTGCCCCCCCATAAGAGAGGAAGAAGGGAAAAGGTCTAATGACCCCCTAGAAGTTAGAAGGATGAAGCCCCATGTGAGGAAATGCTCCCTCCGAAAATAGAGATGAGAAGAGAGACCATGTAGCTGCTCCTCAAGATGACTCCTGTAGTGCTATATGATGCTCGACATAGAATACAGATGAAGACCCATGAATGTCGAACAACATTTCTCCCCTTGGGAAGAAATAAAGCTACAGATGTGTGCAGATTGTCTTCACATTTCAGATAGGAATATATTGGAAGAAGGATAAATGTTTCTGAACTATCAGCATGATCCAAAGACAACAATGATGCTCTTGAAAACTACTCAAATGTCTTCAATCCACTACAAAATTGTTACTAGATAGGAGGATGAAGAACAATCTCTAAAGAATATGATGGTGATGTAACTCCATCGAAGCTGACATCAAATAGAAGACATATGTCCTTAATGTGGTCCTCCAAATCTATAAGGTGGGACTCTACAAACAAAAATGATATGTCTACAAGATAGGAATCCCAATGAGGTGGATTGGGAAGACTAATATTGACCTATTGTATAGAATCACTAGAAGCCAATGATGATGCAACACTAAACTTTGAAGTAGCAATAGGTGATGGTGGAGCAATGATCTCATCAAGAGGAGAAGTGATCGAAGCAAGCATTTCAAAAAGATGATGTGAGAAATGAGTACACATCTCTTTCTCATGTTGATTACTTTCACAATATCTGTAATTAGATTTATGTTGATGGTAGAATCCCATCTCCTTAGATGATTAGAGATCAAAACATGCAAATAGATTTACTCTAATAACATAAGCCTATCAAAGCAAACAAAACCTTTCCAAGAGACATCACATCTAGGATATCCAACAGAAGCCATAAAATCAACAAACTAATTAAAAAATACTTGGGGTTGAATCTAAAAATATTATATAGGTGGATATGTAGATCTCATTTATACCTTTCAAATGCCTACTCATTTTTGAAAAACAGAGATTCAGGGCGTAAGAATGGAGCTTGAAAGCCAAAAATGATGCCTTGACTTCAAAAAACAAAAATAAGTGCCAAAAAACAAAATAAAAAACTAATGATACCATCAAAAAGTGTGCAGAACCAACTTTTTGACAATATTTTGTTTACAAAAAACTAACTTCGGATGTGAAAATTATGATAGTTTTCATGAAATTGCTCCATTAGGGCATGTAGAGAGGGCATGATGGAGGATTGCTGGATAAAATGATGCACTCTACAGAAGCACCCTTCGGATCACTGGATTAAATGATGCACCTTGCAAAAGCACCCTTTGGACTATTGGATAAAAGGACGTGGAAGCACCCTATGGAAGCACCCTTTGGACCACTGGATAAAAGGATCCACCCTCGGAAAATCACAAAGTTTTTTTCAGTCTTTGATGTTTGTGAGCACATTGGTGATGACGATTTTGGCCAACAATGCTCTGAAAGTATTGTTCCCCTCCAGATCTAAAAAAAGCACTCTTAAAACCTTCACAAATCTAGCTTCCCTAGACCAAATTCAACCAAACAAAAGACAAATGTACCTTTTCTAACTACTCTAAATCCAATGGAATACTCAGTTTTAAATAGGAACACACCTAGAAAATAGCTCTTGCTTGAATTTTTCTTCAAATATGAGAAGGGGCTTGCAAATCTACTTTGATACCATGTTGAAGTTGATGATCAACTTGAAACAACAAATATCACCTGTAAAACCTAAGATTTACCTTCCACAAGAGAAAAAAGCAAAGAGGAATAATTTGGGCAATAAGGATGAATTAATGAAATGGATTCTATGAATTACATTAGAGAACTTGCTTTTATATTTACATGTTAGAGAAAACCCTAATATGACTTAAGTAAAACCTAAGACTAAAATTAGCCCTATGTAAACTTAATAAAGTGTAAGTAAATATTTAATTACACAAACAATTTTTACCTTGAACCACAGATGAAAGATTTGTTTGATTAATAAAAAGTGTTTGATCTCTCTCCAATATGAACCGGTGCCTACTCCATTGGGCAACTTAGACATAAGTGTTAAAGAGGGAAGAAAGAACTAAACTATCATTAACATAAGACTAAAATATATTTACATACATTCCTTAGATGATACTTCATACATTGGACATACTTAATAATCTAGAACTAAACTACAATGACCCACTTGCAATAAAGAGAAAGACTTTAAAAAAATATTGTATTGATTTAAATGTTGTCACACATCATCAAATCTCTATTACAATCACACTAACAAATGTGGTGAAGGAAAACATACAACTACGATTATACACTCCTCTGAATCATTACAAATGGCCATGGAGACATCTAACACATAAAATATGCTTTACAATTCATTCCTACACTGCATCAAAACATGTTCCTCCATTTAACACCCAGACTGGCTTGATTTGAATCCCTAAAACTATCCTAAGGCACTATGGGCTAGAGAATTGGCTCAGCGACCAACCTTAGAAACATCTTAGAAACATGTATATATAGAAATTAGGTCATGTGCAACTCATGGACATTAGAAAACTAGTCAACAAGCAACCACTGCAACATTGAATGTGGCGCATGGCCTAGTTAGATAAATCTATAGATATTTTGGGTGCCCATGCCCCGCAAATTAATTTTGCATCCTTGAGGTACTATAGAAAAAATTGGATACTGAAACACTGCACCTCGCATTAAATATAGTACTTGAACATGGACAAAAAACACTATTTTAGCCACCCACTTTGCATTAATGGCATTATGAGAAGTTGTTGGCACATTCCCAGGCAGTTGGAGGAATCAGCAAGGCTAGGATGCCAACCTCTAAAAAGTCAAACTTTCAAACCTCAGGCTTTCAACACTCTGAAGTAGAAGGATGAAGAAGAAAAGGCTGAATTCTGACAAATTCTTCACACTTAGCTGATTTTTTAAAGAAAAGGTTGAAGCTCAGGCCCCAGACCATCCTCCCCATAAGGAAGAATGTGTAAAGGCAAAACCCCAATCCCTGACATCCTATAGAGCTTCCAACACTTAGCCAAATTGCAAGGGAAGAGTCTGAGCTTGGACCCCAACCCTTCTTCCTTCCAAGGAAGAAGGGAGAAGAGGAGAGCTCTGAACTCCTGTGTTGAAACACTTAGAATATTTTTGTGAAGGAAAGGGGTAGAATTTGGGACTTTGAGTTTGACAATGGTGAAGAGGTGAAGGTTGAACTCCAATGTCCTGACAAGGCAAAAAAACACAAGGAAAACTTTGAATTTTCTAGGACTTAACTATTTTTTGATGTTTTTTTCTTGCATCCTCAGAAGGGGAAACACCAGGATCTCATGGATCTTAGACTATTTGGCCAAGGGGGCAAAATAGGATAACATGACTCCAATAAAACTTGGGGGCAAAATGGGGCATTTTGGGGACTAATTTTGTAGATGCCAACACAATACCCATAGCCTGAGATACCAAAAAGCATTTATCTAACTATGAATCACTCAACATATTTCTGGCTCTTTCCATGATTGTCAGGTTCATCCTTTCTACAACACCATTCTATTTTGGTTTTGTCTGCTTATACCTGCATGCTTGCAAAACTCATCAAATTCCTTAGAGCAATATTCCCCTCCATTGTCAAATCTTAATATTTTTATCCTTAATCCCAATTGGTTTTCAACTAAGACTTTAAAATCCTTAAACTTAGTGAAAAATTTAGATTTGTGTTTTATAAAATAAATCCATGAGAATCTAAATACATCATCAATGAAGATGACAAAATAATTAGATTTTTCAATAGAGTCATTATCTACAGGTCCAAACACATCTATATGAATAATCTCAAACCTTTCTTTTTCTCTATTGCTTCCTAAAGGAAATGATTTTCTATTTTGTTTACTAAACACACAATGCTCATAGAAATCAAAGTGCTAATCAGAATAAGAAAAACCATCCAAAAAATCTTTATTATTAATAGTTTTCAAAGCATTATTACTTGTGTGGCTCAATCTATGGTGGCACAACATACAATTGTTTTCAAAAGACTTAAAAACATAAGATTAATTACAAACTATAGTGGCATCTAGCCTAAACAAGTTTCCCATTCTCTTCCCCTTCGCTACCACCAAGTTTCCTTTCACCAATCTATAACCATGCTTATCAAATGTTACATGCATTCACAAATCATTCCACTTCAAAACTAAAATCATATTTCTAGCTAATCCAAGAAAATGCTAAACACTAGGTAGGGTTTTAATCTTCCCATCACTGAAACACAACAATACCTTGCCTTTCCTAACTATCAAATATGTAGAGTTGTCCCTAAGATACACTTTACCTCCATCATACTGTTCGTATGTGGAAAACCATTCCTTATGTGGGGTCATATGAAATGAGAATCCTGAGTCAACCAACCAGTGATCATTAGAAACAACACTACATGCATAAAGTAAAACATCTTCACCTACATTTGAGTACTTATCAGAAGCATTCTCCCACTATTTCTTTGGGTTTCTGCACTCCTTCACATGTTCCCTTTTACCACAGTTCCAACACTTAACTCTATTCTTCTTCCCAAGAGTCTTAGAACATCCCTTAGACTTGTCTTTGAACTCCTTTTGATCTCCTTTTGGTCCTCTTTCCTTAGACCTTCGCCTAACACTGAGAGCATTCCATGAACTATCTAAACTCTTCTTCCTCAATTCATGTGCCAACAAAACTGCAGCAAGAGCATCCATCTTTGGATCCATGAGACTAGAAGTGATAGCAAGGATAACATTCTCATAAGACTCAAGTAAAGAATAAATAAGTAAGATACATTTATCTTCCTCATTAACTTCAACATCTACAGATGCAAGCTGAGTCAACAACAAATTAAATGAATTTAAATGCCTCGAAAACTAATTCACCCTCTTTGATTTTCATAGAAATAGTTTATGCTTCAAGTAAAGTTTGTTTACCATATTCTTGGCTTGGTAGATCTCACCCAAACATTTCCACAAGCTATGTGCAGTCTCTTCCATTGTGACATTCAATAGGTTAGAGTCTGCAAGACACAAACAGATAGTTCCTCATGCCTTCTTATCCAGTCTATCCCACTCATCTTGAGGGACATCATTGGGTTTCCTCTCTTTTAGAACAACTAGCCATTGGTTTCTTTCTTCCAGAAAATCTTTTGTTTTTAGCTTCCACAACTCATACCTCATTCCGTTGAACTTCTCAATGTCCAAATGAGGGGTTGATACAATGGTGGATGCAACCATAATATCAACTCAAGATCTACAAAACAAATACAATCAAATCTCCCACTATAGATACACATCCTTCACAGTACTACCCAAGAGTCAAAGCTAGATAGGCTCTGATACCAAATGTTAGAAATGAAGACACAACTACTCAATGGAAATCTGATACAAATATGTTTAATAATCTTTAACAGTGTATTAGAGAATAGAGGTTGCAAACAAAATATAAAATATGCAACACAAAAGCCACAAATCTAAAAATTGAACACATAATGACATAGTGTTTACGTGGAGAAAATCCTTTCAGGTAAAAAACTCCACTAGGAAAGAGGCACAAGTTTGTATTAATCTACAAAAGTGATATAATATATCAACTACACACCTCTCTCCTTCAGTCTTCAATCTGACAACATTCCTGCAGCACCTGAGTACTTGTGAATCTATATATTACAACAAATACATGGAAAAATACTTATAGAAGTGCTCGCACACTAATCTAGGCATCCACTTTCTCTCCCCTAAGAATCTCCAACATGCAAATATTAGATGCCTCCTTACAAGCTCATGTCACTTGTCCAAAGTCAACCATGTAAAGTTAGGTACCCAAGGTTAAATAAGGTCTCTTACAACATCTTATGATGTGTCAGAACCATCATAGATTCCACCAAAGATTATCTTCCCAAGATGGGCACCTAGGGCTAAACATAGCAACTTGCACATAATAAATATCTGTCATATGTTGTCACAGTGTCATAGAATCTTATGACAACTTGTAGCTGTCATAGATTCTCTTACATTCACTCACTAATTTTATGATGTGTGTCATACATGCTAAAAATAGTTGATTCCTCCAATGTGGTGCATACACTCCTTTACTCATGATTTTTACAATTGCCAACCGTAAATGTCACTTCATAATTGCCTCTGGTAAATCAGGAATTACCACTGCTAGTGAAACTACCTCATTCCCTTATGGGTATTATAAATTACAATAAATAAAATGGAATAAATATAATATTGGGATTTACAAGGTTAATGGCACCTTATCCCAAAATTACTAATGTTAACAATAAACATTAGATGTGACAAATGCTGCTAACAAATGTCACAGTGTTAACATTAAATGTTAACATGAAAAACAACTAGCAGGTGAGAGTCCTTTCAACCTAGAAAATAGAAACTGTGAGAATGGTGTATTTTAGGGCCTACTAAGCTAATTGATAGGCCAAAGATGCTGATGAGCGGCTGGGTTGGAATCCTGGCCATATTCAACACTAAGTGGGTTAATTGAGAAGTCTTGGTGGTTGGATTCGCGCCTCAAAGGCCGAGGTTGGTGCTGGAAGGGGCCCTGATTGTAGGTTAGACCTTTGAAGAGGTATAAGTCTAGAAAAGGACTTTACAAAAAATAATCACTAAAAGATATGAGTGGCCTATAGAGTGAGCCGTTGAAATGGAGATTGCAAATAGTGAAGCCTACAAATAATGTTGGAAGCTAACCAATGAAACACAGCAATGACCTTGAAGATTTGGAGACCTTGATCAAATAGATCGGTCCAAAAAAAGAGCTGCTATTTGGATAGAGACTGTGGAAATCCACTAATGGTTGTTTCAAAGGCATCAAATTGTTGAAGAGGATAAGGCTAAAGAGTTCAAATTCTAGTAGGATCCAAAAACAACAAAACAAACCCCAATGCAATCAAACTAGAGGTAGCGGCATGGAAAAACCTGATGGAAACCTATGCAATGAAGTCATCTATTGATTGTGTTGATGTTGATGACCAATGGAGATAAACAACTAGCTGATAATGTAGAGAGGCATTGATAAAGGCCACCAACCAGAATGCCATAGCCCACTATAAAAATAATGCCAAAACCCAAGAATAAGACTTGAACTGTGTAAATGAATGGTGACTTCACATACTGGCAAACCAATGACCAAGATACACTAAACTACAACTACAACCTACATACAACCTTCACAAAAGGAGTTAGTAGTAGTGAAGTGACCTAGAATTTGGACGACCTCCAAACTAAAAAATAAAACCTCTATTGAAAGTTGAGTTGCATATAGGAGCCAAACCAGCCAATGTGGAGCACCTAATAGGGCCAAAACTTTGCTAGAGCCCGATCAAGAGTTAAAGGCTGAATACAGATCATGGGTCTCAATCTAATGCTGAATGCTCAATCTTTGAAGTAGGCCTGAGTGGAGATTGAGCCTCTACGCCGAGAAGGAGCTTGAAGTTAAGTGCAATTGAAACAAGGCCCAAAAGTGATTGAAAAAACTAGCCATGAACAGGGTCTCGAGTGATCGAGTGAAAGAGCCTGTAGGGATTGAGTCCCTTGATCACACAGGTTACACAAATGAAATGAGAATGGTAATTAGGAATGAAATTAACCAATAAATAGGCCGAACAAGGTGTGAAAATGCAACAATCCTGCACATAGATGATGATGACAAAAAAACTAAAAAAAGTAGGGGCCAAAGTCCTCTACAAAAAATTTCAAAATGTTTTACAATAATTTTGTACAAGTACAAATTTGGAGGCCTTACAAACCCTAGGGGGTAACACAAAATTTTGAAAAATTTGACTTTATTGAACATCATTCAAAGTGTTGTCTTGACTGTCTCAGGCCTTCTGAACTCAAGTGTGGTCCATTTGGCTCCACAACGCTTCGATGATAGGGCTAATTGCTAGAGTCACCAATTCAAAAAGTAATTTCCAAGCATGGCTCTAATACCATGTTGGAACAGACAAGATCAATAAGCACAAATAATGAAACCTTCTACAAGAGCATATCTTTCATATACAATGAGAGTATGTAAAATACAATGAGAAGCCTTGCATAAATAGTCAAGGAGAAGTAGGTAGGAAGGTATGATTCAACTATTGACTACCTCTACAAGCATGCAACACTTATCTAACTCACATGACATGTGTGAGGGCAAGTGGCAAGTCAAAATGAAAGTGGTGACTCACATGTGTGAGCACACATGTCGAAATGAGACAAGCTCCTAAAATACTATGTAAACTTAAGCCTATGTGTGAATAGGTCAAACCTTCAAAGAGGTGATATCTAAACTAGTTAGATAATGACACTATTTACACTAATAGATCTATGAAGACCCAATAGGAAGAATCTTTGATTTGTTATAGATAGAAATGGTTACTAACTACATCACTCATTTTGAGGAGATGTCCAATTTCATATAAGGCCTCTTAGGTTCTTCTCTTCACAATTTCTTTACTTTTATCTTGAAAATAGATATTGAAGTTGAAGTTTAGTTTAATACACCTCAATCTATGGTATATTCTATTGTTTTAACTCAACTAGTAGAAGACAAACTTGCAACACACAATAAACCTTAGGATTCCCTTCTTAGTCATTCAAGCAAAAGAAGGATATCGCATATAGAATAAATAAGCACAAAACTATTCATATGTTATCCAAACAAGAATTAGCTAAAAAAATCCAAGGGAATTTGTTTCAATTATGATCAAAAGTAGGAGAAAGACCATAGATGTAATAAAACATGGTTGTGTCTCAATAATTCTATAGAGGTGCCTAGTGACACTATGGAGTCTTCAAAAAAGGAATTTAAGGCTACTTTACCAGAGAGTGAGTCAACAGAGGAAGCTCACATCTCTATTCATGCTCTTGTAGAATTCTCTTCCCCAAATCCTCAAATTAATTGGCTACATATAATGCCAATGGATTGTGGTCCTAATTGATGGTGGAAACACTCATTACTTCATTAGCAAGAAACTTGGTAGTTCATCACCTCCATTGATTTGTCCATTCCTACCACATTTTTTAAATTATGGTAGCCAATGGGAATACAATGTCATGTTGTGGCAAGAACCATAATGTTAAACTCACTCTATGAGAATACCAACTAACCTTCAACATGTATTCTCTTTCCTTGATGGGCGTTTATGTGGTATTGGGAGTGCAATGGATATAAAAATTAGGATCACTCACATATGATTATTCCCAACTATAAATAAAATTTGGTCAGTAAGGTAAGAAATGTTATTTTTAAGCTATGAAGCATACAAATGTTCAACTAGTCAATTCTCACCACATGGAGAAGTTAAGGAAAGGGTGTTCTAGAATTATTTTATAGTTCCACTATATGGAAGCTCAGACTCCTTTACATCCTTCTCCTCCTTTGAATTTTTAGGTGATATTGGATTAACATAGCAATGTTTTTTAGTAACATAAATGGTTGCCTCCCCCACATGTTCCATGATCATGCATTGCTCTTAATCCTCAATAGTCAACCTCTAAATATTTAGCCCTATCACTATATTTAGAACAAAAGAATTATATTGACAATACGGTAAAGGATAATGTAAATCATTGTCGACCCCACACGTCCCATGACCATGCATTGCTCTTAATACTCAATAGTCAACCTTTAAATATTTAGCCCTATCACTATATTTAGAACAAAAGAATGATATTGACAATATTGTTAAGGAGGTAGTTGAGGTAGGAATCATTAGACCATGTATAAGTCCATATTCATCTGTTGTGGTGATCTTTCCTAAGAAATATTGTGGATGAAGGTTGTGTCCCAATTTTTTGTAATTGAATAAATTGACCACAAACACAGAGCCCCTATTATCATCATTTATGATTTGTTGATTAGCTCTTCGGGGCCAAATTTTTCACCAAGCTGGATAATCACTATAGATATTCGCAAATCAGACCTAAGAGGAAGGTATTCCTAAAATACATTTTAGGACACATGCATGAACTATGAATTCCTAGTGATGTCCTTTGGCTTGACTAATGATCCCTCTATCTTTAAGTGTAAAATGAATAATGTGTTCAAAGGTTGCCTCTACTCTTGGTCTTTTATAGCACACTCTCATGTATAGTTACAATTGGCATATCCATACTTGGTATGTGAAGATTTCCATCAAGATTTTAACCAAGATGTTAAAGGATCATTCTCTTTTCATGAAGCACTCTATGCGTGCCTTTCAAGTGTAACTATTCAAGTATCTTAGCTACATTTTTTGTAAGGAGTGTAAGTGTATCCAAAAAAGATTGAGGCAATGTAATCTAGTGGCCTAAACCCAAGTACGTCAAGAGTTTGTTAGATTTCTTGGGTTGGATAGGATAAGTCATAATGTATTTTTGAAGAATTATAGTAAAATTACAATAACTTTGAGAATATTCCTAATAAATAATTCCTTTTTTTAGAATGTTTATGATGATATGGACTTGCATGTCCTCAAATTCATTATGTGTTCAACCCTAGTTTTGGACATGGATGGTCTTAACAAATCTTTTTTCCTATAGTTTAGTCTCTCAAGAACATGTATGAGTGTTGTTTTGATGAAAGAAGGTTGATGAATTACCTTCACCATAGAGTAATTAATAGTGTTAAATATTGTTGTGATGTTCACAACACGCCCCATTTTGCTCCTTAGAAAAATGAGGACCTCTACTGTGGCTTTGCTTTTTTCTTCTGCTTGTGTTGCTCTGCTTGGTGGTAAAGGGAAAAGAGAGTCAAATTTGCAAACCGTGTTAAAAATATGGAAAAATGCATTTTCGGTACCCTTGCATGGTATGGTTGGATTCCTTGTGAAAAATGAGCCAGGGTTGCTTTTTGAACTATCTTAAAATTCACTATATTTTGCAAGTTATGATCATTTTAGTAAAATGTACATTCAGGTTTGTCTATCGCTTGGCATATACAAAGTCCTTTGTATGTGCAAAGTTTTTTTTTTATATATATATACTTGGTCGCTTTTGCATTTCGGGTTCAAAATATACAAGGCCGATTGTATTTTCTTTTTTCCTTATATGCATTTGGTAAATATACAACGTACAAATACATGGCGGACCCGAAAGGATTATAAAATGCAGAAAAATTGTTGTATATTCGGCGCTTGTATATTTTCATATACAAGCGGAACATACAAGCAGAATATACAATGCGGAATATACATGGCATTGTTTACATGCAAGTGCGAAAGATGCAAGCGTAATATACAAATGCCGGAATCGAAGGGATTATCAAATGGAATTAATGGTTTGTATATCGCGATATACATAGGTTTTGAAAGGAGAAAGACTTAGCCGAATATGAAATGGAAGACATTGGCGAAACTCTTGCTGATAAAAGGTATCGGCCAAGGTATTGTCATCGGCGGAAGAAATATGGAGTTCGCCGATAATGAAGAAATACAGGCCGAAAGACTATATCGGCATAGCTCACACCGATGAAAGGATAAATGAAGCAAGGGGCCATCGGCCAAACCATAGTAATCGGCAGAAAGGTTTTTTGTCCCACCAATAATACGAGACACGCCGATGGAGGAAAACAAAGGAATAAACAATAGAAAAAGGCCGTCGGCCAAATAGTGAACATCGGCCGAGCATTTTTTGGATGCGCCGATGGCGATTCTCACGCCGATGGGCGGGAGATGCATAGCGATCGAGTTTTTAAACATATTTTTGGTGCCCATGGCATTTTTTTCGGTCAGTGATGGTTGACCCGATGATTTTGAGCAGTCTGTATGCATTTTGAACGCGGTTTCTGCTAATTTTGGACCCGATTCCTGCATATTTTGCATAGTCACCTGGATTTAAATAGATATTTTGGTTTCCTGCTGTTCATTGGGTAAATTTGATACTTATTGCTTGTCTTGTCTTGCAGGCTTGCAGTTGAGGAAGCAGCTGGAACTTCATCTCAGTGACATCATGGAGGAAGAAAATCTGATTTCAGGAGCAGGAAGATAAAGACGAAGTGTGAAGAAGTCAAGGCCATTCAAATAGAGGACAAGGTTGCAGCTGAGAACATTATTGTAGTAGATAAACAGAAGTTATTACTGAGCTGCCAGAGCTTCTCAGAAGGGGCAATATTTTGCCCAGATTTGACACTGCTCAGAGATATTTTGGAGGACTGGTTCATCTATATTTATTGCTATAACCAGGGGGTTTGAACCAAGGGTTTAGTTAGGGTTTTGCTGTAGTGAGGACAATCATAAAGTCTTTATATGGTGCCTCTCTACACTGTAATAAGGGACAACAGGGGCTACAACAGGGGCTACAACAGGGATTTTAGGAAAACACAGGTTATCTTAGTTTAGATTAGAAGTAGAAGAAGGAGGTCGCCTGTTTGTCTACAGTAAGGTGTGTGTGGAATGTCTGGCTTCCTTACTGTATCTGTAAAGTTTGTAAGTTCTCTATAGTTTGATCAATGAAACTAAGAGTCATTCCTACATTGTAAATCATGTATGACTATTTGTTTCTAATACAATAGAATCTGGAGTTATGCATCTATCTTTTGAGTGTTCTCCTGCTCTTCTTTGTGTTTTGAAATATTATCTTTGAGAGCTTGCAATTTTAAATGTATGTTTGTGAAAATGCTTAGAACTTGCATTTAAGGTTTTTTTTACTGTGGATTTGATCAAATTACTGTGGTATTTACATAGTGCATAATAGAACAATTAGATCCTTCGGTAGAGTAAAAGAGGTATAGATTAGATCTTTCTAACTTTTCCCAACCCATCTGAAATATTTAGCTGAAAACACAGAAATCTAAAGAAAGTGGTCTCAAATTTGAAGAAGCATGCATAACAGAGTTAAAGGTAGACAGTTTTCATAAGTATAGAGGAGAAAGCTGCAATAATTCAAGAAAACCATTTAAAACTTGTAGCGCAGTAACACTTGTATGCAAATGAATAAAATACTTATTGACATATCTCATGATCCTTTTGCATATTCTTAGTCCAGAAAACCACAAAGCAACTCTAAACTACGTAAGGCCCCTTGAACATTACAGCTTCACATTGACCAACTAAACTTGACCAACCAAACCATTGTAGACTTGGGATTAATTGAATCTTAAATGATTCCTTCTTATCTTTCAAGTATAATTTCAGTTCATTATATGTGAATTTTAACTTATTATTATGATTGCATCAAAGCAATCACCAATAGTTTTTTGGCACTAGAAGGAGGGCCAGAAGGCTGTATTTGCAATCATCAACAGTTTTTTGGCGCTAGAAGGAGGGCCTTCTTGAGTTAGGGTTTATTCCAAACTGGCTAATAACAGTAATAGAGTGACTAGGTCTAGATCCAGTTCAGGGGATATATTTGTGCAACTATGTGATATAAGGCAAAGTAGAAACCCTTTAATTTGGAATCCAAAAATTTTACAAGTAGGAAGTTCATCTAGAACACCTCCTGGGTCACCTTTTAACATTCGTAGTATTGTGAATCCTGACAGATCACTGTTCAGATCTTTAAATCTTGATTCAGGCACTCCTGGAGGTCTCAATCCTCCTGTAAATCCTAATCCACCAATCAATCCAGGTATTCCTACAAGTTCAGGTCAAGCTCAAACACCTGCAATGGCTTATTTCGATGTCAATTCTCCCATATTCTTCAATGATTATCATGAGATGCCCAAAAATCCAGAAAAGATATGTCCCAAATACTAGTTGCATCAGGACCCAGAAGACCATATTAGAATATTCAAGGAAGCATGTTTTAGAGCTAGGTTAGAGCATGAGGATGTGGTGTGTAGATTGTTTCCCTACACCTTTAATGAGCAAGCCTCTAGCTAGTATGTAAACTTGCCCAACGATTATATTTCTTCTTGGCCGCTTATGGAAGAAGCATTTCTGTCAAGATTTAGGAGACCCATTGACCCTTGCGCTTTGTATCATAAATTAGCTGCTATAAAACAAGGTGAGGGAGAGCTGATTGATAATTTCAACGACAGATTTCAAAAGGCTTATTCTAGGCTGGAAGCCCCTTATACCATAGATAATGATCCCTTGTTGGCTATGTACTATGTTGCCTTAGATCCTTTAACTGCCATGTTTGTCAAAAGAAAACCTAACATAGATTCAATATCCAAAGCCTATAAAGAGGCAGCCTCAGTGAACTAAGAAATGAGACATACAACTTATAGCCCATTTGTTAATGGAGGAAATTTTGGGGTGTAGAATCAAGCACAACCATGGAATGGAGTCCCTATGTAGAACACTCCACTATTAAATCCGGTTCCTTCTTACACACCTATGTATAGTCCTACCCCAATCCAAGCTATAACTCCTTACATGGCTAGCACTTCCAATAACAGTCAAAATAATGTCAGCCTTTCTTCCAACCTCCTAGGGATACAACTGTGGCAAAAGCACAAGAGGATAGGGAAGAAATCAAAGAGATCACCACACATTTGAAAAGATTAACCACTGAAGTGACACAACTAAGAAATGAGAACCTCTATGGAAGAGGCAACCAAAACTACAATCAACATCAAAATCACAACCAAGGCCAAAATCAGAGCTATAGTTTCAATCAAAATCAGCAGAACAATCAGAATCAAGGCCCCAACCAGGGGCAACCAATGCAAAATAGAGGGCCAGTGATAGATAATAGGACCTGGGGCAATAATAACTGAAATCAGAATCAACCTAGGCCACCCAAGACATGGAACACTGGGCCCAACAATAGTACTCTAGCTTCTCCTTTTGAGAATATAGATAATCATGATGCAAAACAAATGACTAGCATACAGATGGTCAGTACAGCACCCAAAATTTGGTGTAGATTTCACAATACCAATGCCCATGCTGAGCACGACTGTCCACAATTCCACTTGGCAGCCAGCATTTTTAACATAGATGTGCAGCCTCCTACCTCTGAATTTCTCATTCCCAAGGGTAATTATGTAGTACCCTCAGGATATGACACAACATTAGTCTTAGAAATGTTTACCTTTGCAACTGCAGAAGAGAAAGAGGATGAATTGCTGGAAGATGAACCATACTGTTGTGAAAGTCTTTACCCTGAATCAGCCTTTGTGTTAAATGCTTTTCAATTCCCCTTTGAATCTGAAAATGAGATATTAAATGAAACAAAAGAGGTGCAGGCCTTTCAACAGACAAATAAAAGCCACACCTACAATTTGAGTAACAACCCTAGGCCAGGAGGACCTTTTACCACTTTCGTTCCTCTGAATAACATCAATACACCCCCAGTTCAGAATGCTAGCAACAATCCTACCATACTTAAAGCTAATCAGCACACAAATAATGGAACAACAGTACAAAAGGATCAAACAAGTAAAACTGAAGCAATAGAGACAACAAGATTAATGAGTTACTTGTCAGAGGAAATAAAGAAAATTAAGGTCAGTATACCTCTAAATGAATTATTGAAGACCCTAGGGATCAGAAATACTTTTATAAAATCCCTGGATACATCCATGATGAACGAGATGTCTGCTGATATAACTGTTCCTAATAGAGATTTACCACCTAAAGAGAAGAATAAGAAAGTTGAGCACCCTTCCAATACAAATATAGTAATACATGCGGATAAGAGGGATACTCCCCCTTTCTTGTTAACTGTTAGATTTTGTGAGAAGAACATACACAATTGCATGGTAGATTCTGGTGCTTCAGCCAATGTAATGCCCTTAGGAATATGTAAAACTCTCAGGCTGACTCCCACCAAATCTGCCAAGGTTGTCACACAATTAGATAAGACTGAGGTTAGTGTGATAGGAGAACTCATGAACATTCAAATGCAATTAGCTTCAGACCCTAGGGTAAGCCAAATCATTGATATTCAAGTAGTGGATATACCCGTAAATTATGGAATGTTGCTAAGTAGGGATTGGTCCAAGACATTAAATGGATATATGGCCACTGACTTTTCACACATGTGGTTACCTTGGAGAGGCATCCCAAACCAAATTAGAATAGAGGCAGAGCCCCGAATGAAACATATGATAACAGAGTATAATCAAACTAATGAAATATTATATGTTGCTGTTGAACCAGGTGTCTATAGAATTACCAACAATGGGGTACAAATTGAAGAGATCATGATGTTAAACAATAGAAAGAAATGTGTCAGCAATAGGACAACATTATTCATTGAGTCTGATGGAAATTCCTTAGATGAAGAAAACAATGCAATAGACAAATTTGATCATGCCATTAGACAAGAGGTGGAAGAGTGCATTAAACACAATCTCCCGGTCTAATGTAAATTATATAAAAATAGGTGTAGAGTCCATGATAGGCAACATTCTGAGGAAAGTTGTGAAATATGCAAAGAAATCATTGAATATGAATACAAAAAATGCATAGGAAAGGCAGAGTTACAAGAGGAAAATGAGAATCCTGATCCAACACAGAAATATGTTCAGGATAATATAGATACCTTGATCCCAGATTTAGTAAAAGAAATAATGGACAAGAGTAGTTGTCTTTCTGAGTTGCAAACTAAAAACACACATATGCAAGTTAACCAAACAGAAAAACCCATGAATAAACAGGACAAAACCCTACAGGCAATAAAAGAGACAATGCATGCTAAGAGAAAAGATCAGGGAAGTAAAGATGGCATATGGACGTTAAAATGTGATGGGTCTAAATCAAAACAGGGCACAGGTGCAGGTGTTGAACTCATAGATCCTCAAGGTAAATCACATTTGGTAGCATATAGATTACAATTTTCCTGTACTAACAATATTGCTGAATATGAGGCCCTAATTTTAGGACTTGTCATGGCCATCAAGAAAAGGGTGGAAACCATCAGAGTATTTTCAGACTCTGAATTAGTAGTCAGACAAGTGAGGAAACTATATGCCTGCAATTACAAGAAAATGATTAGTTACAGACATAGAGTATGGGGTTTAATAGATTCGTTTGATGCTTTTAACATAGAGCACATCCCCAGAGAGCTGGATCACAGGCCGGATGCGCTAGCAGTTGCTGCTAGTACATTAGAACCATTGACACTATCAGGATTGAGATGATTTGTTGTTGAGCTAGTTAATGTGCCCAATATACCAGACAACGTAACACACCTTCAAGTATTTGGGGGGGATCAACAAATTATTGATTTTCTAACTTGTAATGAGGCATTTGAGGCTCAAATCATTGATGAACAAGAAAGGCTTGAAGTAACATGGGACGAAGAGGATATAATCAACTTGAAGAGCAACTTCTTACCAAGAGGAGTAATTGAACTAGAACATATCTTTGACTTCGATGGAGTAATGAGACAAAAGGACTTGCCCAAAATAGAAGGGGGTAAGTGTGATTTACATAACTTAAGGACAGAGCAAAATCCACAAAATGTACTAATTGGGAAAGCCTGCTCTGAAAAAATTAGAAAAGAGGTTTTGGATGTTCTAAAAGAATATAAACATGTCATAGCATGGACGTATGAAGACTTGAAAACATTTGATGAGTCCATCATAACTCACGTAATACCTTTGAGAAAAGAAGTCAAACCATTTAGGTAGAAACAGAGGCCTATAAATGCCATTCTAGAGCCTCTAATCTTTGAGGAAGTTAAAAAATTGTTGTCTGCTAGAATAATTTTTCCAGTCAGACATTCTGTCTGGGTAGCTAACTTAGTACCAGTAAGGAAGAAAAACGGAGACATCAGGTTATGCGTAGACTTTAGAAATTTAAACAAAACATCTGAAAAGGATAATTATCCTCTGCCCCCAATAGATGAAGTGCTGCAAGCAGTAAATGGGGCAAAGATGATGTCTTTTTTAGATAGTTTTTTAGGTTATAACCAGGGCTTAATTGATAGAGAAGATAGATTAAAAACCACCTTCACTTGCAAATGGGGAAATTATGCGTATAGAAGAATGCCTTTTGGTCTGATCAATGTAGGTGCTACTTTTCAGAGAGCCATGGACATTGCATTCTGTGGATTATCAGGTAAGTGCATCGTTGTGTATATGGATGATTTAACTGTATATTCCAAGGATGCATCCACTCACGTTGAAGACCTCAGGAAAATACTCAAGCAGTGTGAAAGGTATGGGATTTCCCTTAATCCTAGGAAATGTATATTTAGCGTAACTGAAGGAAAATTATTAGGCCATGTCATTTCTGAAGGTGGAATTTCAATTGATCTGGATAGAATAGAATCCATAAAAAAATTGCAAATACCAAATAGTAGGAAAGAGTTGAAATCATTTTTTGGCAAAAATTAACTTTGTTCGGAAGTTTATAACAGGTTTTGCAGAGATTGTGTAGCTGTTAAATGCCATGTTGAAGAAGGATGCACAGATGGAATGGACGCCAGTGGCCAGAGCCGCATTTGAAGATATCAAGGAGGCAATTTCTAATGCCCCTGTATTGGCAAGTCAAGACTACACAAGCCTGTTTTACATCTACTCCTTTGCATCTTCTCATTCAGTCGCGGCTGCCTTGACACAGAAAGGTGAAAACAATGAAGAGAGCCCCATAGCATTTATGAGCGTGCCTCTGAAGGATGCGCAGCTGAGGTATCTAGACACTGAGAGGTAGGCATTCGCATTAGTAAAGGCTATGAAAAAAATTAGACACTACATTCTGCGCAGCCAGGTCAAAGCCATAGTGCCAGATGCAGCAGTAAAGATGTTGCTGATGCAAAACGAGCCTAGAGAAAAAAGAGCCAAGTGGATCACCACGCTGCAAGAATTCGACATGGAAATCATTCCCATGAAGTTGGTCAGAGGGCAGGCGTTGGTGCAGACAATAGAAAATACAAATCCCGATTTGATAAAATAGCAATATATATTGAATTCCTAGAGCGCATCAGGCTGGAAAGTACCCAAACAGGATGAAAGCTTCTCAGAGGAGAGATTTGAGGATTAAGCCACAAAAATATATGGTGCAAAGAGGTCTTCTATTCAGGAAGAACCATGATGGAATTTATCTGAGATGCATAAACAGAGCTGAAGCTGATAAAGTGTTGACAGAACTACATGACAAGTACGAAACCGGTCATGGTTCCCATCTAGCTACAGCACACAAAATACTAAGGGCGGGATATTACTAGCCCACTATGTTCAAAGACACTAAGAGTCACATCAAAAGTTGCCACACCTGTCAGACTGTAGCAAACAAAGGGAGAAATCAGGCCAATCCACTACAACCTGTGATCGAATCCAGACCGTTTGCATAGTGGGGCTTGGATTTTATTGGAGTCATCACCCCCCCATCTTCTGCAGGACACAAGTTCATACTGACGATAACGGACTATTGTACAAGGTGGACTGAGGCCACCTGCTGCAAATTTTCCACAACTGAGGTAGTTATCAAGTTTCTTGAAGAAAACATCATCACCAGGTTTGGAACTCCCTATTCATTGGTATGTGATAACGGCTGTGCTTTCTCTTCTTTAAAGTTTTCTAAATGGGCATTTGAATACGGGATTATTTTAAGGTTTTCTTCAAATTATTACCCTTAAGGTAATGGACTGGCTGAATCAACGAACAAAATTTTATTAGATATAATCAAGAGGTTAATTGCCAAGAGTCCTAGAGAGTGGAATACCCTGTTAAGATATGCATTATGGGTAGATAGGACCAAGTTTAAAATAGCTTTAGGTAGCACACCTTATCATTTAGTTTATGGGACCGATCCCATACTTCCAGTAAATCTGAGAGTACCAACCTGGAAGTTTGCTAATGAGTATCTAGGCTTTGATAACTATAGGGAATCCAGAATAGTGCAAATGCTACAACTAGATGAGAAAAGAGGTCAAGCCATCGAGAAGTTTGCCAAACACCAAGCGGTTGTTAAGAGGTGGTTTGATAAGAGGGCAAGAGTCAAAACATTTAGGATATCAGACTTAGTGTTGTGCTGGGACAAAGCACATGAAAAGAAAGGAAGCCATGGAAAATTTGATAAATTATGGCTGGGTCCATTACAAGTGTCAGAAATAATAGGAGATAACACATTCAGACTTAAGACCTTGACTGGAGAAGATGTGCCATTACTAGTTAATGGCCAACATTTGAAACACTACTTCCAGGCCTGAGGTAAAGGGCAGTCCATTTTGGTGTAAAGTGCTGTAAGTAATGTACAGTTCTTCTTTTGCTGTTTTCTTTTTTGGGTTGGCTGTTTGTACAGTTCGTCTTCTATTCGTTTCTATTTCTGTTTCTTTCTTTTTGTACAATTTTTCTACTTTTTTTGCTTTTTGTATAGCTTGTTTGTTTGGTTGGCTTTTTTTTGTCTCCTCAGCAGGGATCTTTGTTTTACTTTAGAGTATTAAGGAGCAAACTAGCAACCGTTCAAAACAATATAAATTTAGGATATTCAAGTTAATCATTTGCAATTTACACATAACTTATTACTGTCATGAATGTAGAGAATTGTTTATCTTCTGAAGTTTTGTATTCAATAAATGTGATTGAGAATTCGAAGCAAGTTTCTCACGATGACACACCTAAAATCCTTGGGTTTGTTGAACTTACCAGTGTAGATATTAGGTGAAAAATCAGAGGTTACCCTTGCTACCATTACAATTCTGAGCTTAATTTCAGCAAGTGTCCACTCCTTGCATCATGAAGTTACAAATTGCTATATCTCATGAAGTCTTTCAAAATCAGAAAATAAAAGACAAAAAAAAATGATAAAATAAATAAAGCGGATTATACTGAAAATCTTGATTAAGCCATCTAAGTAACTCTACTAGGGCTATAGACGCTCGCTGGCAGTGGGGCTCTACTTAGGAGAATTGTAACGATAACCTTGCCGGGGCTATGAACACTCGTTGGTAGCAAGGCTCTATCCGGTCGGCTATGAGGGAATATCCTCACCTACGTAGGCTAATGTCAGTCACAGGTTTGTTCAACCGATCTTCAAGATGAGGATAATTAATCATGTGCACACAATTAAACTGAAAATAGAAATTCATGCACCCTTATTGAATACCTTAAGTCTCAAGCTGAATAGTAATTTGCAGGAAAGATAGTCGGAAGTTATGGATTCATTTCATCTAGTTTTCTTGAACACTTTGAATTTAACTGTTTTGTTTGGTTGCTAGTTGTTGTGATGTTCACAACATGCCCCATTTTGCTCCTTAGCAAAATGAGGACCCCTGCTGTGGCTTTGCTTTTTGCTTCTGCTTATGTTGCTCTGCTTGGTGGTAAAGGGAAAAGAGAGTCAAATTTGCAAACCATGTTAAAAATATAAAAAAATATATTTTTAGTACCCTTGCATGGTATGGTTGGATTCCTTGTGAAAAATGAGCCAGGGTTGCTTTTTGAACTATCTTAAAATTTGCTATATTTTGCAAGTTATGATCATTTTAGTAAAATGTACATTCAAGTTTGTCTATCGCTTGGCATATACAAAGTCCTTTGTATGTGCAAAGTTTTTTTTTTTATATATATATACTTGGTCACTTTTGCATTTCGGGTTCAAAATATACAAGGCCGATTGTATTTTCTTTTTTCCTTATATGCATTTGGTAAATATACAATGTACAAATACATGGCAGACCCGAAAGGATTATCAAATGCAGAAAAATTGTTGTATATTCGGCGCTTGTATATTTTCATATACAAGCAGAACATACAAGCAGAATATACAATGCGGAATATACATGGCACTGTTCACATGCAAGTACGAAAGATGCAAGTGTAATATACAAACACCGGAATTGAAGGGATTATCAAATGGAATTAACGGTTTGTATATCGCGATATACATAGGTTTTGAAAGGAGAAAGACTTAGCTGAATATGAAACGGAAGACATCGGCGAAACTTTCGCCGATAAAAGGTATCGGCCAAGGTATTGTCATCGGCGGAAGAAATATGGAGTTCGCCAATGGTGAATCTCTCGCCGATAAGGAAGAAATACAGGCCGAAAGACTATATCGGCATAGCTCACACTGATGAAAGGATAAACGAAGCAAGGGGCCATCAGCCAAACCATAGTAATCAGCAGAAAGGTTTTTTGTCCCGCCGATAATACGAAACACGCCGATGGAAGAAAACAGAGGAATAAACAATAGAAAAAGGCCGTCGGCCAAATAGAGAACATTGGCTGAGCATTTTTTGGATGCGTCGATGGCGATTCTCATGCTGATGGGTGGGAGATGCATAGCGATGGAGTTTTTAAACATATTTTTGGCGCCTGTGGCATTTTTTTCGGTCAGCGATGGTTGACCCGATGATTTTGAGCAGTCTGTATGCATTTTGAACGTAGTTTCTGCTAATTTTGGACCCGATTCTTGCATATTTTGCATAGTCACCTGGATTTAAATAGATATTTTGGTTTCCTACTGTTCATTGGGTAAATTTGATACTTATTGCTTGTCTTGTCTTCCAGGCTTGCAGTTGAGGAAGCAGCTGGAACTTCATCTCAGTGACATCATGGAGGAAGAAAATCTGATTTTAGGAGCAGGAAAATAAAGATGAAGTGCGAAGAAGTCAAGGCCATTCAAATAGAGGACAAGGTTGCAGCTGAGAACATTATTGCAGCAGATAAACAAAAGTTATTGCTGAGCTGCCAGAGCTTCTCAGAAGGGGCAATATTTTGCCCAGATTTGACACTGCTCAGAGATATTTTGGAGGACTGGTTCATCTATATTTATTGCTATAACCAGGGGGTTTGAACCAAGGGTTTAGTTAGGGTTTTGCTATAGTGAGGACAATCATAAAGTCTTTATATGGTGCCTCTCTACACTGTAATAAGGGACAACAAGGGCTACAACAGGGGCTACAACAGGGATTTTAGGAAAACATAGGTTAGCTTAGTTTATATTAGAAGTAGAAGAAGGAGGTCGCCTGTTTGTCTATAGTAAGGTGTGCATGGAATATCTGGCTTCCTTACTGTATCTGTAAAGCTTGTAAGTTCTTTGTAGTTTGATCAATGAAACTAAGAGTCATTCCTACATTGTAAATCATGTATGACTATTTGTTTCTAATACAATAGAATCTAGAGTTCTGCATCTATCTTCTGAGTGTTCTCCTGCTCTTCTTTGTGTTTTGAAATATTATCTTTGAGAGCTTGCAATTTTAAATGTATGTTTGTGAAAATGCTCAGAACTTGCATTTAAGGTTTTTTTTACTGTGGATTTGATCAAATTACTGTGGTATTTACATAGTGCATAACAGAACAATTAGATCCTTCGGTAGAGTAAAAGAGGTATAGATTAGATCTTTCTAACTTTTCCCAACCCATCTGAAATATTTAGCTAAAAACACATAAATCTAAAGAAAGTGGTCTCAAATTTGAAGAAGCATGCATAACAGAGTTAAAGGTAGACAATTTTCATAAGTATAGAGGAGAAAGCTGCAATAATTCAAGAAAACCATTTAAAACTTGTAGCGCAGTAACACTTGTATGCAAATGAATAAAATACTTATTGACATATCTCATGATCCTTTTGCATATTCTTAGTCCAGAAAACCACAAAGCAACTCTAAACTACGTAATGCCCCTTGAACATTACAACTTCACATTGACCAACCGAACGATTGTAGACTTGGGATTAATTGAATCTTAAATGATTCCTTCTTATCTTTCAAGTATAGTTTCAGTTCATTATATGTGAATTTTAACTTATTGTTATGATTGCATCAAAGCAATCGCCAACAGTTTTTTGGCGCTAGAAGGAGGGCCAGAAGGCTGTATATTGCAATCATCAACAAATATCACCAATTTCACCTACAAAAGAAATGTGGTTATGTTAGGGTTAGCCAACAAAAGAAATCAATTAAATGCAAATAAAGATTAAATAGAGGAATGAAAATACACAAAAATAATAATAGCGAGAGACAAGTTTTAACATGGTCCACCCAAACTCGGGCTACATCCACCAACAGAGAGTTCAATATTGTTATCTAGTAAATCATACCAATTACAACTAGCAATCCTTGCAACTCAATACCACTGCAAAATATTACAATACATCAATGGAAACCCTAACCCTTAGCCACTTTTATCAAGCCTTATGTTGGTTACAAAAATAGGGTTTTGGTAATGTCAGCCAATAGAAAAATAACTCCCGACACCTTTATAAAAAGACCCCATCTTGGGGCCGCTACCCTGAAACCCCCACAAGGGGCACTACCCCTTGATCCTATTAAATAATTTGGGTGGAAACTGTGCTGATAAAAGTGGGGTAAGTTTAACCTCTAAGTTTGATTAGGCTCCATATAACAAAAATCCCCCACTTGGAGACTGATCATAACACCACTGACCCTGTAGCTCCCACTGGATAAGCACCCCAGATAGTGCTATTCTGATTTTTTGTTTTCAGTCTTGAAGACCAACTAAAGATGAAGAGGAGCTCAGCTTCTCCCTTGTTATTGTCTTTGTATACATATGCACTAGATTTTCATCTATATGTATCTTTTCCAGTCATAACTATCCATCATCCAACACTGGTCGAATGAACTGATACCTCAACTGTATGTGTTTGGTCTTTGAATGCTAGGTAGAATTATTTGCAAGATGTATGGTACTCTGGCTATCTATAAACAAATAACAGTTAGCCTATTATTTGCCCAATTCTTCCATGAAAGATTGCAGCCATATCATCTCCTTGCTTGCCTCTATTGTAGCTACATACTCTACCTCTGAGGCGAATAAAGCAACCACCTTTTGCAACTGTGAGATCCAACCCACTGTTGTCCCACCTACAGTAAAGACATAACTTGTAGTACTCTGCCTAGTATCAATATCCCCTGCCAAATCTTAATCTACATAACCTGCTAAATCAGTATTAGAGCCCCAAAAACATAAGTGTTTATTGGATGTACCTCTCAAATATTTGAGAATCCATTTTCTTGCATTTCAATGCTCTAATCCCGAATGACTCATATACCTGCTTATGACTTCTACAACATGTGAAATATCTAGTCTCATGCATACCATGGTGTACATTAAGCTTCCTATAGCTAAAGCTTATGGTACCTTGGACATTTTTTCTTCCTCCTCTTGTGTCTTAGGACACATCTCCTTAGTCAATTTCAAATGACTAGGCAAAGGTGTGCTAACAACTTTTGCATTCTCCATATGGAATCTCTGCAACATCTTTTCAACATAATCAACTTGAGATAGAGCCAATTTATTGTTCTTCCTATCTTTGCAAATTTTCATACCAAGGATTTCTTTTTCTACCCCCAAATCCTTCATAGAAAATGATTGTGCTAACTGTTGTTTTAACTCACTTATGTGATCCATGTTAGACCTTGCTACAAGCATGTCATCAACATATAGACATAAAATCATGTACCTATCATTATCCAACCTCTTAAAATAAACAACATGGTCAAAATTACACCAGCTATACCCTTGCTCAGCCATAACACTATCAAATTTCAAATACCATTGCTGAGGTGCTTGTTTCAAGCCATATAAACTCTTCTTCAATCTGCACACCAATTTCTCCTTACCTTTGACCTTAAATCCCTGTGGTTGTTCCATATCTATCTCTTCCTCCAAATCACCATGGAGAATGGTAGTTTTCACATCTAGTTGTTCCAAATACAAATCTTTAGTAGCCACAATACTTAAAACACTATGAATAGAAGTCATCTTGATGACCAAAGAAAATATCTCATCAAAATTAATACCTTTTTTCTTTGCAAATACTTTTACAACTAACCTAGCTTTAAATCTTTTCTTACCTCCATCTTCCTCTTTCAACCTATAAACCCACTTGTTTGGTAAAGCTCTTTTACCTGCAGACAACTTACATAATTCCCAAGTCTAATTTTTTAGGAAGGAGTGCATTTCTTCTTCATTGCAATGTCCCATTGAACCTTTGTATCCACCTGCATAGCTTCATTATACCCTTCCATTTCACCAACATCTATTAACAAAATAGAATACAAAGGGGAGAAAACCTTTCAGGAGGTCTACTTAGCCTTTTTGACCATCTAACATTCACTAGAGTTTGTGGTATTTCTTGTTGCTACTGTGGAGCATGAGGAACCACTGGAACATCACTATTTGGAGTGTCATCTAGCACCACATAATCCTTTTCTTTCCTCTCATGCTACTGCAATTGATCTTTACACATCACCTTCTCATTGAATACAACATCTCTGCTTCTCACAATTTTTAGATTTTTAATATCCCAAATCCTATAACCAAATCCATCAATGCGATATCCAACGAAGATACACTTTTTTGATTTTGTATCCATCTTGGTTCTATTTTTTAGAATCTACATGTGCAAATGCTTCACCCGAAGGTTTTGAAAAAATAATAACTCACCTTCTTAGCTGTCCATGCTTCCTCTGGAATACGACAACCCAAAAGAACTAAAGGACCTCTATTAATTAAATATACAATGGTATTGATAGCCTTTGCCCACATGTTTAAAGGCAGCCCAGTATGTAATCTCATGCTCCTTGCACACTCCATTATTGTCTTATTCATGCGCTCAGCCACTCCATTCTGTTGTGGAGTTCTTGGAACCATTTTTTGCCTATGAATTCTATTAAAAGAACAATAATCCTCAAATTCTTTGCTGCAATACTCACCACCATTATTAGATCTGAGATATTTTAATCTTTTACCCATCCCATTCTCAACCAAGCTTCTCCATTTCTTAAATGTTTCAAATACATCATATATCTGCCTAAGGAAATAAATCTAAACCTTCCTAGTTGCATCATCTATGAATGTAACATAATAGGTATGAGAGCCACCGAGAGAAGATACCTGAGCCGGTCCTAATACATCTGTATGCACAAGCTCCAACTTTTCATCTTTCTTTTGCTTCCCATCCTTGAGAAAACTAACTCTCTTTTGTTTTCCATACACACAACTTTCACAAAAATCCATATTAATACATTTCAGACCTAATAAAAATTTCTTAGAATGAAGTACCTTCATACCTTTTTCTCTCAAATGCCCAAGTCTGTTGTTCCATAGTGTTGTCTTAAAACCTGCAGCAACTATTTCAGTCTCTTCTTGCGAACCTACAGCAACTGTTCCTGAACCTATTTTTTTTTCTCTACAACAACTAAAGTAGAAGGAATAGTATGACCTGTACAAAGATATAAGGTTCCTACTTTCACATATTTTTCTACTATTAAGGCACCTCTTGAAACCTTCCAATTTTTATCAGTTAATGTAACAATGCAACCTTCATCAGCTAGATGCCCTACTAAAATTAAATTCCTACTCAGCCTTGGAACATGCCTTACCTCTTATAGTAGCCAATGATTCCCATTCTATAGCTTAATCTTGATTCTTCCCTTTCCAACAATCTGACAGGGTTTGTTATCTCCTAAATAAATTAGCCCAAAATCCCCTTAGACATAATCAAGAAAACAACTTCTATGCGATGTAGCATGAAATGAGGCCCCTGAATCTAAAACCCATTAATCATGAGCATTATCTAGGGAAAGAATCAAAGCATCATCTTCAAATTTTTTACTTACCACATTTGCCTCCTTATTGCCTTCTTATTTGTCTCCTTTTTTATTCTTACAAGACCAGCAATCTTTCTTCAGATGACCTAGTTTCCTATAGTACCAACAATCCTTCTATCCTTTGATTTTCCTCATAACTTCCCATCACCTCTAGAACCTTTTCCTCTTTCCTTTGATCTGCCCCTACTTTCTACATTCAAAACACTACCTGATGTGGACCCTCCTGAGCTTTTCTATCACATTTTCTCGCCAGGGATAACACCAACATCATCAAATTTCAAAGTATTTGAACCAAAGATAGAGTTACTTACAACCATTACTAAGCTATTCTAGCTTTCTGGCAAAGAACATAAAACCAAGAGAGCCATCACCACTTCATCAAATTTCACTTTTATAGAAGTTAACTGACTGGTAATCATATTAAACTATTTAAATGATCTGTCATAGATCCACCTTCAACCATTTTCAAATTAAACAAGTACTTCATGTGAAATACCTTATTTGAGGCTAAGGGTTTTTCATAAAATTTAGCCAAAGCTTTCATCAGTTCACTTGTTGTCATCGCTTCTATTATATTAAATGCCATAGATGGTTCCAGGCACAACCAAATGGTTCCTAGTGCCTTTCTATCCAAAAGATTCCAATCCTCATCAGTCATTGCTATTAGTTATTTGGCTATTCGTTCCAACGGACTCCATAAATCCTTCTGATAGAGATAATCCTCCATCTACATCTACCTTCAATTTACCCTCATTTGCCATTGCTCCCACTCAACCATGAGACTCCCACTCAATCGTGAGACCTTCCTGTAGACAATAATTGAATACAACCTGCTCTGATACCACTTGTTAGCGTTAGCTAGTAGAAGATATCAATTAAATGCAAATAAAGATTAAACAGAGGAATGAAAATACATAGAAATAATAATAGTGAGAGACAAGTTTTAATGTGGTTCATCCAAACTCAGGCTACATCCACCAATAGAGAGTTCAATATTATTATCTACTAAATCAAACCGATTACAACCAACAATCGTTGCAACTCAATACCACTGCAAAATGCTACAATACATCAACAGAAACCCTAATCCTTAGCCTCTTTTATCAAGCCTTATGTTGCTTACAAAAATAGGGTTTTTTTTATCTCGGCCAATAGAAAAATAACTCCCAACACCTTTATAAAAAGAACTTGTCTTGGGGGCACTGCCCCCAAACCCCTGTAAGGGGTGCTACCCCTTGACTGTTGAGTTGTTTGTAGCTTTGATCAGATAATGCATGAATATAAGCTATGTTAAATAAACGTGAATATAGCATGATCGAATGATATAAACACTGATTACATTTAAACAGTGATTAGCAATCGCTAAATGATGAATTCACACCTGTGATAGACGTGACTCCTTGAGGAGTCACGTCTATCACAGATGTGACTCCTATCATTACTAATATATATATATATCAATGTTTTACCCTGCAATAACACAGATCGACATAGAAATCAGAAGTGTATGAGAAGTGGAAATTGCATCTGCTAAACAAAAGAAAGTAATAAATTAAATCTACAATACAAATATCCAACATTCAGAAGATATCCAAGTCAGAGATTATAAGTTTGATTTGATTTTACATGGTATCAGAGCCAAGTTAAGCAGAATCCAGGCAGAAAATTGAACTTGAGAAATTTAGATTTAATACATCTCATTTCTCAAATGGCAGCAGCAATCTGATTCAAAGACAGATTGGAAGGAGGAAATAACTTCTCATCATGGAAATTTAGAATTATGATGATACTAAAAGAAAGTAAAGTTGATTCATTTGTGAGAGAAAACAAAATGGAACCAGAGAATGATCCTGATAAAATGGCATGGATTGAAGGAAATGACAAAGCCATGAAAATCATAGTTGATGGAGTTAGAGATCATATCATGCCAATTCTGACAAAACATGAGACTACATATCATATGTTTATGTAAATTGAAAGCAATTATGAAATTAATAACTCTAGCAGAACCTTAGCCCTAAAGAGAGAAATAAATCATATAAGTATGAACAAAGGAGAATCTATCAATGCATACTTTATGAGAATATCTGCACTAAGGGATCAACTATCAACACTTGGGTTCCAAATTGAAAGCAAGGAACTAACACTTATTGCCCTAGATGGTCTCCCAAATTCCTGGGAGACATTTGTTCAAGGGATTAGTGCAAGGTCTAAATTTCCAAAATTTGACCGCCTAAGATCAGACTGTCTTCAAGAAGAATCTAGACAGACAAAGAAAGGGTCAAAATAGAAAAATATAGATGAAGATCTTCATGTTCTAAATAAAAACTCTCATAAGAAAGAGAAGAAGAAACACTTCAAGAAGAGGAAAAATCATCACGGGAAAGGTTCATTCAAGAAAGACATTTCTCACATCTAGTGTTTCAGATGCAACCAATATGGACACTATGCAGTTAGATGTCCTGACAGAACCAAGCAACAAGCATCTTATGCCAAAATAAAGGAGCATGAATATGAGAAATATGTATTCTACTCTGTACTTTCAAACCGACTAACAAATAAATCCAACACCTAGGTTATAGATAGTGGTTCATCAAGACACATCATAGGGTTCAGGGAGCTACTAGACACCATGGTAGAAGAGACTAACAAAGAAGTAACAATTGGAGATAACTCTATACATCTAGTCAAGGGTGTTGGCACATGCACCCTCAAATTAAAGACTGGCA
Source organism: Cunninghamia lanceolata (assembly GCA_027924645.1). NCBI lineage: Eukaryota > Viridiplantae > Streptophyta > Pinopsida > Cupressales > Cupressaceae > Cunninghamia > Cunninghamia lanceolata. Next base: position 3,900,525 of record BSBN01001332.1, read on the forward strand.
TCTCCATCCAACTTACTGGAGTATTGTTTGTCCCAGGCATCAAAAGAAATCTAGTCTCCATAGCTACACTTGAAGATAATGGATATAGGGTGAGCTTTATGGATAGAAAAGTATTGGCATGGTCAAAGAATTCTACTATTAAGAAAGCCAAAACCATAGGTCATAGACAAGGGTACTTGTACGAGTTATGTACGGAACCAAATCTAGCCCTAATTCATGAAACTACAGACTCTAATGAAATATGGCATAGAAGACTAGGACACCTAAATTTTCGTGCCCTATCTTCCATGGAAAGACTAGTTACAGGGTTACCCAAACTCAAACAATGCAATTCAGGGGTATGCAAGGGGTGTGCCTTAGGGAAAAATACAAAGGGGTCCTTTCAAAATAGTTCTAGCAAAACAAATAATGTATTAGAACTACTCCACTCAGATTTATCTGGACCCATGTATGTACCCTCCTTAGGTGGGTTTCTATACTATGTAATCTTTGTTGATGACTTCTCCAGAAAGACATGGATCTATTTTCTTCAATGTAAAGAATCACAAGAAATTCTTAAAAGATTTAAGGAATTCAAATCCATTACTGAAAACTCTTCTAGGAGAAAAATCAAAACCTTAAGAATAGATAATGGGAGTGAATACACTTCAGACATTTTTAAAGACTTTTGTAAAACCACTAGGATTAAGAGGGAGTTCACTGTACCTTATAATCCTCAACAAAATGGAGTTGCAGAAAGAAAAAAATAGAACCATTGTAGAAGCTGCTAGGGCTATGTTACTTGATCAGAATATAGACACTTCACTTTGGGCAAAAGCATCTAAAACTGCTGTCTATATACAGAACAGATGTCCTCACTCTCATATTGATAACAAAACTCCTGAAGAAGCCTTCATTGGCACAAAACCAGACATTAGTAATTTAAGGATATTTGGTTGTTCTGTTTACATTCATGTGCCCAAAGAGAAAAGAACTAAGCTAGAACCTTCTAGGAAAAAAGGCATCTTTGTAGGCTATAGTCAAACATCAAAAGCTTATAGAATATATATACCTGGTCAAAGATAGATTGAACTAAGTAGAGATGTGATTTTTGAGGAAGACATAGCTTTCAAAAGAGCCTGAGATTATATTGAGACAAAAATTCAAACTTCCAACTCAGGCATAGAAGAGGATCCTACACCTGAGTTTCAGAGGGAGTATACTAAGGAAGATGTAAACCATGAACAAATCACATCACTAGAAAATCCCAAGAAAAGACCACTCTGGGCCACCAAAACAATGGAAGAAGCTAAAAATTATGATGCTCCATCAGGGACTTTTAGGGAAAACACAAGACCTAAGAGATTCTCTAGTTATGTAGCTTTAATGAGTGAATTCGTTAAATCAGAACCTTCTAGTGCTATAGAAGCTCTTAAGCACCAAGCATGGAAGGATGCCATGACAAAGGAGTATCAATCCATCCTAAAGAATGATGTGTGGTATATAGTACCTAGACCAAAAGGGAAATCTATTGTTTCTTCAAAATGGCTATTTAAAATCAAACATGTTGTAGATGGCAGTATAGGGAAATACAAAGCAAGATTTGTAGCTAGAGGATTTTCACAAAAGGAAGGAATTGATTACGACGAAACCTTCGCTCCTGTTGCTCAATATACATCAGTCAGGGCAGTTCTAGCTATTGCAGCAGCCAAAGGGTGGAAAGTCCATCAAATGGACGTAAAAATTGTTTTCTTAAATGGAACCATTGAAGAAGAGGTTTACTTAGAGCAACCCGAAGGATTTGAGATTCACAATGCAGGATCCCATGTATGTAAATTAAAGAAAGCTCTATATGGACTTAAATAGGCCCCCAGAGCCTGGTACGAAAGAATTGATAGTTACCTCTTGAGATTAAGCTTCTCAAAGAATGATGCAGATCCAAATCTCTACTTCAAACAAAGCAAAGGTGATATGTTAATATTGATATTATATGTTGATGATCAATTGATTACAGGAGAAGATCACCTTATTGATCAGTGTAAGAAAGATCTATCTTTAGAATTTGACATGAAGGACTTAGGTCTATTACACTACTTTGTTGGACTAGAAGTATGGTAGAAATCAGACTGTATTATTCTAAACCAAGGGAAGTACACAATTGATATATTAAAAAGGTTTGGTATGATGGAATGTAGACCTATGTCTACCCCCATGGAAACAAATCTTCATAAATTGAAGGAAGCAGCAGCAAATTCTCCGTTGGCAGATCCCACTCTTTATAGACAGATAATTGGATCCTTGATGTATTTGGTCAATACCAGACCTGATATTTGCTATGTTGTAAATGCCTTAAGTCAGTTTATGTGTGAACCCAAGGAGATACATCTTGTGGCTGTGAAGCATATAATGAGATACCTTCAAGGTACTCTAAATTATGGCTTAAAATATGAAAAGGTTGACTTAGATCTACATGGATTCATAGATTCAGATTGGGCTGGAAGTGTAACTAACTGGAAGAGCACCTCCAGATGTTGTTTCAGTTTAGGGTCAGCAATGATATCGTGGATCAGTAGAAAATAGTCTTCAGTTGCTCAGAGTTCTACAGAAGCCGAATACATTGCAGCTTCTATGGCTGCTAGAGAGGAAGTATGGCTTAGAAAATTGCTTGTGGGATTATTTGGTAAACCTCTGAAACCAACTATCATCCACTGTGACAATCAAAGCTGTATTAAGCTATCTGTGAATCTAGTATTCCATGATAGATCTAAATATATTGAGATTCCTCATCACTATGTGCGTGATATGGTGGAAAGGAATGTGATTTAGTTGGAGTATATCAGTACAGGAGATCAAACTACAGATATTCTTACCAAACCACTCCTCAAGGTAAAAGTTGAATACTTTAGGAAAAATCTTGGTATGATTGAAATGTAAAATTCTAATTGATTTGTACTAATATATTAAATATGTTTAATGTGTAAACATCTTGTGTCATATGTGTGACTCTATGACATTATGGGCCTACCCATTCTGTGTTTATCTCTAAAAGGTGACAATCTTTTGGATAATCTACACTTGTACCTAACATTATAAGGTGACGATCTTATAATGTTCATTAGACTGATATCATGTGACTTGATATTGGTATGAATCATAGAGTTATCATGATTAAGTTATGGTAGACATTATGTGAATTAATGTCAGTGCACATACCATAATTGGGATATATAAGGAGAATGTAATATTCTCGAGTATAGTATATCCTTTAGTATCACGAGGTAGATGATGCTACGTATCACGAGGTAGGTGATGCTACGTACCACAAGATCGGTGATGCTATGTATCGTGAGATAGGTGATACTATATATCATGAGTTATGTGATATTAAATTACTTTGAGTAATTCATTACAGATCAGATAATTGATATTCACAGAGATTATTGTGATATTGTTATCTTCCCGAGCTAAGAGGGAGTGTTGAGTTGTTTGTAGCTTCGATCAGATAATGCATGAATATAAGCTATGTTAAATAAACGTGAATATAGCATGATCGAATGATATAAACACCGATTACATTTAAATGGTGATTAGCAATCGCTAAATGACAAATTCACACTTGTGATAGACATGACTCCTTAAGGAGTCACGTCTATCACAGATGTGACTCCTATCATTACTAATATATATATATATATATACATTTTGCCCTGCAATAACATAGATCGACACAGAAATTGAAAGTGTATGAGAAGTGGAAATTGCATCTGCTAAACAAAACAAAGTAATAAATTAAATCTGCAATACAAATATCCAACATTCAGAAGATATCCAAGTCAGAGATTATAAGTTCGATTTGATTTTACATTGACACTGTTAAATAATTTGGGGGGAAACTGTGCTGATAAAAGTGGGGTAAATTTAACCTCTGAGTCTAATTAGGCTCCATATAACAACATGTTATTTTGTGGGTGGAGGCATAAATCTCTAACCCGCTTGTGGCCTATTTCAAAAAAAAAGTTCTAAGAGGAAAAAATCATTTATTACCTTTGAATCAAGTGTTTTTTTTTAATAAAGGACCTTCATTTGAATATCTACATGCTTCTACATGTCAGCCAATTTTGAATGAAGATACCTTTGATTAAAAGTCATTTTTTACGAATTTTAAATGTATCAAGGCCAAAATATCATTGGAAAGGACCTTCAAATGATGCTTCATTTTAATGAAGGACCTTGGATTGATGGTCCTTCATTAGAAGGACCTTCATTTGATTGTGGTTTTCTGGCTATTGGAAATAACAAGGCATGGACCAAATATCTAATCTTTAATCTTTGAAAGTTGTATTTATACCTTAGTAAGAGTGGTAAGAGAAAGTTTAGGGCTCATGTGGTAGATTACATAAAGATGTGGAAGGGTAAGACAAGAAAAAATTAAATTAATACACATAATTACACACATAACATCATTCACAGTATCTCTAATAGTCTTTCATTCAATATATACACAGATATGATCTAATATCTAATTACAATCTCTTCTTATCTCATCATAATATTTTTCTTTATCTATATATTATCTATTTTTCTATCTTCTTCCCTCTTTACATTTTGTCTATGTAATCCTCCTTATTCTATCCTTCTTTTACTTTTATTTGTATAAATCATAGGGGAATGTGTCCCTTATCTTTGTGATGGCATTTGAATTTGTTGTAGGTTATCTCCATGTGTCAAATTTCACTTATGATAGGTTTAGTTCTTCTTTTCCTTCATAGTCAGTTCTATCCTACCAAGATCATCCACCCTTTCAAACTATATCTTGTCCTCAAGACATATTGTCTATGTCTCCCAAAAAGATCAAAAATTTTGAAGGTTGAAGTTAATCTAGCAAAAAATGTTGGTGCAAAATCAAAATTGTGAAGGCTCCTCTTTCTTATGGAAAAATATTCTTATAAATTCACTTCAATTGCACACACGTGTTGTCCCCTTTTTGAATTCCTTGTTGTAGCAACTATATATATCTGGTGATGGTCATTAAATTAGTTTCTCCTTCTCTAATATAATTTGTGATCTGAGTAACACTAGTTACTTTCATAGATTCTATCAATAAGATTGTCACATGTGCCAACCATTAACTAACCACTTCTCTCAACTACTCAATTTGTGTATGCAAGGCTTCTCATTGATCATGCACTTGTTGTTATTGATTGTGAAGGGTTTCAAAATGTATCTAGACATTTCCATCTAAATCATTCATTGCATCATATGTGATAGATTGTTGCATGATGCACTTGTTGTTAAATTTATTGTGAAGGGTTTCAATATGTGTTTGGACATTTCCATATAAATCTCTCATTGCATCATATGTGGTAGATGCTTGTGTGATCTAATGCTCTATATTCTCCATCTAAATCTTTAAGGCTTTAGTGGAGACCAGCCATCCTAGGCAAAATTGATAGTTTATGGATATGATTTATAGTGGCATACATATTTTCAACTTGAACCTCTAGTTTGGTTTGTGTGGTGGCAGATTTTCATTTTATTTCCTCAATCCACCTTTTCTCCATATTTGCTAATAATTTTTACTTGATAGCTTTCTCCATGTTTTGGATCTCAAGTATCATCCCATCTATTATTTATCTCAACTACAAGCCCAATGAAGTTGAAGTGTCCCTACTAATGTGTGGTACGTATGTAAGGATGGTGATGATGACATATTCCATATTGTCTAGGATGTTTGCATGCTACTTCAAAATATCCTCTCTTGTAGTTGTGTGTAGTGTATCTCTGAGTTGGAATTTTTGGAGAGGGAAATTTGTGTGACATCAAGTTGGGAAACTGAATGAGTCTGGGGAGTAAGGAAATGTGGTCATTAGTTGATTTTTCTTTTGTTCCACCAAAACCCCTTAATCTTTTTCATGGGATCAGCTAGAGAAACAAGTGGCCAGGAAGGTAGAATTTCTTTGGTGGGAGTGCTTTCCTCCATACTTATTGATTTCCTCTTGTTTTTTTAAAGATCTTTGTCTATCTATGATTGTTCTCCCTATACCCCTTGTGAACTCTCCACTTCCCTTGCTACCAAATTGTCTCAAGTGGATCTATTCCTATTCTCATCACTTATTGGCTATGTTCCTTTTCTTCTTCTAGCATAATATGATAGGCCCTTTATTTTTCTTCCATATTTTCTTTCATGAATATTTATCTAGCTTCCTTAGCTTGTGTGAGAAGAGTGTCAACCCTCTATTTGGACCATAGCTCCATATTCTATAATTGTTGTAATTTTGCTCTTCTCTCTAGGGATAATTCTATTGAAATTTTATCTAGGGCCTCTTTTCTCATACTTTCTTCTATCTATATGGACCATTCTCTTTTTCACTTGAATTTTGTAGCCAATGCTTTTGAGTATCCCTTATGTATGAGGGGTACTAGAAATATAAACCAACATTATTTTTTCAATTACCCCCTTATTCCCTTCTCTAACCAATGTATACATCTATTTTATTTTAAATGGTATTCCATGTGTAAATAATGATATGTATAATGTATTTCCATCCATTATCTCTTCTTGTTTTTATTCTTGTAAGGTAAGCTCAACTTGTATGGTTCCTTTTATTTATAGATTTTTGTTTTCTTAGGTGATGGAGGGTGTTCCTTACTAGATTTCTTTCCTTCCTTAACTTCTCCTTATGTTTCCTTTTTCATCATAGGAATGTATTTCCTCTTTGCTTTTTGTTTAGGTTTAGGATAAAATGTTTCCCCTTTCTCTTTCTCTACACTCTTTTGGAGGAGTGCCTCTATTGCCTCTCTTACTAATGATACTTGGCTTACTTCTTATGATTAGTCTTTTTGTGGTGGTGAAGTGACTAATTTTCTCCTTGTAGGGACCTATAGTGATCTCTTTTCTAACACTTCTCTACCTAATGCCACTTATGTTTTCAAGTCACTAATCTTAAACCTAAGATATTATAATCTAAGGCACTTAGAGCATTGCACTTGAGGTGGGCCTAGTTCTAATGATAGTGGTGAGTTATAAACTTCTATGACTATAGGTGGTGTGGAATTTTTTGTAATCCCCCATTTCTTATTTAATTTCTCCTTTTTCTTCTCCATACACTCTATCACATCCTATTTGCTTTGTTTATATATAAATTAATTGTAAGTTGAAAATCATTCCACCTTAGAGTCCTTTGGGAAGGCTAAGAGTACCTTTGCATTAGCATGTGCTAATCCATCATCAACCTCATAGGATAGTTGTGGTACCCATGACATATATGGTTCTATTGCCTCTATGAAAACATAGTCTTTATCTACCACAAATTGGATAACATTGGCATATCTTCTTATAATATCATGTAAAATCACGTCTCTTACTTGTAGTTGGGCTTGGGAGTTTTTAATGAGTCCCCAATAAATGTCAGTGTAGGATGCATAGAATCTTTGAAATGTTTAGCATGGTCATTTATCTAGAATACTACTGTAATATCTTACATGTCCACATCTTTCTTGAGAAGAGAAGTAGTCCCATCATAAATTAAAATTTCAAGAAAATGATAAGAAACCCACACCTTTAAATTGATAGTGATCACTATCCTTTGTTTGGTTGATGTTCTCAAAGAGGTTCTCCTGTAGGACCTCACATATGCCAAATTTCTTCCCTTGCACCACCATTTGATATGTGGTGAGTATTTCCATGATGAGGGAAGAACCTTCTTTGTTTGTGTAATAAATTTTATGCAGGATGCCTAGAGTAGCATATCTTACTGTGAGGTTTGTAGTTTTGTCTATCACTGTTGGGAATTAAGGTGTGTCAACCTTTACAAGTTCTTAGCATTTAATAATTAATTGTGTATTTATTTTTTCCTATTATTGTAATTTCTATGTAAATCTTAATTTGTCACTTTGTGGGAGTTGGCACGGTAATGTGTCATCCTAAATGGATGGTGACTAGATGTATTTTTGTCCTCATATGAGCAGATAAGCATCCCAATTTGTGGTAGAATACTTTTACCATGTGTTGATGTCGATGTACTAGGGTGCTGCCACAATAATAGGTTACACTTTCTAGGACATCCTGATCTTTGCTGAAATCACATATTTTTAGAAAATATAATGATTTAAGCCTTGAAAGGTTCCATTTAAAGGATTTTAATTAAAAAGGGTTTGATCAAACCTCCTTAGACTCAAACCCCCTTGGATAGAACCCTACTAGTTTTAAACCATACCTATAATGGAGTCTCCTCTACACCTATCAAAATGCTGATAAAAAACTACTTTTGATTTACCTTTTGGGGGATCAAATGAATTCATTTAAAATTTATGTTTTGTAAGTATGCATTCCTTATTATAAGCTTCCCAAAAAGTATAATTTTAAATATATTTAATTTGATTATTATATATATTTTTTTTTAATTTCTTGTGAATATAGGTTTTTCACTAAACATCAAGTTCTATGTTCTACACACATGAAAAATTAGTAAATTAGTGAAAACAAATTCTAAAAACTATATATGATCTAGGTATTGATGTCCTTGTTTCAACCAAAAAAGAAAAATTGATTTTTGATACATACAGAAAAATTTATGTTTTACGGAATATGCCTATGTCTAAATTATAATTAGACGGTGACTTCAAAATCTAATTAAAAAAAAAATTCAACAAAACATTATGAAACCAAATGCATGCCCTATATATTAGTGTTACCAATCTAAATTCAAAAGAATTAGAATTTAATCCTTTGTAGAAAAGAAATTATGTGCTACGGAATACACATCACTTTAAAAAAATGTTGTTTACAATTAAAAACTAGTTATCAAAGGAGATGCAAAAAAAATTTACAATTTAACTCTATTTTTTTTAAAAAAAAACATATTTAGAATCTACAAACAAAATCTAACAAATCACTAGTTCGTATCATCTTCAAATTCCTAATGGTTTAGTGGCTATAGGTGTTAGAAAGTGAAGATTTAGTTCAAAATGTTGATTTCAATGTCAAGTTTGGCAAAAAAGTACAACCCATTATTGTGGGATGACTAGTCAAAATATTTTGGGTGTTGTAAGAGGTAAATGACACATAAGAGTGATGACGGATTCCTATGACAGAATCTATGACATGTAAGAGCTAGAAATAAAAGATTCTGTGACAGGTGTGACAAGTGTTAGGATGCATCTTTACATGGAGAAGGTAGGCACCCAAGTTTAACTATGACATGTTGTAAGAGAATATGTTATTAATAGTCAGTTATGATAGATTCTCTTCTAGCTATAATTGTTGTCATATATGATGGATTTTGTGACATTATAAAAGCATTTGTCATAACATTTTTGGGAAAATTTGGGGTGCCCAAGTTTGGGGGTTGTAAGGGATGAAAGGGAATCTCTTGCAAGTGTCATTCACATATTTAATAGCCTTGGGAATTGGGCCATATGGATTTGGATGAGATTCTTGTGTTGACTTGCTCTAGAAGCTACCTCCATTCATAGTACTTCTCTATTTATACAGGTGCTTGGAATTGGAGTTGTAAGTTTCATTTGCAGGTATACAAATTCTATCGAAATTGCTCTAGAATTGACATCTTGGGAACTCCTAAAAGAACTTTCATTGGAAGTGTGTTGTAATCTACATTGGACTTGATAATACATTGTGCAAGTTTTGGAGTGTGGGCTTTTTCACCCAAAAGGGTTTTCCCCATGTATATCTTGTGACTTTGGCATTATTCTTGCATTTAATGTTTTTTTAAGCTCTCTGTTAATGTATACCACATATATGTAAATGTAAAGATTTAAGAAAATTTGCATAACACTCCCCTCATTAGTTCAGTGTAGGAAGCTATTCTATGTACCTTGCTTCCATTTAGTTGGTATCAGAGCATGACTAGTTTTGGTCCTACTTGTTGGGTAGAGGGTTTTTTGTACTAATTTTTGATTGAGTGGGATCTTGTACAAACAATTTTTATGATGTTGTTGCTGAAAAAAGATGGCAAGCACATCTAGGAGATTTGAAATTGAGAAATTCAATGGAGGCAACTTTGAGTTGTAGAAACTCGAGATGGAGGATGTGTTGATGGATAGAGATCTATGGCTCGCAGTATCTAAAACCAAGCCATCAGGCATGAAACAAGAAGATTGGGATTTGATGGATCAGAAGGCTAAGGGCCTGACAAGACTCTTTTTGGCTGATTTAGTGCTTCTGAATAATCATGAAGAGAATACTATAAAAGACATTTGGAAGAAACTTGGAGATGTTTATCAGGCTAAATCCCTAGTGAACAAGCTACTCCTATGAAAGAAACTATATTCTTTGAGGATGAAAAATGGAGGATTTGTCATGGATCATCTAAATGCATTCAATATTCTTGTTCCCTAGCTGACCTCTATTGGTGTAAAGATGGATGAGGAGGATTGTTGCATGACATTAATATGTTCCTTACCAAATTCCTGGGAGCACCTTGTCATGGTCATTGGAAGTACCACTACCACCTTCAAGATGGATGAAGTGGTTTCTTCACTATTGTTTGAAGAGTTGCGGAGAAAGTATTCTAAGTTGACTAAGGTGTATAAGGAAATGAGAGCATCTCATAATGTATTTCTATGAATAGTGGTGTCTTCGATAGATTCAAATTATTTTCAATCACTTCAAAAACATGCACAACTATGCCACAAAGCGAAAACAGACATAGAACATTTCCAACATTGACCCTTAGAGGAAATACAAGAAACAAGATCTAATTTCAACAACAGAAATGTTAACATGAAAGACAGAACCAGAGACACAGATATACGTGGGGAAAAACCTTACAGGTAAAAAACCTCACTCCAAAAGCCCAGATCACCATTATTCAACAACAGAAAATATAGTTACAATACAAATTTGGCACTAAGCCTTTCATGGAGATTTACATCTTGCTCCTTTGGAAGAATAACTGACAACATAACCCTACACAAAGTTCTCCTTAGTTCTAGGGTTAGTCCTTCATACTGTTATCATGCCACAAATAGCATACAGTACAAGACTTCACCGAGAGAGATATTATTTTCCCTCTCAGCATGAATCCCCTTTTACCCAATCTATATTCTTTTCTCCTCTGTCTCACTATCTCAGTCCTCTATTACAATGCATTTTACATGTCACATTATAGAAGAGAATAATCAGTTTGACTACCTCAGACCATTACAACTCCAAAAGGTTGACAATTTGTTTTTAACCATTCGCAACCATTCGTATTCATGAGGACTAAATAGTCCCACATGCATCAATTTACAAACATAGCAATAGTATATATCCACAAACACACGGTAAGTCTATCGTCGACACTTTTTTCACCGAGGATCCCAGCCGATCAAACATCAACGAACCATCAGAGAGACCAAGACCTTCAGTGTGACTTCATCCTTCTTTGCTGATGAAGTACCTCCTACCGATGCCAAATGCCATTGGACAGACCAAGCTCATCAGAGACCACTCTACCATCCACACCGATGGTTCCTTGTCTCACTAATACCCAAGCCTTCATCCTTCGTCGGTGTAACATATGCACACCGGAGAAGAAACCGAAGACCATGTCGATAGTGAATATCAGCTTGATAGAGTATACTAATAGCCCTTCATCGGTAAGACCCCACACATTGGAAGTAGTCTCCTAAGTTGCTCTTCTAATTATAAGTCTCACCGATCCGATAGAACCTTGAACCCTTGAATCGATTGGTGGGACTTTAGGCCATCGGTACGAAACATCAAAGTAGCATTGATAGAGCCTGTCAGGCTGATATCCAACTATCAAAGTAACACAACACACCGTCTTGCCAATGCAAAGAACAAACCACTATGAACAATGTGATCACTGAGAGAAAGCATAGCTCTCACCAATGCCTGTAATCTCAGTCACAAGTACTCAACGTTCTCCCACTTGAGGAAGGAATTATAGGAACCCATCAATGCTCCAAGTCATAGAACCAAAGCTAATACTACCTCCACTCCACTGTGCTCACAAGCTATATAGAAGATTTAATGAAACCAACTTCAAAGCTTTCAGAACACAGCCATGAAACCATCCTCCAGAAAAAAGATAGAACATCAGCTAGAACAACAATCAGAGAACTGACTGCACCCATCCAACTAAACAAAACCCACATGACTGAAAATAACACACATAGCAAGTGCTAATCCATCCAATCATCCATACCTTGAAGGTATTCATATCAGTAGACTCATGCCACTTACATATACACCCATCAACTACAAATACAAGCTCCATGTGTCAACTAGTCGAAAAGAACCAAACGCATCCAAGAACTCCCACTGCATGGGTAATGCAGATCTAAAAAAGATCATGGCATACAAAGTTGACCAATGGCATCAAATGGTAGGTGTAATAACACCATCATGTAGTACCAAGGAATCATCCACAATGATATGCAAAACTTGTAAACAAAAATTATCCTGCAACAATTCTCCCCAGCAATCCAAAACTCTCCCAAATTCTCCACATCCAACAAAGAAAGGAGATAACAGAACCCCCATGTCATCACCCAAGGACATAAGTTAAAAACACATGACCACAAACTAGTGATCACGTCATCTCTAATCAAACCTTAAACCAATGTAGTGTGAAACAAACCATCCAGGAAGATAACCAGAACAAAGAGAGAAACACTGCACATCATATACCTATAGAAAATCCTTCTACATACACCTCTGAATGCCAACTATGTCAAGTATGATATCCTTCAAAACACCCCAAAGAGAACAACATAACAACATCCAAACAAACATTCAATCTTAAGAGATCAAATTCAACATATGTAATCATCCAACTAGCATGGATGTAAGCCTCTCAAACCAAAGAAGATCAATCTAATCCATTTCCTATTTTAGGAAATCACCCCATAAAACCATCTCCTAACAATCCTCATCAATGAATGATATCTTAAACTCAAATGCACAAGGAGACTAATCATGCTTGCCATCTCTCACAATGAATCCTCTAGAACTATCTATGAGCAATTCAAGATCCATGTCTATGAAAGAAAGCATAAAACACCTGAGAGAAACAAATGGCAATACCTCTCAAGTACTAAAATGCTGAGTAGACCATGAGCGGGGATAAGAATGCTCCTCCAAGATATACAATCCATCATGACTCCTCCAAGGACAATCTCCTCATAGGTCTCTGTTGAACTCACGTCCAACCAAGGTGTAGGCTTCTCAGACTTTCTGTGAAAATCTTCATCAAGAGTAACCATCAACAACACTTCTCTTATCTTAAGAGAATTATAGCCTCACCTTATTCTCCATTTATCCATGGGTATCTACAAATAATCATATCATGCTAAACTCCAAATAAATCACTACACCAACATGAAGTAATCAAGCAAAAAATCAATGCACCCAACACACAGAGAATCACCAGACCACTGTCAAAGCTCCAATCATCTGAATCAGCAACTTATCATGACATCATGATCTTACCATCCCCCTTAGGAGATTCCATGCTTCAGGTGAACTTAACCAAAGTCTCAAGAGCAATATATCATGTCAAAACTCAAATTCTTAAACAAGAGTATATCATGACATGAAACAAACCAGACTCTAAACCAACATCGCTTGTCAAGCACCAATCAACACCTCAATGAAAGACTGAGTGAGTCCTTCATGGTTCCAAGATGTTACACATCCTCAAATAGTGCCCTTACAAATGCAAAAGAACCCTTTTGCAGCAACAGGATCAAAGAGTTCCTCCTAGTAACATCTGCAACACTAAAGAAGATCATTCACCACTAAGTGATGAACACATAGTCAATGCTAAAGCTCCCACTGAACTATAACAAATGAGCTTTCCAAGCATCATGACCAAACATCTCCTAATCTAAAAATCCTCCAGGTCCACACATTAACATGTCCATGTGACAATAAAACCAAGTGGCACCAATATCTCCAAACCAAGGAAATACGCTATCACTGTCAATAGCTTACACAAACCTATGAATCCAAGCTATTCATGACATCATAATACACATGCTACAGGTCTCCATAACCGACTATTCAGGTACTCTACAACATCCATCCTCTCATCCCAAAGTAGTCACACCAATGCACAAGTGACCACAGACCAGGCTAGCTAACAAATCTACATTAACACTGAAACAATCTAGTGGATAAAGACAGTCCACATCTGAGTCATCTCACTATAGCTTAATAGGTGATCAGCCCACAAAACTACATAACTCGTAGATCCAACCAATGTATCATGCAAACTCACTATCACACTGGAAACTGCAAAACTGAGATCTCAAGGAATAGATAACAATGTGGACAACATGACTCAAGCATCAGATTACTTACAAATCTAATTCATCAAACATGTCCACAACCTGAGCACCATAGTATAGAAAACCAACAAGCATTTCCATAGAAATACTGAGTGACATATCACATACCAGCATTCCTATGTAGAGAAAGTATTTCACCTCCTCACACCATGCATAGAGTATGCATGCAAAACTACAACTATATCATCCAACAACACCCCAAATGCTAGGGTCTAGAAATAGCTTAACTACAGCTTCACAAAACCACAAGTTTTTCTCTTAACCGTATAAAACCTGCAAAACCACTGTGTTTGAAAAACACCCATGTACATCCATACCCACTTCACATCTGGAAGACCAAGAATATGAATCAAGAAACACCATAACGGTTAAACCAGAAAAATGGATCATCATGAATATGCATAACCATAGATTTTAGGAAAAAACTATGAAACCCCTCAAAACCAAAGAACATGATTTTGAGACATGCAAGTACAAAGCATCCATTAAAGGAAATAGCAGTTCAGGAACTTCAGGCCCACTTGTAGGCCAACTCCACAACCACCAACATGCACATGCATCTGAGGGAGACATGCTATTTTAGAAGCTCTCAGACCATCCAATGATCAACACCATAGCCTACATGCAATTAGGGTAACAAAAAAGTTATGTCTTCCAATACCAAGACAAAACACCCAGCATAAGTACATTTATCCATAGCTAAAAAATAACCCAAGCTTCTCCATATCATTAGGGAGCCTCTCACATAGACACCCAATAAATAGATTTGCTGCATCTCAACTAGAGTAAAATATTCCACCCTATGGATCAAGATTATATCACTGCCAACTAGGAGCCCCAAATCACATCATTTCAATATGACCAGCTCCAGCTTCTCCAACTTCACCATCCTTCAGGCACTGGTTAAAAAGAAAAACAAGATCAACTGCCAGACTTCAGTCAAAAAAAGGATCAAACATCAGATAATTCCTTCAGATTTCCTCAGGCCTATCACACTAAGAAATCATCACAGAAAGAATACCCAAACCTTATACACCAAGAACTCTTACATACAAACACATGTAGCACACAACCATACATATGTGAGTAACAAAGCAGATCCCAGAAGAAGGCTCTGATACCACTTGTAAGGAAATGAGAGCATCTCAAAACGTATTTCTAAGAACAGTGGTGTCTTCGATAGATTTAAATTCTTTTCAATCGCTTCAAAACACATGCACAACTATGCCACAAAGCAGAAACAAACATAAAACATTTCCAACATTGACCCTTAGAGTAAATACAAGCAACAAGATCTAATTTCAACAACAGAAATGTTAACATGAAAGAAAGAACAAGAGACATAGATATACATGGGGAAAACCCTTACGGGTAAAAAAATCCCACGCTACAAAAGCCCAGATCACCATTGTATTATTTAGCAATAGAAAATATAGTTACAATATAAATTTGGCACTAAGCCTTTCATGGAGATTTACATCTTGCTCCTCTGGAAGAATAACTAACAGCATAACCCTGCACAAAGTTCTCCTTAGTTCTAGGGTTAGTTCTTCATACTGTTATCATGCCATAAATAGCATACAGTATAGGACATCACCAAGAGAGAGATATTCTTTTCCCTCTCAGCCTGAATTCCCTTTTACCTGAACCCTATTCTTTTCTCCTCTGTCTCACTATCTCACTCCTCTATTACAATGTGTTTTACATGTCACATTACACAAGAGAATAATCAATTCGACTACCTCAGACCGTTACAACTCCAAAAGGTCAACAATTCATTTTTAACCATTCGCAACCGTTCGTATTCATGAGGACTAAATAGTCCCACATGCATCAGTTTACAAACATAGCAAAAGTACATATCCATGAACACATGGTAAGTCTATTGTCGATGCTTTTGCCGCCGATGACCTTAGCCGATCAAACATCAACGAACCATCAGAGAGACCAAGACCTTCGGTGTGACTTCATCCTTATTCATCGACGAAGTTCCTCCTACCGATGCTAAACACCATCAGACATACCAAGCTCATCGGAGACCACTCTACCATCCACACCGATGGTTCCTTGTCTCACCAATACCCAAGCCTTCATCCTTTGTCAGTGTAACATATGCACATCGAAGAAGAAACCCAAGACCATACCGATAGTGAAAATCAGCCTAATAGAGTATAACAATAGCCCTTCATTAGTAAGACCCCACACATCAGAAGTAATCTCCTAAGCTACTCTGTTAATAATAAGTCTCATTGATCTGATAAAACCTTGAACCCTTGAACCGATCAATGGGACTTCAGACCATCGGTAGGAAACATCAAAGTAGCGTCGATAGAGCCTGTCATGCCGATATCCAACTATCAGAGTAACACAACACACCGTCTTGCTGATGCAAAGAACAAACCACTATGAACAATGTGATTGCTGAGACAAAGCACAACTCTCACCGATGCCTGTAATCTGAGTCACAAGTACTCAACAAGGAGGTTCTTCCAGTTTTTGGTAGATCTAAAGAGAATGGAAATAAAATGGACAAGAAAGAAGACAAAGGAAGATCCAAATCCCATGGGAGATCTAAGTCTCCTAGAAAATCTAAGGCTCCATGTTGTAATTGTAGAAAACCTGGTTATTTTCACAAGGAGTGCAAGGAGGAGAAGAAGAAAAAGAGGAAGAACTATGATTTGGATTTTGATAAGTCCTCTTAAGAAGATGGATAAACTTTTGTCACTACCTTGGCAACTCATTCATTTGAGGATTTATGACTTATCGACTCTGGTGCATCTTTTCACATGACCTTACATAGAGATTTCTTTTCAAAGTATGAAGAGTTTGATGGTGGGAAGGTGTACCTAGGTGATGACCCTCACCTAAAAATTGTTAGCCATGGAAGAGTCCTGATTAGATTTCCTAATGGTCGAGTGCAGGGGATCAAACGTGTTCTATATATCCCTGGTTTCACATGGAACCTTCTTTCTGTAAGTAAGTTGAATGATGTGGGTGTGTAGGTTGTTTTCTCAAATGGAAGATGCAAGATGACTAGAGGAGCTATGGTGCTAGCTAAGGGTGTTCAGATTGGCACTCTTTTTCATCTTGATGCATGCATAGTTTAGTGCAATAATGCCTCTATTTCAAATAAGAGAGCTTCAGAGTTTTCATCCTCACCATTGGAACCAGTAGCCATGAAGACTGTTGCATCTACTTCTGATGGTTGTGCTTTCTAGGTACCTAAGGGTGCTCATTCTATGGAGATGAAACTTCCAGCAAAGAAGACAATGTTATGGCACCAGAAGCTTGGCCACATTGGTGAAATAGGTTTGAGGACCCTGAAAAATAAAAACCTCATTGAGGGTATAAATGATTGTAACCTTGAGTTTGATTTCTATGAACATTGCATATATGGAACACAAAACCATGTTTAGTTTTATTCTAGTTCTCACAAATCTTATGAGGTGTTAGATTTGATTCATTCTGATGTATTTGGTCATGTTAATGTTCCTTTGATTTCAAAATCTATATATTTTGTTTCATTCATTGATGACTACAATAGAAGGACATGTGTGTATTTCCTTGGAAGTAAATCTGAAGTCTTTGCAAGATTCAAAGAGTTCAAAGCTCTTGTAGAGAATAAAAAAGATAGAAAGATTAAGTGTTTGAGGACTGATAATGGTGGTAATTTTTGCTCAATAGATTTTGACAAGTTCTGTAAAGAACATGGCATTGAGAGGAACAAGACAACTCCGTATAGCCCTATGCAAAATGGAGTTGCAAAGAGGATGAATAGAACATTGATGGAGAGGGCTAGGAGTATGCTAAGTGGAGCTAGCATTGAACAAAAATTTTTGGTTGATGTTGTTGCTACCACTTGTTACCTAGTTAACAGGTCTCCTACATCGATACTCATTGATAAGACACCTATGGAGGTGTGGTTTGGTAAAAAGCCTTCATGAAACATATTTGGGTATATAGTTGTGAGGCATACACACATGTGCCTAAGGAGAAGATTTCTAAGTTAGAGAACAAGGTAGTAAAATGTATCTTCATCAGTTATGGTATTGGTGTGAAAGGGCACAAGATTTGGGATCTAGTGGCAAAAAGAGTTTTGTATGGAAGAAGTGTGATTTTCAGCAAGCTCAGTTCTTCTTCTATTGTTCTATAGCCAGAGAAAGAAGAGAAGAAAGAGGATGTGGTTCAACGTCCTCCCACCCCTAAGAAAGTTGAACCGAAGACATCTGTTGGGCCTGATGAAGAGGAGAGCTCCAACAGCTCTAAAGGTTTAGAGGAAGAAGAAAAACCTCCACCTTTGCTTGTGAGGATGTCTACATAGATTAGGAAGAAACCTGAGAGGTTTGGTTATTCATTGTTTGATTCTAGTTGCATTTTTTATTTGATTTCTAACAATGATGAGCCTACAACTATGAAAGAGGCTATGGGTATGAAAGATGTAGGTTCATTGAAGGAGGCCATGGAAGAGGAAATGTCTTCTTTGAAAAAGAATAATACTTGGGACTTGGCACCTTTTCCTGAAGGACAAAAACCTATTGGATGCAAATGCATGTTCAAAAAGAAATTTGGTGCAGATGGTAGTGTTGAGAAATATAAGGCTAGATTGGTTGTGAAGGGGCACTCTCAAGTGGAGGGAATTGACTATGGTGTAATTTTATCTCTTGTTGTAAAGCTAACATCTATTCGGTTCCTGTTATCTCTTTCATCAACATATCATTTAGAAGTGGAGCATATGGATGTGAAGACAATATTCCTTCATGGTTAATTGGAGGAGGAGATTTATATGTCACAACCAGACCACTAGATTGTTGAAGGTAAAGAAAATCTAGTTTGCAAGTTAAAAAATATTTGTATGATTTGAAATAGTGTCCTAGGATGTGGTACCAGAAGTTTGATGCCTTTATGTTGAGTATTGGATTTATGAGATTGAAACCAGATCATTTTGTTTATTACAAGTTTGACAATGATCGTATTCTCATTATTTCTTTGTATGTCAATGATATATTGTTAATTGGGAATGGTAAAAGTTTAATTTTTTATTTGAAGTCTTAGTTGTTAGCACAATTTGAAATGAAAAATCTAGGGGGAGCCAGGTACATTATGGGGATGAAAATTAGAAGAGACAAAGAAAACAAAAAACTTTGGTTAGGTCGGAGTAAATATGTTAACATTGTGTTGTCCAGAGAGATTCAACATGGTAGATTGCAGATCTTTGGTTGTTCCTATTATGATGGGGACACAGTTATCTATTGTAAATTGTCTAAAGTCTCCTTTTGAGATGGAGGATATGAGAAAAGTTCCTTATACTAGTGTGATTGGTAGCTTGTTGTATGATATGGTATGTACAAGACCAAACATTGCCTAGGCAGTGGGAGTCCTTAGTTGATTTATGGTTAATCCTAGATAGGTACATTAGGATGCAGTGAAGAGAGTGTTTAGATATTTGCGGGGTACTTTTAAGTATTCCCTATGTTATCATGGTTATCCTACAAGAGCTCAACATTCTGTGAGTATTCGTGGATATGTGGATTCTAATTGGGTAGGTGACATTGATAGAAGGAGATCCACTAGTGCTTATGTGTTCACTATGTTCAGTGGTGCTATTAGTTGGATGAGTAAAAAACAACTTGTGGTTACTTTGTCCATGATAGAAGAAGAGTACATGGCAGCTACTCATGCTTGTAAGGAGGCCATTTGGCTTAAGAGATTGTGTTCTTACATTGGGTTTGATGCAGGGAAGATTACAATTTGTTGTCACATCTAGAGTGCCATATGTTTGGCAAAGAATCCTACTTTCTATGTGAGAACTAAGCATATTGATTTCCAGTACCATTTTTTTCATGACATGGTAGAGGATGGGAAGGTGAATTTGGAAAAAGTTGACACTTTGGTGAATGTTGCAGATTTCTTGACAAACCCTATGAGCATGGAGAAGTTTAAATGGTTTTCAGGGTCTATGGGCCTCTTGGCCATTAGTGATTAAAATCCTATCATTATATTGGCTCTTGAAAGGTGTTTGACAAGTGGGAGAATGTTAGGAATTAAGGTGTCTCAACCTTTCCAAATTCCTAGCATTTAATATTTAATTATATATTTATTTTTGTCTATTATTGTAATTTCTATGCAAATCTTATTTTGTCACTTTGTGGGAGTTGGTATGGTGATGTGTCATCCTACATGGAAGGTGACTAGATGTATTTTTGTCCTCATCTAAGGAGATAGGCATCATACTTTGTGGTAGAAGACTTTTTCCATGTGTCAACATCTTTTGGGTGTTGTAAGAGGTCTATGACATGTAAAAGTTATGAAAGTTTCCTATGACAGAATCTATGATATATAAGAGCCAAAAACATAAGATTCTATGGAAGATGTGGCAGTTGTTAGGAAGCTTCTTTGCATGGAGAAGGTAGGTGCCCAAGTTTGACTATGATAGGTTGTAAGAGAATCTACTATTAATAGTCAGTTATGACAAGTTCTCTTACAACTATAAGTGTTGTCATATATGATAGATTTTATGACATTGTAAGAGCATCTATCATACCTTTTTTGGGAAAATTTGGGGTGCCCAAGTTTTGGGATTGTAAGGGATGAAAGGAAATCTCTTACAAGTGTCATTCATATGTTTTATGTCCTTGGAAATTGGGCCATATGGATTTGGATGAGATTCTTGTGTTGACTTGCTCTAGAAGCTACCTCCATTTGTAGTACTTCTCTATTTATATAGGTGCTTGGAGTTGGAGTTGTAAGGTTCATTTGCAAGTATAGAAATGTTGCAAGAATTACTCCAAAATTGACATCTTGGGAACTCCTGAAAGAACTTTCATTGCAGGTGTGTTGTAATCTACATTGGATTTGATAATACATTGTGTAGGTTTTGGAGTGTGGGCTTTTTCACCTATAATGTCAAAAAATTGTCCCCTTGGGGGCTTTTCCCTCATAAGGTTTAGCTCCCGGGTCTTTAGCATGCATTTAGGAGATCTTAGTTCATATTTTTGCATCTCGATGGAATGAGACCTAGGTTCTATGGCAAATTGGACCTAGGAGGACCCCTTGAGCTATACCCTACCCAAAATAGGGGCAGAGGTCTTGGGAGCCTGTGCCCTAGTCCTACCCTATTTTGGGGCAGCCCTAATTTTTGGGTGTCTATTTGTCACCGTATTAGGTCCCTATGCTAACATGGTAAGTTTGAATTATGAAAATCTTGGTGGGAGTGTTTGTAGTTGCATATAAACGCATGTTTAGGCATTCATTTGTAAACTAGATTTCAATTAAATGGCAATTGTGATGTTCAAGTGTTCTAAAGGTGATTCAAGGTTTTCATTGTGTTGCAAGAGAAAACTTGTGTGTTTGTGTGTTGATATTTGCATATTTGAGCATTAATTCCCTCATGGAATAAAGAGCATCTTCCTCCCATGAGAGTTTCACTACAAGCTGACATTATATTGTGTTTTCACCATTGACTCCTTTGGTTTTTGCCTTTGCCTCACAAGGGCATGCACTCTCTATCTGACAACGGTGTTCAGAGACTTAAGCATCCTCTAAGACTTGACTGAGGCAAGCCTCTAAACAACACAACCCCCAAACCAAGTCTTGTGATTGTAGGTTACAAGTGTCACACTTGGGAAAAGTGAAGTTGCAGGAAGGACTAGCAGGCATCAAGGATTTGGGATCTGAAGAGTTGCAAGATGCCAAAGAATTTCTAGGGCTTGGGTACTCACTCTAGTGTCCTCTAAAAATGAATTTCTAAAAACAAAAGTTATAGGGTTGATCAGTGTCGGAAGGAAGTCTAGATCCCGCAAAGAAAATGATACCTTGGACATGGGCGTCCACTCCAGTGTCCCTGACTGTTCTGCTTCGGAACCCTGAAAATAGGTACTCTGTGATTTAGTATTTTACTACAGTCTACAAGATCTTTTTCTGTCATTCGTTAATTTGTTGCTATATTTGCACAATTAGGGTTTTAATGGTCAATTGAGTATAAGAGAAGGAAAATTGATAATTAAATTCCTGAATCCAAGTTTCCCTACATTTTGGTGAGCCCATGTTTTTGGACTTAAATTGCAACTTTCTAAGTGTGTGTCTTAATATTTAGATTGATTTCATTCATTCATATAGTCATTCATTTTATTGCATTGAGAAAAATTTAAAAAAATTGAAAAATTTAGAAAATTCAAAAAAATTACATTGTTGGGCTTACTAAATTGCATCAATTCTTTCTAAATTTTCATGATTCATGATTTTTGCATCTAATCTGATATAAACTGCAAAAAATCACAAAAATTTAAAATTTTCCTTTTCATTTTCATCATTTAATTGCTAGGGTTTTGTGGAAATTTTGACAATTTTATATAACTTAGTAATTCCAAAATCTAGGGTTAGTAGGAAAAATCTTTTCTTAGAATTTTCTATTGATTGTAGAGGCTCATTCAAATTTTCATTTGTCTATAGTCTTGCATTTTAGTGTAAATTTGCAAATAAATTTAAAATTTTTGCATCTTTGCATAAGAAAATTTCAACAAAAAACTAGTAATTTTGAGGCATTTTCATTAATTTACATGGGCATTTTACATGTTCAATATTGAAAATCATTTTTAGATCTAAGATTATTCAATTTACATCATAAATCAGACTTCAAAACATTCACATAGCATTTTGTCCCAAGATCTCAAACCTAGGGCTTCAAAAACAACGATTTTCACTAAATTTGGCCTTATTGACTTTATAACCTTGCACCATAGGTGTGTTTTGAAAGGTAGTTTGGCATTTTTTTTCTGTTATCAAGGTAATAATTTTTGACCCCTCATAAAAAGATTCACAATATCCTTTTAACGGGCTCTTGTAGTGAAAATTTGGCGAAAAACTACACATTTTCGTTACTTTTGCCCTAGGGTTTGACCTAGTTTGCATGTCAAGCATGTTGTGATCAATTTTATGGATTGAGGTGACTGATATTATTGATATTCTTTTCTGTACCTCCTAAAATTCATTACAACACCTCTTTTACTAGGTCTTGGAGTTGAAAAACCATGAAAAATAGCATATTGTTTGCTATATTTTCACCAGGGTTTTACCTTAAGTGGCACTAAAAGCATGTTATGTTGGATATTTTTGCACTAAATGTCTGTTATTATTGATATTATTTTCTATCCATAATAATTTTCCTCACAACACCCTTTGTTATGCTCTTTTGCATTGAGTTTTGGTGAAAAAAGTGTCTATTTTGACATATTTTCACTATAGTTTAACTTGGCATTATCTCTAATTTGTATCAAGAGTTTGTTGAGAAGGAGATTATTTCTGTTTTGGATATACATCATACATATAACTTGCTTCCCTTGATCAAAATCCTTACATCACCCTTCATTTCATTCATTGGCATTGAAAACGTATCAGAAAAATCAAGCATTTTAGGCTATTTTTGCTCTTGTCTTTTTCACCAATTTTAAAAAGATTTCAAAATTTGATTTGACATTTGTTTAAGTATATAAACATGGCCTCTAATCACAATAAAAATAATAGGTTCCCTCCTAGACCTTACATGAAAAGAAAAGCACCTGAGCCTGAAATTGTATTTACACCTCATGATAAGACAATCAGTGATTCTGAAGGACCTTTTTACATCACTACAAAAATAATGGGAAACAATGTGGAGGGACTCTTATTGATCCTAATTTCATTACTAATGTTTCCACTAAAAAATTCCCCTTTTCAAATCAATTAATAAAAGGTCCCTATAACCCTTCAAACTTGATGATTAAGACACATACGAGAACCTTAAAGAAACCATTAGGTAAGATATCATTGTTAGTAACTTTATTTGAGAAACATGTTGAACAATGGTTTTATATTTCCCCTAATTCTGATACCTTTGACATAAAACATGGAATCCCTTGGTTAAAGGTTATGAAAGTGGTCCCTTCAACTATTTATAAATGTGTTAAATTTCCTTTGAATGGGAAACTACATGTCATTCATCAAAATACATACAAACCTTCAACTACACAACAACACTTCACATTGGATTACTTTTGAAACAAAAATAATGACAAACTAGAACTACAAACAAGCTTTACATTTTTGAGCTAAAGAAATTACAAAGCAAAACTATTACATCCAGCACCTAGTCCTTCTATACAAGAAATGACAAAAGAGAAACAACCACATGTGAAGAGAACTTTAGACCAAAAGGACAAGGTCCCTATACTGAGGTTCCTCCCCCGAAATCCTTACAAGGATCGGGAGGTTATTGTCAACAACAAAATGTTCCACCGTGACAAATAAGGTTTGATCCTGGTGCTTCATCTTCTAATTTGCAAAAAATCTATGAAAGAGAAAGGCCATGTCTTACAAGAGATAAGTGGTTGAAGAAAGAGAAATAGAAAAGTAAGAGAAAGAAGAAAAAGAATAAAATAATATGCCATAAACCTTTCCTCTCAACAAGAAAACATCAATCCTAACATTCAACCAAACAAAGACAATTCTAACGATGAACAACATGATATGAATTTGGCTATGGTACCATATGTCCCACTATCCTCCAACATTAGGGAGTGGGAAGATGATGACGATGATTTGCTTTTAGACAATCTCTAGCTTGGAAGGGGCCCTATAGGTAAGTATCTCTAACCCTTTATCCCTCTCATGATGTGCTTCCCCCATGATGTGTTATGTGTTGTTTAGGCCTCTTGGGATGACCTCAGATTCTCCCGTAAGGTTTGGGATACTAGGAGACTTCCTCTATTGTGACCTTCTATTTGTATCATCATTCTTCTAAATTACCTCTCTCTGATTTCATGATTGTGTGTTGTGTCTTGCAGACATAGCATTGTGGTTGATGACTTGGGGGCACTCTCCTATGTGACTGTCCCTAAGACACTTCCCTGAGACACTTGTTTCTCCTCTCTTATTTATTGTTTCCCTTCCTCTAGTGTTTCCATCTAGCTGGCGGATGACGACAAACATTTATACTGATGCAGACCTAATGACCCTTTCAAGAGCAATCAAAAAATGGACTTAGTTCCTAATATGACAATGGGGTTGTATATCTTATCTGACACTTGTCTAATGGAAGCACTCATACTTTTCACGTAGTGAATTTGATGATGTTTATGTCACATTTACAAACCTTAACAATATTGTTGCTTTGTGAACCTTTGTTTGCCTTTGAATCTAGCCTTGGCGATACTTGATTCAGAAAGCTTCATGATATATCCCTATGGTTATGCTTGAACTTTGAATTCGTTGTATAACCTTGGCCCTTTGTGTGGTTAATAATATGCATTGATGTTGATATTTATCATGATGTTGTAGATACTAACATGTTTTTTGCAGGGATGTGTTTGTGGGAACATTTGGCAATCGTATCGTACATGTCACCTCCGAGGGGCATGGGCTTTGTAAAAGTTGATGTTCCCTTGTGTTCTTTCTTCCTACCTTAACGTGCTTGATATCGATACCTGATATCAAACACCTTAAGGTGGGGGCATATATAACGTAATCTATCTGTTATAGATGTTAGCAATGTGTTTGACCTTAGATGCGAATACTTTCACCCCAGGCTAGTGCATCATGCATCCTGAGTTTGTTTACAATCAATAAATCAATCATGTAAGCCCTCTGCGGAGGTGGGATATCAAGCATATCCTTTTTCTTAAGCCCTCTGCAGAGGCAGGGATGGTGTATTTCTTGGAGTAGATTGCATCATCCTATCATTTTCAAAAGTTCTCTCTGGAGCCATGGAGCGGTTCTGTGACTAACTCAACCCTTAAGCATGTTTTCGGTGATTGTTATGGTGAAGCCCAATCATTAGTGTGTGCATGTAATGTTCCTGAGATGGTGTTAGACCTAGAAATAGGTACACTCCATCGCTTATCTGTCGTGTTTTCTCCATGTCTTCAAGTGTGTGTGTTTTGGTGTGCTTGTTTTATGTGGCATGTTTGTTGCCCCATATGTAGAGACCAGCACCCTTGGGTAGTGCTTCTTGCATTTTGGGAGGTTTTGCATGTCTTCCATGTGTGTTTCCCCATATATACAAAGACCTACACCCTAGGGTAGTGCATCCTATATTATGGGAGATTTGTTTACTTTCTAGTACTTACATTTGCATTTCATGTATATGAGAAAAAGAAAAAGAAAAGATATCCTTTCTGTCTTCCATACATTAATGTGTCTTCTATGCATTGACTGTATTCTCCATGTTCTACATGACTGTAACTGTCTTCTCTGTGTTTTGCATGCCTATTACTGTATTCTATGCAATTGGCATGTCTTCTCTGTGCTTGATGTGTTTATTGTGTTTGCGACCTTACTTTAATGCATGTATTGGCCTCATGTTTATACATACATTAAAGTGGGGGCTAAATGTAAGGTCAAAAAATGTCCCCTTGGGGGCTTTTACCTCATAAAGTTTAGCTCCAGGGTCTTTAGCATGCATTTGGGACATCTTAGTTCATATTTTTGTATCCTGATGGAATGAGACCTAGATTCCATGGCAAATTGGACCTAGGAAGACACCTTGAGTTGTACCCTACCCAAAATAGGGGGGAGGACTTGGGCACCCGTGCCCTAGTCCTGCCCTATTTTGGGGCAGCCCTAATTTCTGGGTGTCAGTTTGTGACCGTTATTAGGTCCCTATGCTGACACGGTCAGTTTGAATTATGAAAGTCTTGGCGGGATTGTTTGTAGTTGTATATAAAAGCATGTTTAGGCATTCATTTGTAAACTACATTTCAATTAGATGGTAATTGTGATGTTCAAGTTCTCTAAAGGTGATTCATGGCTTTCATTATGTTGCAAGAGCAAACTTGTATGTTTATGTGTTGATACTTGCAAATTTGAGCATCAATTCCCTAATGGAATGAAGAGCATCTTTCTCCCATGAGAGCTTCACTACAAGGTGACATTATATTGTGTTTTCATCATTGATTCCTTTGGTTTTTGCCTTTGCCTCACAAGGGTACACACTCTCTATCTGACAATAGTGTTCAGAGACTTAAGTGTCCTTTGGGGCTTAACTGAGGCAAGCCTATAAAAACTACAACCCCCAAACCAAGTCTTGTGATTATAGGTTACAGGTGTTGCATTTGGAAGAAGTGAAGTTGCAGGAAGGACTAGCAGGCATCAAGGATTTGAGATCTGAAGAGTTACAGGATGCCAGAGCATTTCTAGGACTTGTCCTCCGCAGATGAATTTCTAAAAATAGAAGTTACAAGGCTGATCAGTGTCGGAAGGAGGTCCAGATCCTGCAAAGAAATTGGTACCTTGGACTTGGGTGCCCACTCCAATGTCCCCAACTATTCTTCTTTGGAACCCTGAAAATAGGTACTCTGTGATTCGGTATTTTACTCCTGTCTGTAAGAGGTTTTTCTATCATTTGTTAATTTATTGTCGCATTTACACAATTAGGGTTTTAATCGTCAATTGAGCATAGGAGAAGGAAAATTGATAATTAAATTCCTTAATCCATGTTTCCCTACATTTGTAAGTGACCTAGGGTATGATAGTGCTCGCCACTTGACCCTAGATCCTTGAATGTATAGTGGAGAGGAGGATTTAAACATCAAAACATTGAGACATTAACAAATCCAATTTTCCCAATGTATATTTTGTGTCTTTGGCATTGTTCTTACATTTGATGTTTGTTTAATCTCTTTGTTAATGTGTACTACATATCTATAACTGTAAATATTTAAGAAAATTTGCGTAACACTCCCCTCATTAATTCGGTGTAGGAAGCTATTCCACGTACCTTGCTTCCTTTCAGTCACTAGGTTTCTTTCAATGACCTTTTGATTTCTTACATTCTTCTTAGAAGGGAGGTCACCTTTATTCCATAATCTTAT
Source organism: Cunninghamia lanceolata (assembly GCA_027924645.1). Lineage (NCBI taxonomy): Eukaryota > Viridiplantae > Streptophyta > Pinopsida > Cupressales > Cupressaceae > Cunninghamia > Cunninghamia lanceolata. The sequence continues at coordinate 3,928,664 of BSBN01001332.1, forward strand.
CATTGCATGGATGGCCTCCTTTGTGATCTTTGGTAGGGCTTGTTTTGATACATTTTGGTTGCAACTACAACATCTAGCAATATTCATCTATCCTTCATCCTTTGATGGATGTCCATGCCCTATTCTAAAGCTCCAATTTTAGCATAGGTAGGGAGAATGTTGGAAATAGTTTTGGAGTCAAGATTTACACCTACCAATTGCATTTTCTAGAAAGTTTCTAAATCCTTTTCAACAAATCCATTTTGTGAATATCCTACAATCATGGCATTCCATGATACCACATTAGTTTGACTCATTTAGTCAAACAGTTCATGTTCCTTATGCATGCTTCCAAGTTTTGCATACATGTCTATAGGAGTTGTTTCCAGCTACAATGTCTGACAAAATTCCACTATCCTTCATGTTTTTATGGATACTTAAACCGTGTTCCCAAGCCCCCATTTTAACATAGGGTGAAAGTATGTTGGCAAATGTAAAATGATCAAGTTTGACACATGTTTGTTGCATATGGTGAAATAGTGTGACAACCTTGTGAGGACACCCATGCTTTCTATACACTGCAATAACCATATTCCATGAGAGGCTATTGAATTATTTAAAGTGATCAAACACTTTATAGAAATCAACCAAACTTTAATAGGATAGGAATAGTGAGTTTGTGTTTGGTTTTGCTTATGTGGGGGAACTATTGACTACTGACTCTAATGACAACTATTTACTGGAATGAAAAAAAAGCATTGGAAAAAGGAATGGGTTAAGTGGGCCCCACATATACCACAATAGAAGTTAAAGATTAGAGTGTGTGAGATAAGTCAACTGGTTGTGGCTAGTTAGTATCTAAAGAGCCTTGCTTGCAAAAATGTAGCCCTTTCTCCAAACTGCAACCCTACTAGAAACTCTTAAAAAGACTATTTTTACAAATATGATATTTAGAAGGGGGATTTTTTTTTTCATGTTAATGTTGCAACTACTCTGATACATATGTATGAAAAATGTGGAAGCATAGACAAGGCACATGAACCACTTTGTAGGGCCACACACCCTCCATGCAATAAAAAAATTAAAAACATTAGGAGGAAGTTCAATATTCAAGTTGCCTTATTTTTCATTGGATACATTTTTCTCAAATTTTATACAAATTAAAAATAGACATTGTAATGAGCAAAAAAGCTAGGCAACCAATCACAAATTTAGTTTCTCCTCATTTCTCCACATGAAAATCCTATCAAAAATCAAAACCTTGATGTATAGGTGGATTTTACCATGTCCATGACCATCAAGGTAGAGAAATACTTCATGATGAAAACATCTCTAATCCCTATCAAATGTAGGGACTCATGATATATTTGATCTATTTATTAAAAAACATATATACTAGTCTTTAAATTTACAAAAATAATAAATAAAAGAAAAAAAACTAAGGCACATGACTGCACTTATTGTATAACATTTGTGGGTCCCTTTAAATTGCTTCCAATTTTTTGGACTAATATGCTAAAAAGTAGATTTATCCCACTTATCTTCACAAAAATAATAAACATTTTAATATAACTGTCTTGTCAAATTCAATTTAGTATATAATGACCAATAGAACTACTTCCAACAATTAAAAGTCTCCCACAAATAAAAATTGAAAGTAATGCAAATAAATACACATACCTACCTTCCCTTAACAACTATTATTAAGTAGAAAAATTAAAAAATCCATAGAACTACTAATTCCACATAAACAACCGAATTGAACCTAACCTTCCGGTCAATTATAGAATAGCCAATTATGGAACCTAACCTTCCTCTAACAGCCAATTATAGAGTAGCAATTACCTAAGTGAAGTTATAACAGGAGTTGGATTGATTTCAATATCAAATCTATACAAGGGGTTAGACCGACTAATCAGTCTCGAGTTTCTATTCTCTATCATTTCATGTCTGCTCGTTTTTACAAATCATCAGCAGCTCTACTATTCGGCGGTGGCAACGTAGAAATTGGATGAGTGCATTATTTCAATCTTTCATTCTCTATTTTTTATTACTGCATATAAAATTTTCAATCGTTTATCTTTGGTATATAACATTAATGTGGGACGTTTTGTGCTTGGTGTTTGCAGAATATCCGTTTCTGCTGAGGACAGCAGATACTGAAAAGGCAACTACAAGAACATATGATTACGTTGTGGTTGGAGGAGACGCAATGGGTTGTCCCCTTGACTGTAACATAAAAATTGTACTACTCAAAGCACTATTGTTTAAAGATATATAGAATATATTACATAATTATATAAGAGTAGTAGAACAGCTAAAGACATACTATCCATATATTAAGTATTAGAATATTTCATAATTAAAACTTTTTTTTTTCCAAACTAGAAAGTTGTTTAGTTTTGATTATATAGTAAAGGAATATTTTTTTGTATTAAACAAAGTTGAATGTTACAATAAGAAGGCAGCCAATAAAGTGCTGCATAAAAATTCAAGCCAAGTTAAACAAGTTCAGCAATACAGATAGGATACAATAAGAACACAAATGCCCAAAATAAGAACGTGAATCCATAAAGCTCAAATTCCTATTCATAGAAAATGTTGGAATCTTCATATACTCTTTTTATGTGAAACTTTTATGAGTGCTTTGACTATTGTACCCATCTTTGTAGGATCTAATCATGTTTAAAAAATCATTGTATTATAGCGTATTATGTCTTTTCAATGTTATAAGAGTTATACTGGAGACCATAACCTTTCAAACATTATTATGACATATACTTGTAATAGGGTTTTATTTCTAATTTAATTAATGAATGTTTGTGCTTTTGGAAATTATATTGGGGTATTTGCTTTGTCTACTATTTAATATATTTAAATGTATTCTGGCTATTGAGGGCATCATCATTTTAATTGGCTTATACTAAAGACAAACTAATACTCTTTCATATGTATCTTGAGCTCATGTGTTCACCACTCATATTATTTGATATATCTTATCTAAATTTTACATGATGTTTTTATGACATTGATTTACTTCACATTACTTAGATGTTTAGCTTATTTTTAAATTTCATGTATTGTTTTTTCCTCTCCTCCAATTCCTTGAATCTAATGGACACAACCAATTTAAGGGGCTGCATTCTCAGATCTAGTTATACAATCCTACAAATAGACTCATCATTGTGTCCAGATGGATCATTACCACATGACATGGAAAACTCTAATATGCCATTTCAGTAAGTTTATGGAAATGAAGGGTAAAAGGGGAGCTTAAGTGTCCACTTTTTTACTAAAAACAACAAAACCTAACCTTTGAAAAATGATTCGAAATGCCTATTTGAAAATTAAAAGATGATTTAAGAACATGAAATGTAGTTCTTTGAATCTAGTTTCTAAACTACTAAGGTTTATAGAAACTAGTGAAGTTTAAGTGGGTCATATGAGTCTTGTTAAATATTTTATAACAAAAGTTTAATTTTGTATTGATATTATTAATTTACCTTTGATGGAAGTCACTTCATTTCTTTAGATGAAAGTTAATTAGTGTTACAAAATATTTGAAAGCAAAGCATTCATTGAAGGAATTATTCCATCAAAGTATATGATTAAAAGTTTTTAAGAGACTCCCCTAATTGATTTTTAGACTTGATTTCAAGTTTTCAAGGGAGTTGCTTAATTGATTTCCTTGTAAATTGCATATTTATTTACCAAATTATTAATTATGTTTTCTTAATTGTCAAGTCTTCCACCATTACAAACATCTATAGGATTATCTCAAATGAAGAGGATTAAGTCATCTTGTTATGCGAGATGGCATTCTATAGTGGTAGTAAGGCATGGACTATCATGTCATGACCATGTACATAAAAACTAAAACATGACCCACATATATTAAAAAAATAATCTAAAACTATAAAATAACTTTTAAGTAAATAAAATATCTTTCTACATTTTCTAATAAATATAAATCTTATATATTTAAAATCATAAAATAATGAATGAAATTTTAAAACAAATTTTACTATATTTTTATTCATAAATCATGTCAAAAATAAACAAAATATATTTTTAAAAAATATACATAAAATCATATATTAAATATACCATACTTCTAGATAACTTATTATTTCTTTAACATAACTTATTAAAAATAATAATTTTATTTATTAAATTAAAACATAATTACTAATTCTTCTTTTTATTTATCTATTAATAGAATTGTGCTTTACCCCTTCGTCAAAGATGCCGAACATATAATTCTAAACATTTAATCTTGATACATTTAATGTTGATGTGTTTTTTTTATTTCCTTTAACTTTATCTTCAAAATTTTCCTTGTAAATACAAATAAATTTCTATTTACTATTTCATTTAACAACTATTTTTTAAGCAGAAAAATAATTTATTTTATAAAACCACTAATTTAAAAAAAAACAAATTCCCAAAATATTTAAAGAATAGCTATTAAATAAGAGTCAATTATCTATCCTAAATGATTAAAAAAAAAAATTGCAATCAATTACATCAGCTTTTTGGTTGCAATATTCCCTGTTTGTCACTGTAATACATTGTTTTTAGTGAATGTTTGGTGTTGAAATTAATTAGATTTGAGAACAAAGCACTCAAGAAAAAGAATTTTGTATTAAAGTATTTGATTTTAGGTTTTCAAGGTTGAGTTCATACTTACAAAGCTGCTGTAATTGATTTCCCTTGTTGGCAGTGGCAACGCAGAAATTGGATGAGTGCATTATTTCAATCTTTTCTTTCAAATCTCTATTTTAATTATTTAGTATGTCATATATTTTGTAAAATGGTAGCAAGCGGTAGAGTGTAACTGTACAAGTGTGTTACAAAACTCTTACTTTTAATATGATATTTGATAGTCATTTACATATCAAAATATTAATATTTCAATATCTTAAATACATCTATTTAAAAAAAAAGCTCGAAGATATCAATCTTGAGTTATCTTATTTAAGATTTATTTCATTTTTTTTTTAATTTGTAAATTACTTCTTGGGAGTAGCTCCCTTTCCATTGATATCAAAAGAGATAATTGTAAAAACCATGCAAGCATGGAGACAACAGCGATGAAGGCACAATCACTTGGGGAGTTTGTGCAGCACAAACCTCACCCCATCAGCAAACTACCTAAGTCTCTCTACTTATTTAGGTGGCAGGGGTGGTAGCATATGCCCCACATAAAATGAAAATATTTCCATATTGTCCCTAATAACCCCATCCTTAAAAAAGGAGATGGCCTGCATGGTATCCTTACTTTTCAATGCAACCTTGATGTCAAAAACACCACCCCAATTGCCTTCCTTGGGGTTCTTGTCGATGGAAGAGACTGCTTTAGCCGCTACTTGCTACAGATGGGGAACCACCAGCTTCACGAAAACCTTGTGCCCCTGCATGAGCATCAAGTTCATCAGGAATTTGCCCAGGAGTGCATGTTCGTGCATGTGCTTGTTGATGGCCTTGGCATTTAGTACTTGTACGCTTAAAATTGTGATGTTAATGGCCTAGGGCTATCGAGTCAGATTTTGACACGCATATGGACCCTTCCCTCCTTACTCTCATGGAAGTAACCAGTTGAGAGGAGGCAAGACATGGGGTGGTCTAGCTCATTGGAGAGTTGGACTTTGCAGAGAGGGCTTGGTATGTCCTGGGGCCTATGTTTTTGTGCATTTGTGTAGATGTTTTGTTCAATGATCATGGTTGTAAAGATAATCGTATGACCCAAAGGGTCACTAGTCACCGTTCTCCTGTTAGGGTTTTTGATATTCCATCTTTGTGTGGGTAAGATGTTCTTGTTGATGTCTTGTTATTGTTGGCATTGTTTTTCAAACTATTGTATGGATTCTTGTTGTTGTAAGACAAGTGGGTCATGTTGTGGTCTCGGATGGATTTCCTCTATCTTGTCAAGGATCACCCTCATCCACTCACCTCTTAATCCTAGGCACATTCGTGAGCTAAGATAAGAGATAGGTGTTTGTGAGCTAGCCTTAAGTTGACTTAGGGTTTGATTGTGCGCTGACCTCATTTGACTTTATGATGGAATCAAGGGTTTTGACCAATGTTTGACTATGGTTGACCTTGTGATAGAATCAAGGGTTTGCAAATTTTCTAAGTCTCTAATGTTTTGGTTCTTTTTTCAGTTTTTATGAATGCAAGCCTAAATGAAATGCAAAAGTTTTTTTGTGCTTTTTTAATGTTTTTGGAATTGAAGATGCTTTTTTTCTAATCTAGGAATTGAAAGATGTATGCAAGCTATAATGAATTTACCTAGTGTAATGTAAACTATATTTTTGGGGTTTCTGAATATTTGGAAAAAATTAATCTAAGAAAAGGTAAATTACTTTTAAATGAATTACTCTATGAACTTTGAAAGAAAATTACTCTAAGAATGCAAGATCTATCTATTCTATCAAGGAAAAAGCAACAAGATTACTGATCCTAAGAGTAATTTTAATTATCTAATTACAATGAATTAAAAGAAAGCATAAAGGAACCTGGAGATGTGTGAGCCTCCACTACCCTCAGAAATCATTGTGATGGAAACCTCATATCCTCTTATAGTAGTGGGGAATCCTCTTGGCAACAAGATGACAATGGAAGCAAAAAGAAGCTTTTGAAGCTTTGCAAAAAGAGTTCGATGAGAGCTTTGTTGAGCACTATGGCTTGATATGAGAAACATATCGATGTGTGATGAGCTTTATGTGAAACCTAGATGAAGCAACAAATGAAAACAAAAGGCTCATATGTCATGTATGAGCATGAGAATGTTGAATGTAGAGAGCAATAACTTGCAAGAGTTGTGTGCACAAATGAATTTTCCTCCCTTTGTCCTTGAGGGAGGGGAGTATTTATAGGTTAGAAGAAGGGATGAGAGGTGAAGAAGGAGAGTTAACACAATCTAATTGGAGAGTTAAAATAGAGGATTCAAGAGTGATCTGGGCTAAAATTGGAGTGATCTACCTATTAAAAGCTTATCACTCAAGAAGAAGTGAAGAAGGAGTGCATGGGAATGCATGAGCTATTAATTTAAGATAAAATAGAGCTAATTATGCATGTGTAGGTGCATAAAATAGTTAACTCTATATTTGGCATGAAAATCCATGCAAATAGGAAGAAAAACAAATGAAAACAAATCTTTTTTGAGTTAGAAACTTGAGTTTTTCCGTACATGGAAACACGACAGGGTTTCCCAGGGGTCACCCCTTTCACCAGTTAGGTCACTCAGGGGGCCGCCCTAGGTTGCCTAGGGGTGATCCATGGGCAACCCACTAAGGAGAGAACCTGGGTTGGATTGCAGGATGGGAGATGGAAGAGGAGGAGAAAGGAAGGGGATCTGCCTCCAGAAATAGGTTAGTCATGTGTGAAAATGCAAATCTTCACTTACAAAGAAGGATCTCTTGGTAGAAGATCTGGAAATAATAGGGGGAGATTTCCATTGGTTGAGTGAAACTAAAAACTGGAAGTGGGAGATAGCTAGGGGGACCTTTAGAAGGCTTCTAGGGGGTAGAGAACATGAAAAGCATTAAGGAGAGGTGAAAACTCACCTACAAAATGCATATAAGGCTTAGGAATAGGGTCACAAGCATAGAAAACACAAATCAAGAAGTGTCAAAAAGTGTCAAAAAGCATTAACAACAAAGCGAGAGAAAGAAAATGACAAAGGCAAAGAACACAAGATGAAATAAATGACATGTCACCAATAGGATTGTTGATGAGAGGATGTTATTTCATGCCTCCATGTATGTGACAAGGATTAAATATCATCATAGGGGTCTTCATGGAGGATGTGCATAATTTTTGTACTTACATGTTTGCCCTGTCGAGGATGGTAGTCTACATGAAAGGTAGGTATCATTTTCGAACTAGGCCTTACTTGTTGTCGATTTTCTTGCAATTGTACCATAGATCATGAGAGTTTGACTAGTTGTTTTCTTTTGTCAGTGAGACCTATAGGAATGAATGCACAAAAAATGACACATGAGAGATGCATAAAAGTAAAAATTAATCTAAGAATGCATAAAAGAAACTAAGCTAAGGAAGAGGAAAGAACAAGGAAACTAGGGAAATTTGAGTGAATCGGTGACAAAATCAATTGTGTAAGATGTCATTGGGTAGATATAGTTGAGGAGATTGTGAAGATGGCTACCGCTTCTTCTACTATTGAGAATTCGATACACAAACAGTGAAAAAATCTTCTTTAAACCCTAGGTAAAATTTTGTGAAAAACCCCTTGAAATTGTCCATTTTTGATGATTTTTTCTATTGCATTGTCTTTGTTTCATCATTTAGAGTAGGATTGGTCTTTCATTTTCTGAAATTGGCACAGGTTTTTTAAAGCATTTTTAGATTGGGGGATCTCTACATAGGGTCATCCCTTTTTCCAGGAAGGTCGCCCTGGGGAGATCTGGCTGACAATAGGGTCACCCGGGGGGAGATCTTGCTGACATCAAGGTCACCTGGGGAAGATCCAGACTGATGAAAGGGGTGACCCTGACTGATCATTTCTTATTGAAATTTGATGTCTTTTGATGTTTACTTCACTCTATTTTGATCTAATTTAACTACTGTATATTCATCTATTTATTCCAATTTTGATGGTTTATACACATTTTTGCGTGATTTTCAGTAAGTTTTATGATTTTTATGATTTTTAAGAGTTGACAAGATCTAATCTAAAGTTCTTTTCTGATTTGTAGGATATGTGCATTCAATTGAATGCTTGCAAAGAGCAGTTGTTTCTCTCAGAGATGTTTGCATCACTGAGTACTAATGAGCTTGCCATTCTGAGGAGAGATGACTTAGCTAGAGTTTACCACATGCTAGTTGTTCATCCTATGGCATGCATTTGCTATGACATCTTGACATATTGGGATGTTGATAGGAACACCTTCAAGTTCCCACAGGTTTCAAGAGAGTGGACCATCACTCTGTTTGATATTTATCGCATTCTAGGGGTTCTTGTGAGAGGGCACCCTCTTGTCCTACCAACTAGTGAGTCCTTCAAGAACAAGGCTTCTTGGGCACAGTTCATGGGAGTGAGTCATCACAAGGATCATATAGGTGTTCAACTTACCTCTATGGTGTAACTTCACAATGCTCATTTGATGAATTTTTTGATCATTTTGATTGCATCGAGGTTGTCTAGAGACAAAGCCTCAGCTTGCTTGAGATGGTGTTGGGCACCAATTATACAAGGTCTTGAGCAGTGCAAAGTCTACGCTTAGGGCCTAGACATTTTGGCCATGGTATACAGGGATTTCTACCTTATCATATGATGAGGAGCTCTTTCTTTCAACCATTCCTCCTTGATTATGACTTAGATTTTTTAGCACGTCAAGCCTTATCAGAAAATTGTTCTGATTCTTGACATAGGATTACTAAGAGCAGCTAGATGGGTTCAGGTGGTCCACTTTGATACTTCTTTGCACACTGTGGCTACTCTCACTGATGTAGATATGATTTTTGATCCTTATCTAGATATGGAGGGAGCATTGTCACATGATGATGAGATCAGTGAGCACTATCATGGTGTATTAGAGCTTTAGACCATAATGGTCTAGTTGAGGCTCACTGTGTTGAACGTGTCCCACAATAGTTTGGTGAGGACTTCCCTAAGGAGTTTCCCCCACTGCCTACTTGCTATAGATCTATCTGAGAAATGGGTGAGGTCATTCATAGGATGGTTACTTGGACCCCCTTGACTGATGGAGTTTTCATTTCTAAAGCTTTTAGGACTTTGAGAGGAGGATAGAGGGGAGGAAGAGGGACTCCTTCCCGAGCATTTGTTGTGGTCGAGGATTTAGACTCTACTGATGATGACTATGTTCCTAATGGGGATGATTTGTTAAACGAGGGGCCAATAGAGGATGCATAGGATAATGGTTCAAATGAAGTTGATGATGCTCCTGAGGGTCCATTCGCAACTCCTAGACCTTCTCACTTTGATGAGGTGATACAACAACTTTACCCTATTTGGCAACCTGGTGATCAAAGCAAGTCTACATTTGTTTTACTATTTTCACATTTTGTCCTTCCTTTTCTCTTTTATTTTCATCAAGAATTAACACTTTTTGTCTTTTGGTTCATTTTGTAGGTAATGTTGAGGAGTGGAGGGCTTTTATTCATGAGGTCAATATTATCTTGGTTGCCCCCTTCACTAGGATGACTTGGGAGACATTTTTGACTGATCCCAGTATGTCCCCTACTGTTAAATGATACACTAACATTTTTACTCTTGCTTATCATGGATGTTAGGTGAGTGTTGATTTGAAGGTCGATAATCTTATTCTTAAGGGTAAGCATCAGGGGCTTCATGAGATGGCTTGCCTTGGGTTTGGGTAGTGAGATGTTAATGCTATAGGGCCTTCACAATCATGCACTCATAGCATGGTACCTCACTCCCATAGGTCTCATGGAGCGACTACTGGCACACATAGGCAGAGGACTATGACCCTAAGAGTTCTGTAAGAGGGAACCACCATTGAGTTTACCATTTTTTTTTTAAACTATTCCACTTACATGGGGAGCCTTTACTTTCCTCAAGAGTATTTTGCCTTAGCTCTTGCCACTTTTATACATGTAAACTTCAAATATATTAATGAAAGTTTGTCTTTTTATGGTTTTGTCTATCACATGGGTACTCATCTCTTGTGCATTTTGGAGGTTTAAGAACTCTTTGATTATGATTTTGACCTTCAACTCTAACAATGCAAGTATGATAATGATGACATGTTTTTGCAATTTTTTTGCATATGTATGAAATGTAGTTTATGATATGCAGGTGCAAGAACACAAGGAATGCTTGAAATGAAACTTTTACTCCTACGAAATGTCATGAGTTATGACATTGACTTTATTGCTTTGGGACTCTTTTTCTAATTTTGATATGAATGCACTATGGAACAAACAATATGACTTCTCTTTAATATGATTTTCAATCCAGAGGATTGCATGTTGTCTTGATATAAGAGATCTATTCAAGGCTGTGAAATAGGGATTTAGAACTCAAGTGGAGAGCGGGAATGAAATGGAGTGTTTCTGAATTTGGGCTTTGCTAAAGGCTAAACACTAATCCTTATCTAGATAAGACAAACTGACAAGCTTTCAACTTAGACAAGTAATAGATTTTATTGATGTTTGCTAGACTTAGATCATAGATGGCAAGCAAGATAGACCTAGGGTAAAGGATAAATGGGAAAGAACTAGGGTCACTAGATAGATAATGATCCTAAAGACTACTAGACTCTTGTATTTGCTTAGCTAGTGTATGTGTGTGCTTTGTACCTTTCTATTTTATTTCATCTATTCAAATGTCACCCTTGAGGCTTCAAGCTTAGATTGATCTCGACCCAAGAGTATGAATATTTAGCAATCTTCTCTCTTTCACTCTTTTCTTGTATCTCTCTTTTTTTAATTTTTTCTCTTCTTTTTTTTGTATTTTATAGAATGCCTCACTTGATTTTCTCCTTTTTTTTGGATTTTTTTAATGAATGAATACTTTTGGAACTTTGGATATGTAGTAATTTGATCTCTCAATACTCACTTTTCTCAACACTCTTATTTTTATCAGTCATTTTTCTATTCCCTCATATTTTATATTACTTCCTTTAGAGTTTTGATCCTCCTAATGTTTTTGGCTAGGAAAGATAAGGGGTTGAGCACCACCTAAAGTTTTTGTAATCTAGTCAGACTTCTCTTCTATTAGGGAAGAATTGGGAAGGTCTACTTGCAAGCTTCCTTTGAACACTATAGGTTTGAAAACTAAATTTTCTTAGACCTAACATATTGGCTCATTAAGACTGGGATTAGTGTAAAGCTAAGAGCTAGGCTTTGATTAGAATCATTGGGAATGAAAAGGGATATGGTGATTGTGATAATGGGGAATTTCTAGGACCTAAAAGGATCATGTATACCTAGGAAACCTTAGACTCCTTATGAAATGAAAATGATATAAGAGAATGTCATTCACTATAATGCAAGATGAATAGAATGATATTGAAATACAAGAAACAAAATTCTTTTTCAACATTTTTTTTTAATTTTATATTTTTTTGTATTTTTGGAATATTTGATTTTCTTGATATTTTTATGTTTTATGATTTTTATGATTTTTTGACATAGTATTTCTTGTGGTGAAAGGATATAACAACCAAATGTTAAACAAGACTAAACATAGATAATTACCATGAGATAAAACATACAAGGTGAAAAAGATAGAAATGTTTTTCTTTCTTTTATTTAACTTAAATCAAGATACAACAATTTACATAATTTATTTTTTGAAATAAACAACATGATATAATATACAAAGACGACATTTTTTTTTACAATTACAAATATCTACAATAGATAATGTTTTACATAGACTTAATAAACACAACTCGCAAAGGTAAACTGCATCTAGAAATCTAACATCTTTATCGCAAGCCTCAGTATCTCTTTTGCTAGAGAGAGAGAGACAGAGAGAGAGGATCTTCCCAGTGCTTTTACTCCAACCACAGACTGGCGATCTCCCACACATCTGCATTTGGAAGTGGCGGCTAGCCCTACACTACATGAAGAGAATAGACCAAAAGTGACCAACGGTACTAGTGTTGTATCCTACATAACTCTATCGATCATACAACCCTAGATAACCTCTACCTAAGTATGATCAATCAAATAGGTTATGCAATCCAGATACGGTGAATCGATAATGCACGCATAAAACATATGCATTATGTTGGCCGAATATTTAATATGAATAGACATTCGCAATAAACATAGTTGTAATGTTCACCCACCCCAACTCAACTTGGATACTATCATATTCCTACAATTTGACTTGGTCAACTAGGTTTTACCATATAGTCTTGACAACTTCAATATTTTAGTCTTCCCAACTTAGACAAGTTTATAAACAATGTCGATGCTCTATAGAACTTATGGATTATCTTTCCAAACATGGATTCTCATTGCATCTGTACAATACCTGAGATCCAAAACTTATTGACTATTAAGGACTTAATTCGATTTATAATGACTAAGAAGGTTACCATACAAAGGTTAAGCATTGTTGATTAGGTAAATATTTCTTTTCTAACTAGAAAGAATAATCAATCAAAATTAGGGTTATTGTCCCCTATAAAGTTGATCCATAAAGAAGTAGTTAAGTCAAATTGAAACTATTAAGGTAGATTAAATAATTATATCCTACTGGGTCTACCCAGGGTCTTATCCTCCCTATACCATAATAATTGAATATAAAAATGCTAAAAAGAATCTGTGGCTTAACTAAATGTAGAACCTCTAATCTTCTTTCATCTATGAGGTCATTATAATCTTTAATAAGGACAAATTCTCAATACAAGTCATCGTCAGTTTAAAGCTAACAATGGGTTTTAATTAAGTCTAAACAACAACTATAATTGACTTAATAGCAAAGGATAAAGAAGACTATTATTAAAATATAGTAGCTTGGCATCATTACTCACAATAAGTTTACTCAAAAATAACATGAAACTTTATCACATAATGAGTATAAAAGTTACATGGTTCTATAAGGATAAAATAATATAGTATTTATAGAATCTATGACTTGTGTAATTTACATTGTCAATCTTGCACTTTTTCCTATTGAAAACTATAATCGATTAAGAACATAAAGTCTCATATAGACTATTTATACAGTATCATGTAAAAATTGATCAGAATGATCATATGTGAATGGTTGACACAGTAACTTCTTGGATTTCAAAAATTAACTCTACCTTAAATCTCTTATTTGACCAAGCATATGTATAATGCAATATTATCTAGAGTTCAACTAGAAGTATTGAGATCTTTCAATCAAACATTCTATAAAAAGTTGTAGGGATATATATCTATAAAACACATGGATATATCTTATCATGTAGTCTTTCTATCTTATATGAGTCAGCCTATATATCAGTCCATAATGTCAACCTTAAAATGTATAGAATAGAGACAAACTCTCAATGTAAACATTCTTAATTCTCTATCCAAGTTTATACAGAGTTACACAACAATCCTATGAACTAGAACCAAGAAAACATCATCCAAAATTAGTGACCTTGTAGAGGGAAAAACATCTACTCAAAAATTACTATGGTGTCTAGCATATAACATGCATGTCATAAAGTATTAAAAGACCTCTAGAATAGAAAAGAACCTATGGGATTCTCATGTGCAAGTCTGAGATAAGATATCATAGTGTTCTTCTACCACCGCTGACTCTTCTACTCCAAAACTATTGTGGTCTCCTACACCAGACATTTCTTTTCTTCTATTAATCAACAAAGATCTTAGCATTTAGAGAGATTCTCTTCAATGTTTTCTAAAGACTCCAAATACTCGTCCTATCTATTTTGCGTCCTCCTTGACTCTAAGGTAGTCACTTTATATATAACACATGACTCAGCTATGAGTCACTTCCTCCTTCACCATGACTATCAATTTATTAAGGAGCCACTACGAATGGTTGAAACAACCTCCTTTTAAATCAAAGGGAAACTCTACTTAAGAGAATGCATGGGAGTCAATCATGATGACATGGGGATATACATGGTTTAACATACCACTTTCTCATCATAAGATCGACACCCTAATGCACATATTACCAGGCTTCATTGAATCAAAACTAATAGTTGCTAAGATAAAATCAAGCATGCCATGAGGACTACACTAGGCGGCTCCAAGTTTTAAGTAATAAGGAGTTGTTGTATATTAATTACCACTACAGTCACCACCCTGACTCCTTAGAGGGTGACAACACCTATTAAGATGGTTAAAATAGATTGACAACATCATTAAAGAAAACGTGGTTACTCCTGTAAACTACAAGTAATCCCTTTTAATAAAATAATAAACATAATAATATTAATAGTCCTAGACCATATTTATAAAGTTTCAATCAATATTAAAATAATAATACATCAAAAGACTTACGTAAAACATGATAGGGTTGAGATCATCTCCCCTTCTTGAATACACACTAAATCGCGTCGATTAAGCTTGCTATGAGTGAACATGTGACGTTAGACTATAATCATGCCAATGGTTTAACCATCTAAGCTTTGAGGATGCAGATGTAACTACTAATGACGTGATCGATGAAAAGTCATGTTAGTCGCAGATGACTAACATTCTTTTTCGACAACATCATTTTCACAAAAAGACAAGGTCGACACACAACCTAATCTCAAAAAAGAATCAATAAGACATTGACAACTTGTCGAGTTGATCCAAGGATTTAATTGATAAAACATGACTTACCTCTATTAACTTAGAGTTCAGAAATTGTTAAACACTATACTAAGTTGGCAAATGTCTGTTTATATCCAAAGGTCTATTCTCCTCTCCTCAGAAGATACTCTCTCTTTCTCAGACAGTCATCAAAAACCTATTTTCCTGCATACAACTTGCAATCACCAGATTGTGATCAATGCATCATTAGTCCATTCATAAACCTTATGAATACTAAACCAAATTCTCATAAGAGAAATTTTTTTTAAGCAATACATCATATGAATCGCATTTAATCACATAACTGATATTCAATAAAATCAATATTTTCCAATGACATTTAACCCAACACCAAAATATTTATCCAATAGATTCACTTCTATCCATGTAAAAGTAAAAAGTGAAAACAAGCCAAAATTAGGGATGTAACATATCTCCCCCCTAAAGCTTCATCATCCTCAATGATTCAAAGTATAAAAAAAAATTAAAACATGTTTTTGTTTATCTTCTAAAAGCATGAAATAAATGAGAAAATTTCTGATAAAATTCACGGTAGTCCTCCCATGTAGCACTATCCTCCTCATACTAGTCCCACAGGACCTTGCACTACATAAATTCTCTATTATGCAATCAGAGATTTTGTGTTTCGAGTACTTTGAGAGGCTCGATTGTGACCACCCTTGGGTCCTACATGTGTAATGCATTCCAATTCAGAATATGGTTATCTCTTGCAATATACTTCTTTAAATAAGGCACATGAAAAACATTGTGCATTCTAGACAAGGTTGCACCTAGTAGAGCAATCTTGTAGGCAATCGAATTGATCACTTTGAGAACTTCAAAGGGTCCTACATAGTGAGGAACTAATTTGGAAGACTTCCCAAACTTCTTAGAACTTTCTCTCCAACAAAGAATTGTCTTGGTACTCACTCGGTATCAGCATAACATTTCTATCTATCATTGGCTTCTACCAATCGTTTCCTAATCAACTTAACTTTTCCTCCATTTTAGCTAGCATTTCTGGACCAATGCTAATCCTATCTTCTAGCTTATCTCAGCTTATAGGAATTCAACATCTTCTTCCATACAATTCTTCAAATGGTGCCATCTTCACAGTAGAATGATAGGAATTATTATAAGCAAATTCCACAAGTGGTAAGTACTCTTGCCACTTATATTGCTGATCCATGCAATACATTCTCAACATGAAAGGAAGCAAGGTATGTAGAACACACTTTCTACACCAATCTAATGAGGGGAATAGTATGCAAATTATTTTTAATCCTTACAATTGTAGCAATGTTAAACACATAACATAAAGATTATAGCAGCAACACAACACATAAAGAGAGTCACAAAAGATATATCGTGGGGAAAACTTTTTCAAGTAAAAAACCCCACACTCTAAAACTTGCAAAATGTATTATCGAAACAGTAATAGTTTATAATACACTTGCAATTTAAGTTCTTCCAAGAGTCTTCAAAAAAAATTTTTGGAGTGATTCTAATAGCATAACAGTACATGTACATCAACTATGCAACTACAACTCTAAAACTATGCAATATATAGAGATACAAGGCAATATTGAGAAGCCTCTAGAGATAGGCATCCATCTTGGCCACTTGACCATTTTCCCACATCAAAGGAAACTTGTCCAAGCTGCAAATATCTCTCTTACATCTGTCATAACATGGAAGATTTGACTTCCCAAGGATAGAGTGCTCCATGCTAAAAATAGGCAATGATAGATGCTCTTATTCATCTTACAATTGTCATAAAAAATCTGCAACATGACAACACTTAATTTTGTAAGAGAATCCGTCATACATGACTAAAAATAGCATATTCCTCTTAAAACATGTCATAGACCAACTTGGGCATCCAAAGATGCCTTTCTCTCATGTAAAGATACTCTCTGACACTTGTCCCCACTTGTCATAGGAATCTCTATACTTGGCTCTTACGCATCATAGATTTTGTCATATGGAATATCCTCTTCCACATACTATAAGATACCAACACATGGCATATTAGTGCCACCTCAAATGGGACGCCCAAATCCATGTGAGTTTTACTTGACTATCCAAGCCACATTCCAAGTAGGATGACATGTCACAATGCCACCCCAACTAAGTGACCAAACTAAATGTGTAAGTAAATACAAAATAGGACAATAAATAAATACACAATTAAATAAACAATTCTTAGGAATTTACAAAGGTTGAGACACCTTAATTTCCAACATTCTCCCACTTGCAAGAGCCAAAAGAATGACAAGATTTAATTTCTAGGGGCAAGAGGCCCATAGACTCTAAACACCATCTGAACTTCTATGTGCCCACATGTTTAGTCAATGCATCTGCAACATTCTTCAAAGTCTCTACTTTCTCCTATATCACCTTCCCATCTTCTAATAGATCATGAACAAAATGATACTAAACATCAATGTGCTTTGTTCTGGCATGGAAAGTAGGATTCTTTTCTAAGAAAATCACATTCTGACTGTCACAATAGATAGTAATCTGTCTTGCATAAAAACCAATATGTAAATACAACCTCTTAAGCCAAATGGCTTCCTTACAAGCATGAGTTGCTGCCATATACTCTTCTTCTGTTGTGGACAAAGAAACCATAGGTTGTTTCTTACTCGTCCAACTAATAGCACCACCAAACATGGTAAACACATAAGCATTGGTGGATCTCCTACTATGAATGTCACCTGCCCAATCAGAATCCATAAATCCATGAAAACTCACAGAATGCTGATGTCTTATAGAATAACCATGATACCATCTAGGGAATACTTGAAAGTACCCCTCAAATATTTGAACACTCTCTTCACCACATCCAAATGTACCCATCCAGGATTAGCCATAAAATGACTAAGGACTCCCACTGCTTGGGTAATGTCTAGTCTTGTATAGACCATAGCATACATTAAGCTGCCAACTGCGCTTGCATAAGGTACTATGCTCATATCCTCTATCTTAGAAGGAGACTTTGGACAATCATTAATAGATAACTTTGTCCCCAGTGAAATGTGAACACACAATGGTCTACAATCTGCCATGCTGAATCTCTCCAACATGGTCTTCACATACTTACTTTAGCTCAACCAAAGTTTTATGTTTGTTCTGTCTCTTCTGATCTCCATCCCAAGAATATACCTGGCTGCCCCTAAGTTTTTCATTTCAAGCTATGTTGACAACTAAGACTTCAAATAAAAAATCATATTCTTACCATTCCCAATTAGCAACATATCATCAAAATACAGTGCAATAATGAGAATACAATCATTGTCAAACTTGTAAAACACACAATGATCTAATTTAAATCTTAGAAATCCAATGGACAATACAAAGGCATCAAACTTCAAGTACCACATCCTAGGAGATTGTTTCAAACCATACAAAGACTTCTTTAACTTGTAAACCAAATTTTCTTTAATACCTTTCACCACGTAGTGCTCTAGCTGTGACATATACATTTCTTCCTCCAAGTCACCATGAAGGAAAGTTGTCTTCACATCCATTTTTTCCACTTGTAAGTCATAAGATACTACAAGAGACAACAAGAACTGAATAGATGTCATCTTTGCAATAGGAGAGAAAATCTCACCATAATCAATTCCCTCCACTTGTGAATACCCCTTTGCAACCAATATGACCTTGTACTTCTCAACACTGCCATCTGCTCCAAATTTCTTCTTGAACACCCATTTACAACCAACAGGTTTCCATCCATCAGGCAAAGGCACCAAGTCCCAAGTTTTATACTTTTCCAAAGAAGTCATCTCATCCTCCATGGCCTCCTTCTAGGAACCTGTATCTTTCATGTCCATAGCCTCTGTCACAGTTCTAGGCTCATCAGTGTTAGTAATCAATGCATAAGAACAACTAGAATGTAGAAAGGTAGAACCAAACCTTTTAGGTTGCTTCCTGATTCATGTGTAGCTCCTCAAAGGCTGAGGTGGAGGTTCTAGTTCTTCTTCTAAACTTTCATAGCTGCTAGAGCTCTTCTTAACAACAGGTCCAACAGAATCTTCCGGTTCAGTCTTCTTAAGGGTAGAAGGAAACTAAACCACATCCTCTTTCTTTTCTTTTTCTTCTAGCTGTAAAACAATAGGAGAAGGTGTTAGCTCTTTGAAAATAACACTTCTGCTGTACAACACTTTTTCAGCTATAGGATCTCAAAGCTTGTACCCTTTCACACTGACACCATAGCCAATGAAGATACACTTAATTACCTTATTCTCCAATTTTGACCTCTTATCCTTAGGCACATGTGCATATGCCTCACAACTAAAAAAATGAAGATGTATTAACAAGGGCTTCTTACCATATCACACCTCTGTGGGGGCCTTATCAATGAGCACTAAGATAGGAGACGTGTTAACCAGGTAGCAAGCAGTGGCTATAGCTTCAGCCCGAAAACTATGTTTGAGGCTAGCATCACTAAGCATACTCCTAGCCCTCTCCATCAATGTTTTGTTCATCCTTTCTGTGACTCCATTTTGCTGTGGGATATAAGGAATTATCTTATGTCTTTCAATCCAATGCTCTTGGTAGAGGAAAACTAATGCGTCCTAGATTTAACATAATTTAGGGGTAAACCTATCTGAACAGTCCACTCTATCATTGTACTTCCTACATTAAATTATCAACCAAGGAGTGTAAGATTATAATGGCACTTGCACTATATATGCCTTCAGAGGCTCATATTCTCCTAAACTAGCCTATTCAATCCAATTCAGGAAATTCTACTTTACTGAAATTCACAGAAACGTACGAACAGTAAGAATAGTTACAGAACCTAGTGGCTACGGGTACCTTCAGCATAAGCTATAGATAACTGCTAATGATAGAAAATTGTAGAATTAACTCAAAACATTTAAAATGATAAGAGAACTAATGTTAACCTTTGGAGGACATAAAGTAGACTAAGAATGCACTCATTCATGAATCACAGCTAATGGAAATAGCAATCAGGATATTTTACTTAACTCACAATGCAATTTATCAAATAGCAGAGAAACAACTTTAACTAAAAATGCATAAATAAATAAGGAAATACATGAAGTGAAAATTAATACCTTGGGTGGCTAGCTTAGGGGACTATCTCACTTAACTATAAATCAAATCTACTTCAGATTCTCACAACTTCCCATAACACATATTTGTATTCAATTCATATCATAAACAAAATCTTCTTAGATTATATTGAATAAAACATGTCTGGATTGTCCAAAATAGAAAAATAGAGTAACAACTAAGCAACTATAAAATAAAGTAACTTGAAAAACTAACTTGACATCGAACTCATCCCTCCTAACTTATACAGAAATAGAAGATTTTTATGCAACTACCAACTACCTTCAACCATCAATCCATTCTAGGATACAGAGAAAGATTGATTTATTAACTCCAACTAAAAAGAGAAGGAGAGTCCTATTAAGATAAGAATCCCTATACAATGGATCATATACAAAACACATAAGCTGTGATTAGAATCCTAGAACAAGTCTTCTTCTTTTGTATTTATTTTTCCATAATGATCACATTCAACTTTAGTTAGCGCTTGACTGTGACTTCCTTTAATGCTCTATTTTGCAATCTACTGCAAATTCTCCTCTCCTCGATGCCACATACTCATTCTTGCATAGGGGTTAAGCCATAGAACATATGCATGCAAATAACCTTCATAATTAAACTATAAAATCTCATATATAGGCATACATAGTCATGTCTAACTCATTCCATTGACAAATATTATCACCATATTTCATATTGATAGAATAGGTTCAAGGTTTGTAGAATATATAAAAAGACAACATATTATGATGGTAATGTCTTAGAAAAGTATCTAGAATATCATAGGCATAAAGTATGAAAGCATATAAAAACTACATAAAAGAAGGCAATATTTGAACCCAAAATCCCCCCCAACTAGACTTTTGCTTTACCTCAAGTGAGACACTCATTTAAACACATAGGGGAAAAGATTATAATGCAAAGTAATCTTCCTAAGGTCCATAACCTCTCTGACCCCCTGTCCCTGCTTGAGATAAAAACCATTATAGCATGCAAGTCTATCCATCCTGATTGATTCTGCACTCCTACATTCATCACTTTTTCCCCTTTCCCAATATGGTATTGGATAAAGGAGAATAGGAGGGTGATAAGTAAGGGGTAGCCATTGCACTCCTTTTTGCTCTAAAATGTAGATGTACCTGTGCAATCTCTCAAACATATTCATAATATTGTTGAAAGAGTGAGGTTGTTTCTTCTACAATTCTAGGGTCAAACTATCCCATCTATTTTGCACATACCTCTGGCAGTTCTAAAGAATAGACACTACTAACCACTGTATCCTTCTATAATCCTTGAGTAGATCAAATCCGTAATTATTTTACCTAGACCCTCTTGAGAGAGGAGTACTAACCATTGGGTCAAGATCACATTGGGATTCAAGGATTCTTTCCTAATTTGCAATGGCACTTTCTTTTCTTGTTCCCCATACCTATCCATCAGTTCCCCTCTAAGTTTCTCATTCCTGAAGTAAGATGACAATGCTCTAACTTGATAATCCCCAACATAAGTCAAGGGGTTCCACTCTCTATCTTTTGCCATCAAGTAATTGTGCAAACAATATTCACACAACTGATCTTGTTCCTCCAGACTAACTTCTTGAAATAACTGGAAAAAAATATGCCTTGAATAGATAGAAATAGGCTGATCATTAATGAATATTAAATTGAAAAATAAGAAATTTTTCTTTAAGAAACAATGCATAAACTCTATGTGGAGGTCTACACTCAATGATTTGAATTTCTCTGTCAATTACCTCTATCAGCTTCCCTTCCAACCTTTTCAATTTAAAATTTTTACTTTCTAATGATGCATTAAGAATATGTTTCTCTTTCTCCCAGTTTTCTCTTTCTTGTTTGAATTCATTATTGAACTTCATCAATTCAAAACCCAAAGATAGAATAGTGAGGCATGTTGGAGGTCTTATTGCAGAAGGCTGTAGAATTGGTGCTTCTCTCACCTCATTTTCCATTTTACTCTCAACCACCTATGCTAATAGATCCATATTGGTTCCATGACCATAAGTTTGAATTTTCTCCTCCAACTCTTGTATTCTTATCTCTTTTTCCCTATAATTTTTTTCATATTGTTTCACTTGTTCTTCTAATTATTTTATCCTATAAAGGGCTTCTTGAAGTTCTTGCCTTATATTCCTATCTTCCAACAACTCTTTTTCTTTTCCAAAATCAAAAATTTCATTCTCATTTCTAGTGACATCAAAAATTACTTTAGCAGGGCTACTAGGAATTGACTTTCCCATCTTTGCAATGAAAATGTCTTTTGAATCAGAATTAGAAGATGAGGAAACATACCTTCTTCACTTAGCAAGTATACTGGCATCAGTAGGAACATTTTCAGGGGCATTTTCTTCCTTTTCTGAAGTTGTGTCCAAAAGTGTTGGATCTTGTTGCTGTTGTGCTTCTTCCTCTTTTGTTTTTCCTTGTTCTTTATCAACTCTTTTTCCCACATTCCACCTCTTCAACCTTCCTGAATGCTTAGGTGTGACAGTTTCTGGCTTCTCTTCACTTTTTCTCCTTTTCTTACTTCCCCTCTTCTTCCTCTCCCCTGCACCCTTCTCTTTCTCAATGCCCTTATGCTTCTCTACATCCTTCTTACTCTTCATCTTCTTAGAAGAAGTAGAAGCATCACTTCTCATAGCTCCTCTCATAGGTTTAGGGTTAGCAGGTGAGGGTTCTTCTACTGTCATCGGCCTAGTTTCTGGAGGAATTTCCTCTTGTGGCTCTTCCTGTTCAGGTTCAATTTCTGGTTCAATGTCAGGTTCAACATCTGGTTCTGGTTCCTGTTGAGGTTTATCTACTTCCAATAATTCTGAAATATCCATGAATTGTTTAAAATCATCCCAATCAACCTATGGGTGTTTTATTCTCAAACTCCTTTTAACCAATAGAGATATCAAGCAATGATGGGACAATGTAGTCTCTATTTACCTTTTCTGATAGTCAAATGCCATTCTTTTCAACATATTATAAAGATAATTTGGAACATTAACTAGCTTGTCATCACATTGGTGATTCAACAACTTAAAATGTGTAGTATACAACAAATTATGTTGACCATCATAGGTAATATATTTGATAATATATGAAGTACATTTCCCCCAAAAGAATGGAAGGGATAATCTCTGTGTACCTTGTGTGGTTGAGTCTAGGTTCTCTCCATGCTCATAGAATTCTTCTCTTGCCGTGGCTGCATTAGCACAAGATAGATACTCGGACCTTGTACGTGGTAATCTAGTGGCCTAGGCAATGACTGTTTAAGAGGCATCCACAACCAATCCCCTAACTATTGCTTTGTCATACTGCAACATTGCTACAAAATCCCTTGCTATTTTATTATCATACTCCGTTAATTTTAGAAAGTAAGCTAACCACCCCACTCTGGTAAAGAGTGGTAGAACTAATACATCCTCTAATATCTCCTTATGCACCAATGGCTCTCTTCTGATAACATCACCCCCCATTGCACCTGTATTCTTCACTCTCATCAATTTTTAATTCTGCATGATTTCAATTCTACCACCTTCAGAAGATAGCCTTTCAATTCTCCCCTGCCCCCTAACTATAGCTTTTAGAGCTCTTTGTTATGAAAAAATTTAAAATTTTAGCTCACTCATAGGGAAACAACAAGCTCATAATTTAGGGCAGGTTGACTATCATGGAAAATGGCACATGAAAACCTTGACAGCTTCTAAAAACATGGTGGCAAAAATATAAAATAATAACTAACCATATACCCCTCCCCAACTGAAAGGTGAAGTAACCACAGTTGACAAATGAATTTGTAGGTATGAAAGAGTAATGATGAAATGGAAAGGGTGATATATTGTCACATGCATGAAATAACCAATAAGTAATAATGAATATAAATAGAAATTTTAAGTTAATCATTAAAGGTTACCTTAAGTACATCTGTTATGGAGAGCATTGAGCGATTCACCTTAGAATTGGAGAGCACATACTTGGAGTTTATTTGGCATGAGGAGAGTGATTTGCATAGAGTAGATGGGAGGGTGGTGGGTACGTCAGAATTGATGCAATGTGACAGATCGCAATAGTTGATGCAATAGCTTGTGAATGTAATTTGAACAAGCATGCCACAGCTATTGGTTTATTTAAAATGGATGAAGCGCGTGTAGAAGGAATGGAATGTGCGGGAAGAAGAATGGAATTTTGCCAAAGCATTGAAAATTTTTACAGACACTTGTTGCTATGGGCACTCGCTTTACAGGTCCTAACTGAATGTGTACAAAATCATTATACTAGGTCCCAACTACAATAGGTCCCTTCTGCATGTTAAAAATAGATCCCTTAGAGAGTGAAAAATAGGTCCCTCTAAAGTTAATTGTGATTACCATGGATAGTGTGTTGTGTGTGCATGTGAATTATAAAGCATGAAAAATTAGGTCTCAATGATAGGGGTTGAGTATTACAACTCAACCTCTGCATCACTAGACAGGATTGGTGGATCATCTTCTGATGGTGTATCGGATGGTGTTACAAAACCTTCATCAAGAGTGCTAGGGGTACCATACTAAGTGGCTTCTTGTACAGTTTCAACCTGTGTCCATTTACTAGCAATGAAAATTGAACCTCATCAATGGTCTATAATTGGATTAGACCATTAGGAAAGACTTGTTGAATCTCATAGGGTCCCAACCAACAAGACTAAAGCTTGCCCTTAAAGTCCTTGTATCTTGAATAATAGAGGAGTGCCCAATCACCAGAAGTTAATTCTTTATTCTTGATATACTTGTCATGCCATTTGACTCTTTGTTTCTATATGCCCTCTATGTGGTGGATGGCTTCTAATCAGATTTCATCTAGAGCATTCAAATGTTGTATTCTGTCCTATTGAGTTGCTGTCAAATCCATCCCTAATTCCACTACTATCCTTAGGGTTTTATATTCAAATTCTATAGGCAGGACTGTTGTCTTTCAATAGACCAATTCATAAGGTGTAAACCATGTAGTTGTCTTCTAGGTAGTTCTATATGCCCAAACAACTTCTGGTAGCCTAGAAACCCAATTTCTTCTATGAAGCTGTACTATCTTTGTCAAGATGTTCTCAATTTCTATGTTTGTGACTTTGACCTGACCATTAGCCTAAGGATGGTAGGGAGTGAACTTCTTGTGTCTAATCTGATATTCCTCTACCAGTTTAGTGATTAAATCTAATGTGAATTGTGGGCCTTGATTAGTCACTATCTCCCTTGGTACACCATATCTAGTGAAGATGTCCTCATACAAGAATTTTGCCACATTGCCATCTCTAGCAAACTGCAAGGCTTTAACTTCCATTCATTTGGTTAAGTAATTAGTACATACCAGGATATATTCCTTATTGTTTGAAGTAGGAGAGATAGGACCAACAAAATCTAGTCCCCACTTATCAAAAGGAGCTAATGAGATCTATGGTTGCAAAGGCATTTCATCACTTTGGATAGGTCTTCCCATCCTTTGACACTAATCACAACTTCTAGTATACTTGACAACATCTTTACGAAGTGTTGGCTAGTAATATCTTGTTGTCAATATTTTTAAGGCTGCCCTTTTGGCTACAAAGTGGCCACCACAGGGTTTATCATGATAGACCTTCAGTATATCAAACACCTCATCCTCTCTGATACATCTTTGCATAATGTTATTTGGGCCAGTATAGAAATGGAATCTAGAAATCCAAGAATAAAGAAAACAATTGTGAACAAGCTACCTTTTCTCCCTTGGAGAAAAGTAACCTGGAATCTGCCCTGAAACTAAATAATTAGCTATATCTGCATACTAGGGAGTGTGTATGTTGAGAGAAAAGAGATTCTCATCAGGAAAAGAGTCATCAACCACTCCCTCTGTTGATTGCGTAGGTAGTCTAGATAGAAAATCAGCAACTACATTAGCCTTACCTAGCTTGTCAACTATGGTGACGTCAAATTCTTGCAATAACAACCATCTTACAAGTCTTCCACCCACTATTGTCTTATTCATTAAATATCTTATTGCTATATGATCTGTATGTATGAACACCTTATAGCCAATAATGTAGTGTCTAAATTTACTAATGGCATAAACAACTACCAACATTTCCTTTTCTGTCATAGTGTATTTCAACTTAGCTCCTTGTAGGTTTTTACTTACATAGTATATGTCATGTTCTTTATTTCCTTCTTGCTAGCCAAGGACTGCTCCAATGGAAAAGTATGATGCATCTGTGTGAATGTGTAAAGGAAGTGTCCAATTTAGACCTCAGAGAACTAGAGCTTGTTTTAAGGCTACTTTTAACTTCTCAAATGAATTCTAATATTCTGGGGTCCATTCAAATTTAATATCTTTTGATAATAGGGAAAACAAAGGGGCAACAATTTTGCTAAAATCTTGAATGAACTGTCTGTAATAGCCTGCATGTCCAAGGAAGCTTTGCACATCCTTCAAACTCTGTGGAACAGGTAGGGTAGATATGATCTGAATCTTCTTTGGATCAATTTGTATTCCTGCACCTGAGATAAAATGGCCCAAGACTATCCCCTGTGTCATCATCATAAAACACTTTTCATTTCTTAGAGATAGATTGTGCTCTATGAATCTCTTCAAAACTTTATCAAAGTTATGTAGAGCTTCATCATATGTTTCACCATATGTGGTGAAGTCATCCATATAAATTTCCATGCTATCATGGGCAAAATCAGAGAAAATATTGATGTCTACTCTTTGAAATGTGGCTGGAGCATTGCACAGACCAAAGGGTAAGACATAATATGCATAGGTCCCCCAAGGGTAGTTAAACATTGTCTTATCATGATCCTCTTGTGTAATTTTGATTTGGTTATAGCCACTAAAACCATCAAGAAAGGAAAAAGATTTCTTACCTACCAAAGAGTCAAGAACTTGGTCAATAAATGGCAATGGAAAGTGATCTTCTTTTGTAGCAGTATTCAGTTCTCTGTAATCAACACAAACTCTTCATTTGCCACTTTTCCTGGGCACTATGACCAATCGTGAAACCCATTCACTATCTGAAATGGGGTATATAAAGACTACATCCAAAAGCTTTTGAAGCTCAATTTTCACTATCTCTCTGAGAGAGGGGTTCATGTGCCTCTGCTACTACCCAATAGGTCTATAGCCATCATCAATGTATATTTTGTGCATGCATAAGGTAGGATCAATGCCTTTCATGTCACTGTAATCCCATGCAAATGTTGCTGAGTGTGTTTGTAATACTTCATGCAGGGACTGTTCTTGTTTAGTAGTCAATGCATTGTTAATATTCAACATCTTTCCTGGATTGATTTCTAATTGTTTGGACAATTCTTGTATAGAAGACAAATCAAGGCTAGGTAATATTGGTAAGCATGGTTGGGTTAATAAACCATGAAATATTTGGGATACCTCCTCTGAGGAACTGTTGGGTATTATGTTGCTCAAAGGGTCTTGTAAGTAAGATAGACAGTCCTATTGTTGCGGGTGCTTCCCATAGTCATTTTGTATAATGTGAGCAATTAAGTCATCTTCATCTTGAATATCCAATAAGGGGTTAAGTTCAATAGTCATCAAGGTTTGTACAGAATAGTTGCCCACATCTTCTAGGGTAGGTCAAATGATTTGCTCAAGCTCATGGTATGGTTGTATTGGTAGATATAAAACCAATTTCTTGGTCACAGTTGCATTGGATATGATCATGTTACTAGACCTGCAACCTATAAATTATGCATCAGCGGTGGCAAGCCATGGTCTACCTAGTATAAGAGGATAATTAGCAAGATTAACCTTTGGTTGCATAACTATAAAATTAGTAGGGTATTCCCAAGAATCTAATACAATTACCAAATCCTCAATGATTCCTTCAGGTTTGACTGTAGACCTATCAGCTAATTGCAAGACTATCTGAGTAGGCCTAAGGTTGTTCAACTGGAGTGTCTACATTGTCTCCTTAGTCATTACATTAATTGCAACACCTAGATCTATTAGAGTATTCTTAATTAGAGTCCCATTGATTTTGACATCCACCACTGGACTACCTAGATCTATATATTTGGGAACAATTATGTTCCCTAATATTATGTCAACCAGGTTGCCCAAAACATGAACTATCTTTGGGTCTATTCTCTTTCTTCCTAGTTTCTTTATGTAGAGATCTCAAATAGTCTTAGTGTAGATGGGAATATCTTTGATGGCTTGTATTAAGGGAATCTTTATGATTATGTCTTGCAACTGGCCTATGAGATCATTTTCAGACTGTTTTGGTTGTTTCTAGATAGCCAAGTGTTTAGGTAAAGGAGGCTTAGGATGTGAAATGGTCTAAGGTTCTTGAGTTGATTCAGGTTCCAAATGTGGTTTATTTGAGGCTTCCTCTGTGGGTTCTTCATCTTCAAGTTCTATAATTTGGGGAGATGAAGGACCTGCAAGTTGCTTCCCTGATCTAAGATGAACATTACTCACTTCTACCCCATAGGTGGGGTATTGTATCACCTCGTTACTATGAGCCTATTGAATAGGCTTATTGCTAGATTTAGGTACAGGTTGGGTAGGGATTCGGGTAGGTCTAGGAGGTGGATTTTGAGGTGTTTATGGTGGCATTATGGCTGGTTGTTGTGGTTGAGATGGAATCATAGGTTGCTAGTAATTTGCATTTTGCTGCCATTGATGGTTCTTGTTCCATTGAGGATACCATTGAGGTTGTTGTGTAGTCCACTGAGGATTATAGTTGGAACCTTGAAAATTTTGTTGAGGCCATGTGTTTGGCTATTGTTGGTTCCAATCAATTTGTGGAGTGGGCCATTGTGGGTTTTGCCATGCATTTGGATTTCCTGGCCACTATTGAGTATTCCATGCAGAGAAACTTTGGTTTGCAGTATGAAAGGGTGAATTAAAATTAAGTGGATCAGAGGGCATACCTTGTCTTTGCTTCCAAGGTATCCTTTGAGCTATGAAGAACAGTTGCCCATCCTCCCCTTCAAATGGATGTAATTCTGGCCTTTCAATCTTCTCTTGTTGGATATTGGCCACCCTCTTGCATTTACAATTGGCCTTTCTCTGCTTACAATTGGGGTGGTATTTAGTAAGCATTGCATCTACCTCTTCCTGTTTCTTCTTGATGTGAATTGTGCCCAGCTATGTAGCCATATGACTAATGATATCCTCTTTCATGTTGGTCAGCAAGTTACTAATCTCCATTCTTGAAACCCCATTGGCTTCCTTGCTTGTGATGGGTTTTCTTTCTCCCCTTGGTCTTCTAGTAAAGGTTCTTAAATAATTTCCACAAGTTGTACAGACATCCCCAAAGGGAAGTTGAGATA
Organism: Cunninghamia lanceolata; assembly: GCA_027924645.1. Taxonomy (NCBI): domain Eukaryota; kingdom Viridiplantae; phylum Streptophyta; class Pinopsida; order Cupressales; family Cupressaceae; genus Cunninghamia; species Cunninghamia lanceolata. Next base: position 3,958,305 of record BSBN01001332.1, read on the forward strand.
TATCCCCTATTCCAATGAGATTGAGGGCATCCATGCAGACATCATTAACCCCCCTCAAAAAGACCAGCTTCAGTGATTCTTCAGACAATCTATTTTGAGGGTTTTTCTTCAAGGAAAACTAAAATCTTTCAATATAATCTTCTAGTTGCTCATCCTCTTTCTATAACATCCTGAAGATGTCATCTCTCCTCCTATCATGTCCTATGTAGTAGTCTTTATATTTTGCTAAGAACTTTGTCTTCATGGTATCCCAGTTTGGAATGACATCTTTCCCCAACCCCTTAAACCATCTTAAAGAAACATCTTTTGATGTGGTAGGGAATAGCTTGAGCCTATAAGGGTCAGTGGTGTAGTCATAACTCCTACACAAGACATCAAAATTGAATAGGAAAGTGTCAGGATCTTTAGTCACCAAGCCGTAGAAAACAAGCAATGTGGAAGGTGGTATATTTTTTAAAGTAGCAGCTCGTGCTTGGTTTGGGATAGGAAATTCAAATGTTGCTTGTCCTGGAGGATCCTCCACTGCAACATCTACCATGGTTTTAAAGGTCCCTTCTATAATTGTGGAAGAATTTGATGAAGATTTAGAAGGTGTTGATGAAGATGTAAGAGGAAATTCTTCTTCAGCACTTTCTATTGTATAATTAATAAAGTTGGTTGTTTCTTCACCATCCTAAAAATTTGAAGGGAGGAATCTTCCTCGGTTATCTCTCTACCTTTGGATATAGTGAATTTGGCTTTATATTCCAGCAGTCCTGCTCAATGTTAGTCTACTTTCTGGTGTTTCCTGAAAAGTGAATTTATTAATCTTAATACTGGAATCAAAATTTAAACTATGAAAGCATGTAAAAAAAAATGAGCCTATGAGGCTAGCACCATCACCAGCAATGACACCAAAATTGTAGATGAAAACTAATGCTTCGTAGACTTAACATAATTCAGGGTAAACCTATATGAACAGTCCACTCTATCATTGTGCTTCCTACACTAAATTATCAATGAAGGAGCATAAGCTTATGATGGCACCTACACTATACATGCCTTTAGAGACTCATATTCTCCTAAACTAGCCTATTCAATCCTCTTCAGGTAATTCTACTTTACTAGAATTCACAGAAATGTAAGAACAGTAAGAATAGTTATAGAACCTAGTGGCTACGGGTACCTTCAACATAAGCTGTAGATAATTGCTAATGAAAAAAAATTGGAGAATTAAATTAAAACATTTAAAATGATTTAAGAGAACTAATGCTAACCTCTAGAGGACTTAAAGTAGACAAAGCATACACTTGTTCATGAATCACAACTATTGGAAATAGCAATCAGGATATTTTACTTAACTCACAATGTAATTTATGAAATAGTAGAGAAACAATTTTAACTAAAAATGCATAAATAAATAAGGAAATACATGAACTAAAGATCAGTACCTTGAGTGGCTAGTTCAGGGGACTATCTCACTTAACTGGAAATCAAATCTACTTCATATTTTCATGCATTCCCATAACACATAGTTGTATTCAATTCATATCATAAACAAAATCTTTTCAGATTGTATTCAATTAAACGTGTTTGGATCTTCCAACATAGAAAAACATAGTAACAAATGAGCAACTATAAAATAAAGTAAATTGCAAATCTAACTTGACATCGAATTCATCCCTCCTAACTTATACAGAAATGGGAGAGTTTTATGCAACTACCAACTACCTTCAACCATCAATCCATTCCTAGATACTAGGATACAAAGTAAGATTGATTTATTAACTCCAACTGAATAGAAGAAGGAGAGTCATATTCAGATAAGAATCCCTATACAACGATTCATATACGAAACACATATGCTGTGATTAGAATCCTAGAACAAGTCTTCTTCTTTTGTGTTTATTCTTCCATAATGATCACATTCATCTTTAGTTAGCACTTGACTGTGACTTTCTTTAATGCCTTGTTTTGCAATGTGTTGTAAATTCTCCTCTCCTCAATTCCACATACTCATTGTTGCATAGGGATTAATCCATAGAACATATGCATGCAAATAACCTTCATAATTAAACTATAAAATCTCATCTATATGTATACATACTTATGTCTAACTCATTCAATTAACAAATATTATCACCATATTTCATAGAATAGATTCAAGGTTTGCAAAATATATAAAAAGACAACATATTATGATGGTAATATCTTGGAAAAGTATCTGGAATATAATAGGCATAAAGTTTGAAGGCATATAAAAACAACATAAAAGAAGCCAATATTTGAACCCATCACTCTTTACAGAACTTTTTGAACTATGCAGAACAAAACTCACCATTGTTATCAGTTCTCAAACACTTAATCTTTTTACTAGTTTGATTCTCTACAAAAGATTTAAACTCTTTGAACCGACTAAAGGCTTCAAATTTTTTTCTGAGAAAATGAGTTCGAAATGTCCTTCTACTGTAATCATCAATGAATGATACAAAATATAACGATTTAGAAATTGAAGGAACATTCACAGGACCAAACACATCATAATGAATAAGATCCAAAACACCAGAAGATTTATGAGAGCTAGAGTAAAACTAAACACAGTTTTGCTTTACATATATACAATGTTCACAAAAGTCAAACTCAAGATTACAATCATTTAATCCCTCAACAATGTTTTTATTTTTTAGGGTTCTAAGACCCTTCTCACCAATGTGACCAAGTCTCTCATGCTACAACATTGTCTTCTCAGTACGAAGTTTCATTTCCAAATCATGAGCACCCTTAGGTACCCAAAATGTACTACAATCAGAAGTTGAAGCAACACATTTCTTTGTTGTTGGTTCTAATGGTGAGGATGAAGTGACTGAAGCTCTTTTATTCGAATTAGAAGAACTATTACACTAAGTAGTGTATGCATCTGACTGAAATAGAGTACCACTCCGAGTACCCTTAGCAAGCACCATAGATCCTCTTGTCATCTTACATCCTCCATTCGAGAACACAACATGCACACTTGCATCATTCAATTTACTTACATAGTGCAGGTTTCGTGCTAAACTAGGGATGTGCATAAGCCCATTGATCCCCTTCACTCGTCCATTAGGGAATCGGATCAAGACACTTCCACAACCAACTATTTTTAGGTGAGAGTCCTCACCCAAGCACTACTTTTCACCATTGAACTCTTCATACTTTGTGAACCAACCTCGATGTGAGGTCATGTTTAAGGAAGCACCAAAGTTAATCAGCCACACATCATCTGATGTATGGGTGGCCAAGGTAGGAATAAAAGCATCACCATCATCATGGGATTTGTCAGAATCTGAATTAGAGGTGTTCTTCTATTTCTTTTTCTCCTCTTTGTACTCCTTTTGGAAGTGCCCAGTTTTTCCATAGTTCCAAAACAGTGCCTTGGACTTTCCCAAGGATTTGGATTTGCCCTTTTAAGCTTTCTTGTTTTGCTTTTTCCCCTTCTCTTTAGGTCTACCACAAACTGCAAGTGAGTCCTTTGCCGATTCAGAAGACTTTTTTCACATCTCTTTAGATAATAGTGAAGACACCACTTCATCCATATTGAAGGTGGTTGTAGTACTCCCAATGGCCATGACAAGGTGGTGCCATGAGACTAGTAAAGAACAAAGCAAGTTCATTCAATGATCCTCCTCCTCCATCGTCACACCAACAGATGTCAACTGTGCAACTAGCATGTTAAAGGCATTCAGGTGGTCTACAATCAATCCTCCATCTTCCATCCTTAGAGAATATAGCTTCTTCCACAGGAATAACTTGTTTACCATGGATTTATCTTGATAAACATCACCAAGTTCCTTCCATAGCTCCTTCATGATCTTCTTCTTATGAACATTCAATAGGATGGAATCAACTAAATAGAGTCTCACAAGACCCTTAGCTTTACAATCTTTGAGATCCCAATTTGCATGTGCCATTGCTGTTGGTTTTCTACCAGAAATTGTTTCCCATAAGTCTCTATCAACAAGCATGTCTTCCATTTTGAGTTTCCACAACTTGAAAGTGCTACCATTAAACTTTTCAAATTTCATTCTTCCAGATGTGGCTGCCATCTTTTTCCTACAAAAATATTGTAGAATACTCTACACAAACTCCCACTCAATTAAAGATTAGCTCAAAAAACCCTACCCAACAACTAGGATTAAAGGTTATCAAGCTCTGATACCAACTGAAAGGAAGCAAGGTATCTAGAATACACTTCCTACACCAATCTAATGAGGGGAATAGTATGCAAATTTGTTTTAATCCTTACAATTGCAACAATGTTAAACACATAGCATAAAGATTACAACAACAACACAACACATAAAGAGACTGACATAAGATATATTGTGGGGAAAAACTTTTGAGGTAAAAAACCCCACACTCTAAATCATGCACAATGTATTATCAAAACAATAATAGTTTACAATACATTTGCAATGTAAGTTCTTCCAAGAGTCTTCAAATGTCATTTCTAGAGTGATTCTTGTAGCATAACAATACATGTACATCAACTATGCAAATACATATCAAAACTATGCAATATATAGAGATACAAGTCAATATTGAGAAGCCTCTAGAAATAGGCGTCCATCTTGCCCACATGGCCATCTTCCCGCATCAAAGGAAACTTATCTAAGCTTCAAATATCTCTCTACGTCTATCATAATAGGGTAGATTTGACTTCCCAAGGATAGAGCGCTCCATGCTCAAAATAGGCAATGGCAGATGCTCTTATGCATCTTACAGTTGTCATAAAAAATCTACAACATGACAACACTTGATGTTGTAAGAGAATTTGTCATACATGACTAAAAATAGCATATTCCTCTTACACCATGTCATAGCCCAACTTGAGCACCCAAAGATGCCTTCCTCTCATACAAAGATACTCTTCAACACTTGTCCCCACTTGTCATAGGAATCTCTATACTTGGCTCTTACGCATCATAGATTCTGTCATATGGAATATCCTCTTCCACATACCACAAGATGCCGACACATAGCATATTAGTGCCACCTCAAATGGGACACCCAAATCCATGTGTGTTTGACTTGACCATCCAAGTCACATTCCATGTAGGATGACATGTCACAATGCCACCCCAACTAAGTGACCAAACTAAATGTGCAAGTAAATACAAAATTGGACAATAAATAAATACACAATTAAATAAATAATGCTAGGAATTTGCAAAGGTTGAGACACCTTAATTCCTGGCACAATAAATCCTCTAAAACCTGGTTAACTATCTCAATTTGACCATATATTTCAGATGATAAGTTGTACTCACATTAAGTTTAGTCCCTAGTGTAGAGAGAAAGGTTTGCAAAAACCTTGATGTTATATGCGCATCTCTATCCGAGATAATCTTTTTAGGAACTCCATGTAACCTAGACACTTCCTGAACAACTTTATCAGCTAACACTAGTGCTCCTTCAGTTAAATTCCCCGATATGAAATGTGCTACCTTTGTGAGTTTATCAACCACAACTAAAATGGCATCATGTCTATTCATAGACATTGGAAGACCCTGAACAAAGTCAGTACTTATGACTTGCCACTTCCATTCTGGTACATCATGCGGATACAATAGTCCTGCGAGATGTTGATATTCTACTTTTACCCTCTTACATTCCAAATAACTTGCTACAAATCTTGTAGCATCATTTTTCATTCCTTTCTAGAAATAAAGAGGTTTTACATCCACTAGAAGTACTCCCAAATGTCCTAAGTATGGTGCAGTATGAACTTCTTTCCACACTAGATTTCTTAATTTAGCTGCATTAGGAATATACATTATTCCTCTATATCTCAATAGTCCATCAGACTCAAAATTAAACCCATTATACCTTAGATCTTTAGGATTTACCTCAAAAGCTTGCTTAACCCGTTCATAATATTCATCATGAGATATATTTTGCAATACTAAATCTTTAATGTTTGCACATGAATAGAGACAATTGAAGAAATATGCCTCCTCTGACTTAAAGCATCAGCTACTCTGTTTTCTTTTTCTTTGATATAGTTTATTTTAAAATCATAGTCAGATATCAACTCTAACCATCTCCTTTATTAAGCATTTAGATGAGGTTGAGAGAAAATATACCTAAGATTTTGATGATCTATCTTAAGTACAAAGGTTTTCCCTAACAAATAGTGACACCACATTTGTAAAGCATGTGTAACTACTGCTAATTCTAGATCATGAGGTGCATAATTTTTCTCATAAGCTTTTAGCTTCCTTGACTCATAGGCTATCACTCACCCATCTTGCATAAGTAGTCCTCCCAATCCTTCTCTTGAGGCATCATTTATTACCTCAAACAGTCCTTCGGGGTCAGGAACTTTTAAAATTGGTGCTGTTGTCAACTTTTCCTTTAATAGATCAGATGCCTCCTTATATTTATCTATCCATTCAAATCACTTCCCTTTCCTTTGTAAAGAAGTTATTGGACTTGCAATACTAGAGAAGTTTAGAACAAACTTCCTATAATAACCTACCAAACCCATGAAGCTGCACACTTTATGCACATTCGTGGGTACAAGTCAATCTAGAATAGCTTTGATCTTTGCTAGATCAATAGATATTCCTTCTACAGATATTATATGTCCTAGATACTAAATCTCCTTCTGGAAGAACCATATAACTTATGTTCCCTTAACCATTGCGGAACCACTTGCAAGTGTTGATAATGTTCTTCTTCATTCTTAGAGTAAATAAGTATATCATCTAGAAAGACTAGAACAAATTTGTCTAAAAAATCTCTAAACACACTATTCATGAGATTCATGAATGTGGCAGGGGCATTCGTAAGTCCAAATGGAAACACTTTGTACTCATACTGTCCATATCTTGTCCTAAAAGTTGTTTTATGGATATCCTCATCCTTCAATCTTAACTGACGATATCTTGATCGCAAATTGATCTTTGAAAACACCGTAGCTCTATGCATCTGATCGAAAAGATCATCAATATATGGTAAAGGATACTTGTTCTTTATCATTGATTTATTGAGCATACGATAATCAATATAATCAAAGAGTTCCATCCTTTTTCTTGACAAAGATAACTGGAACACCCCATGGTGAAACACTGGGTCTAATCAAACATTTAGCCAACAACTCTTGTAATTTAGATTTTAATTCCGTAGTTGCCATATGGTAAGGTGCTTTTGATATAGGTTTGGACCCTAGTTTAATATCAATTGCAAAATCAAAAATCCTTTTAGGAGGTAGTCTTGGAAGTTCCTCAAGAAAAACATCCTGGAAATTCCAAAGAAAAGGATACCTTTCTTCAAAGGACACACTAGTCTTTTCAAGACCTTCCTCAACTTTCTCCATTTTAACTGCAAAAAGATAACAACCCTTTCGTCTAACCCTTTTTAATTTCTTTGCAAAGATAGGTCTAATCTTGACTTCTCTTTGAATACCTTGGAAAATGAACTTGTTTCCCAAGTCATCTAATCACTCAACTATTTTTGAAAAATAATCAACTTTAGCTCTATGCTTCCATAACCAGCTCATTCCTAAGATTACATCATAGGAACCTAAGGGGGCTACATACAAGTTTACCTATGTTGAAAGACTAGAGAGATCAATATTGGCCTTAAACAAACATTTCTCTACCTGAGCCTTGGATTGGTTAGCATATTCTACTAAGCAAGGTTTAGACATGTACCCAGCTTTTCTTGGAAACTTATTCAAAACTCTAGGAGAAACAAAATTTTCAATAGGTCGTGTATCAATTAAAAAATATATAGGGACTTTAAACAAGGTACCTATCATCTCAATGGGCATGATTTGGTACTCTGCTTAATGATTGTTGTGAGCTGCATGAATCCTTTATTAGAAAGCTATTTTTTTAGTAGGTAGTTTAGCACCTCTTAGCTGACCATTTTTGTTCTTGTTTGGACAATGATTAGCATAATGGTCACCTCCACATGTAAAGTATCCCACAAGAGGTCCTCTCTTTTCTACAGTTTTTCTAGTATTATCCTCATTTGTTTTGAAATTTCCATTCCTTTTCTCATTACCAATTCCACTCCTATTCTTTTGAGTTCTCTTACCATTTCTTTTGTTGTTATAGCCCTTGTCATTTCTTCTTTTGGATGGTTGTACATTGGGGTTCTATTGAATCTCTTACGATTCCTATTGAACGATAGGCTGAGATGGATTTCAACTTTTGTTGTTGCTTGATTTCCTTCTTGTACACTTGATCCATTGTTGTGGAACCATGTATGTCCACCTCTCCACCAATTTGAGCATTTAAACATGTGATTAACTTATTGATCTAGAATCTCTCATCTTTCTGATACTGGAGCACATATTTTAGAAGACAGGTAAATTTATCCCCATATTCAACTACTGACATGTCTCCTTGTCTAAGGTTCTAAAAATTAGTCAATTTTTTATCAAAATAAAGTTGTGGAAGCCACCTTTTGTGAAAGAGTTCCATGAACTCATCCCAAGTTACTCTTAAAGAACTTAAATTTAGTTCCATTTTCTTATTCATCCACCAGGTGGATTCTTCTCTTGCTAGTTGAAATGCTCCCCAAACTACCTTGGTTACTTCTAAGTAATTTCTTATCTCAAAGTACTCCATTTCTGTCAACCAAGCTTCAGCTACATCACTAGTTATTGTTCCATGAAATTTCGGTGGAGTGATCTTTTCCATATCCTTGGAAAGTTCTAAGGCTAGCCTATCCTTTACTTCCTTCTCAAGTTCACTACTCCTACTATGCTCTCTGTGACTATCTCCGCTCCCCTCATGAGAATTCTCATTTTCTCCCTCAACATTTCCTTGATCATTTACCTTCTTTTCCAAGTCACCAAGTCTTTCCTTGGTTTCTGCAAAAATGATTAAAATCTAATCCAACTTTTCCTTGGAATTATCTAGTAGGTTATTTTCCTGTTAAATCTCACCCTAGTTAATTCTTGTCTGAACATGTTTCTCATTTTTATCACACCTGATAATATTGGGTTATCTATTAGTTTCCTGATTTTAATGTGTCTCATTAAATCAAAACATAATGAACTTAAAACAAACAATAGTTTAGTACAAAACAAACTCATTTTATTATAATTTTTTTAGGTGTACTACTTCCTTTATTGATACATAGAATGACTCATATGTCACGTTCAAGAGGAGTATACCCCTGGTTCATTTTCAGATACATAATCAAGAGGTGTATAACCTTTTGACTCCCTATAAGACCTAAGTACAATGATCTCAGAAGATGGAGGTATGCGATGGTCTCTCCTAACCATAGGTGATGTTAGCAAGAGATACTATTCTCATAATTGAATGTTGTCATTGATGGCAACAAAGGAAAGAGACTCCACCAGTATGATAAAGAGACTTTACTTCAGACGAAAAAATGACTAAGTATGAATAGTATACATCATATAGAGTAAGTAACAATGTTTGGGATGGTATGCCTCAGCAATAAAAGATCAGTATATGTGGATCATGTATGTTGTTCATAGAAATTAAATGATGATTTTTTCTAGTGCTCAAGTCTTGACTTCCTCTGGAAGTCACATTGTAAAATACTTAAGTCTGGGTGAACACAGTTAAGTCAGAAATAGTGCACAGTGCTTGAGAAAAGGGTTCGCATTCCTCCGCAGTTGTATATTTTATTCTGTGGTTCCAAAGGTATGCTAATAGATCCAAAGTGATTGTTTTTTATGCATATTAGAGTCTCATATGGTCCGTAGTGGAAATTATGATGTGACAGAGGAGTTGATCAAGTATACTCTTAAGGAACAGGCTGATAGACATGTTAGATTCCTATGTGGAGAAGTTATATTGTCTAAATAGTTAATCTAAGTGATGGTATGATTGAATCTAACCTATATGAAGACTTTTGTATGTTTGTTTAAGTCTGGATTGTAGATTGTACACAAGTTCAAGCTAACAAGATGTAGTATTTGTGTACACGCTTTATGTTTTGATTGCCGACCTGATTATGAGATGAATCTTGTAGAAAATATATATAGCCAATGGAATTCAATGATGGGGTGTGTTGTTGAAGGATGTGATGTGCAAATTTGAAGTGTGTAGGATTATAAGTAGAGTGGAGAGCACAAAAAGTTGAACAAGGTCAGAAAATAGAGTATATGTAGTTATGTTGAGAAGCAGGGATAGAAAAATGAAGACCTTTGAATTTGTATATTGAACCTTCAATGGAACTTTGATCCAACATGTGGTAGATGCATTTACAATAGGTCATCTTCTGGCAGTGAGCCAATCCTTCTTTTATTCTTTTCTCTTGGTAGTGAGCCTTTCTGCAGTGAACACTTCTTCTTAGGATAGTGAACCCTAGGTAGTGAGCCTTCTTGTAATCTAGTATTGAGATATCATAATATATTGTGAGCTAACACTCACCATGGCTTTTCCCTCTTTGGGTTTTTCACGTAAAAATCATGTTGTCAATGTGTTATGTCTTTATGGTGGCTGCTCTTATGCTTGTTCTAGTTTTATGTTAAATTAATTTCAGAAATTGGATTAATAAGCAAGTTAACAATTGGTTTTGTGGAATACTCATTCACCCCCCTCTTAGTATTCCTTACTTTAAACAATTGGTATCAGATCCAAGTTCCTTGGAAGAAGCCTAACCTCTTGAGGAAGATCTAGGAAGAATCAATGATGGTAGCCATAAGGTATGGGAACTTTTCATATGAAAATAATGTTGAACTAGAAGTAGCTCTTTCTGATCTTGAAAAATCAGAAGTAGAAATCAAAGATCTGAAGGATAATATTCAAGAAACTGATGAGTGTATTTTAAAACTGAAAGAACAAGTCAAGAAATTTAAAGAAAAATATAGAGATGTTAGTGAACAACTGATATCAAAAAAGGAAAACCTGAATGATTTGAAAGTGGAAGTTATTAAAAGTGCTAAAGCAAAAGAAGATTTAAATATGATGGTAAACAATAAGATAAAAGAATGTGTCAAATTGGAAGAAGAAGTTGTGAGCCTGAAAAGAGACTTAGACAAAGCTAAGAGGTATGAAGAAAAGTTCAAGAGAAGTTCTGTAAAACTTGATGAGATGATTGCTAGTGAAAAGAGTTCAGATGATAAGAAAGGCTTAGGATTTGAGAAAGGAGAAATTTCAAAATCAGGTCAAGGAAACTTTTAGTTGAAGCAAAACAAAGGCAACTAGTTCAGGAATCAAAGAAGAAGACCTAGAAAACCTCCAGTTAGACAGCCAAATGCTCAAAGGTACCTATCTTTAAATGGCCATTGTTTTCATTGCAAAAAGTTTACTCATAAAGCTACTTAATGTAGGAGTAAAATAAATCAGAATGTTCCATCATTCTCTGGTCAATGTTTTAATTGCAAGAAAATTGGTCATAGATCAAATAAATGTAGAAGTCTGGTAAGAAATGGCTTTCACAATTCAAAGAACACTCAATCATTCAATGGAAGATTTTTCGCATGCAATAGATTTGGACACATGGCTAATGAATGCAGATCAAGGATGAATTCATTTAGAGGGAGGAATCAAGGACAAGAAAACATTATGTGCTACAATTGCAACAAGTTTGGACATGTTGCAAGATTTTGTAGAAGTAAGAATGTGAAAAGAAATTACTATGGTGAAGAAAGGAAAACATAGCAGAGAAATGATAAGGGAAAAGAAAAAGTTGATCCAGTTGAAACTAAGAAAGAAATGGACAAGATCTGGATCAAGAAAGAAGTAATTGAAGTTAAGGATGGATCCACACAAGCATCTGGTGTAGAGACTTCCTCTAGGAACTACATTGGGAGCTCTGGCTCAGGGGGAGCTATGTTGAAAATCTAAAACTGCCAGCCAGAAAATTAGCGCTGGAATCTGGCACTAAGGTATGTTGTGAAGGACTCTATGACAAAGCTTTTGAAAGAAATTTTGGTGAAGAAAGATCTAATGTAGAGCATTATGGAGCAATTTGGATTGACTGTGAATGACAGAGAAGTGTTTGAGCTTTTTGAAAGACTGTATTTATGACGATTAAGTTAAGGCTTCAAGGGGTTTAAAGGCTTGGATTTGTAAAAGATTAATCACTTTGCATTCAATCTTTCAAGTTTTCAAGGCGATCTGAAGCTAAAATTCTAAGTAACTCAGTGATTTCCAAAATAAATTAAGACAAGACCAAAGAAAACCCTAATTCGGCGAAAAGAGGTATTTATCAAATTCAAAACTCTACTATGAATTCATTTGAATCTTTGGAAAAATGGCAACACCACATGTGATTTATATAACTGAAAGAGCCCAACCAAAATTCAAAAACCATCCATTCAAATCAACAGAGGTTGACCTAAATGGTGTATTCTTAGCCATTCTATATGGTGTAATGCATGCGGAAGACGTTAGGGCTTACATCCATGTTGCCCTAGAAGAGCATGGTGACAACAGATTCTAAGACCTATATCAGAATCATCTAAGTGGTGAGCAATTTGAGCTAAAAGAAGCATACAAAGCCCTGGAAGAGAAAAATTTTATTCAATATAAAAACTTTCCTACATTTGTAGAAGATGAATGGGTTTAGTACATCTTGAGCAGAATCCAAGATGAATTCATGTGGTTGGAATAGCCCTTCAAGATTACCAAGGATGTAATTAGGTTTGTGACTGGACTAACCTCTATCGGTAGTCTTCCCCTATTGAAAGTTGTGTAGAATGATACAGTAATGGTGGCCATTAGAGCAAAATTTGATAAAAGGGCTTTAACAATCAATGATATTGAAGATCACGGTGTAAGATTTGCATCCATGGTGTTGGGATACAAAGTCTATTTCACCAACTAGGAGAACTCCGTCTCCAGTACCACAATATACACTACCTATCAGATGATCAAGGAGAATGTAGACTATGATATTTGTGAATTGCTCTAACAGCAAGTGATGGAAAACCTAAGGAAAACAAAAGAAAGAAAATACCCCTTCAAATTTGGTACATTGATCATTTGTTTGTTTTTCTACTTCATGCATGAGTTGCCAAAGATCAAGAATTTGTTTTGGTTAAATAGTCATCCAGTTGCTGTACAAATTAGGGATCATTTAAATAGAATTGGAAACCATGATGAACAAAATATAGACCTATGGGGCTATTTCAAGAATTTCTAGAAAATGATGCAATCAAGAGAAATAATTCCAAAACCAATTGTGGAAAAATACAAGGATGACATATGCTTTATTGTAACCAAAGACTAATGCTTGATGGAGGCTATTGAGCCTAGAACTGTTTGGGTTATGCCAATGGGTTATGAAGTAGATGGAGCTATTCTGGATAACTATGCACAACACATGCTAAGCAAGCCCTGGGACCCCAAAGAGGAAATATTTGGAACATATGAAGAAGTGTCTACCAAAATTCATGTTGAAGTAAGAAAACCTAAAATCTCTAAGAAAATGTGGAGAGTGGCAGAGGATTTCACCCTAAGACAAGGCTTCACAAAAGAACAAGTGAAAAAGGCAAGGAAAAAAGCACAAGTAGAAAAGGTAGCTAAAGAAAAGAAAGGAAGTTTAAACCATTTGAAGCTCTGGAAGAATCCAAGAGAAAACTAGAAAAACTAGATGTGTCAAGAAGGAGAACTAGAAGATCTACCTTTGCAGAAGCTACATCAATTTCCTCTAATCCCACACCATCTGCAAGTGTGTAAATTCCTACCACTAGTCATAAAAGGAAGAAAACAAAGGCTGAAAGAATGCATGTAATCTTTGAAGTTGATGCAAAATAGATAGAAACAAATGAAGAAGTGAAAAGAATGAAAACTAAAGTTTCAAATGTCTCCAGAAGTAGTAAAGGGGCAACCTCTGAAAAAGACACAACAAAGAAAAGGGAAAGACAAAATGTATCTCAACCAGATGAAGCTACATGAAGTCTAGGGGATGTTCTTAAGGTTGTCATAGTGGATGGAAATCTAAAACCAATAGCCCAATTCTATGATGATTATAGTGATGCAGATAAAAGTGTTTTAGAAGATGCCATTGTAGAATATCTAAACATATACAATAAGGCTCTTATTGAAATCATTGGTAATCATCCTAACATCTTGAACATCCTTATGTATGCCAGGAAAGAAACTGCCATGGCCAAGGATACTAAAATCAGAGAGCACACACTTGTTAGGTTATGTCCAGAGATTACCCTAGAAGAAAAGACCATGATCTCCAAAGCTCTTAGTAACAAATTTAGAATAAAAAGGAGAATGAACACTCTTATGGGAGGAAACATTGAGAAAGTAGTAAAGGAGACTTAAGAAATCATCTTGAGAGTGCTAAGACAATTTCATCTCCCAATAATCTATGACAAAAATGAAGCAAATGTTGGAGATGATACATCTTTTCTGGAAGCAAATTTGGACCAAGGGTTAGCTGAAAAAGTGGCTAAAGAGAAGGAAGCACCTACTACAGTTATTAAGTCTAGTCTCCCTCTGAAACATTGAAAAGAAGGGACAAGATAGGATTGAAGAAGACTAATAAGATAGATAAGGTTGATGGTCAAGAAGAGAAACATGATAAGGAAATCCCTACACCGGAACAAAAGGATAGTGCAAACAAAGGTATGGATTTAGATCCTCCAGAGCTAAACCAAGTAGAAGATGTCTCTGGTATAGCAAGAGACGTTGTAGAATCGATTAAAGACCTTTTGGAGAAAGAGAAATAGGTCTTGGATGAGCTGAAATTTTTGCAAGGACCAATAAACTTGGACTCAATGTCCCTAGTACAAAAATTTAAACAAGTATCAATTATGCAGGCAAAGGCACATGAAGAAATTTTGAAGTCTCACATATAGGATAGTGAAATGATTGGTGAGCCATCCAACATTTTAGAGAAGCTGATGCCATCATATCAAAAGGAAACTTCTTTGTCCTCAATAGATCAACTAAACGGACTAATAAATTCTATAAGTGGACATTTTGAATCTTTTGAGAGATCTGCTAAGACAAACGTAAGACAAGAATTTGATGAGAAAAGATTATTTATGAGATGAATACTATGATAAAAAATGACAAAGCTCTTCTAGACAATAAAATGAAAGGCATATAGAATGCTATTAGAGAAGCAAATAACCTGTATAAATTTTGTCTATCTTGGTCAGTGGCTACAAAAGAGCTAGAAGAAAAGATAAAGGATCAGAAAATGCAGCTAATAAATATTTCCAAAACATTTGATCTCACAACTGAATCAGTAAGAAACAAAGAAATACAAGTAATTAATATTCATGAAGAGTTAAGTAATCTTATGAATAAGATGGATCAGATGAAAAATAAAATGTGTCAATTAAGAGGACTAATTAGTCCTAAGCTAGATTCAATGATCAATATTGTGTAGCAGCAGTACAAGCAGCTTCACAAATTGACACAAACTTTGATGTGCAAAAGGTAGAAGAATTGGTTTTTATAATAAATGGTCACATTCAAATTTTGGAAAGAGCTAAAATTTGATGGGATGAAGAGATTACACAATTAAATATTGTGTATAAGGATATTCTTTCACTGGCAACTAATTAAGTTGTAGTATTGTATGTGTACATGTGACAGAGTATGAAGATTTTTGTAGTTTTGGTCCAATTTTGATTCTTGTGCATACACCTTTGTCATTGATGTCGAAGGGGGAGAAAAAGATTAGTGAAAAATGGAAAAACATCTTAGGGGGAGAAGAAACACAGAGTAAGGGAGAATAGATGCACATTTTTCACTAAGTGTTACCATCAATACCAAAGGGGGAGATTGTTGGCAAGAGACATTGTTCTGATAATTTTGAATGTTGTCATTGATGGAAATAAATGAAAGAGACTCCACCGGTATGATAAAGAGACTTTACTCTGGAAGCATAAATGACTAAGTATGAATAATATATATCATATAGAGTAAGTAACAATGTTTGGGATGGTATGCCTCTACAATAAAAGATCAATATATGTAGATCAGGTATGATATTCATAACTATTCAGTGATGGTTTGTTTCAGTTTTCAAGTATTGACTTCCTCTGAAAGTCACATTGTAAAATAATTAAGTCTGGGTGAACACGTTAAATCATGAATAGTGCACAATGCTTGAGAAAAGGGTTTGCATTCCTTCGTAGTTGTATATTTTGTTCTGTGGTTCTAAATGTATGCTAAGAGATTTATAGTGATTGTTGGTTATGCATCTCAGAGTCTCATATGGTCCGTAGTGGGAATTATGATGTGACGGATGAGTTGATTGAGTATACTCTTAAGGAATAGACTGACAGACATGTTAGATTCTTATGCAAAGAAGTTATATTGTCTGAATAGTCAATCTAAGTGATGGTATGATTAAAGCCAACATATATGAAGACTTTTGTATGTTTAAGTGCACATTGTAGATTGTACATAAGTTCAAGCTAACAATTGTAGTATTTGTGTACATGGTTTATGTTTTTCTTGCCGACCTAATTATAAGATAATTCTTGTATTGAATATATATACCCAATGGAATTTGATCATGGGGTGTGTTGTTGAATGATGTGATGTGCAAATTCAAAGTGTGTAGGATTATAAGCAGAGTGCAGAGTAGAAAAAGTTGAACAAGGTTAGAAAATAGAGTATATGTAGTTAAGTTGAGAAGCAGGGGTAGAACAAATGAAGACCTTTGAATCTATATATTGAACCTTCAATGGAATTGTGATCCAGCATGTGGTAGATACATTTATTGCAACTCATCTTCTAGCAGTGAGCTAATCCTTCTTCTTTTCTTCTTTTCTCTTGGTAGTGAGCCTTTGTACAATGTGCCCTAAGGCAGTGAGCCTTCATGTAATCTGGTATTGAGCTATCATAATATATTGTGAGCTAACACTCACCATGGTTTTTCCCTCTTTGGGTTTTCCATGTAAAAATCTTGGTGTCAATGTGTTGTCTTTATGGTTGCTACTCTTATGCTTGTTCTGGTTTTATGTTATTAATTTTAGAAATTCAATTAATAAACAAGTTAACAAGTGGTTTTGTGGCAGACTAATTCACCCCCCTCTCATTATTCCTTACTTTCAACAGGTGCATCATCTTTAGACATAAATGGTATGATCCTAGTTGTGATCTTAGCTCTCTCTAAGTTTTCCTTTCTCACTTACTTGATTCGAGCTAAGGCATTCCTGACGGTTTCGGTATCACTCAAACATATATCCCTATAATTATTAGTTCCCTCAAAATTTTTAATTATGGCTTCATTCTTTCTCATAGATTTTAGGTAATGCTCATTCTCGATAACTGGCTTCCTAGTAGTCATCTTAAGATGCACCATCCTGGCACAAGAAATTCAAACATTAGCTAACCACATAATTTTGACTACTTGTAAGCATAGCGGATTCATAAGCCCTAGTGTCGAACCAGGTAGCTCTAATACCATATGTAACAACCAAAATCTTAAACAAGACTAAACATAGATATTTACCATGAGATAAAACATACAAAGGTGAAACAGATAGAAAATTTTTATTTCTATTATTTAACTTAAATCAAGATACAACAATTTTTTTATTTCTTTTCTAAAATAAATAACATGATATAATATACAAAGATGACATTTTTTTTTACAACTACAAATATTTGCAATAGATAATGTTTTACATATACTTAATAAACACAAGTCACAAAGGTATACTGCATCTAGAAATCTGACATCTTTATTGCAAGCCTAGACATGTGTTATGCTAGAGAGAGAGAGCATATTCCCAGTGCTTTTCCTCCAACCATAAACCGGTGGTCTCCCACACATCTTCCATTTGGAAGTGGCTCTACCCTTCATGAATAGAATAGACCAAAGGTGACCAATAGTAATTTGCCATTTGAGTACTGGCCTTGTATTCTACACAACTCCATCGATCATACAACTCTAGATACCCTCTAGCTAAGTATGATCAATCCAATAGGTTATGCAATCCAGATACGGTGAATCAACAATGCACGTAAGAACTATATGCATTACTTTGGCCAAAGATTCAATATGAATAGACGTTCACAATGAATGTAGTTATAATGTTCACCCACCCCAACTGAACTTGGATACTATCATATTCCTATAGTTTGACTTGGTCAACTATGTTTTACCATATTTTAGTCTTCTTGACTTAGTCAAGTTAAACACTGTCAATGTTCAATAGAGCCTATGGATTATCTTTCCAAATGTGGATGCTCATTGCATCTTTCCAATACTTGAGATCAAAAACTTATCGACTCTCAAGGACTTAAGTTGATTTATAATGACTAAGAAGGTTATCATACCAAGGTTAAGCATTGTTGATTAGGTAAATATTTTTTTTCTAACTAAAAAGAATAATCAATCAAAATTAGGGTTATTGTCCCCTATATCATCAATCCATAAAGAAGTAGCTAAGTCAAATTGAAACTATAAAGGTAGATTAAATAATTATATCCTACTGGGTATACCTCGGCTCTTATCTTCCCTATACCATAATAATGGAATGTAAAAATGCTAAAAAGAATCCATGGCTTAACTAAATGTTGAACCTCTAATCTTATTTCATCTATGAGGTCATTATAATCTTTAAGCAAGACTAATTATTAATACAAGTCATCCTTAGTTTAAATCTAAACAATGGGTTTTAATCAAGTCCAAACAACAACTATAATTGACTTAATATCAAAGGATGCAAAATAATATTATTTAAATATAGTAGCTTGGCATCATTACTCACAATGAGTTTACTCAAAACAACATGAATCTTTATCACATAATGAGTATAAAAGTTACATGGTTCTATAAGGATAAAAGAATACAATATCTATAGAATCTATGACTTGTGTAATTTACATTGTCAAGATTGCACTTTTTCCTATTGAAAACTACAATCGATTTAGGACATAAAGTCTCATATAAATCACTTATATAGTATCATGCAAAAACTAATCAGAATGATTATATGTGAATGGTTGACACAGTAATTCTTATATTTTCAAAGTTAACTCTATCTTAAATCTCTTATTCGACCAAGCATATGTATAATGCAATACTATCTAGAAGTCAACTAGAAGTATTGAGATCTTTTGATCAAACCTTCTATAAAAGTTGCAGGGATATACAAATATAAAAGACATGGATCATATATATTATCATGGAGGATTTCTATCTTATATGAGTCAGCCTATATATCAGTCCATAATATCAACCTTAAAATGCATAGAATAGAGACAAACTCTCGATGTATACGTTCTTAATTCTCTATCCAAGTTTTTACAGAGTTACACAACAATCCTACGAACTAGAATCAAGCAAATATCATCCAAAATTGATGACCTTGCAAAGTGAAAAACATCTACTCAAAAATTACTATGGTGTCTAGATTATAACATGTATGTCATAAAGTATTAAAAGACCTCTAGAATAGAAATGAACCTATGGGATGCTTGTTTGCAAGTCTGAGCTAAGATATCATAGTGTTCTTCTGCCACCGCTGACTCTTCTACTCCAAAACTACTATTCTGTCCTGTACTAGACGTTCCTTTTCTTCTATTAAGCAATAAAGCTCTCAACCTTTCGAGAGATTCTCTTCACCGTTTTCTAAACTCAAAATACTCTTCCTATCTATTTTATGTCCTCCTTAACTATAAGGTAGTTGCTTTAAATATAACGCATGAATCAGCTATGAGTCTTTGCCTCCTTCACCACGACTATAAGTTTATTAAGGAGCTACTATGAATGGTTGAAACAACCTCATTTTAAATTGAGGGGAAGCTCTACTTAAGAGAATGCATGGGAGTCGATCATGCCGACGTGGGGATATACATGGTTTAACATACCACTTTCTGATCATAAGATTGACACCCTAATGCATACATTACTAGGATTCATTAAATCAAAACTAAGAGTTGCTAATATAAAATCAAGCACGCCATGAGGACTCCACTAGGCTGCTCCATGTTTTAAGTAAGGAGTCATGGTATATTAATTACCACTACACTCACTACCCTAGCTCCTTAAAGGGTGATGACACCTACTTACACGGTTAAAATAGATTGACAACATCATTAAAGAAAAGGTGGTTACTCCCATAAACCACAAGTAATCCCTTTTAATAAAATAATAAACATGATAATATTAAGAGTCCTAGACCATATTTATAACTTTGATCAATATTAAAACAATAATAAGTCAAATGACTTACATAAAATGTGATAGGGTCGATATCATCTCCCTTGCATGAATACACACTAAATCATGTCAATTAGGCTTGCTATGAGAAGACATGTGATGTTAGACTATAATTATGCCAATAGTTTAATCATCTATGCTTTGATGATGCAAATGCAACTACTAATGATGTGATTGATGAAAGGTCACGTTAGTTGTAAATGACTAACGTTCTTTTTCGACAACATCATTTTCACAAAAAGACCAGGTCACCACACAACTTAATCTCAACAAGGAATCAATAAGACATCGACAACTTGTTGAGTCAATCCAAGGATTTAACCAATAAAACATGACTTACCTCTATCGACTTAGAGTTCACAAATTGTTAAACACTATACTTAGTTGGCAAATCTTCATTTATATCCCAAGGTCTATTATCCTCTCCTCATAAGATTCTCTCTCTCTCTCTTTCTTAGAGAGTCATAAAAACCCTATTTTACTACATACAACTTGCAATCACTAGATTATGATTAGTGCATCGTTAGTCCATTCATAAACCTTATGAATACTAAACCAAATTCTCATAACATAAATTATTTAATCAATACATCATATGCATTGCATTTAATCACATAACTAATATTCAATAAAATTAATATTTTCCAATGACATTTAACCCAGCATCAAAATATTTATCAAATAGATTCACTTATGTCCATGTAAAAGTAAAAAATAAAACAAGCCAAAATTAGGGATGTAACAAAGGTATTGATTGTTTCACCAAATTCTTCCCCCTACATTGTGCACAAGAGATAGGCACTATTTCTAACATCTTTAACCATGTAAGGACCTTTCTAGTCCTCTATAAATGTTCTCTTTCATCTTCTCTCTTTGTTTTTTGTGCTACCTCTTCTTAGGACTAGTTCTCCTACTCTGTAGGGTTTATCATTTGATTCTGCTATTTCTACCTTAGTGGTTTCTCTTGGTAATGTGAGATGAAGTAAGTCTCAGAAAGATTGTTGATGGGAAGGGGTCCAATACAGGACTTCATCACACCTTAACAATTCCATTAGCATGTTGAATTGTTCTTGCAGGTAAATTTTTATGTTTTGTCTACCTTGAATGTTTTGTAAGAACTGGAATAATTCCAAGGGAGTTTGAGGCTCCCTTTTCTCATCAGGAGGGACAAAGCTTATACTCATCCTCCCATTAGGCTCAATCCTTAAATCAATAGAGTATCCAGTATAGCTTCCTGGCAACTCAAAGATGACAAGATCATCGATTCCAGCTGACACTCCCATTTTCCATTCCATTTGAAACATACCCTCACTCTCTTCATCTTCATCTAGGAGTCTCTCAACAATTTTAATTTTCACTAAGGGTGTTTCCCATTCACCAAGCTCATTTGATTGCACTGAGGTAGAAGTGGTGGGTTGCACTTGTGGTTGAGATACCATGAACATTCTTGGGAGAACTCCTATTGCATTGGTTGATTCGTTGTCAATAGAACACGCATCCTCCATTGGTGTCAATGGTCTATATGACTCTTCTATTGGTGTGAGAGGTTCATATGAATCACTTTATTCTGGTGTCTCAGGGACATGTGATTCACTCAAGGGTGATAGAGGAGTATAGCTCTCGGTCACATCTTCTTCAGGATCTAAGAAAGTGTGGGTCTAGATATCTCAAATCTAACATAGTTGTTTTAAAGATTGGACCTTCAGTTCTGTGAGGTTTCTCTCCTATGCAAGGGAAGAGTTTGATGCAGAGAATAAGGGATGCAAGGAAGAGGAATCGATTCAACAAGGCTCAACCACACCTATAGGTCCAAAACCAAGTCCTTCATGGAAAATTTGGAATAGAAGAAATGAATCTTTGTTTTCCCATGGAAAGGTTGTATTGGAATACCAAATGACTCATCCCACCAATTGGTTAAGGCAGATCACTCCCAGAACATGCACTTGCTTCACAAATCCTCTAAATGGCTTGTAGCCCTAGAAAAAGAGAACAGTCCTCTTATCTTTTTTCATAGACCTTCAAATGTCAACCTAAGACATGCATTAGATACCCATTATGTCTTCCCATAGCATACACAAAGATGGGTATAGGTTACTTTGGAAAATGTGCCTCAACCAATAACCCTCCTAGTGTCTTTTAGCCCTAAATAGGCCTATTCTGTGAAGCAAATGCCCTCAGATGGTAACTTGATTCCCTCCTGACCATTTGACCATGTCAATAGTACACCAAAACCATAGAATCCACTATTTACTCACTGTTATGGTTGGCTATTCTCCAAATCCTTACTACTATTGCTTTTTCAAGCTTCCTAGCACATGGTCTTGCTAGGATTCTCACAAAAACTGCCTCAAAACACCTCTTCTACCCAAGCTCTTATAAAATAACATGAAAACAGAATCATTACAGTCCATTCCACTGACTGGTGAGGCCTTACATCAGTGGAATGGTGGAGAAAGTGTGAATTTCAACCAAAACCTAAGCTAGGGCTTTATCAAACCAAGTTGTAAAGAAATCTTTATTACTTCCTCCTATATGAGTTTCAAAGCTTCAAACTAATTTCAAAAGAAAGATAACATCTCAATCTTGTTGATCAACTCATGCAATGAAGGAATCAACCCCGTACCTCTACACAGTATGGACTGTTACAATGGGCAAATTCAGAAATCAGTCACTCCAAAGGTAGTCTAAGGAAAATATGAATATCTCTCCTTATATCTATTTTCAAGCCTTCAAACCAATTTTATCTAAGATTCATCTCATCCCCCTACACGTACAACATGAATTGAGACCATAACTGTTCCGTACAGGAGTATAGTACAGCTTAATACAACGAATGAAAACATAAAAGGGCAGAAAACTGAGGTTTTTGTTATTTATTTCAATCTCCCGAATGAATCCTCTTACAATGAACCTTGGTAAGCTTAAAATGATCCTCAATATTTGCATCAAGTCAAGTGGGATTGGTTGGGGTTGATGAAACTGCCCCAACCATCAAGCTTCTTCTTGATTTTAACTGCAACATTAAAGACTGTTTTAGTAACTATCCTCTTTAGGACTACATCGACTGGTTTATGTCTAAACAATGTTTTGTTTAACATTTGGTTAACCTTGGACAAGGTTTTAACCCACCTCCTAACCTTTGACATGCCTTTATAGGCTTACAAACATGAAAACTTTAATGACTGTCCTATATGCCTCAACAAAGGCTTACATAAATGACTATTGCAAACTACCTATTACAACATGACTGTCCTCCCTAGGACTTACAACATGATAGTAGTAGATTCTAGCTATTTGGACATAGTCCATTTATATGCATGGCTTTCAAGCCTTATTACAACATTTAATGGTCTCAAGGACCTTATTAAACCAAACAAAACAACTTGAAAATATAACCAAATCCCAGATGTCTTGGTGCTCCTGCACCAGAGTTTTTAGGAAGGTTGGATACCGATCATGAGGATTTATATAGGGAATTGGAGAGGTCCATCCCACTCTATCCATTCCATGATCTTTAATGTTTTTTCTTTGGGAACAATTTATTTTGTTTCAGCGGTACCTCATTTTCTAAAGCTTTTATCTCTACATTGTTTATGGTCTTTTCTAGAGTTTCCATTCGTTTGATGCATATTGATTGAGGCGTAGGACTAGGAATAGAAGTTTATTGGTATAAAGTTCTTAATCTATGGGGATGCCTATAAACTTGTTTGATGTATTTGATTGTAGCATATTGAAAGGTTCTAGATCCCCTTTCGCAATGTTTACCTTCCCCAAATGTAGGAATTGAGCCTCTTGAAATAATGTAGATGGCATGGATTTCATCTTGTGTATCCATGGTCTTCCAAGGAGCAGATTATATCCTATGTCCTTGTCGATGACATAAAATGTGGTTGGAATAGTCTTAGGCCCTAGAGTCATGGGAAATGTGATCTTTCCTATCATAGCAGCCTTTAGATTATCATACCCACTTAAAGCATCTCGTAAAGTGGTGATATTAGTGTGTCCATAACCCATTCTCTCTATGAGAAAGAACAAAACTTAATTTACTATCGCTCCATCATCTATTAATATCCTCTTGATGTAGGTATCATAGTTTCATACTTGCAAGTAAAGCGTATTGTCTCTTTTCTTGGTTAATTCTACCTCAAAAGGTATTTGCTTTAGGTCAAAGAAGAAACCTAGGTCTTTGAGTTCAAGGTTTAGTGGGCTTATGTTGAAATCTACATGGTTGATTTTCTTGCTAGGTGGAGGAGTAATTTGGTTGAGATACTTCAACCGTATGGCCTTTAATAGTGTTAAACAATGTGAGTGGGAATTCCTAAGAAGTTCAATGAACGATATGTGTGTGTAGGTTTTCTTTAAGTCTTCAATGACCCCATAGGGACCCATAGGCATTGGTATTGGTTCAACTAATTAGATAGTGTTTGCATGCACTTCCTCTTGTTCATTCTCAAGATCTCCTTCCTCTTCACTATGTAGTATTTCGACTGATCCCATCATCCTTGCTTCTCCTTTCTGTCCTAACTATGGTGGGATGCCCGTGTTTCTACCTTGGGCTACTTCACTTTGATTTGCTACCTCTATATCCTTATGCATGAGAAATGGGTCTTTATAGATTATCATGTTATCATTTTGTGGAGTTATCAGGGATTGAGTTTTTCTTGTGCCCTTGTTATCCAGCGTGACTTCCTACGGGTTCAAGAACATTTCTTTGAACAACCACTATTGGTCTTCTGATAATTTGGCTATGAATCTGTTATACTCTCTACACAATTCTGTGTTATGCCCCCTTGTTCTATGAAAATGAAAAAATTGGTTTTACTCATATCGAGGCCTTTCATACCTTCCATCATTTCCATTTCTGTTATGATTCCAACTCTGATAGTTGTCCCTAGGGTGGTATCCATTGTTTCTAGGCAAATCAATTACATTAACATTAGGGGGTAATAGTGTCTCTCGTTATAATTGTCTCTTACTTTCTTGATAGGGGTTGATTTGTCACCCCATCTATTGTTACATTTCTATTGTTTTTAAGAATCTTGATGATAGGAGCATTGCTTCCTATGTCCTCTCTTGTTAATTTTCCATTTGACCTATAGACCTTTCTGCCACTATCGATGGCGGCTTGATCTATCCTAAAGTACTTTCCAATGCATATTCAAAGGATTTGTATGGTAATTTCTAAATGTCTTCTCTAATGTGCTTGTTCAAGGCATGAAAGAAAAGATCGCATAACTCATGATGGTCCATGTTTGGGGCACTGGTTGAGAAATAGAGGATTTGTCTCCATCTGGTAACAAAGTGGGCTACAGGTTCATTCAGCTCTTGTTTCATGGTCAGGAATTCTTTGATCCTTTTTTTGACGAGTTTGTTCATATCAAATGCCATGAAAAACTCTCCAATCAATTGTTTGAATGAGTGTATTGAAGCTTCCTGTAAAGGATAGTACCAATCCAGAGCTATTCCTTTAAGAGTCTTTGGAAAGATCTTAGTGACAACCCTATCCCAAGGGAGGAGTTCTCTTATCATAGTGGTATAATCTTTGATATGGGAATTTGGATCTCCTTCTCCTTTGAACTTTGGGAGATCGAGTAACAGTCGAGGCAACTAAACACTTATGTTTAAATCAAGCAATTATTTAAGTACTCCAGATATGTCCCAAGAAAGGCACTTTATGATTAGGGGGTTGACAAAAACAACCCCATAGGAGGTTTTTGGTAACCCACTATAAGATTTTTTTGATTTTCCAACATTGTTGGATTGTTCTAAACAGGAGGTTCCCATTCAGACATGTATCATTACTTGCATTTCTCAAATAATAGTTGAGATAGGGGGGATTTTGAGATGCCCAATGGTCTTATTTATTTTGAATGTTGTCATAGGACTTCTGTCTTCTTTCAGGAGCAACTTGCTCTATTTCCAAGGTTCTAATCCTCTGCACTAGAGTTGTGATTAGGTCTATAGGAGTGGCAACTCTAGGTGCTTCCTCATTTCTAGGGTTTTCTCTTTGATTACTATCACAATGGTGTGCTTCTTCTCATGCAGCTTTGACTCTTTGTTCTTCTCACAGGGCAACTTTTAATTCTTCTTAAAAGTCTCTTGCCTCTTGCAAGTGTCTTTCTAACATTTTTACTTCCTCATCGAGATGAGTAATTGAGGTACTTGTGGAAGGTTGATTGGGTCAATGTATTTCTGACCTTAATTGAACTCTCCTAGCCTTATAAGGTGCATTTGGTATGGCAAGGTTGTGTTCCCATGTAGGGTTGTTAAAAGACAAAGAACGCCTAGGTTCTCTTTGGTCTTGTTCATAGTCAGAGTCTTTGTAATTGTAGCAGTTTGTGATTGGTGCGTCTCAGTGAGGTGACATATACATATCGAAAGAAGGAGTTTCAGGTTCTCTAGAGGGATCATTCCCTAAATTTTGATCAGGTTTTGTCATATTCAGGGGTGCCATAGACATCACAAAATAAATGGAATGGATGATGGTGAAGGTGACAAAGGCTGATGTAGTGGAAGCGACTATGAAGAATAAAGTGAAAATGCTTGAAGATTATTGTTTTGAAGTGTTGAATGTTTAGGTTTTTGATGTGATCTATGCATTTGGAATGTGAAAAGCTATAATGTCCCCTTTTTGAGCTAGACATGTGTTTGGGTTGAGCTTGGGCTTTCAAGGATGGAAAACTATATTGTTGGCTCAACATATGATTTTATTGAGATTTTGGCTCATATTGTTTTATCATATTTTTGATATAGCCAAAATATTATCATTATCAAGCCAAGGTAAAAAGTGAGGGATGGGAAAAATAAATGTTGGATGACTAGAAGATGGAAAAGGTGAAATGATGGAAAACACAATATTTTTCCCAACACCAAGGAGAAAAAATAAAATAAAATATTTTATTATATTTTATTATGGCAAGGAAAAGGAAGGAAAATGAACAATATTAAAATATTATTTACTGGAAAAGGTTGGTGCCACCAAGAAGAAGACCAAAAAATAATAAAATATTATTTTATTGGATCATGTGCCAATGCCCAAGGAAGGAGAGATTATTTTTTTTAAAAAAATATTGCTTCATTCATGGGATCGCCACCCAAGGATGGAGAGAGCATTTAAAAAATAATAATATTTTATTGTGCCAAGGAGTTCGCCAATCAAGGAGGAACAAGGAGTAAAAATAACTTAAGTGGTTCTATTTTTAACTTAGCTTTATAAAGTGTTCTAATTTTGAATTACTTTATAAAAGTTACTTAAGTGGGTCTAAAAACATTTTGTCATAAAGTGACATTATGCACACAAAAACCTTTATTTAATAAAGTTGAAGTGATTGTGGATAAAAAAACCTTCATTTAATAAAGTTAGGTCAGACCTATTTGGAAAAGGTTTTCAAAGGAGTAGTTGGGAATCATTTGGATAGGACTGAGTTTATGTTATTTTGTTTTAGAGAATTTCTCTTGGCTGGAAATTGTATTTTCAGTTTGCTCGAGGTGGTGTTCCCTTGGCATATTGTGGATTGGTGATGATTGCTTTCCACCATCATGGGATGATATCATTTGGATTTCATCATAGAGCTTGTATTTGATGTTTTCATAGAGATATTATGCAGATTTGGCTTCTTCATGGAAGTTATTTCATCATAGGTTGACATTGAAGGGTTTGCAGTTGGATTTCTTGGCTTATTAAGGGTTTTTCTATCACTTCCAACCATATTTATCATTCTTATTTTTAGGTACAATAGGTATAGTAGGGGGTTTTCTAACAAATCTGAGTAATATTCAATATCATTTGGAGAGTTTGATCTCATTGGAAGCCTCTAAACCGTAATCACCCTCATTCTAAGGGATTGATATTTTGGTACATTTTGGTGATATTAGCAATTACGGTCTCATTTTAGTAGGGTTTTAGTTTTGCACCAATCATATCAGACCTTGGAAAGAGCATTTTAATTGTATATCATCCATACACAGTTTGAGATTTCATCACATGTTCATAGGGCTTCATCTTCCATTCACTTGGCTAGGGTTTAGAGATGTTATTTGGCATTTGTGGATGTAATTATAGGTCTAATTTGTAAATCAGAATTGGCTGATTGTATTTTCCAGCCCTCATTGTTGTAAACATCATTCTAAATCAATAAGGAAGGAAGCTTATCATTGTTGGGTATGTTTACTTGTGTTTGGTGTTGATATCTCTTGCATTAGTAAGATAATCATTTGTATTTTCTATCATCATAAGGTGTTATTTCAATATTATATTTGAACCTTTCCATCTACACTACTCTCTAAATGTATGGGTGAAAGTGGTTTTTGAAAATATTAAGTACTTTGCAAGATATCTAAATCAGAAAATTTAGACCAGCTAGGCAAAAATTTTAGTTCAACAAGAATATCCTATTTGGGATATTACAACTTGGTACCAGACCTTGGATCCTATTAGCCTATGGTTTATGAGCTACTACATTGATCCATTGCCACATCACTATAATAGAAGAAGAGGTACAATGGGAGATAGGAGGCAAGGTAATCCACAGTGTGATGATATTGATAACATGTTAAGGGAAATGATTGATAATTAGCACCAAATGATAGAACAACGTGAGACAAATGAGAATATTGCACGTATGTTTTAGGGTATGACGACTAATAACAAGAACAACAATCAGGCTAATCAAGGTAATCGAGATAATATAGGTGTTGGTAGTGTAGCAGGATCACCTCATGCAAGGAGGACACACACACCTACAATTGATAGACCTATGTAACCTACTTCTCTTTATAAAGAAGAAGAGGTAGTTGAGGAGCCACAAGTTGAGGAAGAGGAAACCCAATTTGGTGAAGATTTGATATCTTTGGTTGATGAGTATGATTCACTTCTTAAGCATGTAAGGAATTAGATCAGCTTCAATAACTACATGAGTCAGAAGTTAGAATAGTAAAAAGGTAGAGTTGAATGACCAAGGCAAAGAAGAGTACAACCTACTTAGCCTAAGGAATATAAGGATGCATTGAATAAGATTCCTCTCCCTAGTTTTGATGGCATTGGCAAACTAAGTTCTAGAGAATGGATGAATAAGTTGGATACTTTTCTTATACTCAAGCCCATGAGTGAGGAAAAGGCTATACACTTTGCTACTATGCATTTGGATTGATTAGCTTATGATTGGTGTCATCATGGACTTGTTTCAGAGTATCAAAGCAAGATCACTTCATATGATGAGTTTGTTAATAAACTCATTACTAGTTTTGACCACAAAGATGTTGAGGTCTACTATAGTGAGATTGCATAGTTGAGACAAAATGGTAGAGTGAACTCATATGTTAATGAGTTTCAGAAGATTGTGGTTATGGTTCCTAACATGATTGATAGGAGGATCACTATGTTGTTTCTCGAGGGATTGAGTGATAGGATTATGGGTTTGGTCCAAGTTCATAAACCATCTACACTTGAGGAGGCCATTGAGCTGGCACTTGATTTGAACACCACTCCTTCATTCACACCTCAAAAGAAGCATTTCAAAGATGAGAATGCAAAGCAAAAATCTCATGAGAAGCCCACTCCAAAGAAAGATGAAGGTACATCTAAGATGGATTATGAGGAGAGAAATGAACTTCATAGGAAGAAGTTGTGCTTCACTTGCAAACAACCTTGTGAGATTGGTAATAGGTGTCTTGGCAAAGGCAAGGTGCACTACATAGAAGTAATTGATGAGGTAGATGATTCTACTTTAGGAAAAGAACATGGATAGCCAACACTTGACTTGGAGAATGAAGGTAACAAAGGTTTCTAGGATTGCATATCTTTCAGGAGGTTGAAGGTATAGTCCATTCATCTTTGAAGGTACCTTGTTTGGTTGCAAAGTCATGGCACTTGTTGATAGTGGAGCTACACATAACTACATTGATGAGGGTTTGGTGAATAAGAGAGGTTTGCATTGTGATGAATTTGAGGGCTTTGATGTGACTATAGAAGGTGGACTCACTATCCTTTGCAAGAAGAAAGTGAGCAAACTTAGTATTCTATTTGGTGAGTGTACTTTTGTGATGATTTCTATGTGCTTGATTTTGTATTCTATTTGGTGAGTATACTTTTGTGATGATTTCTATGTGCTTGATTTGAAGGACAATGAGATTGTACTTGGTATTCAATGGCTACATTCATTACAAAGAGTCATCCAAGATCTACAAGTCATGGAGTTGAGTTTCTAACATGATGGGAAATAAGGTGTTATGAGAGCCCTCAAGTACACTTTGCCTCATTAAATATCAGCCAAATCTATGATAGATATGGATCATGAATTGTCTCATGAAGACATATATGATGCACTTGGAGAGAATTGTATTAAATCAGCATTTGATGGTAAGCATTTGAATTTTCAGATGGATGACAATTCTATGGAATGGCATGGCATCATACTTGATTTGTTTAGTAGCAGTCCTACACCTTGGCATTTTCATGAGGTGAACATGACAACACCTACAGATGATAGTTGTTTCAGGACTACTAATGATGGCATACAAAATTGGAGTGTTAAATATGATGATTATGCTGAAAAATATTGCACTACACAATCTGATTTTGTATATAAGGTCCTCTTGAAGATATGGAAAAGACACAAGAAAGGTGTAACATTTGGCTAGAAAAGAAAAAGAAAGCTAAGGAAAACAAGCAATCAACTTTGTTTATTGATTTTTATAGGGAATTAAGGTGTCTCAACCTTTTCAAATTCCTAGCATTATTTATTTAATTGTATAATTATTTACTGCCTAATATTATATTTACTTGCAAATTCAGTTTGGTCACTTAGTTGAGGTGGCACAGTGACATGTCATCTTACTTGGAATGTGACTTTGATGGTCACGTCAAACCTTCATGGATTTGGGCGTCCCATTTGAGGTGTAACTATTATGCCATGTGTTTGCATCTTGTTATATGTGGAAGAGGATATTCCATATGACAGAATCTATGACGCGTAAGAGCCAAGTTTGGAGTTTCCTATGACAAGTGGTGACAAGTGTTGGTGAGTAGCTTTGCATGAGGGAAAGGCATCTTTGGGCACCCAAGTTGGGCTATGACATGTTGTAAGTGGAATATTCTATATTCAGCATTGTATGATAGATTCTCTTACAACATTTAAGGTTGTTATATTGGGAAAATCTGATAGTTGTAAGATGCATAAGAACATCTATGATAGTCTATTTTCAGCCTTGGAGCGCTCCATGTTGGGAAAGTCAAATTGACCATGTATGATAGATGTAAGGGATGTATTTGCAACAAGGACAAGTGTCCTTTGATGTGGGATAATGGCCATGTGGCCAAGGTGGATGCCTATCCCAAGATGCTTCAAGAATATGCCTTGTAATCTCTATATATTGCATAGTTTGGAGTTGTAGTTGAATAGTGTTTTTACAAGTACTATTATCCTACCAGAATAATTCCAGATTCAATATTTAAAGACTCTTGGAAGAACTTGCATTGAAAGTGTATTGTAAATTGTAACTATTTCAAATAATACATTGTGTAGGTTTTAGAGTGTGGGGTTTTTCACCTAAAAAGGTTTTCCCCACGATAAATCTTGTGTCTACTTATCTCTGTCTACATTCTTGTATTGTGTTTTCTGTTGTATTATATATGATATAAGTTTAATATTTCTACAATTGTAAGGGTTAAAATGAATTTGCATACCTCTCACCTCATTAGATTAGTTTAGGAATCAATTTATGCACACCTAGCTTCCTTTCAGTTGGTATCAGAGCCTGGCCAGTTTTTGTCCTAGCTGCTGGGTAGGGGTTGTTTGTACTGATCTTAGATTGAGTGGGAGTCTGTGTAGAGTATTTTATAATCTTGTTGCAAGAAGCAGATGGTAGGTACATCTAGAATAATAGAGGTGGAAAAGTTTAATGGCAACAATTTTGAGTTGTGGAAACTCAAAATGGAAGACATGCTCATTGATAGAGACCTATGGGAAGCAATTTTTGGTGTAAAACTAGCGGCAATGTTGCAAGATGATTGGGATCTCAAATATCAGAAAGACAAGGGTCTTGTGAGACTATGTTTGGCTAATTCCATCCTATTAAATGTTCATGAAGAGAAAACTACAGAGTTGTGGAAGAAACTTGGTGATGTTTATCAAGCTAAATCCCTGGTAAACAAGTTATTCCTATGGAAGAAGCTATATTATCTGAGGATGGAAGATGGAGGATCTATTGCTAATCACATGAATTCCTTTAATATGTTAGTTGCACAATTAACATCTGGTTGTGTGAAGATGGAGGAGGAAGATCAGTGTATGACCCTACTTTGTTCTTTACCGGATTTGTGGCATCATCTTGTTATGGTCATCAAGAGTACCACATTCACTTTCAAAATGGATGAAGTGATGCATTCACTGTTATCTAAAGAAATGTAGAGAAATTCATCCAAGGAGAAAGGGAAAAAGAAAGACAAGAAAGCTGAGAAGGGTAGATCCAAATCTCCTAGAAAATCTGAGGCACAGTGTTGGAACTATGGGAAACTTGGGCATTTCTGAAAGGAATGCAAACAGGAGAAAAAGAAGAAGAAGAAGAATGTCCCAAATTTAGATTCTAACAAGTCACAAGATGATGGTGATGCCTTCATTATAGCCTTGGCCACCCATGCATCTGATGATGTGTGGTTGATTGATTCTGGTGCCTCTTTCCACATGACCTCGCATCACTACTGGTTTACAAAGTATGAAGAGTTTGATGGTGGAAGAGTGTACCTGGGTGACAATTCTCATCTGAAGATAGTTGATGATGGAAGAGTCATAATCTGATTCCCTAATGGATGAGTGAAGGGGATCTCTAGGGTTTTGCACATCCTAGGATTGTCATGGAGCCTAGTTTCTATAAGTAAATTGAATGATGCAGGGTGCAATTGTCTTCTTGAAAGAAGGATTCAAGATGACTATAGGAGCTATGGTGCTTGTGAAGGGTACTCAGAGAGGTACTCTATTTCAGCTGGAGGCATGCATTTCACAATGCAATAGTTCTTCTGACTCAAAGAAAAGAGTTGTAGTCACTTCATCCCCACCATTGGAACCAGCAACTAAAAGATATGTTGTATCAAATTCTGATGGTAGTGCATTTTGGGTACCTAAGGGTGCTCATGCTTTGGAAGTTAAGCTTCCTGCTAAGAAGATAATGTTATGGCATAAGAGACTTGGTGACATTGGTGAGAAGGGTCTTAGAAGGTCCTAAAAAATAAAAACCTTGTTGAGGGGTTAGATGATTGTAATCTCAATTTTGACTTTTGTGAACATTGTATATATGGAAAGAAAAACTATGTTTAGTTTTACTCAAGTTATCATAAGTCTTCTTGTGTATTGGATCTTATTCATTCTGATGTGTTTGGTCTAGTTAATGTTCCTTCAATCTCTAAATCTGTATATTTTGTATCTTTCATAGATGATTATAGTAGAAGAACATAGATTTATTTTCTCAGAAGCAAATTTGAAGTCTTTAGTTAGTTCAAAGAGTTTAAAGCTTTTGTTGAGAATCAAAATAGTAAAAAGATTAAGTGTTTGAGAACTAATAACGGTGGTGAGTTTTGTTCCACATAATTTGATCAATTCTGCAAAGAACATGGGATTAAAAGACATAAGACAACTCCATACACCCCGCATCAAAATGGAGTTGTAGAAAGGATGAACATGACACTAATGGAGAAGGCTAGGAGTATGCTTAGTGGAGCTGGCCTTCAACAAAAGTTTTGGGCTGAAGTTATTGCTACTGCTTGCTACCTGGTAAATAGGTCTCCTACATCAACTCTTGTTGGTAAGACACCCATGGAGGTGTGGTCTGGTAAGAAGCCTTCAATAAGACATCTTTGTGTTTTTCGTTGTGAGGGATATGCTCATGTGCCTAGGGAGAAGAGGTAAAAATTAGAGAACAAGGCTATTAAGTGTATCTTCATTGGCTATGGTGTTGGTGTGAAAGGATACAAGCATTTGGATCTTGTGGCTGAAAAAGTGTTGTATAGCAGAAGTGTTATTTTCATAGAGCTATCACCTTCTTCCACTATTCTACAGCCAGAAGAGAAAGAAAAGAAAGAGGATGTGGTTCAGTTTCCCACTACCCCTGAGAAGACTGAACCAACATACCCTATGAGACCTGATGATGAGGAGAGCTTTAGCAGCTCTAAAAGTTTAGAAGAAGAAGTAGAACCTCAACCTCAGCCTTTGAGGAAGTCCACGTGAATCAAGAAGCAACCTGAGAGGTTTGATTATACATTGCTTGATTCTAGTTGTGCTTTTGCTTTGCTTACTAATGCTAATGAACCTAGAACTGTGATAGAGGATATGGGCATGAAAGAGGCAAGTTCCTGGAAGGAGGCCATGGAAGATGAGATAGCTTCTTTGGAAAAGAATAAAACTTGGGACTTGGTGCCTTTGCCTAATGGACAGAAACCTGTTGGATGCAAATGGGTTTTCAAGAAGAAATTTGGTGCAGATGGTAGTGTTGAGATGTATAAGGCCAAATTGGTTGCAAAGGGGTACTCACAAGTGGAGGGAATTGATTATGGTGAAATTTTCTCTCCCATTGCAAAGCTGAAATCTATTCGGTTCCTATTATCTCTTACAATAGCTTATGATTTAGAAGTTGAGAAGATGGATGTGAAGACAACATTCCTTCATGGTGACTTGGAGGAAGAGATTTATATGTCACAGCCAAAGCATTACATAGAAAAAGGTAAAGAAAATTTGGTTTGCAAGTTAAAGAAGTCTTTGTATGGATTGAAACAATCTCCTAGGATGTGGTACTTGAAGTTTGGTACCTTTGTGTTATCTATTGGATTTCTGAGATTGAAATTAGATCATTGTGTGTATTACAAGTTTGACAATGATTGTATTCTCATTATTGCACTATATGTTGATGATATGTTGCTGATTGGGAATGGTAAGAATATGGTTTCTGATTTGAAGTGTTAGTTGTCAGCATAGTTTGAGATGAAGAACTTAGGGGCAGCTAGGTACATTCTGGGAATAGAAATCAAAAGAGATAGAGCAAACAGAAAAATTTGGTTAAGCCAGAGTAAGTATGTGAAGACTATGTTGGACAGATTCAACATAGGAGATTGTAGACCATTGTTTATTCTTGTTTCTTTGAGGACAAAGTCTCCTTCGGAGATAGCGGATATGAGTAGAGTACCTTATTCTAGTGTTGTTGGTGTTTGATGTATGCTATGGTCTGTATAAGATCAGACATTGCCCAAGCAGTGGGAGTTCTTAGTCAGTTTATGGCTAATCCTGGATGGGTACACTAGGATGCAATAAAGAGAGTGTTCAGCTTTTTGCAGGGTACTTTCTAGTATTCCCTATGTTATCATGGTCATCCTACAGGACCTCTGAATTTTGTATGTATTCATGGATTTGTGGATTCTGATTGGGCAGGTGACATTGACAGTAGGAGATCCACTAGTGCTTATGTGTTTACTATGTTCAGTGGTGTAATTAGTTGGATGAGTAAGTGACAACATATGGTTGCTTTGTCCATGACAGAAGATGAGTATATGGTAGTAACTCATGTTTGTAAGGAAACCATTTGGCTTAAGAGGTTATGCTCAGATATTGGTGTTGATGCAGGATAGATTACTATCTATTGTGACAGTTAGAATGTGATTTTCTTAGCAAAGAATTTGACTTTCCATGCCAGAACAAAGCATATTGATGTACAATTTCATTTTGTGCAAGACATGGTAGAGGATAGGAAGGTGATATTGGAGAAAGTAGACACTTTGAAGAATGTTGCAGATGTATTGATGAAACCAGTGGGCACAGACAAGTTTAGATGGTGTTCGGAGTCTATGGGGCTCTTGGCCCCTAGCAGTTAAATCTTGTCATTTCTTTTGGCTCTTGCAAGGTGTTCAACAAGTGGGAGAATGTTGGCAGTTAAGGTGTGTCAACCTTTGCAAATTAGTAGCATTATTTATTTAATTGTATATTTATTTATTGCCTAATATTGTATTTACTTGCACATTCAGTTTTGTCACTTACTTGAGGTGTCACGGTGACATGTCATCTTACTTGGAATGTGACTTGGATGGTCAAGTCAAACCTACATGGATTTGGGTGTCCCAATTGAGGTGGCACTATTATGCCATGTGTTGGCATCTTGTGGTATGTGGAAGAGGATATTCCATATGACAAAATCTATGATGCGTAAGAGCCAAGTTTGGAGTTTCCTATGACAAGTGGTGACAAGTGTTGGTGAGTATCTTTGCATGAGGGAAAGACATATTTTGGTGCCCAAGTTGGGCTATAACATGTTGTAAGTGGAATATACTATATTTAGAATTGTATGATAGATTCTTACAACATTTAAGATTGTTATGTTGGGAAAATCTATGATAGATGTAAGATGCGTAAGAACATATGTCAGTCTATTTTTAGCCTTGGAGTGCTCCATCTTGGGAAAGTCAAATCTTCCATGTATGACAAATGTAAGGGATGTATTTATAGCAAGGACAAGTATCCTTTGATGTGGGATAATGGCCATGTCACCAAGGTGGATGCCTATCCCAAGATGCTTCCAGAATATGCCTTGTAATCTCTATATATTGCATAGTTTGGAGTTGTAGTTGCATAGTGTTTTTACAGGTACTGTTATGCTGCCAGAATAACTCCAGATTCAACATTTGAAGACTCTTGGAAGAACTTGCATTGCAAGTGTATTGTAAACTGTAATTGTTTCAAATAGTACATTGTATAGGTTTAGAGTGTGGGGTTTTTCACCTCAAAAGGTTTTCCCCATCATACACCTTGTGTCTATTTCTCTTTGTCTACATTCTTGTATTGTGTTTGCTGATGTAATATCTATGATATAAGTTTAATATTGCTGCAATTGTAAGGGTTAAAAGGAATTTGCATACCTCTCCCCTCATTAGATTATTTTAGGAAGCGATTTATACACACCTATCTTCCTTTCAATTTTGGATGAACCATTCATGATATGTAAATATGTGACAATGAAGATGAAGGTAATTCAGTTTTGCATGATGCATTAGTTCCAGTTGGTGAGCTAGATCAGCCTACTCTTGAGGTGACACCACATCATTTTGATGATGCTTTCATATAGGAACATATGGAAAGTTTGATACTTCACTCTTCATGGATTGGAGTCTCTCTTTCATTGTTGAGCATTTAATTGTTTGATTTCAGTTTTGGTACATTAGTGTATGGCACAATATAGTATGGTAGAGATCCTTACATTAATGTTGGGATTTGGTCTAATGATGATTTTCTATCATCATACAATATGGATGGAACTTTCTACATCATTTTGGATAAGATTTTTAGACTACATGTCATTGTTCTGACTTATGATAGCGAGGTAATAGGGATGGACACACTTGTGTTTGCATTTATGTTTGGCATCCATCATTTGTTCATGTTACTATTCAATGCTAGAGGCACTTTCAACTTGGTAGGCATCTTGTTTGGCATCTACATCTTAGTGATGGGCATCTACATTATAGTATGGATTGGTCACTATAGCTATTAGAGATTAAGTATTGGTATAGATGTGTTTACATCATTGTACAACAATGGAAGCAGTCCTAGGATCTTGTATATCAACAGCTTTGAGGAGGTATGTATGAGTATATATGGAGAGCCTAGATGGATTTGGGATCCTAGTATACATTGATTCTAATTTGGTACTTGCATTTTCTTGGGGCAAGCAATCTTGGGGTGGGAGGACAAGTGTAATGTCCCCTTTTTGAGCTAGAAATGTATTTGGGTTGAGCTTGGGCTTTCAAGGATGGAAAACTATAATGTTGGCTCAACATGTGATTTTATTGAGATTTTGGCTAGTATTGTTTTATCATATTTTTTATATAGCCAAAATATTATCATTTTCAAGCCAAGGCAAAAAGTGAATGATGGAAAAAATAAATGTTGGATGACTAGAAGATGGAAAAGGTGAAAGGATGGAAAATGCAATCTTCAATTGCAATTTTATTTAGTCTATTATTTTATTATTTTCCCAACACGAAGGAGAAAAAAATAAAATATAATATTTTATTATATTTTATTATGCCAAGGAAAAGGAAGAAAAATAAATAATATTAAAATATTATTTATTGGTAAAAGTTGGTGCCACCAAGAAGAAGACAAAAAATATATATATATTATTTTATTTGATCATGTGCCAATGCCCAAGGAAGGAGAGATTATTTTAAAAAAAAACAATACAATATTGTTTCATTCATGGGATCGTTGCCCAAGGAAGGAGAGAGCATTTAAAAAATAATTATACTTTATTGTGCCAAGGAGTTTGCCAATCAAGGAGGAATAAGGAGTAAAAGTAACTTAAGCAGTTCTATTTTCAAGATATCTTTATAAAGTGTTCTAATTTTGAATTAGTTAATAAAAGTATTTAATAAAGTTACATAAGTGGGTCCAAAAGTATTTTATGTCATAAAGTGACATTGTGTACAGAAATCAAGTGATTGTGTATATTAAAACCTTCATTTAATAAAGTTAGGTCCGACCTATTTGGAGAAGGTTTTAAAAGGAGTAGTTGGGAATCATTTGGATAGGATTGAGTTTATGATATTTTGTTTTGGAGAGTTTCTCTTGGCTAGAAATTGCATTTTCAATTTTCTCGAGGTGGTGTTCCCTTGGCATATTGTGGATTAGTAATGATCCCTTTCCACCATCATGGGATGAAATCATTTGGATTTCATCGTAGAGCTTATATTTGATGTTTTCATGAAGATATTATGCAAATTTGTCTTGTTCATCGAGCTTATTTCATCATAGGTTGACATTCAAGGGTTTGTGGTTGGATTACTTAGCTTATTGAGGGTTTTTTATCACTTCCATCCATATTCATCATTCTTATTTTTGGGTATAGTAGGTACAACAAAGGGTTTTCTATAGATCAGAGGAATATTCATCATCATTTGGAGAGTTTGATCTCATTGTAAGCCTCTAAACCCTAATCGCCCTAATTATAGGGCCTAGCACTTGCATTTGGACTGATATTTTGGAACATTTTGATGATATCATCAATCAGGGTCTCATATCAGCAGGGTTTCAATTTTGTATGTCATATTAGACCTTGGAAAGAGCATTATAATTGTATATCAGCCATACCCAATTGGAGATTTCATCACATGTTCATAGAGCTTCATCTTCCATTCACTTGGCTAGGGTTTGGAGATGTTGTTTGGAATTTGTGGATGTAATTGTAGGTCTGATTTGTAAATCAAACTTTACTAATTGTATTTTCCAACCCTTATTGTTGTAAACATCATTCTAAATCAATAAGGAAGCTTATCATTGCTAGGTTTGTTGACTTGTGTTTGGTGTTGATATCTCTTGCATTAGTAAGCTGATCATTTGTGTTTTCTATCATCATAAGGTGTTATTTTAATATTATATTTGAACCTTTCCATCTACACTACTTTCTAAACATATGGGTGAAAGCAGTTTTTGAGAATATTAAGTACTTTGCAAGATATGTAAATCATAAAATTTAGACCAGCTAGGCAAAATTTTCAATTAGACAAGAATATCCTATTTGGGATATTACAAAATCATAAACAAAAGTTTTTTTCTCTTCACATCGGGTTCACCAAGATATGTATGCTCAAAATTGCAATGTTAGTGGCTTGGCACTGTCAAGTTGGATTTTGGGGCTCACACGGACCCTTCCCTCCTTTCCACATGGCAAGCTGCCACGTCACTCTCGTTCTCGTGGAAGTAGCCATTCGAGAGGAGGCAAGACACGATGGTGGTCTGGCTCATTTGAGAACTAGACTTCATGGAGAGGGGTTGGCACGTCCTAGGGCCTATGTTGTTGTGCGCTTGTGTAGATGTTCTGTTCAATGATCGTGGTTGTAAAGATAACCATATGACTCGAAGGGTCACTAGTCACTGTTCTCCTATTAGTGTTTCTGATATTCCACCTTTGTGTGGGTAAGTTGTTCTCATTGATTGCTTGTTGTCATTGGCATTCTCTTTCAAACTATTGTATGGATTCTT
This sequence comes from Cunninghamia lanceolata, assembly GCA_027924645.1. Classification (NCBI taxonomy): domain Eukaryota; kingdom Viridiplantae; phylum Streptophyta; class Pinopsida; order Cupressales; family Cupressaceae; genus Cunninghamia; species Cunninghamia lanceolata. The sequence goes on from BSBN01001332.1 coordinate 3,998,423, forward strand.
GTTGTTCTAAGACAAGTGGGTCCTATTGTGGTCTCGGATGGATTTCCTCTATCTCATCAAGGATAGAACTCACCCACTCACCTCTTAATCTTGGGCACATTCATGAGCCGAGATAAGAGATAGGTTTTGTGAGATAACCCTAACTCGACTTAGGATTTGACTTAGGGTCTATTTGACCTAAGGTTTGATTGTTCGTTGACCTCATTTGACCTTGTGATGAAATCAAGGGTTTTGACCAATGTTTGACTATGGTTGACCTTGTGATGGAGTCAAGGGTTTGTGAATTTTCTAAGTCTCTAATGTTTTTGTTGTTTTTTGGGTTTTTATGAATGCAAGCCTAAATGAAATGCAAAACTTCCTTTTGTGCTTTTTTTATGTTTTTGGAATTGAAAGATGTATGCAAGCTATATTGAATTTACCTAGTGGAATGTAAACTATGTTTTTTGGGTTTTCTAAATATTTGGAACAAATTAATCTAAGAAAAAGGAAATTGCTTTTAAATGAATTAATCAATGAACTTTGAAATCAAATCACTATAAGAATGCAAGATCTATCTATTCTATCAAGGAAAGTAATAAGATTACTGATCCCAAGAGAAATTTTAGTTATCTAATTACTATGAGTTAAAAGAAAGCATAAAGGAACCTAGAGATGCGTGAGCCTCCACTACCCTCAGAAATCCTTGTGATAGCAACCTCATATCCTCTTGTAGCGGCAGAAAATTCTCTTGGAAACAAGACGACAATGGAAGGAAAAAGAAGCTTTTAAAGATTTAGGAAAAGAGCTTTATGAGAGCTTTGTTGAGCACCATGGGTTGATATTGTTGGTTTAAGGACAGACAACTGAGAGGGGGATGAATCAATTATCTCCAAAACTTTCTATTCTTTGAACACTTAAATCTTTTTTATATTTTTATAGCATGACAGTGAAAAACACAATGCAATAACTCAAGAGCAAAAACATAGTAATACATATGGCACCAAGATTTTAACGTGGAAAACCTGGTTAAGGGAAAAACCATAGGGTGACTAAGCCAAGATTGTATTCTCTATTAAAAGTACAAATGGCACTTGCCAATTAGGGCTCACTACCTGAGCACACTGCTCACAAGAGGCCCACTACCTACAAGAGACACACTGTCTACAAAATAATATAAATATTACATACTTGAACTAGAGATTAGCATCTTTACTATGCTTGAGTCAGTTCCATTTAAGTTCAATACTTCTGCTCTGCTTTTCACTCCTCTTCACTACCACCTTCTCATCATGATCACATGGATACATTTGAGCAACTTCATAACTCTTATTTATACATGACATCAACTTTGGAATGATCATCAAATTCGGCACAACACACACTTATTTTATTATAGAGCAATTACAAAAACAACTTGACTTATTACAAAAACTTCATGCACATCACTACACTGTCAGCCACACATAGCTGGGACTTCAATAATCTTTGAGAAACATGCCCTACTTTGCAAAGTATCTTCAAGAACATCTGCAACATGTGCAAATCATTTGGTCGGCCAAAACTGGGAAGAACACCATCACCCAAAGGTAAATCTTCAATTATGAACTCAATCTTGAGTACAGACCGACAACACGAACTGGACATAATCTAGAGACCCCCACAAGCTTGCTTGAATCACCAAGAACATCCATACCACTTCTGCTTACTATAATCATTCGTAGCTTCATCCATAACTTCGAGAACATAGCCGGTCATCACTATCACATTAGAATAAATACTTACAGACCTCCAGACCATGAACCAATTGAGTTGTTAATTCAGATTAGCTTCCTAGACATTCCACCAAATCTACAGAACAAGATATTCCATTTCTGGATCTCACCAGACCTATTTGTGTCACTCTGTCACCTCTAAATAGTTGCCAAAACTAGTTTTATTCATATGGCCATAACTTCTCCAAATCTTCATGCGGACCTCTCAAATCTTGACTGGAGAACCCTCAGAAACATATCTACAAACCCTTTGATGTGCATACTCTGATCTTCAACTATTTAGGATCTTTACTTCATAGAACTTCACTGTCTTCATTGTTCTCTATTTCTAATGGGGCTAATTTTCTCAATATCCTCAGCACATAACTCCCAATTCTTGACATCAATACAACAGGAGTATGTTGGCATCAATGACAACACCAGTTAGCGCCATATTTGCAAAAATCTCCCCCTTTATCATCGATGGTAACATATGATGTGAAAAATTGTTTTAACCATCAAGACAAGAACTTCTCCTTACTGACTGACATAGCTCCCCCTGTCACCAACAATCATTCACATGTCTTCTCTTCCTCTACTACTCCCCCTTTGATTAGTAACCATTTTTTGTTTTTCACATATCTTCTCTCCCCCTTTGACTGTTGCAAATATGAGGTGAACTAGTGTTGTCATTGATGTCAACATACTCATATTGCATTAACAAGAAGGATTGGATGAGCAGTGTGCTAAGGATATTGAGAAAATTAGCCTCAGTCAGGAACAGTGAAGAACAGTGATGAGAAGAAGGCAAATGTACTGTATAGGATGAGAACCGGAGGATACGGATTAAAGGGTTTGTAGATATGAGTCTTGAGATGCTTTAGTTAAGATTTCAGAGGTCCGCATGAAGATCTGAACTAGCTATGGCTGTCGGTGTGGAACCGGTTCCGGTAAGTGTTCAGAGGTGACAGAGGATCACAGAAAGGTGAGGTCTGGAATTGTATAATCTTAATCTACGGATTGGAAGGAGTGTTTGTGATGTCCTTGAGATGTGTCATCTTGATTTGTGTATGATTTGGATATCCGGAAGTACCTTTTGCATTGTGACAGTGGCAACAGACTGTGTTCTTGAAGTTCCAGATAAGGAAGAGAAGAGATTCCAGTAAGTAGAAGAAGTGCGGATGTACCTGGTCATTCAGGCAGGCTTGTGAAGATTCTTGGATCATGCTTAGGTCATGTTGTTGGTCTGCATTAATGGTAGAGCCCATAATTGAAGATATTCTTCCGGATGAAGTTCTTGTTCCAACTAGCTGACTGGATGAGTTGTTCATCCTGTGAATGTTCTTGTGGTGACCGACTGGATGTGTTATTCATCTTGCGGATATTCTTATGGTTGATTGCCGACTTATATGATTGTTCCTAAGTCAATGTCTTGTATAAATAAAGGTTTGTGAGTTCATTTTGGTGTGTGGATTGCGTAGATAAGAGTGGTGTAGCGAAGATAAGTGCGAAAGGCAGAGCAGGGGTTTTGGGCTTAAATGGAACTGATCCGGACATGGTAGAGATGTCATTCTCTAGTTCAAGACTGTGATTCTTATCACTTTGTAGATAGTGTGTCTCCTTGTAGGCAGTGGGCATCTTTGTGAGCAGTGTGCTCGGGCAATGAGCCCTAATTGGCAAGTGCCATTCTTTTTCTTATTCTTCTAACAAAGAATAATTCTTGGGTTAATCACCCCATGGTTTTTCCCTTATCCGGGTTTTTCGCATCAAAATCTTGGTGTTCAATGTGTTGATGTTTATCTGCTCTTGTATTTGTACATTATGCTTTCATGGATGATTAATTGATATGCTGTTAACTAACAAAGAAGAATCAAGTGTTTGAAGTAGAAAGGAAGTTTTTATACAACTGATTCACCCCCCCTCTCATTTGTATGCCCTAGATCCAACAATTGGTATCAGAGCCAAGTTCCTCTGAAAGGAGCTTAACCGCTTGAGGAGATCCAGGATGTCGTCATACAAGAAGGATAGTCCGAAGTTCAATGGAACCAACTTCACTCTCTGGAAAGGCCACATGAAATGTCACTTGGAATGTATGGGAAAAGCATACTTGGCCATGGTCTCAAAACCATATGTACCTCCACAGGGTGGTCCGACAACTCTGAATGAAATCACAGATGCTGAAAACAGTCTGCAGACCAAAGAAACTCTTCTAAGTGCACTGAATGACTCAGATCTCTCAAATGTTATTGACCTACCAACTGCATATGAGATCCTGACTAAACTGGAACTTCTGTATGAAAGAGATGAGTTTGTCAAGAGTGCAAGATTGCAAAGTTTGAAAGGGAAATTTGAAAGATTGAAGATGAGAGATGATGAAAACATCACTACTTTTATGCCATGAGTGAATGAGCTGGTGTGTGGAATTAGAAATGTTGGTGGAACTCTGGATGAAAATGAGATTGTCTACAAAATCCTTAGATCCCTTCCTGCTGCCTACAAAATCAAGGTTGCTGCCATTGATGAATTTAGAGCTCACACAACTATCACAAGAGAACAATTGGCTAGCAAACTAGCTACATTTGAAATGATCGAGTTTGGAGATGATCCTCCTAAGATTGAATCTACTTTCAAAGCCAGTGCCTATGTGAAAAGCAAACAGAGATTTGATCCGGGTGAAAACTCAAGGAAGATGTCATGGTATGATCAAGCAAGAAGAGACATGGAAGAAGAAGAAGTAGAAACAGCTCAACTTGAAGCCCTCATTGCAAAGAGACTACCAAGAGGATCCGGTAAGTATGAAGGAAAACTACCCTTTAAGTGCTTCAACTGCAATAAGATTGGTCATTTTGCTTCAAGATGTCTGGAAAGATCTGCAAGGTCTAATACTAACAGACAAAGGTTTCAAAAGAACTGCTATTATGTTCATGAAGAAGATGACAATGAAGGAGTAACAGATGATGAATCAGAACTAGGAAGCAAATCTAGAAATGAATGGGTGTTTATTGCCATCAAGGAAGAAGATTCAATATCCTCTGAATCTGTCAATCACAAAGTTGTGGAAAGAGCTTTGGCTACTTAAGTGGAAGAAAAGGATGATTGGGTTATTGACAGTGGATGTTCTCACCATATGACTGGTGACAAGAATAAGTTCTTGGATTTGGAAAGGTATGAAGGAGGAATGGTAAAGTTTGGTGACAATTCTGCTGGCAGAATCAGAGGTAGGGGAACTATTTCCTTTGATGGAAAGAGAAAAATAGGTAATGTACTATATGTTGAAGGATTAAAGCACAATCTTCTCAGTGTTGGTTAGTTAGTGGACAAAGGCTATGATCTCCAGTTCAAAAATGGAAAATGCAGAATCTTTACAAGCTCTGGAACTGAAATTGCATCCGGTAATTAGACAAAAGGTAACATCTTTCATCTGGTTGGTTCAAATAAAAGTTGTCTGTTTGTTCAAATTGATCAGAGTTGGTTATGGCATAGAAGAATGTGTCATGTAAATTTTGATAACATCATCAAGATAAGCAATAATCAGGCTGTAAGAGATCTTCCAAAATTGATGAAACCTACAAATAGTTTGTGCAAAGAATGTCAGCTAGGTAAACAAAGCAGAGTCTCTTTCAAAAGCAAAGATCAATCCTCTACCAGATTGTTGGAATTAGTACATACTGATCTCTATGGTCTGACAAGAATTAAGAGTCTGCAAGGTGATAGATATTTCATGTTGCTAATTGATGACCACTCCCGGATGATGTGGGTTACCTTCCTAAAAGAGAAATCAGAAGCCCTTGATAAGTTCAAAATCTTTAAAGCTATGGTAGAGAATCAAACTGGATTGAAACTAAAGTGTCTAAGGTCTGATAGAGGTGGTGAGTTTACATCTGGTGAGTTCATTGACTTTTGTGAGAAGCAGGGTATAAGGAGATAGTTGTCTGCTCCTAGGACTCCACAGCAGAATGGAGTAGTTGAGAGAAAGAACTAGACCATCCAAGAAGCTGCCAGGACAATGATGTTGGAAGCTAATGTTCCTCAGATGTTCTGGAAAGAAGCTATCAGCACTGCAGTCTACACTCTCAATCGAGTTCAAATCAGAAACAATACCGGTAAGACCCCCTATGAACTCTGGTTTGGCATCACTCCTACTGTGAAATATTTCAGAGTATTTGGTAGCAAGTGTTATATTAAAAGAGATGAAGATCTAGGAAAGTTTGATGCTAGAAGTGATGAAGGAATTTTCTTGGGTTACTCCACTCAAAGCAAAGCATACCGGTGTTACAATAAGAGACTGAGGAAGATGATAGAAAGCACTAATGTGAAAGTTGATGAAGGAATTGAGAAGCCCTCAAGATTTTATGAGTTTGATGAAGATGACCAAGATGGTGTTCAGGTTCAAGGAACTCAATCCTCTCCAGTAAGTCAGAGTCAGCCTGATCCAGTAAATCAGGAAGAAGAGATAGGTCTGAATGAGCCTGATCAAGAAGCAGTAGTGCAGGATACTCCCAAAATTCCAAGGTATGTAAGACTGAACCACTCTGAAGATCAGATCATAGGTGATAGAAGCAAAGGTGTACAAACCAGAAGGGATGTTGCTTAAAATCAGGATGAATGTTGTCTGATTTCAAAGATTGAACCTAAAACAATAAATGAAGCCTGCAATCATGAAAACTGGACCAAAGCAATGGAAGATGAATTGAGAAAAATTGAGAAAAATCATACTTGGGATCTTGTTCCCAGACCTAGAGACAGGAATGTAATTGGAACCAAATGGGTCTTCTAGAACAAACTGAATGAAGCTGGTGAAGTAATCAAAAATAAAGCTAGATTGGTCTACAAAGGCTACTCTCAAATAGAAGGAATTGATTTTGAAGAGACCTTTGCTCTGGTGACAAGAATTGAAGCAGTCAGATTATTTCTTGCATTTGCTGCCTTTAAAGACTTCAAGGTATATCAGATGGATGTCAAGTCTGCCTTCCTAAATGGTGATCTGGAAGAAGAAGTTTACATTGAACAACCGAATGGATTTCAATTGTCTGATAATGATGATATGGTCTGCAAGTTGAAGAAAGCATTGTATGGATTAAAGCAAGCCCCAAGAGCATGGTATGAAAGGTTGGATAATCATCTTGTACAGATTGGATTCAACAAAGGTACTGCTGACAGTAACCTATATTTCAAAATTGATCATGAAAATATTTTGATTGTTGAAGTGTTTGTCGATGATATCATTTTTAAAGGAAGAGATAGTATGTGCAAAACTTTTACAAATCAGATGAAAAGTGAGTTTGAAATGTCTATGCTTGGTGAAATGAATTTCTTCTTGGGTCTGCAAATTACTCAAACAAAGAAAGGGATCTTCATTTCTCAGACCAAATATGTGAAAGAATTGTTGAGAAAATTTGGTATCGAAGATTCAAAGCCAATGAACACTCCCATGGCAACCGGATGCAAGTTGAGCAAAGATGATGACTCCCCAAAGGTAGATCAGACAAAGTATAGATCAATGATTGGTGGATTGTTGTATCTCACTCAGACTAGACCAGATATAATGCAGGTTGTTGGTCTTGTAGCAAGATTCTAGGCTTATCCTAAAGAATCTCATGTTATGGCAATCAAAAGAATTTTTAGGTACTTGAAAGGAACAGCTGAGTATGGTCTATGGTACCCTAGAGATCTGGATTTCTCTCTTCATGCTTACACAGATGCAGATTGGGCAGGAGATGTGGATGACCGGAAAAGCACCAGTGGTGGAGCATTCTTTTTGGGGAAGAGATTGGTTTCTTGGCTAAGCAAGAAACAAGATGCAATATCTCTGTCTACAACTGAAGCAGAATACATTGCAGCAGCAGGTAGTTGCACTCAAATCTTATGGATGAAGCAGATGCTAAGAGACATTAAAGTTGAATATGAGGAGCCTATCACAATTTTTTGTGATAATTCAAGTGCAATTAATATTTCTAAGAATCCGGTATTGCATTCTAAGACTAAGCACATATCTATCAAGTTTCACTTTTTGAGAGAACAAGTGAACAAGGAAGAAGTCAGGTTGGAGTATGTTCCCTCCAAGGATCAGATTGCAGATATCTTTACTAAACGTCTTCCCAAGGACTCTTTTGAATATCTCTGGGAGAAGTTAGGGGTCATGGCCCCTCCGGTGATGAACTAGGATGCACTGATGTGCATCAGTCTGGTGGATATCATAGTCATATCTTGTGATCCGGATTGATGATGGGGAGCTGCTACTAAGGGGGAGCAGCTGGTATGATTCTGATGTGTTAGAATTGCAAGTATAATCCCTTTGCCATTGATGTCAAAGGGGGAGAGAAGACATGTGAAAAACAAGTGGCTGATGATCAAAAGGGGAGTAGTAAATGAGGAGAAGACATGTTGCTGATAGGGGGAGCTGTGACAGAAATGAGAAGTTCTTGTCTTGATGGTTTTTCACATCATATGTTGCCATCAATGACAAAGGGGGAGCTGGTTGCAAGTATGAGGTGAACCAGTGTTGTCATTGATGTCAACATACTCATATTGCATTAACAAGAAGGATTGGATGAGCAGTGTGCTGAGGATATTGAGAAAATTAGCCTCAGTCAGGAATAGTGAAGAAGAGTGATGAGAAGAAGGCAAATGTACTATATAGGATGAGAACCGGAGGATGCAGATTAAAGGGTTTGTAGATATGAGTCTTGAGATGCTTCAGTTAAGATTTCAGAGGTCCGCATGAAGATCTAAAGGAGCTGTGGCTGTCGGTGTGGAACCAGTTCCGGCAAGTGTTCAGAGGTGACAGAGGATCATAGAAAGGTCTGGTGAGGTCCAGAATTGTATAATCTTAATCTGTGAATTGGAAGGAGTGTTTGTGATGTCCTTGAGATGTGTCATCTTGATTTGTGTATGATTTGGATATCCAAAAGTACCTTTTGCATTGTGACAGTGGCGACAGACTGTGTTCTTGAAGTTCTGGATAAGGAAGAGAAGAGATTCCAGTAAGTAGAAGAAGTGTGGATGTACCTGGTCATTCAGGTAGGCTTGTGAAGATTCTTGGATCATGCTGAGGTCATGTTGTTGGTCCGCATTGATGGTAGAGCCTGGAATTGAAGATATTCTTCCGGATGAAGTTCTTGTTCCGACTAGCCGACCGGATGAGTTGTTCATCCTGCGAATGTTCTTGTGGTGGCCGACTGGATGTGTTATTCATCTTGCGGATATTCTTATGGTTGATTGCTGACTTAGATGATTGTTCCTAAGTCGATGTCTTGTATAAATAAAGGTTTGTGAGTTCATTTTGGTGTGTGGATTGCGTAGATGAGAGTGGTGTAGCGAAGATAAGTGTGAAAGGTAGAGCAGGGGTTTTGGGCTTAAATGGAACTGATCTGGACATGGTAGAGATGTCATTCTCTAGTTCAAGACTGTGATTCTTATCACTTTGTAGACAGTGTGTCTCCTTGTAGGCAGTGGGCCTCTTTGTGAGCAGTGTGCTCGGGCAGTGAGCCCTAATTGGCAAGTGCCATTCTTTTTCTTATTCTTCTAACAAAGAATAATTCTTGGGTTAATCACCCCGTGGTTTTTCCCTTATCCGAGTTTTCCACATCAAAATCTTGGTGTTCAATGTGTTGATGTTTATCTACTCTTGTATTTGTGCATTATGCTTTCATGGATGATTAATTGATATGCTGTTAACTAACAAAGAAGAATCAAGTGTTTGAAGTAGAAAGGAAGTTTTTATACAACTGATTCACCCCCCCTCTCAGTTGTATGCCCTAGATCCAACATTGACATCAATGGAAAAGGGCACATGCTTGAACCACTTCTCATGCTTCAAAATCATATTGACTACTCCCCCTGAGTAGCAGCCTCCTAGGATCAATCTGGATCATAACATATGACTGTGAAATTCACCAGACAAATGTACATCTATGCACCTTAATTCAGAATCAGAGGGGTAATAACCCCTAACTTCTCCCTGAGATACTCAAAAGTGTCCTTAGGTAGAGGTTTAGTAAAAATGTCTACAATCTGATCCTTTGAGGGCACAAACTCCAATGTGACTTCATTCTTGTTCACCTACTCTCTTAAAAAGTGGAACTTGATGGATATATGTTTTGTCTTTGAATGCAACACCAAATTTTTTGATATGTTTATTGCACTTGAGTTATCACAGAAGATTGTGATAGGTTCTTCATACTCCACTCTGATGTCTCTTAACATTTGCTTCATCCACAATACTTGAGTGCAACTTCTTGCTGCTACAATATACTCTGCTTCTGCAGTAGATAGAGATATTGCCTCTTGTTTCTTACTTAGCCAAGAAACCAATCTTCTCCCTAAAAAGAATGCACCAGCATCGGTACTCCTCTGGTTATCAACATCACCTACCCAATCAGCAAAAGTATAAGCATGAAGAGAGAAATCATGATCCTTGGGATACCACAATCCATACTCAACTATTCCCTTCAAATATATGACAATTCTCTTGATTGCCATGACATGAGATTCTCTAGGATCAAGTTGAAATCTAGCAACAAGACCAACAACATTCATAATGTTAGGTATAGTTTGAGTAAGATACAGTAGTCCTCTAATCATTGACCTGTACTTTTTCTAATCAGCCTTAGGAGATTCATCATCTTTGCTCAGTTTACACCTGATTGCCATGGGAGTATTCATTGGCTTTGAATCTTCCATCCTAAATTTCTTCAACAATTCTTTCACATATTTGGTCTGAGATATAAAGATTCCTTTATTTGTTTGAGTGATTTGCAGACCCAAGAAAAAATTCATTTCACCAAACATAGACATCACAAATTCACTTTTCATTTGATTTGCAAAAGTCTTGCACATACTATCCTTCCCTCAAAAAATAATATCATCAACAAATACTTCAACAATCAAGATATTTTCATGATCAATCTTAAAATATAGATTACTGTCAGTAGTACCTTTGTTGAAACTAATTTTTAGAAGATGTTTGTCCAACCTTTCATACCAGGCTCTTGGGGCTTGTTTGAGTCCATACAATGCCTTCTTTAATTTCCAGACCATATCTCCATTATCAGACAGTTGAAATACATCTGGTTGCTCAATGTATACTTCTTCTAAATCACCATTTAGGAAGGCAAACTTGACATCCATCTGATATACCTTTAAATCTTTGAAAGTAACAAAGGCAATAAATAGTCTGACTACTTCAATCCTTGCCACAGGAGAAAAAGTCTCTTCAAAGTCAACTCCTTCTACTTGAGAATATCCTTTACAGACCAATCTGGCTTTGTTTCTTATTACTTCACCATCTTCATTTAGTTTGTTCTGGAAGACCCACTTAGTCCCAATCACATTTTGTCCTTAGGTCTGGGAACAAGATCCCAAGTGTGATTCTTTTCAATCTGCATTAATTCCTCCTCCATTGCTTTAACCCAACTTTCATCATTGCATGCTTCACTTACTATTTTTGGTTCAACTTTTGAAAATAGACAATACTTTACCGAGTCTTCAGTAATATTTCTTCTTGTTTGAACACCTTTGCTTCTATTTCCTATGATCTGATCTTTAGAATGATTCATTCTTACATACCTGGGAGTTTTGGGAATCACTTGTACTTCTAATTCTTGGACAGGTTCATTCAAGTTTGTCTCTTCTTCTTGAGTTTTTGGATTCTCTGGATCAATCTAAGTTTGGACTGGAGTTTAAACTTGTTCTTCTTGGTCTGAGATATCATTTTTATCTTCAGCTTCATACTCATAGTACCTTGAGGGATTTTCCATGCCTTTATCAACTTTCATATTTGTGCTTTCCACAATCTTTCTTAATCTCTTGTTATAACACCAGTAAGCTTTACTTTGAGTAGAATAACGCAAGAATATTCCTTCATCACTTCTAGCATCAAACTTGCCAAGGTCTTCATCTCTTTTGATATAGCATTTGCTAGCAAAGACTCTAAAATACTTCATAGTAGGAGTGATTCCAAACCAAAGTTCATAAGGGGTCTTACCAGAATTGCCTCTGATTCGTACCCGGTTAAGAGAATAAATAGCAATGCTCATAGCTTCTCTCCAATAGATCTGAGGAACATTTTCTTCCATCATCATGGTCCTAGAAGCTTCCTGGATAGTCTGGTTCTTTCTTTCCACTACTCCATTCTGCTGTGGAGTCCTTGGAGAAATCAATTGTCTTTTTATCCCATGTTTCTCACAAAATTCTATGAACTCTTTGGATGTGAATTCACCACCTCTATTAGACCGAAGACATTTTATGTTTAACCCAGTTTTATTTTCTACCATAGCCTTGAATATTTTGAACTTCTTAAGAGCTTTAGATTTCTCTTTTAGGAAAGTCATCCACATCATCCAGGAGTGGTCATCAATTAGTAACATGAAATATCTATCACCTTGCAGACTCCTGATTCTTTCTGGTCCACATAGATTAGTGTGAACTAAGTCTAACAATCTGGTAGACGATTGTTCCTTACTTTTAAATGTGACTCTACTTTGCTTACCCATCTGAAACTCTTTGTACAAACTATTAGTAGGTTTCACCAGTCTTGGAAGATCTCTTATAGCCTGAGTGTTTCTTATCTTGATGATATTATCAAAATTTACATGACAAATTCTCCTATGCCACAACTAACTCTGATCAATCTGAACAAATAAATAACTTTTTCCAGTACCAACCAAGTGGAGGATGTTACCTTTTGTTGAGTACCGAATGCAAATTCTATTCCAAAACTTTCAAAGATCTTACATTTTCTATTTTTGAATCGGAGATCATAGCTTTTGTCCACCAACTACCCAACACTGAGAACATTATGCTTCAAACCTTCAACATATAGTACATCACTGGTTTTGTTCTTTCCATCAAAAGAAATAGTTCCTTTGCCTCTGATTCTACCAGCAGAATTATCACCAAATTTTGCAACTCCTCCTTCATACTTTCTAGAGCTATGAACTTATTTTTATCACCAGTCATATGATGGGAACATCCACTGTCAATGACCCATTCATCCTTTTCTTCAACTTGAGCAGCCAAAGCTTTTTCTATCAGTTTATGATTGACAGATTCAATGGGCATTGGATCTTCTTCATTGATGACAATAAACACTCAGTCACTTCCAAATTTGTTTCTTGTCTCTGATTCATCATCTATTACTCCTTCGTCATCATCATCTTCATGAACATAGTAATATTTCTTTTGGAATCTTGATCTGTCTAGTTTTGTCCTTGAAAATCTTTCCAGACACCTTGAGGCAAAATGTCCAATCTTGTTGTAGTTGAAACATTTGAAGGGCAATTTTCCTTCATACTTACTAGATCCTCTTGGCAGTCTCTTTGCAATGAGGGCTTCAAGTTGAGAAGCTTCTGCCTCATCTTCTTCCAGATCTTTTCTTATTTTTTCATACCATGATAATTTCTTTGAGGAATTTTCTCCTAGATCATACCTTTGTTTGCCTTTTACAAAGGCACTAGCCTTGAATGCAAATTTAGTCTTGGGAGGTGCATCTCTAAACTCAGCTAATTCAAATGCAGCTAATTTCCCAACCAATTGATCCCTTGTGATATTTGATAAAGATCTAAATTCCTCAATAGCAACAACCTTGTCCTTGTAAGTAGGGGGTAAGGATCTGAGGACTTTAGTGACAATCTCATCTTCATCCAAGGTTCAACCAACACATCTAATGACACAAACAAGCTCATTTACTTTTGGCATAAATGTAGTGATATTCTCATCTTCATTCATCTTCAAGTTTTCAAATTTTCCTTTCAGACTTTGTAGCTTGGCACATTTAACATATTTGTCTCCTTCATGCAGAAGTGCCAGTTTTGACCAAATTTCGTATGCAATTTTTAAATCTGTAACATTTGTCAGCTCTGAATCAGATAGGAAACTTAGTAAGGCTTCTTTAGCTTTAAGATTATCTTTAGCATCTATGATTTCATCTATAGTTGTTGGACCATTCTTTGGAGGAATATACTTCTTTATAGTCATCTTCCAATATTGAAATCCCATACATTGCAAGTGACATTCCATGCGGCTTTTCCAAAGAGTGTAGTTTGTTCCATCAAACCTCAGACTATCCCTTTTGTAGGAAGACATCCTAGATCTCCTCAAGAGGTTATGCTCTTTTAGAGGAACTTGGCTCTGATACCAATTGTTGGTTTAAGGACAGTCAACTGAAAGGGGGGTGAATCAGTTATCTCCAAAACTTTCTATTCTTTGAATACTTAATTCCTTTTTTATATTTTTATAGCATGACAATGAAAAACACAATGCAATAACTCAAGAGAAGAAATATATTAATACATATGGCACCAGGAAATTAATGTGGAAAACCCAGTTAAGGGAAAAACCATGGGGTGACTAACCCAAGATTGTATTCTCTGTTAAAAGAATAAGTACAAATGGCACTTTCCAATTAGGGCTCACTACCTGAGCACACTGCTCACAAGAAGCCCACTGCCTATAGGAGACACACTGTCTATAGAATAATATAAATATTACATACTTGAACTGGAGATTAGCATCTTCACTATGCTTGAGTCAGTTCCATTTAAGTTCAATACTTCTGCTTTGTTTTTAACTCCTCTTCACTACCACCTTCTCATCATGATCACACGGATACATTTGAGCAACTTCATAACTCTTATTTATACATGACATTGACTTCGGAATGATTATCAAAGTCATCACAACACACACTTATTTTATTACAGAGAAATTACAAAAACAACTTGACTTATTACAAAAACTTCATGCGTATCACTACACTGTTGGCCACACATAGCTAGGACTTCAATAATCTTCAAGAAACATGTCATGCTTTGCAAAGCATCATCAAGAATATCTGCAACATGTGCAAATCATCCAGTCGATGAAAACTAGGAAGAACACCATCACCCAAAGGTAAATCTTCAATTACGAGCTCAATCTTGAGTGCGGACCGCCAACACGAACTAGACACAATCTAGAGACCCTCGTAAGCTTGCTTGAATCACCAAGAACATCTGCACCACTTTTTCTTACTATAATCATTTGCATCTTCATCTGAAACTTCACAAACACAGTCGGTCATCACTGTCACATTAGAATAAATGTGTATGGACCTCCAGACCACGAACCAATTGAGTTGTTAATTCACATTGGCTTCCTAAACATTCTACCAAATCTACAGAACAAGATATTGCATTTCCAGATCTCACCGAACCTATTTGTGTCACTCTATCACCTTTAAACAGTTGCCAGAACCAATTTTACTCATATGGCCATAACTTCTCCAAATCTTCATGTTGACCTCTCAAATCTTGACTGGAGAACCTTCAGACACATATCTACAAACCCTTTGATGTGTACACTCTAATCTTCAACTATCTGGGATCTTTGCTTCATAGAACTTCACTATCTTCATTGTTCGCTATTTCTGATGGGGCTAATTTTCTCAATATCCTCAGTACATAACTCATCCAATTCTTGACATCAATGCAACAGGAGTATGTTGAGATCAATGACAACACCGGTTAGGGCCATACTTGCAACAGATATGAGAAACATATGGATGAATGATGAGCTTTATGTGAAATCTAGATGGAGAAATAAACAAAAACAAAAGGCTCCTATGTCATGTATGAGCATGAGAATGTTGAATGTGGAGAGCAATAACTTGCAAGAGTTGTGTGCACAAATGAAATTCTCTCCCTTTGTGCTTGAGGGAGGGGGTATTTATAGGTTAGAAGAAGGGATGAGAGGTGAAGAAGTAGGAGAGTTAACTCAATTTGATTAGAGATTTAACACATAGGATTCAAGAGTGATCTGGGCTAAAATTTGAGTGATTTACCCAGTAAAAGCTTATCACTTAAGAAGAAGTGAAGAAGGAGTGCATGGGAATGTATGAGAATGCATGAGCTATTAATTTAAGATAAATAGAGCTAATTATGCATATGTAGGTACATGAAATAGTTAACTCTATATTTGGCACAAAAATTGATGCAAACAGGGAGAAAAATAGGTGAAAAAAAAAGCTTTTTCAAGTTAGAAACTTGAGTTTTTTTGCCACTAGAAACACGACAGGGTCACCCCTTTCACTAGTCAGGTCACCCAGGGGGCGATCCATGGGCAACCCATTAAGGAGAGCACTTGGGTTGGATTATAGAATGGGAGATGGATGAGGAGGAAGAAACAAGGGAATCTGCCTCTGGAAATAGGTCATTCATGTGTGAAAATCCAAATCTCCACTTGCAATTTAATAGGATCTCCTAGCAGGAGATCAAGAAATAATAGGGGAGATTTGGATTGGTTGAGTGAAACTAAAAATCAAAAGTGGAGATGCCTAAGAGGGAGCTCTAGAAGGCTTCTAGGGGGTGGAGAAGATGAAAACATTGAGGAGAGGTGAAAACACACCTACAAGATGCATACAAGGCTTAGGAATAGGGTAGCAAGCACAAAAACCACAAATCGACAAGTGTCGAAAAGTGTCGAAAACAAAGAGAGAGAAAACGACAAAGGGGAAAGAACACAAGATGAAATAAATGACATGTCACCAAGAGGATTACTACTAAAAGGATGTTATTTCATGGTTACATGTATGTGACAAGGATTAAAAATCATCCTAGGGGTCCTCATGGAGGCTTTGCATGATTGTTGTGCTTATAGTACTTGGTGTATTGCTTTATCAATCTAATCAATCTAAACAAGGAAAACTCTTTGCATTTGAATTACAAGGTCATTGGTGTTGCATGGACAGTCAGTGCCACACACCTTTACCACCACCATGACACTTTTTCACAAAGAAAGTATGTGCCAGGTGAAGGTCTTCTCTTCAAATTTAAAGATGGTAAGTTCCTCATATGCCATCATTTCCAATGCCTCATCATGGATACTTGCAGAGTCTATGACCTTCATTGCAATCATATCTCCTTTGGTTTCCAGCAAGCATATGATTTGACTCGATGTCCCATAAGTAGTCCATTCTCCTTACTTCACTTTGTAAACATTAGACTACCAACATACCCCATATGTGCAAGCATTGATCAATGAATTCAGGAACATCTTACTCACGTACAAAATTTGCAAGTTAATCTATTGCACGGTTAGCTTCCTGATAGTAGTACATAATCCTATAATCCTTGAATTCCTTTAATATATCCCAAATTGACTCTATTATGATTTTGAGCTTATACTTTTGGATGTTCCGGCTTTATATTACATTTATACATAATTGTGAATCTCCCTCAATGTTGATGTTGTAGATACCATTGACTTTGCACTATTGAAGGCCTACTAGGAGGGCTTAGAACTTCAGCTCATTGTTAGTTCGAGGCACCAGCTTCTTTGACAGTACCCAAATCATCTTACCTTCTCCATCTCTCAGAATGCACACCACATCAAAAATATCAAGGTTTCCTCTGGCAGCACCATCAAAATTTATTTTTAGTCTTTCTATTGGTGGTGGGAACTATTTGATGCTCTCTCTCTTAACTTTTTTTTTCA
The DNA here is from genome assembly GCA_027924645.1 of Cunninghamia lanceolata. NCBI lineage: Eukaryota > Viridiplantae > Streptophyta > Pinopsida > Cupressales > Cupressaceae > Cunninghamia > Cunninghamia lanceolata. Next base: position 4,015,624 of record BSBN01001332.1, read on the forward strand.
TGTAGGGGCTACCAGTCGAATATGAAGGTGTTGCTTTCAATAATTTCCATTTCTTGATGATGGAATCATCCTATCTTTTGAACGGTCTGGGATGTACATTTGCACCTTTGTTCTTTTCCATAATAGTTTCATAGATGCTCCCTTCAATTTCCTTTATCACCTCTTCAATTGGCAGCTCACTATCTTTGAAAATTCTTCCATTTTGTTCTCTCCATCAATGCCATAAATGAAAAACTATTTTTATTTAATCAAGAGTTATTTTATTTATTGCATACACATAAATTTTAATTTATTTAAGAGTTGTTTTATTTTAGTTTAGAACTATTTCATGTATATATACATATAGACTTATAAATGTTAATTTAGTTCAAACTTATTTTATTTTATTTTATTTATTTTAAATTATATGTTGGCTATGCTTTAGTTTTACTTATTATTTTATTTTGACTTAAATCTATAATTTTACTTACTATTTTATTTAATGCATTTTTCTAATAAATAATATGTACTTTATTTTTTCTAAGTAATGTGCTTTGTTATATATTGCATACACATAAATTTTAACTTATTTAAGAGTTATTTTATTTTAGTTTAAAACTATTTCACATATATATATATATATATATATATATATGAAATAGTTCTAAACTAAAATAAAACTAGAATTGGAATTGATGTAATTTGTAAACATCTGAAGGAGATAGTTTTATCAATGGATGTGGGGAGATGGAATCAATAAATAGAAATTGAGGAGAGGAAACATTTTTTCCTAAATTGTAGAAGGCATGATCATGACACCATACATTAAATCAATCTCCCTTCTCTACCAAACAAAAATGGATTCATATTCTAAAAGACATTGAAAATGAAAAGACCCTAACCCCAAAGAAGGAGAGAAAAATCCCATAGTTACTATGACTCAAGCTCAACAATAGATTACGGAATCTGTGTTGCAAGTTCCCCTAATAACAATATGGAATTGATTCCAAAAGCCACAACATCAAGATCTTCCCCAATTATTAATTAGACTAATCCCAACAATAAACAAAGGAGGGAGACAAAGAGAAAGGGGATTTGGATTGGTTTGAAGATGAGTCCATTAATGATGAGGACTTTGAATCCCTTGAGGTGTGATTCATAAATCAGATTGCATCAAGAATCTCAAAGCCTAAATTGAAGTCGGGAAAAAGAAGAGGAAGGAAAACCATCATGCCTTGAAGGGAGGAGGAAGCATGCTTTAAGGGACATGGATCTATCAATAGATTCTTCATACTAAGTGAGGAAGCCCCTCCCTTAGGGAACCATGAGGATCACCACATGGAATGTTAGGGGCTTAAATGCTCCTAATAAATGGTGCCTCATCAGGCACCAATTACAGGTTCTAAATTTAGATATTTTACTTTTCTAGGAAACAAAATTAAACTCAGAGGAGGCAAAGATCTTCATATCCCAATGTAGAGATTAGAATGGCTCATTTGTATAATCCAACAAAGTGTCTAGTGGCCTTAGATTGTTGTGGCATCCATCCTGTGTCAATATCAACATTTGTAGTGAATCGATCAATTGGATGCATGTTTTAGTACAAAGCAATTTCTCTAAATTATCCTTTGTTCTTCTCAATATCTATGGGCCAATCATATTTGAGGAGAAGATTAAAGTATGTTATGATATTTTAAATTTTGTAACCTCTTCTAATTTTGAACTTGTTATTCTTGGCAGAGATTTCAACATGGTACAATCCTATCTCAATTGGAAAAAAGAGGTGGTATGTCTCAAATTAGCAAATCTAAAAAATATTTCTAGGATTTTATCAATAATTTAGGATTACTAGACTCTATTCTTAAGAATGAAAACTACACCTGGACTAATAGATGCCAAGGTTTCATTTAAACATTGTTGAAAGACTAGAAAAATTTCTATTCAATTCAAGTTGGTTCAATATTGATTACATCTTAAACTCCATCATAGTTCCATGTTTGGGTTTAGATCACTATCTAGTCACCATCTCCGTTGATAGTGATAATACCCCTATTAGATGTCCATTCAAATTTGAGAAGATGTGTCTCTGATGTAGATGCCAAGGTTTCATTTAAACATTGTTGAAAGACTAGAAAAATTTCTATTCAATTCAAGTTGGTTCAATATTGATTACATCTTAAACTCCATCATAGTTCCATGTTTGGGTTTAGATCACTATCTAGTCACCATCTCCGTTGATAGTGATAATACCCCTATTAGATATCCATTCAAATTTGAGAAGATGTGTCTCTGATGTGATTCATTTCCAGAACTAATTAAGGAATGGTGCGACAACATACAATTATACAAAGGGATAAAAATGTTTATGATGGAAAAAAAATTGATAGTCATAAAAAATGAACTGAGAGAATGGAATAAGAATGTTTTCAAAAATAAATTCAAGGAGAAAGAGAGGCTAGAAGGGGAACAAAAGGCACTTCACCAATGTGTCTTGGACAATGGCATGACACAAGAAGATTACCAATTGGAGTAGGAGTTGTTACAAGAATATGATGAGATCTTGGCCCTGGAGGAAATATACTAGAAATTGAAATCAAGAGAGCTATGGCTTCAAGAAGGAGACCTGAACACTAAGTACTTCCACAAATCAACAAAAGGAAGAAGAATATAAAATAGAATTAGAATCATAAAAAAGGATGATGGTTCTTCGAATCGATGACCTAGGTAAGATACAAAAGGAAGCCATCCTTTTTCCCAAAACTTGTTAGCTTGTACAAATGCCTCTAATGTTAACCAACAAAATTTTTTCCTCTATTAGATTCCCAAATTAATCAGTGATGCAGATAATCAGACGCTTATATATGGCCACAATCACTAAAGAAGAAGTTAAAGTTACAGTCTTTCAAATGCACCTGATAAAGCCCCTAGACTTGATAGCTTTTGGATTGTCTTTTATCAGAAATTCTAGCATATCATAGGTGATGATGTTTGGAGTATGGTGGAAAATTTGAGGAAATCAAATTGTGTGGTGAAGGATATCAATACTACCTTAATCTCACTTATTCTAAAGAAATATAATCCAAACTCATTTTCTAATTTTCACCCTATTTCCCTTTGTAGTACCATCTACAAAATAATTTTAAAGGTGATTGCAAACCATCTCAAATCTTTCCTGCCTAATATTGTTTCGGAGGACTGGAGTGGATTTACCTTGGGGAAAACTATCATGGATGGGATCATAATTGTACATGAAGCAATTTATTCCATCACTTCTACTAATTAGAGCAACACGATAATAAAACTAGACATAAGATTGAAGCATACATGATCATGAGGATTGGTGATTTCTAATGAGCATTTTAAAAGGTTTTGGCTTTTGTCATTGTTGGCTAGAGTGGATTTTCAGCTATATCTCCATAGTCAGATATTCCATTCTTGTCAATGGAAGTCCAGTTGGATTCTTTGCAACAACCAGGGGACTAAGACAGGGTGGTCCCTTATCACCATTCCTATTTAATACAATGGTAGAGACACTTGGTAGGGAGATAAAAAGACATGCAATGTTGGGTGCTTGGAATGGTACCCACATTGCAAACAACATTCCTCCCATCACACACCAATAATTCATGGACAACATAATACTGTATGGTAGATCTAATATGATGGAAGTAACTATCATCAAGGATATGCTTGACAGGTATGTTTTAGCTTCAGGTTAGGAGAATAATAAGAATATATCTTGTATTTACTTCTTCAACACAAAGAAAAGTATCTGCCAAAGAATTTTGGCTCTTTTTGAATTCAACTCTATGGATCTTTTAGGGAAATACCTGGGCATCCCACTGCTTAAGGGAGCCATGAGGACTAAGTTATGGGAAGAAATAATTGAAAAATGTCACTTGAAATCTACCTCATAGAAGGAAAAATATCTGACCCTGTCAGGAAAAATCATGATGATCAAAGTAGTGTTACCAACCATTCCCATCTACCTTCTGTCAAGCACACATATCACCAATAAAATGATCAGGAAGCTACCTCATGGAAGTGAAAATGGCTAAGCCTGTCAGGAAAAATCATGATGATCAAAGTAGTTTTATTAGCCATTCCCATATACCTTCTGTCAAGAAAGAATTGAAATTTTTTTATCAAAAGCTACCTCATGGAGGGGTAAATGGCTAACCCTGTCAGGAAAAATCATGATGATCAAAGCAATGTTATCAGAATTTCCCATCTACGTTCTGTCAAAAACACAAATCACCAATAAAGTACACTAGAAGGAATCATGAAGAAAGGTTTATGGTAGCGATCCAATAATGTTAAACATATTCCCCTAATCGGATGTGATACATCATGCAAGGATAAAAGCGATGGTGACATTGGTTTCAAGAAAATCAAAAAGTAAAATATTAATTTAGGCACAAAATTAATTTGGAGAATGTATGAGTTCTGTTTATCTAGATGGTGGCAAATCCTTCTATGCAAATATTTAGACTCCATAATGAACTATCCAAAATTCTTACAAACCCTAAAATGCCTAGAGGATCTCACATTTAAAACTTCATGCTATATTTCTGCCATCTAAACACAAATCATCTCTCATGGAACATCAACAATAGAAGGAGTGCACTCTTTTGGAAGGATTCTTGGAACATATAGCTAAATTTGGCCAATGATGAGTGGCTGCACTTATGTATCAAAACACTATCTAAAGATTGGGGAACCAAAGTAAGTAATTATATCCACTTTGAAGAGGTGGCAGGGGGAAGGGTTTGGAGTTGGAAAAAATTTGGACAACACCTTAATCTCTTCTAAACAAAAGGAAATCCTAAAGCAGGAGCTTGATCTAAGGGACATTTTCATAAATAATGGTGAGGACAAGATTATTCAGACTAGTGCTAAGTCTAGCAAGTACTCTATGAAGTTAGGATACAAAATACAAAATTTGGTTGAACAAAATGCAAACTAGCCAACTAAACTATGTTGGAGTCATTGGTGCCTTCCAAAAGCTAGTGTGTTTTCATGGATTGCTCTTCACAAGAGAATACTAACCAGTGACAGAATTAAGGTGATTAGGTTTAATGGTCCATCTTGGTGTGTCCTTTGCAAATCTATAGAATAAAGTGTGGACTGTCTACTTCTTAATTGTCCATTTGCAAACCAATGCTGGAGATGGTTGACCAACTTTTGTGAGTGGGATGGTGTGTTCCCTTGTGATCTTCTCTCACATTTCTAAGCTTGGCCATGGGTGAGGAATTCCTTGTGGGAAGGGCTTTGGATCAAAATACCATCTATGATAATGTGGCACATATGGTGGGAAAGAAACAATTAATTTTTTTAGGATAGAGAATCTTCGATTGAGGGGGTGATCAAAAAAATTGAAATTGGCATTTGTAAAATTTTAGTGGCTAAACAAAAATCAAGTAATAGGAAGCCCAAACTAGTTACTAGTTGGGATGATAGAATAATGAAAAAATGGAGCCTCCTTAAAGCCACTTCAATATACAATGCTAGAGGTCCTTATCCTTCCAAAATAAAGATAAGAGTAGTGATAAAATGGAATACTTCCCCTAGAGGCCATTTAAAACTAAACTTTGATGGAGTTGCTTAGGGTAACCTTGAGATTTTTGCTGCGGGGTGCATCATCAGGATTGAAATTGGTAGACTCGTGTGGGCTATATCAAAAAAATTGCCTATTGGAACAAATAATGAAGTTGATTTGGCCCTTTTAGTAGGTTTAAATCTTTGAAAAGAGAAGAATCTATCTAATATAGATGTGGAGGGCGACTCTTAGATATGTATAAATACAATTAGTAGTCGCAAAGTTACAAATTGGAAACTTCAAAATATTGCATCCTCCATCTCGGCCGTAATAGATTTCCTACATGACATTACCCTTCAACACTATTTTTGGGAGGCGAACACTATGGTCGATCAACTTGTGAATCATGCATGTGAACAAAGTGAGTTGGAGGTCATTTTGAATGACACAAAGAGATGGGATAATCTTTAGTATGGATTGTCGTTAGATTTTATACCCACGGATTTGGTAGGGAGATCCTAAGGTGGGCTTCAATAGAAATTATTGTCAGTAGAGCACCTTTTAGGGAGACGGAAATTTGGTGTTTGTGGCCTTTGATTTACTCACATAGAGTAATATAGAGTAGACGGGATGGACTTAAAAAAGTGGAGGTAGATAAGACTATTTCTATGGACATTGGGTTTGAACTCACCGTGGTTTAAGGACATCTCCGTGTGAGGATTTCATAGGTTTTTTTTTTATGGAGTGATGTTATATTGGACTACTCACACCATATATTAAGCATTGAGCCAAAATGGAGTTTGGATGTGGGTGTTCAAGTCTACAGGATGATGCAAAAACACAAATCAAATGACTCTTTAACATAGAAAATGATGGTGTTGCAAAGGCCATACAATAGGTCATCGGCAATCAATGCTTCCAAGGGGAACATTTACATAACAATGCATTTTATGAGGAATTCCTATCAACCGTCATCCTAATTCTTGGAAAGAAGAGCTGGTGGGAGCTGCTACCAAACACTTTTATCAAAAAGGAGATGAAAGATCCAATACACAAAACCATTTCACTATTTGATAAGAAGCCAAAGGAAGGGATGCTTTGTAGAGTCTTTGATGTTGAAGGTGCAAATCTCAACAAAGTCACAACAGAAGCGGTGAAACTCTTCAGGGATGGTCTACAAAGAAACAATATGGAAGCCTACAACTTTTATTTAAGTCATTATGCAGATCTTTTATCCCCAACCCATATAGAATGAATGAGCAAAGTGTCAGAAGGTTTTTGCTTCCTCATGCATCTAAAAATTCAAAGTAACTAATGTATATCATGCACGCTCTTTCTTAAGTGCTTTGTTGTATTTTTTCAATTGGGTTCAAATGAAAGGGAGCTACCCCTTTGGTAGCATCTTATATATATGTGTGCATGTGTGTGTGTGGACATACAAATCTTAACTTATTTCAAAGTTATTTTATTTTTTAAATTTTTTTAAAATATTTGTTAGCTATATTTTGGTTTTACTTATTATTTTATCTCTACTTAAATCTAATATTTTATTTTATTTTTTTTAAAATGGGGTAAAAACTTTATTGAAAGCAAGAAATAAACATTACAAAGAATTCAGGAAACCAGAAGGCTCCCAATAATGAGGAGCACAAAAAACTAGCCAGGACAAAAACACCCTTCCCACAACAAGTACCTCAACCAACCCAATCATTAGATAAGACCTTCTCTAAATCCTAATTACAATTAGGGGGTAACTGCTCCCATCCCTCAATCCTCCATTATCCATCATGCTCTAAAGCCCGCTTGGCCAAACAATCAGCAACCCTATTCCATTCATGCGGGATGTGGACAAAAGACACCACCTCCAACATAGAGCACATCTACAGAATCTGACAAACAACCAAAGCAAGATGCCAATTAACATCAGTCAGCTTATGCTCATTCAACAAATTAATAATAATCTGTGAGTTAGACTCATAGATAATACTACACCAATCCAAAGCACAAGCACTGCTCAATAGCTAAGAGAATTGTCATCCCCTCCATAAGCTTGTTAGAATGTTGCCCCTTATGGATGGAAAAAAAGAAAATAAACGAGCCAAAACAATCTCTTCTAGCTCCATTAATCCCAGCTAGCCTAGGATTACCCCTAGAAGAACCATCAGTATTGATTTTCAAAATATCTGCTAGAGGGGGCATCCATCTTCCAACTCTATGAACCTTCTTTGTAGCCCTCCTACCTCTTTGGACACAAGCCAAGACAGAAGTCATACCCTGTAAACCCAATCTCACCACAATCTCATCATCACTCCTTTCTAAGAGATACTCCATCTCACATTTAACTTCCACTATCTCTTGGATCATACCAACAATTATGTGCCAAACCTATTGAACCATTAGCTAATCCCCACAAAAGATCCTACAATTCCTTTCAAGCCAAATTTGCCAAAAGATGAAGGTAGGACCAATGCACCACACAATCTGGAGGAAAGGGGCCTAAGTAGGTCTTTCCATGCTGCCCCAAAACTCCACAAGGGAAGACACATGAACACAAGGATCTTTCCAAGCATCCCACCAATAATGCCAAAGCAGCATAGAAAAGGGGCAATGAAAAAAAAGGTGGTAAGAATCCTCCTCACTATAGCCACAAAGAACACACACCGAAGGGCCTTGGAATCCCCGTTTCTGAAGATTATCTCAAGTCAAACATCTATTCCAAGCCAAATCCACACAAAGTAATTACACTTTGGCCAAGATAACTTGTTCAACACATCTCCACCAAGGAACCTCCATCCCCCCCAACTTGCGAACCAGCACCTCCTAATACCCACTAGCCAGAGTGAAAACACCCTTTGGATTTGGACACCAAGCAAGAATATCCTTCTCACTAAGGGAGCTACGCTGTCTACCAGCCAAAATATGTTGAAGAGTGACACAGTGCTCCTCTGAACCAACAACCAGCCAATCACATGGATCCTTCCACCTATCCACTTCCATCTGCCCACAAGGGTAAGAAGTCTTAAAATCAATCACCCTTGAACAACCAGTCTCCAAAAATCTCTGGAAAAAGTTCAACAAATTTGGATATTGGCACAAGATGGGAGGGAAACCATCCTAGGAGTCAGACCAAAAGAGAGCCTCCGCCCACTATTACATATCTAGAACAAACCCTCCTTGATCAGAGCAGCCCCTTTCTTTAGTGTCCCCACAATCATAGAGCATTTCCCCACGAGAGAATAGCGGGGAATTTCCTCCTTTGGGACCCCTAGAAGGTACTTATGAAATAGAATCCTGGCCCAGATATGATCCTGTTCCAAACACAACTTCTAATACAACTTAGCAGCCAACGCCAACCCGGTCAAAGTCGACTCCTGCAATCCAAGACCCCCTAACTGCTTTGGTTTACACACAATATCCCATTGCACCAGGCTCCACTTAGAAGAAGACAAGCTACCTGCCCATAAGAATTGTCTAGCCAAAGAGTCCAAATCCTTAACAAACCCAATAAGAGCCATCTGGAGCATACCTCTATAGATGGGAAGAGCCTGCACCACCGACTAGAGCAATTGAATACGTCGAGCAAAGGACAACCATCTATGAGTCCAATGGCTAACCTTCACATGAAACTTATCTAGAATACTCTACCAAGACTCCTTAGGAAGAGAACCAGAAGAGATAGGGATACCAAGATAGGTAAAAGGGAGACACCCAATCTAGAACCTCAAAATGTTAGCAATTCTCTGTTGAATGAGCCACAGAGTGTTGAAGAAAAAAATAAAAGATTTATCTTCATTAATCATTTGACCAGAGGCATGCAAATAAATATCCAAAGCCTTGAGTAAATTAGTGGCTTCTCTAACCTTAGCCAAACCCATTAAGGCAGTATCATCCACAAATTGCAAGTGAGACCAAGGAGGCAAACGATTCCCCCACACCCATCCCTAAAGAAGACCCAACTCCACATTACACTTCAACATTCTCCCCAAACCTTTAGCTAGGAGGATAAAGAAATAAGGAGAGAAAGGCTCCCCTTGATGAAGGCCTCTAGAAGCACAAAAAAGGGAAGAGGCTCACCATTTATCAGCACTGAAAAAGAAGTGGAAGTAACACAACTCATAACCCACTGAACCCACTCCTTAGCAAAACCAAAGGCAATAAGAACTTTGCCCAAGAAGGACCATTTAACCCTATCATATGCCTTTACTATATCTAGCTTGATGAACATAGCTTTTTCTTTGGGGGACGCCATAGAATGAATAGTTTTAGTAGCAATGACCACCCCATCAAGAAATTATCAATCTGCCACAAAACAACTTTGTTCCTCAGAAATAAGTCATCTAAGCCATCACTTCAACCTTTCAATGATCAACTTGGAAATGATTTTATAAACCACATTACAAAGGGAGATAGGTCGAAACTAACTTAACCAATCTGCCCACTCACACTTGGGAATAAGGGCAAGGAAAGTGGAGTTCAAAGCCCTTAGCATCTCCTTATTCCTCTGAGACTCCCAAACCAACTCCAATAAGTCTAGCTTAATGATATCCCAAAATTCTTAAAAGAATTCAATCAGAAAGCCATTAGGGCTTGGGGCTTTCCCCTTCTTCATCTGAAAGATAGTAGTCTCCAATTCCTCTAGAGAAATGCTACCCAAAAGATGCTCATTCATCTCCCTAGTAACTAAGGAGGGGATACAAAATAAAACTTGGTTTTCTTGCATCAAAACATCTTGATGATCCTCCCTAAATAAGGAAGCAAAGAACTGTGAAGCCTCTCTGGACATATCATGTAAAGAGGATAGATGCTCACCTTTGTCATTCACAAGAACTAGAATAGAGTTACCATGTCTCCTGGCCTTCACTATGTTGAATTAGAAAGTAGTGTGTTTATCTCCCTCCTATAACCACTCAACACGAGCCTTTTATTTCCATTAAATCTCCTCACACAGTTCACATTCTCACAAAACTTTTAAAGCCCTTGCCTCCTCCCTGAGTAAATCCTCTGAAAGGCCCAACTCCCTTATCTCCTGGGTAATAACATCCAAGTCATCTTGAGCAGCAATCATAGCATGAAAAATATTTCCAAAACACTGCTTATTCAAGCACTGAAGTTGATATTTCACATACTGCAGCAGTTTGGCAAAGGAATACATAGCAGTGCCATGCACGAATCTCCCCAACTGCCACCATTCAAACACATACTCCTACAAAGAAGGATCTCTTAACCACATAAGCTAAAACTTAAAGGAGGGGGATCGAGCAACCCAACCCGAAGTAGTAGATAATTTAATAGGCTAGTGATCAAAGCCCCTCCAATCAAAAATCTTAGAACAACTAGACCACATTCCTCCAATCTAGAAACATGAAACCAAGAAGTGGTCAAGTCTCTTAGCAATACAATTCTCCCCCAACCTCCTATTATTCCATGTAAACTGACCATTATTGGGCTTGATGTCAACAAGATTCAAGGCCAAGATGTTATTACAAAGAAGGAAAGCAGAAGGCTCCAACCTTGCAATACCACCCTTCTTTTCATCTAACTCAATGATGGCATTAAAATATCCAGCAATAATCCAAGGGAAAAAGAAGAAAGATTCTGAATAAAATTGAGATGAGACCAGAAAGACTGCTTACCAAGAAAATTAGTAAGTGCATAGATGTTTGACAGAAGAATAGTTTCCCTTGTCTCCAAGCTTGAGGTAACTATAGAGATAGAAGTCTTAGAAGACATCCACCAAAGAGGAATCTTCAAGCGGTTCCATAAGCATGTCACACCCCCATCACTACCATGGGCTCCAATACACTTGCAATCACCTCACCCCTATAGTTTCAGAAACAATCCAACCATGCTCTCAACTAACAATTTAGTCTCTTGATGAAAAAGAACATCAAGAGAGTGAATTCTCACCAAATCTCGAACAACTTTTTGTCGAGGGCCACTGTTCAAGCCCCTTACATTCTAGGAAAGAATGATCATTTTGGGGGATTAGAAAAGTAAGAGTCTAGAGTCTTAACCAATCCTAACTCCACCAAAGTTTCCCCCATCATCTTAATTTTCTCCAATTCCTTCTTTCTGCCAACCTTGGATAGCTTCTCAATAGTCCCCTTCTTCTGGTCTTTCTGAAGAAAACCCATTAGAGGAGAAGCCTTGCAACCTTTCACTGAATCAGATCCAACTTTCACTAGAGGATTAGAAATCACTCCCTACCTCATTCTCACATCTACAAGACTCTAACCTCTTTGAAACCACCAAACTAAGATCTGAGTCTATTTGCACAACACTAGCCTCCTGTGAAGCTTGAGTGTTATCTGGAATGAAGCCTTCCTAGACATCCTCCAAACCACCCTGATCTATAACCTTGAAGCATAAATGCACAAAGATGAGTCCACTTAAGGTGGAAGTTTTGGCCTTAGAAAAAAACCTGAAATCGGGTAAACCAAAATGGGATCCTACTTTTTATGAAACGAGATCCCATTATGCTTCTAAATCTTGATCCAAAAGCAGGATCCCATTTTCTAGAAATGGGATCCCGTTTCATTAAAGGTTAAAATATTAACTTTTTATGTAACGGGATCCTATTTCTAGAACGGGATCCCATTTCATAAAATTTAAATTTCTGACCCCATTTTTGCTATGTGTTTTGGGTCAGAAAAAGGCTTGGGAACTCGACCCTTAGCCTTGGATCTGGTTTGACCTACAAGTTGAAGGTCATATCAATGTCACAACAAAATAGTGACTTTCAGCATATGTCTGAGGCCTTTTTTGCAGAATTTTTTGACGAAATTAAAACCCATTATAGATGAGATAGTGTAGATTTTAAATATGTAATTTTTTTTACAATTGGATTATTTTTCTATTTTTCAATTAATTTCTAATGAATTAGGTCTATAAATTAGAATTATCAGGGTTTTCTAATATTTTAATAATTTTTTATCAAAATAATTTTTTGTAAAAAAATTATACGAAAACATACTTTAGACAATTCTTTTCAATTTGAAAAAAATAATTAAAAATGATAAGTTTAGGTCATCTTATGTGTGACATACACAACGATTTTTTAAAACACCAAAAATGGCCAATAAAAAATTAACAAAAAAAGATCTTATATTTTTAATGATTAAAAATCACATATTGAAGGAAAAAATGTGAAAAAGAGCAAAACTCCCATGACAAAACCACAATGACAATAGATTTAGAGCTAAAGATAGGGCAGAGCACCCTAGCAGTGATCTGCCATGGAAGGAAAAGAGGATTTATGGGGGCTGGGCTCTCCCTCCACAACCCCACATGGAACAAGGCTAGCAAGTTGTGAGGAGGAGGAAATCGTAGTGGAGAAATAGGGTAGATTATGCTTCAAGAAGGAATGACCAAGCCAGGGCATCTGGGATTTGGGCTATCCCAGTTACTTTTGAAATCCCAGCATTCACAACTAGAGCAAACCAAACTTTAATAGGTAGGGAAAGAAGCCATACTACTTAATTTCCCCCTGTGGTCTCTAAACCTCTCCTTCAAAGGCAACAAGTTGCAGAGGATTCCTTAAAACCACCCCCCAGGATCTCTCATCTGAAGCCTTCTTTAAGCAATATGGCGATTCCAAGAGTAGCCCCCCATCGATCAATTACCCAAAACCCTAATTTCAAAATTACCACGGCCAACATTTAGAGGAGGGGTAATAACCAGTTTGTAACTCAAGAGTAGGCAATCTCCAATCCCCCTTGGTCAAGGCTACGAATGAATTCAAGGCAGTATCAAAATTCTGAGACCGTCAGTAAGAAAGCTTTGGTAAATATTAGCAGAATTTATGCAGACGGTATGGGGAATCATTGTAGTACCCATGGCTTCTTTATATGGTGGCGTGGGATTGGGCAACCTGTGGAGGAAATTGTGAATTGGGTCCAGACCCTCCTCAAAGATCAGGTAAGTATTACTATCACTTCTGAAGATTTCATTTTCATTGATTGCAAAAGTGTAGACCTTAAAAAAGAAATTTTAAATAGCAGATGACTGTTCTTCAAAGGGTATAAATTTGAATATGTAGACTGGCAACCAAATTTTGACCCCAGTAAATTGAAACTTAAAGTTGCCAGATGGGTCAAACTACCAAATCTCCCAGTTGAGCTCATCCATAGCGAAATCCTAAGGGAGATAGGTAATCACCTGGGAGAATTCATAACAATTGAAAAGGACTTCTTAATCCATTCAGATGTTCTCATGTTAGTAAAAATGGATATAAGCATCAAAAACATCGGACCTCTTGAAATTAACACAACTATGGCTAATTATAGTATCCAACCAATATTTCACCAGGGTCCTCCCCCCAGTAATACAATCAATAGTCCTTCAAAAAGACTGTCCAACAAGAATCCCATTCCCCATCCGTCGGGTGTTAACATTAGTTTTAATGATAACAAGGGCGGATTTATAGTGGACTATCAGAGAACCAGCCCTCTGACCCTTAGTGGTAGAAGGGATTTGGTTGGGCAAACTTAGAACACGAGTATGGTAAAAGCTCCGCCCAGAAAAATTCCTAAACCTTCCCAAAATACCATAAGAAATAACCAGAGTTAGAATCAGGAACTCATTTTATAGAACTTTAACCTCACATAGAAAACCTCAAGCCAAGAAATATACATAGCAACTAAGTCTCCAGAGCACATTTATAAACCTCAGATAGACGAAGGTAGGAAGGAGCTTGAAGAGGGAGAAGTCCCTGATGAAGAAAATAGAAATAATATTCCTCTAGCAGAAGAAGGTAAAATTAAACAAGAGGTTTTGAAATCCTAGAATGGGTCCCCAACACCTATGAAACAGAGGAAAAACATAAGGAGATTGGATATCAAAAGATAACCACATATATGGTCAGCCATAGGGAGCTAGAAGAGATATGCAATGTGATCCTTGATGAGGCATTAGAGGAAGTAGTAATTGAGGAGGCAAATAAAGAGAAGGAAAAGCTAATCTCCAAGATCTTGGAACTTGAAGAATGGGAGAAAAAGTAGGAGAATAATAAAGAGGACCCAAAAGAATAGGGAGATAGAGAGTTAGAGGAAGTAGACCCAAAGCTGGGAATTGCAATAACCGATTTTAATAAGGAGATTCCTGATTGTGCCAAAAGCAATCAAAAAAGGGGTAGGAAATCACATCTAGAACTAAGAGAGAAAGCAGGTGAGGCAAATGATCAGACCAAGATAACATCACTTTTTAATGGAGGGAAGGAGAAGTACCTTCCCGAGGCACCATGAAAGTCTACACTTGGAATGTTAAGGGTCTCAAGGCCCCTAAGAAATAGCGAATCATAAAATGTTGTATAACTAACATAAAACTAGATATTCTAATACTACAAGAAACTAGACTTAATAAAGAAGAGATAGACGCTCTAAATAAGAAGCTAGGAATATGGGAGCTAGCAGGAGTTCCAGCTAAGGGTGCTTCAGGAGGCCTTGGGGTAATCTGGGATCCAAGAGCGGTTTCATTCTTAGTAATAAGTTGCAGGAAGAACTGGATGGCTAGGAACGTCAGTAGCATCAGAAGAAATCTACACTTTTATCTCATTAATGTTTATGGCCCATCCCAGAACCAGGATAAGAGAGTAGTCTGAACAGAAATAGAACAATTGTTGGGAACTTTACAAGATCAAGTATGCATTCTGGGTGGAGACTTCAATGCAATTTTGGATCCTAAAGAAAAAATGGGAGGTCATGTAAGGTTATCTACAGTAGTGAAAGGCTTTAAAGAATGGGTTCAGAAGAATAATTTATGGGAAGCTAAAACTATTCAGGAAGGTTTTACATGGAACAACAGAAGAGAAGGTTTTAGCAATATTGCAGAAAAACTTGATAGATTCTTGTTAAGAGGTAATTGGGCTCACTTCCCTTACGTTTTGATGGTAGAGATCTTACCATACTCGGGCTCTAATCACTACCTAGTTTAGCTAAGTATCTCAGAAGAATGCCAACCTAAATGCTGCCCCTTTAAATTTGAAAAAATGTGGGTCAAAGATAACAACCTTATCACCCTAATTGAGCAATGGTGGAAAGAAACTAGAATATCTGGATCTAAGCTTTCTTGTTTAGTATCCAAATTGAAAATTATTAAATGTAAGCTTCTAAGATGGAACAAAACTAACTTTGGTAATATCTTTGAGTCCAAAACTAAGCTAGAAAAAGAACTGGAAAAACCAAACAAAAACGTGATTACTAGAGGTATGGATGTTGAATCATATTCAAAAGAAAAACAACTAAAAATTGAATATGAAGATATCTTAGCCAAAGAGGAAATCTTTTGGCATCAAAAGTCAAGAGAAATTTGGCCGAAAGAGGGAGACAAGAACACTAAGTTCTTTCATAACAGCACCAAAGCATGTAGAAACGTAAATAGAATCCTAAAAATAAAAGATATGAATAATGTATGGATCAAAGATCCTCATCAAATTGCACATGAAACAGTTGTGTACTTTGATAATATTCTTAATAATTAGGAAGGATCAAATTACCTGCACACCAACAAACCATTCTGGAAGATATTCCAAGGATTATCTCAGAGGATCAAAACAAAGCTCTCAATGGTAAATTTACCAAAATGGAGGTAGAGTTGGCAATCTCTCAAATGCAACCAGATAAAGCACCTAGTCCCAATGGCTTCCTAGCTTTCTTCTTCCAGAAATGTTGGCACTTCATAGGAGATGAAGTAGTCAAAACACTAGATGGGGCAAGAAATTCAAGAAGTATTCTCAAAGAGGTAAATAACACTTTTCTTACACTCATTCCAAAAAAGGAGAAACTAGAAAGTCTAGGGGATTTGCAGCCTATATCTTTGTGTAATAATATTTATAAAATCCTCACTAAAACCCTAGCTAATAGGATTCAGACTGTTCTTCCAGATTTAATTAGTGATGAGCAAACATGGTTTGTTCTGGGTAGATCTATATTTGATGGAGTTATAACAGCCCAAGAAGCCATCCACACCATACAGAAAAATAAAAAACCTAGTATGCTAATTAAACTAGATATCAGTAAGGCTTATAATAAGGTAGACTGGCATTTCCTTTGCAAAACCGTAGAGGCTTTCAGTTTCACCAAACAATGGATAAACCTTATTTACGCATATATTTCTAATCCTAAGATATCAGTTTTAATCAATGGAACTCTGGAAGGTTTTTTTAGCATCTCGAGAGGATTGAGACAAGGAGATCCCATTTCCCCTTTTCTCTTTATTATTATGGTAGACGTATTAGGGACAATGATCTCTAAGGCCAGGGAAGAAGGGAAGATCTAAGGTATCAAAATTACTTCCGGTGTCAATCCCACAACCCATTAATAGTTTGTAGATGACACTATGCTCTTTGGTATGGGGAGCATAGAAGAAGCTAGGGCATTTAAAGATATCCTAAACTCCTACTGAAGGGCCTCTGGACAGGAGGCAAATGCTGATAAATCAGCAATTTATTTTTTCAACACGGATCCTGAAACTAAAAGAGAAATATGCAGAATACTAGCTTATAAAAATGGGGAAATGCCTTGTAAATATCTAGGCATACTTCTGGGTAAAAGCAATAAGACTAATGATCTATGGGATCATATTACTTCCAAGATCAGGAATAGAGCAAAATCTTGGAAAGGAAAATGGCTCTCCTCAGCAAGCAAAGTGACAATGTTACAATCGGTTCTCTCAGCTATCCCAATATACCAATTATCCTATATGAATCTTCCAATAGGTATATGCGATGAAATCAACAAAACTCTAAGAACTTTCCTATGGCAAGGTTCAGAGGGTAAAAATAAAATGGCACTTGTGGCTTGGGACAAGATTTGTAGACCAAAAGAGGAAGGAGGCCTGGGCTTAAAAAACTTCAGAGAACAGAGTAAGGCTTTAGGCACTAAACTTCTATGGAAAATGTATCAGCAACCCGATTCAAAGTAGGTTAAAATTTTTAGAAACAAATATTTTAGAGGGGAGGAACCAACATTCCTTTTTAGAATGGCTAACCCACCTAAAGGATCTCGCCTCTGGAATTTTATGATGGACTGTAGGAAGCTCATAATAGACAAACTAACTTGGAGTTTAGGAGACAGGAATCAAGCACTTTTCTGGGATGACTCATGGGATGGGTATGAGGCGATAAGCAGCTTGGATAATTTAGAGAATACCAAAGTGATACTAGAATCCCACTAGGCGGAATATGTAAAAGATTATATAGATTTTCCCAATCATGAGGAGAATAGGGGTTGGAAATGGAAACCCCTGGATAATATGAACATTCCAGATAATGAGAAAAAGAAACTACTTGATATCCTTAACAAAAGAAGGGTATCTCTCAAAGGAGACTCGGATAGATTAGTTTGGGATGGGGCTAAATCAGGAAATTAAAAAACCAAGGATGGTTACAAAACTTTAATTAGACAGCAACTAAGACCAAAATCAGAGTTACCACCGAGACTGTGTTATGATAAGAACTGTCTCCCAAAGGCTGGGTTGTTTGCCTGGATGGCCCTATAGAAAAAAATCGTAACGATGGATAGGTTCACCAAGATGGGATATGAGGGTCCTAGCAGATGTCCCCTTTGTGAAGAGGATCAAGAAACAACAGACCATATTCTCCTCAATTGTTAACTTTCTAATAAATGTTGGAATTGGCTAAGTAATAAGATGGGATGCATTACTGCCTTACCTAATAATATTTTGAACCTTTTTCCAATGCTAGCCTCAGACTCACAAACAAAGCATCGACCATATGCTATGGACAATTCCCCCTTCGATCATGGTTTGGGAGCTGTGAAAAGAAAGAAATAGAAGAATCTTTAAAGATAAAAAAATGACTTTTGGTCAACTAATTATTAAAATTGAGGCCATTATAATAGAAATAGTCAAGAGTAGGATTCTAAATAACTCCAAAAAAGAATCCACAATGATGCACTAGGATGAAAAGATACGGGGGAGATGGGCAGGACTAAAACTTCCCTCCTTTGTGGGACCAGGCAACCACAACACCACCAACAAGAGAAAGGAATGTAAGTGGCAACCTCCTAAAGAAGGGTGGTTCAAGCTAAATTTTGACGGGGCATCTAGAGGCAACCCAGGAGTTGCAGGAATAGGTTGTGTAATCCACGATTTTGAATCTAGAGAAATGGCATCCTTAGCCAAACCCCTAGGAGAAACACCAAATAATATAGTACAATTAACTACCCTAATTGAAGGTCTGAGAATCTACAAAGACATGAAAATTGAAAAATTAGAGGTCAAAGGAGACTCCACGATCATCATTAATGGCTTACAAAAAGGGAACATGCCTAATTGGAGACTAAATTCCCTACTGGCTAATGCCCTCAACATCATTGCTTCATTAAGGAGGTGCACATTCAATAACACTTACAGAGAGGGTAATAGCAAAGTAGACTCTCTTGCCAACAAGGGGGCGGATGGTCTCTACCTATCTACTAGAGCTAACACCATTGAAGTATTATTAGAATCAAACTAAAACTTTGGAGGAAAGTTATTCTGAGACCAATCAGTTCTTCACTTGGTCTAATAACACACCATGAAGGGTGAACAAACTCTGAGCATCTTTAGATTTTCTACCCTTTAGACAGCAAGGGAGTATAATAGAGCAATTAAGATTTTCCTGCATCCTCCTTTTGTATATCACATACATATCCTTTGTATATCAGATACATTTTCTTGTGTATACAAAAGTGGGCCCGACTAGTTTTCTAAAATGAATTGAAATCACCTCCAAATCCACATTTGTGTCACCTTCTTGTATATCGAATGCATGTGTTTTATATACAATAGTGGACCCCAGCTAAATTCACAATATTTAATCTATCATTCAAATCCAAGTTTGTATAAACTTGTATATCCATTGAAGATGGGGCCCACATAGGTATATTTGGTGTTTCATGCATTTGTATATACATTTCCTTTGTTTCTCATATGCATTTGTCTTTGCATCTTGTATACATACACCACAATATACAATCACGGACTTCAAATAAAGTTCTCAGAATTTAAACTTTGTAACTAGGTCCAGACTTGTATGTATCCGTTTGTATCACTTTGTTATATCACATGCATACACTTTTTATACAATTGCGGACTGCATTGGATTTGTGAAATGGATTGGAATTATCTTTAGATCCCCCATTGTATGTATCTTGTTGTATTACCTTTTTGCATATCATATACAATCGTCTAAAAAGTAAATTGGATTTCAGATATGTCCTTGTATATTTTCCTGCATCCTCCTTTTGTATATCGCATACATATCTTTTGTATATCGGATACATTTTCTTCTGTATACAAGATCATACCTTACTAAGTTTATGAAATGAATTGAAATCACCTTTGAATCCGCATTTGTGTCACCTTCTTGTATATCGAATGCTTGTGTTATATATATAATAGCAGACCCTAGCTAAAATTAACAATATTTAATCTGTCATTTCAAATCCAGGTTTGTATAAACTTGTATACCCATTGGTGATGGGGCCCACATAGGTATCTTTGGTGTTTCATGCATTTGTATTTTCATTTCCTTTGTTTCTCATATGCATTTGTCTTTGTATCTTGTTTACATACATTGCAATATACAATCATGGACTTCAAATAAAGCTCTCAGAATTTAAACTTTCTATCTGGGTCCGGACTTGTATGTATCCATTTGTATCACCTTTTTATATCACGTGCATACACTTTTTATACAATCAAGGACTTCATTGGATTTGTGAAATGAATTAGAATTATCTTGGGATCCTCCATTGTATGTATCTTGTTGTTTTATCATATACAATCATCTCCAACATACATATGTGGCCTCCACCCGTTATTTATATCTCCAATGATGTCGGGATTTGTATAATATTCTCTTGTATATTTTCTTTGTATATTGTCGTTTGTATGTTATCTTGTATAAGCGCACATATAAAGCATCTTATACAAACCCTCTCGTGTATATTTTCTTTGTATAGTGTCATTTGTATGTTATCTTGTATAAGTGCACATACAAAGCATCTTATACAAACCCTCTCTTGTATATTTTCTTTGTATATTGCCATTTGTATGTGATCTTGTATAAGCACACATACAAAGCATGTCATCCCCAATGATGCTTTATATTCCTTTGTATATCAGGTATGTATATTATAAACATACAAGCACCCCAAACATACAAAGACTTTTCAGGATTCAACTTTCTTTTCGCATCCAGTTTGTATCTCTTATTTGCATTCTTCTAACTTGTATATCGGCTTGTATATCATTATTTATACAAGCCCAATATGCATTCGGTGGAGCCCACATCACTTTTTTGATTGTATCTTTTGAAATGCATACTTGTATCTAATTTTTAGATACAAAGCCAAATACAAACAAACTCCTTTGCATCACCTCTTCGGACTTATTTTATAAACCAATGTTTTCTTATTTCTCGGCTCCGCAATGGATATAAAGTGCAATGCATCTAGTCATGATGCATCATTTTAACCAAATTTCAACCTTTCTTGAGTCCCGCATTGTATGTATGAAATGTATTACCATACATACAATGCATGAAACATACAACAATAAAACCTCGTTTCATAATCTTTGCAGTTCCGTGACATGCATATAGCTATGTATATCATCTTGTATGTTTCCCTTTGCCAAACTCAAAATACATCCGTCAGACTTGACCAATTATTTATTTAAACTCTTAACTTTGTCGGGTCCAGTTCTATGAAAAGTCTTCAGGTCCAAATTTTCATGCATATCAGTGTAAGCCTCGCCGAAGCACTTTTCTTCAATCGATGAGACTTTAGAGTATCAGAAACTCCTTGATTTTTCTTTCCAATGAAAATCTCCTACCAATGACTGCAAGTTCCCTTCATTCCATTGGATGCTTCAGTGAGAGTCCTACCGATCTCCACCATCGGCATGACTTACACTATTGGGAGGGCTTGTAGAGTCCTCGCCGATAGTGTTTTCTATGCCGATCTAATTGATATGTTTTGACAGGTAACAGTGTTTTCCTATGCCAACCTAATTGATATGTTTTGACAGGTAACAGCATTTTCTATGTCGATCTAAATGATATGTTTTGATGGGTTAGAATTTAGTTGGAATGGGATACTTTGGTTTATCAACATTATTAAGTGAAATGGTTGATCACTTACTTATGCCCACATGTATATATATATATATATATATTAGTATTTATATAGTTTATATATATGGATGTTGGCATATACAGTGGATCAGTTAACCAAAATGGGATGCCCCTCATTACTAGATTTAAGTTAACATTGAAGCAAGTGTGCTTGATTAATTTTGATAAGCTTGGCAATAGCAAGTATTTTATTCTTTCATCTCAGGAAAAGGTTTTAAAGAACTATCAGATGTTTGCAGAAGAATGAATTTTATGTTTTTTGTATAGCTAACATGCAAACAGAAGTGGCAATTTTCCTGTGGTTTCAGGTTAGACAGGTATACTAGTAGGAGCAAGATAGAAGAAGCCCTTTTAATTGGATAATGGACAATTGATCAAAGGTTATTAGCCTTGGAGGTCATCCCAGGAGTCGAAGAACCAAAAGACATATAGCAAGAGGATATCAAAAGAAAGGCCATGGATAAGGGCGATGTCTATATTTGTATCTCAGTAATTGTATAAGAAAATATGTTTCCTTATTGGGCTTGACCCCGTATAAGTTCTATAAACTGGACTGCAAAAATTTGACACTAAACAGAGCTGTATTTTATAATTGATTTTATATATTAATGGCCTCGGCCTTTTACCAATCAAAAAAAAATTAACAAAAAAAATATTCAATAAAAAATTACAAAAAAATATGGAAAACATGCTTCAGTGAGTTATGAATCTTTTCCCAAAAGGATTTAGAAAAATATGATTATTTAGGTCAAAATATGGATGACGTACACATGCATGGTATAGTAAAAAAAAAGGTGACTTTTAAACAGTGGTTTTTAGAAATGCCTATTAAAAATCAGTTTGTATCATCTAGGTATTAAAAAAAATTACATATTTAGAAATTAGACTCTGAGTACTACATTTCATATTTAGTGACTTTTTTCAAGATTCTACCTTTAAATGCTTCAAATTTTTAGGTCAAATGTGACAAATTCTGAAAATCAGGGAAAACACTTCACTTTTTGGCCAAAAAGTGGACTCAACTTCTTGCACACACCCTCAAGCCTCGATTCACCTCTTGCTAACCAAGGTCATCCAGAACCTCAAATCTATTAAAACTATCACCCTCATGTAGCTCTTTAAAGGTCCTCTTTTGACCATGATTCTTATTGCGAGCCTTAATAGGAATAAAACCCTCTGCACCTACAACCTCACCAAGAATGGGAGCCTTCACTTTGTCAACCCCACGGAGGTTGCGAGGAGGCTGAGTAGTCTAAGACTCAGAAGATTTAGACCTTGAACACCTTCGCTACAAATGGCCATACTCATGACATAGGTGGCATTGAAAGGGCAAAGTTTCATAGTCTAATTGTTGTACCCAAGAATAAGAACCTACATGAATCTCTAAAGAATCTAGAAAAGGGTGACTTAAATCCATCTCAACTCAAATACGAGAAAAAGTCATTACCTTTCTATCTAGATTTTGTTGAGAAGGACCCACTGGTTCCCCCAAAAGTGAAGCAACATTATGCAAGATCTCATTGTGCCAGCATTCAACTAGAAAATGAGGAAGATGCACCCATTTCAGGAGCTCCTGCAAAGGATTAAAGCCCGCATGCCAAGGTTTAATTAGTAATCCAATTTCATTGTCAAAATAAGGTCCTCCCTCAAAAACTCTATTGTGATCTGCCATGCAGTTGAAAACCACCATGAAGTAACTATTCGCTAGCAACATTATGTCCATCTCACCCTCCGAATACCAAGTCTGATGAACCCATGACTCCAAAAATTATAGTGAAATCCTCATGCCCATAAATTTGCCAGGCAAGGAATGCTTGGAGAAATACTCAATATCCTTTGTAATCGATTCTGGCTGAATTACCAGCATAAGTCAATCTTTGTGTGCTCTAGACAACCATTTATCTTAGGAGTTTGAGAGCCACCAATGGCACAAATCCACCATTGCCCAAATCATTTGAGAATAAATTGTTATCAAAAACTTTCATTGAACCATTTGGAGATGAAGCCCCAAACACAACACAAAAATCCCTAACCCCCAATCTGTCCCCGGGACCCATACCTGAGGGAACATAAAAACCTTAAACCCCCACACTGCGGTCCCATTCAAACTCCCACACTTCGAACAACAGAAGAGAATGAAAACAAAGGAGAAGAGAGCAGCAAAGCTAATCTAATATTTTACTTACTATTCTATTTAATGCATATTTTCTTAAATAAATAATATCTACTTTATTTTTCTAAAAATTGAAAAGACTAATTTATGCAGATTTAATTATATAATTATTTTAAAAGTAATATGCACTAGCATAGATATGTTAAATAAATCTATTTTAAAGACACTAAGAGATGCATATTGAAATTGTTATTTAGAATAGATAGGGCCTCTCTCTCTGTCTTCTATCTATAGATGTATTTAAGATATCTATGCTAGTGTAATATTAACATAGGATGTTATGTCACAATGGTCTTTAAAATTTATATTCAAAATTAAATATTTATTTTAAAAATATAAGATTATAAAATAGTACTTAGTTAAATAAAATAACTCTTAACTAAAATATAATAACTTTTAAAAAATAAAATAATTTTTAAGTAAATAAAATAATTCTTAAATAAATAAAAATAAAATAATTTTTAAATAGTTTAAAAGAAATAAAATAACTCAAAAGGGTAGTTAAATATTTATTAAATTAAGATATAAATAGCATATATATCTTAAATCCAATTTTGAAGGGTGTATCTATTTTTAGTAAATAATTTCAATATCATTGTGTCTTTTAAGTTAGATAGATGTATCTAAGATATCTATGCTAGTACATAATAGTTTTAAATAATTATATGATTAAATATGCATAAATTAGTCTCTTCAAATTTGAGAAAAGTAAAGTACATATTTTTAAATAAAATAGTAAGTAAAATTTAAGATTTACCTAGAAGTAAAATAATAAGTAAAACTAAAACATAACTAACATATATTTTAAAAATTAAACAATAGAGTAAAATAAAATAATTTTAAAAATAGTTGTGTATATGTAGTAAATAAATTAATCTAATATAAAACAAGTGCCACGTAGTGGCCAGTACCTGCCTTGTAGTGTTGTTATTATAGTATTTGTTTAGTTGTAATTTTTTTTTGTTGATTAGCTATTGGTTGTATATAGTCTTTGTTTAGTTGTAATTTTTTTGTTGATTAGGTATTGGTTGTATAGACAAATTGCATTCCAATAATTAAAAATTAATTTTTGAAGAGTGTTGAAATATCTTGGGTAAATAAAATTGAAATCACAAAAATATCTAGGACTAAAATATTTCCTTAACTATAAAACTAAACTTTACAAAAGCCTATTAAATAACACAAATATTTCTTTAAAATATAATAATACATATTTTTTGTGATACTAGATTTTTAACTTTTGACTAAATAAAATTGAAATCCTAGATTTTTAACTCTTGAGTAAATAAAATTGAAATCCCCAAAATAATCTAATTTCATAAAATAAAATGTGTAGAAGCCTAATAACAATAACAATATTCATATTTAGATCACTACACTTAGTCAGTTAATTTTTTGTTTAAGTAATAATAGTAAGTACTTTTGAGAACTTTTAACTAAATAAAATTGAAATCCTAAATATTCATATTTAGATCACTACACTTAGTCACTTAATTTTTTGTTTAAATAATAATAGTAAGTACTTTTAGAGAACTTTTGACTAAATAAAATTAAAATGGTAAATTTTTAACTTATGAGTAAATAAAACTGAAATCCCCAAAAATAATTTAATTTCATAAAATAAAATGTGTAGAACCTAACCCTAGTTGGGTGTGGAGAGATTTGAAATGTCTACCTAACATATTAAAATGTAATAATATTGAATACTATTACAATTTAAAATGTATTAAAATATTGTAAGTTTGAAGAATAATTACACAATATAATAAGAATAACATATTATATTTAGATCACTAAGTTAGTCACTTAGTTTTTTGTTTAGGTAATAATAGTAAGTACTTTTAAGAACATATTTAAAATATAATAATATTGAATATTATTACAATTTAAAATGTATTAAAATATTGTAAGTTAATATTTTTTTCTAAAATAAAAAATTGTTTATCATTTCAAATTTGTAACTATTGTATTTGCAGAACTAAATTTATAAGGAAAAATTTATGTGAACTCATTTTGAAATGTCTTGGATAAATAAAATTGAAATCTCAAAAATAATTTAATTTGGTAAAAATAAAATAACATTAAAATATTTACTTAGCTATAAAACTAAGCTTTACAAAGCCTATTAAAAACACAAATATGTCCTTAACTATAAAACTAAACTTTGTAAAGCCTGCATATTTATATTATGTAGAGATTTGAAATGTCTACTTAAGATATTATAATGTAATAATATTAATACTATGACATAACTAAATTTATAAGGAAAAATTTATGTGAACTCGTTTTGAAATGTTTTGAGTAAATGAAATTGAAATCTTAAAAATAATAAATAATTTAATTTGGTAAAAATAAAATAACACTAAAATATTTATTTGGCTATAAAACTAAACTTTACAAAGCCTATTAAATAACACAAATATTTCCTTAACTATAAAACTAAACTTTACAAAACCTGCATATTTGTTTTATGTGGAGATTTGAAATGTCTATTTAAGATATTATAATGTAATAATATTAATATTATGATAGAACTAAATTTATAAGAAAAAATTTATGTGAAATCGTTTTGAAATGTTTTGAGTAAATAAAATTGAAATCTCAAAAAAATAAATAATTTAATTTGGTAAAAATAAAATAACACTAAAATATTTACTTAGCTATAAAACTAAACTTTACAAAGCCTATTAAATAATACAAATATTTCTTTAACTATAAAACTAAACTTTACAAAGCCTGTATTATGTGGAGATTTGAAATGTCTACGTAAATATTATAATGTAATAATATTAATACTATGATAATTTAAAATGCATTAAAATATTATATGTTTGAAGAATGAAATAAAAAAAGTAATAAATATTTTTCATGATACTATAGATTTTTAACTTTTTAGTAAATAAAATGGAAATATTAGATTATTAATATTATAACTTTGTCCTTTGACAAAAAGTAATTTTTATGTTTAGCTAATGAATCAAAAAAATTGAATTCATAAAAATTGATGATTCTTCCCTTTCATAATTATCGTCATCCATTTAGGCATGACTTAACTAGTGGGAGACAAAATTTGTGTTAATAATTTGTTTACTTGCCACATCCTCCCCTCAAACCAAAATTCTCTCTGTATTTATAGTTTTTTTGTTGCACTCTCCGACAATCGGACAATCCGCAGAGAAGAGGTCATTTTATTTCAACCAATGACAATACAGATAAATCATTTTTCAATAATTTTTTGTTAAAAATTTATCATGTTGACATAGGAAAAGTACAAATTTAAATCAAATTTGCCCGACAAGAAAAATAATCCTATCTTTTGATTGGTTTGCAATCAATAGATTACTAACTAGATAAGTGTGAACTCATTGCAATAGTACCAGCCAAAGGCAGGTACTAATAAAATAGCTCTTTAAGTAAATACAAATATAAACAATGTAAATAAGATAAAATAATTCTTAAACATTAAATAAAATAAAATAACTCAATATTCATATTTCAATATTTTTAGATAGATGTATTTGGATGTATTTAAGATATTTAAATATTAATTTCTTGATGTGGAAATGCTATCAAATTTAAGGTAAAAGGTAAAAGATTTGTTAATAAGGTCACACCATTACAATCAGGCCTAAATTTGACAATTGTATAGCTATATTTAGGCATTTTTATTGTAAAATACAATGGAAATTTTAACAAGACTGTA
Source organism: Cunninghamia lanceolata (assembly GCA_027924645.1). Taxonomy (NCBI): domain Eukaryota; kingdom Viridiplantae; phylum Streptophyta; class Pinopsida; order Cupressales; family Cupressaceae; genus Cunninghamia; species Cunninghamia lanceolata. The sequence goes on from BSBN01001332.1 coordinate 4,043,156, forward strand.
TCAAATGAATGGAGAGATTTTGGACAAAATGTAAAAATTTATATAGGATTACAATGATATATATATATATATATATATAAAATTTACTTATATTAAGTCATGTCATAATATTTGAAGGGGAAAATTGAATAGATAACTGTAAAAAAAAATTGTTTGACAAGCAAGGTCGACTATCAAATTTAAACCCTGATTACAATCCACCCCTTGCTTTCATTTGTAGAACACCTTTGACAAAATAATTATAAATAAAAATATTACATAACTATTTTTCTAATGTATATTGTCAAAATAAGAATTTTATTTATTTAACTTAAAAAATAACATATCTACCAGTCTTTTAACTACTAAATGCAAAGTAAAACAAGTGCCATATAGTGGCTAGTACCTGCCATTTGTTTGCGATTGTAACTGTATCGTAGTAAGAGTGACAGTTATGAATGTATTAGAATGAGAAATTGCAATAAAATATATTTATAAACACTAGGCATTGATTTTTATTCAAACATGATGATCTGAAATGTTTTGTTTTTGAATGTGACATAATTATTTTGAAGTTGGCAGGCCGGATAAAACCCGTCTAACTTGACGGACAAAGACAAAAAAGTGGTTATAATGTGAACCTCAGCATAAGAAAATATGGACAAAAAATTGGGGGTTTGGGTGTTAATTAATGTTATGAAATCTTGAAAAAGTTTATACAGATGATCTAAGTTGTGATCCACACACAGACTGTTTATGGACAGGAGTACGACAGTACCTCAGACTCCTTGGAAAAGTCCAAATATGTGGCCAAATTAATTACGAAGTCACAGCCTTCAATGGCAGAATCGAAGCTACCTTGCTCAGACAAGTCCACTTTGAAAAGATGGAGCCTCTTTTGGGCTGCCGGAAGGGATAACAGATGGCCAATTTTGGCCGTATTCTTTGCAGAAAATGTAAAAGAGCGATTGAAAAGAAATCAGAGAAGAAAAGGAATCACTCAAAAAGATGTTTGTTTTGACTTTTTTAAAGAGGAATCACAACCAATGAGTGTCAAATTCAGACAAGAACTAAGAGCCTCTTTACCCAGCATTGGTCCTAAAACATGAAACATAAAAGGAAATAATTAATGGGTGGATGAAATTTTAAAAGAAAACATGGAAAATCAATGAGTTGCAAGATTTTAGTAACCGTGTCTTATTGAGTATTAGATTAAACGTCTTTACAGTGACCTATTTTAATGGAGAACCCCATGTGGGATGCAAAAACCTCCCATGTTGGCAGCACAAAAACATGGTTATAAATCAATTAGTTAAACGTTGCATAGTCTCACCTCTCCTCCCAAAACAATAATTAAAAAAATACGTTTACGAGGAATATAAGAAGAGGCCAAGATAAGTAAATGTAGAAGCCAGAAGAGCTGGTCATCCAGAAGGATATTAAAGGATAGGTATTGTACCGTAAAATAAATTTGAAGTTCGAAGATTTGTTCACATGAGATGTAAAGTACTATTCTTTTCGTGTTGGCAGGCATTGGTAGATATTCTGAAATATCATCCACTTCAATAGTCAAAGGTTAATTTTTTGCCGCTATTCTTAAATATCATCTACTTCAACAGCCAAAAGTTAATTTTGGCCAATAAAAAGAGGACAAATATTTATCACTTTTTATTGTGAATGAGGTGTAAAATTGCTATTGACTGTTGCACCATTGAAATAGATGATATTTAAGTAGAGTGGACATTAACAGAGAATGTTTTGTTTTGTTTTCGAATTTAAACGATATGCTTGTAGCTGTTTTTTGAGCCCATGACATACAACCATCGTAAACAATGCAAGTGAAGGGATGGACATTTGGTATGGCCTTCAACTTCTCCTCTAGATTTTCCAAATGCGCAGGGCCATCGATTACCAAGAATTTTACAGCACTCATCAAATTGGTGGGTGCACCTGTGCTGTGGAGGTAGGTCGTCTGAAATGGCTGGGCTTAAACAACACACTCTGAGCATTGACTTAGAGTGTGGTTGGTGGGCCCTCTCCAATGGTAAAGCTTAAACAACCGGTGTGTTGTTAGTCGGTCTGACATTGCAGGTGGAGCCCACACTACAGTCAAACACTCCTTCCGTTGGTCTGTCTTTTCCGTTTTCGTTCTGTTCCCCCATTGGCATTCCTTATTCACATGGCACGATGTTACCATACCACGCATGCCATATCAGGATCATACATGGTTGGCATGATGGGACGGAGAACTCATATCGCTATATTTAATGGGATGCAGGTATGATTTTAAATTTATTCCACCGCTCAATTCTTTTAATAATTTCTATACTAAAATTGAGTGAAACAGTATGACAAGTTACCATCGCAAGGAAGAAGGCCAAGCGAGACCAGATTGGCACTAAAATAGCGATTGACAAAGAGTGAAATGAGAGTAGTGTGCAAAATGGTGAGGGAAACTTTATGGAGTGTGGCTACCGCCTATAAGCCAAAGCACATCTAGACTCCCCAACAAACACTCATAATGGGTGGGTCAAAATGGCACTGTTTAATTCATAGGCGACAAAGAAAACCGATTCAATTTTTTTTAATTTGACCACTGTAATTTTGCATGCAGTATGATAGGTATAGTATGATGGCTTCGACATTTCATAGGCATGCTGTTTTGTGTGGGTAATGGCAGCTGCCGTAATAGTAGCTGCCAGCTGCCAATGGAACGGAAATCAGAATGGAAACGGAAAAGACAAAAAGAATAAAGTCAAAGTGCCACGTAAAAAGATTTCACAACTCACCGGCTGTTTATGCTCAGCGGTCTCGAACTCTGTTTCATTAATTATGTTTGTCCAAAAAATTTCCGTTAACAATATATCTACTGTCGGTTTCTAACTTAACTACGACTGCCCCACCTGCTGCTGCCCGCAGTTACTTTTAAATTGGGGATACTTTTACTTTAAATCTCTCTCCGTTCCCGCTCAATCAATTCCAATCTCACGCGCTCTGTTTTTGTGGGTGGTTTTTCTGCAGGTGCAAGGTGTAGACAGAGAGAAGCAAAACAATTTAATGTACTTAAGAGCCAATGGTGGAGTCTCTTTTACGAATAAACCTTGTCGAGCACATTACTTCATGTGTGAACTGGAGGATAAACACGAGTCCGAGGATGGAAACAATATGTTCCCATAGGTTTTTCAACGTTGATGTCGAGCATAAGGATTTTTAGCTGGTTTGTAATAGCCTAGTGGATTAATACTTATTTCTGATCTTGTGTAATTAACAGATTCCTTTGGGGTAGCCATGGCTACAATGCCAAGCAACGAAGCAGCCATTTCTGTAACATGCCCTTCTCCTTGCTCTTGTGATTGTTCCAATATACAATCTGGAATTTCTCATATGTTTTCTCCTCAGATTGGCATGAGATATCAGAGCCCAACTTTGTTAGCTTGTTGTGCAAAGAAAAGCAAAATAAAAAAGCAAAAAATGGAAGATATTTTGGCATTGCATTCAAGATCATTGGCAGATAAGAGAAGGGACAAACTGCTGAAGGCATTGTTTAAGGATTTCTCTGCCATGTCTGCTATGCTACACCAACATTATTTTTGTGCATGAGAGATAGACAAATCACTTGTAGATCAAGTCAGATGATAAATTCGGGAGGTGAGCTCTTCTCTGAATAAAACACCCCGTTTGGGTAATTTTTTTAATAGGATATGATTGAGGGGGGTTTTTGTTTTGTGTGTATGGAATGCAGGGAGATGTAGATGTGCTAAAGACACAGTTGGAGCAAGGAGGGAGTACAGGGAGCGCAAATAGCAATTGAAAATGAATAAGAAGAAATAACTATGAAAAGCCACAATGATGATGATGATGATGATTCATCCACCAACAATATAACCAGACACTTAGAAAATTGTGTATTGTTTGTAGTTTAGAATTCACTCCGTACTGACTTGAATTTTAGAGGTGAATTATTTTAATTTGGGAAGTTCATTTGGCCGTATATCCTTATTTTGTTATGATTCCAAATAATGCAATAATTGGTCCTTATGGGTAAACAAACTATGTTCAGTTGTAACTTGTCATTTAATTTTCGAAAGGGAAAAACAGATTTTATTATTATTTATCTTTGATGTGCACATTGGATGAAGCATATCCAATGTGTAAAATTGAATTAAGTTTATGTATTTATTCCTATTTTAAATTCATTTAAATTAAAATTTTTAGATATAATATTATTTTTCTTTTTATTTTATCAACATTTTATACAATTTAATAAAGTATAATATTTTTTGAAAAGTTTTTTTAGTATTTAAATTGTTTTAATATTTTTTTAAGTATATATATATAAAGAAAATAAACTTTATAATTTAATTCAACTCAAAATTTCATTACATGAAATACTTTATATAAGGCATACATGCATATAATTCTACTATCTTTTATTTTTGAACTTATATTAAATACTTTTGAATTTTGGTCCTTCCACTAATCTCTCTCTTATATGTTATACCTATTTTCATTTTTTGCAAACTCCCCATTTTTCTAACTTTACCCTTATAAATTTTGATTGTATTTCTCAAAGACTTGAAAGCCTCCAAGGTAGTTTTAAAATGACTATCTATTTCTAGGTTCATACCCATTACTACATAAAATTAAAATCAATGACAAATAGCTAATGATATATTCTCCATTTGTTACAAATTTGTCGGTCCTTGAAATGCAAACTTGTCATTCCTTAAATTGAGCTCTACACAATCCAAATTTCATAGGTCTCGATACATGTCATTATCTTCAATTGGCACCTTTTTGGAGTTGACATTGCCATGTCTCTAAACCCAACTTCATCATTTGGGTCTTCCTATTAGAACTTGAAATGGTGCAAAAAAGTGTTGTTACACGTTCTTCCCTCTTTTTCAATTTCGACATCGACAAAAAAGGTGCAATCATACCTTCTTCTCTCTACTTCTATCATGATAGGTAATGTTTCTGGGCCACTACACTCATATGGGAGAAATAGCAATGCTATTTTATTCACCTCTAACTTTTTTCTTGAAACTTTGGTGGAGAAGGCATGATCACACTTGCTATCCCATAATTATTTTAATCTTCAAGACTAGTGGGAGAAAAGTACCATTGCACATTTTACCCTCTAATTTTATGTGGGAAAAATGTAGGTGCACATGATACCCCTTAAAAAATATTGAATCCATGACAAAAATGCATAGATGTGCTTGTTTGATAAACTCTTAACTATTAGAAATATGTGAGAAAGGATAACTATCTTTTCTCTACCATATTTTCACTCTTTGATGGACTAGATAGGTTGATTCTTAATCTTTTGCTTCAAAATCTCATCTTCAACTTTCTAACTTTGAATTGTATGAGGAAAGTGATGGGTGAGAGCATGAACAAGTATCACTCTTTTGGGCAAGTGAATCTTTTTTTGATAGGTTCGGCCCAACCTACCATTTGGTGCCTACATGGTGAGCATGTTGACTTACCCTCAGTTGTTGTCCCTAATGTCCAAACCACAACTTGATATCATGTGGTTTCCTTGATGGTTGATATGGTTTCCTTGAGATGGTTTCCTAACAGGCATATTGGTCCTTGGCACGGTACTATGAGGTGTTTATATCATGTGGCTTCATATTCAATTTGCCAGCTGTGGTAATCATGCTCATGTTTGATGTTGGCATACTCATAGCATGTTTGCATATTCATGGCAAACATGATGACATTTGTTTGGTGTGTATGATATCAGTTTTACAGTTTGGCATCTTCCATGATCAGTTGAGGCATTTACATTTCCTTGATCATGTTGCTTATAGTTTGTCAGTTGGACAATATGATACAGTTTGTCACTCATCAGTTTGTCACATCTTCTGGAAGTTTGGCATCTTTACAGTTTGGTATCTTCAATGATCATGTTCATCATGATACAGTGCTTTGATCATATTGCTTGATCTTGATATGGTATCTTTAGCATCCACTTGACACAGTTGAACTGTGTTATCTTTGAGCTTTACAGGCATTTGGTATTTGACTTTGATCTCAAAATGCTATCATTCTATTGTTTGGCATATATGATAGGATCTATCATGTTTGGCACCTTGATGCAAGACACATCTTGATGTTGACATTGTATTATATATACTTACCCATGCTTACTTCTGTAATGGTGTTGTTGATACATGATCAGTGATTGATCTACATATGCTCCTTGATGGTCCATGATTCAATTCAGTTAATGCTCTGTGTGTTTGGTATAATGGTGACATGCTCTCCTAGCATGATTAATGTTTTTTAGTGGCAAAGGCATTTATTTCATACTTAATGTTCATATGCTATTAACATATGTTATATTTGGTGGAAACATTACTAGTACATTATAATTTGTTTTAAGACCTAGACATTTGATTTGAGTTATCTTTGTTCTCCAAGTAAAGTTACAAGGTCTTCACTTTACATTTGCCATATGAATGGGGTTTGAGGAAGGGACTTCTACAAAGTTGGTTTACAGTTTGAAATATTTCAAAAGGCATAATATCTACTTGTTTTAAGGTAGTAACCTACTAAACAGGTTTCAATGACATGAGGTAGGTAATAGGCTCGAAGGAGCCACTCCTTATTACCGGTCCATTCTAGGGCACACTGAAAGCATAGGTTCATGATGATATCGGGAAAAAATTTGGTTTATGTTTTCATTATGCAAGGTAAAAAATTTGGTTTTGAGCTCCTCTCGAGCTAGGGCTTGACCAATTCAAATTTCACCATGAAAACACTTGAAATGAAAAGCAAGCTTGGTAGAATCTTTTGGAAGCGACAATGCTGGCTCATGCAACAGTAAACATTTTGACTTCGTCTTCTTTAGGCTGACACCAGGTGACATTGTTACCTTTCATTTAGTTTTATCTTGTTGAAATAGGTAGATGTAATAGTTATGGGTGTCCATCCTCTTCATTGTGACATTTATGGGTGTCAATCCTCTTCATTGTTATGGGTATTGATTTTCTGGTATGGAGTTTGTGTTTCTAGTTGAGTATGCTTTGTTGTGACAGTTGTATGTGCTCTTTTCTCCATCATTTCTTTCATAAGACATTTATGATACACATTGTTTGTTATTACTCATAACATTGACGGTTAGGGTTTCAAACTAAAAGAAATTTCTTTGACAGAGAATATGGTTTATGGTGTTTCAAAAGAATTTCAAAAATAGTTATAACTGTCTCTAGGTGTCCTTTCAATTGGCAATATTTTCATATTATATCATGACAGAGATTTGGGTTTATGACCCTAGTTAGGCTTTTAACAAAACACTTTTGACTTTGGTATTTCAATGAACTCATAAGGTCATTCAACCTAACTGTTCTGACAATTAAGAAAACTTCCTGAATTGGTTATTCCTGCACATACAAAAGGAGATGTTATTACAAATTATGAAATGTATAAAAAGGGCTTTGAATAGGTATTGTGAGTTGTTGTATATACATCTGATGTAATGTTGAGGATAGATGACTGAATGCATTATCATTGATATTAGATCAGAGTTTGAGGATTAGTGAAACAAAGTGTCCCTCTATATTTGTTTGTCTTCATGATTGAAACATGTATTGAAAGGTCAAGTCAGTGAGACAAGAAATGACCTTTGCTAGTGAGGCATTTTGTGTAGCCAATGAGGCATTTTGTAGCCAGTGAGGCTTGTAATCAGTGAGATTCATTAAATAAGCCAGTGAGACATTTTTTGAGTGGTTTTTATGCCCCAAAGGGTTTTCCACTCAAGACAATCTCTATGTTATGGTTACTTGTTCTGCTCATGAGTTTTTGTTCATTATTTCATAATTTAACTGTTATATGGTGCTCATAGTAAATCAGTACAAATGCATAATACTTTGATACTTATCTCAGTCCAATGAAGTAACAATTTGTCTCTATTGTTTGTCTTGATGAATTGTTCAAATGATTCCTCATAGTTCACAAACAGTTGTTTTCTCTTTTCATACTCACAAGTTGGTTTGATAGTTCATCTTGGTTCTTAAATCAATGTCTTGTTTTCACCAATCAAGGTTGAAGTTCACAATTGGTAAAAGTTAATTAAGTGTTACCAAAAACAAGTCTATTTTATAAGACACTAATTCATCTCTCCCCCCTCTCAATGTCTTGTGTACTCCAACAGAACATAGGTCATGAGTGACTTGGCCCAACCCATTAAATATAAAAGCCACAAAATGGTGAAAACCACCATTTTTGCCCCTAGTTTTGCTCTTCCACACCCATTCCATTGAATAGAGATGATAGACGACTTTGAGGGCTATTTGCATAGATTTTCTTCTCACAAGTTGGTCAACTACACCCATTCTAGTATTTTTTTCAATTTCCAGTGATAATTTATAGTGTTTTTGTATTATCCAAAAAAAAAGTTAAATTTTAATAGTTTTTAGGTTTTATGTGATGTTTTATCAAGATTCAATTACATAGCTATTGACTCAAACTCATTGACCCAAATTGTGTAGTTCTTGATCATTTTTAGGTTTACTCAAAATCTATACCTAAGATTTATATACAATTAAATTTATATTTACAATTAAATGAAAATCTATAGATGAGTTTATATAAAATTGATCTAAAATTTAATAAAATAATATGAATTGATGTAAAATTAATTATTATTTTTTATATAAAATTTTGATATAAATTGATATCATTTTGATATGAATTTTGTATAAAATTAATCTAAAAATAAAATAACATTGATCTATAAATTGATCTAAATAATATATAAAATTGAGTACAATTTTTATATATAATTTATATTAATTAAATTGATATAAACTGGTGTGAATTTTATATAAATATACTAATTTAGATTTTCATGCTAAAGGGTCAATTAACACCTAGTCATGATGAGGTTATAAACTTTAGGAGGATTGGATCTTGCATCACAAGGGACAACAATAGTTATTTTTGCATGATGACATGAAGCACATTAACTAAGAGCCTTGCTTGATAGGTTGGATTAAGCTCTTAGTAGCAAATTTTAGGACACTATAATGTCTTCTCACTATGGCTCACCAGTTTTGTTTTGTGGCTATGCTCTATCTAGAATGATGAATTTGTTCTCTCTTCATTATTGGTGAGTGTTTTGGTTTGGGTGCAATAGACTTTAGAAGTAGTTTAGGGAAGAGAATATGCTAGTATTATATGGTAGAGGTGTAAGGAAGCTAAGGTAGTGGAACAACTTCCTACAATAATCTTGAGAGGATTATACAAAAAATTTCAAATCATTACAACAATTGTAAAAATTATACATAAATGAACATAAATAGCAATCATACCACAATGCAGTGATTTACAGGGGAAAAGCCTTTCAAGATAAAAACCCATACTACAAAATCAGCCCAATATATTATTTGGAAATCTAATTAGAAAATCATGAACCAAAACCACCCAAAAGTGGTTCCCAAATCCTTCAGGTTCCATTATCTCTAATTAAAGATGCCTTATGATATGTCATAACACGCATCATAAGTTGGTCAACAAGTGTAACTCCCTCTTATAGCTATTTTTTGTGTCCAACATGTTTTTGCATTTTTCAATGTGAGAGGCTTAAATTTTAGAGTCCATAAATTTTGATCTGGGAGGCCAATTGGGCCCCCTTTTTCTAATATTATAGAGCTCAAAGAGATCTACACACTGGCCACCCCTAGAAGTGGTGTTGAACAACCCAAGATTTTTATTTTGGCCAAAAACCAACTCTATAGCCGAGAAATTGAGCTAATTCAATTTTATAATAAAAAAATCACACTTTTTGTAATTGCAAGGTTGAAACACCTTTCTTAATAGGTGGCATAAAAAAAAGAAGGGTAAGAGGTAAAATGAGAGGGTGGAGAGCAGCAAGATGGTGGGGAATTTCATCTCATGTCTAGAAAGGGAGATTACAAATTTTGATCTCTACTCCTAGTTCTATGTATCTAAGAGTTGTCAAAGGAGATGGACGGGGCTTTATGTGTGGGCCTTAGAGAAGCCTTAACCAAGTTGGTATATATCCTAGACTATCTTTGGGAAGATCAAATATGTTTGATGTGGCTCAGTCAGTTAGTTCTGTAGCCATGTTCTCCTTTGTTTAGGTACTTACCTTCTCCATAATGACATTAAAGGTATCATTCACATGTCTAAGATCTTATTTAACTATTATCTTAAGCATCTCCATTGTTTGATCTAAGATGTACAAAGGCATGGAAGAAATAAAAAAGGCATGTAATGTCAAACTGTCATTGGAAAGTAAGTTTAATACTTCCATTTACTATGAGGAGGAGGATGACTTGGTTGAGGTCCCTCCACCCACAAAACTAGAAAAATATGTTAAATGTAAATCTTATCATGGGGCCTTAGTTAGGCCTGCATAATTTTCTTGGTCACCCCCACAAGATTGGTGACATTATCACTAATTGCACACATATATTGGAAGAAGGGTTGTCATCTATCCTTCCCTCTAGATATATGGTTTCCTTTTGGTAATCTAGGTTTTTTTGTTGTGATGGTGTTGTATGCTTCAAGGATTGACAGGGCATTTTGTGTGGGCAGGCTTATTTTTGCATAGAAGGTCTCAGGGGTACTATTACATGATGGATTGTTATTTTCTATATAGGTCTCAAGCGATTGTATGGAAATGGTTTATCAAGTTATAACCTAACTCATCTCTTGGCTAGCTATTAGTATAATTAGTGTAAGTCTTTTTCTTTTTTTCTAGATTTGATGGCACTTGAAGTTGGTGAGGAGGGGCATCATGTGTTCTATTATGTGAGTTCAACTATACATTGAATATTTTATTTTAGTTAGCTAGATCTCTAAATGATAAGATTAGGATGGATAATTTCAAATTTGGATAGATCTAGTGAGACTTTCTTAGTTCGATGTATCCTACAAGGATTGAGAGTCTTGGGGAATGAAATGAGGCCTCCAATAGCATTCAACCACCCACCCCAATGTGTTGGGACCATCGGTTCGGTCCCATGAACTACAAAATGAAAAATATGAAGTTATTGGCACCCTTACACTAAATGTAATTCAAGCATTTTGCAAGAATGCATTCATTGTTGGCATGGTAAAATAGTTCAATGGAGTTGTTAGAAATTGAGATAGGTTATTGTAGATGGACCTGACCTCCACCTGTAGGTACAATCAAAACATTCCTAGGTGCCATAAATTTTGAGAATCCCTACATCAATTTTTGACACCTTTTTGCTCAGACTAGGGCTTGTTGAGTTATTTGAGTTTTCTTGACTTAAATAGTCATAAGGGGTCCTTGAAGGTATTTGAAAGTCATTTTATGAACTTTTCTAAGATTGGTAATCATGTTTTAAGTTGTCAAAGGTTTTCAAAAGGGCTTGAGTGTGGTGTTTATATGTAAGAGATGATTAAGTGTGTTTCTCTAGTCATGTCAAGATACATGTTGGAGCCAAATTTTTTTCAAAAGAAACTCAATATCTCCAAAACTTATGTACATACATTGGAGGGAGCCCCGTTTACAAAATTGGTTGAGTATTTAGAGAAGAGTTTGGATTATTTTAGGGTTTTTGGTCAAAGTTTAGAGTTTTCTATTGGTTTGTAAGTTACTCTAGCTCATAAAAGGAACACACTAGGAGATCAAATCTTTAAAGCTTCATGAAACTAGAATATGGAGTGTGAAAGATCAGGAAGACTAAGTTTCAAGCCTACCTCTGAAATATACATTATGTATTCCATCATTAATGATCAAGCATGTGAAGATGAGAGGCTCTGTAATTTTGAAGACCATAATGTATCTGAAGTAGTTTTGTGAGAATTTCAATTCATTGAACATGAAGAAACTAGATATAATAATGGTTTTCAATTCCATGAAAGGGTTCTTACAAATGAGAATAGGAGCATGCCAAGTTGCAGGGAGGATCTTGAACATCATGCATTGACCCAAAAGGCTTATCTATATCCTAGAGACTGTGCACAAAAGAAAAAGGAGAAGCCTCATATAAAGTATGGTAAGTAGTTTCACATTCATGCCTTGGGACAATATATGCTTTCCTACTGAAGGATGTGATCACTATGCTATTTTTGTGGAAGGTATGCAAAGAAATGAAATGTGAATGAGCACTATGTTAGTCACCATGCTAAGTCCATTATGTATTGAGAATAAATGATGACCAAACCTTAGAAGACTTTGTCAAGCCTGTAGGCCCTGCATAGATACCTACAGGTATGTCAAATTGTTATGAGCATTCATAAAATTGTCAAGGCAGTATAAGGCTAATCAAGTCTCTATAGGCATGTATTCTCTCTTTTAGACCTGTAACTTTACAATATGAATTCCAATCAAAAGGTCTTTAATCTTTGTCAAGATTGTATAGGCCTATCCAATATCATGAGGAGCTTGTGAAACCTCATGGTGGGTATGTGAGATCTTATAGGTCTTGTCACAGAGTTTTGAAGTTGTAATATGACATTCTAAAGAGCCATGCATGCCACATTAAGGGTCCCAGAGATCTATGAAGCATCTTAGTTGGTATCTCAAAAGGTCTTAGAGCTCTGGTTAACTATTTTAAGGTCTCTATGGACCCTAACAAGTCCACAGGAGTTGGACGGGATTGTCAAATGATTCAGTGACCTTATCAAAATGTTGTGGAATCCATCAAACTCTTTAGTATTTAACCCAAACCCTACAAAGTCTTCAAAGCCTATGAGACAGTGAAAAGCCTATATGTGAAGCCATGAAAGGATGTGATATCATCAATGAGCATGAATATGGTTTGAGGTTCTAATGCCTAGAGGTATCTCAAGAGGTCTTCAACACCATACAAGGATCCCTATAGAATTGAGGCAAGATATAGGTTACAGAGAAGTATAACAATGTTGCAAAACTTTTGCATAATCTTTGAGAGGTTGTGAGCGCAGTGTCTAGAGATCCAAGACTATGTCTTCAAGTGTAAAAGACCTTGAAAGGATCCTATGGAGGCGTTTGAAGTGCTCTTCTAATGTAAATGATGTAGCATACCACTTTAAGAAATCCTTGGGATTGGTGAAGGCATAGAGTAAGATAAATCATGAATGATTGTTGAGAAGATGTTTCCCATATGAATGTTGAAAGAGGGTTTCAAATATTACATAGTGTAGGGTTCGTGTAGGTTTTTCCAAATACTTATAAGCCTACAGAGGTTATAGGAGATTTGTACTGGTATATGTTCAACCTCCTAGATATGTTAAACCCTAAATAGACTATGTCAAACAATCTAAACCTCTATTAATAGTTATAGGCTTTGTCAATAGTATTTAGGACAGCCAAGATAACACTTAAAGGCCTATACCTACATTATGAGGTTTGTATACTATGTAAAGGTCTGTGAAGAGTTGGTAAAATTTGTGAAAGCTCTGAAACTCCTACACAATGACCTACATGTCTATGAGACCCTATAAAACACTGTCAAAGTAGTTTGGGGTTTGTTGGTGTCTTTTGAGCCTTGTCAAGGGTTAAACAACCTTGTCAAAGGTTTGTGATCATTACAAGGGTCTGTCGGGCTTCAAAAAGTTCTACAAAAGGTATTGATAGGGTAGAGAATAGGGAATTTACTTCATAGATACTAGTATCATCAAGGTGAAGATCCTATAAGAAACCTTGATTACTATAGTGGGAAAATGATCAAATTTGAGTGGATTCAAGCAAGGCCTAGGAAACACCACTAGAGGTTATTAGCATACTAGATGATTCCTCAAGCTACTTGGAGACATGATTGAGAGTGTATGGAGATCTGTGGAACAAGAAGAGGGTGCTTCTTGGGATTTAAAGGACTGTTAGATCAATTGAAGACTCGGTGTTGAAGTACACATTGTGTATTTCAACCATTGAGCCTAGGTATGAAGGAAAACTTTCCTAGTATTTCTAAAAGACATAGTCATCCCAGTATGACAGTATATTATTTTAATAATAGGAAATATATATGGATCAACTCGCTATATGAGCTTTTATACACTACATTTCCATCTATGAGCAACTATTTTAAGTGTAGAAGGAAACGAAGGCCAGCTGCAACTTCACTTGTGTGCTCCACATGCTCCAAAGAGAGGAGGTCAGTATAGTTGCTCAAAAATAAATTAAGCGTCTCCATGTTGTTCCTCAGTAATCCCTCACAAAACAATTTCATTCTTTTCACTTCTACCTTCTTCTTCATTGCTTATGCTTCAAAAATACCACCAATCATCCCTTTCGATGGCTTATCACTGAAGATTACAATGGCTTTATCCATTGTGCTCTTATAAATTTGTTCTTTCTTTATGTATTTGTCCACCAACTGCATCCCCCCCTTCTTCCCCAAAATTAAAATTATAATCGTGAGAAATTCTTTGAACAATTTGTCATCATGGATGTGGTCTCCATGGAAATGCTTCTGCCTAATTACCTATTGGATTGCCGACACCATGCCATTCTTTTATATGTTGAACAATCATTTGAGTTGTGTCTAAAGATCTTCCTACCTACATTCACACCCTACATCCACCTCCATTTCCATCTTGCCCAAGCTCCAATGCTGAATGCCTTCAATGGTGGTTTCCTTTATTATTTTGAATTTGGACCCCTGATATATGTCATTAGATTTAGCATCGATATAGTTGTACCAAAGGAGATTGTCTCCCTACATCTTCTGAACAATCCCAGTTAAAGTTGTAGCTAATCATCCCATAGGATTTGCAGTTCACTTCAAATCTCTGTGCAAATCCATTAACTTCAGTCCTCATACATTGCCTTGGATTTTGTTCTTATGTTTGGATATTTGCCCACCTTTTAATGTCATTTGAGATGATTTCTCTTTCTTTCTGGGTGCATGCCTTATTAGCCAATTGATTGGAAATTTGGTTAACTTCTCTATAATAGTGCATAAATGAAATATTTTGTAGACTATCCACAATCGACCATATAGATGAGGCGATGTTATTGAGCTTCTAGTTTGATATTTTCTAAGTTTTGATTGCATTAATACAAATTTGTGAGTGCCCCTCCACATCTATATCATTTAATCCCTTCTCTTTGTAGAGGGTTAGACCAGTCAAGAGGGCCTGAAACTCAACCTCATTATTTGATCCATATGACAATTTCTTTGAAATAACCCAGAAAATGTCTCCCTTATCATTTCTTATAGTGCACCTCATATATATGTATATATGTATATGTATATATATACATATATGTATATAGATATACATATATATATATATATATACATATATATATATATATACATATACATATATATATACATATATATATATATATATGTATATGTATATGTATATATATATGTATATACACACACACATATATGTGTATACATATATGTGTATTTATATGTATAAGTGTGTGTGTGTGTGTGTGTGTGTGTGTGTGTGTGTGTGTGTGTGTGTGTGTGAGTGTGAGAGAGAGAGAGAGAGAGAGAGAGAGAGAGAGAGAGAGAGAGAGAGAGAGAGAGAGAGAGATTAATTTTATATAACATTTAGACCAATTTCTATCAATGCTATTTTATTTTAGATTAATTTTATATAAAATTCATATCAAAATAATATCAATTTATATCAAATTTTATATATAAAAAATAATTAATTTTTACATAAATTCATATTGATTTATTAAATTTTAGATCAATTTCATATAACCTTAGATATAATTTTAGCTATATATTTTTATTTAACTATGGATTTTCATTTACATTTTCATTTAGTTATAGATATAAATTTAATTGTATATAAATCTTAGGTATAGATTTTGAGTAAACCTAAAAATGATCAAGAACTACACAATTTAGGTCAATGAGTTTGAGTCAAAATCTATGTAATTGAATCTTGATAAAACATCACATAAAACCTAAAAAATATTAAAATTTAACTATTTTTTTACATAATACAAAAACACTAAATTATCATTGGAAATTCAAAAAAATACTAGAATGGGTGTAGTTGACCAAATTGTGAGAAGAAAATCTATGCAAATAGCCCTCAAAGTCATTTATCCTCTCTATTTAATTGAATGGGTGTGAAAGGGCAAAAATAGAGGCAAAAAATGGTTGTTTTCACCATTTTGTGACTTTTATATTTTTATGGGATGGGCCAAGTTGCCCATGACCTATGTTCACCATGTAGGCACCAAATGGTATATTGGGCCAGACCTATCAAAAAAGATTCACTTGCCCAAAAGAGTGACATGGGTTTGTGCTCTCACCCATCACTTTCCTCATACAATTCAAAGTTAGAAAGTTGAAGACGGGATTTTGAAGTAAAAGATCAAGAATCAACCTATCTAGTCCATCAAAGAGTGAAAATATGGTAGAGAAAGGAGTTATCCTTTCTCGCATATTTCTAATAGTTAAGAGTTTACCAAACAAGCACATTTATGCATTTTTGTCAATATTTTTTAAGGGGTATCATGTGCACCTACATTTTTCCCACATAAAATTAGAGAGTAAAAGGTGCATCCCAATAGTCTTGAAGATTAAAATAATTATGGGATAGCAAGTGCGATCATGCCTTCTCCACCGAAGTTTCAAGAAAAAAAGTTAGAGGTGAATAAAATAGTATTTCTATTTTTCCCATATGAGCATAGTGGCCCAAAAACATTACCTATCATGATAGAAGAAGAAAGAAGAAGGAATGATTGCACCCTTTTTCATCAACGTCTAAGTTGAAAAAGAGGGAAGAACATGTAACCACACTTTTTTCCACCATTTCAAGTTCTAATAGGAAGACCCAAATGATGAAGTTGGGTTTTAGAGACATGGCAATGTCAACTCCAAAAAGGTGCCAATTGAAGATAATGACATGTATCAAGACCTATGAAATTTGGATTGTGTAGAGCTCAATTTAAGGAATGGCAAGTTTGCATTTCAAGGACCAACAAATTTGTAATAAATAGAAAATATATCGTTAGCTATTTGTCATTGATTGTTCTTTTATGTAGTAATGGGTATGAACTTGGACTTAGATAGTCATTTTAAAACTACCTTGGAGGCTTTTGAGTCTTTGAGAAATACAATCAAAATTTTTAAGGGTAAAGTTAGAAAAGTGGGAAGTTTGCAAAAATAAAATAAAATGGGTGTAACATTTAAGAGAGAGATTAGTGGAAGGACCAAAATTCAAGATTAGTGAAGTCCGTATTTAATACAAGTTCAAAAATAAAAGATAGAGGAATTATATGTGTGTATGCCTTATATAAAGTATTTCATATAATGAAATTTTGAGTTAAGTTAAATTATAATGTTTTTTATCATATATATATACTTAATAAATATTTAAAAAATTAAATCTAAATAATCTCTTCAAAAAATGTTATACTTTATTAAATTGTATAAAATGTTGATAAAATAAAAATAAAAATAATATTATATATAAAAAATTTAATTTAAAAGGATTAAAAATGGGAATAAATGTATAAACTTAATTCAATTTTATACACTGGATATGCTTCATCCCTTATACACATCAAAGATAAATAATAGTAAAATCTTTTTTTCCCTTTCAAAAATCACATGACAAGTTACAACTCAACATAGTTTGTTTACCCATGAGGACCAATTATTGCATTATTTAGAATCATAAAAAAATAAGGATATACGACCAAATGAACTTCCCAAATCAAAATTTAATTTGAGGTCAAGTGATTAAAAACATAGTGGTTATTGGGACGTGGGCCTCAACTGACCCCTCCCCCCTACCGATTGAATTCTGAACTACAAACAATACACAATTTTCTAAGTGTCTGGTTATATTGTTTGTGGATGAATCAACATCATCATCATTATTGTGGCTTTTCATAGTTCTTTCTTCTTATTCATGTTCAATTTGTTGTGGCATTGTCTAAGGATTTCTCTGCCATGACGTGGGCCGCAACTGACCCCTCCCTCCTTGCTTGCTCCAACTGTCTTTAGCACATCTACAGCTCCCTGCAGTCCATACACAGAAAACAAAAACAACCCACAATTAAATCATATTAAAAAATTTATACCCAAATGGGGGTTTTTTCTTCAGAGAATAGCTCACCTTCCGAATTTATCGTTTGACTTGATTTACAAGTGATTTGTCTATCTCTCCTGCACAAAAATGATGTTGGTGTAGCATAGCAGACATGGCAGAGAAATCCTTAGACAATGCCTTTAGCAGTTTGTCCCTTCTCTTATCTGCCAATGATCCTGAATACAATGCCGAAATATCTTCCATTTTTTGCTTTTATGTTCTGCTTTTCTTTGCGTAGCAAGTTAACAAAGTTGGGCTCTGATATTTCATGTCAATGTGAGGAGAAAACATTAGAGAAATTCCAGATTGTATATTGGAGCGATCACAAGAGCAAGGAGAAGGGTAGGGTACAGAAACGGCTGCTTGGTTGCTTGGCATTGCAGCCATGGCTGCCCCAAAGGAATCTGTCGATTACACAAGATCAGAAATAAGTATTAATCCACTAGGCTATTACAAACCAGCTAAAAATCCTTATGCTCGGCATGAATGTTGAAAAACCTGTGGGAACATATTGTTTCCGGCCTCGGACTCATGTTTATCCTCCTGTTCACACAGGAAGTAATGTGCTCGACAAGGTTTATGCGTAAAAGAGACTCCACCATTGGCTCTTAATTGCATTAAATCGTTTTGTTTCTCTCTGGCTATACCTTGCACCTGCAGAAAAAACACCCACAAAAATAGAGTGCATGAGATTGGAATTGATTGAACCGGAAGGGAGAGAGATTCAAATTAAAAGATCCCCAATTTAAAAGTAACCGCGGGTGGCAGCAGGTGGGGCAGTCATGGTTAAGTTGAAACCGTCAGTGGATATATTGTTAACGGAGGTGGAGAGGGCCCACCAGCCACACTTAAGCCCAACCGTCTGAAATGGTTTCGAATCTGAAAACCACACCAGAATGGACGGATCCAGATTCCACCATTCTGTCATGTATATATCCAGTATTAGCAAAAGTAATGTAATAAGCCCGGGAAGACAAAATTTTGGAGAGCTCCATCATGGGCTTAACCTGACCTTGAGCAGGTAAAGGCAACATCAAAGCATGATGTCTCTTCACCATGTTTAATATTAATCTAATAATATGAAATTTAATGAACTCAAGAACAGGACACTATAATAAGCTCAATGCTATAATGAGGACCCACTTGAAATCTCTATTTATACAATGAACCACTGCAGATGCATGGCAGTCAGCGTTGGTTCCGAAGAATTCAGTTCAGAATTGGCTTTCTAGAGCAACACGTGAATAATGGCGGCGCAAGAGGCCTGCGGTACGAGAAGACCCGTGAATCCGGTGTTGAATACAAAACTCATGAGAATGGCGGTGGGCATCCCACTAAGTAGGATTCATGAATTTAGTCACCATATGGCAACAACTACTTACTATTCTAGATAAGATTTAGAAGATTTCATGAGATTTGATAAGATTGCTTATAGGAAATGTCATTTTAATATTTATTTAAAATTTTAAATATTGACTTTTGCAACAATATTTATTTGATTGAACTTAAAGTATGGGTCATACTCACCTCATTTAATTTAGGTTTAGGTATGGCTGATCTTGACTTCAGTATTTAATGTTTGCCTACTGAAGGCCGGAATGAGAGGCAAAAGTCTCATAGCCAATCAAATATTTTTTCCAACTTTATAAACTATAGTCATCAGAGAAATGAAAGAATATGCTTCGTCCACAGTTCACAAGACTAATACATGAATACATTAGTACCATGCCAAGGCAGGTACAAGGGGGAATTGAGATTAATTGGCAAAGTGAAGCTATTTAAGAGGAGTTAGATTGATTTCTATATCAAACTATATGAGCGGTTAGATCAACTAGGGAATATGGAGTTTCTATTCTTTGTGATTTCATGCCTGCTAGTTTTTACAAATCAGCAGCAGCTCTACAGTTCAGCGGTGGCAACTAGGAATTTGGGTGACTACATTCTTTCACTCTTTTGTTTCAAATCAATATTTTTCATACCAGAGATTTAGGAAAAAAAAATTGAATCGTTTCTCTTTGGCATATAACATTGATGTTGGACGTTTTTGTGGTTGATGTTTGCAGAATATCCGTTTCCGTTTATGACATTTGATGCTGAAAAGGCAGCTGCAAGAACATATGATTACATTGTTGTTGGAGGAGGTGCGGCAGGTTGTCCTCTGGCAGCAACACTGTCACAGCACTATTCTGTTTTGCTGTTGGAAAGGGGAGATTCCCCTTATGGAAATCCTGACACTGAAGACATTAAAGGCCTTTTCAAGATTTTTACGGGTAGTGAAATCCCTGATGTCGCTGAGGGATTTGTCACAGAAGATGGGGTGCAGTTGATAAGGGCAAGAGTTCTGGGAGGCGGAACAGCCATTAATGGTGGTTTCTACAGCAGGGCAAGCTCAGAACTCATTCGAAATATGGAGTGGGATGAGAAACTTGTAAATGAGTCGTATGAATGGGTGGAGAAGTTGATTGCCTTCAAACCAGACAAGCTTTTTCGTTGGAGTTCTGCTATGAAGGATGCTCTTTTGGAAGCTGGAATGCTTCCTGACAATGGATATACTTTGGATCATTTGGAGGGCACCAAAATTAGCGCTTCAACTATTGATAACAATGGAAGGAGACACACAGCTGCAGATCTTCTGAAATATGCAAATCCAGATAACATAGTAGTTCTTCTGAATGCTACAGCCAGCAGGATCTTCTTCGATTCCTCATCAGGTACACTTTCATTTTCATGTTTTACTTGTTTCCATTGAAATTGTTTAGCATAAATCTTGATAACTGTGGTCAATTTACTGAATTTTTATGCTCTGATAAAAAATCTTTAAGCTTTTCCAATTAAAAAAAAAGGAGCTCTGTTACATTTTATAAATGTATGGTATTTAAAAAAACAAGGGCTGCGCTGCAGCTGGAGTCCCTGCCTAAAGCTGCAACCTAATTGAAAGGGCATTGTTTTGAAAGCAATTTTGTTGGATTGAAAACTGCATCCATGTTGTCTTTGGGTGTTCTACCAGGTTAATGTAGCAGGTAGAAATTGACATGACTAATGTTGATGAGTTTGCCTGAAATTTTGAAGATTTTACTGAATAAATTGCTTATATATCAAAATTAGTATCAAGTACTCTAAGCATGAAGCAAATAAAAAATATGGGTTTGGATTGCAACTGAAACACTGAAATTTATCATATTGTTATGGACAAAACAATAGATTTAATAGTTATATCTAAATTGTTCCTGGTTATTTAGAATTAGAAGTTAACGAATCTTATGTGTTATTAATCTTGGGCAAAACTTTGGAATTCCATACTGCCATTTGAACAGTTAACCAATATGCTTTTTAAAATAACAAACTCAAGCAGCTCACAACTTCTACCCCACTTATACCATACAAGTTTAAAGCATGATGTCAATTCATCCTCAGCAGCAATCCTACTCTTTAATCAGTCAGGTGTGTTTCTAGCTTAGGCTTGTGATCTCAAAGGAAGTGTTACTTCTGTCTAGGTTTCTATGTCAATTGAAGGTCATAGACTTCTCCAAGGAAAAAATCTGATATCTAAATGTCATCAGATGTTTCTCTTCAACGAAACCCATGATAAGGACAAAGTATGGTAGCATTACTAGGCAAAAGAACAAGAGTAATCACAGACCAGGAATTTTCCCATGCAACTTTGATTTGCCACACAGCAGAGCAGTCAAACCCAGGAATTACCCGATCAGACCTGCATATAAAAGTAGTGCACATGCATACATATCTGCCTCTTATGGAAATGAACTTGTATTGGTTTATAGTTTAAGCCTAAAAAATAAAGACCTGCAAATCTTGTTAGCTGGAATCCCAAGTGTTTAAGTTGAGTCTTAACACAATCAACAATTACTTAAGGTCCAAAAACTGATGGCATGCCCAGCAAAATGCAAATGCTTAATATAATGTAAAATGATATAATGCATAGCATGAAACAGATTAATACTGCCAGCCATTATCCATATTAACAGCACGCTAAAAACATCTGAGTTCAATGCAAAATTCTACATTCTGAAGTGCAATCTTAACCAAGATATATCAGGGGTCTCTTCATGCTCTGTTCATCATATTGGAAACCTATGATTTGGAAAGTACTATTAAGTTTTTAAAATGGCACTAAAGAATTTATATTAATGAACAATACAATTTTCAAAGGGGAATGAGAGTTCTACAATTTATGGCATGAGTTTTCCTGGCAGTTAGACAATTCTCAATCTCCTAGTAACTTGCCTTTTATCAGTCTTAAATTACATGTTATATTAATAAATACTAGCTTCTGCAATTATGGGTAGACGCTAAATAAAGGCTGCCTTATAATATTCATTTAAAAACAAAATCATGGCTAATGCATTGGTTATGAAATAATGTTCTGCTCCATGTAGGTCCCCTAAGCATTTTTTGCCACTGAAGCTCTGTAATATGCATCATCCAATACCCTTTAAGAGAAAAACATAGGACCGTCTTCCATCCATTTTGCAATACTAAAAGCAATTAGGTGATCATCCACTTTGGCATCACAATATCAATGCAGCTCTCAAAAGAGAAATTTCAAATTTGTAATTTTTATCACAGTTTGAGCATGAAAGGAACAGAATTAAGAAACTCACCTTCAAGTAGTGCATCACAGACTTCCTCTTTAGTTACACTTAGTGCCCGTATAAGTATTGCTATATTTTGAGATTTTTTGGACTCAACAATACGTTGGTTTTGAGGAGGAGGAGTAGAACCCGTTCCCCTGCTCACTTCCGCTTTCACCGGAGTTGGGGTATTGTAAACAAAGAGAGTCTCAAACATCTCTTCATTTAATCTGTACATGCAAGTTCAAGAAATGAAAAATTGGAAAGAAAATAGCTCTCTTGGGGTATTGTTTAACTAGCCGGTCAATCATACCCAGTAATAAGATCCTATCAGGAAATATAGTTGCTTTTTGAGTATATAAGTAAATTGCATAAAACATCCTTTTGCAAAGAGGCTAATCCTTACATATCCAACTTCATCCTAACCAGATTGGAGTAATTCTTACTTGAAAAATCCTGATTTTAGTTGGTCCCAGACCATTGCACGACTTGCTCGAACTTTATCCCAATGTAAAGGCTTCAGCTTAGGCCGTGGTGTTCCATCTGTACCTGCTCCATTCGGATGCTCAGTAGCATTTTCAGACGGTGAATGGACAGAAGTAGGCAAAGATTGACCAGTTCTTGAAGAATATAATGCTGAATTTGGCCGGAAGGCAGGACGTGACGACAGAGAAGGATGACTTTCTGGTGGGCTAGATTTGTTTTGAGTAGGCAGGGGGGGTGGAGGAGGGGGACCCTTGGATGATGTTTGTGGAAGTTGTGACTGCCTTCCTGATCTGGAAGAAGACAAGAATGGCGGAGGAGGACGTGTTGGCAGGGGAGGGAGCGGTGAATATGAGTTCTTGCTAGATGGTGGTGAAAGTGAGGGTGGAGGAGAAGCTGGCAATACCCTGTTAGGTTTTTCTCCAACATGTGCCAATGGTGATGATCTGGAATCATGTCTGCTCTTATGCCCTTCGCCAATGCATTTCTTAGCTATGCCAAAATGAGATTGTAAATAAACAATTTGGATTATTGGGTACATGGACCTTAAAATTACCTTCAACTGTGTTCATAAATGCATGGATATCCTGGTTTGATAAACCAAAAATTGTATGCTAATCAAATTTGGGCGAGCATCAACTATTTATATGAATGAAGAGGCGGTTTATATGTTTTATCAGCCTATTCAAATCTAGCATCAATTATTTATGTTAAAAAAGTAGCTGAACTTACGGCATAACGTGGGCCCCAAGAAGTGAAATGGCAAGACCAGTTGCTCCATTTCCTCTTAGCTCGGGAACAAACAGCCCTTTCAAGACTTCTGTGGGTTTAGGCTTTTCAAATGCTAGCTCTCAAATAAAACAGCCTAACATTATGAACACCAGAAGAGCCACAAACATCTCCAGTTTTCGAATCTACAATACACATATATGTCTACCTTGCTTAGAATTCAGTAATTAGAAAAACTGGATGCATGAATGTAATTTACATGCCAAAAAAAAAAATTGCCAAGGCATTTCTGAGATGAGATCCCTCCAAGACCACCACTCTGCCATTTGCCATCGTCGATCAAAAGAAGAAAACAACCGTTTCAAATTATAAGTTTAGAAAGCCCTATACAGTTTGCCAAAATGAATACTCGTATGGAGGCCAAAGACCCCTATTGCCATGTGGGGAAAACATCTTGCATTGAGTAGGCAATCGTCGGCCTTCAAAAATTAGAAAAAACATTACAAACAATCAAATCCTCAATGGACGGAATTTACCAAAATTTAAAAGAAAAAGCATTAGGGAAAGCTTTAATTTTTACCAGCGCACGGTGCAAGGCAGATTAATAGATGGAGGCAAAAACAACAGGCTTCCTTCCTGTGAGTAGCTCGAGGAGAACCACCCCAAATGCATAGATTTTTTACAGCATCGACACATTGAATTGATTGAAAGGAATGGAATTAGTAAACCTAATACTTTGGCTTTACCCAAATGTTCCCTTCACTGTCTTACACAGGAATGGTACTGAAGCTCCCAAAATCCATGTCGCCAGCCCAAAATCACACAACTGCACCACAATACATCACAAGCGTAGGCAGTCAATACTTGTTGAAGAAAATGAGTTTCTGAATAAAAATTGCTTACAGAGTTTTGAATTCATGAAATAGGGGAAAACAAAAGTGGGGCATTCAAGACGTAAATCCTCCAGCTCCACAATCCATAATTAATGAAGGAAAAAATATCTTGATAATAACAGTGTCAAAAGCTTTTGGAAACATCAAATTTAGAAAATAGGGAAAAAAGAAATATTTGTCAAGCATTAGAATATTTAAGACTTCAAGCTTGATAAAATTGTGTAAGATTTGGCACTTCAAAACCTGCCTAAAATATTTGATATTTCACTCAAAGATGACTTTTTTTCATTTCATCTGCAAATCTTCGTTAGAAGATAAAATTTCCTGGAAAATGCTTGAAAAGTGCTTCTTGCTATTGAAATCATGAATAAAAATGGACTGCTACAAGTTTATAACAAGGACAGCAGCAAGACAGTCAAGAACGACAGCAACATGGACAGACGCATTTGCCCCCACACATTCTGCGTATTTCCCTACCTTGAGAAGCCTTGCAATTCTTCCAATGGGAAACTGAAGGCCGACCTCCTGAGACCTCGACATGGATTTTGTTGACTTGAACTTTCGGGCAGCCGCCCTTTGCACCTGAAGAGCTCATTCTTACAACCCAAGATTTTCTGAAGGCATAGAGATAGAGAATTTTATCATAAATTACAAGTGGAGAAATTTCTAAACAAAAACAAAACAAAGGGTCACAATTTAGGGCGACAACAAAATGCTAGAATAAATTTCCTATTTATGTAGTTAACATGCAAAATTTTCCTCGCCACACATGAAATGCAACTGAGATTCTCCAATAAAAAACAATATGACTATCATTCTCCTTAACCCAGAAAGGCAAAATAACACCCACAACCTTTAGAAATTAGGTTTTCTGTATTCGCCTTGAGAGAAGGGAGATTTTTGGCAATGTTATCTGTAACTTCCTTGGCAGGCATGCTTCCAACATGTGGAAACATATTTCAAATAGTCCGAGGCTGTTCTGGAGAATGCCAAAACAAACATCTGTTGAGCCAGTAACGCATTGATTGCAGGAAATGCTGGTTGTGGGAGATTTCGGAGGAGATCGGTGGAGGGCATGGATCCATTGAATATAATCATGTAAAACAGAAAGGCTTAAAAATATTTCTTGACAGAACTTCTAACGTTCTAGAAAGGATGTATTCAAGCTGAATTGAACCAACCACGCGTCCATGCTGGAATCCATGATGACATGCATATCTCAAACCAGCCATGAGTTGAAATTGGATCACACGCCGAGACGCAGCAAAAAGAAAGGAAACCCTATGCAAAGACAAGCTAAAATATTAAGAATCCAAAAACTATCTCAACTAAATTGCCAATGGGCAAAAAAATTGCCAATGCGACTTAGGTTTAACTTTGAATCAACAGGAAAATAATACCAAGGATAGACTAAAAAAAGAAATGCTATTACGGTGAAAACAATAATTACCCTGCCTTCGGCAGGGACTAAAAATTATATTGTTTGATCCTCAAAAAAAAAGACGCTATTTTGATTTTGTGGATATTATATCTTGTTAGAATGATGGTTCACCACTAGGTAAAATTTGTATGTTTATTTCATTTTACTTTTACTTTAACAGTATTTTGTTTTCAAATTTTATATAGATTTTATCTTATTTTGTTCAAAAGTACATTAATAAAAAATACAAGTTTATTTTGGAAATAATTTTTTTAATACAATTATTTTATTTATATTTTTTGAATTATTTTAATAAGAAATTTTTTTCAATCATTTATTTCCTTAGAAAAAATGACAAAAGTTGTGATATTATGAGAACATTATATGTTAATTGATTTGATTATGTAATATTTAATTTATAATGAAGTTTTAATATTGTTACACAACTATGTTGTAGTAAAATTAAAGGCTATCGGCGTCGAGTTCATGAGTAGAATTGATGGTCTATTTTATCAAGTATTAACCAACCACTTATCACATTGGAGTGAGGTAATTTTGTCAGCACGTAGCATAGGTAGCCCCCAACTTCTCCTATTAAGTGGAATTGGCCCCTCAGAACAACTTAAAGAATTGAATATTACTATATTTTTAGATTTAAACTCAGTAGGGAAAGAGATTAAAGATCCACCACGTACATCGATCATTATTAAATCCCCTGAACCACTTGCATTTGCTCAACCTGGGGTAGTGGGTATATTAGACAAGTCACAAGTCTATATTGAGTTTGTTAGCTATTTTGAACAAGAAAACGACCAAGAATATCAATATCTAGGAGGAATTTTTAGCAAGGTAGCTTTTCCCTTATCAACGGGTGAGCTTCGACTTAGAAGTAAAAACCCCCAAGATATCCCCTTTATAAGATATAATTACTTTTCTCATCCTTTTGATGTACAAGAATGCATTCTTGGTATTAAGGTACTATCAAACCTTATCATGACAAATTCTATTCAAGAATTTGCCTTTAGTGATAATGAAAGCTCCAAAATCCTTCAATTCATAGGGTCAAAATTACCTCAAAATCAACTAGACAATGCAGACATGGGAAAGTATTGTAGAGATACAGTAGCGACATGTTGGCATTACCATGGAGGGTGTGAAATTGATTCTGTGATTGATAAAAGGCTTCGTGTGAATGGTGTTGATAGTCTAAGGGTTGTGGACAATTCAATTTTCAAGTATAGCCTTGGCACCAATCCACAAGCTACTCTCATGATGCTTGGAAGGTATGTTTTTTCATTTGTAGCTTTTTTTTTCATTTTTTAAAGATATTCTATTAACGACACATCTTTAATACAATATATGCAGGTACACAGGAGTTCATATCCTTGAAGAACGCATGAACATTTGTGAATATTAGACTATAAATCCAAGTGTCAAAAATAAAATGTTGCACATTGATACGTATATCATTATAGTGATCATCAAACTAAAAAATATCATGTATATTAAAATATGTATCCCCATTAAGGCATATGTATTTTGTATTAGTTAGTATTAGGTTGGGTGCATATGCTTTATAAGTCACCCATATAGTAAACTAGATTAAAAGTATTTATGCCACATGCATGGGATAATGGTTGTTGTTATTAGCAAGACTTTATATATTATAGTGTCTTAAAAGTTTTGAAGTATCTTAAATATTACAATTAGATTTTATTCTGTATTAGGAGGAATAACCCCCTTGAAGAAATAACATGAATGTAATTTACAAGTATTTTGTTGTAGTCAATTATTTTGTATGTATATCTACGAATTATCATTACTTTATTTGAATGTTCCTTGCATGTAATATCAAACTCTTCCAAATGCCTCCATAGAAACAACAACAATTAGTTTCTTACTAGTACTACCCACCATGTGCTCTCACCTCACCCTTATAGATCTTGGTGATCAAAATAGTGATCAAAGTAGGTGGGTACTAACCATTTATTCCACTTTTCATTCTATAGTAGATTATATAGGTTATAACCCTCGTTCAAGGGGTTTTAAAATATTTTTAGAGGAGACTATTACTTTTTGTAAGCCAAAGTCCTCGTAAAGGGTCTAGTGCAGTGAGGTTTGCTTAGATTCTAATACCCAAGCCTAAAAAAAGGTATATGGGTTTAAGATTCCACATGTATTTGGTTATATTAGAAGAACCTTTAGGATTAGGAGAATCATCACTATATGAAACCATTGACCTAATTTGCAATTTGTAGTGCACTAGTTAGTTGTCAGAGCCAAGAAGTGACTCTCATTATATCTTGGTGATGGAAAAATGTTGCTATATGAAAATGGAATCATTTATAGTTAGAGATCTTAAATATTATTTGATTCACTATTTATAGACAATATGAATATATCTAATATTCTACAAACTAGCACACACTAGCCTAGATTTTTCACTTTTGCCTACTCTACACAAATTTGGGTATAGAATGTTAGAATCTACGATGTCTTAGAAGATCCATAGAGATCTAAGCAGTTTTTTAACAATATATATTAGTGGGACAACACAATATAATGTTCAAAATCTAAATGATAGTCTTTAAATTGCAAATTTCATGTACTTCATAGTTGTAGCATTTGACTCATATAGCTTGCCATTTTACAACTTTTGGACCAAATTTTTACCTAACTGGAAAGAATTTGACTCTTTTTTCCTAAAAATCTATGCATAGGGTATTAGGCCAATTTTTATCTCACTGGAGTAATTTTCCTATTATAATCCTTTCATTGTGGTAACTATTTTGATACATAGATCTAAGAACCATTTTTGGTCAACCTAATTAGTTTTTAATGTCATTTGGGAACATAACTCATTGTGACTATTGCTTCACATGATCATTTTGGTATATAAATTTATTCATCCAAAAAATCACATTATGTAGTAGCACAATGCTTCATAGGGTAGGTCCCAAGTTTAAAGATGACATACAAAATCTCCAATCTTAAGTGCTTCCTTCTAAGAGTGATTTGATAGTCTCGCTACGAACCTTGGAGGAGTCAATGTTCAATAAATGAATACTATAATCAATTAATTGGTCAACTATCACTCTCTCTCATTCACCTCATTAGCCTCACATTTACAATAGTCTTCAGTGCAGCCCTATGAAACACCCAAAGATTAACATGCCAAAATTTTATGGAGAAGGAGCTACAACATAATTAGGTATGATAGATTGTGTTTTGATGTTCATTGAATTCCCCATGTGGAGCATGTCATGATGACCAAGTTTACTTTAGAGGGAGTGACAACATAATGACATCTATAATGTACATGCTCTTTACCTCTTCATGATGATCTAAATTTTCCAAAGCCCTTCTATCCTACTTTAGCTAGAGTAGATCTATGAAGACCTATAAGGAAGGATCTTTAGATTTTGTCGATATTATATCTTGTTAGTTTGATTGTTTGGAACAGGCTAAAGTTCTAGGTTTATTTCATTTCATATTTACCTCAACAATATTTTGTGTTCAATTTTTATATAGATTCTTATTTTTTGTTTAAAAGCATATTAATTAAAACATTAGTTTATTAATAAAATAGTTTCTTTAATATGGTTATTTTATTTGTATTTTTTTATTATTCTAATAAGAAAATATTTCTAATTATATCTTTCTTTTAAAAACTAATATGAGTTCTATTATTATGGGAATACCATATGTTAATTGATTTGATTGCATAATATTTTAATTCATAATGGAGTTTTAATATTTTTAAACAACTATGTTGTATGAAAATTAAATGTTATCGGCATTGAGTTCATGAGTAGCATTGACAGTCTCTTTTACCACAAGAGGACTCACCTCTCTTGCTGAAAACACAAACTCACAACACAAGAAAAATTAACAGATAGCAAACATAAAATTATGTTTTATTGTAACCACAATGAAGCTACAACTATGCAACAATTTTATTTACAACATTGGCCTCTCAATGGCCTCTCAAGTTTCAGAAACTTTGCTCTTTCTTCTACCCTCTCACAACTCTCATCAGGCCCCTCACATGGGCTGAGATCCCTTTTCAACTCTGCCTGAGAAATCTACCTTTCATCTGCAACATTAACTAATTTAAATGTCTTTAATAATAAAGTAAAGTAAACTATTTTATTCATCCGATGATTTGCAGATACAGAACATCGTATATAAATTCTGAGGGAATGAGGGAATTGTAGTTATAACGAGTTGACAGTTACAACAAACTGAACCAACTGACCAAACAACCTAGTAACCAACAATGTAATATGTTAACATTCTCCCCCTTATTACATTGTTCCTGCAATACTACCAATGGACCCCCCTGAATGCTAAAAAACTCAACAAAGCTAATTACATAATATGAATACATATTTTGTAGAAGATCTTCCCCCAAAGAACAAATCTTGAACCAAGCGGGGCTCTATCATGCTGTCTCATCTACCCTCGGAAAGGCGTAGCTTCGAACTATGTTCTTGAGCTCTTTAGTCCCAAGCTCTCAAATCACAGAGTCTTGAATTATTTGACAATGGACCCTAAGAGATACAACAGATCTCTGCCATGTTGTCTAGTGACTGCAAAAGGGTATAATTCAAGATCATATACTCTTTGAAGCTCGTTGGACAACAATCCATATTGAGCTCAACACCAAATCCAAAACCTATCTCCAAAACAAAGCCTTCACAAAACATTCATTCTTCAAATCTGTCAGCTCTGTCAGCATCAAAAAAGAAAAACAAAATAACCAAAACCAAAAATGCTTCTCATGCAAAGCATCATCTCAAAGCGAGAAGATAACTTGAGATGATGGTAAATCCTCCATCCTCCGATGCCGCCAGCCTCCAATTTGACCCTACTTAAAGAGCATATCCACATAAATTAATAGCACCATCCGGTGGATCCTCATCCTCAATATCTGGTGGATCACTATCATCTTCAATGCAATAATTATTTCCTTCATTTTTAAGCTTTCCTTTAAGAACATCACTAGCTTGAGTTCTACAATCCCAAGCTATGTGACTATTTTTGTTACAATAAAAACATTTGATTCTCTCCGATCTCTTGTAATTGCTTCTTGAAAATAATGCTTTCTCCTGAGGATTATCTTCTAAATCTTCTGTTGTTCTCTTCTCTTCTGATAGAAGAGCATAAATCATACCTTCTAGAGTTTGCGAAGGTATTTGACTAAGTGTAAAAACAACATTGTTGTATTTTGAAGGTAAACTATTTAATAGGATGGCCCTAGCATCATCGTCATCTACTATAACCTTAACCTCTACTACTTGTCTAATGAGAGATTGCAAGTTACTTATATGATTTGACATTGTGATTCTATCTTCCATCTTAAACCGAAATAATTGAAGTTTTAGAGAAAACTTTGCACTAACAGCTTTTGCTCCAAACAATTTATTCAGATTATCCCAAATTTTGGCTGATGATTTATCCAAATCAATATGGTGCAATTCAGTGTCAAAAAGAGCAAGACCAATTATAGCCTTGGCTTTATCATCTCTACTACTCCAATCTAATAACTTATTTGCATCTGTAGGTGCTTTTTCCTTTCTACTTACTATTGCCCATAAATTTTTATTCATTAGTTGCATTTGAATTTTCATTCTCCAAGTATGAAAATTGAAACTAGAATACTTGTCTAATGGAATCTCCATTTAAATAATACTCCAAAAGATTGATTTCTTACTCAGATTTAAATACACACTTCAATACATACCAATTTGAGATGATAAAATAAAATCCACTTTTCTTTGATTACCGAGTTTTGCAGGCTATGTCTTCCTCATTCAAATGCCTTATGGAGAGTGCTACAAATGGCTAGGATAGAGAAACTTCAGTTCAAGAAACAACCGCTACAATAGAGAGCACAAAGGCAATGAGAAGGATTTTATTTTCCCTGCAAAGGCCTCCAAACTCGATGCTTCCTTCCAAGGTTGTTTCCTGCACACCTCAGCAAAACTCCATCGCCTTCTATCCTACTGCTTGCGTCCACTACATTTTTCCTACGTCCACTAGATTATAGATTAAAATGCCTTGGCATTGGACTAGGCCTGCAGGAGTAGTGGAGCAAGTTCATTGCAGCCTTATGCACGTCCTAGTGTATCAGATACTATTCACATGAACATAACTATCGATGCTCTGATACCATATAATAAAGTAAAGTAAACTATTTTATTCATCCGACGATTTGCAAATACAAAACAACGTATATAAATTCTAAGGGAATGAGGGAATTGCAGTTATAACGAGTTGACAGTTACAATGAACTGAACCAACCGACCAAACAATCTAGTAACCAACAATGAAATATGTTAACATTTAAGACTTGTCTTTTTAACTTCCTGCCACTCACTCCCTCTTTTTTAGATTTTCTTGAAAGAGAAAGAAAGAAAAACAAACAATGGAATGACTGTCCATCTCCTCCTAGTTGAAGCGATGCTCCACTCAGACTTGCACAAACATTTTTATCTTAACCAAACATTCCATCGATTTTTGCTACTCTGCCTATGTGAAGGCATTTGAAGGGTCTTCAAGTCTCCTTGCCTTCAACTAAAGCGACACATTGAAATTTTCTTTTCCATCATAGAATGTGAGGCGAGACTAAAATAACACTTACCTTTTCCACATCCGAGCGATGACCTTTGCATAGCCAACACATTTTTACTCTGTGACTCTCTATGATATTCCTTCCACACGTGATCAAGCTAAGTAGTTTAGAGTTACCTTAACATAGCTTATATTTTTATATCAACAATTTCCCATAGCATCACACTAGTTGTGTAGAAATGCTTCAAGCTTTTGATTTGAATTTTCTCTTAGTATATATGGAGCTTTTGAATTCAACCTGTGCTTGCACTTGTTGTACAAATTGAGTCCTTGAAATTTGAAGATCTTCTTTACCCCGCATGAGGCTTGGCCTTTGAAAATACCATGGTCTTCTCAAGACCAATACACTGAAGCATTCTATTGCAAACTGGTCAGTCCAAACCAGTAACCTTCCAATACACACAGGTAACTTAGTGTCATAATCCAAACATTTGGAATGATATAATTATTATCCTCCCACGCAAGCGTAAGAAAGGTTGCATATTAATCATTTTCAACAAAGTTTGTTAAACTCTTGCATGGGTGCCACAAAGGATAAAGTCACATGTATAATTGTTCACGGGTTGAGCCATAGATTAAATATGCCTTCATGGTACCAACGGTGCATTCATCCTCAGTTGTAGTTGAAGCAATTATGAATGCAGAATGATCAAATTCCATCATGAAACATCTGTTAACATCCTCTTTTCTAGACTTGCAACCACAATGATCTCTTCTATAGCCATATGCATAGCATAAAACAAATGAACCTAATAGGCCCAACATAATACTCTGTTGATGTAGAAATAAGTCATTGTACTACTTGGCAGAATGAAGCTCTTAAACAAGAGAAGAAAACCAAATCGAGAGATGCCAACCAAGACCAACACACCAAGATTTTGAAGAAAACAATCTGAAAATGTTTTTGGTCGATGTTGATTATCGATTTGCCCAGGGTGCTCCTACATTAGACACACCAGGTAGAAAGTTTGTGAGCATAAGCTCACAAAAGTGGAGTTGAGTATTTGCACTACTCTTCCAAGTTGCCATCAACCTGCATTGAAGTCCTTCGCTGTCCAAGAGTTGAAAATCAATCTTTCCTTCACCTTTTCTAGCATCGTGCCTGAACATGCACCACCTTCCTCCAACAACACCACTTCTTCCTCCTCTTTCTCCTCGTGGACTCATCCACTGTAGATCATTCTCCTCTGCCAAAGGCTAACTCTCCACATCCTCACTCCTCTCTTCTCATCTGTCACCTTCATGGGCTTCAACCCACTGCAGACCAACCACCTCCACCAAATCTCTCATGTCACAGATCCTCTACAACTTCTACCCATAAGTAGGCATCTCTACTCCACTCTACCACATCTGCACATTCCACAATTTTCTGACAATGCTACTCATCTCATCAGGTACATGCACTTTGAACCCAATATCACAAAACTCATAAACAACATAGTTTACCTCATACTCCTTCGTTGTTCCATCATCACCTAGTGTAACGTTCTTCTTTACTTCAACATCATCGGGTGCAATGTTCTTCACTATTGCACTGAACAATTGTTGAATCTTCTATATCTCTTAACCAACCAACCCTTGATCTTCATCAGATTCCTAATTGAACACTTGACCATCATACAACATCAAATCTTTTTCTTTACCAGCCACATCTCCTTCCAAGATTCTTTCAATTCTTTTCATCTCCTCTTTTTGTAGGAGATCATCCTCACCAAGTTCTCCACTGAACATAGAACTCCCAAAGTCTATTTTCAGCAACTTTTCATCTCTCTTTTTCTTTTACAGCTACAACCTCTACACACTCCATGGCTGTAAATTGCTTTGCTGCACACATGCTGTCACTTGCAAACAAACAATTATCAGAAGAAACATGGGACTCTTCTCTACCCGCTTTCTTTTCTACACAAATCTCCTTTAGGTTTTCATACAACTCTTCCTTCACTTCTTCCAATAACTCCTCACACATCTTTGCAACTTGTTCCTTCCATCTTTGTCTTCTCCATCTCTTCAACACTAGGATTGTAAAAACATAGCCAATCACAAACCCTCTCTTCCTTTTCCTTATTTTCTCCATCAATGACTTCGAGTCTTTCTTCCTCTCGCCATTGCAGGACTCCTTCACACCTACCCCGTCTCTCAAGCTTCTCTCAGATTCTTTACTGCTGCAACTGTTTACATATCTTTACTCTCTCCTTCATGGCTTCAAGCTCTCAATCGATTAGGATTTTATACACCTGCAACGATCCTTTCGCGTTCTCATAATCACCTTCTCTACTGCTCCATAGGTCCTAGTGTATAATCTCCACACTCAGGAACAATACCATTTAATACAAAAGGACTCACCTCTCTTGCTGAAAACACAAACTCACAACACAAGAAAAATTAACAGATTACAAAACATAACATTAGATTTTATTGTAACCACAATGAAGCTACAAATCTGCAACAATTTTATTTATAACATTGGCCTCTCAATGACCTCTCAAATTTTAGAAACTCTGCTCTTTCTTCTACCCTCTCACAACTCTCATCAAGCCCCTCACATGGGTTGAGATCCCTCCTTAACTCTACTTGAGAAATCTACCTTTCATCTGCAACATTAGCTGATTTAAATGTCTTTAAGAGGTGTCTTTTTGAGTTCCTGCCACTCACTCCCTCTTTTTTAGATTTTCTTAAAAGGCGAAGCAAGAAAAACAAACAATGGCATGACTATCTATCTCCTCCTAGTTGAAGTGACGCTCCACTCAGACTTGAACAAACATTTTTATCTTGACCAAATATTCCATCAATTTCCGCTACTCTGCCTATGTCAAGGCATTCGAAGTGTCTTCAAGTCTCCTTGCCTTCAACTAAAGTGACGCATTAAAATTTTCTTTTCCATCATAGAATGTGAGGTGACACTAAAATAACACTTACCTTTTCCACATCCCAGCGATGACCTCCGCATAGCCAACACATCTTTACTCTATAATTCTCTATGAAAATCCTTCCACACATGATCAAGCTTAGTAGATTAGAGTTACATTAACATAGCTTAAATTTTTATTTCAATAATTTCCCATATCATCATACTGGTTGTGCAGAAATGCTTCAAGGTTTTGATTTGAATTTTCTCCTGGTATATATGGAGCTTTTGAATTCAACCCATGCTTGCACTTGTTGTAGTGAATGATTCCTTGAAATTTGAGGATCTTCTTTTCCCCGTGTGAGGCTTGGTCTCTAAAAACACCATGGTCTTCTCAAGGCCAATACACTTAAGCCTTCTATTACAAACTGGTTGCTCCAAGCCAATAAGCTTCCAATGCACATGAGTAACTTGGTGTCATAAGGCAATTCTAGTAAGACCCCTTATGAACTATGGTTTGGTCATCCTCCTACTGTGAAATATTTCAGAATTTTTGGTAGTAAATGCTATACCAAAAGAGATGAGGATCTAGGCAAGTTTGATACAAGAAGTGATGAAGGAATATTTCTGGGTTACTCTACTTAAAGCAAGGCATACCGATGCTTTAATAAGAGATTGAAAAAGATTGTTGAAAGTGCAAATGTTAGAGTTGATGAGAGCAAAGAAGGACATTCCAAGTCTTACAGATATGATTTAGATGATCAAGATGAAAGTCAAAATCAAGGAAGGAAAGCTCAAACTCAGACTCAGATCCAAATTGATCCGGCATATCCAGTAACTCAAGAGGATAGTGCACAAGTTGAGGAACAAGCTCAAGAGTCAGAAGTTCAAACAAATCCCAAAACTCCCAAGTACGTAAGGTTGAATCATTCTGAAGACTAGATCATAGGAGATAGAAACAAAGTTGTTCAAACTAGAAGAAGAATTTTTTATGATCAAGAGGAGATTTGTCTGACCTCAAAGATTAAACCTAAATCGGTAAGTGAAGCTTGCAATGATGATTATTGGGTAAAGGCAATGGAAGAAGAATTAATGCAAATTGAAAAGAATTACACTTGGGATCTTGTTCCTAGACCTGAAGACAAAAATGTGATTAGAACTAAATGGGTCTTCTAGAATAAACTAAATGAAGATGGTGAAGTTGTAAGAAACAAAGCAAGGCTGGTATGCAAAGGATATTCTCAAGTGGAAGGGATTGGTTTTGAAGAAACCTTTTCTCTGGTGGCAAGAATAGAGGTAGTTAGATTATTTCTTGCATTTGTTCCTTATTAAGATTTCAAGGTCTATCAGATGGATGTCAAGTCAGCATTCCTGAATGGAGAATTGGAAGAAGAAGTCTACATTGAGCAATTGAAAGGATTTTAGTTGTCTAATTAGAGAGATATGGTCTGCAGAATGAGGAAAGCATTGTATGGACTCAAACAAGCCCCAAGAGCCTGGTATGCAAGATTAGATAAGTATCTATTAAAGCTAGGATATAGAAAAGGCACTGCTGACAGTAACCTCTACTTCAAGATTGATCATGAGCACATTCTGATTGTTGAGGTATTTGTTGATGATATCATTTTTGGTGGAAATGAGAGCATGTGCAAAACATTTTCTGATTAGATGCAGAGTGAATTTGAGATGTACATGTTTGGTGAAATGAATTTCTTCTTAGGTCTGTAAATCATTCAGTCAGATAAAGGTATCTTCATATCTCAATCTAAGTATGTGAGAGAATTGTTGAAAAAGTTTGGAATGGAAGATTCAAAGCAAGTGGGTACACCCATGGTAACTGGATGTAAATTGAGTAAAGATGATGACTCCCCTAAGGCAAATCAGAAAAGGTATAGATCAATGATTGGTGGACTACTCTATCTGACTTAGACCAGATCTAATATCATGAATGTAGTTGGACTTGTTGCTAGGTTTCAAGTTGATCCTAAAGAATCCCATGTTGTAGTAGTCAAAAGAATTTTTAGATATCCCAAAGGGACACTTGATTATGGCTTATGGTATCCAAAGGATAATAACTTCTCTCTTCATGCTTACACAGATGCTGATTGGTCAGGAGATGTGGATGACAAGAAAAGTACTAGTGGTGGTGCATTCTTTTTAGGAAGGAGATTGGTCTTTTGGATGAGCAAAAAGAAAGAGGTAATATCTCTGTCTATTGTAGAGGCAGAGTATATAGCATCAGCAAACAATTGTACTCAAGTTATGTGGATGAAGAAAATGTTGAAAGACATCAAAATTGTGTTTGAGGAGCCTGTTACAATCTTCTGTAATAATTCAAGTGCAATAAGCATCTCAAAGAATCTGGTGCTACATTCAAAGACAAAGCATATATCAATCAAGTTTCACTTCTTGAGAGAGAAGGTTAATGAGAATTAAGTCAGATTGGAATTTGTTTCTTTAAGGGATCAAATTGCAGATATTTTCACTAAGCCTCTACCCAAGGATACTTTTGAGTATCTCAGAGAGAAGTTAGGGGTTATTACCCCTCTTGATTAGAACTAAGATGCACCATGGTGCATCAATTTGGTGGAATTCATAGTCATATCTTGTGATCTAGATTGATG
Source organism: Cunninghamia lanceolata (assembly GCA_027924645.1). Taxonomy (NCBI): domain Eukaryota; kingdom Viridiplantae; phylum Streptophyta; class Pinopsida; order Cupressales; family Cupressaceae; genus Cunninghamia; species Cunninghamia lanceolata. The sequence goes on from BSBN01001332.1 coordinate 4,081,369, forward strand.
TTAAGGAGATACTACTCAGGGGGAGTAGTCAGTATGCAAATTTTGTGATCAGTCTGAAACATAAAAGTGAGAAAATATTGCAAGCATGTGCCCTTTGCCATTGATGTCAAAGGGGAGAGAAGTCATGTGATAAACTAGTTGCTGGTGAAAGGGGGAGCAGTGAAGAAAGTAGTTGCAAAGTGATAAGAGAAAGGGGGAGAAGTTCTTGTCTTGATGGTTGAATTAGTTATTCACATCATATGTTGCCATCAATGATAAAGGGGGAGATTGTTACAAATATGTGCCTAATCGGTGTTGTCATTAATGTCAACATATTCTTGTTTCCATTGGTGTCAACTATATCCTATTTTGTTGCCTATTTAAAACACTAGAATGTTAAGGATATTGAAAAAATTAATGAATATCAATGTATGCAAACCATATGGTTGTGTAGAGGATTGTTTGAAGTAGCTTCAGTTAAGATTTGAGAGGTTTGCATGAAGATTTGAAGAAGTGATTGTCATTTGAGGAGAACCAAATTTTGCTGTGTTTAGAAGAGACAGAGTGACAGTAAACTGGTCCAGATTGCTCTTTGAGATATTATGATCTGCAGATCTAGAGGCATGTTTGGAAAGTTAGTATGTATCATCAACTCAAGTGGTTCGTGGTTTGGAGGTACACAAGCAATCCTTCTAGTGTGACAGTCATGGCAGACTATGTTCTTGAGGTTCCAGATGAAGATGTAAGTGATCCTAATGATTTGGAGGAGTGCAGATGTTTTTGTTGAATTCAATGTGCTTGTGGAGATCTCTGGATAATGTGACTACTGTGTTGGCGGTCTTCATTGAAGTCTGAGCTTATTATTGAAGCTTTTTTCCTTGATGTTACTGTTCTTCCCAGTCTTGGCCGATCGGATGATTCAAGCATGTTGCAGATGATCTAAGAGAAATTCTTTGCAGCATGGTGTGTTGTTGGAAGAAGATTCAAGTCTCAACTATGTTTGGCCGACAATATAATGATCTGTGTTAAGGCAAGCCGTCCTTGATGTTCATTCCAAGGTTGATGAAGCGTATAAATACTTGTTGATGAATTGTGGAAACTTGTTCTTGAGAGAAAATAATGAAATCCTAAGAAGGGTACAGAGGCAGAGCAGAGAAGAGAAGTAGCAGAAGAACAAGAGTAGTAAAGGATGAAGATATAGCGAAGAAGTGTTTGAGAGGCAGAGCAGAAGTTTTTGAGCCTTCAATGCGACTGAACTAGGCATGAAGAAGATGATATTTCTTAGTTCATTATCTCTGTGTTAAACATAAAGTCTTGTAGGTTGTGAGCCTCTCTTGAGCAATGAGCTCTAGGCAGTGCACCCGAAGGCATGTGCTTTCTCCTTTTCTAAGTACTTTTAATAAGGTACGAATCTTGTGGGTTAACCCCACCATGGTTTTCCCTTAACTGGGTTTCCACACTAAAAATCTTGGTGTCAAGTGTGTTCATCTTGTTTCTTCTCATTTGTTGATGATTCATGCTTTAATGTTTACATCATTAATTTGTTTTAAGTGGTAAAAGAAGAATTAATTACTGTAAGTGCCAAAGTTTTGGGACAACTGATTCACCCCCCCCTCAGTTGTCCAACCTAATTCCAACACATGGAAAATTAGTATATTAGTGAAAAAAATTTCTAAAAACTATTTGTGCCCTAGGTATTGATGTCCTTGTTTTCAACAACAAAAAAAAGAAAAATAAATTTTAATACATATAGAAAAAGTTATGTTTTATGGAATATGCCTATGTCTAAATTACAATTGCTTTGACTTCAAAACGTAATTAAAAAAATATCTACAAAACATTATGAAACCAAATGCATGCCCTATATATCAGTGTTACCAATCTAAATTCACAAGAATCAAAATTTTATCCTTTGTAGAAAAAAGGTTATATGCTACAGAATACACATCACTTCAAAAAATGTTGTTAACTATTAAAAACTAGTTATCAAAGGAGATGCAAAAAAATTTACAATTTAACTCCAAATTTTTTTAAAAATATATATTTAGAATCTACAAACAAAATCTCACAAATCACTAGTTCACATAATCTTCAAACTCCTAACAGTTAAGCGGCTATAGGTATCAGAAAGTGAATATTTAGTTCAAAATGTTGATTTCAATGTCAAGTTTGGCCAAGAAGTGTAACCCATTATTGTGGGATGACCCATTGAGATACAAGTATCATTACAACTCTACTCTAACATTAATGATAATGCAATAAAAACATTTATCCTCAATAATGATATAATTTCCTATCTCTATTTTACAGGACCATCAAGTAAGCAAAATGATATGACAACACAGGAGCTTTTAATCATAGTAATAATTTGAACCTTGAGAACACTCCTATATCACTCTCTTGTCACAAGAAATCATTTGAATTATCATAAAAAAAAACACCTGATACAAGCTCCCTTACTGCCTTCTGCAATCAAAGACATTCTTATCACACTCTGACATGATCATCTGACAAGTACAATCTCCCTACAAAGCTCACTAAATCAAAAACTATCATATCATTCTTTGTTTACATACACAAGATTATCTTCATACATAGTCAAGAACTTCTCAGCAAACTTCATTTCTTGATCACAGGGAATGAATTTAAACACCTGATCCCTCAAACCTCCATAATAAACATATACTATATATCCTTATGACTCTTTCCTCTCTTATAAATTGTTTCTCTATTTTTTGTCAAGAATGTCAATCAAAAAGTGACATACCTCTTTATTTCCCTACAAGAGAAATGCTCATCCTTGCTCTGCAACTCCTTATACAAGTCTACCTGACCAAAAATATCTTTCAAATACTACACATTCTTCAAGCCCTCCACAAGACACTATTTTCTTACAAAGATGGACAATGCATACATTGAAGGACTCATCTTACACCAATAAACATCATACATCAATACAGAACACACTAAACATCATAGACTGCATGTATATAATTCTCAGGTAGCCTTCCATGATTGCTTGAAAAATAGTTTATAAGGCAGTTAAATTGTCAGGTCACACTAAACCCATCAAACTTAACCAAGGTAAGGATTCGTTATAATTTGAATATAGTTTGAATTTTCCTCGTTGATTTCGATCTCCTGCTCCCAAGATCAAAGGTTCTGATTCGATCTTGTGGTCATTTAAAAACTAACTTGAGAGCATCAGTAAGCATAAGTTTTGGGGCCAGTTTCCCCATGATACCAACCCACTTAAGTTGTAACTTAAGTGGTTGGTGACCTTATCAACCGGTCAACCCTTTTTAAAAATAAAAAGCAACTCATTTTAAGAAAGGCTCATGAAGAGTTGTCTTTATGGCCTTAGGGTTTCGTTTCAAGGACTCAAAACAAGTAGGGTTTAGAATGTAGTGTCTTAAAACCCTCAATTTCTCCCAAACATATTAATCTGCAACAATCCTCAAGTCATTTGCATAATATTACCTTGATACTAAAAAATGCAAACTAGGATTTTTATACTTCAAACCCTAGATCTTAACAAACTTCCTTAGGGCTTTAGGTGATTGCAATAGTCTCCGACTCTGAGTCCAACTCCTTTGTATCTTTGCATTACCCAATATCTTTTGACAACAATGGCAAGTTCCTTTTGCATTGCATTACCCAACATAGAGATGAGTATACATGAACTATAAAAATGATTAACACCATCTACAAATGAATACCATCAAGTCACTATCCTTGTATGTGAACTCTGCCATGTCATGAAGCAACCTCCTAACCATTCCTATAACCTTAAACCACATAGTACCTTTGTTTAACCACACAGCACCTTTGACACCAACAAGCATGAGTGCAACTCTTGAGCAAGCTTGATACCTCTTGACTTGAACAACTTAACACCATACTGACATCATCCACCAAATCAACCTTTTGACATTAATGACAAACTTCATGCAACATAGCTACGGGGTGGTGGTAACACCGTATTACCACAAGCCACTGTCAACGACTCCCATTGGATGGTGATAAACACCGCCAGCCTGCACCTTTGTCATTTGCACCCTGCGGTACTGCGGTAAAGGCTGAATGCAACATTTTAAGGAAATCTGTGTTTTGATGCCGACTGAACTAGAATTTTACCAGTGAGTTTGAGACACAAATTCTCAACATTCTCCCACTTGACGAAGAACTCACTGACCCCATAGAATGCTTGAAGTCATTGAACATTCTAGGCCCCAAGGCCCATTGAACTAGTACACCACTTGAACTTATCTGTGCTCACAATCTTCGCCAATGCATCAACAACATTTACCAGAGTATCCACTTTTTCGAGAGTAACCTTTCCATCCTCCACCATATCATGAACAAAATGTTACTGCACATCAATATGTTATGTGTTTGCACGGAAAGTTGGATTTTTCACAAAATAAATAACACTCTGATTGTCATAGCAAATAACAATCTACCCTGCATCAGAACCAATATCATAGCACAGTCTTTTAAGCCAAATGGCTTCCTTACAGGGATGATTTTCTGCCATTTACTTAGCCTCCATAGTAGATAAAGCAACTACAGCCCACTACTTGCTCATCCAGCTAACTACACCACCAAACAACATGATTACATATCCACTGGTGGATCTTTGTTGTCAATGTGCCCTTCCCAATTAGAATCCACATATTCATGAATGGTAACTAAACATTGAGATTGAGTAGATTAACCATGATAACACAAGGCGTACTCCGAAGTACCCTTCAAATACCTAAAAACTCTCTTCACAACATCCCAATAAGTCCTTCCTGGATTAGCCATAAATCGACTAAGCACTCCCATCGCTTGGGCAATGTCTGGCCTAGTACAAACCATGGTATACATTAAACTTCCAACTGCACTTGCATAAGGCACCCTGGTCATGCCCTCAATCTCAGTAGGAGATTTTGGACAATCTTCAATAGAGAGTTTCATTCCCTGCAACACTGGAACAACTAACTGCTTGCAAAATTTGTCATATTAAACCTCTCTAGGATATAATCTATATACTTGCTTTGGCTGAGCCAAAGTTTTCTATTTCCCCTATCCCTTCTGATTTCCATCCCCAAAATATACCTTGTTGCACCTAGATCTTTTATTTCAAACTGTGCTGACAATTGAAATTTTAATTTTGAAATCATACCCTTACTATTCCCAATGAACAACATATTATCCACATACAGGGTGATAATAAGAAGACAACAATTTTCATATTTAAAATAAACATGATGATCTGACTTTGATCTCACAAATCCCATAGACAACACATAGGTGTCAAACTTCTGGTACCACATTCTAGGTGATTGCTTCAAACCATACAGAGATTTCTTTAATTTGCAAACTTGATTTTCCTTACCTTTTTCAATGAAGTGCTCTAGCTGGGACATATAAATCTCTTCCTCCAAATCACCATGAAGAAAGATTATCTTCACATCCATCTACTCAATTTCTAAGTCATATGTTGCGACAAGTGACAACAAAAATCTTATAGACATCAGCTTAGCTACATGAGAAAATATTTCTCCATAGTCAATCCCCTCCACTTGGGAATATCCTTTCATGACCAACCTTACTTTATGCTTCTCAACCCTGCCATCAAGATCTATATTTTTCTTAAACACCCATTTACATCCAACTGTCTTTCGACCTTCAAGCAAAGGTACTAGATCCCACGTTTCATTCTTCTTCAATGATGTCATTTCCTCATCCATGGTTTCCAACTAGGAATCTGAATGAGACATACCCATAGCCTCTCTAACAGTCCTAGGATCATCGATGTTAGCAATTTAAGCATAGGAACAACTGGAATCCAACATAGAATAACCAAACCTTCCAGGTTACTGTTTCTCACGAGTAGACCTCCTCACTGGCTGAGGCTGAGGTTCTTCATCCTGTTCAGAATTTTTAGAGCTGCTTGAGCTCTCCTCACTAATAGGTCCACTAGGAGTACGTAGTTCATCCTTATCTAGAGTAAGAGGAATTTCAACTACCTCCTTCATTTTTGCTTCTTTCACCTCTGGCTGCAGATCAACTATAGACGGTTTCACCTCACGGAAGATCACACTTCTGCTATACATTACCTTCTTTGTAACTGGGTTCCAAAGCTTGTTCCCTTTCACACCAATTCCATAACCAATGAAAATACATTTTACAACATTGTTTTCTGATTTAGATCCTTTTTCACTAGGCACATATGCATATGCCTCATAGTCAAAGACTCTAATGTGTCTCAAAGAGGGCTTCTTACCAGACCATGATTCCATAGGTGTCTTGTCCACTAGCGTCAAAGTGGGAGATCGATTAATCAAATAACATGTTGTAGCTATAGCCTTAGCCTAGAACTTGTGTTCTAGACCAACACTACTCAACATACTTCTCTTCCTTTCCATCAACATTTTATTCATCCTTTCTGCAACTCCATTTTGTTGTGGAGTATAAGGAGTCGCCCTATGTCTTTTAATTCTGCGATCCTTGCAAAACTTATCAAAATCTGCAGAACAGAACTCACCACCATTATTCATCCTCAAACACTTAATTTTTCTACCATTTTGATTTTCAACCAAGGTTTTGAATTCCTGAAATCGACCAAAAACTTCCATTTTACTTATGATAAAATAAACAAATGTCCTCGAATAATCATCTATGAACAAAACAAAATACATGGATTTCAATAATGAATGAACATTAACTGGACCAAATACATCAAAATGAATATAATCCAGAATTCTAGAAGATTTATGAGGACTAGAATAAAAAGAAACATGGTGTTGCTTTCCATATATGGAATGTTCGCAAAAATTGAACTCAAGATAACAATCACCAAGCCCTTCAACCATATTTTTATTTTTCAAGGGTTTTAAGTCTTTTTCACCAATGTGGCCAAGTCTTTGATGCCACAACATTGTCTTCTTTGCTGGGAGATTCATCTCCAAAGAATTAGCACCCACAGAAACAACATCCTCCTTCTCTAGATGATTAGATTTACCTGACTTTCTAGAAGCACTGTTACATTGAACTGTATGTGCATCTAGCCTATATAGAGTGCCAATTTGTGCACCCTTAGCCAACACCATAGAGCCCTAGTCATTCTACAAATACTATTCAAGAAAGAGACTTGTACACCAACATCATTAAGCATAATTACAGAAAGTAAATTTTGAGCTAGACATGGTATATGCATTACACCATTGATTCCCTTCACTCTTCCATCAGGAAACTAAATTATGACTCTTCCACGGCCTACAATTTCTGGGTGAGAATCATCGCCCATATACACCCTTCCACCGGCATACTTCTCATACTTTGAGAACTAATCCCTATGTGAGATCATGTGAAAGGATGCACTTGAGTCAATCAACCAAACATCATCTGATGACTAAGTCGCCAATACTGCTATGAAGGCATTTGTATCAGTCTAAGAAGAATCATTCTCAGAAGAGTTGTCCTTTTTCTTCTTCTCCTCTTTACAATCTTTCTTGATGTGTCCAATCTGCCCACAATTCCAGTATTTCACCTTGGACTTTTTACCAAGAGACTGCGATCTCCCCTGTGACTTGGATTTAGACTTCTTGTCTTTCTTCTTGCATTTCTCCTTTGATCTACCTCAAACAGCAAGGGCCTCCTTGGCCATCTCAAAAGATTTCCTCCCCATTTCTTCTAAAAATAGTGAAGCAACCACATCCTCCATCTTGAAAGTGGTTGTAGTACTCCCAAAAGCCACTACCAGGTAATCCCATGTGTCAGGCAATAAACACAATAGGAGCATGCAACGATCCCCTTCTTCTATCTTCATATCCATAGACACCAACTGAGAAATCACCATGTTAAACGTATTCAAATGATCTGCAACGAAAGCTCCTTCCTCCATCTTCAAAGAATATAGCTTCTTCCTCAAAAACAACTTATTTACTAGAGATTTCCCTTGATTAATGTCACCAAGCTTCTTCCACAGAAGTTTCATTGTCTTCTCTTCATGGACTTTCAAGAGAACTGAATTGGCCAAGCATAGTCTTATAAGACACTTGGCTTTCCAGTCCATTGCATCCCAGTCATCTTGTGAGGTTGCTAATGGTTTGTTAGAGGACACTATCGTCCATAACTCTTGATCTATGAGCCAATCTTCTATTTTGAGTTTCCACAACTCAAAGTTGCCATAGTTGAACTTCTCAATCTATATTCTTCAGGATGTGCTCACCATCTTAAATCTGCAATAAAATTTCAAACTAGATTTCTCTACAAAACTCCTTTTGAACAAGATCAACACAAAAACCCTATCTTACCCACAAGGACAACAAAGCTGGCCAAGCTCTGATACCAATTGAAAGGAAAGCAAAGTATAGAATACGCGTTCCTAATACTAATCTTCAAGGAGAGAGATATAGAAATTTACAAAACTTTGCAATTATAGTTCATTTAAGATGCACAAACAAGAATAACAGAATAAACAATAAAGATTGAACACCATATTTTACATGGGAAAACCCTTATGGGAGAAAAAACGACAAACCAAAGCAAGATCACTTGTATTAAAGTAAAACGTAAATTACATACACATCATAGAGCTATTCTCTTTCAGGTGTTGATTTACAGAATGAATCTGGCAACATTTTAGTACAATTCACTCTCGAATCATCATATCAACTCAATGCACTACAACATTAAAATATAGACTTCTCAAACGTTTCAAGAAGCCCATCACTTCAACTTCCCCACCACACAAAACCATTACAGAATGTTTTAACTGTCTTTATTTGTCATTTCCATTCTTTACCGCCATATCGTTGAACTCTTTTCGACTAGCCGTGGGACTGTAGTTTACTTCCAATTATACTGCTCCACCGCAGTCATCTTAGACTAACCTTGTGGGACAGTGGGATAGACACTACAACACCATAGGCCCAATCCTCTAACCATCATGGGACCGCGGTATGTATACCACACTACCGTAGGCATGATTCAACCATCGTTGTGGGGTGGCAGGATAGGACTCCCCATGAACTACCGCGAGACCATTTCTGAATAGTTGCGGGGTGGTGGTAACACCACACTACCGTAAGCCACTGTCAAGGACTCCCATAGGATGGCGATAAACACTGCTAGCCCACACCTCTCTTATATGCACCCTACAGTACTGTGGTAAAGGTCGAATGCAACATATTTAGGAAATCTATTTTTTGATGGCGACTGAACTAGGATTTTACCACTGAGTTTGAGACATAAATTATCAAAACTCCCATCACACACCAATAATTCAAGAAAAACATAATACTATATGGCAAATCTAATATGATGGAAGTAAGTGTCATCAAGGAGACAGCTTGACAGGTATGTTTTAGCTTTAGGTTAGGATATTAATAAGAATAAATCTTGTATTTACTTCTTCAACATGAAGAAAAGTATTTGCCAAAGAATTTTGGCTCTTTAGGAATTCAACTTTATAGATCTTCTAGGGAAATACCTAGGCATCCCACTCTTTAACGAAGCCATGAGGACAAATTTATGGGAAGAAACAATCAAAAAATGTCACTCGAAATCTACCTCATGGAAGGAAAAATAGTTGACACTGTCAAGAAAAATCATGATGATCAAAGTAGTTTATCAGCCATTCACATCTACCTTCTATCAAGCACACAGATCACCAATAAAATGATCATGAAGCTACCTCATGGAAGGGAAAATGGTGGACCTTGTCAAGAAAAATCGTGATGATCAAAGCAGTGTTATCAACCATTCCCATCTACCTTCTATAAAGAAGAAGTTGAAAACTTTTGATCAAAAGCTACCTCATGGAAGGGTAAATGAATGACCCTATCAACAAAAATCATGATGATCAAAGAAATGTTATTGGCCATTCCCATATACCTTCTGTCAAACACACAAATCACTAATAAAGCACAAAAGAAGGAATCATGAAGAAAGTTTTGTGGGAGGGATCCAATAATGCTAAATGTATTCCCCTGATCGTATGGGATACATCATGCAAGGATAAAAGTGATGTTGGCATTGGCTTTAAGAAAATCAAAAAGTAAAATATTACTTTAAATGCAAAACTAATTTGGAGAATGTATGAGTTCCCTTCACCTAGATGGTGCCAAATCCTTCAATGCAAACATTTACTCTAATGAACCATCCAAAATTCTTACAAACCCTGAACCGCTAAGAGGATCTCACATTTAGAACTTCATGCTACATTTCCTCCATCTAATCACAATCATCTCTCATGGAAAATCAACAATGGAAGGAGTACACACTTCTGGAAGGATTCCTTGAACATATACCCAAATCTGGCCAATGATGAGTGGCTACACTTATGTATCAAAACACTATCTAAAGAATGGGGAACCAAAGTAAGTAATTATAACCACTCTAAAGAGGTGGTAGGGAGAAGTGTGTGGAGCTGCAAAAAATGAACAACTCCTCGATCTCTTTTGAACAAAAGGAAATCCCAAAATAGGAGCTCGATCGAAGGAACATTTTCATAAATAATGGCAAGGATAAGATTATTTAGACTAGTGCTAAGTCTGAACAGTACTCTATGAAGCTGGGCTACAAACTACAAAATTTAGATGAACAAAATGTAAATTGGCCAACTAATTTATGTTGGAGTCATTGGTGCTTTCCAAAAGCTAGTGCGTTTTCATGGACTGCTCTTGATAAGAGAATACTAACCAATGACAGACTTAAGGTGATTGGGATTAATGGTCCATCATGGCATGTCCTTTGCAAATCTACAGAAGAAAGTGTGGACCATCTACTTCTTGATTGTTCCCTTGTGATCTTCTCTCACATTTATGAAATTGGCCATGGGTGAGGAATTCCTTGTAGCAAGGGGTTTGTATCACAATACCATCTATGATAATGTGGCACATATGGTGGGAAAGAAACAATCATTTTTTTAGGATAGAGAATCTTTGGTTGAGGTGATAAAAATAAATAAAATTGGTATTTGTGAAATTTTAGTCGCTAAACAAAAAACAAGCAATAGGTGTTAATGTGAATAGGGATATTACCTAGCTAGTTTTCCCTTGTTGTGTGGATAATTCATATTATTTAACTATTTATTAGTTAAATAATATTCACACATATATTGAAATGTTAAGTTGACTTAGTGAGCCTTCTAGAATTTTCTAGTTGTTGATAATTGATAGTTGTCATATAATTCACATATCCTACACATCAACTAGTTGGCATCTTGACCTCTAGTTGTCACATGTAATAGGAATATGACACTTGTCACATGACTACTTATCTCTCAACCTTGCCTTTATAACCAAGGCATGTCTCGTCATTTTGTAAGGTTGGAGTTATAGTTAACTCTTAATGCTATTATTTCATTTGAGCATTTACATTATATGCTATTCAATTATTTTTGCATTATAGTTTATTGATTCTAACTCTTTCAATTTGATTCTAGGTTATTATTCTTTTTCAAGATTCTAACTATAGGAACCCCAAACCAATTACAAGCTAGGATGAGATAATAATGAAAAAATGGAGCCTCCTCAAAGCCACTCTGACATATAGTGCTGGAGCTCCTTATCCTTCCAAAAGAAAGATAAGAGCAGTGATGAAATGAAATCCTCCCCTAGAGGCCGTTTGAAACTAAACATTGATGGAGATGCTTAGGGTAACCTTGAGATTTTTGGTGTGGGGTGCGTCATCAGGAATGAAAATGGTGAATTCATGTGGGCTATTTCAAAAAAATTACCTATTGGAACAAATAACGAAGTTAAGTTCTAGGCTCTTTTAGCAGGTTTAAATCTTTGCAAAGAGAACAATCTATCTAATATAGATGTGGAGGGGGGCTCTAGATATGTATAATTGCAATTAGTAGTTGCAAAGTTGTAAATTTGAAACTTAAGAATATTGCATCATCCATCTAGGTCATAATAGATAGCCTACATGCCATCACCCTTTAACACTATTTTTCGGAGAACACTATGGTAGATCAACTAGTAAATCATGCCTATGAACAAAGTGAGTTGGAGGTCATTTTGAGTCACACAAAGAGATGGGATAATCTTTAGTTTGGATTGTTGTTAGATGTTTTACCCATGGATTTGGTAGGGATATCCTAAGGTAGGCTTCAACAAAAATTATTTTTAGTGCAATGCCTTTCAAGGAGATGGGAATGGTGTTTGTGGCCTTTGATTCACTCACACAGAGTAATAAAGAGAGGACGAGATTTACTTAAAAATGTGGTGGTAGATAAGACTATTCCCATGGACATTAGATCTGAACTCACCCTGGTTTGAGGACATCTCCATGCGAGGATTTTGTGCAGATTTCGTTTCGATGGAGTGATGTTATATTGGACTATCACACCATAATGTAAACACTGAGCCAAAACGGAATTTGGATGTGGGTGTTCCTATTTGTAGGAAGATGCAGAAACATAAATCAAACAACTATTTAACGTAGAAAATGAAGGTGATGTGAAGGCCATACAACATGTCATCAACATTCAATGCTTCCAAGGGGAACATTTACATGATGATGTAGTGTATGAGGAATTCATGTCAACCGTCATCCTAATTCTCTACAACAAGAGCTAGCGGAAGTTTCTATCGAACTCTTTCATCAAAAAGGAGATGAAAGATCCGATACACAAAGCCATTTGACTATTTGATAAGAATCCAAAAGAAGGGATGCTTGGTAGGGTCTTTGATGTTGAAGCTGCAAATCTCAACAAAGTCACAATGGAAGTAGTGAAACTCTTCAGAGATGGTCTACAAATAAACAACATGGAAACCTTCAACTTTTATTTAAGCCATTATGCAGATCTTTTATCCCCAACCCATATAGAATGAGTCAGTGAAGTGTCAGAAGGTTTACGATTCATGCATGCTCTTTCTTAAGAACTTTGTTATCTATATTTATTTCAACTGGTTTTAAATGAAAGGGAGCTACCACTTTGGTAGCATATCTATCAATATGTGTGGATGTATACAAATGTTAATTTACCTCAAAGTTATTTTACTTTTTAATTTTTTTAAAATATATGTTAGCTATGTTTTGGTTTTACTTATTATTTTATTTCAACTTAAATTTAATATTTTACTTACTATTCTATTTAATGCATATTTTTAAAAATAAATAATATCTACTTTATTTTTCTAAAAATTGAGAAGACTAATTTATGCATATTTAATTATATAATTATTTTAAAAGTTACATGCACTAGCATAGATATGTTAAATACATCTATTTAAAAGACATGAGAGATGTATATTGAAATTGTTATTTAGAATAGATAGGGCCACTCTCTTGTCTTCTAGATAGATGTATTTAAGATATCTATGCTAGTGTAATATTAACATAGGCTGTTATGTCATGACCGTCTTTAAAATTTATATTTAAAATTAAATATTTATTTTAAAATAGTACGTAGTTAAATAAAAATAACTCTTAACTAAAATATAATAATTTTAAAAAAATAAAATAATTATTAAGTAAATAATTTTTTTTTAAGTAAATAAAATAATTCTTAAATAAATAAAAGTGAAATAATTTTTAAATAATTTAAAAGAAATAAAATAACTCAAAAGGGTACATAAATATTTAATTGAGGGATGTATCTATTTTGAATAACAATTTCAATATAGGTGCTTCTTTTAAGTTCCATAGTTGTATCTAAGATATCTATGCTAATACATAATAGCTTCAAATAATTATATGATTAAATATGTATAAATTAGTCTTTTCAAATTTTAGAAATGTAAAGTACATATTATTTATTTTAAATAAAATGGTATGTAAAATTTTAGATTTAAGTAGAAATAAAATAATAAGTAAAACAAAAGCATAGCGGACATATATTTAAAAAATAAAACAATAAAGTAAAATAGAATAATTTTTAAAATAATTGTCAAGTAAAATAAAACAAGAGCTGCAGAGCTGCGAAGTTTCTGCCAAAATGTTCATGAATAGTAGCAACAATGTTGATAATATAATAACTTTATAATAATCTTGAAATTTGTCAATTTTTTGGTTTAAGTTAGAGTTGACAGTGTTGTAATATTTGCATTGAATGCTGAAAATTGAGGAACTTTGGGATTCTACATTTAATGTTAGATTTTTCACTAGTACATTTTATCACATTTAATGTCATGGCATAAAATGGAAAATGTAAAATACGTGATTTTTGATAATACAACTAACAACACACCTTGATCTTCGCCTAGTTTCCTTTCAATATTACATGATTTTGGGAAAAAATGGCGCACTCTTACAGAACGGCTACATTTTCAAACAGCTCCATGAGACCCTCTCATGGAATGGCTACACTCTCAAATGGCTATGTTAGACCCTCATCTTGGTCAAATAGGACTTCCAATCCTTCCTCAAGGCTCCCAGTAAGAAATGGTGATAGATATGGTGCCCAAGCCCCACTTTCCTCAGGCTCCAGGAACTTTAACAAAGATAAGTCTTTCCAGGGCAGATTTTTTCACAGGAGAAAACCTCTAAATTCACAATGGCAAGAATTTAATGATTATCTAAGTAGAGGCTTCTCAAAGCAAAAAGCTTCAAACTTTTAGACACCCAAATGGAGACCTTCTATGGACACAGAAAGAAGCGCAACAAACGCTCAGGAGGATGAATAAAAAAAAAGATCTAGCTTTAAGAGTCTCCCCAAGAATCCCAAAAGTATGGAGAAGGGTCTACAAAAGCAAAATAGTACTCTTCGGGTAAATGGGAAATGGATCCCTAAACTGGTTATCAAGGAAGTGACAAGGAGACAAGAGAAATAATTAAGCATTTTGATAAACGGTAATGGGTTGATAGAAAGAATTGCTTCATTCTCCAAGACCACGTTGATTGGTAAAGTACTTTCCCCTCATTCTTCTAAGAATCTCTTTGAATTGACCAAAAAGGAATGGCCTGTGATTAAAGAAACAAGCTCTATGGGGAATGGGTTCTTTACCTTTCTTTTTGAAAAAGAACAAGATAGGGATCTTGTTCTCGAAAAGAAACTCTAGAAATTTGAGAATAATACTATTTTTTGTCAAGTCTGGAAGCCAAACTTTAACCTAGGGAAAGAGAAGATCCCGTATCTTCCCATGTGGCTAGAGCTACCATTTATGCCAGCAGAATAGAGGGACCGAGAAATTATAAAGTTCATTGGCAGGGCCATAGGTCTTCTACAAGATGTTGAAATCAGCTTTGACCCATACTGCATGCCTAATGTCAAAGTATGTCTGATAATGAAGACGGATGAACCCATTCCAAAGAGTATATGTCTTAATACATTAGCAGGTGAATGCGTCCAAGAAATTTTCTTATGTGAGGGGCTATCTGATGAAGATCTAGTCAGGATGAATAGGATGTTGGGCATTGGAAGATCACTCGAGGGATTTCTAGAACTTCCTCATAGGTTACAGGAAAATGTCGCTCAACCTCAAAGACCTCGGTGCCTATGTCTTGAAAGTAATGAATGCACAGAATCCAGACCATAGGGCATTCAAACACAGGAGATTTCTATAGGCTCAAAACTTCCTAAGGGCATCCTTGTTGACAGCACTGAGAAAGTTGATTCAGAACAATTGGAACGGTCTTTCGAAGGCTTCAATATCTCACTAGAAGGGACAAAATCAATGGCAACCCAAGATATCTTAGAGTGGCTGCGAGAAGATTTGAACTTGACTAGAGGCTTTCACATGGGATTTCATAGGACCCCTCTATTTTCCTCTTCCAAAGGCGTGGATGCTCCTGTAGATGGATGCATGGCTTCAGAGGTGGAACCAGAGACACGTGGTGAACAAATGGAGTTGTCATATGAGAAGATAAATAGTGAAAAGGACAGGGAGGTGTAAAGGACTCCCCAACAAATTAAACATCCAAACCCTCAAATTCTAGAAAAGCATGTTGTGACTCAAGAAATTCCTTAGAGTGAGCAGGAGAACAATACTCAGGTTTCAACCCCTAAGGATTGCACTTCTGGACTTAAGCCAACCAGTTCCCCCCTTGAAGAGTCATTTCAGTAGGACACCTCGAAGGAGAAGGAAGACTCAGGTGAGGTAAAGATTCAAACTCTCCTTGGAAGACTCAGGTGAGGTAAAGATTCAAACTCTTCTTCAAGAAGTTATTCGTAAAGTAACAAACACTTTAATAGATGAGATTGCAGATGAAGTTTTGTAAGAAAATGATTCTGAGGTGATCAGCAAAGACTTAGGAATCCTTCAAACTCCGTTGGAGTCCAAAAGCAGCCCAAACTCCTCCCCACAGCCTAGAAGAAGCTCAAGATAGAAGAAATCCAAGACCTAAAAAGAGATAGAAGATGGAATCCAAACCACCATTGATAAAGCACTAAAACAAAGGAGAGCCAAGAGCTCTCCTCGGGAGCCATGAAGCTCCTTAAGTGGAATGTTAGGGGCATTAGTGCCCCTAACAAAACTTGCCTCATCAAATCTCAGATTGATGGGGCTGGAGTAGATATAGTATTTCTTCAAGAAACTAAATTGGTTGTTGATCAAGGGTCATTTGTCTTCAAAAAGTGGTAATTGGGAATCAATCTTTCATCCAACTGAGGGAGCTTCTGGAGGGATAGCAATACTATGGAAGAGTTATCTCCCTAGGATGGAGGTAGTGGGAAATTATGAAAACTGGATCCTGGGTAAATTTCCATGAGCATATAAGGGCAAAGACATGTGGGTTATGTGTGTTTATGGCCCCTCGGGTGTAACCCAAAAGTAAACTTTGTGGAGACACTTATCATCCTTGCTACATTTTATCAACCTAGAGTATGTGATCGTGTGGAAAGATTTTAATGCTATGCTAGAATCTTCAAAAAAAGTGGGGGGTCTCCTTGGCCAGACATGTTCTCAGTTAGATTTCAAAGCTTTTGTTTCTTCCAAAAACCTTCTAGACTCTAAGCCTTTGAATGGTCTCTATACGTGGTCTAATATGAGAAAAGATGAGGAGAGGATTGCGGAACATCTGGATAGATTTCTTCTCTCTCCGATTTGTTTACAAGGTGCAGTTGTGGTGTCATCCTCTATTCTCCCCTTCTCTGGATCGGACCACTACCCAATACTTCTAAATATGGGAGAAGTTTGTAAACTCAATAGATCTTATTTTAAATTTCAAGATATGTGGTTCAGAGACCCAGACTTCATGGGTTTGGTCGGGAAGTGGTGGCAGTCAACTCCTTTTGTGAAGGGATCTAGAATGTTCCAATTGGCATCCAAGTTAAACTTCCTCAAATGAAAAATTTTGGACTGGGACAAGAACCATTTCAAGAACATCTTCTCTGAGAAAACTAGGGTTTTAAACCATTTGGAAGCAATTGAATGGGAGATCATCAATCATGGCATAGATGCTCTTAAGGCCAACCAGAAGAAGGCTCTGAGAGTAGAGCTTGACGAGTTGTTGCTGAGATAGGAAATTTTCTGGCGTAAAAAATCAAGAGAATCCTGGCTGAAAGAGGGTGATCGCAATACAAAATTCTTCCATTTATCCACTAAGATCTGAAGATGCCTCAACTCTATATCTATCTTAAGAAAATATGATGGTTCTTCCATAGAAAGCCATGAAGAAATCCAAAAGGAAGCGTCTTTCTTCTTCAAGACCTTATTTTTAGAAGATACTCAACATTCTTATAGCCCGTCAGTTCTTGACCCTTTTTAGCCACTGATTTGGAACGAACAGACTGAGAATCTGATGAAGGAGTTTACCATGGAGGAGATCAAGGCAGTGGTCTTGTCTATGTGACAAAGCTCCAGGACCAGATGGATGGAATGGGAATTTTTTCAAAAATGGTTCGATATCGTGGGCAAGGATGTTTTTCTAGCTGTGGAGGAGTCCAGAGAATTCAAGAATATTCTGAAGGAATTCAAAAAAACAAATCTTATGTTGCTGCCTAAAGCTAATTCACCTTCTTCCCTTAAATATTTCAGGCCTATCTCTCTATGCAATTTCATAGGCAAAATTATCTCCAAATCCATTGTGTTACGTCTAGCACCCATCCTCCCCTCCATAATCTCTGAAGAACAGGGTGGTTTTATGCCAGACAAAGAGACTGTGGAAGGTGCTATTCAGGTTCATGAAATCCTTCATTCTATTAAGACTACCAAGGTCCCTAGTATGATCATTAATCTTGACATGGCCAAAGCTTACGACCGAGTAAACTAGAATTTCCTCCTTGAAATTCTTGACAAGATGGGCTTCTCCAAGCATTGGATTAAGTGGGTCTCGACTTGCTTTAAGGGTGTGTCATTTTCAGTCCTTGTAAATGGTGTTGAAACTACCCCTTTTGAGTCTTCTAGAGGGCTTAGACAAGGTGATCCCATCTCTCCCTACCTGTTCATAATCATGACGGAAGCTCTAACTCGTGCCATCAAACATGTAGGCTCCAATCGGGAATGGATAGGCATTAGGTGCCCCCGCTTTACAGATTCCTTTTCTCATGCCTTGTTTGCTGACAACACTATTCTTTTTGGGCAGGCTAACATTAGAGAAGCTCTTGCAGTTAGGAAAGTCCTGGAAAGATATTGTCTTTCCTCGGGACAAAAAAATTGAAGACAAGTCTAAGCTATACCTGTTCTTTGTCAACGAGTTCTCAAAATAGGCGATTTCAAGAATTTTTAACTTCCAAATGGAATTTTTACCAGGCAAATACCTGGGCATTCCCCTTTTCAATGGGCGTCATAAGCTCGCTCTATGGAGAGACATGGTGGACAGTTTGGAAAGAAGGATTGGGTCGTGGAAGGGTAAACTCTTGTCCCTTGCTGGTAGACTTACTCTGGTAAAATTAGTTCTCTCAACTATCCAAGTTTATATGCTATCCTCCTTACAGATTCCAAAAGGCATTGATCTTCAAATGGGGAAAATCTGTAGAAGATTCCTTTGGCAAGGTTCGACAGAAGAAAAGAAAATTCATCTCATCTCATGGGATAGAGTTTGTAAACCCATTTCACTAGGAGGTGCAGGTGTACTAAACTAGGCATTGCAGAAAGAGGCCCTTGGCGCAAAATTGGCGTGGAAAATGTATAAAAAACCACACTTAAAATGGGTGAAGCTCTTACAATCTAAGTATCTAGACAATGAGCTGCCGGAGAGAATATTCATTGTTGCTAATCCTCTGAAAGGTTCATCCATTTGGAACTTCATTGTTAAGAGCAAAGATGTTATCATGCAAAAACTCTCATGGGCAATTTTTAGTGGCAACAAGGCTAACTTCTGGCATGACTCTTGGAACAGTTGGCCCATCCGGGCGAATAGATCTGATTTGAAAGAAGCGGAATTGGTTCTCATAGATAAATGGGGCATGAAGGTTTCAGATTACTTTAGGATTGACAATTCTTCATGCCCTCCTCATGCAATATGGAAAGACTTCTTGGAATTTAATTTTCCTGAGAATCAAAAATGCATTCTAAAATCCATTCTGAAGGAGAGAATCTTGCACCCGATGCAAAAAAAGGACGAGTTGATGTGGATGGGTGATAGTTAGGGAACCTATAAGGTTAAGAAAGGCTATTACTAGCTTATGCATAGAGGAGCAGCGGATTGGCCTTTAGAGCTTTGTTGGTCTGATGTCTTACTCCCCAAAGCAAGAACTTTCTCTTGGCTCACTTTGAATAAAAAAATCCTTGTGGGGGACAGAATCCAAAGGTTGGTGATTGGAAGAAGTTTCAAGTGCGCTCTATGTGGTGATGTTGAAGAAACAATCCACCACCTTCTCATTCACTGTAAATATAGTTATGAATCCTGAAACTGGCTGTGTAACAAACTGGGATGGCACTCAGCACTCCCACACTCTCTGCTCCAACTTTTCAAAGGGTGGCCTCATCTTTTCCGAGACTCTACTCTTCATAATCTTTGGTTAATCTCTCTTTCCATCCTAATTTGGCATATATGGAAAGATCGGAACTTTAGGACCTTTAGGAGCCAGTCAAAAAACTTTGCAGCCCTTTCTAGAGGATGTGGAATTAGCAATAGTGGAAGTTCTTAATGCAAAACTTTGCAGGGATGGTCTAAAAAATCAGATATGGTCCTCGTGGGATAATAAAAATGTTCCTTTCTTGGAAAGGCATAGATAGACCTGGACTGAGCTCCCTAATACAGCAAGTTACTCCCCGTATGGAGAGGAGTAATGTAAAATGGATCCCACCTCCTGAATCTTTGATTAAGATAAACATGGATGGTGCCAGTAGTTGAAACCCAGGTCTTTCAGGTACGGGTTTTGTGCTGAGGGACAATATGGGTAACATGTTGGCGGCCAAATGCTTTAAGATCCCTTAAGGTATGAATAACTCGACAGAAGCTTTTGCAGTCGTTCATGGTCTCCATCTTGCAGCTAACATTGGTGCTTGACACATATGGCTAGAGGGGGATTCACAAGTCATTATTTCAGCTGTTTGTTTAAGGAAAATGGAGAATTGGCATTTATCTTATATCTTGAACCAAGTGTGGTCCCTGCTTGACAAGTTTGATTCATTTAAAATTTCTCATTGTTACCAGGAGGCCAACAAGGTTGCAGATTACCTGGCAAACAGAGCCATTGACCAATCCCAAGAGGTAGTATTATTCTCGAATGGGGAAGAGAATTGGCCTCAAGATCTTCTCTCTGGTTAATAAGGACAAGGAATGTATTTGATTATCACTAGCTCAAGGAGGTTTGTTTGAAAGAGGAATGGCTGATTTCTCCTTCTCAAACTTATTTTTGTGTGTCGAAAGAGGCACAGTGAGGTGGTAGGTAGAACCTCTTCCACAACCACCTTTCTGTAAAGATGTATAAAGTTGGGGCTTCTTTTCCACATTGTCTCTCCCTTTGGAGAGATCCTTGAAAATGATGATGAGAAGAACCCACGTGTCAACCCTTGGTGGATTCCTTCTCCCAACAAGGCATCTTAATTGCCAAAGCCTCCAACTATACTGCATGATTGCCTTTCTCACAATGGCTACTTTTGATTGGACAACCATTTATGTTGGCCGTATGCGGAGTGGGGTGTTAGACTCTCCATCAAAGTTGGATGACATTTTTTGGTTGGTTTAAAATATCTTTCAAGATCCTCGTAGGATGGCGACTCCTAACATTCTGCACGTCCATTTACTCTTCCTTTATGACAAGGAAGCCTCTGTACAGGGGTGATGTTTATTCCCTCATTTGCCAGCCGCCACCCTGACGTCACCACTTCCGCCCACACATGCGGCACAAGGCTCGGAGGACGATATCATGCTGGATGTTCGGCTCCGGGTATCTGGATATACCTACCAATCCTGCCCCGGGATTGGACAAGTTCACTCGACAGGGTTCCCTTTAAATAGCATTAAAGCTTTAATTGTTTTGCATTTGCACTTTAAATAGCATTAAAGACCATCAATGGATATCAAATGGACCAAGGGGAGGCACGCATAGGAGGATTGTTTGAGAGGCAAACCCTGAGACGTTCGGCCCACCATCAAGCTGTATACCGGGCATTGCAAAGATCCATCCATTCCCTCTCCAGCGAGCCTCTTGAACAAGAACTTGCGGTCTTTCCATTTGTGTTTTCTACCAGAGATGTGAAATGTATCGTGGATGTTTTCACTGGCATACGTTACCTTAGGATTGTGGCAATCGACCTAGATCTCTGCATCCCCAGAGATGCTTTTGATGATCCTGATGATGAAGGTGACCTGGTCGAAGTTGGTTTTCTTGGTGATTTAATGGACTTGGATGCTATACTGGCGGCGAGCCCGACGGCATAGGGTGGCGGGGTGTGGTTTTTGGTTTTTGACTTGCTCCGTGTTTTCCTCGGCTCAGGTTGGTGTCTTGCCAAGTTGGCGTGGCTATTTTGTTTCCTGGTGTTCGGACGGAGTGCTGTGGTGGTGGCAAATGCGGTGGCAGTTGTGACTGGTTTTTTCCACGTTGGTTGGGGTGATGGCTTGCTTCTGCATAGTTGGCTGGTGATTGGTGGCTTTTTGGTTTCTTGTTCTCCTGTTTTTGTCTTGGTCTGGTTTAGGGTGTTTTTTGTTTCTCTAGTTTCTACCTAAACGTTGTATTCAGGCTGGTTTAGGGCCACAAAATCTGTCTGTTCTTGGCCATCTCTATGGGTGGGCTCCACTTTTTTCAAAAAAAAAAAAAAAGCAATAATGATTATGATTATAATTGTACATAGTGTCAATGTATATATAATTCATGATTGTAGATGATGCTTGGAAGACTATTTTAACTATTTATGGATATATTGCCACAAACCTTTCAGTTGCCTGCATCAAATAATTAGTCCAAAATATCTGATCAGTACAACAACTCTTTAAGTAACCTGCACAAAATTTGAATATATAAATCGCAAGAATGGATTCCCTAAGCTAATTCTTTGAATAACTTGAGCGGAGAAAAAATAGAATCTTTGAGTCAACTAGATGTTCTAAAGATGTCTGACCTTTGTTCGGGCTGAATCAGATGGAAATGCCAAATGCATCAAAATATTTAGTGCAGATGGTGGAACCAACCGCTCTCCCTTTCTGATGGGATTATTTACTAAAACAGGCCGAGCTTTCTTCGTGTTTTCTAGTATGCAACGAACAGGCAGAGTTCACAAGTACAATAAATTTCAACAGTTTCAAAAGACCTATCTACTACAATCTATGTATGCAAATTACAATCAATTTAAAAAGTGAAAGATTAAAGTACATTTGCATGATCTTCAAAATCCAAATGAAATGATATTGCTCAACAGCACAACCATGTAATTTTAGTTCTCTATTAGAAGTTCAGGGAAGTAACTAACCTTTATATCCATTGTAAAGTTAGGTCTCTCGAAAGTGGTGTACTATTCTAAACCCATAATGACATTCCAATTACCAGATCACCTTGGCATGCCTAGAAAAAAGAAAATAGCAAGTGTTATTTTTAATAGTAAAAGAACATTGTAAGCAATAAGATAACATTCAATTGTGAACATAAAGAAAATGCAAATTGAAGCACAAACAAGGTGCATTGGCTAAGCAGGTTATACGAATAAAACCAACCTATGTGATGGCCCCAAACAATCATGTACACTTTGTCCTGGCCCTGAAACTGTGGTTCAGTCTTTAATGTTGTTGAGAGTTGCAACAAGAGGTCAGGCCTCTTTCTCAATAGCATTGCTAAGACCACAAATATTGCAATCTGCAGAATTTTGTAATGCTCTTTAATCCAATTCATCAATTGTTAAAATTAAAAGAAAAGTTTCAGCATGCCATATAAGCAAATCACATATATTTTGTAACCAAAATCTCACCGCCCCTTTAACTGCAACTGGTTGTGTTTGCTTTGATCCTTTGTGGCCTAGTTGATGAGTGGCTACATCTTGCAAGACACTGCCTAAAGCCCACAACATGAACTCCTTCAAAGCCTCTGATGGTTGTTGATTGATCGAGTCTGTTGATGTCTTATAAACAGCTTCAGGAATGTGACAAAGAGGTGTCTGAAAAGACAGGAAACTACATCTTGGATGCATATTCAAATTAAAAAAAACAAGCAAAATGCTCACCCGAAAATAGACACTCATATTCATTCAAATCTTTATTTACCACCATATACCCTAATGACATACGTGAAAACTCTAGACTAACTCTAAACAAATGGCACATCCACCTGGTTGGCTTCATTCAAAAGTTTTATGCCAATCCTATACTGAAAAGCAGATCTAAGATTCTAAAAATGGTTTTTAAAAAATCATCAACAACGAGACAAATATTGCAAAATGTATTTAGCAAACAGGGAAAGACTCATAATACAAAAGCATGGCTGAGAAATTTAGTCAACCAACCACAAAGACTGGAATAGATTAGAATATCAAAGGATGGTTGAATTGAAATTGTCATCCAGATTCCCAAATCCAATTACAAGAAAAAACTAACCAAAATCTGGATTTTGCAGACTCTCCAGCACAGAAATTTCAACCTGACTTATCACATTTCAAAACACATGATCCGCCAAATGTTGTGTTACATCTTGACCTTCTGAAACAGGATGAGATATTGATAATGACTCTAATAAATGATCCAACTACACCAATTTTCCGTATAGTTTTGTTTTTCTGTTTTAATGGGGTCGTGTGATCGTGCCAAATTCATAGGCGGAAAGATCGTTAAGCTTATTATTACAGGGGTTGCAAAAAGATTGTTAAATATATAATGGATGCGTATTAATCTCCCTTGTGGGTAAAATTTTTCTTCTGTCAATTAAATTAAAGAAAAATAAATTTTCAAATATGTTTTGTTATAATATTTGCATCTATACAATAGCAATAGCTATATATTTTTTAAATATAAAAACTATTTTAGTTCTCATTAGTTGGAAAAAAAAATATTAATAACTAGTTAAGAAAACGTTGTGCTTATAGTTTCCTTGGGAGAAACTAATAACTCTTAAATAAATTAAAATTTATGTATATGTAGTAAATAAAATAATTCTAAAATAAAATAAAATAAATCTTTAACTAAATAAAAATATAGACAATGTAAATAAGATAAAATAATTCTTAAAGAGTTGTAAATAAAATAAAATAACTCAATATTGATATTGAGTATTTTTTGATAGATGTATTTGGATGTATTTAAGATATTTAAATATTAATTTTTTGATCTGTAAATGACTGTCAAATTTAAGGTAAAAGGTAAAAGTTTTTGTTAATAAGGTCACACCATTACAATCCACCCCTTACTCCCATTTGTAGAACACCTTTGACCTAATAATAATTCTTACCCTTACAAAATAGTTATAAATAAAAATATTGCATAACTATTTTTCTAATGTAAATTGTCAAAATAAAAATTTTATTTATTTATTTTAAAAAATAACATATCTACCAGTATTTTAACTTTAAAAACTAATAAATGCAAGTAAAATAAAGGGAGGTCAGTGACCGCACTTGTTCGCATAACCTTGTGGATCCCCTTGAATTGCTTTCCTTTTCGATTTATGTGCCATACGTTGATTTACACTAGAAAAACGTTGATCATAAATAAAATTCGACAGGACAACATGCTTAACTATCATCAACGTTTTTAATTTGATAGGACAGTAGGCTGAGGTATTACCAACGTTTTTAATTTGGTATTATCGAATTTAATTTAATAATGTTTTTCTAATGTAAATTGTCAAAATAATATTTTATTTATTTATTTTAAAAAATAACATATCTATCAGTCTTTTATCTTATCTTCCCAAAAATAATAAAATAGTTAAGCCTGTTATGTCGAATTTACTTCAATATCAACGTTTTTCATGAGCAGCAACGTGTCCAGAAATCTACAGGTCTTGCACAAGGGGGAATTGAGAATAATTGGCAAAGTGAAGCTATTTAAGAGGAGTTAGATTGACTTCTATATCAAACTATATGAGGGGTTAGATCGACTAGGGAATATGGAGTTTCTTTTCTTTGTGATTTCATGCCTGCTAGTTTTTGCAAATCAGCAGCAGCTCTACAGTTCAGCGGTGGCAACGAAGAATTTGGGTGACCACATTCTTTCACTCTTTTGTTTCAAATCAATATTTTTCATACCAGAGATTTAGGAATAAAAATTTGAATCGTTTTTCTTTGGCATATAACATAGATGTTGGACGTTTTGTGGTTGATGTTTGCAGAATATCCATTTCCGTTTATGACATTTGATGCTGAAAAGGCAGCTGCAAGAACATATGATTACATTGTTGTTGGAGGAGGTACGGCAGGTTGTCCTCTGGCAGCAACATTGTCACAGCACTATTCTGTTTTGCTGTTGGAAAGGGGAGATTCCCCTTATGGAAATCCTGACACTGAAGACATTAAAGGCCTTTTCAAGATTTTTACGGGTAGTGAAATCCCTGATGTCGCTGAGGGATTTGTCACAGAAGATGGAGTGCAGTTGATAAGGGCAAGAGTTCTGGGAGGCGGAACATCCATTAATGGTGGCTTCTACAGCAGGGCAAGCTCGGAACTCATCAGAAATATGGAGTGGGATGAGAAACTTGTAAATGAGTCGTATGAATGGGTAGAGAAGTTGATTGCCTTCAAACCAGACAAGCTTTTTCGTTGGAGTTCTGCTGTGAAGGATGCTCTTTTGGAAGCTGGAGTGCTTCCTGATAATGGGTATACTTTGGATCATCTGGAGGGCACCAAAATTAGCGCCTCAACTATTGACAACAATGGAAGGAGACACACAGCTGCAGATCTTCTGAAATATGCAAACCCAGATAACATAGTAGTTCTTCTGAATGCTACAGCCAGCAGAATCCTCTTCGATTCCTCATCAGGTACACTTTCATTTTCATGTTTTGCTTGCTTCCATTGAAATTGTTTAGCATAAATCTTGATAACTGTGGTCAATATACTGAATTTTTATGCTCTGATCAAAATTCTTTAAGATTTTCCAATTAAAATAAAGGAGCTCTGTTATATTTTATAAATTTATGGTATTTAAAAAAAAAAATTATACCGTTTGATCCTCCAAAAATGGACAGCTTATAGCTATTTTGATTTTGTGGATATTATATATTGTCAGAATGATTGGTCACCACTAGCTAAAATGTGTATTCATTTAATTTGTAGCCATGATATTTCCACAGTCCATGATATTTAAATGTATAGAGTTTCTAGAAGTGACTGTGTGTTGCTTTTTAAGTATTTTGTTTTCAATTTTTATATAGATTTTATCTTATTTTGTTAAAAAGTATATTAATTAAAATACTAGTTTATTTTCCAAATAGTTTTTTTAATACAATTGTTTTATTTATATTTTTTCAATTCTTTTAATAAGAATTTTTTTCCAATCATTTATTTCTTTAGAAAATATGACAAAAGTTATGTTAATATGAGAACATTTATGTTAATTGATTATGGGATATTTAATTTATAATGGAGTTCTCAATATTGTTGCACACGTATGTTGTAGGAAAATTAAAGGCTATCGGCGTCGAGTTCATGAGTAGCATCGATGGTCTCTTTTATCAAGTATTAACCAACCACTTATCACATTGGAGTGAGGTAATTTTGTCAGCAGGTAGCATAGGTAGCCCCCAACTTCTCCTATTAAGTGGAATCGGCCCCTCAGAACAACTTAAAGAATTGAATATTACTATATTTTTAGATTTAAACTCAGTAGGGAAAGAGATTAAAGATCCACCACGTTCATCAATCATTATCAAATCCCCTGAACCACTTGCATTTTCTCAACCTGAGGTAGTGGGTATATTAGACAAGTCACAAGTCTACATTGAGTCTGTTAGCTACTTTGAACAAGAAAATGCCAAACAATATCAATATCTAGGAGGTATTTTTAGCAAGGTGGCATTTCCCTTATCAACGGGTGAGCTTCAACTTAGAAGTAAAAACCCCCAAGATATCCCCTTTATAAGATATAATTATTTTTCTCATCCTTTCGATATACAAGAATGTATTCTTGGTATTAAGGTACTATCAAACCTTATCATGACAAATTCTATTCAAGAATTTGCATTTAGTGATAATGAAAGCTCCAAAAACCTTCAATTCATAGGGTCAAAATTACCTCAAAATCAACTAGACAATGAAGACATGGGAAAGTATTGTAGAGATACAGTAGCAACATGTTGGCATTACCATGGAGGGTGTGAAGTTGATTCTGTGATTGATAAAAGGCTTCGTGTGAATGGTGTTGATAGTCTAAGGGTTGTGGACAATTCAATTTTCAAGTATAGCCTTGGCACCAATCCACAAGCCACTCTCATGATGCTTGGAAGGTATGTTTTTGCATTTGTAGCTTTTTTTTTCATTGTTTAAAGATATTATATTAATGACACATCTTTAATACAATATATGCAGGTACACAGGAGTTCATATCCTTCAAGAGCGCATGAACATTTGTGAATATTAGACTATAAATCCAAGTGTCAAAAACAAAAATGTTCACATTGATATGTGTATCATTTTAGTGATCATCAATCTAAAAAATATCATGTATATTAAAATAGGTAGCCCCATTATGGCATATGTATTTGGTATTAGTCAGTATCAGGTTGGGTGCATATGCTTTGTAAGTCACCCATATAGTAAACTAGATTAAAAGTATTTATCCCACAAGATGGGATAATAGTTGGTGTTATTAAAAAGACCTTATATAATATAGTGACTTAAAAGTTTTGAATCATCTTAAATATTACAGTTAGATTTTATGCTCTATTAGGAGGAATAACCCCCTCGAAGAAATAACATGAATGTAATTTACAAGCATTTTGTTGCACTCAATTGTTTTCTATGTATATTTATGAATTATCATTATTTTATTTGAATGTTCCTTGCATGTAATATCAAACTCTTCCAAAGGCCTCCATAGCAACAACAACAATTAATGTCTTACTAGTACTACCCACCATGTGCTCTCACCTCACCCTTATAGATCTTGGGGATAAAAAAAAGTGGTCAAAGTAGGTGGGTACTGACCATTTATTCCCCTTTTCATTCTACAGTAGATTATCTAGGTTATTACCCTTATTCAAGGGGTTTTAAAATATTTTTAGAAGAACTATTACTTTTCTAAGCCAAAGTCCTCGTAAAGCACTTAGTGAAGTGAGGTGTGCTTAGATTCTAATACCCAAGCCTAAAAAAATATGTATATGGCTTTGAGATTCCACATTTATTTGGTTATATTAGAAGAACCTTTAGGATTAGGAGAATCCTCACTATATGATTCCATTGGTAATTTGAAATTTGTAGTGCACTGGTTAGTTGTCAGAGCCAAGAAGTGACTCTCACCATATCGTGGTGATGGAAAAGTGTCACTATATGAAAATGGAATCCTTTATAGTTAGAGATCTTAAATATTATTTTATTCACTATTTATAGACAAGATGAATATATCTAATATTATACAAACTAGCACACACTAGCCTAGATTTATCACTTTTGCCTACTCTACACAGATTTGGGCATAGGATGTTAGAATCTATGATGTCTCAGAAGATCCATAGAGATCTAAGTAGTTTTTTTTAACAATATATATTAGTAGGAGAACACAAAATAATGTTCAAAATCTAGATGATAGTCTCTAAATTGCACATTTCATGTTCTTCATAGTTGTAGCATTTGACTCCTATATAGTTTGCCATTTTACAACTTTTGGACCAAATTTTTACCTAACTAGAAAGAATTTGCCACTTTCTTCTTAAAATTCTACCCATAGGGTATTAGGCCAAGTTTTATCTCACTTGGGCAATTTTCCTATTGTAATCCTTTCTTTGTGGTAACTATTTTGGTACATAGATCTAAGAACCATTTTTGGTCAACCTAAGTAGTGTTTAATGTCATTAAGGAACATAACTCATTGTGACTATCGCTTCACATGATCATTTTGGTATATAAATTTTGTCAACCAAAAAATTACATTATGTAGCCACACAGTGTTTCGTAAGATAGGTCTGAAGTTTGAAGATGACATACAAAATCTCCAATCTTAAGTGCTTCCTTCTAAGAGCAATTTGATAGTCTCACTACTAACCTTGGAGGAGTCAATGTTCCACAAATGAATACTATAATCAATTAATTGGTCAACTATCACTCTCTCTCATTCACCTCATGAGCCTCACATTTACAATAGTCTTCAGTGTACCCCTCTGAAACACACAATGATTGAAATGCCAAAATTTTATGGAGAAGGAGCTACAACATAATTAAGTATGATAGATTGCATTTTGATGTTCATTGGATTCCCCATGTGGAGCATGTCATGATGACCAACTTTACTTTAGAGGGAGTGCCAACATAGTGGCATCTCTAATGTACATGCTCTTTACCTCATTATGATGATCTAAATTTTCCAAAGCCCTTCTAGCCTACTTTAGCTAGAGTAGATCTATGAAGACCTAGAAGGAAGGCTCTTTAATTGTTATTCATAGAAGTGGTTATTGACTGCATCACTCATTTTAAGGAAGTACCCAGTTTCACATAAGGAATATTAGATTATTCTCTTCATAATTTCTTTATTTTTGTCTTGGAAATACATATTGAAGTTGATGTTAAGTTGATTACACTTCAATCTATGGCAGATTCTTTGTTCTAACCCAACTAGTAGAAGACCAGATTGCAACAAACTATGAGATTAAGCAAGATTGACTAGACAGAGTGTCAACACTGGTCGAGCCATGGGAGATAAACAATTACACGCCCTACGAAAGTTCAAAAAACAAGAATGAATTCAATAAGTCACAATAAGTGGATTGATTGGGATAGTGAAATAGCTGACAATGTGAGATACATAGAGGGCATAATCGACTAAAAATAGCCAAACCAATAATAAGAAAAGCTCACTAAGAATAGTGGTGCTCTAAGAATAGGAAAAGAAACCACTTAATTAGAAAAATCTAATCTAGGCATGCCAAGTATAGCTCAAGGCTAAACATAAACTCCTAAATATGTACTCCTAAAAAAGCTTAATATACACCAACACCTCTCCTTAAGTAGAACTTAGGTGGGATAAATAAATATGGGTCCCGAAAACTAAGCCTAATTAGGTACCCATGTACAATGCGATCTCTCATAAAAACTGAGAAACAAAGAAAACCACATGGGAAAAACTCCCCTCCAAAAAGAGAGAAAAAGATAAAAGAAGAGGACTAGGAAGCCTCCTCGAAGATGATAACTCTACATCAAGGCTGAAACCATGTTGCTTTGACTATGATGACGTAGAAATGACCCCCCCATAGGAGAGTAAAAGAGACTATGTAGCCCCCCACAATGAAGTACCCCTTGTGCCAGAAGAGAATTCCCGTGTATGAATGCTAAAAATGATCTATTTGTGGCAAATGACATTTGTCCCCTTAGGAAGAAAAAACTCCAATGGTGAATTTTGAAGTAACTCCAACTCAAAGAAGTAAGGTGAGGTGAAAAGGGTCATTGTACCTTGGCATTTAATCATGTTTTATGTGTCAAATCCAGGGCTGTGTCCATGGTTGTCTGCAATAGAAACTTGATAATCAACAGTCCTTGACTAATCTACTGAATTGAACTTCCCTAATTAATCAAACTAATGCTTCTAACTACTTGCTTGAAAGGAAAACCTAATCTAAGAACTTAAACAATAATCTACTGAATTGATCTATTTGGTTCACACAAAAGCTAAATATTCATTAAACAGAAAAATAATTGCTTTAATGGTAATTGATCTATCTTATGAAAATAGGAAAAGACTATATTTTAAGAAATATTTAATAACATAATAAAGTAGAGAATATACTAGCCTCCTATCTGTTGGTGGGAGTGGGCCCTTACTCCACACCTTTAGAACTGAAGGCTAAAAAAACATTTTAGAGCAAAAGTATAACAATACTTCTTTCTTTAATCCAATATATCTGAAGTATATTGTATTCAAAAATATATGTTTCTACTACAATCTAAAATTACATAAAAATATGTTAAAAATCTAATAATCTTATTCTTTTGTCTCCATCCATATATATTAGTCTAGGCGACATCATATTTCTAGAGTTAACTATCTTTCCTATTAGTTCAACTTGAGATATAAAAGATCTCTTATTCTTAGAACTAAAACATGCAACTACTATCAAAAGTGTAATCATGCAAATCTTAAAAAGGACTTAAGTGACACTGAGGGTGTCACTAAATCTAGAGTTTGACTTTTAACAATAATAGGCTATGGAGGCCCTGATAAAAGGAACTTAACTTTCTCAAAAATAGCGAACTATGAGAAATCCTCTGATCTCATGCAAAAGTGCAAATAAAAGTGCATTGTGTCCCCTTGGACCAGTAGAGTTATCTTCATGGACACCAAGGCCTAGATATGTGGAACTTCGTAGCTCCTTAAAAGCTCTAGAGATTCTAGTAGTTAGCGGCGCTGAAGACTTTGTTCAGCTTCAAAGATCCTATCTAGCTTCAAAGATCCTATCACTTTCAAATCCTGTTAGTACACAACTCTGGAGGTTTTCATGATCACCAATCTTCTTTGTCCTACTGCATCAACTTCAAAGATCCTCCAAAAAAGATGGAAAATGTTGGAGTGTTGTGTAGCATCCTTCCTGCTCAGCTCCGGAGATAAATAGGATCATCTCCATAGTTCCCAAAACTATCTTCCGCCTGAGAAATGGATACCTGTGAAACCAAAAAGAGATAATTTTGTCAATTTCACTTCAAACATAGGTCTTCTCATCATAACAATAACTTTAACATTTCATCTCTTATTAGCATAATTAAAACAAGACTTCACAGTTCCTATAGTGCAATTACCAGGACAGGTAGTGTACAAAGATGAGAAAAAAAGAGTAAAAAGGCATATTTAGATGAATGCTACCTGACACTCATCATTCCCCTTGTGCTTGAGGGTTTACAGCTCCTCCTACACTACTCACATCCTAGATTTATTAGACTTGTACAACCTATCTAAAAGGTTGTACTCCTATTCAAAGGTTTTCCATGTCTCAGTGTTTGTTTTGACATTCCCTCTTAATTGATCAACCCACTTCAACCATTCTTGAAACCTAGAATCTTCCAGTTGTTCATCCTACATGGGCAGGGGCTCAATGATTAGGGGTGGCTCGAAGTGTCCCCCTATCCAATTTTGCTTATACTTGTCCATTAATTTGGATATAACCCTTGCCTTCTTCATGAACCATTCAAGGTTGACTGGGGATACTATGTCCCTCATTTTATGATCTTCTGTGAGGGTATTCCACCTCTTGTTACAAATTTCCATAATTTGATCAGATGAAGCATGCATGAACAACCCAAATACAATTTCACACATCTGTAGATGCTGCTGGTATAGGGGAAAAAATTTTCTTTTTTTGGGGGGGGGGGAATAGATTGCTACCTTGAAATGGATTTCAAAGGTTATTGGGTTTGGGCAGTCTCTTCTAAGGAAACTGCCTTCTTTGTGTGGGCCTCCATTCTCTCATTCCATAGCTGATGGTTCCTCATTAATGACATGAATGCTCTCAGCTGGGATTCTCCTACAAAAAGGTTGATGAAGAATGTGTGATCTTCAATAAAGAAGTTA
The DNA here is from genome assembly GCA_027924645.1 of Cunninghamia lanceolata. Lineage (NCBI taxonomy): Eukaryota > Viridiplantae > Streptophyta > Pinopsida > Cupressales > Cupressaceae > Cunninghamia > Cunninghamia lanceolata. The sequence continues at coordinate 4,114,306 of BSBN01001332.1, forward strand.
TGCAAATAGAGTTCACAAAGTAAATTCTTTTCTTTATCCTTTCTCTACATGTATATTTTGAGAAAGTCATTCCCATCATCTATGTTTGCAGTCAAGTTGGAAAGAACCAATGAAAGTTTCTTTTGGAGGACCTGTTCTTGTAGAAACATTGCATAATTGTCATTGGGGATCTACAGAAAAGGATTTTTTATTAGAGAGTGGTCACTATCATGACTTTTTATTCTAAGGTGTTCACTTTTTTTGTCATGACAGTGACTGCCATTTGTAACTACAACCTGATAGTTGAACCTACCAACTCTCTGCACCTTCTTTCCGAATTAAATAAGGCCCTTGGGATATGCAACTGGAATGTCCCTAAAGAGGCATTTGGTTGTGTGCTCTATTTAGTGGTAGAAACGAGGACAACTAATTTTTGGATCAACTTTGGTTGATCATCAATTTTATTGTTGGCCTTTGTCAATTCATAGACCTATTTGTGTAATTTCTCAGCTAGGGCTAAGATCAAAATGGTGCTATTATCTCTGGCCTTAACAACATCAAATATGTGGATATCCTTTTGTGTTATCTCTACATCATTTTTCTTAACCTCATCCTCTTTTTCTTCAATGACCTTACCATGTTCTTATACTTGCTTCTTCAGGTCACTGATCTATTGGTCTTTAGCTGACATCTTCTCTTACATGACCTTTTTAAGGTCCGTGATGATCATTTGTCTACCCATATCATTCTTTTCAGATTTTCAATTTCCTCCATCAACTGCTACTCTTTTGGAACTTCAATATCTTCCTGGTCAGAGGGTTGGGAGCAGCTACCTGTTTCTAACCCCTCTCCATGTCTACATCTGGGGCCCCAACATTATCCTGCTCTTCTTGTTCCTCTGTCCCCTCTGTCTATGCCTCCTCATGTTCTTCTATTTATTTTCCTGTAATAGACCTTGAGGCAGGTGATGGCCCAACCTAATCCTAAGGAGGGGTCATGGAGGTTCTAAAACCAACAAGAACCTTAGCCAGGAGTGTAGTGTCCCTTTCTACCTTAGTTGTCTATCTCTTCCTCTTGATTCTCTAGAGCACTTGTTTTGTTTATGTCTATGGTCATCATTTTGTTTCCTCTAAATCTGAAGACATGGTTTGGGGTTCACTCTACGTCACCTCTATCGCTTGGTTAGTTTGATGAACAGGGAGCTCCAGAGTGCTCTCCTTAGTCACCTTCCTCTTTTTCTTCCTGTCAACAAGGGAAGAGTGTCAGTACTGGTGGAGTCCTCCTTCTTTTTTAGTTTGTATGATTTAGGAGTTTCGGGGGACTCCTTTGTTGCTTCTTTCTCACTCACCTTAGATTCTTGTGTTTCTAAGGTTTGGGAGTCTTTACAAGCTCCTCTACTATTTTTTCTTCTTCACTTACAACACGTCACATTTTTCATGCTGGGGTGGACTCCTCAGCTAAGGTTAATTTTATTTTTGCTTTGTGAGGTGTTTTGTAGGGTTGTTCCTCAAGTGTGGCTTCTATATGCTCAGGTGCAGCAGATGATTCCCCTAGAATCTCATTCCCCTTTTTCCTCTTCTCAGTAGATGGGGAGGAGGTAGATGGAGTTGGTCTCTCTTCTTTTGTCTCCTAAGTGGAGGAAGGTGTCTCTTTTATTGTTTTCTTACCCTTTTTCTTAGGCCTATGTGTATTATCAACAAATGCTTGACATAAGGTCTCCCCTCCTCTTTTGAAGATAACGTGGTGTTTATAATTAATTGTACGAGATTATGGTTCTTTAGAGGATCCTTTCCATACTGGTGCTTCTCTTCTAATCCTATTATTGTAAAATAGAGGAAGTTGGGCAAATTTATTTTGTACTCAGGATGTGCATGTCCATGCCTCAGGAAAATCAACATTTTCATGATGGGCCCTAACACTAGTGAAAATTGCCCATCATAGGTGAAATATTGCATCAGCCACATGGTCAAAGATTGCCATGGTTGAAGAAGGGTGGTCCTAACTATCCCCTTGACTCCTTATTTATGTGTGTTTGCATTTCAGGATCATTATCTACTGAGAAATTGTTTATCATATTAGAGTACAAGGTTTTCAAATTATAGAACCTCTCACCTTCTTCTGGGAGGTTGAATATTCTGCAAATGATCATGGCTAAGATAGAGATTGTCACCCCTCACACTTGTGTCTAGTTATTTTGCAAATTTGAGAGAAATTCCTCTACGATGTCCTCTTCATAGCCCTTGAATTTCTCCAAGAACTCAATCCATCCAGAATCTCTCAAGACATCAAATGATGCCTGGTCTTGAAGCAACCTTTCTGATGTCTCTAGCTCTAACTTTTTTTTAACCCCTATTATGCACTTTGAAGATGGTTGACCATCCTTTTCTCGTGTTCTTCCATTTGTAAACCCTTAGTTTTAACTACTCCCCTCTGAATAGTTTTCACCAAAAAGATCTTCCCTCTGGAGCTGTCTATGTTGTCACTGAATGAATCTATCTTTAAAGCTCCATCTTTTTTTATAGACTAACTTTACCTCTGAAGCTCTATTTGTTTTCTAAACTTTGGAGTTGGAAAATTTCTTTCGTTTGCCTATGGCTGATGACTAATGAACTACTCAAGATGAAGTTAAATTTCTTATAATTTTGGAAATGAGGGTTAATCATGTATGAAGGAGGGTTATGACACTCTAGGGCAAACATTTCAGGTGGGTAGTTAAGGCAACATGCATTGGATGGAACTAGGAATAATGACAACATACGAGCATGTAGGTAACTTGCATAAAATAGAAAATGGAAAGACCTATCATAATTAACTAATTTAAGAGAAATACCTAGATTACCATTTAGAATGATTAGACGGTACACTTGTGTTTTTGTGATGCTACCTCCATAAGATATAATGTGATCCTTCCTTTGTGTGTAGCTTTCCCAGTCACTTGTCATGATGTCCGCAGAACATGGAATGTAAGGTCCCTTTGATGATTGAAGAGACTGCATTGCAGACTAGTGGATGACATCAATAATTAATGCAAAGATAAGGATCAACCAACAGCTGGGTACAATGAGTGCTTGATGTGGCCTACTTTTTTGAGACTGGGGTGTGTGAAGTCATGATGACTTCATCACCTTTTTGATGCCCCCTCTTTGACATTTGGAAAGGTAGGCTCCGAAGGTCAGAAATCCTCTCTATTTGTTCAAGTGCCAGAGGTGCTCCTTGTTGGCTTCGGAGAAGCTCTTGGCTGACTCTAGAGATGCTCCTAGTTGCTTCCTGCATGAAAAAGAGAACCACCATTTCTGGTTTTCAGTTCCCTAGGTGAGAAAGACCGCCATTTGACTAGTTTTCAATCTTTCTCTTTTATTTATTTTTGTCTATTTTTTTAGAAGGGATGCCATTTACTGGTTTTCAGCCCTTCTTTTATTATTATTATTATTATTTTTTTTTTTATTATCCATTGCATCTTTTCAATTTGTGGCAGATGATGTGACCTTTGTCACCAAGCACAAGTCTTTGATAAACTGGACTCTTTTGTAGTTGGTCACTGGTAGAGGCAAATTCTATGACCATTCACTAAGAATGTGTTTTCCCCTCCATCAATGGGTGCTAGGTGGATTGCCGCATTGTCATAAACTTCTGTGATTTGGTAAGGTTTCATCTAATGAGTTTGTAATTTTACCTTGAACTCCTTGAACTTAGGATCATATAAGAGAACCCAATCTCCTTGTTGAAATGTCCTCTTCTTGATGTGTTGGTCATGCCACTACTTTCTCTAATGCCAAATAAGTTATGTCTATTATATCACCTCCATTTTGATTTCATCCAATTCATTGAGTTGAAGAATCCTATCTTTCTTTTCTATAGACAATGACAATCCAATGTCCAATGATGTCCTAAGCATTTGAAATTCAAACTCTATTGACAATATTGGTTTCTTCCCATAAACAAGTTTATAAGGTGACAACTTGGTTGTTGACTTCCATGTGGTTTTATTAGCCCAAACCGCTTCATGTAACCTACTAGCCCAATCCTTCCTATTCATTGCCACTATTCTTTTCAGGATATTTTCCAGCTCTTTATTTGTTACCTCCACCTGCCCATTTGATTGGGGATGATAGGGTTAAGACTTTATTTGCTTGATTTGGTACAATCAATGAAATCTTTTATCACTTGAGAGGTAAATTATGGACCTCTGTTTGAAACTATTTCTCTTGGGGCTCCAAACTTTAAGAATATTATGTTATATAGGAAATCAATAGCTTTTTCTTCTCTTGCAAATTGTAATGCTTGAACCTCTATCCATTTGGTCACATAATCCATGCATACCAAGATGTATTCCTTTCTTGAAGATGTTGGAGAGATAGGCCCCACAAAATCTAGGCCCCATTGCTCAGATGGTTGTAAACCCACTTGGGCGTGAAGTGTCATTTCCTGGGTGAAAATTGGTTAACCCATCCTTTGGCATTGATCACATTGCTTCACATACCTCTTCACATCCTTGTGGAGAGATGGCCAATAATAAATAGCTCCAAGGATCGTGTAGATTGTCCTTTGTGAGGAGTAATGTCCACTTATGGGTTCATCATGACATGCTCTTGACACATCAAAAATTTCATCAGCTCTTAAACACTTGCATAGCACAAAGTTAGGACCACATTTGAACAACAAACCATTCAACCATTTATAAGATAAACTTTCCTTTACTAATCTCTTTTTTTGTTTAGAAGTGAAATGAGAAGGAAACAAGCATGTAGCCAAGAAATTTTCTATATCAACAAACCAAGGTGTAATGGAAGAAACACCAAAGAGATGATCATCTGGGAACCTATCTTCCACTGGCTAGTTTTCTCCACTTATATGCAACCTTGACAAAAAGTTAGCAACCAAATTGAATATTCCTAGGTTATGTATGATAGTGATATCACATTCTTGCAATAATAAAATCCATATGATGATTCTTGCACCTACCACCATTTTGTTCATTAAATATTTAATGTCTACATGATCAGTGTGTACAAAGATTTTGTATCCTGTGATGTAGTGTCTAAATTTGTTGATGGCATAGATGACTGTCAAGAATTCTTTCTCAATTGTTGCAAGTAGTTCTTCTCAGCAGGGGTAAGGTTTTTAGTTATATAGTAAATTGCATGCATGCCTTCCCCTTCTTATTTTTGTCCTAAGACTGCCCCTATTGATTCTTTTGATGCATCTGTTTGAATGTGGAATGGGAGATGGTCTCAACTGTTGCTTTTCTTTGATGGTCTCAAATGTCGTTAAAAAAAAGGCTACAACAACCCTCTAAAAGGTAGCTGGAGCATTACATAGACAAAATGGAAGGACTCTATATGCAAAGATTCCCCATGAGAACATGAAGGTAGTTTTATCCTAGTCTTCTGGTGCCACTTGGATTTGGTTGTACCCACTAAACCCATCTAGGAATGAAAAGTACCTTTTCCCTGATAGGTTATCTTGTAATTGGTCAATGAATGGCAAGGGAAAATATCCTTTTTGTGTGGATTTGTTTAGCTCCCTATAATCAATCCATACTCTGCATTTCCCATTCTTCTTGGGCACTATAACCAAGGGTGAAACCCATTCGCTATCTGAGATAGGATAAATGAATCTATCCTGTAGAAGTTTTTCTATCTCAGTTTTGACAATGTCTTTGAATGCAGGGTTTAACCTTCTTTGGGGTTGTCTAATAGGCTTTACCTCTTATGTATATATGTGATGGGTGTAGATCTTAGGAGGGATGCCTTTCATGTCTTTATATTCCCAAGAAAAAGCTTCTGAATGGGATGTAAGAAGATCAAGAAGTGCACCTTCTTGTTGTGCTATTAATTGAGTATTGATGTTTAATGTTTTCCCAAGTAAGACCATGACTTGCTTTGTAATTTGTTTCATAAATGCTTCTAACCCATATTCTGGACTCATAGTGTTAAGAGGGAAAGAATGTGGGAGACACAAATAAAATGTAGCTAGGTCTCTATAGAAGGTTTCCCCATAAGGAATGATATTAGCAAGGGTACAAAGGGCAACAATTAGAAGTTCTTTCCTTAAGTCTTGAGCTAAGTCCATTCTATCTTTTTCAATGAGGATGTGAGTTATATGTTTAGGGGTATCATAGTTTATTTCCTCTTCCAACTCCCCCAAACGTTCTATGATGGTATCCATAGCTAAGGAGGCATTGTTTTCAATGTGGTTAGGCTCATCTACCCACACTTTTTCTGAATAATGTATGGAAGGTTTAGCTGGAGGATAAAAGGAGATTTTATTCATGTCTAAGCCATTTGAGATGACCATATACCCAGTTCTAGAATCAATGGATGCTGCTATAATAGCCAGCCATGGCCTACCTAAAATCAGAGGATAAGCATTCCTTTGATTCCTTGGCTCTAAGATCAAAAAATCCACTAGAAATTCCCATGATTCTACAACAACTGGGACATCATTCAACACCCCTTTTAGAATGGCTACTGATTGATCAACCAATTGTAAAATTGTGGAAGTGGCCTGAATGCCTGTAAGGGCCAATTTATCCATGGTGCGAATTGTCATGACATTTATTGCTTCTCCTAAGTCAACTAAAATATTAGGTATTTCAACTCCTAAGATTTGGACTGCTACATGACATGGTTCCCAAGATCCCCATACTTTGGGAGGAGCATTTCTCCCACTAGAAGATCCACCACTTTTCCTTCCACCTAAATGGTGATAGGAAAAATTTTCTTCCTGCCCTAAGTCTTAATACACTGCTATTTGATAAATTGATTCAATTCAGGAACATCAATGATTGCCTGGAGGAGTGGAATTTCAATGTTTAGTTGCCTGATTTCTTGTAGCAGTTTTGATTGAATGGTGGTTTGGACTTGTTTTTGTAGGACAATTTTTGGGGGAATTGATTGTTTGAGCTATTCTGGGTATGGTGTCTGCTTTTCAGTCTCCAAAGTAGCTCTGAAGTGTGTTTTAGAAGTAGTTTTGGAGGTGATCTCCAGAGTTTTTCCTCTAGGAGGAACTCTAGAGTTACCCGAGGGTTGTTCTTGTGGCACTTTTTTTAATGTAATCTCCTCCTGGGTGTAAAGGGTGAAAAGAGGGTTGATAGGATTGATGGATAGGTTAGGTAGATCCTCCTTTCACTCAACACATTCAAGGACATTTAACTGACTTAAATCACAACTTACGCAAGAAGGCTCAACTACAGGTTGGTTGTCACTTGAAATGATAGGGAAATTCAGAATTTGTTGATTAATGTGTTGATTTTAATCCGATTAAGCTTAAAACCCTAATTGTGCAAAATTGTAAACAAACAGACAAAACCTGATAAAAGCTCACACATAGATAAATTAAATATAGATTATTTGCTTTTTCTGAGGGCTTTGGGATCTTTTCTGTCACTAAATGCAACCACTTCAGAGATTCTCTGTGTCACAAAATTGAGGGACAAAAGAGCGAGTGCCCAATCTCTTTCTAAGCTATTTCTTACCTTTTTCTTCAAATCCTAATTCCTTATGCTCTGCAATAGTCATCTACAACTCCTCTCTACAAGATCTGATACCTGTCACATGCAATCACAAGAAAAAGGGTTGGGGGTTGTGGTGTTTAGGATTTTTTCTCAGTCAAGCCCCAAAATGGCATTCAAGTCTTCCAACATCATTGTTAGATAGAGAGTGCATGTCCTTACAAGACAGAGGCAAAAACACATTGATAAATGATTGATTGAAGCACAAATAGGTATCACCTCGGAGGTGGAACCCTCATGGAGGGATGAAGCTCTTTCATGCCATGAGGAGATGGATTGATGAAGCCAAATCTATAACAAACAAACATAATAACAACACAAGTCTGCTCTACAACACAATGAAAGCCTTGAATATCCTTAGCATATGATCACAAGTTTGTATTATCTATCTAGTTGTAAAATGAAGTCATTAATCTACTTAAATATGCATTCCCGCAAAACATTCATAATTGAAATTGAATAGGTCGACAAAGGGAAACCTTTTAATGGTCACTTTGTGGTCATCTAAAATTGAGACCCTAACAAAATAGGGTGGGACAAGGGCATGGGTACCCTTGTCCAGGGACCTATTTTTGGGCCTAATTAAGATTTGTGACTCACCCCTAGGTCGCATTTGACATGGGTTTCAGGGAATTTTTCTTCAGGATTCATTTTTAACATGCATGATTAACTATAAAGTACCTAAGAGCTAAACTTCGGAGGTAAAAGTCCTAGGGGAACATTTTACGACATAACATTTAGCCCCCACTTTAATGTATGTATGGTCTTATGAACCATACATGCATTAAAGTAGGATTGAAAACACATCAAACATGCTAGACACTTGAAGCTAAGGCATATACAAAGATTGAGGAACTATTTCTATCCCCTAATCTTAGGTAAGCACTAGAAAACACATTGCAAACATGCAAAAAATGAAGAAGACATTAACATGCACAAAAAACACGGAGAAGATAGTATTGAAGACACACAAAATATGATGAATACATGAGAGCAGTCACACAAAACACGATGAATACATTTATATAACATTTTCATAACATATTCAAAACATATTCATATACATATGCATGGAAATAAAATTATGACATAAAACCCCAAGTGTAGGTGGAGACCACACCAGGGGCGAAAACATGCCAAACAAACCTCAAGTGTAGGTGCAGCTCGTCCCTACACACACACAAGAGGGAAAAACATGCCATAAAAAGCCCAAGTGGGGGTTAACCACATAAGGGGGAAAACACACGGAAGACACACAGAATACACAAGCACCATATAGCATGCCAAAGACATACTATATGTCTTAAACACAACAAACAATGCAATGAAAGGCGTTTTTTGCTAATTTTCACCATCTCAAACACATTGCAGACACACCAGACAGTTGGGCTTATGCCACAACAACCTTTAAAGACACACTTAAGGGAGGATAGTCTCAAGATCCAACCCTGCCTCCGCAAAGGACTTTTGAAATAAAAGGATGTGCACTAGCTCAAGAGATACACCATCTCACCTCCACAGAGGGCTTTTGAAAAAAAAGATACACACTAGCTCAAGAGATACGTTATCCCACCTCTGTAGAGGGCTTCTTTAATAAAAGGATATGCTATCCTGCCTCCATAGAGGGATTCTTGCTTGTAATATAAATAATGATGTGCACTCGTACTGGAGATACAACATCCCGCCTCCACAGAGGGTTTACAAACACGCTTTGTTAGTACCAAAATTATTAGATAGCTTACCTTATATATGCCCCCACATTAAGGTGGTTGATGTCATGTACCGATATCAAGCATGTTAAGGTAGAGAGAAAACAAAAAAGGGAACAAGAGCTCTTACAAAGCCCATGCTCTGAAAGGTGACATGTGCTCATGATTGCCGAATGTCCCACAAACACATTGATAAGATATGCTGAGATAAGATAACAAGAGAGGTTACAAATTTTACTCTAACATAATGACCAAAGAAAAACATGAATGCAATGCATGAATGAGATCACATCAAAGAAACCAAGGCCACACATATGGGTTTAAAATCCGAGTATAGCCATTGGGCTTATACTATAGGTACCTCAGAACTGAGTGTAATAACAAGGTGAGCTACAAGATAATCAAAGTGCACAGAGCAGATGTATTGTTATGGTTTGTTAGCAAAGATAAGGCAACATCAAATACAAAATGGAGTGATTCTACTAACCACGCATTGATATATAAATCAACCCCATCTTCATGTATGGACTAGGTCCATTTTTTCTTGCTTGCTAAAGGGACACGCGGTTTATATCAGTTATTTGTTTGTTTTTCGTCATCTGCTGACTAGGTAGAATCACTAGAAGAATCTAAACAATAAAAGGAGAGAGGAGAACAAGTTCCTTAGGAAAAATCATGTAGGAGGATGACCCCAGGTCATTAACCATAATGCTATGTACCTAAGACACAACACACAACAATGGAAATAGAGGAGAAGTAAGATAGAAGAATGATGAAACAAATAGAAGAATGGTCACAACAAAGCGGGGTCTCCTGGCATCCTTGACCTTACAAGAGTATCAAGGGTCATCCTAGGAGGCCTAAACAACACATAACACATCATGGGGGAGCACAACATGATTCTAATAACATATATATCTAGGCGGAGGCCACCCTTGAGAGCAACTAGAATAGCTGCTACAACAAGTGTGTCTAAAGGGAGAAGAAATACTTACCTGATTGAATGGGATATTTCTTGGCAGACAATTCTTGTCTATCAGCTTAGGATATCTTGGATGTCATTTAGGCCTCATTGATATTGCATTAACATTAAGTTTAGGATGACGAGAGGCTTTGGTGGGCTTCAAAGAGTGGTATCCAATACTAGCTGTGTAGTTAATTCTAGTAACTTGTAAAGGTACTCAGATTCCTTGTTGATTTATGCCACATCCATTACCTGCATAGTCACAATTTTTGTACAAAATCTAAAATCCATGACCACAAAGGGAGTCCATCTCTTTAGAGGATGGTGAGGCCTCGTAGGTGTCATAATCTATAGTATAAGTAAGAGTACTATATTTATTTTCTACCAAGGAGGCTTTAGGTTTCTCAGGTGTTTCCAAAGATTGTTTAGATGAGATCAATGTGACTTTTGATGTGTCATAGTTATTAAGTTTGTATTCCCTCATAAAGGAGGGAGTAAAATCTAATGAACCCAAATGGTCACCAAAAAGTACATTCGATGGTTTAGATTCTTGCACAACATTATCTGTGGCAAGAGGTATTGATGAATCAACCTATAAGTTGTTTACACTCCTATGATTGTTGACTTGTTTTTTGTTTTTTGATATGTAAGAAGTTATTCAGGTCACGATCGACTTCGACAGTGTAGAGCTTGTTTTGATAAATAAACTTTATTAATCGATGAACAGTAGATGAAACTGCCCCCATGGCATGGATCCACAATCTACCTATAATCATATTATATGAAAGAGAACTAGGCATGACATGAAAAAGGGTAGATAATGTCATGGGACCAACCTTACAGGTAATGTTATAGTACCTACAAATTGGCTACTAATATTATCAAAGCCATGAATGCTAATCTTATTTGGTTTGATTAAAGAAGTGTCAATGTTGCTTCTACGTAGCAAGTCATTGCTACAAACATTAAGAGATAATCCATTGTCAATCATAACTTGCTTTATCAATTTTTTATTTACCATGACAAGTATCATAAGAGGATCATTTTTATCTTTAGTTGATGCTATTTCATGTTGTTGAAACATAATATCTATTTTTCTTGCATTCATATAGTCTAATAGAGCTGCTACATCATTCAACTTAACAACAAGTGGTATAATCACCTTTTGTAAAGCTTCTTGGAGAATTCCATGGTATGTAGGTGATGTTTGTATTAAATCCTAAAGAGAGATCTTGGCTAGAGTAGCACAAAATTGTTCGACAAGATCATGTTCTTGTCCACTTTTATGAGTAAGATGAGGTGGTGGAGGGAGCATAGGTTGAGAAGCTAGAAGAGAGACCAGCACATGTGGTGCTTGCTTACTTTGCTTGTTATTACGGGTGTCATATGTGTGAGCAATCATGGGATGCTGTGGTACATTTTGAACACCTTGACTTCTTTAAGTGATTTGTCTTGCATAGTTTAGGATGTAATCTGGGGGTCGAGGTGGTTTTCAATCACCTTGAATTGTAATCACCATCTTTAAGCAAGAAGGTGCACTAGGTGCCCCATTCACAATCATCTAAGAAACATTAGTATACTTATTCACTATCCCCTTAGTAGGTTGAAGAAGTTTATTAGTGATGATTGAATTAACATTGTTTTTACTATGATTAAACTCAACATCCATTCCTAAAGGATTTAATGTGAGGGACCTTTCTTCATCTGCCAATGCCTCATCTTGGCGAAGGAGAGCATTGGAATGAAAGGAAGGTAAGGTGTTTTTGAGGGAAATTTCAATGATTGTATCTTTAGTGATGTCTAATGGACTTAAAGTAGAGCTATCTATAATCTTCCCATCGAAGGTTTTTGAACATTCAACTATAGGAGGAATAAGATAATCGATGGAATCTTCATTGACATCATATATTTTAGTTATTAATTCCAAAGCATTAATAGAAGAATTTTCAAACTCATCATTCTCAAGAGTACTCATGGAAATGTATTGTGTTAGATCTTCTACTATCGACGGGTATGTATTCATGAGAGATATGAAGTTGTCAAAATTAGATACATAATCAAGGATTTCAAATGAAGAGCATTTAAATATATTCTTATGATACATAGCTTGTATATAAGTGAGAACATGAGGATTTATAATAAGAAATTTGTAGAAATTCTCAAAGTTTTTGATATATCCATGTAAAGATACCAAAGAGCCATGAGGTGAAGATGCCATAATGAAATGCCTTGAAACATCAATGTCCAATAAGATCTAGTAAGACGAGACATGCAAAATTTTATGATACTTAATATACCCTAGATGTGAGACTATTTCACACCCAAGTACTTTTTTTAGGGAAATAGTTTCTTAAAGATACATAGAGTCCACAAAAAATAGAGTGGATAGGAGGAAAGAGTACTACACAACAAGGCAAAGTTGATGGTTTTAAAAGTTTTGATAAAAAAGATGTGAAAAAGGTGTAAAACACCCAGTGTTGAAATACACACTGTGTAATTAAAAAGATGCCAATTTTCACAGAACTCTATGAATTGGTACAAAATTTTCCAATGACAAATGAATATATGTTTGGATATGAGTGTAAGATCTAAAGAGCAAGATGAAATAACAACAATCTATGGTTGTTTATGCACCTAAAGTGTTTAATTTTTTCACTTTTTTCAATGCAAATACACAAAATATGTAATGAAATTAGGAGAATGATGAGGGGCAGCAAATTAAAACCTTTTAATCAATCCAATAATGCAGCAAGGTTTGTCACAACAGACCAATTTTGCAATGCTAAATGAAAAAAATAAAAATGTATGGATTTTTGAAACCCTAATAGTGAAATTAAAGCATGAAAGTATGTAAAATGATGAATGAATGGAATCTAATCAAATTTAATATATAAAATAACTCAGATCAGATTTGAAAATGATGCAAAGTGCAAGTGAAATTTTAAGGAAAAATGAATGAATATGTTAATTTTTGTAGAAATACACAATGTGTGAATGCAAAATTTGAAATGTAAATGCACTATGATGAAACATTACAATAAAAAAAATAGATTTGAATGAATGTTTAAATGAGTAATAAAATCTGAAGCAAGATTTTAATTGCAAATCCTAGCTTTTGAAATTACTAGGTTATATGAAAAATGCAAAATTTCAAGCAAACCCTAGCAAATAAAGTATGTAAATGCAAGGTAAATGATGGTGAAATGATGAATTGATGTAATTTATATCAGATATGATGCAAATATCAGAGATTTAAATTATTTAGATGAAATGCAATGAAATAGTGTAAACTATGCCTAAATGCAAGCCTAGGATGAATGATTTTTTCAAAAAATGTAAATTTTATGCAAGTTTTCAAATGTATAATGATGAAGATGAAATGTATGAATGTAAATCTGATCTACAACACTCAACAAGGTGCAAAATTCAATAAAAACATAGGTTCACCAAAATGTAAAGGGTGAAAAGAGGGTTGATAGGATTGATGGATTGTTTAGCTAGATCCTCCTTTCACTCAATACTTTTAAGAACATTTAACTGAGTTAAATCACAACTTTTGCAAGAAGGCTCAACTACAGGTTGGTTGTCACTTGGAATGATAGGGAAATTTGGAATTTGTTGATTAATGTGTTTGTTTTAATCCAGTTAAGCTCAAAACCCTAATTATGAAAAATCACAAACAAACGAATGAAACCTAATAAAATCTCACATAGAGATAGACTAAATATAGATTAGATATGTACATACCATATTTCACATTTCAGAAGATGGAAAAGTCAAGGGAAAAAGAGTGGGTACCCAAGCCCAAGGTGCTTCTTTTTCTGAGGGCTTCGAGATCTTTTCCGTCACTAACTGTAACCACTTCATGGATTCTCTGTGTCATGAAATTGAGGGGCAAAAGAGTGGGCACCCAAACCCTAATTCCTTATACTCTGCAATAATCCTTTGCAACTCATCTCTGCAAGATCTGATACATGTCACCTACAATCACAAGAAGAGGGGTTGAGGGTTGTGGTGTTTAGGAGCTTGCCTCGGTCAAGCCTAGGAATGGAATTCAAGCCTTCCAACACTATTATTAGATAGAGAGTGTGTGTCCTTGTAGAACAGAGGCAAAAACAAATTGATAATTGATTGATTGAAGCACAAATAGATAGATCACCTCAGAGGTGGAACCCTCATAGAAGGATGAAGCTCTTTCATGCCAAGAGGAGATGGATTGATGAAACACAATTTGTAACAAACAAACACAATAGCAAGACAAGTCTACTCTGCAACACAATGAAAGCTTTGAATATCCTTAGCATAAGATCACAAGATCACATTATCTATCTAGTTGTAAAATGAAGCCATTAATCTAATTAAATATGCATTCCCACTAAACATTCATAATTCAAATTGAATAGTCCAACGAAGGGAAACCTTTTAACGATCACTGACAAAATAGGGAAAGACAAGGGCGCAGGCACCCTTGTCCAGGGACCTATTTTAGGGCCTAATTAAGATTTAGGACTCACCCCTAGGTCCCATTTGACATGGGTTTCAGGGGATTTTTCTTAGGGATTCATTTTTAACATGCATGATTAACTCGAAAGGACCCGAGAGCTAAACATAGGAGGTAAAAGTCCTAGGGGGACATTTTATTACAGAACACTAGGGTTGAGTCGATAGATTTTTAGGTTCCATGTCATTTGTTACTTCAACTATGAGTGGAGGAGATGCTCTTGGAAAATCTATCCCAGAATGTAGCTGGAAGTTATTTAGATAAATAGTGTTTTAAACCAGCCATGTTTTCTTCCTTAGTCATGTATATAGCTACTCCCTATTTATTTCATGGGTTTGCTCTAGGTTGTGCTGGTAAGGGTGCTTGACTAACTAGCTCATTTTGAGACTGTCCCAATGTGATTGTTGGTCAAGTTAGACATTCTTATTGTTGGTTTTGCAAACATTAGGTTGTCCTTGGAACTATTGAGTATAGCCCTACTGAGGACCTCATTGAGGCTATATGTTTTGTGGTCCAAATTGTGATGGAAACTGTTGTGACCACTATTGATTACTTCAATGCTTGTTTTATCATTGCTGGTTTTTCCATTGCTGGCTTGACCGGTCTTGTGGTACCCATGGAGGAATGTTTTGAGGTCCATTCCAAGTTGGATTCCATTGGTTATTTCCCCAATTTGAAGGGCCCCTATAAGAAGCCTGAGTTGGGTATTGGTTGTATGGGAAATTACCAACTTGTTTCTACCCTACATAGTTCAACTCCTCTTATATTTAGGCATTCTTTTTAGTTATCCTTTTCAAGGCTAGGAGTTGATCACAATGGCTAGTAGCGTGTTCCTTATAACAGATCTAGAAGATCTCATATTTATCCAATAGGCACTCTCTCAAAGGGTGTTTATTTCTCCATCTAGGACAGTTAATTGATAGGGTTTTAGTTGTTCTGTTCTTTGCCTAAATCCCATCTAAGGTAGTATTAAGCTAAACTAAGATATCTATTTGTGAATATTAGACTATAAATCCAAGTGTCAAAAACAAAAATGTTGCACATTGATATGTGTATCATTTTAGTGATCATCAATCTAAAAAATATCATGTATATTAAAATAGGTAGCCCCATTATGGCATATGTATGTGGTATTAGTCAGTATTAGGTTGGGTGCATATGCTTTGTAAGTCACCCATATAGTAAACTAGATTAAAAGTATTTATCCCACATGCATGGGATAATAATTGTTGTTATTAAAAAGACCTTATATATTATAGTGACTTAAAAGTTTTAAAGTATCTTAAATATTATAATTAGATTTTATGCTCTATTAGTAGGAATAACCCCCTTGAATAAATAACATGAATGTAATTTACAAGTATTTTGTTGCACTCAATTATTTTCTATTTTATTTGAATGTTCCTTGCATGTAATATCAAACTCTTCCAAAGGCCTCCATAGCAACAACAACAATTATTGTCTTACTAGTACTACCCACCATGTGCTCTCACCTCACCCTTATAGATCTTGGGGATAAAAAAGTGGTCAAAGTAGGTGGGTACTAACCATTTATTCCCCTTTCCATTCTACAGTAGATTATCTAGGTTATAACCCTTATTCAAGGGGTTTTAAAATATTTTTAGAAGAACTATTACTTTTGTAAGCCAAAGTCCTCGTAAAGCATCTAGTGAAGTGAGGTGTGCTTAGATTCTAATACCTAAGCCTAAATAAATATGTATATGGCTTTGAGATTCCACATGTATTTGGTTATATTAGAATAACCTTTAGGATTAGGAGAATCCTCACTATATGATTCCGTTGGTAATTTGAAATTTGTAGTGAATTAGTTAGTTGTCAGAGCCAAGAAGTGACTCTCATCATATCTTGGTGATGGAAAAGTGTTGCTATATGAAAATGGAATCCTTTATAGTTAGAGATCTTAAATATTATTTTATTCACTATTTATAGATAAGATGAATATATCTAATATTATATAAACTAGCACACACTAGCCTAGATTTTTCACTTCTACCTACTCTACACAGATTTGGGCATAGGATGTTAGAATCTAGGATGTCTTAGAAGATCCATAGAGATCTAAGTAGTTTTTTTAACAATATATATATTAGTGGGACAACACAAAATAATGTTCAAAATCTAGATGATAGTCTCTAAATTGCACATTTCATGTACTTCATAGTTGTAGCATTTGACTCCTATATAGTTTGCCATTTTACAACTTTTGGACCAAATTTTTAGCTAACTAGAAAGAATTTGCCACTTTTTTTCTAAAAATCTACCCATAGGGTATTAGGCCAAGTTTTATCTCACTTGGGCAATTTTCCTATTGTAATCCTTTCTTTGTGGTAACTATTTTGGTACATAGATCTAAGAACAATTTTTGGTCAACCGAATTGGTTTTTAATGTCATTTAGGAACATAACTCATTGTGACTATCACTTCACATGATCATTTTGGTATATAAATTTAGTCAACCAAAAAATTACATTGTGTAGTAGCACAGTGTTTCATAAGGTAGGTCCGAAGTTTGAAGATGACATACAAAATCTCCAATCTTAAGTGCTTCCTTCTAAGAGTGATTTGATAGTCTCACTACTAACCTTGGAGGAGTCAATGTTCAACAAATGAATACTATAATCAATTAATTGGTCAACTATAAGTCTCTCTCATTCACCTCATGAGCATCACATCTACAATAGTCTTCAGTGTACCCCTCTGAAACACACAATGATTGACATGCCAAAATTTTATCGAGAAGGAGCTACAACATAATTGGGTATGATAGATTGTATTTTGATGTTCATTGAATTCCCCATGTGAAGCATGTCATGATGACCAACTTTACTTTAGAGGGAGTGACAACATAATGGCATCCTTAATGTACATGCTCTTTACCTTATCATGATGATCTAAATTTTCCAAATCCCTTCTAGCCTACTTTAGCTAGAGTAGATCTATGAAGAACTAGAAGGAAGGTTCTTTAATTGTTATTCATAGAAGTGGTTACTGACTACATTACTCTTTTTGAGGAAGTGTCCATTTTCACATAAGGAATATTAGATTATTCTCTTCATAATTTCTTTATTTTTTTTCTTGAAAATGGATATTGAAGTTGATGTTAAGTTGATTACGCTTTAATCTATGGTAGATTCTATTGTTGTAACCCAACTAATAGAAGACAAGATTGCAACAAAATATGAGATTAAGCAAGATTAACTAGACAGAGTGTCGACACTGATCAAGCCATGAGAGATAAACAATCACACACCCTACAAAAGTTCAAAAAACAAGAATGAATGCAATAAGTCACAATAAGTGGATTGATTGGGATAGTGAAATAGCTCACAATGTGAGATACATATAGGGCATAATCGACTAAGAATAGTCGAATTAATAATAAGAAAAGCTCACTAAGAATAGTGGTGCTCTAAGAATAGGAAAAGAAACCACTTAACTTAGAAAAATCTAATCTAGGCATGCCAAGTATAGCTTAAGGCTAAATGATCATGACAATGGCGATGGAGTGCATGGGAGGGTAGGCTAGGGCACCCGAGCCCTAGCTTGCAGGTTCGATCTTTCTCTATGCGCAGGGGATTTGCATGTTAGCGAGGGGTGAAGGGGACTGTGTCTACTTCTCTATTTCTTCTTTTTTTCTATTTTTGCTGGTTGTGAGGCATCATTTGGTTTGGATGACGGTGTGCAGGGTTCAAGGGTCTCAAACGCTATGTTTTCTTTTTATTGTGTGCCCTCTGGTTTATGTTTGCTACACTCTGGGGGGTTTTTTCTTCCTTTGAGGTGCTGTCTCTTGTGGCGGTGAGATTGTTTTGAGCCCTTGGTTTGGATTCGGTGTGGTGTGGGGGTTATTTTTGGTCCCTCACTCATTTGGTATAAATGGCTTCAAATGTGCCTTTGGATATGGCGGGTCATGCTTCTTCTATGGCTGGGGAGGATGCTGGAATACCCATAAAGTCTTCTGGATCGGATGTGGTTCGAAATGGTTCCCTTAAATTACAAAATGTGAATGGATGCTTAGAGAGGGCCTAAGAGCGGCCGGTTTTAGTAATACAATCGGAGTCAGTAGCTAATGATATTAATTACTTCTGCAATCATGTTTTGATTTGTAAGTTCATGGGGATGATGGTTTCTCCCCCATTTCTTGATACATGGATTCACAAGACATGGAATCTGAAACAAGATTGTGATATTTTGATGGCTGCAAATAACTTCTTTATGGTGGATTTATCATGTGTCTCTAATCAGAATGGGGCCTTTGAAGGGGGTCCATATTTTTATAATCAGGTGGGTCTCTTCATCAAACCATGGCATGCTGGCTTTAACTCAGCGGAGGAGTTACCTTCTAGAATCCCAGTCTAGGTTTATCTTCCTCGATTACTGCTTGAATGCTGGAGAAGTGACATATTGCAGTCGATTGCGCTGTTGCTAGGAAAACCTATTGGTCCTTCTCAGCAAACTCTAAATAAGAGAATTTTTCTTATGCTAGGGTTTGTGTTGAAATTTATTTGAGCCAGCCACTTCTAGATTCTATTGTTATGACTGTTGGATCTTGCTCCTAGACTTAGCCATTAGGTTATGAGACGTTACCTTTTAGGTGTCGGCTTTGTCATGAATATGGTCATTTTCAGCAGAGGCGTTGCTGAGCTTCTGGGGCAGCCAGTTCAAGTATTGCTCCACTCATCCTGATTTGAAAGCAGACAAGGGTAAAGCTCCCATGCAGGGAGGGGGGCTGATAAAGAAGGTTTTATTCTGGTTAAGTCTCATAATCATGGTTGAGGCCAGAAGAGATCCCTCAAGGATAGGCAGGAGGAAGAAACCTTAAACTGATTTGTGACTTTGGAGGATTTGGTCCAAGAGGAAGGGTTTCAGGTGGACTTGCAGGCAACAGTTGGATCTTTTACTAAAGTTTTTCCTGGAGATCAGCCTATTGTGATTCCTAATTTAGTTCAGCTTGGTGAGCAGGCTACTCAGATGGACACTGATTTAGCTCCTCTGGCTCCTGTTCAGGGTGAGTTAGATTTAGTGCTAGAGGCTTTTGGTGGCTCTCCTAGTGCTGGTGGTGTTCTATCTAAAGTGCAGGGTGCTTCAGACTTAGGAAAAAGTAAGGCTCCTTCCCTAGCCTTGGGTTTGCAATAAAAAAACCCTCAAAAAAGGGGCTCCTGAGAAACCTCTTAAGGTTGGAAGAAAAAAGGACCAAGAAAAGGTGAAGCTAGCTGGTGAGGCATTGGTCGAGTCAGGTTCGGTGAGGACTATTGATACTCACTTCTCCCAATCCCAATGATGATTGTGCTCTCTTGGAATGTGAGGGGTATGAATATCATCCCTAGACAAAAGGCTATTCATGATTTGGTTCATTTTCATTCTCCTGATGTGGTTTTCCTTCAAGAAACTAAGTTATCTATTGATAGTATGATGAATGTGGCTTCAAAGATTTGGAGTCACGGTCAATGTCAATGTGTTGGTGCGCTTGGTAACTTTGGTGGGGTTGCTTGCTTATGGGACCCACAGAGAGTCAGGCCACTTTGGTGGTACTCTTGCAGAGGTTTTATTTCTTGTGTCGCTTCTCATCTTGAGTCTGGAGAGAGAGTACTCTTTTCTAACATCTATGCTCCGACTGACTTTCATGGAAAGGTAATGTTGTGGGGTTTTGTCAGATATGTGAGGACTTTGGATCCCTATCTCCCGTGGATTTTAACCAGGGATTTTAATGTCATTACTTCTCTAGAAGAGAAGAGGGGAGGCATTTCTCACTTGGAGCCTTCTTCTAAACTCTTACAGGATAATGTGGCTCTCTTGAATTTGGTTGACATCAAGCCTGTTAATGGGGTCTTTACTTGGAATATTAGGAGATGTGGGGAAGCTGCTATCTTTGAACGCTTAGATATATTCTTGGTATTCAGTTTCTGGTTGGGGAACAAGTGGCTAACTAGCTCTAAGATTTTGGATGGGTGGGGTTCTGATCATTGGCTGATCAAACTTATTGCTGAGCTACCCCGATGTTTTGTAAAGAAGTCTTTTAAGTTTCAGCTCATGTGGCTAAGAGATGGATCTCTCCATGATCTTCTCCCTGGTTGGTGGAATCTGGGGAAGCCATCACATGGGACCGCTATGTATTCCTTCACCAAGAGGCTCCAATATGTGAAATATAGGTAGAAACGGTGGAATAGGCAACCCTTTGGTAATGTTTTTCAAGAAAGCAGTCTGCTCAAGCTCATTTGGATTTGATCACCAGGCATATTCATGATCGGGGCCTCACTAAGGATTTGGGTTTGCTGGAAGCTGCTGCTGTGAAGGAAGTTGAGGAATGGGGGTTACGTGAGGAAATCTTTTGGAAACAAAAGTCTCGAATCGAGTGGTTTCAGGTAGGAGATAGGAATACTTCTTTCTTCCTCAATTCTGTTAAAGATAGGAGACAAGGTAATGTCATTTCTTCTCCCAGGTATTTAAATGCGAAGATACTTTCCTCCTTTGCTTCTATTTCTGTTGAGGCTGTTTGCTTCTTTTCTATTCTGCTATATGAGGATTCCCTTCTCGCAGAGGAGGATGAAGTTGTTATTTTGAATAGTATTCTACCCCTAGTCACCAGTGAAATGAATGCTTCTTTTCTTAATCCTATTTCTTTGTCGGAGCTTGAAACTGTTGTGTTCCAAATGAAAAATGAAAAAGCTCCAAGGCCTGATGGTTTCCCGATTGAGTTCTGCCAGGAGTTCTAGGAAGTGATTACGTTGGATCTGTTGGAGGTCATTCAGGAATTCTTTATGAATAAACAAATGCTAAAATCCATGAACGCTACCTCTCTTGCTCTCATTCCAAAGAAGGATGGGGCTAATTCTCTAGATCTTTTTAGGCCCATTTCCCTATGTAATGTGGTTTACAAGATTATTACTAAGTTGATTGCTGAGCAGCTGAAACCCTGGCTAAATAGGTTAATTTCTGAAGAGCAAGGGGGTTTTGTGGCTGGTAGGCAGATTATGGATGGTGTCATCATTGCATCTGAGATGATTCATTCTATGAATCATTCTAAGGAGAAACCTATGTTTATTAAGTTGGACATGGCTAAAGCCTATGATTGAGTTAGATGGGCCTTCTTATTTAAGATTTTGGGAGCATTTGGTTTTGTTGGTGAATGGATTGAGTGGGTCAAGAGTTGTGTTACTTGTCCTTCCTTTTCGGTGTTGATTAATAGTGAGCCAACAAAGTTCTTTGGTGCTTCTAGGGGGCTCAGACAAGGGAACCCTTTATCCCACTATCTATTCATCTTATTGGCAGAGGGCTTGGGGAGATTTATTAGATCTCGAGTGGAGACTGGTTTGATTCAGGGCTAGAGTTTTGGAAACAATATTTCCCTTCAGTCATATCTGTAGTTTGTTGATGACACAACTCTGATGGGAAGAGCCAGGGTTGAGGAGGCTTTTGGTTGGCGCAGGATTCTAGATTGTTATTTGGCTGCATCTAGTTAGAAAATTAATGAGGGGAAGTCTTCTATCTACTTTTTTCGTACTCTACGGGCTATTCAGGGAAGAATTGCTGGTATCCTTCGTTTCTAGATTGGCACTCTCCCTTTTGTGTATCTTGGTATTCTGCTTGTTGTTCGCTCGCTTCCTAAATTGTTCTGGCAGGAGATTATTGATAAGTTCAGAAAGCTGGTTAGTCACTGGACTTACAAGTGGCTCTCTTCTGTGGGTAGGAAAACTCTTCTAAAGTCAATGGTGCAAGCTCTTCCTATATACAGATGTTTTGTTCTCTCTGCACCCTCCAACTTTATCAAAGACTTTTAAAGTTTGTCTTGACAGTTCCTTTGGTCTGGCAATCTCCTTCACAAGAAGTGGAGCTTGGTTAAGTGGGAAGCTATTTGTAGGCCGAAGCAGGTTGGTGGTCTAGGTCTACGAAGGACTGATTTGAATGGACAAGCTTGAGTAGCTAAGTTGTATTGGCGGTGATGTTCGCAGTAGCATAAGTTGTGGGAAAAAATTCTTACTTCAAAGAATCTAGGTGCATTTGAGAGTGTGGATGTTGCCCACTTCAGTTTGGAGGGGAAGGGTTCTATGATTTGGAGTACCCTCAAAAGGGGTGCCAAGTTGGTCAAGTAAGGGTTGTTTTGGATTTGCCCTGGGGGGCAAGATGCTCTCTTCTAGGATGATACTTGATTATTGGAATGGCTATCTTCCCATTTTGTCTACTCACCCCCACCTACAGAATTTGAGTAGGCATTTTGTTGATGTTGGATGGTGCCATCTTGCTAACTTTAAAACTCTTCATAATTTGGGACAAGTTAGTGTGTATAGATGGAAGGATCTGTAGGAGTGGCCTCCTGGTGGGGAAGCTGGGGATTATCAGGAGCTTGTTGGGATTCTATCGAGGCGTGTTTGTACTTCTCTTCCTGGAAGAGATGTGTTGGCTTGGGGTCCTGATCTGAAAGGTAAATTTTTTTATGCCTCAGGTTATCAAGTTCTTGATAAGAAGATGTTTGGGAGCTCGGAGGTCTCGTGGTTGAAACAGGTTTGGAATAAGTGTGCTTGGCCTAAGTGTAACTTCTTCTCCTGGATAGTAGTGAAAGGAAGGTTCCTTATCTGGGAGAACCTTTGGAAATGTGGGTTTCAGGGGCCCTCTATGTGTGTTATGTGTGGTGGGCATGATGAGTGCATTTCCCATCTCTTCTTTCAGTGTTCCTTTGCAAAATTTATTTGGCATTTCTGGTGGAATCTCTAGCATATACTGTGTAGACATGCTTCCTCTTTAGAGGACTTTTGGAGGAGTCTGGGATCTCCCCTTGTAAAGACCTATTTTCTTCTCATAGTGTGGATCATTGGCCCTAGTTTGATAATTTGGTAGATTTAGTTAGAGCGCAACCGTAGAATTTTTTTGGACAAGAATCTACTTGTTGGTCAACTCTGGTTGAGGATTTGGGAGATCTGTAGGAAACCTTGGCTATTAAGTGTGATTTTTCTGTCCCTATTGTTTCTGGTGACTGTGATGTTATTGAAGCCTGGGTCTCTCTTGGGGTGGTCAGAAAAATTTGAGGACGTTCCAACATGGGCGTGGGAGAGCAAGGGTCTATCATATTGGTCACTACTGTCCTCCTGTTGTGGGGGAGCTGAAAATCAATACTGATGGATCATCTAGAGGTAATCTTGGACATGCTGGAGTTGGTGGAATTGATAGGGATAGTTCAAGGGTAGTAATTTTGTTCTTCTCTATATACAAAGGTCAGCAGACAAATAATCTCATGGAGGCTATAGCTATTCTTCTTGATTTAGAGCGTACATGTGCCCTTGGATGGAGACAGATTGTTTGTGAATCTAATTCTTAGGTGGTCATTGATATGTTGAATAAGAGACATTTTGAGGAGGTGAACTGGCAACTTGTGGTGGTGGCTGTACAAATTGTTTCTCTGAGCAATACTTTAGATTCTATTATTTTTTGTCATGTGCCACAAGAGTGGAATAAGGTGGCAGATGGTTTGGTGAGGTGGCATCTGAGCAGATGGGGACTTGGAGTGTGGATGATTGGGGCAACCTTCCTAGTGATTTGGCCCTTGTTCTTGAAGATTGAGTTATGGAGGATATGAGGAGCTTTTTGGGTGTTACTTAATTCTTGGTTTTTGTTGTGCCCCTATTGGGTGTGCTTCTTTCTGCTTTGTAATACTTTTCTAATTCAATAAATCTTTTACCCCCTTTTTATGAAAAAAAAACATAGCTCAAGGCTAAACATAGACTCCTAAATATGTACTCCTAAGAAATCTTAATATAAATGAACACCCCTCCTTACGAAAAACTTAGGTGGGCTAAATGAAGATGGGTCTCAACAACTAGGCCTGATCAGGTACCCATGTACAATGCAATCTCTCATAAAAATAGAGAAACTGAGAAAACCACATGGGAAAAACTCCCCTCCAAAAAGAGAGAAAAAGATAAAAGAAGAGGACTAGGAAGCCTCCTCGAAGATAATAACTCTACACCAAGCCTGAAACCATGTCTCTCTGACTATGGTGATGCAGATATGACCCCTCATAGGAGAGTAAAAGAGACTATGTAAACCCCCACAATCAAGTATCCCTTATGCTAAAAGAGAATGCCCATGTATGAATGCTTAAAATGATCTAGTTGTGTCAAATGACATTTCTCCCCTTAGGAAGAAACAACTCCAATGGTGAATGTTGAAGTAACTCCAACTCAAAGAAGTAAGGTGAGGTGAAAAGGCTCATTCTACCTTGGCATTTAATCATGTTTTATGTGTCAAATCCAAGGTTGTGTCCATGGTTGTCTGCAATAAAAACTTGATAATCAACAGTCCTTAACTAATCTACTGAATTGAACTTCCATAATTAATCAAACTAGTGCTTCTAACTACTTTCTTGAAAGGAAAACCTAATCTATGAATTGAAACAATAATCTACTGAAATGATCTATCTAGTTCACAAAAAAGCTAAACATTCATTAAACAGAAAAAAATTGCTTTAATAGTAATTGATCTATCTTGTGAAAATAGGAAAAGACTATATTTTAAGAAAGATGTAATAACATAATAAAACATAGAATATACTAGCTCCTATCTATTGGTGGGAGTGGGCCCTTACTCCACACGTTTAGAACTAAAGGCTAAAAAAAGATTTTAGAGGAAAAGTATAACAATACTACTTTCCTTAATCTAGTCTATCCGAAGTATATTGTATTAAAAAATATATGTTTTTTCTACAATCTGAAATTACATAAAAATCTATAAAAAATCTAATAATCTTATTTTGTTGTCTCTATCCATATATATTAGTCTAGGCGACATCATATTTCTAGAGTTAACTATCTTTCCTATCAGTTCAACTTGAGATATAAAAGATCTCTTATTCTTAGAACGAAAAGATGCAACTATCTATCAAAAGTATAATCATGCAAATCTTAAAAAAGGACTCAAGTGACACTGAAGGTGTCACTAAATCTAGAGTTTAAATTTTAACAATAATAGGCTATGGAGGCCCTCATAAAAGGAACTTAACTTTCTCAAAAATAGCGAACAATGAGAAATCCTTTGGTCTCATGCAAAAGTGCAAATAAAAGTGCATTGTGTCCCCTTGGACGAGTAGAGTTATCTTCTTGGACACCAACACCTAGATATGTGAAACTCCATAGCTCCTCATAAGCTCCATAGATTCTGATAGTTAGCGGTGCCAAAGACTTTGTTCAGCTTCGAAGATCTTGTGCAGCTTTGGAGACTGTGTAGTTTCTAGCAGCTCTGGAGACACCTTCAAATCTTGTTAGGACACAACTCCAAAGGTTTTCATGATCACCAATCTTCTCTGTCCTACTGCATCAACTTTGAAGATCCTCCAACAAAGATGGAAAATGTTGGAGTGTTGTGTAATGTCCTTGCTTAGCTTCGGAGATAAATAGGATCATCTCTAGAATTCCCATAAATATCTTCCACCTGAGCAATGGATACCTGTGAAACCAAAAAGAGATAATTCTATCAATTGTACTTCAAACATAGGTCTTCTCATCATAATAATAACTTTAGCATTTCATCTCTTATTAGCATAATTAAAACAAGACTTCACAGTTCCTATAGTGCAATTACCAAGACAAGTATTGTATAAAGATGAGAAAAAGGGAGTAAAAATGCATGTAGATGAATGCTACCTGACACTCATCATTCCTCCTGAGATTGAGGGTTTGCATCTCCTCCTGCACTACTCACAGCCTAGATTTATTGGACTTGTACAACCTATCTGAGAGGTTGTACTCATGTTCAAAGGTTTTCCATGTCTCATTGTTTGTATTGCCATTCCCTCTGAACTGATCAACCCACTTCAACCATTCTTGAAACCTAGTATCTTCCACTTGTTCAAACCACATGGGCAAGGGCTCAATGATTAGGGGTGGCTCAAAGTGTCCTCATATCCAATTTTGCTTATACTTGTCCATCAGTTTGCATATAACCCTTTCCTTCTTCATGAGCCATTTAAGGTTGGTTGCGGATACTATGTCCCTCATTTTCTGATCTTTAGTGAGGCTATCCCACCTCTTGTTACAAATTGCCATAATTTGATCAGATGAAGCATGCATGAATAACCAAAATTTAATGGCACACTCCTGTAGATACTGCTGGTATAGGGGAAATTTTTTTCTTTTTTCTTTTGGGGAATAGACTACTACCCTGAAATGGATTTCAAAGGTCATTGGGTTTGGGCAGTCTCTTCTAAGGAATAGGCTTGTACCTGCTGCCTTCTTTGTGTGGGCCTCCATTCTCTCATTCCATATCTGATGGTTCCTCTTTAATGACATGAATGCCCTCAGTTGGGATTCTCTTACAAAAAGGTTGATGAAGAATGTGTGATCTTCAATAAAGAAGTTATGCAAATATAGTTCACACAGAAAATTCTTTTCTTCATCCTTGCTCTACATGTATATTTTGAGAAAGTCATTCGCATCATGTATGTTTTCAGTCAAGTTGGAGAGAACCAATGAAAGTTTCCTTTGGAGGACCCGTTCTTGTAGAAACGTTGCATAATTGTCATTGGGGGTCTACAGGCAAGGATTTTTTATGAAAGAGTGGCCACTGTCATAACTTTTATTCTAAGGTATTCACTTTTTCTGTCATGACAGTGACTGCCCTTTGTAACTACAACATGATAGTTGAACCTGCCAACTCTCTGTACCTTCTTTCCCAATTGAATAAGGACCTTGGGATATCCAACTAGAATGCCCCTAAAGAGGCATTTGGTTGTGTACTCTATTTAGTGGTAGAAACTAGGACAACAAATTCTTGGATCAACTTTGGTTGATCAACAATTTTATTGTTGTCCTTTGTCAATTCACAGGCCTATTTGTGTAATTTCTCAGCTAGGGTTGAGATCAAAATGGTGCTATTATCTCTGGCCTTAACAACATCAAATATGTGGATATCCTTTTTTGTTATCTTTACATGCTTTTTCTTAACCTCATCCTCTTTTTATTCAATGACCTTACCATGTTCTTATACTTTCTTCTTTAGGTCACCGATCTGTTGGTCTTTAACTGACATCTTCTCTTGCATGACCTTTTTAAGGTCTATGATGATCATCTATTTACCCATAGCATTCTTTTCAGATTTTCAATTTCCTCCATCAACTCCTGCTCTTTTGGAATTTCAATATCTTCCTCATGAGAACCACAATGTTTAATCAATCATGAGTATCGCCAAGTTGAAATGATTGTTGTGCTACAAGCTTCATGTGTTCTTTCTTAAAGGTGACCTAATTCAAATTTGTGAAGGATGTGGATGTTATCCCTTGAAGAATGATGTTGTGAAGACTATTTAGGACTAGACTAAACATGAATTCGGATCCGTAAGGCATGTGGTTCCTTCTAGGGTAGCGTGTTGTTCATGATAGGGCTTGCCCTATGTATGTTTCATGTTGTGTTCTCTAGCCAACTTGTAAAATGTAATATTCTTGTTGTATTGCCAACTTGTAATGAAATCAATGTAATGTCATGTAAATATTGTAAACCTAGTTGGTCTAGGTGAGGTATGACTGTAAAAATGAAAGCATGAAAGTGTAAAGAGTAGAGTATAAATATCAGATGTATTGTGATGTGCGGCTGAAGGAGAAAGAGCATAAGTGTTAGAGGCTGTCCTGATTCATCTTGAAGGCATTTTTGTGACAGGAGTGAAGCAAAGAGTGCACCTAATTGATCCAATCATTAGAGGTAGAAGTGCAATCATCAAAGGTGTGAGCTTCAATGTCAGTGTACAGACAGTAAAAGAATTGGCTTACTATAATCATTTCTGAGTTTGTTCTCAATTCAAGGAGTAGCTGCTTCCTTAGGGGTAACCCTAAAACAAAGTATTTAGGGAGTTGTAGCTTCCTTGGGAGTGACTCTAAATAAAATTTTTTAACGAGTAGTATCTTCCTTTGGTTGTAGCCCTAAAACAAAGTTGTAATTTTGAGCTCCATACATTGTGAGTTAATCGTCATTGTGGTTTTTTTCTTCTTAAGTTTTCCACGTATATCTGGTGTTATGTGTTGATGTGCATTGTGTTAATCTTTCATGTTTATGTCGATGTTGTAATGCTTAAGTTTTAATCTACTCCAGAGGATTTGAAGTTTGATTAGATACTGATTCACCCCCTCCTCTCAGTATCCTAGTGTGTTCAATAGGTGAGTGCCACTTTATGTATGCATGTCTGATCTTCTTGGGTAGGTATGGGCTTCTTGTAGCAAATGAGGGGGAGGCCTTGAGTAGCTTGCACTTCTTCATGATTGATTCACCCCAATTGGTGAATGGCCTTGGATGTGCTCTTGAGGATCTTTGTTTGGACATGATATCTTCACAAATGGTTTCTTCAATTTTATTTATAACACACTCTATTGGTGACTCTGCATCTCTAAATATTCTATTATTGTGCTCTCTCCATAAGTGCTAGATGATTAATGAGGGACCAGCAATCTAGACTCCTTCCCAAAGAGAATTCCTCAATTTAGGCCAACTGAGGAAGAGATCCAATATGTCATTGGGAAAGGCACCAAACCATTTGAGGTAGTTGATAAACCATTCCAAACATTTCTTGGCAAACTCACAATTCAACAATATGCAGTTTGCATTCTCTTCTTTATTTTTATAGAGTACACATCTAGAAAGACCCAAAATGCCTATGGTTTTAGTCAATCCCCTATTAGGATTCTTTTTTGGAGATCAGTCCAAGATAATGCTCCTGCTTTGGGGAAGCACCATTAGCTATAGCATAGCTCTGATGGCCAATCGCCTCTAGATTCTATATCTTTTTGAAATTTGTATCCTAACTTAATCGAATCTATTCTAGATTTTTCCCCCATCCAAACAATGTGATCCTTCTTTTGGTTGAAAAAATATCCCTTGAGGAAAGGATCTGCTACTATAGGAGTTTTTGGTTAGCTGGTACCGAAATTGCATCAGGATCTTTCTATTTCCACTTAGAATAACCATTTGCAAGGGGGACCTAGATAGTCAAATACTCATGTTCCCCATGTATTGGTGGGGATTTCCATAATATTATGAAGTCTTTGATCTTCAATCAGAGGGGGAAGTCCATTCCATAATTCCTTCCAAAGGGATGCTGAGCGACCATTATTGATGGTCCAAGACAAATGATTTGTAATAATAGGTCAGCATTGGATCAGGATGTTCCAAATGTGCAATCCCCTAGGATGATTAGGTGTAGTTATAGTTCGACATAGATCCACATTATCAAGGTACTTGGATTGGAGTAACTAGCACTAATGAGTAGACGGATCCTCATACATCTTCCAAATTAACTTAGCTCCTAGTGCGTTGTTCTATAATTAAATATCCTCCTGAGTCCCAATCCACCATCATTCTTTCCCTTACATGAAGTCTTGTAGCTGATGAGGGGAATTCTCTTCAATTCCTCCGAGCCTTCCCAAAGGAACTTTTTGAAAATAATTTGCTTTCCCTGTAATTTGTGTGATTGAGAGGAGGTAAATAAGAATTGCGAAAAGGACCGCCTTCAGCATAGTAATTTTTCTGGCCATGGTAAGCCACTTCCCTTTCCATGATGTTTACCTTGGTTCAGCACTTCTCTATAGTCTCTTCTCATAAACTTGATCTCATGGCACCTTTTAATAGTGGGACACCAAGGTATTTACCTGGAAATGGTTCAATGTTGTGTTCTAGCAAGGATGCAATCCTCCTTATGATGCTTTTCTTAGTGTTGAAAAAATATATACAAGATTTGTGCTTGTTGATGTTTTGATTGAACACATGCACATACATGATCTTTAAGGTTTCTTTTATGGAATTGGCTTCTCTCATGCATGACACACTATAAAGAATGGTGTGATCAGCAAACTGTTGATGGGTGATGGGGGAAGGTTATTTGCAATATGAACTCCAACCCATTTCTCATTAGCAACTTGAGCCTTCATGGCCTTCCCAAGATTCTCGGCCATGATAACGAAGAGGAAGGGCAATAAAGGATCACCTTGACAAAGAGCCGTAGTCAGCTGAAAAAAACTAGCAGGACTACCATTAACTAAAACTAAGTAGCATACTGTCAAAATGCAACTATATACCCTTTGAATCTAGTGAGAGTAGAACCCAAATTTCCTCAAAATAGTGAAAAGAAATCACCAGTCCACATGGTCATAGTGGTGTAGGACCACCGAGAGGCTCATGCAGATTCTTGTTTTAATCTTGATGTTGTCTCATGTTTTTGTGATGTAATAAGGTCCATTGGACCACTTCAAGTTGATTCCATGTTGATTGCAAATGGTGTATGGCCATGATGCCAATAGTTTCATGTAGGCAGTCAAGTCCTAGTTGGTCTAGGGCAGTCAAATCCTCCATAAGTCTCCAATGGAGTGACATTTTGTCATAGGTGTCTGGTGTGCATCTCATTTTCATGTTCAGAGGCCATGTTAACATTGTTCTAGAGGGGTTTGTAGTAATGATTTTGCTCATATTGTAATCAACCTCTAATACACATTGTAAACAATGAAAACACTAGACAATTTAGACAGTTTGAGAGGTTGGTGGGCAGTTTTCAGTTGCCCAATCGATTCAAACTGATTGGGAGGCTTGGAAATGTGTATGTAAAACTCCTCAGGTCTGTGGAGGAAGACTAAGTGAATATTTGGAAAAGAAATAACCAAAGCAAACTCTGTTTCCTTTCTTTTTCTGTGTTATCCTCCTGTTTCTGCCCGTACTCTGTTCTTGTACGGATTTGTCATAGCTCTCTTTATGCTGATACGAAGGTAGGATGAATCACCTTTGAATTGAGTAGGGTTTGGGTCCTTGACATTCATCTAGAAGGGAGCTATAAATAGTTTTCTTTGAACTGGTCGTGAAACCCTGATTTAGGGCTTTGTGCTCAAACGATGGACTTTTCATCCATTCCACTGATCTCCTCTTCCTAGAATCGGTGGAATGGATTGCTATTGTTACATATTTAGTGTTTATGAATGTTTCAAGTGCAAACAACCGAGTGGGAATGAGTTTGCCCTGTGAAAGCCCAACAAGACCATGTGTTGTGGCTTTATGAAGGACACATCATTGTGGAAGTTGCATACAGTCAACTGTGGAGACTTGATACCTGCAAAAGTTGTTGTTTTGGCATCTATTGGACATGTCTCAATAGGTTAGAAATCTCTGTGAGGTGGTTGAAGGGTAGTCTCTTTGGAAAAGAGGCCTAATTAGGGGCTCTAGGCTAGTAGAATAGTTCTAGTTGAGGCACACTTTCCAAAACATCTTAGACCCATTTTGAGATATGTAGAGGGCAATCTAAATGGGTGTCTAAAAGTGGTCCAAGTTTTTGGAAATCAAGCCTTTAGAAAAATTTATTCCTGACTGTTCCTTTTCCAAGGGCTACAAAGAATCTAGTGGGTTGTGAAGGAAGTACTAAACCCAAGCTTGTCAAGCCTTAGCCAATGGTTTGGATGGGTCTTATGAAATGCCTAACAAGCCCTTACATGATGGTTTCAAGGAAACTAACTATTGTTCCCACTTTTCATGTTAATCCATGAGTTAGGTTCTTGAATGTTTGGAAGAAGGTCTTGTCAAACTGTGGGATCCACAAATTGTCCTTGATCCTCTACATCACATAGGCCTTGCTTATGTCTAGTTTAATTACCATACATGATTGGTTGGAAGTGTAGATTGAATGTATTGCTTCATGGGAAATGATTATGCCATCCATGATAGTGCACCTAGGGCTAAATCCACTTTTTTCCTTAGTTATGAGTTTTGGCATGACCAACTTCAGCCTATTTGCCACTACCTTGGAGATGATCTTGTATGAGATGTTGCATAGAGAAATTGGTCTGAAATCTGACAATGTGTCCACATCATTTTTCTTTGGGATTAAGGCAATAATGGTGTAGTTTATTTCCTTCATGATGCATCTAGATATCCTTGATTCCTCCACCATCTTCCAGATGCCATTGCGTAGAACATCCTAAAATTGTTGAAAGAATCCAGCTAGAAATCCATCTAGACCTAGGGCCTTGTATGGCTACATTTGGAATACTGCACTCTTGACTTCCTTTAGGTTTGTTGGAGCACAAAGCATTATGTTGTCTGCTTCACTTACAGAATTAGGGATTAGGCCCAAGAAGAAATTCTGGTTATGGATATTGGATGCCTCTAAACTTGCTAGAAAACTTTGGAAGTATTTCACAGCTTCATTTTGTATATCTAATGGATTAGAGATGGTGGATCCATCCTCAAGATTAAGGGAAGAGATCTTGTTTTGCACTCTCCTTGCTTTGGTCAAATTGTGGAAGAATTTTGTGTTCAAATCTCATTCCTTAAGTCATGTCTCTCTAGATTTAGATCACTAGTGAATCTCCTCATGCCTCAAAACTTCATGGTATTCATTTAGTAGTTACTTATCTTTTTCAAACTCCATCTGCGACATCCCTTTCTCCAAGATAATTTCATTGAGAGCTGCTTGTTCATTTTCAATTCTTTCTTTCTCTTTGAATATATTTTTGAAGGTTGTCTTGTTCCATTCCCTGGGGTGATTTTTGATAGCAATAAGCTTATTTTCCATCATAAATATTTTAGTGTCTTTCTAAATTTGTGCCTCTACCCATCATTTTTCTAAAAGGTCATGAAGAGACTCATGTCTAAGCCACATTCTATCAAACATAAATGGGTACTTCGCAAGATCTTGATCATTGACATTGAGAGAGTGACCAAGAAATGATCATATCTAGATATAGGGGCAATAGTAGATACCAATATTATGCGCTCATTAAGCCAATTGGAGAAATACAAGAAATTCAATATAATCTTTCAGCAATGTTGGTGAAACCATATTCTCTATTGCTCCAAGTGTAGTTCCCATTTTTTGGA
Organism: Cunninghamia lanceolata; assembly: GCA_027924645.1. Classification (NCBI taxonomy): domain Eukaryota; kingdom Viridiplantae; phylum Streptophyta; class Pinopsida; order Cupressales; family Cupressaceae; genus Cunninghamia; species Cunninghamia lanceolata. The sequence goes on from BSBN01001332.1 coordinate 4,147,814, forward strand.
ATAGAATCCACAAGGCCAAGAGAGATAAAAAATTCTTGGAAGTCTTTCTGTGCTCTACTTACATGGGATCTACCCCTTTCTTCTAGGGTGGATTGAACAATATTGAAGTCTCCACATATAATATATAAATCCAAATTGGACATAGATATGAAGTCAAGCACACTTTCCCATACCTTAGCTTTTTCCTTCATTTTAGTAAGACCATAGATGCTGAAGATGTGGACTGATAGTCTAGAATATAAGCATCAAACCTTCGCCACCATCCAGTTCGAGTCCTCCAAAAGCACCTCTAGTTGAATCCTATTCAGCCTCCATAAGAGCCCTAGGCCCCTTGAGGCTCCCATCATTGGAAAGAATTTTCCACTCCAACTAGCAAAATGAGAGAAATAATTTCGCTTTGTCATCCTTGAGTTTAGTTTCTTGTAGTAAGATAGTGTCAGAGTTTAGAGATTGAAATTGACACTTGATCAAGAATCATTTGTTAGGAGCATTCAAGCCCTTAACATTCCAAGTTGAGAGATTCATGGCGTCGCAAGGGAGGATTTCCCTCCCTTGTGTTTTAGAAATTTATTCATTGAAACTATGACACTTGGAACTATGGCCACTATTTTTGGTGAGATTGCTTTGGGTTTGCTCTAATTTTTGCATTCATAGATGATGAAAATAATTGCATTTCATTAGAAAATAAATTCTATCAACTCACAATACTAGAGATATGCTAAAAGGTTTTAAAAATTTTAAAATCACCAACCAGAACAAAAAATTCAGGAGCGAGGATAACACCGCAGACGGATCCAACCAGAAAGGTTCGATGCATCTGCTATTTCTCTTCTCAGCCACGGAGGTTGCCATTCATTCTAAAAGCAAGAGTAACACCATACATAAATTTTTTGCTATACTGAGTTTGGCTTCTCAAACTTAGAAGGTGCTCATAGTTTCTTAAAGCAAGGCAGCCATCGTACTCAAAGCACTCTAATTATTTTTATGTAAATTCAACAAAACATTTATTGTTTAGGATCTGAGTGCATGTTCGGAGCTCCATCATGATCCCTTCCATATTCTTATGATCACTCTCTTTTGTTTGTTGATGAAGAAACATGTAATGTCCATCAAGATCTATTTTGACACACTGTCCACTACTTCAAAGCCTTTTTTAATGTTAGCAAATAATGTAATAGTTAAATTACATTGTTTTCTTATTAGTTAATGCGGCAGTTGTGATAGTTTATACACCCATATTCTATGACAGTTACACCCGCATTCTATGATAGTTTGTAATTCTCCTATATGTATTCCTTCATACATAATTATTAATCAATCTAGTTTTTGATGAATTTTTCATAACAACTGGTATCAGAGCCTCCGTAATATGTTTGGGCAGTTTTAAACGGAAGTGAAGAATAGTCTCTCCCAAGATGCAAACCCAGAGGATTTCCAAGCCCATGATGGATGATGCAGTGTTGAGGTCATATGCTGGCTAATGTAAGCAGATGTCCTTCCATGATATGCCCATTATATTTTACTGATCCTATAATCTTTGCTAATTTCTTCCTAGACTTTCCATATACTGCTGCACACTGCCATAGAGATCACTGTTTCTCACTCCAAAATTGTCTTTGAATTTGGAACATCTAGTTGATATAGGGGAGATTAATTTAAAGGATATATCACTATGGAGATTGTAGTAGATAAATTAGATAAGTATTCTTGTTTCAATTTTCATACTTGGAAAATCAAAATTCAAATGCAATTAATGAATAAGAATTTATGGGGAATAGTGAGTGGAAAGGAAATGACATCTACAGAGGCAACTAAGTTATTAGAATGGAACAATAGAGATGATAAAGCCAAGGCTATTATTGCTCTTCCTCTTTCTAATTTAGAGTTACATCATATAGATCTAGATAAATCATCAACAAAAATTTGGGATAATCTCAATAAACTGTTTGGAGCAAAGGCATTAAATGCAAAATTTTCTCTAAAACTTCAATTGTTTAGGTTCAAAATGAAAAATGGAATCACAATGTCAAGTCATATAAGTAGTTTGAGGTCTCTCATCAGACAATTAGCAGAAGTTAAGGCTCTAGTAGATGATGAAGATACTAAAGCTATCTTGTTAAACAACTTCCCTACAAAATACAATAATGTTTTTTTACACTCAACCAAATAAACTCTCAAAATTTAGAAGAGATGATTTCAGCTCTTTTAGCAGAAGAAAGGAGAACAAATGCAGAAGATTCAGAAGATGTTTATCAACTGGAGAATGCATTATATGTTCGAAACCATAATAAAAGGTCAAGTACAAGCAATGAGGAAATCAAATGTTTTTATTGTAAGAAAAAAGGTCACATAGCTTGGTCTTGTAAAATTCGAGCTAGAGATGTTCTTAGAGGAAATCTCAAAGATAAAACCAATGAAGGAAACATTGCTTACATTGAGAATGAGGATTCATCAAATGATGAAACTATTATTAATGACTCTCTTAGTGATCCTGCAGTAGTACTATAAACCTTCACCTCATTGGAGGCTGGTGGCATCGTAGGATGGAGGAATTTCCATCATCTCGAGTTAGCTTCTCGCTTTGAGATGATGCTTTGCATGAGAAGCATTTTTTGTTTTAGTTTCTTGTTTTTTCCTTATTGTTGCCAACAGATTTGTAAATATATATATTGTGAAGTTTGGTTTTTGGAGACAAGTAAGGTGTTTGGTGTAGAGCTCAATATGGATGGTTTTCCAGCGAGCACTTGAGGCTGTGATCCAAATTATACCTTTCTGAGGGTCATCAGACAACTTGATGGAGATATGTGTTTGGAGAGGTCAATATGGATTGTTGTCGAATAATTCGAGGAATCTGTGATTCGGGAGTTCATAGGAGGAAGAAGAACTTAGGAATTCGGTTAGGGGCTACACCTTTATGAGGGTTAAGAGACAGTTTGATGGAGCTCTGTCTAATTCAGGATTTGGTTTCTTCAACAAAGATCTTCACAAAGATGTATAAACATTTTATAATCAGCAAGTTTTGTTATGTAAGCCTTAAGGGGGGGGTCCCTTGGCAAAGTGAATAAGAGCTTTTAAGGGATACAGTTGTAGGAACAATGTAATAAGGGGGGCAATGTTAGCAAATAACGTAATAGTTATTACATTGTTTGGTTATTAGTTAATGTGGCGGTTGTGACAGTTTATACACCCGTATTCTATGACAGTTACACCCGCATTCTATGATAGTTTGTAATTCTCCTATATGTATTCCTTCATACATAATTATGAATCAATCTAGTTTTTGATGCATTTTTCAAAACATTTAAATCTCTCTGCACAAAAATTTAGTCCTCCACACCCTTTCCCAGAACTCTCAACTAAATCTTGGTATTCATTTTGCAGCTCGGTCTACCCAATGTTTTGCAACTGAGAAGTTTTTTCGCATGCTCTTGGTCATGTTTTTTTCATTTTATAACCTAAAGGTAATCCTCATGGTGCAAGGCTACTAAAACTCAAGGTATATCTGCTTAAAAAAGACATCTAATTGGTCCCCTAAATCAAAATCATCTAGAACACCAGCGACGATTAAAAGAGAATACAAGCTATTGCTGGGTTCTTCATCTGTATTCTAAAACTGTGGACTATATGTTTGAGGCCCTTAGCTTGCAAAGAAAGTATTTCTTGAAACAAAAACTATATACCACTTTATTCTTAATTCTTGTTGTTGGACACTTCTTCTAACAGATTCTTTTATCCCACTTTATTCTTAATTCTTGCTGTTAGACACTTCTTCTAACAGATTCTTTTATCCAGATCCTACCTTTCCAGGGATGACGTCAATCAATCGCTCCACCCTCTTTCACTGCGCTGCCTTTCAAAAATCTTCCACAGATCCACAGTCCCTCTCAAGGTTTTGTTTCTACATATTTTAACACAGCAGATTCTCTGTTCTTCCACATAACCTGACAGCTGAAACATATCAAAAGCCCAAATAAGAATTACATCAAACCCATAACTAAAACCAACCAACTTTATGGAAAACCAGATTTATCAAAAGAAAAATGTCAAGGGGCCCTTGGTCTACTGTTGATGTTGAAAGGCTCTGAATGAGTCCATTAGGGATCAAGTTTTACTAAGTGCAAGGCCCCCGACACCTTAAGAGATGAGGCTGGGATCGTGCCCCTGAGCAAATTTGGCAGAACATCTTAAGGGATGAGTTGAGATCGTGCCCCTGAACAAATTGACAGAACGACTCCTGAATCAGATAGCAAAAATGAATTTGTAAATGACCTCCATAAAAAAATGGAACAACAATTAATCATAAATCATTAAATTTGCTATATTAGTCATCAAGGGTGAATAGAAATCCCGAAAGAGCTTATTTCCAATCAAGCTTGTTGGAGTAAAGATGAACAGCTAACTTTTTAAAATAAACTACATCCATCTTGAAATAATCATGGTATTGAAGTCTACAATACAGAGCTCCAAATACAGAGAAGATGCGTGGATGTTACATGTTATACTTTGGTTTGATTTAACACCATAGTTATAAGTCGGATTAGTTTTGATTTAACCAAAAGTATACATTATAAAAAGTAGTTGTTAAGAGAAGTTTTGACTCGTAACACAGGGAAGACGGATGGATAGAAATTCGTCCACATCGGGAAAGCAAAAGCATGTGAGCTGTCTGCGATAGCAGGATATTTTCGAATATGTTTTGTCCTGAGGTGGGGAATTGTATCTGGAGAAATCTAAGAGCTCCACTTTCAAGATATTGTCCCTAGGAAAAGAAAATGTGACTGCGGTTTAGTTTCAATATTGCCGGCTTCATTGAGATATTTTTTAAGATTTTATTCATCCATCGACATTGTAAGATTTTATTTTGAAGAGATGTGTCATAAAGAAATCGTCCTATAAAGTATCTTATTTTCAAACTATACAGCTTTAAATTTTGCACATGTGCTTGGGCATACCATATTTTAAAATTAAAAGATTTGATATTACAATCAGATATTATTTTTTATTTTTTATAATTCTCACGCTGTAAAAAAAATTCACACGGGAAAGTTTTCTAAAGTGGCCGGTTGTGCCTATAGGCATATTCCTTGAACCTCCTATGGGTGCAAGTGCTAGTTTATGGTAATTTCATGGTAGTCTTTTCCATCTGCCCTATTCAATTATGTATTTTATCTAATATTTTTCACTAAGGAAATGCTCAGGGGTTTCGTCTGTACTTTTTTGAACACCTCTAGATATAGTGTTTTCCATACTTCTGTAAAAACTTTCTATGCAATATTATGGGTGGCCTACCACCTTTTTCTTCCAATATCTACCAGTCTTCTTTAACTTAATAAATGCAAGAAAAAATAAAGGGAGGACAGTGACCGCACTCATTGCATAACCTTGTGGATCCCCTTGAATTGCTTTCCTTTTTGACTGATGTGCTAAACATAGATTTGATATTATCGTATCTTCCCAAAAATAATAAAGTAGTTAAGCCTGTCGTCCTGTCCAATTTAACTTATTATCAACGTTTTTCACGGGCAGCAACAGGTGAAGCTATTTAAGAGGAGTTTCATTGATTTCTATATGAAACTATGAGGGGTTAGATCGACTAGGGAATATGGAGTTTCTATTCTTTGTGATTTCATGCCTGCTAGTTTTTGCAAATCAGCAGCAGCTCTACAGTTCAGCGGTGGCAACTAGGAATTTGGGTGACTGCATTCTTTCACTCTTTTGTTTCAAATCAATATTTCATACCAGAGATTTAGGAAAAAAAAATTGAATCGTTTCTCTTTGGCATATAACATTGATGTTGGACGTTTTTGTGGTTGATGTTTGCAGAATATCCATTTCCGTTTATGACATTTGATGCTGAAAAGGCAGCTGCAAGAACATATGATTACATTGTGGTTGGAGGAGGTACAGCGGGTTGTCCTCTGGCAGCAACACTGTCACAGCACTATTCTGTTTTGCTATTGGAAAGGGGAGACTCCCCCTATGGAAATCCCGACACGGAAGACATTAAAGGCCTTTTCAAGGTTTTTACGGGTAGTGAAATCCCTGATGTCGCTGAGGTACTTGTCACAGAAGACGGAATGCAGTTGGTAAGGGCAAGAGTTCTGGGAGGCGGAACAGCCATTAACGCTGGCTTCTACAGCAGAGCAAGCTCGGAACTCATTCGAAATATGGAGTGGGATGAGAAACTTGTAAATGAGTCGTATGAATGGGTGGAGGAGTTGATTGCCTTTAAACCAGACAAGCTATTTCGTTGGAGTTCTGCTGTGAAGGATGCTCTTTTGGAAGCTGGAGTGCTTCCTGACAATGGATATACTTTGGATCATTTGGAGGGCACTAAAATTGGCGCTTCAACTATTGACAACAATGGAAGGAGACACACAGCTGCAGATCTTCTGAAATATGCAAATCCAGATAACATAGTAGTTCTTCTGAATGCTACAGCAAGCAGAATCCTCTTCGATTCCTCATCAGGTACACTTTCATTTTCATTTTCAATTTCATTTTTTGCTTGTTTCAATTGAAATTGTTTAGCATAAATCTTGATAACTGTGGTCAATATACGGAATTTTTATGATCTGATCAAAATTCTTTAAGCTTTTCCAATTAAGATAAAGGAGCTCTATTATATTTTATAAATTTATGGTATTTAAAAAAAAATTATATCGTTTGATTTATTATTATTTTTTTATATTATAATTTTGATTTGAATTCCCTTACCAAATGGTTCTTTTACATTGATAAAAGTTGAATTGTAAATTTTTTATTTTGATTTAGATGTTTTCTATTTTAAAAACACTCTATTTAAATATCATTCACTTTAAAACAATTTTACATCTTATTAACAATAAAAGTGGTAAATATTTGTTCTATTTTTATTGGTTAAAAGTGACCTTTGATTGTTGAAGTGGATGATATTGATGAATAACCCTCCTCCAAAAAAGAACAGCTTATAACTATTTTTATTTTGTGGATATTATATCTTGTTAGAATGATTATTCACAACAAGATATAATTTGTAAGTTTAATTCATTTAACTTTTACTTTAACAATATTATGTGTTCAATTTTTATATAGATTTTATTTGTTTTGTTAAAAAGTATATTAATTAAAATACTAGTTTATTTTGGAAATTGTTTTTTTAATATGGTTATTTTATTTGTATATTTTTATTATTTTAATAAGAACTTTTTTCTAATCATGTATTTCTTTAAAAAGAAAATGACAAAAGTTATGTTATTATGAGAATACTATATGTTAATTGATTTGATTATGTAATATTTTAATTTACAATGGAGTTTTAATATTGTTACACAACTATGTTGTAGGAAAATTAAAGGCTATTGGCGTGGAGTTCATGAGTAGTGTTGATGGTCCCTTTTATCAAGTATTAACCAACCATTTATCATATTGGAGTGAGGTAATTTTATCAGCAGGTAGCATAGGTAGTCCTCAACTGCTCTTGTTAAGTGGGATTGGCCCTTCAAAACAACTTAAAGAATTGAATATTGCCATATTTTTAGATTTAAACTCAGTAGGGAAAGAGATTAAAGATCCGCTACGTACAACAATTGTTATCAAATCGTTTGAACCACTTGAATTTGCTCAACCTCAGGTAGTGGGTATATTAGAAAATTCACAAGTCTACATTGAGTCTATTAGCTATTTTGAGCAAGAAAATGCCATAGATTATCAATATATAGGAGGTATTTTCAGCAAGGTGGCTTTTCCCTTATCAACAGGTGAGCTTCGACTTAGAAGTAAAAACCCTCAAGATATCCCCTTTATAAGATATAATTACTTTTCTCATCCTTTTGATGTACAAGAATGTATTCTTGGTATTAAGGTATTGTCAAACATTTTCATGACAAATTCAATTCAAGAATTTGCATTTAGTGATAATGAAAGCTCCAAAATCCTTCAATTCATAGGGTCAAAATTACCTCAAAATCAACTAGACAATGAAGAGATGGGAAAGTATTGTAGAGATACAGCAGAGTCATGTTGGCATTACCATGGAGGGTGTGAAGTTGATTATGTGATCGATAAAAGGCTTCGTGTGAATGGTGTTGATAGTCTAAGGGTTGTGGACAATTCAATTTTCAAGGTTAGCCTTGGGACCAATCCACAAGCCACTCTAATGATGCTTGGAAGGTATGTTTTTTAATTTGTAGCTTATATTTTTTTCAGTTTTTAAGGATATTATGTTAATGACATATTTTCAATACAATATATGTAGGTACACAGGAGTTCATATCCTTCAAGAGCGCATGAACATTTGTGAATATTAGACTATAAATCCAAGTGTCAAAAATAAAATGTTGCACATTTATGTATATAGTTTTAGTGATCATCAAACTAAAAAAAATCATGTATATTAAAATAGGTAGCCTCATTATGGCATATGTATTGGGTATTAGTTAGTATCAGGTTGGGTGCATATGCTTTGTAAGTCACCCATATGGAAAACTAGATTAAAAGCATTTATCCCACATGCATGGGACTGTAGTTGTTGTTATTAACAAGAGTTTATATATTATAGACACTTATAAGGTTTAAAGTATCTTAAATACTATAATTAGATTTTATGCTCTATTAGGAGGACTAAACCCCTTGAAGAAACAACATGAATGTAATATACAAGCATTTTGTTGTACTCAATTGTTTTCTATGTATATCTATGAATTATCATTATTTTATTTGAATTTTCCTTCCATGTAATATCAGAATCTATCAAAGACCATGTACTTCATATTGACAACAAAAATTAGTGGCTTACTAATAGATCTTGGGAATCAAAAAGGTGGTGAAAGTAGTCGGGTACGAACCATTCATTCCACTTTTTGTTCTATAGTAGATAATTTAGGTTATAACCCTTATTTAAGGGGTTTTAAAATATTTTTAGAAGAACTACTATTTTTTTGTAAAACAAAGTCCTCATAAAGGGTCTTGTGAAGTGAGGTGTGCTTAGACTCTAATACCTAAACCTAAAAGAAATATGTATATGGCTTTGATGTTCCACATATCTATTTTTATATTAGAAGAGTCTTTAGAATTAGGAGAATCATCATTATATGAATCCATTGGTAATTTGAAATTTGTAGTGCACTATTTAGCTGTTAGAGCCAAGAAGTGACTCTCACCATATCTTGGTGATGGAAAACTATTGCTCTATGAAAATGGAATCCTTTATACTTAGAGATCTAAAATATTAATTGATTCACTATTTATAGACAAGATGAATATATCTAAGATTCTGCAAACTAGCACACACTAGCCTATATTTTTTACTTTTTCCCTACTCTACACATATTTGGGCATAGGATGTTAGAATCTAGGATATCTTAGAAGATCCATAGAGATCTAAGTAGTTTTTTAACAATATATTAGTGGGACAATACAAAATAATTTTTAAAATCTAGATGATAGTCTCTAAAATGTATATTTCATGTACTTCATAGTTGTAGCACTTGACTCCTATATAGTTGTTTGTTTTACAACTTCTGGACCAAATTTTTGCTTAGCTAGAAAGAATTTTCCACTTCTTTTCCTAAAGTCTACCCATAGGGTATTATACCAATTTTGATTTAACTTGGGCAATTTTCCTGTTGTCATCCTTTCTTTGTGGTAACTATTTTAATACATAGATCTAAGAACCATTTTTGGTCAACCTAAGTAGTTTTTAATGTCGTTTAGGAACATAACTCATTGTGACTATCACTTCACATGATCATTTTGGTATATAAATTTTGTCAATAAAAAAATCACATTATGTAGTAGCACAGTGCTTCGTAAGGTAGGTCCCAAGTTTGAAACTGACATACACAAGCTCTAATCTTAAGTGCTTCCTTCTAAGAGTGATTTGGTAGTCTCACTGATAACCTTGGAGGAATCAATGTTAAAAAAATTAATAATATAATCAATTGGTTGGTCAAGTATCACTCTCTCTCATTCACCTCATTAGTCTCACATTTACAATAGTATTCGGTGCACCCCTCTAAAGCACCCAAAGATTGACATATCTAAATTTTATGGAGAAGGAGATACAACATAATTATGTATGATGAATTGTATTTTGATGTTCATTGAATTCCCCATGTGGATGGTATTATGTTGACCAACTTTAATCTAGAGGGAGTGACAACATAATGGTATATCTAATGCACATGCTCTTTACCTCTTAATGATGGTATGAATTTTACAAATCCCTTCTAGCCTACTTTAGCTACAATAGATCTATGAAGACCTAGATGGGAGGATCTTCAATTGCTATAGATATAAATGGTTAGCAACTAAATCACTCATTTTAAGGTAGTATCCAATTTCACATAAGGAATCTTAGATTATTCTCTTCATAATTGCTTTATTTTTGGCTTGAAAATGGATATTGAATTTGACGTTAAGTTGAATACCCTTCAATCTATGGTAGATGCTATTGTTGTAACCCAACTAGTAGAAGACAATATTGCAACAAACTTTAATATTTCCTTCTTAGTCATTTGGGCAAAAGAAGGATAGCACATATTGTTGGATCTAGGGCATACAACTGAGAGGGGGGGGTGAATCAGTTGTATAAAAACTTGCTCTTATTTCAAACAATTGATTCTTCTTTGTTAGTTAACAGCATATCAATTAACCATCCATGAAAGCACAATGCATAAACACAAGAGCAGATAAGCATCAACACATTGAACACCAAGATTTTGACGTGGAAAACCCGGTTAAGGGAAAAACCACGGGGTGATTAACCCAAGGATTATTCTCTGTTAGAAGAATAAGAAAAAGAATAGCGCATGCCAATAAGGGCTCACTGCCCGAGCACACTGCTCACAAAGAGGTACACTGCCTACAAGGAGACACACTATCTACAAAGTGATAAGAATCACAATCTTGAACTGGTGAATGACATCTCTACCATGTCTGAATCAGTTCCATTTAAGCCCAAAACCCCTGCTCTACCTTTCGCACTTCTCTTCGCTATGCCACGCTCATCCGCACAATCCACACTTCAAAATGGATTCACAAACACTTATTTATACAAGACATCGAATTAGGAACAGTCATCTAAGTCAGCAATCAACCATAAGGACATTCGCAAGATGATTAACACATCCGGTCGGCCACCACAAGAACATTCGCAAGATGAACATCTCATCCGGTCGGCTAGTCTGAACAAGAACTTCATCTGGAAGAATATCTTCAATTCTGGGCTTTACCACCAATGCGGATCAACAACACAACCTCAACATGATCCAAGAACCTTCACAAGCCTGCCTGAATGACCAGGTACATCAGCACTTCCTCTACTCATTGGAATCTCTTCTCTTCCTCATCTGGAACTTCAAGAACACAGTCTGTCGCCACTGTCACAATGCAAAAGGTACTTTCAGACCTCAAAATCATACACAACTCAAGATGACACATCACAAGGACATCCCAAACACTCTTTCCAATTCGTAGATTAGGATAATACAATTTCGGACCTCACCGGACCTTTCTGTGATCCTGTGTCACCTCTGAACACTTGCCGAAACTGATTCCACACAGACAGCCACAACTTCTTCAGATCTTCATGCGGACCTCTGAAAACTTAACTGAATCATCTCAAGACTCATATCTACAAACCCTTTAATCCGCATCCTCTGAATCGCAACCTATTGAGTATTTTTACCTTTTTCTTATCACTGTTCTTCACTGTTCCGGATAGAGACTAATTTTCTCAATATCCTCAACACACAGCTCATTCTATCCTTCTTACCAATGCAATATGAGTATGTTGACATCAATGACAACACTGGTTAACCTCATACTTGCAACACATATTGGGAAAATAAGCCCAACACTATTCATTGTTTATCCAAATAAGAGTTAGCTAAAAAAATCCAAGGGGATTTGTTGCAATTATGATCAAAATTAGGAGAGGGGTATAAATGTAGTGAAACATGGTTGTGTCTCAATAATTCTATAGGGGTTCCTAGTGACACCAAGGAGTCTTTAGAAAAGGAACTAGAGGTTACTTTACTAGAGAATGAGTTCAATAGAGGAAGCTCACATCTCTACTCGCTCTATTGTAGAATTCTCTTCCTCAATCCTCAAAGTCATTGGCTACATCTAATGCCAATGGATTGTTGTCCTAATCGGTGTTGGCAACACTCATAACATCATTAGCAAGAAACTTGCTAGTTAACCAACTAGATTGATATGTCCAGTCCTACTATAATATTTAAATTACATGGCAACAAATGGGAATACCATGCCATGTTGTGGGAAGCACCATAATGTTAAACTCATCTCAATGGGAACTTAAATTGACCTTTGGCATGTATTATATTTCCTTCAAAGGTGTTGATGTGGTATTGGGAGTAAAGTGGATACAAACATTAGGGACAATCAAATGTGATTATTCCCAACTATAAATAAAATTTAGTCACTAAGGTAAGCACTTTTGTATTTAAGCTATGAAGGCTAGAAATGTTCAACTAGTCAGCTCTCACCACATGGAAATGTTGTAAAGGAAAGGGTGGAACTAGCATTATTGTATACTTCCACTCCATGGAAGCTAAGACTCATTTGCATCCTTATCCTCCTTTAAATTTTTAGGGGATATTGGATTAGCATAGAAATTATTTTAGGTAACCTAAATGTTTGCCTCCCCCACAAGCCCCATGACTATGCATTACTCTTAATAATCAATAGTCAACCTCTAAATATTCATCCCTATTGTTATCTTTAGAACAAAAGAATGATAATGACAATATGTTTAAGGAGCTCCTTGATATAGGAATCATTAGACCATGTATGAATCCTTATTCATCTCTTGTGGTGAAGATTCATAAAAATATGGTGGGTCAAGGTTGTGTCCAATTTTTTGGAACCAAATAAATTGACCATCAAAAACAAAGTCCCTATTATCATCATTTATGATTTGTTGTATTATCTCTCTAGGGCCAAATTTTTTACCAAGTTTGATAATCACTATAGATATTAGCAAATTAGAATCTAGGAGGAAGATATTTCTAGAATACATTTTAGGACACATGAAGGAAGGACACTATGAATTCCTTGTGATGCCCTTTGGCTTGAATAATGATTCCTCTACCTTTCATAGTACAATGACTAAGGTGTTCAAAGATTTCCTCTATTTTTGGTCTTTTTTTTCAAACTCTCACGAATAGTGGCAATTGGTCTATCCATATCTATCATGTGAATGTTTCCCTCAATATTTTAAAGGATCATTCCCTTTTCATGAAAAACTCTATGTGTGCCTTTGGGTAACTATTCAAGTATCTCATCTATATTTTTTTGTAAGATCTCTTTGCATCTAAATCCAAAAAGTGATAGAGGCAATGTAATGAAGTGTGTGTTGGCAATATGTGTTGTCATTGATATCAACTCAATATGTGTCAACCTGAGGTCATGTTTGTATAAGTTTTGTATAGAAGTTGAAGAGGCTGAGATAGGTTAATGTAGCTGATGGATGGTGGAAGATTTGAGAGAGATGACCCAGGGTCAACATGTTTGACATAATAGAAGATTTGAGAGAGATGGTTTGACTCAGTTAGAGACATGGGATCAACATGTTTAAGGCAAGTCAGTCCAGAAGACCTAGCATATGGAGAGATGTTGTGTAACTTAGTTAGAGACATGGTGTCAACATGTTTAAGGCAGGTCAGTCTGGAAGACCTAGTAGATGGAGAGAAGTTGTCTAAGTATGAGGAAGAATGGTGATCAACATAATGTATAATTGTGATGTGGAGGTGAGTAAACTTGTTCTAATATGTTTCCTATATGTCTACATTGATATCTTACTAGTTTGGTGTACCACACTTAGAGATATATGTTGTAGAAGTATTGCTAAGGCATTTACAGTGTATACTCTAAGGTAGAGTCATAGTGTTTTGGTTAGTATTCCTCTATAGAGCAATATTTAGTCTTGTGGTTTGGGAGATAAGTTTACTAGCATATGGAGGATTTATATACAATATTTCAAGTCATTATACCTACAGTAATGAAAGTTATAAGTGACATAGTTTTGGTCTATGATTTGATAGGGTAAAGTTGTGTTGAAGACTTGACAGAATGCTTCACATTCCTCTGAAGTGATAGATATGGTCATGCGGATCTAGGGATATGTTCAGAATGGTTTATAATTTCATTCATAAGAGTTTTAGATGATGTGGTAAACCAAAATGTAATATCCTAAGTTTTGATGTGTCACTGTCAGTTCGACATGCTCTATTTCCAATAGTTCAGTATGTTTCTCTTCTTGTGGCAGTACATAATGATCAGATACTTCAGAAGAAGATTGTAAGGATGTTATTGATGAAGTATATTGCTCACATTTTGGTCCACATAATGTTTTTGGTTTGTCCCTAGCATTGTGAAGATAAAAATTGGATAGTTTTGACATTGTTTTGGCTAATAGTTTGGTTTCCTTCATTTGAGATTGATCCTAATTAGTTAATTTTTCTTTGAAGAATGTGTTGTGATTTTTTGGACTCTGTTATGTTGTGTGCTATGATCTAGAACTTTTTTTCTCCTCATAATATATATATGTTTAGAGTCGACCTTTGTAGTATCACATGTTTCATCTAAAGGTCTTCTTGAAGCTGACCTAATTGGTGTTTTGAGTTATTGCGGAGGGTATTTATAGAAGAAAAAAATCATTTGTGAAGTGTAGAGGAAATATTGATAAGGGTGTTAAGAATGAAGTGTATGAAGTCAAATTAATGGAGTAATTGTGCGAAGCAAGGGATTGCAACATCATCATATGACAAATGCCTTCTTTAAAGTAGCTAATCTTCATGTTTCTATTGTAATTCTCATGTATCTTGCTATTAGATAGTGAGTTTCTTCAGTAGGTCTTTGTATCTTGTTCTAAGGTTGTAGCTTTAGTTTACAAGTCCAACAGGGAGTAGTAGCTTCCTTGGTTTGTAGCCCTAAAACAAAGTTGTAATTTTTATAGTAGTGGGATTCTTATATTGTGAGTTAATCCTCACCATGGTTTCTCCCTCATTGGGTTTTCCACATAAAAATCTTGGTGTCCTTGTGTGGTGCATGCTTTCATTTATGTTCTTCTCCTTTTGGTTAACACGATTTGATGTTTAAATATATAAATGGAATTGATTTAAAGTATAAGAATGTACTAATTCACCCACCTCTGAGTCTTTAGGTGTGTCCAATAGTGTACTACTAACATAGGATATGACATGTATCTAAAAAGTTAATATAGTTTGGACAGACACAAGGAAGACTCGTAGAAAGATAGTTAAAGTAAAATAATTGTATAATTAGCTACATATAAAGGTATACATTTTATATCAATATGGTAGATCTAGCCTAAATAAAACATTTGAATTTACTCTAGTATATATCGAGTAAATATATCTATCTTAAATACGCTCTTTGGTATCAACTTAATATAAATTAAAACCTCTTTTCTCTTTTATTTTCTCAAATTCAAATTTAAATAGAAAGGAAAACTTTGAAAACTTAGTTTAAAATATTTAGATAATTTTACTAGAATTAGATTTGAAAATAGATTTGACCAACTATAATATCTAGTTTTTAAATTGTATATAAACTAGTTTAAATGGACAACCTACTTTAGGTATCAATGTTCCTTTTCTTGGAACTAAATTGAGTTGATAAAATTCTAGGATAGTTTATGTTTTAGAATGCTCTAGTTTATGCATTAATAAAATAACTCTCTCTCTCTCTCTCTCTCTCTCTCTCTTTCACACACACACACACACACACACACACACACACACACACATTGAATCTTCTAAAGTATTAATAATAATTAGGTCATAGGAAATGTGTATTGTTTCATGCACCCTTTATAAGTTGTAGTTAATTGCACATTCCTTCGTATTGAATCTTCTAAATTGTTATCAATGATTAGGTCTTAGGAAATGTTTATTGTTTCATGCAAGCTCTAGTCTAATCTCATGTTTAATTGAGATAGAAATGTGTGGTTATGTTATTTCTTTTATGGCTTAATGTCCAAATGAATTTCAATGTTAGTAGGCATGTATTATGACATCATTTAGATGAGTGAAATAACTGACCTTAGAAAATACATGTAACTTATTATCATGAACTTCTTTATATTTTAGGAAAGTGTACCTTCAATCATTACTATAATGTGTGTCGGTTTGGTTCCAAAAATTAATGGTTTAAGGATTAGGGTTCGATTTTGTCCATGATTGGAATTACAAGAATGTGTGCATGAAATTATCAATTTTAATAATTTATTTTGTGTAGTGAACATGAAACGTCTATATTTTTAGACATATAGATAGGGAAATTACTATATTTTAGTTAATTTTAGAGGACCCATAGACCACAGGGGTGTATAGATCAAAATACAAAATTATATTGTAAAGTTTGATTCGTATTAGAAATTCTTAAGGTGTTAGTGCATATTTTGGTGAGACTTTAGTAGTTATTCTTTCCCAAATGTGGCAAAGTGTGTTTAGTGATGTTTATCTAACTATTGTCCAACTAATTGTACCCAAATAAATTCTTAAAAGAGATTATTTTTTATAGTATACCCTCGAAACTAGTGTTAGAGAATATCAGGTGACTAGGTAATAATACCCTCATTTTCTATTATTGATATTTAACCTACATTTATTATTGTCAATGGTTGTTATGCCAATAGAAACCAAATCCATTAAATTTGGCACAATAGTTGTACATTGAGATTCATTTAGGCCTCAACATCAACTAGTTAGATTTACCTCCACATTTTGAACAAGGGCATGGTAAGGTATGTGATAGGGATAAATAGCATCATGAAAATTGTGAGCCTTCAACATATAGGAGATTGTATATTGAAAGGAATCTTGTGATCTCTCCATCCCTGAACAATATTGGTGATTGTGTGGTTATGGATTCCCAAAGGGAAGCAATTGATGGTATTACTGAGATTGTTGTATAGACACATATGATATATTTAGATCAAGTGAGATAGTACTTGATGAGGCATTCATGAAAGTCATCTACATAAAGTGGACCATCATCATCAAAGTTACATGTATATCATGGTGCTGCAATCCCATCGCTAGAGGATCTTGACTGTATTACAGATGATGGTCAAATTCATAGGTCAACACATTTTTTATCCAAGGACCTAATAAGGGTATTTTAGGTGAAATCATCATAGCTAGGCATCTCTTTGTTAGCTATTTGTGCATATGTGGATCATGTCCTTGTACATTTAGAGAGTCTAGAACCTGACTCATAGTATTGTGATTCAAAATTTAGTCATGTACCAGAGTGGTGGCATCTATAGACCATTCTACTAGTCCTCCATAGTCTATGGTATCTAATGCATTGAAGTAACTACATCTTATAGGAGGCATGGGTTCCATAAAGTTGATTTCTTTAGGTTCAATGCCATATCAAATTCATAGTCCTTTTCACAAATCATTGCTACACTTATTGGATGAGAGATATTCAACAAAGGTAGAGGCTACTATGTAGATTGTAGGTACATATGTGTCAACATATGTAGATTTGGTTAGAGATGGTGTTCCTCCTAGTACAATGTCATAAGTATAATTTTTAAGTTTTTAAGTTAAAACTTATGTTGTAAAATTTATGACATATTCATGAGGTCTGACACAATTATTATTTGATATTAATTTTTCTTTTTACATTCATGTAGCTCAAGGAAGCAATTGATATTCCTAGTCTAAGTGTAGGGAATATATGCACATGTGCTTTACTCGATGGCAATAGGAAAGTGAGTTAATTTATGTATACAAATATAACTTTACAGTCAAATTGAATGTAATGCCCCGCCAAGAAACCCTAGAGAATAGCTCAACAATACTAAACAAAAGGGACAATTTCTTTTTTAAAGAAAGAAATAATGAAGAAATGTAAACCATATTTATTCAAACATCTAATTAAGCTTTATCCTCTAGGGATTCCACGGATGCATTACTAACAACTATTAACATGATCTAACTAACATTATGAATTAACTAACAACCATGGTTCATTCTAAATCTGATTGCATAAAATGAATAAACACATACATTTCAATATTATATCATCAAATAAGTAAGCATCAAGATCCTATATAGGATTACAAGTACATATACAATTTTCCCTTACATAAGAGTATATTATTACAATGTTACAATATCACCTTCCTGAATACATTGGGAAAGATACATCAAGAAAAATAGTACATGATTCTACAAGGCAAGAACATAAATATCCGTCCCCTTGAGCTAGATCAAAATCTGAAATCTGCTATAAGTAATACATCCTTCTCGCTCATGATCAATAGCAAGAAAATCAATGGAGATAAAGCAAAACCACTCAACCATGTGGAACCCTAAGGTCCACCCCCTATGCTAAGACAGAAGACTAACATAAAATAGTTAGAAAGACAGAAGACTAACATGTACAAGGACTACACAAGACTCTAATACAACATGGGTCAATAAGAACATCACACGTATCTCAAACATCACTTCTAGACGCATTCACAAAAAAAAGGGGAGAACACAACTAGAGAATGCTAGACTGCAGTAGGGATGAGTGTCATCGCATGGTCCTAGCATGGGTTACCCTGCTAGTCTCTAGCTAGATGCCGGCCCCCATCCATGGGTTACCCTGACAATCTCTCACTAAGTGCCGACCCCCATCTATGGTTACCCTAACAGTCTCTCACTAGACATTGGCCCCATAGGGTGACACATGCGAAACCAACATTCCTTTCATAAGGACAAGGAAGTTGGTTTTTCAAACCACAACCTTCTCATCTCATCCTTAGCCTAAATGAGCACTACAGGCATGAGCGAGGCATCCAATTATTTTGATTAGTGTGAAAACTACCCAACCCTCTAAATTTATTATTAAGTTATCATTAAATTAACAACTTCCAATGGGTTACTCTGACAAGCCACTTTGGGCATCAGCCCCACATTGAAAGCCACTCCACCTTCACTGCATCTAGATTCTCAAAGTCCAAAACAAAACCCAAGCATGAACTATCACATTTCTTATCATGATATGTTTACAACACAAAATATACATCATTTCACATTACACAGAGCAAGGCATTACCCATCTTGCATAGTTATCATAACCATATGAATAGGTACACTGAGCAAGGGAATATCCATCTTGCATAGTTATCATAACCACATGAATCCATAAATAGAGGGGAGTCAACATATAACCACTACATATTCAACCATTAGCAAGATTACATAATCACAGGAGTCATACACATGACTACCCCTCTTGGCCTCTGGAATCAACTTTCCCAAATGACACAAACACTTGACACACTAAACACTATGGTCTCACATCACATTCACTCTCAAATGCACATCATAAACTAAGATCCTTCCTCAATATTTTAGTTACAATACAACAAATGCAACATATAATATGGTGCACTAGATTATGGGTCTTAAAGAATGTAACATTAATAATCTACCAAACACAAAGTGAATATATCTCTATAATGCAAAACAATAATATTCTAACTACTATGATCATATGATATATAAGTGCAATAGATCCCAAGACTTATTTTAGTTTTGTTTAATTAAAAATGATTGGATCAACATGCAAATAACCTTAAGGCATACATATTAAAACACAACAATTATTTAAATGCAATTGTTATCAAAATGGGGGACTATCACCACAATTAAAATCATACAATGGAGTATTAATAACCATAACACATGAATGCTATACCAATGGCTACAAAAACTCACTAAACCACTATTTACACCGATGAAGATTTCATTAATAATCTAGATAATTTTGTAAATACTATTAAATATAACTGTATAAGCAAGGCTAAAAGTGTATAATATTAAAATGCTGTAAATATCTTACACTGGTTAGAATCACAAGATACAAAACCCAAAGCTACAATGAAAGAACCTTGTTCTAAGGTTAGCTTGAGAGGAAAGGAATATGTTGTGATGTTCACAACATGCCCCATTTTGCCCCTTAGCAAAATGAGGACCCCTGTTGTTGCTTTGCTTTTTGCTTCTGCTTGTTTTGTTTTGCTTGGTGGTAAAAGGAAAAGAGAGTCAAATTTGCAAACCTTGTTAAAAATATAGAAAATTGCATTTTTAGTACCATTACATAATATGGTTGGATTCCTTGTAAAAAATGAGCTAGGGTTGCTTTTTGAACCATCTTAAAATTCATCATATTTTGCAAGTTATGATCATTTAGGTAAAATGTACTATCAGGTTTTGCATGATAAACAGTCAGTTGTTTTCCTTTTTTCTTGTTGGCCTTCGTTTTAAATTTCAAAAAAAATTCATACTTAGTGGTTTCAGGTCGTGGGCAATTTTTGTCTGGGTTCCACTCTGTATGTTACATTTGATTGTTTTGCAGAAAATACATCAAACACTTTGCTCGCCATTACTTATTCATTGGAAGTGTTTTCGCAGGTTTGAACCTGCGCGTTGAACCATCCGATTGAACCTTTTTTGGTTCAATGGTTCGGGGTTCAATTGGTTCGGCATGTTCATAAATATCTTAAAAGGGCGGGCTGTTATTTCGTATTACAACATTGAACCGCCGTGTTGAACCATCCGCTTGAACCTTTTTCAAGGTTCAATGGTTCAAAGTTCGCGGGGTTCATTTTCTTTTTAACAGTCGCTACGTATCATTGAACCGCTGCGTTGAACCAATGGCGGGGTTCAATGGTTCAAAAGTTCAATAAACGAAAGGGAGATCGGCAGGAGTCATGCCGATAGTGGCAAGGTTCAATGGTTTGGGTTCAAAGGCTTTGGTAAGCCTGTGGCCGATGATATGCCATCGGCATAACATTAACTATCGGAGTATTGTTTTTGACTTTCGCTAATGGGTGAAGTCACACCGATAAAAGGAAGGGACTTGGCCAGATATAAAACGAATGACATCGGTGAAACTCTCGCCGATATAAGGTATTGGCGTAACATTTTGAATCAGCGGAGTTTGATTTTCTCTTGCCGAAGACTACGATCTCCTCGATGGCCTTTTGCCATCGGTATAACTATTACCGTCAGCCATTATGTTTTGGCCCTTGCCGATAGAGGAAACTCTCGCCGATGGAGGAAATAACGAAACCGAAAGAGGTCATCGGCCAAGCAACATAGATCGGCGCATGTTTTTTGGCTCATACCGATGGAAGATATCACTCCGATAAGGAGGCTATCGGTATGATAAGGACGATCGGTGCGAGCATTTGGACCTTTGCCGATGGGCAAGGTCAGGGCGATGGAAGTAAGGTGGATGATATGAAGGGTTATCGGTAAGAGTCTCACCGATGAATGACATTGATGAAACAATGAAAATCGGCAAAGAAGATTTAGAGTTCGCCAATGGCGATTCTCGCGCCGATAAGAAAGAAATACAAAGCAAGGGGGCTGTCGGCCAAACAATAGTGATCAGTGAAGGAATTTTGAGACGCATCGATGGTATAGTCTTATGCCGATGGAAGGAAACAAGGGATAAACAATAGAAAAAGGCCATCAGCCAAATAACGAACATCGGCCAGGGAATTTTTGGATGCGCCGATAGTATTTGTCATGCCGATGGGCGGGAATGGACCAAGCAGTGGGAATTTTTTTAAAAAAGTTTGGCACCCATGGCACATTTTTTGGTCAGCGATAGTTGACCCGGTCATTTTGAGCAGTCTGTGTACATTTTTGAGCGTGTTTTGGAAGATTTTGGACCCAATTTCCATGTTTTTTGCACAGTCACCTTAATTTAAACAAGTATTTTTGGTTTCTTGCTGTTCATTTGATAAATGTGATACTTATTGCTTGTCTTGTTTTTGCAGGCTTGCAGTTGGGGAAGCAGCTAGAAATTCAACACAGTGACATCATGAAAGAAGAAAATCTGATCTCAGGAGTAGGAAGATAAAGATGAAGTGTGAACAAGTCAAGGCCATCCAAATGAGGAACAAGGTTGCAGCTGAAGGTATTACTACAACAGACAAGCAGAATTTATTGCTGAGCTGCCAAAGCTTCTCAGAAGGGGCAATATTTCGCCCAAATTTGACACTGCTCAGAGATATTTTGGAGGACTGGTTCATCTGTATTTATTGCTGTAACCAGGGGTTTGAACCAGAGGTTTAGTTAGGTTTTTTGCTGTAGTGAGGACAATCAGAAAGTCTTTATATTGTGCCTCTCTGCACTGTAATACTTTACAACAGGGATTTTTTAGAAACACACAGCAAGTTAGCTTAGTTTAGTTTAGAAGTAGAAGAAGGAGGTTGCCTGTTTGTCTGTATAAGGTGCGCGTGGAATGTCTGGCTTCCTTACTGTATCTGTAAAGCTTGTAAGTTCTCTGTAGTTTGATCAATGAAACTAAGAGTCATTCCTACATTGTAAATCATGTATGATTGTTTGTTTCTAATACAATAGAATATGGAGTTTTGCATCTATCTTCTGAGTGTTCTCCTGCTCTTCTTTGTGTTTTGAAATATTATCTTTGAGAGCTTGCAATTTTAAATGTATGTTTGTGAAAATGCTCAGAACTTGCATTTAAGGTTTTTACTGTGGATTTGATCAAATTACTGTGGTCTTTACATAGTGCATAACAGAACAATTAGATCCTTCGGTAGAGTAAATGAGGTATAGAATAGATCTTTCTAACTTTTCCCAACCCATCTGAATATTTAGCTGAAAACATAGAAATCTAAAGGAAATTGTCTCAAATTTGAAGAAGCATGCATAACAGAGTTTAAGGTAGACAGTTTTCATAGATATATGAAGGAGAAAGCTACAATAATTCAAGAAAACCGTCTAAAACTTGCAGCACAGTAACACTTTTATGCAAAGGAATGAAAAGTATTGACATATCTCATGATCTTTTGCACAATCTTAGTCCAGTAAACCACAAAGAAACTCTAAACTACGTAAGGCCCCTTGAACATTACAGCTTCACATTGACCAACTAAACTTGACCAACCGAACCATTGTAGACTTGGGATTAGTTGAATCTTAAATGATTCCTTCTTATCTTTCAAGTATAGTTTCAGTTCATTATATGTGAATTTTAACTTATTGTTATGATTGCATCAAAATAATCACCAACAGAATATAGAACAACAAAACATTCCTATAGATCTAACATCTTCATCAAAACTACCACACTTTTAACTACATGCATATGATAGGATCAACACAAAATAAATTTGTTGAGAAGGCTTTAGAAGCTACCCACAATGCAAAATGTGAAAGCATAGACATGGCACGCAAACTGATTGGTAGAATGCCTCAAAAAGAGTCATATGATGGAAAGCAATGATTGTAGGATATGCAAAAAAATGAATTTGTTGAAAAATCTTAGAGAAACCCAGTTCAAAAATATAGAGTTATTGGTGACGTAACTAACTGTTTTAACAGAGACATAACCAGTGAGAGGTAGACAGTCACAAAATATTCATATCTAAAAAATGACAATCTGCTTATGGCTAATTTTTAGATACGATTTAGATATCAAGGCCGTGCAGCATATATATAAAAATTAGAGAAACCCAGTTCGTAAAAGTAAAGTTATGGCTAACACAACAGACTACTAAAACAAAGATGAAATAGGTGAGAGGTAGATAGTCACAAAATATTCATATCTCAAAAAATGAAAAACTAGGTATGGCTAATTTTTGGATATGATTTAGATATCCAGGCCATGCACCATATATAAAAAAATAGAGAAATTTAGTACATAAAAATAAAGTTATGGCTAACACAATAGACTGCTAAAACAGAGACGAAATGGGTGAGAGGTAGACAGTCAGAAAATATTCATAACTCAAAAATGACAAACTGGGTATGGCTGGTTTTCAGATATCATTTAGATATCCAGGCCGTACACCATATATAAAAAAAATAGAGGAATGCAGTTTGTAAAAGTAAAGTAATGGCTGACACAACAGATTGAAAACATAGAGATGACATGGGTGAGAGATGGATAGTCACTTCAATCGATGATTCCCAGAAATGCAATGATACAGACATACACAATTGGATCTGATAACAAGACTTCTAACCTCTCAAGAAAATTACAATCTACAGGAAAATCATAAATCAAACATTTGCTTCAACAAAAAATTGAGACAGAAATTAGAACCAAAGGAACCTGATTTCGCTTGCTTGACTGGGCTGAAGATTCAATGCCGGGTTCAACTACTGTAGCCATAAACTAGTCTCTACCATCTCCTCTCTCCCCCATAAAAGTTCCTTCTACTCAAGATTATTATGAGAGAGAAATCCCCCCAATATATTCCAGAAGATTTCTCCCATTCAAGGCAATAAATTCTATCTAAATTCCTTTCTTACAATTTAATATTTTTTTATCATTTACAACTAGACCAGACAATATATTTTTTTATGTTAGTTATTTCCTTTACAACTAGACAAGAATCATTTTTATTCTTATTTATTTAGTATTTATTATATATGAGTTTTATGATAAATCATAAATATTATCTATTTTGATTACCACTTAATACAACATTTAATTATATTAATTTATTTATTTATCTTTAGGTAGCATTTACATTTATATTATTTTTTTATTATATATTTCCATAAACTCAAATTCTCATAAAGGCATTTATATATATTTATTTATTTAACAAAAATGCCTTCATAACTAATAATATTATTTTAATGCAACCATTAACCAGAGTAGCAATCAAACAATGCCAAACTAAATAACCCAAATGCCAAACAATACTTGACACAATGCACGATTGAAAGCATGACCACAATGATAGGGACTGACCATTACGCCCATACAAAATACACTGATTGGGTGCAAAACATGATATTCATCCGTTTCTAGGATGATGGCTAACTAGGGGACTATATGTTATCTCCGTTCAACAGTTTCTATTAGGTTTAAGGCATGCTCAGACTTGTCAATCCAGGTGGAGTCGATGCCTGGTACTTGCAACCTGCAGCACACAACACAGTTTATGCACAAGTATAATAAATATCAAATGGTCATGGAGTGAAAGAGAATTGCAACGTCGTTGGACACTCACAAATGATTGGTACGACATTGTCTCTTTTCACACCACACAATAATTAGATCATCCTATAATACAGAAATAATCACATAACAATCAATTCTAACATATGACAATCATAGTAAGATGAGCATCATAATCACCTGAATGTAAAACAATGTCACAGCATATGAATTATCAGTGTCTCAACAAGGATTATCATTAAAATATGCTAACTGTCATATGAAACCACACATGAGGATAATCAGGAATGTCACCAACATGAATGTAGCATCTACCAACATCATATAATATACAACATCAATTATCTAACATACCCTAAATATTCATATTATTTTACCTTCATCTTCATGCTCCTTAGCTAGACTATCTGCACATCCAAGATGAGAATGGAGGGGCACTACATCCTCCCCCCTAAAACTTGACTTACTCATGGAAGTCACATACTAGGGTGGAAACAACATATTAGTATTGCAATTTTCTATTGCCAACATATGCATCCATATTAAGCAATTGTTCATAAGACATGCATAATCATTCAATAAAGACAAGAAGGACATCAATTCCTTACCTGTAAGGTGTATCATGTGATCTACTTATAACCACTCACACATATTTTGAGAATTTCATATGATTTAGAGAATTGCATTCACATATTAACAAGGAAAAGTACATCTCATCTCTTATCTCCACTATGGTTCCAACTAATTACCGAACATGCAAAGTACAATCCTCCACAGAGTCCTCCCTTGAACATACTATCAGAGGTTCGGAATGAACATGATAGAAACAACACTTAACACGAAATGGAGCCAACAAAAACAAACATTTAGAATAGCCACCATAGAAATTTTAAAAATGCAAACCCAAGTGGGGAAATAATCAAATTCAATCTTAGGTCACAAAATACTAGCAATTTTCAATAATAAATCAAGTATAAAGAAAAGAGTTTTGGTGGCCACTCCTATCACAAGAGAGTTCAAAGAAAACAAATTCACTATTAGCCCACCAACAACACATGAAGCAACTATCAAAAATTTCAAACCAACCAATATTACAAACAAATCCACATCACGGTGTGACTAATTTTAGCCACAAAAGGGAGTATCCGCTACATAACACCCCAGGGTTCAAAGTCCAGAATGCATTAGAGAATGTACACCTAACACATGTACAACTAAGTTTTCTACATCTTCATATCTAAACAACTTTTTTACAAAAATTTAAGGTAACACAGTCGCTACTTATATAAAAAAAATTCTATCATTAATGCAGTACAATTGTTTTTTTACCAAGCTATGAACATATGCAATTACTTCCTTATGCAAGAAGATATTTACAAAGGGAATGTGTGATATCACACACAAGAATAATTCAAAACTCTAATTGACTTACAGTATCACATTCATGATCCCATGGGTCTAACACAAGCTCCAATTTGATCTCTTGCACACAGTTCTTACACATGCATACACAATGATAACTTTCATAAATCACAACAGAACTTCCTCAGGAGATATATATCAGATTATTAAGCAACCACACAAAGATACCCAACACACAACAACACCACATAATCCACATGACTTGTGATGCATGATGCCACTGAGTGATTAAATCATTCCAATTTTACACATATAATACAATTAACATAAAGATGGTATGGTGCTTCTACACCCATAGCTAAACATAACCGCCAAGTATGATTACTTCACCAAACAAGAGAACACAAAACACCACTAGTCTTTCACAACACCCCACACATAATGGGTACAAGATATTCACATTACTAGAGGAGGCAAATATCACACTCCTAATTACATGCACTAACAGTAACCATGCTTCTTTCTTCTAAAGCACTAGAGACCACAAGAGGAACTCAAGGCCTCAACAAATCAACAAGAACTAACATTCAGGAAACATATATTTTCAGATATAACGTCACATTTTTAGAAAAGAAGGAGAGAGAACACATAGCAGACACATCAATAAAACAAGGCATAAAGAATTTATCTCTTCCAAAATTCAAGAACAAGTCTGTAAACTTATCAACCTTCTAATGTCACACTAAGGCACATAGCTGAGAGGTATTATTGCCAACTCGCCAGAAGAAGAAAAACACTTAACCTAGAGAAACAACAACAATCTAGAGGCCCCAGTGTTGCTAACCTAGCTCTAATACCAAATGTAACGCCTCGCCAAGGAACCCTAGAGAATAGCTCAACAATACTAAACAAAAGAGACAATTTTTTTTTAAAGAAAGAAATAACGAAGAAATGTAAACCATATTTAATCAAACATTTAATTAAGCTTTATCCTCTAGGGATTCCACGGCTCCATTACTAACAACTATTAACATGATCTAACCAACATTATCTATTAACTAACAACCATGGTTCATTCTAAATCTAATTGCATCAAATGAATAAACACGTACATTTCAATATTATATCATCAGATAAGTAAGCATCAAGATCCTATATAGGATTACAAGTACATATACAATTTTCCTTTGCATAAGAGTATATTATTACAATTTTATAATATCACCTTCTTGAATACATTGGGATGGATACATCAAGAATAATAGTACATGATTCTACAAGGCAAGAACATAAATATCTGTCTCCTTGAGCTAGATCAAGATCTGAAATCTACTACAGGTAATACATTCTTCTCACTCATGATCAATAGTAAGAAAACCAATGGAGATAAAGCACAACCACTCGACCATGTGGAACCCTAATGTCTACCCCCTGTGCTAGGAGATAACATAAGGTCAGGGGTGACCACAACATAAAACAATCAGAAAGATAGAAGACTAATAGGTACAAGGACTACACAAGACTCTAATACAACATGGGTCAATAAGAACATCACAAGTATCTCAAACATCACTTCCAGAGGCATTCACCAAAAAAAGGGGAGAACACATCTAGAGAATGCTAGACTGCAGTAGGGATGAGTGTCATCACATGGTCCTATTGTGATGTTCACAACATGCCCCATTATGCTCCTTAGCAAAATGGGGACCCCTGCTGATGTTTGCTTTTTGCTTCTGCTTGTGTTTTTTCTGCTTTCTGGCGGTTTGGTAAAAATGAAGGTCAGGTGCATCATCATCATGATATTGGATAAGGTAGGTCATCATCATGAGGTCAGTTTGTCAAAGTTCATATTTTGTTTCTATGACCTCATATTTAGAAAGAGCTTGAAATTCCATGCAGGTTTGCCTTTTACTTCGCTTGAAAATTCTTCCATATGTGAAAGTTATGCACGGTCAAAGTTTTGGTCAAACCTGATATTCGCAGGAGGATCATCATATTTTTATATCCTAAGTCATGTTGTCAAGATCATCATGATCTTGGTCTATCACCCGATAAAAATCATGCATTCACAATATCCGGACGTCAATCTTAGGTGGTAGTGCCCTTTACCCGTCAAATGACCTTACGCGCATTGTCAGCATCATGATATTTTTTAGGAGGGTCATACGTTATAAACCCGGTTTTGGTTACATGAAGAACATCATCATCATGATATTTGACCCCCCCCCGATAATATCCTGAAGCCCGAATATCATGATGACATCAACTTTAAGTCAAGGTAAGTTCCCCGTCGAGCGGTCTTTGTATCGCGAGCATCATCATGATATCTTTGCATCGCCTAAAATTTAAACATCATGCTAATAATGTCGGATCACCATGACTTAGAAAATCCACCTTCGGCATATTTGCATGCGCATGCTATAAACTTATCGGAGCGGCATCATCATGATATTTGCTGAAATTCGAAAGATGATGATGACGACTTTATATCCTCCTGATCGCCTTTTTTTGCAATATCATGATGATCACCCTATCTATTCAGAGGAGGGCGATATTTTCATTCCTTAAACAGCATGATCATTTTTTACAATATCACCCTGGCACAATATCATGATGACCTCAACTCATCCTTGTGCTTCGAAGACAAAATATCATGATGACGTCATCATGATAATTCGATAAGGTAGGTCATCGTCATATTGTTTTATCCTATCCTGTTATCAAGATCATCATGATCTTGGTCTATCACCCGATATTTCGTAAAGTCCTCCTGCCGATGAAATACAACCTTTTGAAAATATCCTGATGATCATCATCGTCACATTTTCCCTTCGGCAGGATATTTCCCAAACATGATCCGGTTGGCGAAATATGATGATGACGTCATGTTCTAAGTTTAACAAAGGCTCCGAATATCATGATGACGTCATCCCGATCTAATAAACGAAGAAGCAACTATCCTGATGATCATCATCATCACATTTTTCCTTCAACAGGATATTTTTCAAACATGATCCGGTTGGCGAAATATGATGATGACGTCTTATTCTAAGTTCGACAAAAGCTGCAAATATCCCGATGCTCATCATCATCCTGATCTTTCGAGAGGGTTGCCTTGGCCACAAAAAGGGTCATATTACATTCATCATCCTGATCATGCTCCTTAGGTGACCCGATATCACAATTATCCCCTGATCTTAATGAATATGACGATGACGTCATCCTTAGCATTTCAATGAAGCCCGAATATCATGATGACGTCACCATCATTTTCCTTTCCTCGACAACATGATCATATTCCATATCCTCCTTTTCTTCTTCAACATGATGATGATGATGATGTTGTTCTTTTCCCCGATATGCAGAAGCGAAATATCATGATGATGAAGTATGTCGACCAACATGTTTTTTTTGACGCACCGATAGCGATAGTCATGCCGATGGGCGGGAAATGAAGCGGTCGAGTTTTAAAGTGTTTTTTTTTTTGGCGCCTCTGGCATTTTTCGGTCAGCGATGGTTGACCCGATGAAGTTTGAGCAGTCTGAACGCATTTTTGACGCGTTTTGAAGGGATTTCTGATCCACTTTCCACAATCTTGCGCAGTCACCTGGATTTAAACGCTTATTTTAATTTCCTGCTGTTTATGTGATAAATGAAATACTTATTGCTTGTCTTGTCTTGCAGGCTTGCAGTTGAGGAAGCAACTGGAAAGTCAACATAGTGACCTCATGGAGGAAGGCGAATCTGATCTCAGGAGCAAGAAGATAAGGATAAAGTGCGAAAAGTCAAGGCCATTCAAGTGAAAGACAGAGTTGCAGCTGGAGGTATTACTACAACAGACAAACAGAAGTTATTGCCCAGCTGCCGGAACTTCTCAGAAGGGGCAATATTTCACCCAGATTTGACACTGCTCAGAGATATTTTTGAGAACTGGTTCACCTGCATTTATTGCTGTAACCAAGGGTTTGAACCAGGGGTTCAGTTAGGTTTTTTACTGTAGTGAGGACAATCAGAATGTCTTTATATTGTGCCTCTCTACACTGTAATACTTTACAACAGGGGCTACAACAGGAGCTACAACAGGGATTTTTAGGGCCTACAACAGGGATTCTAGGAAAACACAGCAAGTTAGCTTAGCATAGTTTAGAGTAGAAGAAGGAGGTTGCCTGTTTGTCTGCAGTAAGGTGCGCGTGGAATGTCTGGCTGCCTTACTGTATCTGTAAAGCTTGTAAGTTCTCTGTAGTATGATCAATGAAACTAAGAGTCATTCCTACATT
The DNA here is from genome assembly GCA_027924645.1 of Cunninghamia lanceolata. NCBI lineage: Eukaryota > Viridiplantae > Streptophyta > Pinopsida > Cupressales > Cupressaceae > Cunninghamia > Cunninghamia lanceolata. Next base: position 4,178,437 of record BSBN01001332.1, read on the forward strand.
GTAAATCATGTATGACTATTCGTTTCTAATACAATAGAATCTGGAGTTCTGCATCTATCTTCTGAGTGTTCTCCTGCTCTTCTTTGTGTTTTGAAATATCTTCTTTGAGAGCTTGCAATTTTAAATGTATGTTTGTGAAAATGCTCAGAACTTACATTTAGGGTTTTACTGTGGATTTGATCAAATTACTGTGGTATTTACATAGTGCATAACAAAAACAATTAGATCCTTCGGTAGATTAAATGAGGTATAGAGTAGATCTTTCTAACTTTTCCCAACCCATCTGAAATATTTAGCTGAAAACGTAGAAATCCAAAGGAAATTGTCTCAAATTTGAAGAAGCATGTATAACAGAGCTATAAGTAGACAGTTTTCATAAACAGATAAAGAAGAAAGCTGCAAAAAATCCAAGAAAACCCTCTGAAACTTGCAGTACAGTATCACCTTTATGCAAATGAACAAGAATACTTGTTGAAATCTATGACCTTTTTGCATATTCTTAGGCCAGTGAACCACAAAACAAACCTAAACTACGTAAGGCCCCTTGAACATTACAGCTTCACATTGACCAACTGAATTTGATCAACCGAACCATTGTAGACTTGGGATTAGTTGAATCTCAAATGATTCCTTCTTATCTTTCAAGTATAGTTTCAGTTTATTATATGTGAATTTTAACTTATTGTTATGATTGCATCAAAACAGTCATCAACAGTTTTCTGGTGCTAGAAGGAGGGCCAGAAGGCTGTATATTGTAATCATCAACAATTTTCTGGCGCTAGAAGGAGGGCCAGAAGGCTGTATATTGTAATCATCAACAGTTTTTGGCTCTAGAAGGAGGGCCAGAAGGCTGTATATTGTAATCATCAACAGTTTTCTGGCGCTAGAAGGAGGGCCTGATTTGGTTTAGGGTTAATTTTTTGAGTTTAAATGCTATATTCTGAGATATGTTAGATCTCATAAAATTTCAAAGGCCTAAAAAGTTGAAAGAGGGTCCCATTTTCAATGGACTCATATAGGGACAGTTTTCAAGTTGACATTCCTTCATTTCAAAAGGCTTTGAATAACCAACTTTATCCTAAAAATCTATATAGCTATGGTTTATTTGGAAGGTGTAGGATACATAAGTCCGCAGAGCATGGTGAGCTTAATTGTCTATCTTTTCTTACAAGATTAGATTTATATTTGAAAGGACTAATCTCTCTCTCAGATGTGTATAAGGCTGAAAGTTAGCAGGGAAATGAGGAGATTATTGAGCGACAGGAGGATGCAGCATCAACGGTCATTAAATGTGCAAAGGATACAAAGATGGAACCAATGCTAGAAATAAAGGATAGTAAGATCTCTCTCCAGGAATCATGTGATGGTAAGAAAAAAAATTTGTCTTTTCATCAGGATCCGGCTGTGATTAAAGTTAGTGAAAAGTATAAATATCCTAAAAAATGCAGAGAAGAAGTCACAGCTCATGTCCCTTTTCTGGATAATAAGCAAAAAGGATTTAATGAAATAGAAAAGGAAAGTGAGGTTCATCTTGATACATTTGATAAATATATGGAATTACTAAGGAATATTTGTCAAGAAGAAACCTCTGGGTCTGACTTGAAAAGTTTTAACGAACATGATTTGGCAAAGAAATGTAAACAAGCATTGGTAAAATTAAAATGCATTAAAACTGATGAAGTTCCCACTGTAGAAACTAGTGAAGTCATAGAAAAGAAAGAAAATCCTAGTGTTACAACTGACTTCTTTGAATTAAATGATCAAAATCAAGATTGTGACAGGTCAATAAGATTAGACTCTTCACTGAATGACAAATGTGAGTCATCTGATGAACAATTCTTGAAAAAAAGGGATACAGAGGATCATGTAGCTGCTGTGCATAATCAGACATCCCCCCTTGCTATGTTGAAAATAAAACAGGGGAGTACTCCTGTCAATCAAAAGATGTCATCCCACCTTTACTCTCAAGTGATTCAGAAATGATTAATTTCTGTATGTCAGATTATGATGATGAAGATACTTACTTAAGTACTGATGTGCAGGAAGCTAATGAGAGCATTGAGAGGTTTGCTAAATTTGAGGATAAACTGAACATCCAGAATGAAGGGACAAAGCTGGATGAAAATGAAGAAATGATACATCTAGAGTCATTTCTCTTTCAACTTGAAAAAGGATTAGACATAGAGCTGGGCAATGAAAATGCAGAGCTAAATGAAAAGCCAGCTATTAATAAACAAGTGTGTTCCACAGAGCTAAAGGCACATCAGGTTGTCTCTTTCCTTTCCTTAGTAAACAATGATAGATGCTATTTTGATTATGGAAATTCAAGAGATAGGACATGCATATGGATTAATCATAAACCCGATGAGTTGCCTCAATTACTAGTTATTAAGAGCTATTTTGATAAACACAATGAATCTAGAATACCAGATTTTTTTTCAGAATTCAAAGATAAATTTGCTAGGATGAGAACCATAACCAGTACCCTATTACTCCTGCACAATCTAAAGAAATATGCAAGTAGGGGTGTTCTTGGGTCTTGTTCCTAGGTTTCTAATTGCCTTGTAGAGGCTTGTATATAGTCTGGTAGAGTAGTTGTTTTTGTTTTTGTGTTCTTCTTGTGTGTTTTTTTTCTTTTAGGTTAGTTGTTTGTATAGTTCCTTTTTGTTTGTTTTTTGCTGTTTTCTTTCTGTTTGTACAATTTTTTCTTTTGTTGTGTTGTTTGTATAGCCTGTTTGTTTGGTTTGTTTGTTGTCTCCTCAGCAGGGATCTTTATTTTACTGTAGAGTATTAAGGAGCAAAACTAGCAACCATTCAAAACAGTATATAATTTAGGATATTCAGGTTAACCATTTGCAATTTACACATAACCTGTCACTGTCATGAATGTAGAGAGTTGTTCATCTTCTGAAGTTTTGTATTCAATAAATGTGATTGAGAATTCGAAGCAGGTTTCTCACGATGACACACCTAAAATCCTTGGGTTTGTTGAACCTACCAGTGTAGATATTAGGTGAAAAATCAGAGGTCACCCTTGCTACCATTACAATTCTCAGCTTAATTTCAGCAAGTGCCCACTCCTTGCATCATGAAGTTACAAATTGCTATATCTTATGAAAACTTTCAAAATTAAAAAAAATAATAATAATAATAATAATAATAAATAATAAATAAATAAATAAATAAAGCGGATTATACTGAAAATCCAGATTAAGCCATCTAAGTAACTCTACCGGGGCTATAGACGCTCGCTGGCAGTGGGGCTCTACTTAGGAGAATTGTAACGATAACCTTACCGGGGCTATAGATGCTCGCTGGTAGCAAGGCTCTATCCGGTTGGCTATGAGGGAATATCCTCACCTACGTAGGCTAATGTCAGTCACTGGTTTGTTCAACCGATCTTCAAGATGAGGATAATTAATCACATGCACACAACTAAACTGAAAATAGAAATTCATGCATCTTTATTGAATACTTTGAGTCTCAAGCTGAATAGTAATTTGCAGGAAAAGATAGTTGGAAGTTATGAGTTCATTTCATCTAGTTTCCTTGAACACTCTAAATTTAATTGTTTTGTTTTGGTTGCTAGTTGTTGTGATGTTCACAACACGCCCCATTATGCTCCTTAGCAAAATGGGGACCCCTGCTGATGTTTGCTTTTTGCTTCTGCTTGTTTTTTTTCTGCTTTCTGGCGGTTTGGTAAAAAAGAAGGTCAGGTGCATCATCATCATGATATTGGATAAGGTAGGTCATCATCATGAGGTCAGTTTGTCAAAGTTCATATTTTGTTTCTATGACCTCATATTTAGAAAGAGCTTGAAATTCCATGCAGGTTTGCCTTTTACTTCACTTGAAAATTCTTCCATATGTGAAAGTTATGCACGGTCAAAGTTTTGGTCAAACCTGATATTCGCAGGAGGATCATCATATTTTTATATCCTAAGTCATGTTGTCAAGATCATCATGATCTTGGTCTATCACCCGATAAAAATCATGCAGTCGCAATATCTGGACGTCAATCTTAGGTGGTAGTGCCCTTTACCCGTCAAATGACCTTACGCGCATTGTCAGCATCATGATATTTTTTAGGAGGGTCATACGTTATAAACCCAATTTTGGTTACATGAAGAACATCATCATCATGATATTTGACCCCCCCCGATAATATCCTGAAGCCCGAATATCATGATGACATCAACTTTAAGTCAAGGTAAGTTCCCCGTCGAGCGGTCTTTGTATCGCGAGCATCATCATGATATCTTTGCATCGCCTAAAATTTAAACATCATGCTAATAATGTCGGATCACCCTGACTTAGAAAATCCACCTTCGGCATATTTGCATGCGCATGCTATAAACTTATCGGAGCGGCATCATCATGATATTTGCTGAAATTCGAAAGATGATGATGATGACTTTATATCCTCCTGATCGCCTTTTTTTGCAATATCATGATGATCACCCTATCTATTCAGAGGAGGGCGATATTTTCATTCCTTAAACAGCATGATCATTTTTTACAATATCACCCTGGCGCAATATCATGATGACCTCAACTCATCCTTGTGCTTCGAAGACAAAATATCATGATGACGTCATCATGATAATTCGATAAGGTAGGTCATCGTCATATTGTTTTATCCTATCCTGTTATCAAGATCATCATGATCTTGGTCTATCACCCGATATTTCGTAAAGTCCTCCTGCCGATGAAATACAACCTTTTGAAAATATCCTGATGATCATCATCGTCACATTTTCCCTTCGGCAGGATATTTCCCAAACATGATCCGGTTGGCGAAATATGATGATGACGTCATGTTCTAAGTTTAACAAAGGCTCCGACTATCATGATGACGTCATCCCGATCTAATAAACGAAGAAGCAAATATCCTGATGATCATCATCATCACATTTTTCCTTCAACAGGATATTTTTCAAACATGATCCGGTTGGCGAAATATGATGATGACGTCTTATTCTAAGTTCGACAAAAGCTGCAAATATCCCGATGCTCATCATCATCCTGATCTTTTGAGAGGGTTGCCTTGGCCGCAAAAAGGGTCATATTACATTCATCATCCTGATCATGCTCCTTAGGTGACCCAATATCACAATTATCCCCTGATCTTAACGAATATGACGATGACGTCATCCTTAGCATTTCAATGAAGCCCGAATATCATGATGACGTCACCATCATTTTCCTTTCCTCGACAACATGATCATATTCCATATCCTCCTTTTCTTCTTCAACATGATGATGATGATGATGTTGTTCTTTTCCCCGATATGCAGAAGCGAAATATCATGATGATGAAGTATGTCGACCAACATGTTTTTTTTGACGCACCGATAGCGATAGTCATGCCGATGGGCGGGAAATGAAGCGGTGGAGTTTTAAAGTATTTTTTTTTTGGCGCCTCTGGCATTTTTTGGTCAGCGATGGTTGACCCGATGAAGTTTGAGCAGTCTGAACGCATTTTTGACGTGTTTTGAAGGGATTTCTGATCCGCTTTCCACAATCTTGCGCAGTCACCTGGATTTAAACGCTTATTTTCATTTCCTGTTGTTTATGTGATAAATGAAATACTTATTGCTTGTCTTGTCTTGCAGGCTTGCAGTTGAGGAAGCAGCTGGAAAGTCAACACAGTGACCTCATGGAGGAAGGCGATTCTGATCTCAGGAGCAAGAAGATAAGGATAAAGTGCGAAAAGTCAAGGCCATTCAAGTGAAAGACAGAGTTGCAGCTGGAGGTATTACTACAATAGACAAACAGAAGTTATTGCCCAGCTGCCGGAACTTCTCAGAAGGGGCAATATTTCGCCCAGATTTAACACTGCTCAGAGATATTTTTGAGAACTGGTTCACCTGCATTTATTGCTGTAACCAAGGGTTTGAACCAGGGGTTCAGTTAGGTTTTTTGCTGTAGTGAGGACAATCAGAATGTCTTTATATTGTGCCTCTCTACACTGTAATACTTTACAACAGGGGCTACAACAGGGGCTACAACAGGGATTTTTAGGGCCTACAACAGGGATTCTAGGAAAATACAGCAAGTTAGCTTAGCATAGTTTAGAGTAGAAGAAGGAGGTTGCCTGTTTGTCTGCAGTAAGGTGCGCGTGGAATGTCTGGCTGCCTTACTGTATCTGTAAAGCTTGTAAGTTCTCTGTAGTATGATCAATGAAACTAAGAGTCATTCCTACATTGTAAATCATGTATGACTATTCATTTCTAATACAATAGAATCTGGAGTTCTACATCTATCTTCTGAGTGTTCTCCTGCTCTTCTTTGTGTTTTGAAATATCTTCTTTGAGAGCTTGCAATTTTAAATGTATGTTTGTGAAAATGCTCAGAACTTACATTTAGGGTTTTTACTGTGGATTTGATCAAATTACTGTGGTATTTACATAGTGCATAACAAAAACAATTAGATCCTTCGGTAGATTAAATGAGGTATAGAGTAGATCTTTCTAACTTTTCCCAACCCATCTGAAATATTTAGCTGAAAACGTAGAAATCCAAAGGAAATTGTCTCAAATTTGAAGAAGCATGTATAACAGAGCTATAAGTAGACAGTTTTCATAAACAGATAAAGAAGAAAGCTACAAAAAATCTAAGAAAACCCTCTGAAACTTGCAGCATAGTATCACCTTTATGCAAATGAACAAGAATACTTGTTGAAATCTATGACCTTTTTGCATATTCTTAGGCCAGTGAACCACAAAACAAACCTAAACTACGTAAGGCCCCTTGAACATTACAGCTTCACATTAACCAACTGAACTTGACCAACCGAACCATTGTAGACTTGGGATTAGTTGAATCTCAAATGATTCCTTCTTATCTTTCAAGTATAGTTTCAGTTCATTATATGTGAATTTTAACTTATTGTTATGATTGCATCAAAACAGTCATCAACAGTTTTCTGGCGCTAGAAGGAGGGCCAGAAGGCTGTATATTGTAATCATCAACAGGTCCTAGCATGGGTTACCCTGACAATCTCTACCTAGACGTTGGCCCCCATCCATGGGTTACCCTGACAGTCTCTCGCTAGGTGTCGGCCCCCATCTATGGTTACCCTAACAGTCTCTCACTAGATGCCGGCCCCATAAGGTGACACATGCGGAACCAACATTCCTTTCGTAAGGACAAAGAAGTTGGTTTTGCTAACAGCAACCTTCTCATCTCATCCTTAGCCTGAATGAGCACTACAGGCATTAGTGAGGCATCCAATTATCTTGATTAGTTTGAAAACTACCCAACCCTCTAAATTTATTATTAAGTTATCACTGAATTAACAACTTCCGATGGGTTACCCTGACAAACCACTTTGGGCACCAGCCCCACATTGAAAGCCACTCCCCCTTCACTACATCTAGATGCTCAAACCCCAAAACAAAACCCAAGCATGAACTATCACATTTCTCATCATTATATGTTTATAACAAAAAATATACATCATTTCACATTACACAGAGCATGGCATTACCCATCTTCCATAGTTATCATAACCACATGACTAGGTACACTGAGCAAGGTATTATCCGTCTTGCAAAATCATCATAACCACGTCAATCCATAAATAGAGGGGAGTCAACATATAACCAATACATATTCAACCATTAGGAAGATTACATAATCACATGAGTCATACACACAACTACCCCTTTTGGCCTCTGGAATCTACTTTCCCAAATGACACAAACACTTGACACACTAAACACTATGGTCTCACATCACATTCACTGTCAAATGTACATCATAAGCTAAGATCCTTCCTCAATATTTCAATTACAATACAACAAATGCGACATATAATATGCTGCACTAGATTATGGGTCTTAAAGAATGTAACATTAATGATCTACCAAACACAAAGTGAATCTATCTCTATAATGTAGAACAATAATATTTTAACTACTACGATCATATGATATATAAGTGCCCACAAGTAACAATATTTTAACCAATAGATCCCAAGACTTATTTTAGTTTTGTTTAATTAAAAATGATTGTGATGAACATGCAAATAACTCTAAGGCATACATATTAAAACACAACAATTATTTAAATGCAATTGTTATCACAGTGGGGGACTATCACCACAATTAAAATCATACAATGGAGTATTAATAACCATAACAAATGAATGTTATACCAATTGCTACAAAAATTTACTAAACCACTATTTACACTCATGAAGATTTCATTAATAATCTAGACAATTTTGTAAATACTAGATTAAATATAACTATATAAACAAGGCTAAAAGCATATAATATTAGAATGCTATAAATATCTTACACTAGTTAGAATCACAAGATACAAAACCAAAAGCTACAATGAAAGAACCTTATTCTAAGGTTAGCTTGAGAGCAAAGGAATACAAAATAACAAAACATTCCTATAGATCTAACATCTTCATCAAATCTACCACACTTTTAACTACATGCATATGATAGGATGAGCACAAAATAAATTTGTTGAGCAGGCTTTAGATGCTACCAACAATGTAAAATGTGAAAGTATAGATAGGGCACGCAGATTGATTGGTAGAATGCCTCAAAGAGAGTCATATGATGGAAAGCAATGATTGTAGGATATGCACAAAATGAATTTGATAAAAAATATCAGAGAAATCTAGTTCGAAAATATAAAGTTATTGGTTATGCAACTAACTGTTTTAATAGAGACAAAACGGGTGAGAGGTAGACAGTCAAAAAATATTCATATCTCAAAAATGACAAACTAGGTATGGCTGATTTTCGGATATTATTTAGATATCAAGGCCATGCACTATATATAAAAAAATTAGAGAAATTTAGTTCGTAAAAATAAAGTTATGGCTAACGTAATAGACTACTAAAACAGAGACAAAATGGGTGAGAGGCAGATAGTAAAAAAATATTCATATCTCAAAAATGACAAGCTGGGTATGGCTGATTTTCGGATATGATTTAAACATCTAGGTCGTGCACCATATATAAAACAATTAAAGAAATGTAGTTCGTAAAAATAAAGTTATGGCTAACACAACAGACTACCAAAAAAGAGACGAAATGGCTGAGTGGTAGAGAGTCACAAAATATTAATAACTCAAAACTGTCAAACTGGGTATGCTTGATTTTCTGATATGATTTAGATGTCCAGGCCATACACCATGTATAAGAAAACTATAAGAACCTAGTTTGTAAAAGTAAAGTTATGGCTGACGCAACAGATTGAAAAAATAGAGATGAAATGGGTGAGAGATAGACAGTCACTTCAATAAGTGATTCCCAAAAATGCAATGATACAGACATGCACAATTGGATCTGATAACAAGGCTTCTAACATCTCAAGAAAATTAGAATCGATAGGAAAAATCATAAATCAAACATTTACTTTAACATAAAACTGAGACAAAAATTAGAACCAAAGGAACCTGATTTGGCTTGCTTCACTGGGCTGAAGATTCGATGTCGGGTTCAACTGCTACAACCACAAACCAGTCTCTCCCATCTCATCTGTCCCCCCCAAAAGTTCCATTTGCTAAAGATTATTATGATAGAGAAATCTCCCCAATATCTTCCAGAAGATTCCTCCCATTCAAGGCAATAATTCTACCTAAATCCCTTTCTTACAATTTGATATTTTTTGATCATTTACAACTAGACTAGATAATATTTTTTTATATCTTATTTATTTCCATTACAACTAGACAAGAATAATTTTTATTCTTATCTATTTAGTATTTACTATATATGAGTTTTATGACAACTCATAAATATTATCTATTTTTATTGCCACTTAAAACAACATTTAATTATATTAATTTATTTATTTATCTTTAGCTAGCATTTACATTTATTATTATTTTATATTTATTTATTTCCATAAACCCAAATTCTCATAAAGGCATTTATATATATTTATTTGTTTAACAAAAATGCTTTCATAACTAATAATATTATTTTAATGCAACAATTAACTAGAGCAACAATCAAACAATGCTAAACTAAATAACCCAAATGCCAAACAATACCTGACATAATGCACGATCGAAAGCATGAACACAATGATAGTGACTGACCATTATGTCCATATAGACAATACTAACTGGGTGCAAAACTGGATACTCATCCTTTTCAAGGATGATGGCTAACTAGGGGACCATATGTTATCTCCATTCAATAGTTTCCATTGGGTTTAAGGCATGTTAAGAATTGCCAATTCAGGTGGAGTCGATGCCTGGTACCTGCAACTTGTAGCACACAACACAGTCTATGCACAAGTCTAATAAATATCAAACGGTCACAGACTGAAAGAGAATTGTAATGTCGTCAGACGCTCACGAATGAGTGGCGACATTGTTTCTTTTCACACCACATAATAATTAGATCATCATATAATACAGAAACAATCACATAACAATCAAATCTAACATATGGCAATCATAGTAAGATCAACATCATAATCACCTGAATATAAAACAATGTTAGAGTGTATGAATTATCAGTGTCGCAACAAGGATTATTAGTAAAACATGCTAATTGTCATATGAAACCACACATGAGGATAATCAGGAATGTCACCAACATGAATGTAGCATCTAGCAACATCATATAATATATAGCATCAACTGTCTAATATACTCTAAATATTTATATTATTTTACGTTCATCTTTATGCTCCTTAGCTAGACTATTTGCACATCTAAGATGAGAATGGAGGGGCACTACATTGAAACACACACACACACACATGCATACAGACATACATATCATGTGTATATGCATGTATACATATGAAACATATATATGTTCTAATTTAATTATCTATGTATATTTTGTAGGGGTTTATTCATCTATCAGAGAATGATTCTCACTCCAAGAGTTGCTCAATTAGTAGCTAAGTTGATGAGCTAACATGGCACATGTTTATTTTATGTTTATATTTGATGTGGACATTTATATTTGACATTTGACATGGACAAATGTTAGATTTGAAATGTATTTATTTGATGTTGATATATGACTTAATGAGTTAATAAATTTGATTTTTTATTGTTGATATAACAAAGCATTTAATATATTGAAAAAAAGTAAATATATTGTAGCATAATCACATTAGCATGTAGAGCATTAGTTCATATTTAATTACAAGTGACTTAACTAATCTTTATTATTTTGGTTATGACTTGTGTATTTAATTTATCCAATTAGGACCTATTTTACTTATTTAGTTATGAATATAATTAGTATTTACTACTTTAAAGTTACAATTCTAGTTCTATGGAAATAAAAACAAGTTATCAACTCCTATGATAGGTTTATAAACTTACTCCTTATAGCTAAACAAATTATCCATTTAATTTGTATATTGGTAAATAAAAATAATATCATAGATTTGAAATGGATTTTAACCAATTGCATTACTTAAGAATCACTACTTCAACTCATATTTGTAGTAATAATAGTTGTTATCAAAATAAAACAAACATCATAGATCTCAATAAAAAGCTACAATTAAGTATGATTGAAAGTTTAATTGTATAATCCAATATAATCAAAACTCATAGACATAAAACTATCTATTTGAAATCTAAAAATATTAATTCCTAAAGTTTAAAGCAAAATAATCAAGAAGCTTATCATTCTCTTAAACAAGCATATTCAAAAAAATGAATTCAAACTAATCTTTTTATACTTGATCTAAGTATATTTTCTAATTGAAAATACAACTATTAATCATATTTTACAATGGTGGAATAATTATTGTGCAACACATGAGGATGACCTAGATACACTTGTAGACATATTTAATGGTAAATTTTAGTAGCCCTGTAACGCACCGCCAAGGAACCCAGTTCGTAAAAATAAAGTTATGTCTAACACAACAGATTGCTAAAACAGAGATGAAATGGGTGAGAGATAGATAGTCACAAAATGTTTATATATCCAAAATGACAAATTGGGTAAGGCTGATTTATGGATATGATTTAGATAACTAGGTCATGCACCATATATAAATATTTTAGAGGAACCCAATTCGTAAAAGTCAAGTTATGGCTAATGTAACAAACTAGGTTCAAAATATGTAGAATAGAATTCACAGAATAATATAAAGCTTGCACATTACAAATTCATTACACTAAATCTAATGCAACATTAAATTAGTTTCATATCTTAGTCTATACCTGGAATATTACTTCTATCACATCTTCACAAAATCTCCCAACTGGCATCCATTTTTCTCCAAGTCTTTTCTTCTGGAAGCTATGGTTTATGGTGCCAAAAGAAAAATGAATACTTCCTGAGAGAGAGTGTCATATATATATATATATATATATATATATATATATATATATATATATATATATATATATATATATGCGTGTATATGTATGTGTATGTATATATATAATATTTAATATATCTATTTATAAAGATGTAATATAGAAATAAATATAAATGTAAATGCTAAACTAAATATTATCATAATATAAATGAATAAATATATTACAAGTATATAAGGTGGTGTTTCAAGACTCACCGATGATTATAACAAATATATATGATAGCATAGAACCATTATTATTATAATATAGAAATAAGTATGTTACCATATATACTTATATCTCCCAACTAAGAATTAAGCTGCGATCACTTTAAGAAATTGGAAAAAGACAATAAGATAATAATTATTATTATTATCACACATCCCATATGGAAGTGAGCGTATGAAAGAAGAGATATGGCAAATAAGTGAAAGGTTGCAATATTTAAAGATATAAAATGGGGTGATCAAGAAATAGAAGGTGTCACTTAGAATATAAAAAGAACATACGAATGGCTATAAAGAAAGACCAACAAACTCAAATAAAACTAAAGGAGTTTAGTAAGGGTATGATGGGAATTAAACATTGGCAATCTATTTACTCCTTATTAATAGCCACAACCTTTCATAGGGATCGTCTCCCTTAGAGGAAGATTTAAGGAGAATGAAAGATGAGTCATGGGGATCATCGAACAATCCTCTCATCAATCTTTGTAATAGAAAATATACCCTCACTTTCATCATCAATCAAGAAAGCGGCATCGAATCATTCACTCAAGCATCCAAGAAATTATATGTATCAATCAGAATCAACAATCTACTACAAGAAGAATATGATACAATCTTATCTCTGCAAGGCAGAAAACACATTAATATTGATTGATAACATTCAACAAGAAGAAGATCATGGCATACCCAGTGATCAAGGATACATATGCATTAATACAATCTACAAGGCTAAGACATTAAATGTTTACAAGTTTCTAATCGAATATATACTATATCTGTCATAGAAGATCTCAAAGCATTATTATACAGAGGAGAAGCTGCAATAGCAAGTAAGTTTCTATTAGTTATCACTTCCATATCAGTTGATCATATTTATATCAGGTACGAATGCCTCTTTACATTTATTGTCACTGATAAGTTCATATTTGTATCATTATGATAAGTTCAGATTTGTAAGCAATCATCTCTTTTAGACAGTCATGTACCATAGTAATGTAATTTGTATGGATCTTATGTGAACCATTAACCTCTTATGAGAGTGATAGTAAGTGCCTAAGAGGCCATTCATGGGTAGTTAGTCTCATAGAGGCCTTGACTCTAAGAGTATGGAACTTGATTCTAAGGATAGGAGACATTAGAGCCCCATGATGGATAGTGGAAACTCTCATCTCAACTCTCATAGGCCGTTAATGAGTGACATAAGAAGAGATAGCCAATATGTTTAATTCAATAAGCATGAATGAATATATCTTTCTTGAGGCAATAACACATAAACCTCATAGGAGAGGAGGTAGAAGATGATCCTTGCCATTGACCAATGGGTATTTAGAGCCCTTTGACATTATGACTACAAAAGGTACCATATGCAAAGGTTTATGACATAGAGGCCTTGTGTGCAAATGATGCAAAAGGCATCATTGTGCCAAGGATGTGTCATTCTATAAACGTGACATAGAGGCCTTGTACACAATTGATGCAAAAGGCATCATTGTGTCAAGGATAGGTCACCTTATAGGCCTTGGCTGCAAAAGGATGCAAAAGGCATCATTACACCAAGGATATAATAGAGCCCCATAATGGAAAATGACAAAGATACTCCCTCCCTACTCTCATAGGATATCCATGAATTAGTGCAAGATGTTATAATGATATGAGATATCAACTGATAGTGCATGTGAAATGCAAGTGATAGAGAATAATAGAGAAAGTGAAATATAAAGTGAATATGAGAATAGAGAATTGAGAAATATAAATAGCGAGTGTACATTATGTAATGATGATGCATATAATGTTCAAAGCTAGTTAATGATAAATATTGTCTTGTAGTAGAAGATATGAAATGAAATGATCATAAGGAAAGTGATAGTGTAAATAGTGAACATAGATTGTGAATATTAGAATAATGAAATATATACAAGAGTAAAAGAGCAATATGATGAATATATCTTATGTTTATTAATGATCAAAAGATTTAGTGTACTAATGTTCTCTTCTTGCAAGTTGAAATTTGTGGACAAGGTTGAGAAATTTTGAGTTGTGATAAGGGGACACTACAAAGAGATCCCCAAAACATAAAACATATTCTTCTATTTGAAATGCACCCTCCTCTCCCAAATTATGTCTTGAGATTTCAAAATAAAGTTGAGCATGCATAACCACCCCCATAATTTCTTCCAGAAGATTCTCCTTTTTAAAGGCAATAAATTCCGCCTTCATTACTTTCATACAATTTGGTATTTTTAACCAGACAATAATTTCTCTTTAATTTTATCTATTTTAGAATTTTCTCTCTCTCTCTCTCTCTCTCTCTCTCTATATATATATATATATATATAGGTTTTTATGACAAATCATAAATATTATAAATTTATTTTTATTGCCACTAACGAAACATTTACTTGTTTATAAAATATTTTCATTTTAATTTTATCAATTATATTCCCATTTTAATAACACTTTATTTTCCTCATTATAATTATAATTATTTATTGACCTTAGATCATAGTATAATATAATTTTCCATAACTTAAATTTAAATAAAAGCATCTATATTTATTTATTTATTAAAAGTGCCTTCATAACTTAATAATTTTATTTTAATGCAACAACTAAACAAAGTAATAATCAAACAATTTCAAACTCAATAATCCAAATGCCAAATAATACCTGACCATTATGCATGATCAGAAAGCAAGAGCACCACAACAATGACTAACTATCATGCACATACCGACAACACTGACTAGGTGCAAAACTGGATACTCATCCTCTTCAAGGATGATGGCTAAGCTAGGGGACCATATGTTATCTCCGTTCAATAGTTTCCATTGGTTTTAAGGCATGCTCAGACCTGTTAATTCAGGTGGAGTCAATGCCTGGTACCTGCAACCTGCAGCACACAACACGGTCTATGCACAAGTATAATAAATGTCAAATGGTCACGAAGTGAAAGAGAATTACAACATCACCAGACGCTCACAAATGAGTGGTACAACATTGTCTCTTTTCACACCACATTATAATCGGATCATCCTATAATACAGAATCAACCTCATAAAATCTATCCTAACATATAACAATCATAGTAAGATCAACATCATAATCACCTGAATGTAAAACAATGTTAGAGCATAGAAATTATCAATGTCGCAACAAAGATTATCGATAAAACATACTAACTATCATATAAAAGCACACATGAGCATAATCAGGAATGTCATCAACATGAATGTAGCATTTACCATCATCATATAATGTACACCATCAACTGTCTAACATACCCTAAATATTCATATTATTTTACCTTCATCTTCATGCTCCTTAGCTAGACCATCTGCACATCCAAGATGAGAATGGAGGGGCATTACAAGCCCTTAAAGAGACCTTCTATCTAGTTGGAAACTACAATTACTAGTAGATCAAGTTTTCTCAAGTGCTTTAGGAATGAGATAAGTCATTGCAATCAAAACATTGTTTTGATGTATAGGTTAGGCTTAAGACCACATGTCCAATTAGATATGAATTCCCTACAAATCTCTTTAATTAGATAATTCTATAGATTTTCTTGGAAATTTGAAGCAAAGGATAAACTCAAGACAAATATAGAAGATTCTAATTATTAGAACAAGCCCCAATCTAAGCCCTCTAGATAAAAATCCAAACTAGGAAATAGCTCTCAATGACATCGATAGAGGAGGTAGCAATTACAAAATGATAAAATTAAGTGTTACAAGATTGGAAAGTGGTGTTTAGTTCAAAACTCTAGCACTCATTTTGATGCAGAATGTTGTACTCAAAAGAATGGATAGTTTAGTATATGACCTTAGAATGTTCGTGCCATTGAATAGAGTCCACTGACATACAATATCAAACCTTTTAATGATACAATCCTTTATAATGTCACTCCATAAAAGATGTGATGGTTTACCTAGGCAAATATATATCTACCATTGACTTGTAGTCTATGAAGAAAATCCAAGTTCAATGTTGTAATAATTTTTACTTTTGAATATATTTAATTTAATTATTATATTTATTTTCTATTTTCTAGTGAACATAGGTTTTTCATGAAACATTAAGGTCTTTGTTCCACACACATGAAAAAATAGAGAAATGGAGAAAAAAATTCTAAAAAAGTGATGTACACTAGGTATTTAAGTCCTTGTTTCAACAAAAAGAAAAGTTAATTTGGATATATACAGAAAAAGGGCATATGTTATGGAATAAAAGTATGTCTAAATTATAATTAATCTCACATGCATAAATTAGTATTTCTTTATGCAGGCTAAGAAATTATTTAAACATGCATAAAGTAAGTTTGTAACACTAAAATAAAAACTGTAGGCAATATGAGAACCATTATTCCATTATTCAAATTGACGCATATTTGAGGTGTAAAAAGAGATATTATAATAGGCTAAAGCAGTGTTATGTTTTATGTAATGTTTTAACAAAAAAGTTATGATGCATTTACTAGTTTTATACAATGGTACAGACCTTAAACATGTAGCATGTAAATAATGAGCTTCAGTTATAGTGCCATAAGTAGAACTGTAAATGATATCTTACCCCACCTCTTACATAGGAATATCATTCATATTTACCACAATCCCCTAGAAAATTCAAACAACAAATCATGTTATAAAACTGATAGATGTTCCATTGTTGCAGTATTATGTACATTTTTGCATGTATATTGCATGAACAGTACTTGACCATACTGTATGATATTCAGAAGAGCCCGGCATCAAAGGCTGCAAACCTCTGGGAGAATGTTGGTTGTACGAAACATATTTATGCTATCAAACTGTATGCAAAAGGCATTTCAGATTTTAAGTTAAGATTTTGAATTCACAGTTTGTAAACAGAGTCTGCACTTGTTCCAAATTCCTTTTATTTTACCACAAGATAACTGGTGATATGCTCTAAAGTGTAGTAATTCTCTATCATAAGATTGCTTTAATTTCTTCAATCAACATAATTGATTCCATACCACATTACCAGTCTAGTGCTTTTATACTCTAAAGCCACTTGAAACAATGCAACATACTATTCTTCTATCTAAGTCTATATAGTGAAGCAAATCCATGTCCATACCATATAGAAGTTTTAATAAGCATTGCATCCCTATTAGCGCAATTAACCATTTGTAACTACTATTTCCAACTTTTAGTTATGCAATTAACAACTTGTGCAATTGTTGTTCCAACTTGGGATAACTCTGTTGTTACTTGCTTTAGTGTAAGCTAACTAAAGGAAACTCTCTATTGTTTCCTATTTTCCTCCTAGGATTCTTCTCCTACGGTGGTTATAAATTTGTAAATCTATACATTTGATTTAGTGAATAACAATGAAGTCAGTTAATGCATTTTCAATTTTTTTGTGCTTGATAACTTTGTCTTTGTAGATCTGCAGAATTTAACATGGTATCAGAGCAGGTTGGAGATCGTTTCAGGCCAGTAAGATGAACAAATTAATTGTATTTTGTTAGATTCCATTGCTCTTTGTGCTAAAATTTACAGGTGAGCATAACAGACCCCAAATCTAAGTATGGTGTCATCTTTAGACTCAGTGAAGGGCGCAATCTCTGGTGGCAGAACTTTTTCCTGTTGGAATTTGTAGAGCCAACGCCAATAACTAGACGTTTTGCATATGTGAATGGGATAAGCCATGACTAATCATATTTGCAAGCCTCTATTATCTCGGTGGCAGTCAATGCGTTTGGAAGAAAGCGATAGATCATACCATCTAGTGTGCTGAAGCTTGTCAAGGAAGGAGAAGCAAGCGCTAAAATCAGCATAGGAAGATCAGCGAACAAAGATTGCATCCATCCGTAGGAAGCTCTCCTACATCCAAGTGCAAGAAGCCTTCAATTTTTGCCTTAGACATTGTTGGAGCCTTTAATTTTATGCTCACACATTTTGAGCACAGTTTGAACTGTGAAATACCCCCATGCATTTTGTGATAAGAGAATTGCACATTGCAATCTCTATTAATTGCAATTTCTCTCTTGATTTGTTGTTGTTACTTGCAATTCCTTTGTTCACCATCGGCTGCTACAAACATCAAAATCAATCAAGGAGCATGATTTCATTTGTTGTGGTCATGTGGGGTTTTTAGCCCCTAGTTTGTTCCAGCCCATGAGGGCATAAAGAGAGTATAAACAATTCTTTTGCATGAACTTGCATGTACCCTTCATGTGTTTGCATGTCACTGCATGTGAAGGAGAAGTTTCTTTTTATACTTTTTGCATTCATTCTTGGGGGATTATACATGTACTTTGTAATCACGAACTGAGATAAAGTTCCATTCACGGGGGGTTAATCATGTCTCTTAAACACCATTTTCATCATTTTTTTGTTAGGATAACTTCTGAGAACTTTTTGTCTTGAAAAAAAGGGATAAAGAATCATTGCCTTGAGCAGGATCTACTACTCTATCTCCTCAGACTCGTTCCTGAGCCAAGTGACTATGATGAAAAGAATTCATGGTTTAATAATAATGACATAGTCTATGGACTAATATGTCTTACTATTTCTAAGGATACTTTACATCACATAGAGCACATTAAGTGCCCTTTTACTTCTTGGATCATCATCCAATAGTTGTATGGAGACATTGAATCTTCATCTGAAAGTGATGTTTCCCTAGAAAATAGGCTATTGATGATATTGAGACTTATCTTGTCCCATCTAATGTGGACACATCTTGTATGGATGATCAGTTCATTGATTCCCCATCAACAACACCTGTTACAGATTTAGATTCTAGAGATGCTTCTTCGAGAGCCTGCAGTGATTCATTGCAGCAGGATCATTTATGTCTTTTGGATTCAATCTATTGGGACCAATTTCTACCAAACATTTCCTTTTTTGTTTGTAGAGTCCTTCATTTCAGATCTAGAATTGTGTTGCTTCTTCGAAAGCTTCCAATGGCTTCTTGCACCAGGGCATCCATAGTCTTCTTGAATCAACTTTCCAAGATGATCTCTTGATAGGAGTTTCAAACATGTTTATGGAGACTCGTATTTTAGATTTGGAGGACACATTTGAGTGGTTATCTCTCCTCTTTGATGATAGTTTCAGCACAGTTGTTAGCCCATCCTCATTGTCTTTGGAGATTGACATTCATGAGTTTCCTCTTTCATTTGATTTATCATATTTCTTGGTTGATTTTGACCATGATTATTTTGTGGGTTATTCAAGCTTGGAGACTCCTACTCAGTTTTTAAAGACACAGATGTTGAGACTTCATCCTTCCTCTTTTTAGTTGGATATGGAGTGGCTTCTTCATCAACCTATAGATTTGTTTCTTCCCAAGGGAAGACATGTTTTTTATAGACATGTTTGCCATGCTCAGTTAGTTTTTGTTTGAGGGGGGGCTCTTTTTCCATAGGGTTTTCCCTCTTTCCTCTTTTCTCTCTTTAGGATTATGTCTCCTTAGTTAGACTTAAGGGGGGTGTTAGCACAATTAACTATTTGTAACTATTGTTTCCAACTTTTAGTTACACAATCAACAACTTCTACAACTGTTGTTCCAAATTGGGATAACACTGTTGGTACTTGCCTTAGTGTCAGCTAACTAAAGGAAACTCTCTATTGTTTCCTGATTTTCCTCCTAGGATTCTTCTTCTATGATGGTTATAAATCTATAAATATATGCATTTGATTTACTGAATAACAATAAAGTTAGTGAATGCATTTTCATTTTTTCTGTGCTTGATAAATTTGCCTTTGTAGATCTGCAGAATTTAACAATCCAAACGTTGGCACTGCCCAAGCTCCAAGCCTATTTGTTCTAATATATAATAGCTGAATGCACATGCTTTCATCAAAATTAGGGACATTCGTACACATCTTGTGGGGATTCAACATGTCTTGCTATTCAAATTATGCGTAGAAAATAAATCCCATTTGTAGGAATGTGATTGTGGTGGAAGATCTAGCTATTAGTGTATTAGAAATCGTGGATTTTATATTATTTTAATGGAAACTATGGTCGTTATACCCCAATGGGAAAAACCATTGGAAGACAACCCAATTCTTTTGGCACAAAGTTTTCCAAGCAATACAAGGCTCTGTTGCATTCAATTGTTGGAAAAAACTCACAATTAAGTGTAGGAGAAGCAATTCAGAGATACCCAAAAGCTCAATGGAAACACAAAATGAAGTGTCCAAAATGGGGTCTTCAATAGACATGGATTGTATTGAGATTGGGTTGGATGTGGAATGTGTTATTTCTTATGTTGCATATGATGATAAATCTGAGGGCGAAAAATTGCTGCCCTTGTCATCTAGCTTTGAGAAATCAGAGAAACAAAAATTTGACAGGATGATGAATGTGGTTTTGGATACACTTTTATTGATAACTCATTTCTTTTAATTCTGGGGCACTGATATGGTGGCCATCAAGGAGGTTTTTCTAAAGACATGACCTTTTTTGTTGTTGATATAAGGCTTACTCCATCTAGGCTTCTTTTGATCGGTTTTGCAAAGTATAGTGGGAAAATACATCCTGCTGGTTTCATGTCATGTTTATTCGCGGCACTCTTTAGTCTTGTGGAAGCTGCATGTTTTTAGGTGAACACTTCATTTTTTAATTTTTCCTTTCATTTGGCACTTTCAATTTGGCATTGGAAAAGTAGTTGGTGTATTACTATTGAAACTCATAATCACTGCCCCTGAAAACTGTCAAGAATATATCTCATCCATCAAGACAAACTTCTTACTTGGAATGCAATGCTGATAGTATTGGACTTTTACCTTCTGCTGGGCTAGCGTGATTCCTTATGCTATTAGGTGTAGTCCCTAGGCCCCTGGCATCGCCTGACCTTTGGTGATTGGTGGGTGTCCATCTATTGAGGAAGTTGTCCACAACCGATATTGAACTTTGGTCTTCTAGTAAAGGATAGCAATTGAGACTCAAGCCTCACAAGATAAATAAAATCATATTGTGTTTTCTGAAGTCTGAGTGAAAAGGGTAACTACACTTGTATTTCACCTGCACAAAAATGCTTTCACCAGAAGATTACAAAAATAGTTATTGCAAGATAGTACCCTGGCACAAAAATTCTCATAATATTGTATCAGAAGCACATAGTAAATAAATCCTACCATAAAATAACTCTCCATATCTAATTTGTATATAGGGAAATGAAAGCATTTCATGAGGTAAGATTGAACTCAATTAGTAAGAGGCATATTATTATTATTGCTAGTAACATCACTTAGAGCTAGAGATGAAGGTGCAGGCTACAATTGGAGAGGCGAAGAGGCCACTTCGTTTTCCTCCATTGGGAGCCGCTCATACCTAGCATTGGCAAACAAGGCAACGATGATGTGAATAGGACCGGACCCTTCATGCTGCACACCATCCATTTTCAAAGATCATTCTAATAAAAACATAACTGAGCAATATGATATGAAATCGTATATATTCCACCATTTCTAGTTAAGGGTGGTAAAAGATAGCTGGGAGCGATGGTAGCTTTAATGGCATGTTTTTAAATGCATGTAATTGCAATGCTCAATCATGGTTCTTTACTATACGCCTAAGGTGAGGATTAAAATATAGTGACAGTGAAGAGAGCAGTTAGGAAGTGGAACCTTTAGAGGAAAATAATTATTAATGGATTGAAAACTTCCCGAGATTTAAGGCGGTTTCCAATCATACTGAATAATTTACGGGGTTCACTAAATGGTTTTGGGAAGATTTCGGGAGCAAAAGCTCCCATAGAGAAAGCCTATTGGCTTAAGTACGTTGTGGTTGTCCCCTCAATTGTAACATAAAAATTATACTACTCAAAGCACTATAGTATAAATATATATAGAATATATTACATAATTATATAAGAGATAGTAGAATAGCTAATGACATACTATCCATATATGAAGTATTAGAAAATTTCATAATTAAAGCTTTTTAACGTATTTTTGAAATTAGAAAGTTAGTTCGTTTTGATTACATAGTAAAGGTGGTTGGCTTATTTTCAATCCAATTTTAAGAGTTAATCTTTTTTTTTGGTATTAAACAAAGTTGAATAGTATAATAAGAAGGCAGCCAATAAAGTGTTTGGGAGTGTCATACGACAGTGGTACCGCTAGGATGAGTATTGGATGGAGTCTTTGGAGCTTTCGGGGGGTATTTGGGGGTGATTTTTACTATTTTAGGGGAACGGGAAGGCAAGCTTCGGTGGTGAGGGGTTGCATGTTCGATTTGGTGAACCTTCTCTATGGAGTTTTATTTTTATTCTCTGGTTTGTGGGACGGCCTTTTGGTTGTTCCCTTCTTAACCAAGGTTTGGCGTTTGGTGACTCAGGTCCATCTGATGGACCTAGGGTTTCTTTCTGAGAGATTCTCAATAGGGAAGATCCCTTTTCATCAAAGTTGATTTAGGACTTGAATGAAGGTGGATTTGTTCTGAGGCCCTCATGTTTCAAAAGTGAATGGTTACCTCAAGCAAAGTCAAGAAAGGCCTATGTTAGTAATTCAGTTAGGATCTATGGAGGAGGATGTGACTTATTTGGCAATCATGCCTTAATTTGCAAATTTATGGGGATTCGTGTTTCTTTGCCCTTCACCGAATCCTGGACAAGAAGTACCTGTAACCTTGAAAGCGATATGGAAGTAATGCTGGCAACAAATAATTACTTTTTGGTGGTGTTCTCAAATTTGTCAGAACACAATAAGGCCTTTGAGTGGGACCTGTGCTTACATAATTAGATTGGGCTTTTATTAGGCCTTGGCACGTAGGATTCAATCCGATAGAGGAGCTCCCTTCTAGGATCCTTGTGTGGGTTTAGCTTCCTTGGTTCCCACTGGAATTCTTGAGGAATTATATTCTTCATATGGTTGCGATGTTGTTGGGCAAGCCAGTGAGCCCTTCACAATAGACACTTGATAAAAAAAGTAACTTCTTTTGCTCGCAATTGTGTTGAAATTGATTTAAACAATCCTTTGTTAGATTCTTTAGAAATTTGATTAGGATCTTCCAACTAGACTCAATAGTTGGATTATGAGGCTTTCCCTTTTTAGTGTCGTATCTATCATGAGTATGGGCATTTGTAAAAGAAGTGTCCTAGAATAAACTGTGCAAGGATTTAGGCTCATAAGCCCTCTCGACCTACTGAGAGAATGGATAAGGAGAAAGCCCCTGCTTCAGCAGGTGAAATAGATAACGAGGGGTTTACTTTTGTAAAGCAACACAATAAAGGCAAACGCCAAAAGAGGACTCTAAAAGATAGGCAAACAGATGGATTGTTCAACCATCTTGAAGCCTTAGGCCCGAAAGATCAGCAAAGGATGATCATAGAGGAGCTACATGAAGGGCTAGGAACCATGGGGTTGGCTTAGGAAGGCTTAAAGGAGGTTCAATTTTGTGATAACATTCAGGAAGTGGTTGCAAGTTCACAAATGGAAACAAATTAGTTTCCAGTGGTGCCAACTGATATAGTAGTGGCTAAAGCTAGTATAAGTCAAGAACCCTCAAACATGCCTTTAGCAAAGCTGACTCAATCTACTCAGGTAGTTAGTAGTGCCCAACCCTCCCTTGGGATCTAGCAAAAGAACCTCAAAAAGGTTGCTTGGGATATGCCCCCTATGATGGGTTGGAAGAAAGATCAAGAGAAAATTAAGTTGACAAGTGAGAATTTGGTTGAATCAAGGCCAGTTAAAACCATTGATTCTCACTTTTCTGCTTCTCACAAATGATAGTGTTTTCGTGGAATGTAAGGGGGTTCAACAATATCCCTAGACAAAAGGTAGTTCAGGAGTTGATTCGTGTTCATTCTCCTAATTTGGTCTTCATTCAAGAATCAAAGTTGTCTATGGAAGGTATGTCCAACATAGCTTCTAGTTTATGCATTAGAGGTCAACGATAATGTATTGGGGCCCAGGGCAGTTCTGGTATAGTGGTTTGCTTATGGAATCCACATAAGGTCTCTCATCTATAGTGGATCTCTAGTAGATTCTCTATCTCTAATGTAGAGACAAATTTGATAGGAGAAGATAGACAAGAAAGACAAGGTTCTCTTTCACTCAAAAGCCCAAAATTAAAGGTCTTTACACAAAAGTGGGAACAACAGAAAGAAACTCATGGATCATCATGGAAAGGTTGGTTTGGGATGTTAGGGGACCCATTCCATCCATTGGCCAAGGCAAACTAGACTCAGGATTAGTACTTCCTTCACAAACCCCCAAAATGGCTTGTAGCCCTACAAAATGACAACAGTCCTAATAACTCTTGACTGATACCTTCAAATACAAATCTTAGACAATCAGTAGATACCCATTATGGCCTCCTATCACATATCCCAAATTAGGTATGGGTTGTTTTGGACGGATTACCTCAACCAATAACCCCTCTCTATGACCTAGAGCCCCAATTAGGCCAAAATTACAAAGAGACTACTATGGAATGCAAGTCCAAAACTCAACCAAGGGTTTGAACATTTAGGATACATGCCAAAACAAAGGATTTTGTGGGTTTTACCCTTCTACAATCTACTGTTCCAAGAAATACCTCTTAGGTTCCTCCAAATGGCTTAATACATGGTCTTATTAAGCCTTTTCTAATAAATTTTACACACACCAATTCACCCACCCTTGTAGTGAATCAAAACACTCAAGATGTAAGTAAATACACCCATCCCACTAGTCTTATGGCTTTGGAAGACTGTGGGATGGTCAATTCCTCATCGTTGGAGGCAAAACCCGTGTTTAGGGTTCTATGAGACTGTTTTTAAAGAAAACCTTATAACTCCTTACTAGGTAACTTTCAAAATACTAAATCCACTCCAAATGATAGACAACTCAATGTTCTAATCAACCAAAACATGAACAAATAAACACAACTCAGTACCTTCCCATAGTACGGCCTGGGACAACAAAATTCCTCAAGGAAAACAGAGTTCTTAAGGGCAGTCCAAGATCAAATGATTCTAATTTGTCTCCTCCTTCATTTCATAACCTCAACCACACTTGAATGAGAGTGAATTCATGACACTTCACTTCCCAATAGCATAGGGCTCATAACAGTTCCATACAACAGAGAAGTACGGCATGCTTCTTTAGAAAATATAGAAAATGACACAGAAACAGTAGATAATGGTGTTTTTTTTGTATTGAAACTTCTTCTTCATCATACATTTTACTTGTTCAAGGTTATATAGACTAGTATATGCCTTTGTAACTCCATTGAGGGTAGTTTGGTTGATGGTTGGAGCCATAACCAATTTGAACTCCCTTGGCGGTTTTTAGAACTTCAACTACATTCAACTATTTACCAGTTTTGTGCTCATATGTTTAGGACTGTTTAGGCTTAACAAGTGCCTTCAAACATTTGGCAATGGTATTAAGACTTTTACATACATTCCTAACATTTTGACATGCCTTTACAAGGCTTACAACATGAAATGTAAGACTATCCTTTATGGTTTTATGACTGCCTCCTATACAATGTATGGTTGGAGGAGTGCTTAGTGCAAACATGGCATCATAGCCTTATTACATCATGAGAATGGTCACCAAGACCTTATGAAACCAACAAAACAAAATGAACATCAAAACAAGATATGAGTCTTTTGATTCTCCTTGGTGCTCCTGCACCATACTCCCCAGGTGGAAAGAGAACTCAAGTCTGTTGAGGAAGTAGATCAGCAATTGTGACACCATGTTTCAAGATGTCTTCTTCAGTCATCTAGGTGGCATCTTCAATAGGTAAGCCACTCCATTTGACAAGAAACTGTTTCTATGTCTTCTTCCTTGTCTTCTTCAAGACCTTGATGTCAAGAATACATTCCAACTTCAATGGCTGATTGGGTGGAAGACCCTTGACCCAATCTTCATCTCCTGCTACTGTCATCTGCCTATGAATCTGCATTAGAATCACCTTTGAAAGGGAACAAATCTGAAACATTGAAGATAGGAGATATGGCCAAGCCTTGAGGAAGTTCAATCTCATAGGCATTGGGCCCAAATTTGTGCACAATCCGGCATGGTCCTATCTTCTTCATGAGGAGTTTGGTTGGCTGCCCCTTAGAAAGTCTTTCCTTCTTCAAATGTGCCATGACCAAATCCCCAAATTTGTATTGTACATCTCTCCTTCTCTCATTGGCTTTCTCCCTATACTTTTCGTTGTTCTTTTGAAGAGTTTCTTTGACATTATCATGGATGTCCTTCATAGCCAATGCAAAGTCTTCACCTTGAGCACTTTTCCTTTCCAATCCATGGAGATCTCTCAACTCAAGAATACCTCTTGGATGAATGCCATAAACAATCTCAAATGGACTCCTTCCTGTGCTCCTATTAGTGGAATCATTATAGGCAAACTCTGCTTGAGGGATGATCATATCCCATGCTTCTCCATGTTGTTTGGTAAGACACCTGAGAAGGTTTCCCAAGGACCCATTCACCACCTTAGTTTGGCCATCAGTTTGAGGGTGAGAGGCTGAAGTAAAGGACAATTGAGTGCCCAACTTCTTCCACAAAGTGCGCCAAAAATGGCCTACAAACTTTAGATCCCTGTCAGTCACAATGTTAAGAGGTAAACCATGGATTCTAACAATTTCTTTGAAGAACAAAGCAGTAGTGTGAGAAGCATCATTAGTGCATTTACATGGCAAGAAATGAGCCATCTTACTGAATCTATCCACCACAACAAGTATACTATCAAAGCCTCTTTGAGTCCTAGGAAGACTCAAAACAAAATCCATGCTAATTCTTTCCCATGGCATATTAGGAATAGGAAGTGGCTGATATAGACCAGTATTAGATGAAGTACCCTTTGCCCTTTGATAAATACTACGACATTCAACAAATTTTCTGATATCTGATTGCATTTTAGGCCAAAAATAAAACCTCTTCACATGATCCAATGTTTTATCAAACCCAAAGTGACCTTCTAGTCCACCACAATATTTTTCCTTTATGATGTTCTCCCTCATGGAACACCTAGGAACACATAGTTGGTTGCCTTTGAACAACAACCCCTACTGCAACAAAAACTCAGAAAAATCAGAATGATAAGAGTCTAAAAATCGTGAATAAACTTCATATACCTCCTTGAAATCTTCATCATCCTGATACATATGCTTGAGAGCATCAACCCCTACACTTTGCAACTAAATTTCTTGAACCATGCATGCCCTTCTACTCAATGCATCTGCCACTTTGTTAGCCTACCCCTTCTTGTGTTTGATTGAAAAAGTATAGGATTGGAGTTGCTCAACCCATTTCATATGCCTATGATTGAGTTTCTCCTGTGAATTCAGAAAACTAAGTGCATGGTTGTCAGTATAAACAATAAATTCTTTTGGCAAAAGATAGTGCCTCCATTTTTTCAAAGCTTGTACCACTGCATACAATTCCAAGTCATAAGTAGAGTACTTTCTCTTAGCATCATTCAATTTTTCACTAAAGAAAGCAACATGCCTGCCTTCTTGACTTAGGACAACCCCTATAGCAAGATTACTAGCATCACATTCCACTACAATCAACTTATTAAAGTCAGGCAATGCAAGTATGGGATGTTGTGCTACCTTTTGTTTTAGAATTTCAAAAGAATCATTGGCTGCCTTTGTCCACAAAAACTTACATTTCTGCCCCCCTTTGATGGTATCCATAATTGGTGCACAAATATGACTAAAACCCCTTATGAATTTCCTATAAAATGTTGCCAAACCATGAAAACTTTTCACATCATCTGCTGTTTTTTGAGTTGGCCATGACAAAATGGCTTCTACCTTTGTTGGATCCATCTTCAAACTACCTTGTGAAATCACAAAACCAAGATAGGTGAGTTCTTCATTCATGAAGACACTCTTTTCCATGTTGATCATCAATTGTTCATCATGCAACTTCTTCAAAACCTGATCCAAATGTTGCAAATGCTCTTCCTTAGTCCTGCTGAAAACAAGAATGTCATCCAAGTAAACCACAACAAATTTGCCAATGAAATCCTTCAACACTTCATTCATGAGACGCATAAAAGTACTTGGAGCATTAGATAGACCAAATGGCATCACCAACCACTCATAAAGACCCTCATTTGTTTTGAACGTTGTCTTCCATTCATCCCCTGGTTTGATCCTAATTTGATGATACCCACTCTTAAGATCAATCTTAGAAAAATATCTAGCCCCTCCCAAACAATCCATTAGGTCCTCAATTCTTAGCATAGGCAACCTATATCTTATGGTAATCTTGTTAATGGATCTAGAATCCATGCACAACCTCCATTTACCATCCTTTTTAGGGGCTAGGATTGTTGGGACAACACATGGGCTAAGACTCTTTCTCACCAATCCCTTATCCAACAATTCTTGCACTTTCTTGGCAATCTCTTCATTTTGTGAATGTGTCATCTTGTAGGCTGCTTTGTTTGGCAAAGTAGATCCTAGTATGAAGTCAATTTGATGGCTTATGTCCCTAATAGGTGGCAACTCATTAGGCATTTCTTCTACCATAATCCCCTTATACTTCTCTAGCAATTGTTGCACCTCATTAGGAACCTTTTCCTTACTAGGATCATGCAAACTAGGACTATTTTTAGGCTTCAAAATCAAAGCATACCCTTGGGTTCCTTCCTCCTTAAGGGCATCTAAAAACTATTTACCATTCACAATCATGACACTTGACCCAACATTCTTTTCTACATGCTCATCAGGCAATGGATCCATTCTATACTTTCTACCATTCTTAGTTATGATGAAAGAATTAGTTTTACTATCATGTTGTGATTGAACATCATATTGCCATGGGCATCCCAACAGCAAATGACAAGCATCCATAGGAATTATATCACACAAAATTTTGTTCTTATATTCTCCTATCTCAAATTCAACCCACGATTGTTCATCTACCAAAACTTGTTGCCCTTTATTCAACCATGATACTTTATAAGGACTAATATGAGGGAGCCTTTTCAATTTCAACTTGTCTACCATTTCAATGGAAACCAAATTTTCAGTTGATCTTGAATCAACAATTACCTTGCAAATCTTACCATAGGCCTTACATGTTGTCCTGAACAATGTCTTCCTTTGAGGGGGTTCTTGTGTTTGAGGCACCTTCAACATGGTTCTTCTCATCATCAAAATTTCTCCTTCATGGACCGGGGCTGCACTTCCAATTGGAGAGTTGACACTTTGGCAATCTTCCTCTTGGATCAATTGGTTCCTTCTCTCTCCTCCATGAGAGCTTGAGGCTTGCTTTTCAAGACACTTGAAGGCTGGATGTCCCACTTGGTTGCAATTGTAGCACCTTCCTATGAAGACATTAGGACCTCTTCCTGGTCCACCAAATCTACCTCTTCCATTAGGCCTTCTTCCTCTAAAGCCTCCTCTAGAACCAGATTCTCCACTTTGCTCTTGGGAACTAGATTCCCCTTGACTTCTTTGGGACTAATTTCTGCCCCCAAAACTACCCCTACCTCTAAAATTTCTGCCACCTCTTCCTCTATTTTGCTGCTCACCTTTCCTCTTCAACTTCTCTTCAGCCCTTAATGCCACTTGAAAGCATTTTTCCATGGTTTCATGGGTTAATAAACTGATCTCATGTTGAATATTAAACCTCAAACCATTTAGATACCTTGCCACTTTAGCTTTTTCATCCTCCATGTACCCACAACGAAGAGTGTATTTGTGAAACTCCTCGGTGTAAGTAGCCACATCCAAATCTCTTTGTTTGAGATTTGGCATACTCTTGTAGATCTGCACCTCATAGTCTGATGGAAGGCATTGAGACTTGATCCTCTCCAACATTCTGCTCCATGAAGAGATCATACTCTTCCCATTCTTTACCCTCTCACCTTGGGTGTAATTCCACCATGTAAGGGCAACACCTTTGAGTTTAGTTTTTACAAACTTAACCCTCTTATTTTCAGGAACTTCTTTGTATTCGAAGTAGTTTTTTAGAGCCTCAATCCACTCCATGAATTCATCAGAATTCATCTTCCCACTAAACATGGGATTCTCCATCTGAGCCTCCAAAGAATCCTTGCCAATTGCCTTGATGGCTTCAAGCAAATGCTTTTGGTCAGCCGGTACCTCTACCTCTTCTTGTTCTTGTTCTTCTTCCTCTTTCTCTTCCTCTTCATCTGAACCTTTATCTATCCTCTTCCCTATCCTCAATGCCTTCAACTCTTCTTGGAGTGCTTCCTTGACTCCACTTTTGATCTTCTCTTCCATCTCCTTGAACTTCTTGACCACTTCGGTGGTCATCCCCTTTGGAGGCATATTGGTAGCCTCTCCTTCACTCTCCTCTACTGACATATACCAGGCCTTATACCAATAACAACATAACCTTTTATGGCTTTGATACCACTATGATGTAGAGGTAAATTGGATAGGAGAAGATAGACAAGAAGACAAGGTTCTCTTTCACTCAAAAGCCCAAAATCAAAGGTCTTTACACAAAAGTGGGAACAACAGAAAGAAACTCATGGATCATCATGGAAATGTTCATTTGGGATGTTAGGGGACCCATTCTATCCATTGGCCAAGGCAGATTAGACTCAGGATTGGTACTTCCTTCACAAACCCCAAAAATGGCTTGTAGCCCTACAAAATGACAATAGTCCTAATAACTCTTAACTCAGACTTCAAATCCAAATCTTAGACAATTAGTAGATACCCATTATGGCCCCCTATCACATATCCCAAATTGGGTATGGGTTGTTTTGGATGGAATACCTCAACCAATAACCCCTCTCTATGACCTAGAGCCACAATTAGGCCAAAATTACAAAGAGACTACTATCGAATGCAAGCCCAGAACTCAACTAAGGGTTCAAAAATTTAGGATACATGCCAAAACAAAGGATGTTGTGGGTTTTACCCTTCTACAATCTGTTGTTCCAAGAAATACCTCTTAGGTTCCTCCAAATGGCTTAATACATGGTCTTATTAAGCCTTTTCTAATAAATTTTGCACACGCCAATTCTCCCACCCTGCAATCAATCAAAACACTCAAGATGCAAGTAAATACACCAATCCCACTAGTCTTATGGCTTTGGAAGATTGTGGGATGGTCAATTCCTCATCGTTGGAGGCAAAACCCATGTTTAGGGTTCTATGAGACTGTTTTTAAAGAAAACCTTATAACTCCTTTCTAAGTAACTTTCAAAATACTAAATCCACTCCAAATGATAGACAACTCAATGTTCTAGTCAATCAAAACATGAAGGAATTAAGACAACTCAGTACCTTCCCATAGTACGACTTGGGACAACGAAATTCCTCAAGAAAAACAGAGTTCTTAAGGGTAGGCCAAGATCAAATGATTCTAATTTGTCTCCTCCTTCATGTCATAACCTCAAACCACACTTGAATAAGAGTGAATTCACCACACTTCACTTACCAATAGCATAGGGCTCATAACAGTTTTGTACCATAGAGAAGTACGGCCTGCTTCTTCACAAAATATAGAAAACGACACAGAAACAACAGAGAATGGTGTTTTTTTTGGTATTGAAACTTCTTCTTCATCATACATTTTACTTGTTCAAGGTTATATAGACTGGTATATGCCTTGGTAACTCTATTGAGGGCAGTTTGGTCAATGGTTGGAGCCATAACCAATTCGAACTCCCTGGAACTTCAACTACATTCAACTGTTTACCAGTTTTGTCCTCATATGTTTAGGACTGTTTAGGCTTAACAAGTACCTTCAAACATTTGGCAATGGTATTAAGACTTTGACATACCTTCCTAACATTTTGACATGCCTTTACAAGGCTTACAACATGAAATGTATGACTGTCCTTTATGGTTTTATGACTGCCTCCTATACAATGTATGGTTGGAGGAGTGCTTAGTGTAAACATGGCATCATAGCCTTATTACATCATGAGAATGGTCACCAAGACCTTGTGAAACCAACAAAACAAAATGAACATCAAAACAAGATATGAGTCTTTTGATTCTCCGTGGTGCTCCTGCACCAATCTCAGTTTTTACGACTAGTTATCAATCAGGGGAAGCTATTCTTCTCACAAATGTGTATGCCTTGTTTCATGCTGAGGGAAAGTCTTCTATCTAGTCTCATATTTGGTATGTTAGGTCCTTAGCTCCTTTCTTTCCTTGGATTATGGCTACGGATTTTAATGCGATTGTTAGTTTGGATGAGAAGAAGGGGGGTTTAGACAGATTGGATTTTTCATGTACGATGTTTAGAGATAATATTTTTGGCCTTAATCTTGTGAATGTAAAGCCTTCCAATGGTTTATTTACATGGAGTAACATAATATGTGGGGTAGATCGCATCTCAGAAAGGCTAGATAGGTTTCTAGTTTCTAGATTGGCAGCAATTGGGCTATGAGTTTAGAGATTCTAGACTGGCGAGTATCAAACCATTGGTCTATTAAAATTTCAACCTCCTTATTTGGATCAGCCAAGAATTGGTGCTTTAAGTTTAAGCCGATGTGGCTTAGGGACCCTTCCCTTAAGGATTTTATGCTTGGCTGGTGGAATGATGGTAAGCCGGCTTATGGTACTGCTATGTACACTTTTGTTAAAAGTATGCAGTATGTGAAGTTTTAGCTTAAGAAGTGGAATAGACAATATTTTGGTAATATCTTTCACGCTAAGGCAGCTGTTCAATCCTTGGTGGATCTTATTACTTGCCAAATTAGTGATTTGGGTCTCACTAGAGAGAATCTTAGGGATGAAATAGAAGACTTGAAGAAGTTGACAAAATGGGAATTGCATGAAGAAATTTTTTGGAAGCAAAAGGTGAGGATTGACTGGCTCGAGGAAGGAGATAGAAATACCTCTTTCTTTCATAATACCGTCAAGGACAAGAGATATGGGAATAGTATTTCTACCTTGGTGTCTTCCCAAGGGGTTATGTTGTCCTCTGGCCAGGAGATTTCTACTTATGGAGGATTCTTCCTCAGCAGTTTTTGAGGAGAATAAGGTTTTGGAGTGTATCCCTTCTCTGGTGACTAGTGAGATGAATGAGGCCATCTTCAATCCCATTTTCATGATTGAGTTGGAGAAGGTTGTGTTTCAAATGAAAAAATGGAAGGCCCCTGGGCCAGATGACTTTTCAGTTGAATTCTTTTAGGAATTTTGGGAGATTATCAAATTTGATCTTCTTGAGGTGGTTAGAGAGTCACAAAGGAGCTCAAGTAGATGCTGAAAGCTTTCAATGCTACTTTCTTGGTTCTTATTCCTATGACTGCTAGAGCTAACTCACTAAATCTCTTTAGGCCAATAGCCCTGTGTAACGTTGTTTATAAGATTATCATGAAGCTAATTCTAGAAAGGCTTAAACTTTGGTTCAATAGGCTAATCTCGGAGGAGCAGGGTGGTTTTGTGGCTGGAAGGCAAATTCTTGATGGGTTTGTTGTGGTAACAGAGACTATTCATTCCATTGTGGCTTCTTGAGGTGGTTAATGAGTCACAAAGGAGCAAGCAGATGCTGAAAGCATTTAATGCTACTTTCTTGGTTCTTATTCCTAAGACTGATGGAGCTAACTCATTGAATCTCTTTAGGCCAATAGCACTGTGTAACATGGTTTATAAGATTATCATGAAGCTGATTTGAAAAAGGCTTAAACCTTGGCTCAAAAGGTTGATCTTGGAGGAGCGGGGTGGATTTGTGGCTGGAAGGTAAATTCTTAATGGGGTTGTTGTGGCGATGGAGTCTATTCATTCGATGGCAATTTCCAAGGAGAAAACAATGTTCATTAAGCTGGATATGGTTGAAGCTTATGCTATAGTCAAATGGAGTTTCCTTTGTGAAGTCCTATTAGCATTTGGTTTTGGGAATGATCAGGTTGATTGGGTTATGAGTTTTGTTACTTCAACTTCTTTCTCTATTGTCATCAATAGTGAGCCTACTGCGTTGTTTGGTGAGACTATTAAATTAATGATATATTGTAAATCTTGATTGTTCATTATTAGGTTTTAGATCTAATGGTAGATATTTTGTTGGCTTGTCTTGCCCTATAAGGTAACCCTATTTTATGAGGGCATTGTATTATGACTGTGGTATCATTATGTATTATGAGTATTTGATAGTAGTTATGTTGGCACTAGATCTGGGGTGGTGATACTCCTATGAGAATCTTTCTCTGCAAGTATATTGTAATCTTTGTGATTTTTGAATAATATATTGGGTAGATTTTGGAGTGTGGGATTTTTCTCCCAATAGGGTTTTCCCCATGTAAATTACTATGTAGTTGTATGCATGATAGTTATGTTTATTTCTGTTTAAGTTGATGTAATTGTTAAAGATTCATAATGTTTTACATTATCCTCCTCTCAAGATTAGTGTACACTAGTACAAAAAGAGCAATATATTACTAAAAAATCTACTAAAAACTGCTTAGAAATGACCAAACATGGTCACATGACCATTAGTAGTTTATTTCTAGTCATTTATAACATGACCAAATTGATGAATAAACCATTTTTAGTCATTTATTAGTTGTTTTGATCGATCAATTTGGTAGTATATTTAGTCGTTGATTTAGTCATTGATTGCTATAATTTGGTCACTTATTTAGTCATTTATTTTTCACTGATATATTTAGTCATTAATTTAGTCATTGATTGTTGTTTTTTTTAATTATAATGCACCTGGTAAACTTTTTAATGTGACCGGTGACACTGGTACGACACGCCCTCCGGCTCCACGTGAATGCTTTTGCCTGGAGCAATGAACCAGTGAGGCCACAACATGGGGGACCTCATCCCCTAGAAAGAACACTTCAAACTCGTGAGCTTGTTGGCCCAGCGAAGGCATAAAGGCTTGCAAGCTCGTTGGCCCAGCCAGGGTTTGAACTTTGGTGGCCGCCACTACAACCGAGCAACTTAACCACCGAACCATGCCGTCAATGGCTAGTCATTGATTGTTGTTAACTAGTCACTTATTTAATCATTTTTATTCACTAATTTTTGTCCATTGGTAGTGTATTTAGTCATTAATTTTAATCATCATTTTGATCAATTTGGTAATATATTTAGTCATTTTTATTCATTGATTTAACACTGGTCATATATTTAGTCATATTTATTCATTGTTCACTAATTTCAGTCAATTGGTAATATATTTAGTCAATTTAATTATTAATTGACATCAATTAGTAGTATATTTAGTCATTTTAAAGCTTGCATTTAGTCATTAGTATATTTTGAAGCTTGCACAATGAAACAACTTTGAGAAGGGAAAAAAAGCTTGTTTTATTGATAAAAAATGCTTACAAATAGCATACAAATCTGGAAATAAGTTACAATGCTTTCTCTTTGCTAAAAAAAACTTCATGGTTACAATACATAGCTCAGAAAATCAGCAAGAAACCGATTTTCTGAGTATCACTAAGCATAGGAGCACAAAGACATTCATAGATGTCTTCTTCACAAATCCATGATTGTCCCATGAAGCTCACTATCCTAGTTGAAGATCACACTATCATCTCTGTAGATATCCTATCTCATGCACCCAGCTTCCTCTAGTTCATAAGCTATCACTGTGAATTGTTACCTGTAGCAATGAACTATCCTTATATCCGATAGCTACTATTTAACTTTGTTAGATCACTGTTACCATAAGGCAACTAGGATATTGTTAGATTTTGGAAACTGAAATAGGGGATAGGTAATTTGGATATGTTGTATTAATTCTCAACATTAGAGATCCAATGATAGTGAATGCATATACTTGTGGTTACCAATGTGGAAAAGGTCCCTGAATAGTTTGACATGCATATGTTATAAGCTTCTTGAGAGTCCAAAAATCTAGACTTCCTTAAACCCTTTGCCTAACTGATAACTCTTCCATAGAAGACAACAAAATGCATCAAATAACTCATGCATCACCTCCTCATTGCCAACATATTCATCATACATCTCCAACTGCTTCAACACCTAATGGGCTAGCAAGAGACTACTACAATATGTTGCAAAAGCAAATGAGAGATGCATAAATATCCACTATAAAAAAATAGAAAGAATAATAGAAGTAGATAACTCATCAATGCATGCACAGTAAAGTATACTAGAAGCCCTAAAAATTTCTCAAAAAGGATAATGTACAAACAAACCTTCTCATTGTGCAACTGAAAGATAGTGACATGAAAGTAAAACTTAGAAGAGACATTGACATGAAAGTAAAACTTAGAAGTGAAAATCAAATCTACGGGCTTGTGGGAGGTAGTCTGAGTGAGCACCACACCCCCACAAGCAAACCCTAAATGTGGTGCAAGAGAGCAATGGACTTACTTTTCTCCCTGCATTCTTGTAGAGACCAACCAAAGACCGCGTGGGTGAATAGGAGGGGGATTTTTGTCAGATATTACAGTTGGATAGAATGCCTCAAAGAGATGTCATCTCTCAGACTACAATTATTGTTGGATATGCACAAAATTGATTTGTTGGAAAGGCTTTACAAACTTTCAACAAAATACAATTGGCAGGTGTGAAGCCAAATTCCACAACCTTTGCCAGCATCCTTCCTGCCTGTGCCAAAATGGGAGCATTGGAACATGGTATGGACATCTATCAAAAAGTAATGGATAGATGAATTTTGTTAGATGTTATAGTTTCAACTGCCCTGGTAGACATGTATGCAAAATGTGGAAGCATTGACAAGGCATGTGAACTATTTGGCATAATGCCTCAAAGAGATGTCATCTCATGGAATGCAATGGTTGTGGGATATGTACAAAATGGATTTGTTGAAAAGGCTTTAGAAACTTTCAAGAAAATGCAATTAGCAGGTGTAAAACCAAATTTGACAACCTTTGCCAGCATACTCCCTGCATGTGCCAAAATGGGAGGGTTTGGAACATGGTATGAACATCCATCAAAGCATGAAGGATAGAGGAATTTTGTCATTTGTTGTAGTTGCAACTACCCTGGTAGACATGTATGCAAAATGTGGAACCATGGACAAGGCACATGAACTATTTTTGGGGTCAATGGGAGTAATATCAAACTTTGACTCTTTATTGACCATTCATTCTCACAAAATGGAGTCTACTGCCCAAATTGGAAGGAGTCTATGGCACATCAACATACAAGACTTTAAGCTCTGTAGTGGGAAAAGAGAAAAAGGAGACCCCAAGCCCTAGGATAGAGAAATGAGTAGAGAGCAAAGATTTAAGGAAATGGATTTCAAAGTAAGGCATGACACTTTCCTATAGATTGCCAAAACGAGATCACAGTCATGACTATTCAAATAAACAATGATAGTCCATGGCATAACCATGAAGGGGGAATTGAAATTAATAATAATAGTGATAGGGTAGTATGACAGACTTTAAAATATAGATAAAGACAAGTAACTGATTAGTCAAGAGGGCTTCTAAAACATCATAAATCTTGTCAAGGGTTCATTGTATTCAAAGCAGTATGGTAAACTAATAAATATTTCTATCCCACAAAGTTTCAAAATAGGACAACCTACAAGTGTATTAAGGAGTGCATGGACAATATCTCAAGGAGCTACCATAGTCAATTTCAAGGTGTTGATCATGGGAAAGAGAGGTTTATATGAAGTGGGACAGTCCTTAAGAATATAGTTAGACGGTAAAGAGGATAGTCCATAAGAGAATAATCAACCAAATACACAGTATGGACCTGGATGATAGTCCTTATGGTGCATTTATATAATCACACCTATAGGTCTTATCAAAGATCATGACTCCATTAGGATATGAAAATGAGCACTAAACAAAATATCTCACTATGAGCTAAGTGTGAATGACTTTAAAGACACACAAGATAGTGAGTTGTTAGTAGACAATTCATGATCAACAACGATAGAGTTAAATAAGATGGACTACAATAATCACAAGTGATAGTAGCCATTCATATGACAATGATAAGGGGTTCAATCACAGTAAGAAAGAAAATCATAAAAGAATAATTTCAAAACTCAATAGATGATAGTTCCAAGGCATTGTTAGAGTCTTCATGAAGAACAATGATGATGGAAGTGCTTATGACGCAGGTTAAGATACTTCATGACAATAGGGAACCTTTAAAGAGTAGAATGCATGATTAAACCACAACAATAATGCACTATTAAAAGTTTCATGATATAGAGGACAGTAATCTTCAAGCGACAGTAGCACCAAAGGAGAGATCACAATGATAAGAAAGGCACATTGGAAGGTGAAATTTTTCTTCAAAACATACAGTTTCATCATTGATTGTGTTAGGACCCTTCCAAAATCTTCAAGATTCCATTCTGTCATTTATTTAGTGATTTATAGTTCTGTTGCAAAAAAATGATTAGAATTTAGTCATTTTTAGTTGTTGTGACTAAAGTTTTAGACACGTAGTCATGTATTTGCCAAAATTCTACTAGTGGTAGGAAATTGTTCTGCTACCTTAGCTTCCTTAGAAGTGGTATTAAAGCATGATCACCTTTGGTTTTAGTTGTGGGTTGTTGAGTTTTCTAAACAAATCTAGATTTGAGTGGGAGCTTGTGCAGAAGACACTTTGTGATCTTGTTGCAGGAATTTTTAGATCGCAAGTTCATCAGGGAGAGTAGAGGTGGATAAATTTTATGGAAATAATTTTTAAATGTGGAAGCTGAAGATGGAGGATCTGTTGATAGATCAAGATCTTTGGGATGCTATTGATGAGAAGGTTTCAAGGCCTGTAGATCCTACTTTGGCTACTCAATATGATGTTATGGACCATAATGCTAAGGGTCTAATCAGATTATGTTTGGTAGACTTTGTTTTAATCAATGTCCATGAAGAGACATCCACACAGAAACTATGGAAGAATCTTGGTGAGATGTATCAAGCCAAATCTTTAGTGAACATGATTTTCTTGAGGAAGAAATTGTATTCCTTGAGAATGGAAGAGGGTCTAGACGAATTATAGACCACCTAGAAGCATTCAATATGTTGGTGGCTCAATCAGCATGAGTTGGTGTCAAAATGGATGAGGAGGAGAAATGTCAACTATTGCTTTATTCTTTGCCTGATTCATGGGATTCTCTTGTTATGGCTATTGGGAGTACATATGTTATAATCAAGACTGAAGATGTGGTGGGTTCTTTTCTTTCTAATGAGATGAGGAGGAAGGTATCCATCAGTGCCAAGGAGGACCTAAATGTTCATGGAAGACCTAAGGAAAAAGGAAAGAAGAATGAGAAGAGTGATAAATCCTAGTCCAAGGGGAGATCCAAATCTCTTGGAAAGTTCAAACTTGTTTGCTAGAACTACGGTAAGCCTGGACATATTCATAAGGAATGCAAAGAAGAAAAGAAGAAGAAAAAGAAGAGATTTGACTCTAATTCTGAGTCTAAGAAGGAAGATGGTGATGCATTCATTGAAACTTTGGCAACTCGTGCAGGTAATGGTGCATGGTTAATTGAATCAGGTGCATCTTTCCATATGACCTTTAATAGAGATTGTTTTTCTGAATATGAGGAATTTGATGGAGATAAGGTGTACTTCAGTGATGATTCTTATTTAAATATTATTGGCCATGGTAAAGTCAGAATCAAGTTTCTTAATAGTAGAATAAAATGGATTAATGGTGTGTTACATATCCCTGGATTAGCACAAAATTTGTTATTTGTGAGAAAACTAATAGATGCAGGTGTGCATGTAATTTTTTCTGATGTAGGATGCAAGATGGTGAGAGGTGTTATGGTGATTGCTAGAGGTGTAAGATATGACACATTATATAAGCTTGATGCATGCACTGTTAAGTGCAATAGTAGTTCTATGAAAAGCAAGTTTGTGGAAGAGGTGAGGGTTTCATCTTTAGTAGATGGTCATGGCTTTTGGGTATCCAAGGGTGCTCTTTCTTCTGAATCAAAGTTACTTGTAGAGAAAACTATGTTATGGCACTAGAGACTTGGGCACATTAGACAAAAGGGTCTAAGGACCTTGAAAAATAAAAACCTTGTTGAAGGGTTGTCTAATTGTAATCTTGAGTTTGATTTCTGTGAGCATTACATTTATGGAAAACAAAACCGTGTTTAGTTTTCTGAGTTCTCTTAAATCTTGTGGTGTATTGGATCTTATTCATTCTGATGTGTTTGGTCCTATAGATATTCCTTCAATTGGACAGTCCACATATTATGATTCATTTTCTGGTGACTATAGTAGAAGGACATGGGTATACTTTATAAAGAGTAGGTCTCAAGTTTTTTAGTTGATTTAAATAATTTAAAGCAATGGTTGAGTTGTAAACTCGAAAGAAAATAAAATGTTTGAGGACTAATAATGGCAGTGAATTTTTCTCTAATGATTTTGACCAATATTGTAAATCTTGTGGTATTCATAGACAAAAGTTAAGTCTGTATTATCCACAATAGAATGGAGTTATAGAAAAAATGAATAGGACACTGATGGAGAAGGCTAGAAGTATGTTGAGTGGTGCTGGTCTAGAAGAAAACTTTTGGGCTAAAGTAATTGCCACTGCCTTTTACCTGATTAACAAGTCTCCTACATCAACTCTTGTTGATAAGATGCCTATATCTAGGCATGGTCAGTTCACAAGCCTTCATTAAGACATCTTAGCATTTTTGGTTGTGAGGCATATGCACATGTGCCAAAGGAGAATTGAATAAAGTTGGAGAACAAGGCTGTGAAGTGTATCTTCATCAGATATAGTTATGGTGTGAAAGGATACAAGATTTGGGATCTTGTTGTACATAAGGTAATATATAGTAGAAGTGTTATTTTTTGAGAAACTAAGACTTCTATTACATTGCAGCCAGAACAAAGTAAATAGGAAGATGTGATTCAATTTCCT
Organism: Cunninghamia lanceolata; assembly: GCA_027924645.1. NCBI lineage: Eukaryota > Viridiplantae > Streptophyta > Pinopsida > Cupressales > Cupressaceae > Cunninghamia > Cunninghamia lanceolata. The sequence goes on from BSBN01001332.1 coordinate 4,219,715, forward strand.
TCTAAACCTGAGAAATTTGAGTCAAGGCCCATGGATAGAGAAGAAGTTGAGAAGAGCTCATCTATCTCTGAATCCTCAGAAGAGGAGGAAGAACCTCCCTCTCATCTTGTTCATAGGTCTACAAGGCATAGACAACCACCTGAAAGGTATTCACCCAATGATTGGAGATGCATTTTTTCTTTGAATACTAAGATGGATGAACCTAGATCTATAGAAGAGGAATTAGGTATGAATGATGTAGAATGGTAGAATATTTCTATGGATGAAGAAATGACATCTTTGAAAAAGAATGATACATGGGATCTTGTACCATTGTCTGAAGGACAAAAACCTGTTGGTTGCAAATGGGTGTTCAAGAAAAAGATGGGTTCCAATGGAGTTATTGAGAAGTACAAAGCAAGGTTGGTTGCGAAAGGTTACTCTCAAGTTGAGGGTGTTGATTATGGTGAGATATTTTCTCCTGTTGTAAAAATGGCATCAATTAGATTTTTCCTTTTTATTGCTATTGCTTATGATTTAGAGGTTGAGAAAATGGATGTGAAAACTACTTTCCTTCATGGTGACTTGGAGGATGATATTTATATTACACATACAAAGCACTATGTGGTGGAAGGTAATGGTAATTTGGTTTGCAAATTGAAGAAAAATTTGTATGGCCTAAAATAGAGTCCTAGGATGTGGTACCCAAAATTTGATACATATGTCTTGAGTTTGGGATTTGAGAGTTCTAAATCAAATCATTGTGTTTATTATAAAACTGATGGTGATCATTTCTTGTTCATTGCATTATATGTTATTGATATGTTACTTATTGGTAAAGGGAAAGGTATGATTTCAGAACTGAAATCTCAACTTGCTGTTAAATTTGAAATGAAAGACCTTGGTGCAGGTAGACACATTCCTGGGATGGAAATTAGAAGAGATAGAGTGAACAGAAAGCTATGGCTTGTCTAAAGTAAGTATGTCAATTCAATTTTATAGAGGTTTAATATGTAGGACTATAGACCATTGTGTTCTCCCTTTTCACTTGGAAAAAAGTTATCTATTTTAGATTGTCCAACATATCCATCAGAGATGGAAGAGATGAGTAGAGTGCCTTACCAGAGTGGAGTTGGAAGTTTGATGTATGCTATGGTTTGTACTAGACCAGACATTGCCCAAGGAGTGGGAGTTATTTCTAGATATATGTCTAATCATGGTAGAGTTCATTGGGATGCAGTTAAAAGAGTCTTCAAATATTTGTGTGGTACCTCAGAGTATCCCTTGTGTTATCATAGTAATTTGATTGAAGATGATATTTCCCTTAATATTCATGGTTATGTGGATTCAGATTGGGAAGGTGATATTGATAGTAGATGATCCACTAGTGCTTATGTGTTTACTGTATTTGGTGGTGCAATTAGCTGGATGAGTAAGCAACAGGCTGTGGTTGCTTTGTCCACTACTAAAGCTGAGTATATGACAGTTACTCATGCTTGTAAAGAAGCGATTTGACTTAAGAGATTCTGCTCAGATATTAGAATAGAACAAGGTGCAGTGACAATTTATTGTGATAGTCAGAGTGTGATCTGTCTAGCTAAGAACTTGACATTTCATGCCAGGACCAAGCACATTGATGTACAATATCAATTTGTTAGAGATATGGTTGAATATGGCAAGGTGAAGCTAGTTAAGGTAGAGACTTTGATGAATGTTGTTGATTCTTTAACTAAGCCTATGAGCATAGAAATGTTTAGATGGTCTTCAAAGACTATGGGCCTTTTGGCCCCTAGCAATTAAGAGACGATGTTTACTCTCTCCCATTGCTCTTGCAAGTTGTTTGACAAGTGGGAGATTTTTTTGGAAAATGTGTCTCAACCCTACAATTATATAAGGCTTATTGTGTGTGTGTGTGTCGATATATATATATATATATATATATATATATATATATATATATATATATATATATATATATATATATATATATATATATATATCCTAGTTACACTGATAGGTGTAATAGACAATGGGATCATGGGGTGGAGTGGGATGCATGTTAACATTTTTTTCTTAAGAAAAACTATTGAACGACTGACATACATTAAATTAATGATATATTGTAAATCTAGACTGTTCATTTTTAGGTTTTAGATCTGATGGTAGATATTTTGTTGGCTTTTCTTGCCCTAGAAGGTGACCCTATTTTATGAGGGCATTGTATTAAAGTTGCGGTATCATGATGTATTCTATGAGTTTGATAGTGCAGACATGTTGTCTCTAGGTCTCTGGTGGTGTTACTCTTGTGAGAAGTTTTCTCTGCAAGTATATTGTAATCTTTGTTATTTTTGAATAATATATTGGGCAGATTTTGGAGTGTGGGGTTTTTTTCTCCCGAAATGGTTTTCCCCATGTAAGACATTGTGTTGTGGTATGCATGATATTTAAGTTTATTTCTATTTAAGTTTTTGTATCTATTAAAGATATTTAAAGTTTTGCATTATCCTCCTCTAAAGATTAGTGTAGGAAGTTGTTCTGCTACCTTAGCTTCCTTACAGGATTATGATGTGTATTATGGACAGATGGTGATAGTGGATTATGATGTGCATTATGGATGGATGGTGATAGTAGAATATGATTTGGATTATGGATAGATGGCAATAGTGGAGAATAATTCAAAAGCATGGACCACAGGGATGTGATTGTTGAATGTTAGGAACACTGAGAGGGGGCGGTGAATTAGTGTTCTATAAATCTTTTCTTGAACTTTTACTTTCAACCATTTCAAAAGAATAATCAAATAGAAGAAAAATATACAATTGAACAACATCCACAAAAGCATGACACATAACACCAAGATTTTACGTGGAAAACCCAAGAAGGGAAAAACCATGGAGAGGATTAGCTCTCAAATATATATTGCAATCTTTGCAAAAATGATGTTCAGGCTTGGTTACTCCATAGGCCTAGAATATGTTGGCTTATAGCCATGAAGTACAACTAAGTTTAGCAGGCTCACTGCCTCAACCCTAAACCTAGCAAGATTATAATAAGGGCTGTTAAACCCTAGGGCTTTTAAACCCTGATATAAGCTCATTGCTAGCTCACTGTCATGATGAGAAAACATCCTTCAATCAAATCACACATGATAACTAAATTCTACTTGAGCATCTACCACTATGCCAAGGTGCAGTCATTCAACAACTGAATTCTAAATCCCAAGTCTTCATCGCTACTTCTCTTCTATCTCTTCTCTTCTATTTGCATGCTCGCATCACACACAGACTCTACTTTTCCACACACCCCACTCAATCAAATTTCATCACCTTTATATATCTACATCATGATTTTCTCGATAATCAGGTCAGCACCAAGAAGTGAAATGTGTACATAGAAATATGTACCTTGCTGCTCAAACCAATACACTATGTGTTGTGTAGACCCAAATCTTCTCCCAAGTGTGTTCATATAGGCTAGCTCTAATCATTTGATTACTTGCATAGATTCTTTAAACATTAACTCTTCTTCGCACAATGATTTATCTCACCAATCAGCTTGTTACTCAAGAACATGCTTAACAACTTCATTTGCTATCTTACAACTTCTACTGCTGATCACATAACACTTCCAAAATCATGTCAAGGACTCTTTACACACTCCCAATCTTACCCTTAGAACCGCAAGGCATCATATCATCTTGCGGAGAGAAGTAGACCATCAGAAATTAGACTGTATTTGTATCAAATTCTATCAAACAATATGCCAGTACATAGCAGCTCGTAGCTATCCTTTCGGTAAACTTCAGATCTCCTAACTCTGGAATAAGACACTTCATATAAGTGTTTACAACACCTCAAAACCACATAATGAAATACTTGTCTTTAGAGGAATGAGGACCACTGCGCTAGACCTTGTTCACTATTCTTGCTATACCTTTGCTTGCCCGAACTTAGACATTTCTTCAAGATGACTTCTAGAGAGAATTAGGACTTAATCTCTGAGGCATAACATTATCGATCACCAACTGACATCATCCCTGAACCACATTACCAGATCATTATCTGCAGAGGCATACTGTCCAGCTTACTGTCCTCTATTCTACATGCTTTCCATACTTAGCTATTTCTTGTCAATCAGACCTAGAATCTCATATGTTCTTTCAAAGATATCTCTTCTTGTCATGGAGATAGGATCTCTGAGCCTTGTTGCCATCAATGACAACATACAGATCCATATCAGAGCAGTGTCTCTTGCCAATAGTGATTGGGGAGATATGTGGGATAAGGGATATATGATGGGGGTGAAGGTATGTGGGAATATTGTGGGAATCAAGACCAATGGGTGCACACACTATAATGGATTTTTAAGCTCATATTTGGGATGGGAAGTTGGGAGTAATGGGAATACATTCTTATGGGATCGAGATGAAGGATTGGGGGATTGTCGATTTAGGAATTTAGGGACCCAAATAGACTTAGGATTTGTAGTATTTTTTGATGGGGAATGAATTTTTTGGGATTTGGGGATGGGGTGGTATGTAGATGCTCCACTTGGATTTAGTGCTTTTTTAGGGACCCACACCATTTTTGTTTTTACTTTTGGAGGTGTGGGATTATGAAACCTTTTATATGGATTATTCTTGGATGTTGATGTCCTACGACATGATACTCTTTATGATTTTGTGATTTATGTAGGGAGGCATTCAAATTATTACTTTTTAATCCCATGGATTTGGTGGAAGCTTCACATTTGGACGATGTGTGCTTTGGTTGATCTTGATTAAGAATTTTAGGGGATTGGTAGTTATGGATGGGGGTGTTGAGGATGGGGATATTAGGAGTTGGGAGAACTGGAGGAAGTGTGGATTTAGGGAGGTGTATGGTCACATGCTATTTTGATTTGTGCATGGAATAAGATGGAGGAGGAGGGATGGCAGCATATGATTTGGAGGTGCGATGAGATGCACTAGGTTTGGGCTTGGAATAAGTGGATTTGGGAGGTTTGTGGGTGGTACCAACATGTTTGGATTATTTTCCTTGGGATGCATAACCAAGGCCATGTGCACGTGGATGGATTTTGACATGGATGGGCTCCAAAATTTCATTTTCATGAAGGCCTAGGCCGTTACCATGATAGTTCATGTTTTGGAGAATACAATGTGTGAAGGGATGTCTGTTATTTTGGAAACAAGATGTGAGTTGATTATTTCATAGAGGGGGATGAGTGGTGTAATAAAGTTGTTCCTCTCCTATTAGAGAACCACCATGGATAAAGGTAATGGAACCAAGATGATAAGATGATGGATTTGGGATGGGGTCGAGAGATGATGGTGAAGGGTTCATGGGAGATGGTAAAGGAATGATGGGAATGATGGCGGATTGATAGGAGACGGTGCAAGATTGGAAATAGCAATAGATGGGATGCTTAGATCATGATTAGGATGGGGGTGAAGTTTTCTACATGCTTTGGACTAGGATCTTGACATAGCCAAGTTTGTGTGGATGGTGTGATGGGGGAGGTGTTAAACACATAGGTATATTGAGAGGGGGTGAATCAGTATACAACCAAATTTTACTTTTAGCAAATTCAATCTTTTTCAGAGCAGATTAGACCTTAAACATTAAAGCATAAACAAGAGCATGAAAGAGTAACACAAAGCACATTAACACATAACACTAGATATATGTGGAAAACCCTTGGAAGGGAAAAACTAGGGTGAGGATTATCTCACAATATATATGAAGCTCAAATAATAACTTTGTTTTAGGGGCTATAACTCAAGGAAGCTACTACTCCCTAAGTAACTTTGATTTAGGGTCACTCCCAAGGAAGCATCCACTGCCTAAAGACATTATTTTAGGGTCACTCCCAAGGAAGCTACTACTCCTTGATGACTTTGTTTTAGGGCCACTCTTAAGGAAGTTACTCAAATGAGAACACACTTACAAAAGATTACAGTATGACAATCTTACAACTATCTAAAAGGTGACATCGAAGCACATTTCTTTGATGATTGTAATTTTTCCTCTATACACTTTCTTTTGAAGATCTGATCATCTAGGAACACTCTATCCTTGGTCACTGTCACAAATAAGTCTTCAAGATTGATCTGGACAATATCAACATCATCTTCTCTTAATCCCACAGTCACACATCAATAATGTATTTGTTCTGATATTTATCAATTTCCAAGCTATTTCCATCAACTTACAATCACACCTTCTAGACTCAACTTCAATTCCTATTTATACATGATATTACATTGATTACACAACTTTTCATACATATACAACAAGAAAAATACATTTACAAGTCAGCCAGACAACACCTAGAATGAAACATGTAGCAGATAGGTCTTAGGAGAACCAACACGCAACACCAGCAAAATATACAGGCCTTGTAGACACCAAAACTTGCTTATTTAGGTCCAAACCAATCTTCACAACTTCAAACAGCAAAGAAGTGCCACCGCACACTCTACACAATTGAAAATAGGACAAAATCTTTACGAAGAACATATGAAAACTCAAAATGAAATGGTCATCTACAACTTGAAAACCTTGTGCAGTGCTAAAAATAAGATAGATCTTCATGAAACTTTCCTAAATGAGTTCTCAAAGCTTACACAACATCCTCACATATTATTTTATCTCCGCACATCAAAGATTGAGTGTCGCATGCCTTTAAGCATTCATTCTAAGAGTACTGTATCATTCAGAACACACTACAACATACTGTTATTTGAGAAACTAAGTTGCAGACCACAATGAGCATGAAAATTGGGAAGAGGCATGAAAACATCTAGGAGCACATCCATAGATTTATAGGTGCAATCAATCACTTCTAGAAGAATACAGAGCATTCCAGAGGGTCTTCATCACTATTTTACTCTACCAGGTCACATACCAGTACTCTACCATTCATAACTTTCACGATAGTGGCAAATATGACTTGATACTTTGGAAATAACAACTTTGTTGTCCTCTTGACACAATTCCAAAACTATGTATACAGATCTGCAACAGTGGAGAAATGCAGAGCATTTGATTACCCTGTTGGGGATACCTTCACAAAACCAATATTGACTTCAACATATCAGGAAAAACACAATCTTCCAGGGATCAGAACAACATGAATCTTGGAACATACAAAATATGGCATTGTGTGAAGCTATGTTCCAAACTATAGAAGTTATAAATAAATATGGTGAAAATGTGGAGTAATCTTCCAGATAGTCTCAAAAGAGTAGTCATCCTGAAACAAAGATAAACACCAACTTTTGAAGGCCAAATCTTCTTTATATTAAGTCATGAATTTTAGGAACATTAGGATAGGTCATTAAAGTCATCAAGAACACATCAGCAACATATCTTGTATTCTTAGTACTTCTAATTCCCATAGCAGTAAGACTCAAATTTAACTCTGCACTGAACAGGACATGACATCCAACCATTAACTTTCCTTCTTCTTTAGGAACATAACATCTCATCTCTTGACAATCTTCATGACAGCCTCAGCAACCTTTCTCATCCTTGTGACACTGTATGACATCAATACATACTATGTTGACATCAATGAGAACACATATGGTCAACAATCTCCCCCTTTGCCATTGATGGCAACATGTGCTCCCCCTTAGACTCTCTCCCCCTTTTACATCAAGGACAAAGGGATTTAGCACCTAGCTATTCTCCCCCTTTGATCAATTCTCATCTATCTACAGTCTTTCTCTTGCAAGCTCCTCCTGTCATCAGTCACCACTACCTGCTCCCCCTGAGAGGTAGCCATCATCAGTCTAGGTCAAAGATAAAGCATGCACTCCCCCTAAAGAGATGCATCACTGTGCATCCTTAGCAAGAAGCTGGGGCAATTACCCCTAACCTCTATCAGAGATCCTCAAATGTATCCTTTGCAAGAGCCTTTGTGAAAATATCTGCAATATGACTCTTGGTTGGAACATATTCCAACTTCACTTCCTTGTATGCAACCTTCACTCTTAAAAAGTGATACCTAATTTCTATATGATTGGTTCTAGAATGCATTATTGGATTCATGGCAATATTGATAGCACTTGTATTGTCACACAAAATAGGAATAGGCTCATCATACAATACCTTGATATCATTCACGGTTTACTTCATCCACAAAACTTGTGTACAACAAGAGGCTACTACAATGTATTCTTCCTTTGTAGTTGATAAGAACACTAAATATTGCTTCTTGCTCTGCCATGAATCAAGTCTGTTTCCTAAAACTAAGGCACCACCACTTGTACTTCTACTATCATCAACACAACCAGCCCAATCAGCATCAGTGTATGTACTCCTGTCAAAGTCATTATCTTTTGGATACCATAGACCATAGTCAGAAGTTCCTCTCAAGTATTTAAATATTATTTTCACTGCCTTCTCATGAGATTGCTTAGGATTGGCTTGATATCTAGTAACTACACATACTGCATGCATAATGTAAGGTCTAGAGGCTGTTAAGTACAATAGTGCTCCAATCATAGACCTATAGGCAGACTGGTCTACTTCTACAGACTCTGCATCTTTGCTCAAGTGACATCCAGTGACCATAGGAGTGCTTACAGGTTTTGAATCTTCTATACTAAACTTCTTCAACAATTCTCTGACATACTTAGCTTGAGAAATAAAGATACCCACTTCTAGCTGGGAGATTTGAAGACCAAGGAAGAAAGATATCTCACCAATCATGGACATATCAAACTCTTTTTGCATCTCGTCTGCAAACTTCTTGTACAAGTCATCATCTCCACCAGAAATTATGTCATCAACATAAACTACAACTATCAATATCATATCTCCTTCTTCCTTGATGTAAAGATTGATATTAGTAGTACCTTTCTTGAAGCCCTGCTAAAGTAAATACTTATCGAACCTAGCATACCATGCTCTAGATGCTTGCTTGAGACCATATAAAGCCTTCTTGAGTCTATATACTATGTTTGGATCTTCTGATATATGGAAACCATCTGGTTGCTCAATATAAACCTCCTCTTCTCAATCACCATTCACAAATGTTGACTTGACATCCATTTGATATACCTTGAAGTTCTTGTGAGCAGCAAGGGCAAGGAACATTCTGATTGCTTCCATCCTTGCTACCGGAGCATAAGTCTCCTCAAATTCAATGCCTTGAACTTGAGTGTATCCTTTACATACCAATCTTGCTTTTTTCCTTACAACTTCACCTTGTTCATTTAGTTTGTTCTAGAATACCCATTTTATTCCTATAATGTTCTTGTTTGCTAGTCTGGGAACCAATTCCTATGTTTGATTCTTCTCAATCGGATCCAATTCTTCTTCAATGGCTCTTATCCATCCATCATCCTTGTTGGTTTTAGTAAAGGTCTTGGGTTCTTGTGAAAGAAAACACAATTGTTCTTGCACATGTGTCTTGGCCAAGCTTCTTCTTGTCTACACTTCCTTATTCTTATCTCCAATGATCTATTCTTCTAAATGATTCCTCTTAACATACCTTGCTGGATTTTTGGGCATCTGCTCTAATTCTTGTCCCTTTTCTTATTTTACTTCTCCTTCATCTTCAATGAAAGGAAAGATATCAGATCCGATGTCTTCTAAATCTTGTGAGAACTAATTCAAGTCTTCATCTACTTTTACATTTATGCTTTCAATCATTTTTCCCAACCTTTTGTTGTAGAATCTGTAGCCCTTGCTTTTGGTTGAGTAACCAAGAAAGATTCCTTTGGAGCATCACATCTTGAATCAAACTTTTATAGGTCTTCTTCATCCCTTTTAACATAGCACTTGCTCCCAAAGATCCTGAAGTATTTGACAGTAGGAGGCATTCCATACCACAACTCATAAGGGGTCTTGGAGTTGTTGACCCTTAATTACACTCTGTTGGCTAGATAGACAATAATGTGGACTACTTGAACCTTCCAAAACATATGAGGTAGATTTTCATCTTTCAACATAGCCCTAGATGTTTCTTGCACAGTCCTTTTTTTTTCTTTCCACTATCCCATTTTTCTAAGGATTTCTAGGAGAAGACACATAGCTTCTAATACCATGTTCTTCACAAAGTTTTTCAAATTCATCTGAAGTAAACTCACCTCCTCTATCTGACCTCAAACATTTGATCTTAGTATCCATTTCATTTTCAACTAGGGCTTTGAAACAAGAGCATTAGACTTCTCTCTTAAGAAAGTAACCCAAGTCATTCTAGAATAATCATCAATGAGCAACATAAAATACCTTTCACCTTGTTGACTCCTTACTCTTGTAGGTCCACAAAGATTAGTGTGAATCAGCTCCAGTGGCTTTGAAGAAGAGCACTCCTTTCTTTTAAATCTTGTCTTCGTCTACTTTTTCATCTAGCATTCCTTGCATACAATGTTAGTATGCTTGATTATCTTGGGCATGTCTCTCACTGCATGAGTGGAACCGATCTTTACCATGTTGTCAAAATTTTTGTGTCTCATTCTTTTATGCCATAGCCAACATTCAATAGATTGATTCAACAAACATATTCTTCCAGTTGCTTCTTTCAAGTGGTAGATATCACCACATGTATTAATACCTTCTGCAACAAGTTTTCTGGATCTTGCCTTTCTGATCTCACAAGCTTTGGCATGAAAAGTAAGATTGTAACCTCTGCTGCACATTTGATTGACACTAAGAAGGTTGTGATGTAGTCCTTTGACATAGAGGACATCCTTAGTTCTGTTCTTTCCATCAATAGTTATGACACCTTTTCCACATATTCAAGCTAACTCATCACCTCCAAACTTAACTTCTCCACCATTCCATTTCTCAAGGCTAATGAATTTCTCTTTCTCACCAGACATGTGATGTGATCAACCACTGTCAATCACCCAAGCTTTGGTTTCTTCTTTTGCATGGAAGGCAGTCCATACAACCATTGATCTTTCATTTTTTTGGACTATATCAAATTTTCCTCATTTTCTGACATCATCCTTTTTATTACCAACACTCAGAGCCATGAAGAGTGTTTCATCATTTGATATTTCATGCTCCACATCATCTGAAGAACAACTATACTCTATGTAAAACATGCTCCTCTTGAATTTACTATTCTTGCTACTTTTCTTATATTCTTTAAAAGGAAATTTAGAAGCAAAGTGACAAACTTTTCCACAATTGAAATATTTCAAAGGTAGCTTACCTTGATACTTCCCAGAGCCTCTCTTCAATGTTCTTACAAAATCTACTTCAACATCTTCAGGGCTTTCATTTACATTAGAAGTCTCTTCCTTTTCCTTTTTACTACTTTGAAGGTAACTTCTTGCTTTGGAACATCACCATCAAACTCTCTCATTTCAAAGACAGTAATAGTACCAAATATCTGATCCAAAGTGTAGGTATTGAAATTTGTAGTCTCCTTAATAGCAGATACCTTAGAGCTATAAGATTTGTGAAGAGATCTCAGAACCTTCTTCACAACTTCTAAACTTTTCATTTCCTCACCAAGACTTATGATACCATTGACCACTTCATTCACCCTTAGCATAAATCCAACAAATTTTTCATCTTTTGTCATTTTTAATGATTCAAATCTATTCTTAAGTATTTGTAACTTAGCTTGCTTCACCTTCTTGTCTCCTTCATAAAGGGTTTCAAGTTTCATCCAAACATCTTGAGCAGAGCTACACCCCATCACTTTTGAGAGCTCTGAATCAGTCAATCCACTCATGGTAGCAAACTTTGCCTTGGCATTGTTATCATATTTATTGATTTCATCTACATCTATAGGAACATCCTTAGGAACAATATAGCCTTTCTTGACAGTGTCCCAAACTCCACATCCTAGAGAATTGATGTAGCCTTCCATTCAAACCTTCCAAAAAGCATAATTTATTCCATCAAACCTGGGTATCTTGTTGGATCCTCCTGATGCCATCTTGGACCTTTCTCAAGTAGTTAAGCTTCCTTTAGAGGAACTTAGCTCTGATACCAATTGTTAAACACACATGTATACTAAGAGGGGGTGAATCACTATACAACCAAATTTTAATTTTAGAAAATTCAATCTTTTTTAGAGCAGAGTAGACCTTAAACATTACAGCATAAATAAGAGCATGAAAGAGTAACACAAAGCACATCAACACATAACACTAGATATATGTGTAAAACCCTTGGAAGGGAAAAAGCATGGTGAGGATTATCTCACAATATATATGAAGCTCAAATAATAACTTTATTTTAGGGGTTATAACCCAAAGAAGTTGCTACTCCATAGGTAACTTTGATTTAGGGTCACTCCCAAGGAAGCTACTACTCCCTAAAATGAGAACACACTTACTAAAGATTACAATATGACAATCTTACAATTGTCTGAACACTGACATTGAAGTACATTTCTTTGATGATTGCATTTTTGTCTCTATACACTTTCTTCTAAAGATCTGATCATCTAAGGACACTATATACTTGATCACTATGGAAAATAAGTCTTCAAGATTGATCCAGATAGTATCACCATCATTTGCTCTTTCTCCCACAGTTGCACATCAATAATGTATTTGTTTTGATATTTATCAATTTACGAGCTCTTTATGTCAACTTACAATCACACCTTCTACACTCAACTTGAATTCCTATTTATACATGATATTACATTGATTACACAACTTGGCGGCTAGATACAACTAGGAAAATATATTTACAAGTCAGCTAGACAACACCTAGAATGAAACATGTAGTAGATAGGTCTTAGGAGAACCAATATGCAACACTAGTAGAATATCTAGGCCTTGCCAACCCCAACACTTTCTTAATTAGGTCCAAAACAATCTCCACATCTTCAAACAACAAGGCAATGCCACCACACACTCCACACAATTGAAAATAGGACAATGTTAGGAAGAACATATGAAAACTTGAAATGTAATAGTTATCTACAACTTGAAAACCTTGTGCGGTGCTGAAAATAAGATAGATATTCATGAAACTTTCCCAAATGAATCCTCAAAGTCTATGCAATATCCTCACATATTCCTTTACCTCTGCACATCAAAGATTGAGTGTCGCATACCTTCAAGCTTTCATTCTAAGAGTACTCTATCATTCAAAACACACTCCAACATACTATTATTTGAGAAACTAAGCTATGGACCACAACAAGCATGGAAACTGGGAAGAGGCATGAAAACATCTAGGAGCACATCCACAAATTTGTAGGTTCAATCAATCACTTTTAGAGGAATGCAAAGCATTCTAGAGGGTCTTCATTGTTGTTTTACTCTACTAGGTCACATACCAGTACTCTACCATTCATAACTTTCACGATGATGGGAATATGATTTAAGACTTTGGAAATAACAACGTTTCTATTCTCTTGACACAATTCCAAAATCATGTATCCAAATCTGCAATAGTAGAGAAATGTGAAGCATTTCATCACCCTGCTAGGGAAACCTTCATAGAACCAACACTGTCTTCAGCCTATTAGCAAAAGTATAATCTTCTGATGATCAGAAGAACATGAAAATTGGAACATACAAAATATGGCACTATGTGAAGCTATGTTCCAAACTGCAAAAACTAGAAATTAGTATGGTGAAAATTTAGAGGAATCTTCTAGACAGTCTCAAAAGAGTAGTCATCCTAAAACAGAGGTAAACACCAACTTTCTGAGGCCAAATCTTCTTTATATTAACTCATGCATTTCCGGAGCATTAGAATAGATCATTCAAGTCATCAGGATCACATTAGCAACATATCTTGTCTTCTTAGTACTTCTAATTCCCATAGAAATAAAACTTCAAACTTAACTTTGCACTGAACAGGGCATGACATCTAACCATGAACTTTCCTTCTTCTATAGGAACATAACATATCATCTCTTGAAAATCTTCATGACAACCTTAGCAACCTTTCTCATCCTTGTAATAGTGTATGACATCAATACATCCTATGTTGACATCAATGACAACACATATGGCCAACAAGAGGAACATGTAGCCTCAATTATTTGAATAGGATCCTTATATGGGGTGGATGGAGGAGAGGGTGATACTTTTGGTAGGATTGTAGATACGATGGAGGAAGATGGTGATGTGGTTTTGATGGGTGTGATGTGAATGAAGGGGTCTCAATGACACATGTAGGTTATTGGGGAGGAGTGGGGTGGCATGACTCCAAAAGTTTGTTTTAATTATTTTTCTCAACACTCTTAGTGAGGAGTCCTTGGAGAAAGGATGATATAGATTTAGTAGGGGATTTGGATGATGGAGTAGATGGTGGTTTAGATAGAGGGGTAAATGGTGAGATTGATGGGTAAGTAGGTGGTGGATTTCGATAAGGAGAGGATGGATTTGGATAAGTGGAATAAGAATAAGAAGGTTGTGGATAAGAGGTGGCAGTAACAAGGATTTCATACGAGAGTGGATGTTGGGATGTGGATGAAGGATAGAATCAATTTCCCTTGTAAAGAGTAACAAAAGGATGACCATAGGATATGCAATGAGATGCAGGGGTGTATCTCATGCTAGCCAATCCATGGTCAAAGGGGGCTTGCATGTTTATGGATGGGTGAGAGTGATTTATGGCAAGCTTACTTGCAATGATTTCACCAAAGATTTCAAGTTTAGCTTGTTCAATAACATTATCATATGAAGTCATGATTAGATTTGGATTTGGGATGATGTGATGTAAGATAACTTGATGAATTTATTTGGATTTTGGATTAGAGGGGAACTTGGATTGATTTTGATTGATTGGGATTTGATGACTTTGGATTGATTTGGGATTTGGATTGATCAAGGTCAATGATATATGACACTTGACCTGATTTGGATTGATTGGGGTTGATTTTGAATTAGGCCAAGGGCCCCTCGATGGTTGGATTAGACTAGATTGGATTGGATTAAGGATTAGGCCAAGGGCCATTTGGATAATGATTTGGATGATGATTGGAGGAAAATGATTATGGGTTGGATGAAATTGGATGGGTTGTCACTAGGATTTGGAGAGAATTGAAGGAGGTTAATTCTTTAACCAACTTTTGATTTGCAAGTGATGGTTTTGTATTAAGGATTTAAATTGGATGATGATTAAGGATATTTATGAAAAATAGTTAGAAGAATAAAGGATGGTGGATGGCTGATTTGAGATGGTGGATGATTGGATTAGATTAGGATTGAGATGAAAGGGGATTAACTGGATTATGATGTAGATTGTGGGTGAATTTGATAAATCTGAAATGAATGGATTGGATTAAACTCAAGTGATGGGAACGATTAGGATGATAATACTTGGGAAATGTATGAGGTGGATAGAGGGAAAAATGATTAGGATAAGATGGTTAGGCTAATGGATTGGATTATATGGATGATAGAGAGTTGGGATTATGTGGATAATCAGTTTGGATTAACAGGACATGGAAGTGATTAGGGAAATGGATTATGATGTGGGTTAGGAAGAAAATGGATTGAAGATTAAGCTCAATAATGGGATTATGATTGGGGGGGATTTGAATGAGATGATTAGGGTTGGAATATAATTGGACTAAGATAATGATAGGATGGGATGATTGGATTATGATTAATGGATGAAGTGACTTGGGAAAATGGATTAGGGAGTGATTAAGATGGGATAAAGATGGTGATGAAAACTTGGATTAGGATGAAAGTGATGTGATTAAGATAATAGAAAATGGACTAGGATATAGATTTAGGGATGATTAGGGAAAATGAATAATAGATAAATGATAGGATTAAAAGGTGATTAGAATGATAAGATGGGATTAAACTCAAAGATGGGGATTAATTAAGCTAAAATGATGGGATTATGGTTGGGATAATGATGATGAAGTTGGATAATTGGATGAGTGATTAGGAGGAAATGGATTGAGATTATGTGGATTAGGAAAAAATGGATTAGGATAATGGGAATTAAGAGGAAAATGGATTATTTGGATTTGGATTAATAAAATGGATGATTGAGTTAGGTGATTAAGAATGGCTTAGGTGCTTGACCTTAGGCAACTTTTCAATAAAATAAACACACATACATGCACAATTCTTGCTAAGGATTTGAATTTGATTTGGACTTTAAGGGGATTCATAGGTTTGAATGATGAAGACATGCCAAACACACCAACAACCTAGATTTAGTAAGATATGAGTGTATAAGATCATAAGCCCACCTCGCTGCCTTTATTTAGGCATAACGTGGAAATACCATGAAGAAGAAACTAACCAGTTTTGATCACCCAAGACCATTCTATGGTGCAAGGGGAGAGCATACATAGCATGCATGTTTTTTTCTAGAGGGTATTTGCACTTTGTGATAGAATCAATATGGCTAGTACAGTGAGTAAATTCTTGGGCCTAATTGGTATCTGATGCATCACAATCTTATACAGTCGAGAGGTCTTAAACTGGGATGTATGGGCTTCTAGGGGATATCCTCGATACACTCAAGGTGTGTGAGGTCTATGTATGTGAGATGAGGGGTATGTCTAATGGCATGGTGTAAGAGGTTAACCCACTCTCCTCCTTCACTTTTCAAGGTATAAAGTTCTTGCAAGCTTCACCCAAATGAAAAATGTTCCCCAATGGAAGAGTCTTTCGATTCTCTTCCAAATTTGTATACCCCACTAAAACACGAGTGTTGGGTCATCCCCTTGGTGATGAAATCCAAGGAAACCCCCCTAGAGGAAAGAATGCAAGGTATTTTTGATCACCTAAGATCACACGAAGCATAAGGAGATAGCATACACACCAAGGACCTTGTGATTAACAATGAAACAAAGAAAGTGAGAAAGTTTTTGATGCCCAACATCACCAATGGGTGCAAGGGGAGAGCATACAACTTCTAACACCCTAAGACTAAGCAAACAAGTTAAATCCTCTATACACTAATTTAATACCTAAACTAATGATAAAAAATGATGCTTTGAATTGCGGGGCTGCAACTACAAGTGATTAGTAGTCTTATGATGATTTGATCTTTGACAAACAATGTTCTATAAAAACATGTGTTAGATTGAAGTGATAAAATTTGCAAAACCAAATGTTAGATGGAATGATACAATAGATTAGATAAGATATTTAGATTCATTACAAAATATTTGGCCATTTTTAAAAAAAATCATGAAATTTTGTTATGTTTTGCAAAAGTTATGAGCATTTGAAGTTTCTAGGATGCATGTCCTGACATACATGCATAGGTGATGTAGAAGCACAGAAGAAACTGATTTCTTATCAACTTTTACATTCTTTGAACCCATCGAACCAGCAGTATAGGGAGTTAAAATGTTCAAACAGTTTTAAATATCTTTTTCAAGGTTCACACAGCATCGAAATACACATATACCTCACCTATCGGTGAGACAGACTACTATCAACACACTCCAAAATTCTTCCGCTGATGTGTCGATGAACTACCCATCGGTGACACTTATCAGTTGTCACCCTGATACAACTCAATCGATAAGATTATATACTGTCGGGTCAATACAACTTTATTCACCAGATGGCTCTTGTCACTCTGATGACCCTTCGACTTAGCATATACATGATTTGACTTGCTATGCCGGTTATCTCTACTATTTCTACCGGTCACTCCTCACATCATTTGAAATGCACATTCACCAAATACAACTGCGATATACAAATGTGAGATACACACGAAATGATACTCACATACATTTGCAATATACACAAGAAATGTTCTTCAACATACATTAGCGATATACACATGAATTGTATACCTGATATACTTTAGCAATATACACATGAGATGTATCTTCTCATACATTTGCAATATACACATAAATTGTATATTTGGTGAAACAATATGGAATTCACGCTGATAACTGTTTCTGCACATTGTAACCGAACGAACTACACAAGAACTAGAAAACTCAACAGAACTGAAAGCAATCTACCACTACAGAGGTCATTCCACTGATTTCAAAGAAATCTTAACCAGTAGAATGACTCCAATCTACATTCCTGTAACTAGACCAAAACACAAAACTTCTTTTTATTCCTCTGGGATGTACATACAAAATCTATTCTTCCTCTCTCTCTGTCTCTCTGTCTGTTCAGCGAATACAGACCCAACTATTTAAAGACTCATTCAGTAGTTACACAAGGTGGAAAGTGAACCACCTCTACCATTCAGTTACATTCCTACAGTTCGGTTATAATTCTTTTAATGACATGTTATACAATCTTTCAATTATATTATGTCATTACTCGGCCAACATGGTGCTAAGGCCCTACAATATGACATTTGCACAAAATAGAAATTGCATAGAATCTTCCAGATTCTCAAAGTCTCGAGGTGCTCCTACACCATACAACCAACCAACAAAGATTTCCATGTCCCTTGGAAATGTATCTGCAAACAAAACTACCTTTTCTGCATCTCTGTCTTCATCTTTTGTCTCTTCAACTTCAAGTTTCCAATTTCCACATCAATGGATTAGTGACCAACCAACCAACAAAATCAAACTACCATCAACTTTAGAGCATCTTTGGGCTCCTTTCTACTCCCAACAATGGAGTACTCTCAGACTGATCAAAACTTCATGACTACAACACAATGCTCCATCAATTGTCCATCGTACACGCTGCTTCACATACCCATTCCTCACATCCAAGAGCAGATCCTGGTGATGCACTACCCCTTTCTCCTCAGTGGCCTCTCTCTATATCCTCTTCCAACCAAAACTCCATTGGTGAATGGTCTTGACAGACCTCATCATCATTTGCCCACACACTATAGGAATCCTATTCCTTCTCGCAACTAGATGGCACGAGCATCTATAACAGTCTAATAACTACTATGAGCCTTCAAAATACCTTCTACAATTTTTGTTTTCAAAAATGGTCACCAAACATTTTGTTTCACTCCTCATCTGCCTTCTCAGCGATAGAAACCGAATACACAATATTTCCACCCAGAGCTTTCACTAGCTCTGATACCAATTTGATGTAGAGGCACAGCGGAAACCAATTTCTTATCAACTTTTAGATTCTTTGAACCCATCGAACCAGAAGTACAGGGAGTTAAAATGCTCAAATAGTTTTAAATATCTTTCTCAAGGTTCACACCACACCAAAGTACACATATACCTCACCTATCGGTGAGACAGACTACTATTAGCACACTCCAAAATTCTTTCGCCGATGTGCCGATGAACTACCCATCGGTGACACTTATCAGTTGTCGCCCCGATACAACTCGATCGATGAGATTATATACTGTTAGGTCAATACAACTTTATCCACCTAATGGCTCTTGTCACTCGGATGACCCTTCGACTTAGCATATACATAATTTGACTTGCTATGTTGGTTCTCTCTACTGTTTCTACTGGTCACTCCTTGCATCATTCGAAATGCACATTCACCAAATACAACTGCGATATACAAATGTGAGATACACATGAAATGATACTCACATACATTTATGATATACACAGGAAATGTTCTTCAACATACATTAGCGATAAACACATGAATTGTATACCTGATATACTTTAGCGATATACACATGAGATATATCTTCTCATACATTTACGATATACACATAAATTGTATATTTGGTGAAACGATACAGAATTCACGCTGATAACTGTTTCTACACTTTGTAACCGAATGAACTACATAAGAACTACAAAACTCAACAAAACTGAAAGCAATCTAGTGTTGCAAGGTGTGACCCTTGGTCTCCTTGTTTAGCACTGTGCTACGGTGGTTTGCGACAAGGGCTTAACCACCTCCTATGCTTGTTAAGTCAAGTGGTTGTATCGGGCATTAACAGGTCGATCTTTTGGTGCAACGGCAGCTAACAATTGGTATCAGAGCCAAGTTCATCTAAAAGGAGCTGAACTGCTTGAGGAGATCCAGGATGTCGTCATATAAGAAGGATAGTCTAAAGTTTGATGGAACCAACTTCACTCTTTGGAAAGGCCGCATGAAATGTCACTTGGAGTGTATGGGAAAGGCGTACTTATCCATGGTCACAAAAGCATATAAACCTCCACAAGGTGGTTTGAAAACTCTAAATGAAATCACATATGCTGTAAACAATCTGTAGACCAAAGAAGCTCTTCTAAGTGCTTTGACTGACTCAGAACTCTCAAATGTTATTGACCTACCAACTGCATATGAGATCTGGGTTAAACTGGAACTTCTACATGAAGAAGATGAGTTTGTTAAGAGTGTAAGGTTGCAAAGTCTCAAAGGGAAATTTGAAAGATTGAAGATGAGAGATGATGAAAATATCACTACCTTTATGCCAAGAGTAAATCAGCTAGTGTGTGGAATCAGGAATGCTGGTGGAGTTCTATATGAAAATGAGATTGTTTGTAAAATTCTCAGATCCCTTCTTGCTGCCTACAAAATCAAGGTTGCTGCCATTGATGAATTCAGAGCCCATACAACTGTCACAAGAGAGCAATTGGTTGGCAAACTAGCTGCATTTGAAATGACCAAGTTTGGAGATGATCACCCCAAGACTGAATCTGCATTCAAAGCCAGTGCCTATGTGAAAGGCAAACAAAGATTTGATCTGGGAGAGAACTCTTTAAGGAAGCTGTCATGGTTTGATCAAGCAAGGAAAGACATGGAAGAGGAAGAAGTAGAAATAGCTCAACTTGAAGCCCTCATTGCAAAGAGACTGCCAAGGGGATCCAGTAAGTATGAAGGAAAATTACCCTTTAAGTGCTTCAACTACAATAAAATTGGTCATTTTGCTTCAAGATGTCTGGAAAGATCTGCAAGGTCAAATTCTAATAGACAAAGGTTCCAAAAGAATTGTTATTATGTTCATGAAGAAGCTAATAATGAAGGAGTAACAGATGATGAATCAGAGATAGGAGACAAATCCATAAATGAATGGGTGTTTATTGCCATCAAGGAAGAAGATCCAATATCTATCAATCATAAGGTTGTAGAAAGAGCTCTGGCTGCCCAAGTTGAAGAAAAGGATGATTGGGTTATTAATAGTGGATGCTCTCATCATATGACAGGGGAGAAGAACAAGTTCTTAGATTTGGAAAGGTATGAAGGAGGAATAGTAAAGTTTGGTGATAATTCAGCTGGTAGAATCAGAGGAAGAGGAACTATCTCTTTTAATGGAAGAAACAAAACTAGTAATGTGTTGTATGTTGAAGGTATGAAGCACAATCTTCTCAATGTTGGACAATTGGTGGACAAAGGCTATGATCTCCGATTCAAGGATGGAAAATGCAGAATCTTTGAAAGATCCGAAATAGAGATTGCATCTGGTACTCAAACTAAAGGTAATATCGTCCACTTGGTTGGTGCTGATAAAAGTTGTCTGCTTGTTCAAATTGATCAGAGTTGGTTATGGCATAGAAGGATGTGTCATGTAAATTTTGATAACATCATCTGGATAAGCAATATTCAGGCTGTAAGAGATCTTCCAAAATTGGTAAAACCTACAAATGGTTTGTGTAAAGAATGTCAGATAGGTAAACAGAGCAGAGTCTCATTCAAAAGCAAAGATTAGTCCTCTACCGGATTATTGGAATTAGTTCATACTGATCTATGTGGTCCGACAAGAGTCAAGAGTATGCAAGGTGATAGATACTTCATGTTACTAATTGATGATTATTCCCGAATGATGTGCGTTACCTTTCTGAAAGAGAAATCAGAAGCTTTTGAGAAGTTCAAAATCTTCAAGGCTATGGTAGAGAATCAAACCGGATTGAAACTAAAATGTCTGAGGTCTGATAGAGGTGGAGAATTCACATCTAGTGAATTCATAGACTTTTGTGAGAAGCATGGTATAAAGAGACAGTTGTCTGCTCCTAGGACTCCACAGCAGAATGAAGTAGTTGAGAGAAAGAACCGGACCATCCAGGAAGCTTCCAAGACAATGATGATGGAAGCAAATGTTCCTCAAATGTTTTGGAGAGAAGCTGTCAGCACTGTAGTCTACACTCTCAATCGAGTTCAAATCAGAAGCAATACCGATAAGACTCCCTATGAACTTTGGTTTGGCATCACTCCTACTATGAGATATTTCAGAGTATTTGGTAGCAAATGTTACATTAAAAGAGATGAAGATCTAGGAAAGTTTGATGCTAGAAGTGATGAAGGAATCTTCTTGGGTTACTCCACTCAAAGCAAAGCATACCGGTGTTACAATAAGAGACTGATAAAGATGATAGAAAGTACTAATGTGAAAGTTGATGAAGGAATTGAGAAGCCCTCAAGATTTTATGAGTAGATGAAGATGATCAAGATGGTGTTCAGGTTCAAGGAGCTCAATCCTCTCCAGAAAATTAGATTCAGACTGATCCGGTAAATCAGGAAGAAGAGATAGGTCTGAATGAGCCTGATCAAGAAGCAGAAGTACAAGAAACTCCCAAAGTTCCAAGGTATGTAAGATTGAACCACTCTAAAGATCAGATCATAGGTGACAAAAGCAAAGGTGTGCAAATTAGAAGGAATGTTTCTCAAAATCTGGATGAATGTTGTCTGATCTCAAAGATTGAACCTAAGACAATAAATGAGGCCTACAATGATGAAAATTGGACCAAAGTAATGGAGGAAGAGTTGATGCAAATTGAGAAAAATCACACTTGGGATCTTGTTTCTAGACCTAGTAACAAGAATGTGATTGGAACCAAATGGGTCTTCCAGAACAAACTAAATGAAGATGGTGAAGTAATCAGAAATAAAGCCAGATTAGTCTGCAAAGGCTACTCTCAAATAGAAGGGATTGATTTTGAGGAAACCTTTGCTCCGGTGGCAAGAATTGAAGCAGTCAGACTATTTCTTGCATTTGCTGCCTTCAAAGATTTCAAAGTGTATCAAATGGATGTCAAATCTACTTTCCTGAATGGTGACCTAGAAGAAGAGGTGTACATTGAACAACTAGATGGATTTTAGTTATCAGAGCATGGTGATATGGTCTGCAAATTAAAGAAGGCACTGTATGGTCTAAAGCAAGCTGCAAGAGCATGGTATGAAAGGCTGGATAAACATCTTTTGAAGACTGGTTTCAATAAAGGTACTGCTGATAGTAACCTATATTTCAAAATTGATCATGAAAACATCTTTATTGTTGAAGTATTTGTTGATGATATCATTTTTGGAGGAAGAGAGAGTATGTGTAAAACCTTTGCAAATCAAATGAAAAGTGAGTTTGAAATGTCAATGCTTGGTGAAATGAATTTCTTCTTAGGTCTGCAAATTACTCAGACAGAGAAAGGAATCTTTATCTCTTAGACTAAATATGTGAAAGAACTTTTGAAGAAATTTGGAATGGAAGATTCAAAGCCTATGAACACTCCTATGGCTACTGGATGTAAGTTGAGCAAAGATGATGACTCTCCTAAGACAGATCAAACAAAGTACAGATTAATGATTGGTGGATTACTTTATCTCACTCAGACTAGACTAGATATAATGTAGGCTGTTGGTCTTGTGGTGAGATTCTAGGCTGATCCCAGAGAATCTCATGTCATGGCAATCAAAAGAATTTTTAGGTACTTGAAAGGAATAGTTGAGTATGGCCTATGGTATCCTAGAGATCATGAATTTTCTCTTCATGCATATACAGATGCAGATTGGCAGGAGATGTGGATGATAGGAAGAGTACAAGTGGAGGAGCATTCTTTTTGGGAAAAAGGTTGGTTTCTTGGCTAAGAAAGAAACAAGAAGCAATATCTCTGTCTACAACTGAAGCAGAATACATTGCAGCAGCAGGTAGTTGCACTCAAATCTTATGGATGAAGTAGATGTTAAGAGACATTAATGTAGAATATGAGGAGCCTATAATAATTTTCTGTGATAATTCAAGTGCAATCAATATTTCTAAGAATCCGGTGTTGCATTCTAAGACCAAGCACATATCTATCAAGTTTCACTTTCTGAGAGAGCAAGTGAACAAGGATGAAGTCAGATTGGAGTATGTACCCTCCAAGGATTAGATTGCAGATATTTTTACTAAACCTCTTCCCAAGGACTCTTTTGATTATCTCCGGGAGAAGTTAGGGGTCATGGCCCCTTCGGTGATGAACTAGGATGCACTGATGTGCATCAGTCTGGTGGGTATCACAGTCATATCTTGTGATCTGGATTGATGATGGGGAGCTGCTACTAAGAGGGAACAGCTGGTATGATTCTGATGTGTTAGAAGTGCAAGTATGAGCCCTTTGCCATTGATGTCAAAGGGGGAGAGAAGACATGTGAAAAACAAGTGGTTGATGATCAAAGGAGGAGCAGTAAAGGAAGAGAAGACATGTAAAGAGTTGTTGCTGATAGGGGGAGCTGTGGTAGAAAGGAGAAGTTCTTGTCTTGATGGTTTTTCACATCATATGTTGCCACCAATGACAAAGGGGGAGATTGTTGCAAGTATGAGGTTAACCAATGTTGTCATTGATGTCAACATACTCATATTGGATTGGTAAGAAGGATTGGATGAGTTGTGTGTTGAGGTTATTGAGGAGATCAGTCTCAATCAGGAATATTGAAGAACAGTGATGAGAAGAAGGAAAAAGTACTCAATAGGTTGAGGATCAGAGGATATGGATTAAAGGGTTTGTAGATATGAGTCTTGAGATGTTCTAGTTAAGATTTTAGAGGTCTGCATGAAGATATGAAGAAGTTGTGATCGATCAAGTAGAACTGGTTCTAGGAGATGCTCCAAAGTGACATAGTGTTACAAAAAGGTCTGGTGAGATCTAGAAGTGCATTGTCCTATTCTACAGATTGGAAGGAGTGTTTGGGATGTCCTTGTGATGTGTCATCTCGATTTGTACATAGTTTGGAGGTCCGGAAGCACCTTTTTTAGTATGATAATGGTGGTAGACTGTGTTCTTGAAGTTCCGGATGAAGAAGAGAAGAGATTCTAATAAGTAGAGGAAGTGCGGATGTACCTGGTCATTCAGGAAAGCCTATGAAGGTTCTTGGATCATGTTGAGGTTGTGTTGTCAGTCCGCATTAGTGTTAGAGCCCAGAATTGGAGATATTCTTCTAGATGAAGATGTTCTTGTTTAGACTGGCTGACCAGATGAGTTATTCATCTTGTGAATGTTCTTGTGGATGATTGCTGACTTGCGAATGTTATTGTGGATGATTGCTGACTTAGATGATTATTCCTAAGTCGATGCCTTGTATAAATAAAGGTTTGTGAATTCATTTCGAAGTGTGTTGTGAAGTGGATGAGTGTGGCATAGCCAGAGAGTGAAAGGCAGAGTAGGTGTGTCTCGGGCTTAAATGGAACTAATCCAGACATGGTGAAGATATCAATCTCCAGTTCAAGTTTGTAATACTTGTTATCTTGTAGACAGTGTGTCTCTTGTAGGCAGTGTGCCTCCTTGTGAGCAGTGTGCTTAGGCAGTGAGCCCTGATTGGCATGTGCCATCCATTTTTTCTTATTCTTCTAATAGAGAATAATCCTTGGGTTAATCACCCCGTGGTTTTTCCCTTAACTAGGTTTTCCACATCAAAATCTTGGTGTCTAATGTGTTGATGTTTATCTGCTTCAGTGTTTATGCTTTATGCTTTCATGAATAGTTAATTGATATGTTGTTAACTAACAAAGAAGAATCAAGTGTTTGAAGTGGAAGCAAGTTTTTGCACAACTGATTTACCCCCCCTCTCAGTTGTGTGCCCTAGATCTAACAATTGGTATCAGAGCCGAGGTCACGGGTTCAAACCCCATGCTTGCGTTGAGGGGATTTTTGTAAGGTGTGACCCTTGGTCTCCTTGTTTAGCACTGTGCTGCAGTGGTTTGCAACAAGGGCTTAACCACCTCCCGTGCTTGTTAAGTCAAGTGGTTGTATCGGGCATTAACAGGTCAATCTTTTGGTGCAACGGCAGCTAACATCTAGCACTATGGAGGTCATTCCACTAATTTCAAAGAAATCTTAACCAGTAGAATGACTCCAATCTACATTCCTGTAACTAGACCAAAACACAAAACTTCTTTTTATTCCTCCAGGATGTACATACAAAATCTATTCTTCCTCTCTCTCTGTCTCTCTGTCTGTTCAGTGAATATAGACCCAACTATTTAAAGACTCATTTGGCAGTTACACAAGGTGGAAAGTGAACCACCTCTATCGTTCAGTTACATTTCTATGGTCCGATTACAATTCTTTTAATGACATGTTATACAATCTTTCAATATTATTTCGTTACTCGACCAACATGGCGCTAAGGCCCTACAATATGACATTTGGACACAACATAAATTGCATAGAATCTTCTAGATTCTCAAAGTCTCGAGGTGCTCATGCACCAATAGGCACTAACGGAACAAGTATATGTGCCAATCTAGGTCCTTGGTGCTACTGAAAGAGGTATAGGTGCTAAAGGATGAGGTTCAAGCACTATAGGATGAAGTGTAGTGCTAAACTACTTACAGGAAAGCACAAATTCTAGAATGAGACCCAGACACTATAGGAAGAAGTATAGGCAATAAAATATGAAGTGTAGGTGCTAAACTGCTGATAGGAAAACACAGAGGCCAGAATGACACCTAGGAACTACAAGAAGTATAGGAACTAAATGATGAAGTGTAGGCACTACAGGATGAAGTGCAAGCACTATAGGATGAGGTATAGGCACTAAAATGGGAGAAACCTACAAAAAAGTGTATTAGTACACAAGCCCTGAAACAGATAATATAGGCACTATTCCTGACTGCGTAGGCGTTGAAACATAGGCATAGGTGTGACTATAACCTACATGACAAAACTTGACAAGAAACTCACAAGAAAGTTAGATTAAGGGTGTGGGGGTCCCACCAAGCACGCCAGAATGTAGAACATAGAAAATGAGCATGAGAAATAATTTAAAAGACTAACCTATTTCACTAAAAATCTAAGCTAGCTTAGATTGAGAAAAAGGAATGCAAAATAAAGAAGTTAAATGCTTAACAATATGTAAACCTTGATTTTATGATGTGCTCCTTGATGGTGTTGATGTGGTTCACTCCTCAAATGGGTAGCATAACCTTGCTTCTCATGGAGTCTTAGAGTGAAAGTGGCAGCATTATGTTTCAACAAGTTATGTAATTTGTGAAGGGGTGAGACCTAATCTTATATATTTTAGGAGTCTCAATTGGATGGTTAGGACTGAATTGAGAGATCAATAGATAAGGATTCTTGAGAGATATTAAGCAAGGAGAGCTCTCCAAGTGTCATGATATGATTGGATGAGATCAGATTTCCTTGGATCAAGGAGGAATGGATGGTCAAGATTGGGCTTTGGGAAGATTGGAGGTATGAGATTGTCTTGGTAGATGGGAGGTATGGGTTGGATTTGATTGGAATTTTAAATTGGGGAGCATGGGTACATTCCCAAGTTAAAATTAGAGGAAAAAATATGAGTTGGCTTATATTTGAATTTTAAATAGGATGCATGGGTACATGCCCAATTTAAAATTGGAGGAATAGTGGATGGAGGACAAAAGGACCTTTATACACAGGTCCTTGACCATGTATTTTTTTAAAAGGCCATGTGGACATGTACAAGAGGCCCATGCCTTTGTATATTTGGGGAAATAGATAAGATTTGACAAAGGTTAGATTAGGATTTAGGTTGTGCAAGTGGGGGAATTAGGTTAGTTAATTAGGTTTAGGTGACCTAATCAATAGTGTCAAAAATAATTTAATTCATGAGATGGGATAGGGATATTAGACAAATTAAATTTATCTAATGTTTGGACTATGGAGAAAGGGTATAAATGACTAATATATCATTTTAGATATGGATAAGTATCAATGTAGGTACCAATACAGGTACAAATGAATAGTACATGAATAATGATTTTGATAATAAAATATTGTAAAATCACATATTGAAGGATCTTTGGTTAATTAATTATATAAACATTTGTTTATTTAGTTAATGTCATAGAAATAGTGATTTAGGGACATTTAGAGATGTTTAGAGGAGTTTGCGGATGAATCAGGGATGAATAGGGATATTTAAGGATGAATAGGGATGAATTAGGGATAAATAGAGATGGATTAGGGATGACATGAAGAGTGGACAATCTTAGGTGTCGTCAAATTCCATCTACAAAATAATTTTAAAGGTGATTGCAAACCATCTTAAATCTCTCCTGCCTAACATTATTTCAGAGGACTGGAGTGATTTACCTTGGGGAGAACTATCATGGATGGGAACATAATTGTACATGAAGCAATCTATTCCATCACTTCAAATAACCAAAGTAGCATCAGAATAAAACTAGACATAAGAAAAGAATATGATCATGAGGATTAGTGATTTCTAATGGGCATTTTAAAAGGTTTTTACTTTTGTCATAGTTGGCTAGGGTGGATTTTCAACTACATCTCCATAGTCACATATTCCATTCTTGTCAATGGGAGTCTAGCAGGTTTCTTTACATAAACTAAGGGACTGAGACAGGGTGATCCCTTATCACCTTTCTTATTTATTACAATGGCAGAGGCACTTGGTAGGGAGATAAAAAGACATGCAATGTCAGGTTCCTAGAATGACACCCACATTGTGAACAACATTCCTCCCTTAAAGGAAAGCATAGTGCTGAATATGCCTTACAAATACTAATCTTCAAGGAGAGAGACACATAAATTTAATTTTTTTTGCAATTACAGTTCATTTAAGATGCACAAACAAGAATAACAGAAGAAACAATAAAGATTGAACATGAGATTTTACATAGGAAAACTCTTACGGGAGAAAAACCCACACACCAAAGCAAGATCACTTGTATTAAAGTAAAATGTAAATTACATACAAGTCATAGAGCTACGCTCTTTAAGGTGTTGATTCATAGAATGAATCTAGCAACATTATAGTATAATTCACTCTTGAATCATCATATCAACTCAATGCACTACAACATTAAAATAAAGACTTCTCAAATGTTTTAGGAAGCCCATCGCTTCACCTTCCCCATCAAACAAAAATGTTACAAAACACTTTAACTATCTTTATCTATCATTTCTAGTCTTTACCGCCATACCGTAGAACTCTTTTCGACTAGCCGCAGGGCTATGGTTTACTTCCAATTATACCACTCCACTGCAGTCATCTGAGACTAAACTCGTGGGATAGCAGGATATACACCACAACACCATATGTCCAATCCTCTGACCTTTATGGGACTGTGGTATGTATACTGTACTACTGCAGGTTGGAGTCAACCATTGTTACAGGGTGGTGGCATAGGACCCCCCCCCGCACTGCTGCAAGACCATTCCCGAATAGCTTGTTGGAGTAGTTGGTAACACTGAGAGGGGGGGATGAATTAGTCTTATAGAGAACAAGACAAATTTTCACACTTTCATTATAGGTTTGAAAAATAGATATAAATGCTGACTCAAATGCTTATTAGTGCATGTGTTAGAGCATAAACAAGCTCCATGTGCATATGTAACAAATGACAAATAGCATCATAAAATAGATGGCAGATAAAACAAATGACAGATGGAACCATAACATAGATATTTTTAGGAGTGGAAACCCTCTGGGGTAGAAAACCACTCAGTCAAAGTGCCTCACTGGCTACAACCATTGCCTCATTGGATTATTATTATTTCTGCCTCACTGGCCTCAAACATTGTCTCATTGGCTTATTTAATAAACTTGCCTCATTGGCTACAATCATTGCCTCACTGGCTTATCCCAATCAACACCACAAATAGTGTAAATCAATTTCAGAGGGACACTCTATTTCTATAAATCCCAATCCTTGAATATCTCATTAATTGAGATTCAAGTGTCAATACAACTCTGCTGTAACATTAATGATAATGCAATAAAAACATTTATTCTCAAGAATCATATAATTTCCTATCTCTCTTTTATAAGACTATCAAGTACAAAAAATGATATGACAACACAAGAGCATTTAATCATAGTAAGAATTTGAACCTTGAGAACACTCCTATATCACTCTCTTGTCACAAGCAATCAGTTGAATTATCATCAAAACAAAACACCTGATACAAGCGCCCTTACTACCTTATGTAATCAAAGACCTTCTTATCACACTCTGACTTGATCATCTAACAAGTACAATCTCCCTACAAAGCTCACTGAATCAAAAACTATTAGATCATTCTTTGTTTACATACTCAAGATCATCTTCATACATAGTCCAGAACTTCTCAACAAACTTCATTTCTTGATCACAAGGAATGAATTTAAACACTTGATCCCTCAAACCTCCATACTAAACATTTACTATATATCCTTTTGACTCTTGGCTCTCTTATAAATTGTTTCTCTCTATTATTTGTCAAGAATACAAATCAAAAAGTGACATACCTCTTTATTTCCCTTCAAGAGAAATGCTCATCCTTTCTCTGCAACTCCTTATACAACTCTACCTAACCAAAAATATCTTTCAAATACTACACATTCTTCAAGCCCTCCGCAAGCTACTATTTTCTTACAAAGATAGACAATGCATACATTGAAGGACTCCTCTTACACCAATAAACATCATTCATGAATACAAAGCACACTAGACATCACAGACTACGTGTATATAATTCTCCTGTCCTTCCATGATTGCTTGAAAAATAGTTTCTAAGGCAGTTAAATTTTTTGGCCACACCAAACCCATCAAACTTAACCAAGGTAATGATTCGTTATAATTTGAATATAGTTTGAATTTGCCTTGTTGATTTCAATCTCCCGCTCCCAAGATCAAAGGTTCCGATTCGATCTTATGGTCATTTAAAAACTAACTTGAGAGGATCAGTAAGCATAGGGTTTGGGGCTAGTTTCCCTGTGATACCAACCCACTTAAGTTGTAACTTAAATGGTCGGTGACCTTATCAACTGGTCAACCCTTTTTAAAAACAAAAAGAAACTTGTTTTAAGAAAGGCTCATGAAGAGTTGTCTTTGTGGCCTTAGGGTTTAGTTTCAAGGACTCAGAACAAGTAGGGTTTAGAATGTAGTGTCTTAAAACTCTCAATTTCTCCTAGACATATCAATCTGCAACAATCCTCAAGTCATTTGTAGAATACTACCTTGATACTGAAAAATACGAATAGGATTTTTATACTTCAAACCTTAGATCTTAACAAACTTCCTTAGGGCTTTAGGTGATTGCAATATTCTCTGACTCTAGGTCCTTCTCCTTTGTATCTTTCCATTACCCAATATCTTCTGACAACAATGGCAAGTTCCTTTTGCATTGTATTACCCAACATAGAGATGAATATAGATGAACTATGAAAATGATTAACACCATCTACAAATGAATACCATCAAGTCACTATCACTGTATGTGAACTATGTCATGTCATGAAGCAACCTCCTAACCATTCCTAAGCCTTGAACCACACAACACCTTTAACACCAACAAGCATGAGTGTAACTCTTTGAGCAATCATAATGCCTCTTGACTTGAACAACTTAACACCACACTGACATCATCCACCAAATCAACCTTTTGACATCAATGACAAACTTCATGCAACAAACTCCCCCTTTGTCATTGATGGAAAAACCTCTTCTTCACTCTCTCACTCCCCCTTTGACATCAATGACAAAGGGTATGAGGAACTGAACAGAACTTGCACCAAGGATCCCCTTGTCTATCATCACCTTTTGGTATACCCTGCTCTGACTGAATACTTGAATCACTGCATAGGTTCAATTACACTGAAGCATCACAAAGAGTATTGTCCCCACAATCACAAAGACTGTCAAGCAACAAGTCTCACTATCTAGTCATCAACATAACATGAAACCAAGACATGAAATTAGGTAGGCACAAAACTCTGTCCTTCAATTTGGGCACATAATGCAACATAAATTACTCTCCCTACAAAAGAGAATCTTCCAATGAAAGTTAGAAACTATACTAACATATCAACTGATCATACAAACATATCACAACAAATCTTGACTATCAAAGCATAACTCTAAATAAAACATTGTACTGCCATTCCATTGTGTACTACACTTAGATTTCCAAGACTGTCACTGCATATCATTGCATACCACATTCCTTAGTCTGACACAAAAATTGCTTAACAACAATCATAAAAATGCACTATCATAAACAATAAGCCACTGTAAAGATATTGTCAAATATCTCCTATCAGTAGAAGTACAGTTCTAATACAAAACCTTACAAAGTC
Source organism: Cunninghamia lanceolata (assembly GCA_027924645.1). Classification (NCBI taxonomy): domain Eukaryota; kingdom Viridiplantae; phylum Streptophyta; class Pinopsida; order Cupressales; family Cupressaceae; genus Cunninghamia; species Cunninghamia lanceolata. The sequence goes on from BSBN01001332.1 coordinate 4,251,798, forward strand.
TAACCAAATTATAAATATTGTCTTAATCAGCACAAAACATAGATGATGGTGGCACATTTTTACTCCCTCTAGGATGTAACATCCCTACTATATATCCTGCAAATATGCAACACTACACCAACATTAGAAATAAGCAATCTCTGTCATATAAAACTTTGATCAAGCACTATTAAGCATGAAGTGCACCAACAAGAGTATAAGAGTGTTGTATCACATCACTTGATAAAGACACCAAGATCAATGTACCATCATGTCCTTGCAAGTCCTCTACATCACATAAACTATCTTGGTGAACATTAACATTACCCTTGTATACCAACACCATCACCTTTGTAGCAGACCCATAGAATTCTGTGAAAAACACAATGACATCCACTAAAGCACCTTGTTTATCAAAAATTTAAATGATAGATGAAGCATTTGACCCAAAAACACCCATCTTACAATGATATGAACATGTTGCCATAAAGAACCCTAACTTGGAGAGGAGAATAGCATCATCCTGACTAATGTTGTCATGCTTTTCCTTTCAAAGGTACATAAAAATTGTTCAATGACTAACGCCAAATCAGCAATCCATCAACAATTACCCTTCACTGTCTTAATAGGAACCTCCTGTGATGAATGGCATACCCTGTCCACTTCCATCATCAAGAAATGAAAACCATAATGTTCTCACTATGTGAAGACAAACACCATTACTGCTAACATGCATGAAAAAACCCCAAACACTACATTTTGTCCATCATTGAAAAGACATCAACTGATTAAGCATCAATGAAATAGTACATGAGCAATTTGGCATGTATCACAATATAAGAAGTACTGTTACAAAAACTGTCAAGACAATGTATTCCAATGTATAACACTATATGTTCAAATCATTGTTGAAAGCACTAAGATCTCTGAGTGAGGTGATTATTCTTGATTAAAGACAGATAGTACATACTAATCATCCAACTACTACTGTCCTTATTACTCCTAATCAAGATCATTAAGAAATATCATTTGAATCCACTGAGACATCAAGAGAAGTATAGTAATAGGAATCATTATGCCACTAAGCCATACCATTTCAATAGACTCCATACCTTACTCCAAGATCTGTTCATGGTAACAAAACTTGTTACTAAGTTCAAATCTGTAACCTCAGCAAATCAACCTTTTTTACTGACTTGAACAAACATGTATAAGACATATTAAGATTTATTATCCAAATGTAGATTCCAAATCATGCATGATCACACCTTTGTCACCTTGAAGAAGTATAAACAGAGGCAATACAAACCTTCCTTCACAAAGACTAAACTCATGTGAAATTTAGAACATCCTAATCACTCCTATCTCCAAAGTTTACCATGATCATGCATTCAAGTCCTTTCAAGAATATGTCTTGTCACCACCATTCCAAAGTTCTCAAGGACATACTAAAGTTATTACTGCCAAGGTAGTCATAAGTTCCTACCACCAATTAATTCTAGATGCAAAACCAAACTGTTAATACACCTACTCGACTTCTTTGAGATGTTTGACAACTCCCCCTATCTTTATGCTTTTCCCTTTAAACTGGTATGCACATGTTTTGTACAGTATGCACATGATTAGACTTAATCAATTCCTAGTTTTGCTTTCTTCTCCAAACCATCTTTACACCCATTATTCTATGGTGATTGACTTATCTCATTTGAACATTCTTGCAAAAGATAGCAACATGTCTAGGACTATGACATCGATAGCACATGACATTATTTCTTCTATTTGACCAATCAAAGGTGTTCTTATTATACCCCTTTTTCCTTCCATGCATCCAACAGTCTCTTTTCATGTGCCCAACCTTATTGTAGTTATAGCAAACAACATTGTAGTTTTGATTTGACAACCCATAATAACCACAATCTCTAGCTCTATGACCATACTTATGACATACATAGCAATAGTCAAAAAAGAAATTGTACCTTGCTGATTGATTTTGTCTAAAAAGTGAAGATCTTAAGAAGCTTTTTCTTCTACCTTCATCAACATTTTTGTCATATGTCTTATCAGTACGAGCAGCAACATGATGATCCAAATCAATCTTCTTTCTTCATGTATTCCTAACTTTAAAACTCTATCCTTTCCCATTTGTAGATACAAAAACTATTTCAATTTTTTATTATGTTCCATCTAAAGATGCTTGTCCTACCTTATACCGTAAGCTAGTAAGATCACTGGAATACTTTTGTCTACATAGCATATCATCTAGGGCATTAGTACTTTTCTCAAACTTCTTATATTTCTCTAACTGAATCTTATGATCTTCAAGATCTTTCTTTAGAGCAACAAACTCTTGTTTAATTTTATGGTACTTAAGGGTTTTGGCATCCAAGGTATATTTAGCAACTTCTATTGTTTTCTTAGTCTCCTCTATCTCTATTTTTAGATTTAAGATCATGTTATTTGAATTAGATTTTAAAAGAGAACTCTTTTTCAAAGAATCAAGTTCATCCTCTAACTTTTTATGTACATTTCTTCTTTTTCTTTCAACTTAACTTCCCTTTCCTTTTCAATTCTTTCTATTTCTTTAATTTGTATCTTGAGTTTCTGATTGTCTCTTTCAAGATCCCTAATCACATTTAGAGCAGAAACAAGCTCTCCTTCAAAATCAATAGCTCCTTCAGGGTCACTAACACACTCTTCTATATCTGATTCATTCATATTTACCATGAATTCACCTAGTTCTATATTACACATCCTTTCTTCTATAGGATTGTTCTTATTATCACTTATTGAATCAACTAACAAGAACTTTTCTTGAGACAAGACTTCATTAGACTTGATAGGAACTATATGATTAGTATTTTGCTTGACACTAGTGTTTTTCTTTTGACCTCTGTTTCTTTTGCACTTAGTCATGACAAGTACTCTTACCAGGAAACCCTAAGGTTGATTAGACCTATTGGACAAGGGTCTGGCTCTAATACCAATTGTTGGCATACTTGGTAACATTGAGAGGGGGGGTGAATCAGTGTTACAAAGAACAAGACAAATTTTCACACTTTCATTACAGGTTTGAAAAATAGATATAAATGCTGACTGAAATTCTTATTAGTGCATGTGTTACAACATAAACAAGTTCCATGTGCATATGTAACAAATGACAGATAGCATCATAAAATAGATCGCAAATAAAACAAATGACAAATGGCACCATAACACAAATATTTTTAGGAGTGGAAACCCTCTGGGTAGAAAACCACTCAGTAAAAGTGCCTCATTGGCTTATGTAATAAACTTGCATCACTGGCTACAATCATTGCCTCACTGGCTTATTATTATTTCTACCTCACTGGCCTCAAACATTGTCTCGCTGACTTATTTAATAAACTTACCTCACTAGCTACAATCATTGTCTCATTGGCTTATCCCAATCAACATCACAAGTAGTGTAAATCAATTTCAGAGGGACACTCTATTTCTATAAAGCCCAATCCTTGTATATCTCATTAATTGGGGTGCTACCACAATAATGGGTTACACTTTCTGGGACATCTTGATTTTTGCTGAAATCACATATTTTTAGAAAATATAATGATTTAAGCCTTGAAAGGTTCCATTTAAAGGATTTTAATTGAAGAGGGTTTGATCAAACCCCATTAGATTCAAACCCCCTTGGATAGAACCCTGCTAATTTTATACCATAGCTATAATGTCTCCTCTACAACTATCAAAATGCTGATAAAAAATGACTTGATTTACCTTTTGGTTGATCAAATGAATTCATTTAAAATTTATGTTTTGTAAATATGTAGTGCTTATTATAAGATTCCCAAAAAGTATAATTTTAAATATATTTAATTTGATTATTATATTTATTTTTTATTTCTTGTGAATGTAGGTTTTTCACTAAACATCAAGTTCTCTGTTCTACACACATGGTGTTGCAAATATGTGCCTAATCGATGTTGTCATTGATGTCAACATATCCTTGTTGCCATTGGTGTCAACTGTATCCTATTTTGTTACCTGTTTAGAAGACTAGAATGTTGAGGATATTGAGAAAATTAATGAAGATCAACATATGCAGACCATATGGCTATGTAGAGGATTGTTTGAAGTAGCTCCAATTAAGATTTGAGAGGTCCACATGAAGATTTGAAGAAGCTATGGCCATCTGAGTAGAACCAGATTATGTTGTGTTTAGAAGAAATAGAGTGACAGTAAACTGGTTCAGATTGCTTTGCATTGAGATATTATGATCTGTGGATCTAGAGGCATGTTTGAAAAGTTAGTGTGTATCATCAACTCAAGTGGTTCATGATTTGGAGGTCTACAAGCAATCTTTCTAGTGTGAGAAATATGGCAGACAGTGTTCTTGAGGTTTTGGATGAAGATGTAAGTGATCCTGATGATTTGGAGGAGTGCAAATGTTTTTTTTGAATTCAATGTGCTTGTGGAGGTCTCTGGATCGTGTGACTGCTGTGTTGAAGGTCAGAATTGAAGTCTGAGCTCATTGTTGAAGCTTTCTTCCTTGATGTTGTTGTTCCTCCCAGTCTTGGCCGACCAGATGATTCAAGCATGTTGCGGATGATCTAAGAGCAATTCTCTAGAGAATGGCATCTTGTTGGAAGAAGATTCAAGTCTCAGCTATGTTTGGCCAATAGTATAATGATCTACGTTAAGTCAAGCTGACCTTGATGTTCATTCCAAGGTTGATGAAGCATATAAATACTTGTTGATTAATTGTGGAAACTTGTCCTTGAGCAAAAATGATGAAATTTGAAGAAGGGTACAGAGGCATAGGAGAGAAGAGAAGGAGTAGAAGAACAAGAGCAATAAAGGATGAAGATATGGTGAAGAAGTGTTTGAGAGGTAGAGCAGAAGTTTTTGAGCCTTCAATGGGACTGAACCAGTCATGAAGAAAATGCTATTTCTCAGTTCATTATCTCTGTGTTAAACATAAACTCTTGTAGGCAATGAGCTTTGGGCAGTACACCCAAAGGCATGTGCCTTCTCCTATTCTAAGTACTTTTAACATGGTATGAATCTTGTGGGTTAATGCCCACTATGGTTTTCCCTTAACCGGGTTTCCACGTTAAAAATCTTGGTGTCAAGTGTGTTCATCCTGTTTCTACTCATGTGTTGATGATTCATGCTTTAATGTTTACATCATTAATTTGTTTTAAGTGATAAAAGAAGAATTAATTGTTGCAAGTGCCAAAGTTTTGGGACAACTGATTCACCCCCCCTCTCAGTTGTCTAGCATAATTCCAACAATTGGTATCAAAGAAGGTACTGTAGGAACACACACAACACTGAGAGGGGGGTGAATCAGTGTTGTTAACAATTTTAACACATTTTACTCCTTTTGATTAATTTAATTTCACAATTATAGAATTCTTCAGATAGAACAAAGAAAATATGTAGAGTATCAACACAAGACTTGACACAAGAAATTTTTGGAGTGGAAAACCCTCCTGGGGTATAAAAACCACTCAACTGCCTCACTGGCTTAACACAAATTTTAGATTACAACTGTCTCACTGACATTACATTTCTGCCTCACTGGCATATTGTACTTCTCTGCATGTCTCACTGACATTACAACATCAGAAATTTATTGAAAAGAACAAATCAGGGGATTTCCCTATTTCAATAATCACAATACCTTATTTCTCCCTTTTGAAAAGAATCAAATAAATGTATTTTTCCTTTGCAACACACTTCAAAGACAATTTACAATAATATAAACTCTCTGACTGCAAAATTGAAAAATTAACCTTCTCTGAAAATGATTATCTTTCAAATCTTCAATCTGCTCTGTGACACTTCAACCTTGATTGCATCATCCTATCAACAAGAAATAATACTCTGCACTTCATTCATAAAAACCTTTCAATCTAGATTGCACCATCATACCTACAAAAATTCATCTCATAACAAAATCTCTCATCTTCTCAAAATCTCTCTCATCCTCAAAAACCCTCCTCAAAACTCTACAACTCAAAATCAACTTTTTCCCTCATGCTCTAAAAAACCATTTCACACTCTTCAAGATCATCCCCTTATCTGCAATAATAATTCACCTGCCATACAAAATCTCTCTATATACAAAATAAACTTCCATCAAACAAAATCTTCAAAATCAGTTCTTCTTCCAACACCATGTTTTTATTCATATCACATTTTCTGAAAGAAAATAAAACTAAAAAACAATATCATGAAGATCAACTTATTTTAATATTCTTTGTCGTAGAAAACCTTCCAAATTCCACTCTTACTCTTACCAAAAATTCCAATTTGAAAGTCTCTTCATCCTCGGTGAAAAACCATGAAAATAGCAAGCTTTATTGCCTTTTTAGAACACAGTAGTTGTCAAATTTAATAAGGGAAACTAACTGTTTGAAGCAACTCCAAGTTCAAACCTTATCCCTCCGATTCGCGCGGCCCGCCACATGAAGATTCAACGATGATCGTTGATTAACTATTTCCCGCGGAGCACACAAAATAGTAACCGGTGACCAGGCACCCTAGGCAACGGGGCCGGTAGAAATCACGACCATGTAACCCTTAAGATGTCACTTAAGTGACATGAACCTTCCAAGCCGGTCAACTGCCGATTATAACAAAAAAGTGCAATATTGATGCAGGCAGTATGGTTAGGAAATATAAGTGTTGAGGACAATTTTTAAGACTAGTTAAGTGTTAAGCAAACACAATTATCACTTAAATACTCAAAACCTCAACATATCTTTAGCACTGAATTGTAAACTATACATCATCAGATCTGCCACTGTCATGAAGCCAATTTAGATGAAATTAATATAATGCATATTAACTTTTGTCAAATGATACAAACCCTTGCCCTGATTCAATATTGATAATATGCAATGAATGCCACTGATCAATATGACAGACCAACATAAGAGATGCCAATGATTAAGCAATTGTAATCCACTGAAATGACTAAGTCAAAACATCTTCACACAAGATCAAAACTAATGTCATTACCATGAAGACCGTGTCACTGATGAAAACCATGTCACTGATGAAGACCATATCACTGATGAAGACCATATCACTAATGTCATTACCAAGAAGACCATGTCACTAATGACACTAATTTCATTACCATTTTGGCATCAAAGAAAACCACCATCATTTTGACATCAATGAAAAGACAATATGCTCAACTGTGAAATGTGCTACAAAACTCCCCCTTTGTCTTTGACATTGATGGCAAAACCATAACTCATTTCTCCCCCTTTTTGACATAAGATTGTCAAAGGCAAAAAAAATACCACAACCAATAGAAGTCCTGTTCTTGTAAATGCAATCCTCCAAAAAAATACTGCCAAAAACCAACACTCTACATCACACTAATCAAATGCACAATACTGTAATACTACCAATCACAAAAAATATGTACAAAAACTATATACATACTATGTACAAATAAGATTCAGGACATCAAAAATGATCTAGAAGACAACTCCCCCTGAATCTAATATCTCTGTAACTTACTGAAGAGAGACAAGAGATAGAACTCCTAATCTCTGTCTCAGAGTTTCAAATGTCTCCTTTGGCAAAGGCTTTGTGAAGATATCAGCTAATTGATCACTAGTATGCACATATTCCAAAGCAACTTCATTTTCAATCACCTTTTCCCTTAGAAAATGATATCTGATAGCAATGTGCTTAGTTCTTGAGTGCATTATAGGACTCTTTGTCATATTGATAGAACTTGTGTTATCACAAGGAATAGACACAGGCTTTTTAACCTCAACCTTAATATCAAGAAGTGATTGTACCATCCAAAGTACCTGTGTACAACATGATGAAGCAGCAATGTACTCAGCTTCAGCTGTAGATAGAGAAACACAATCTTGTTTCTTACTATGCCATGCAACCAATCTGCCACCCAGAAAGAAAGCTGCCCCACTTGTGCTTTTTCTGTCATCAGGACACCCTGCCCAATCTGCATCTGTATAGGCAAGAAGTGTAAAATCATCGTGTCTAGGATACCATAAACCAAAATCAAGTGTACCCTTAATATATCTAAAGATTCTCTTAACAGCATTCAAATGTGATTGTTTAGGACAAGCTTGAAATCTAGCAACCAAACAAACAACCTGCATAATATCAGGCCTAGAAGCAGTGAGATATAAAAGACTCCCAATCATAGATCTATACAGAGACTGTTCTACTTCAGGTGATTCATCATTTTTACTTAGCTTATGCCCTCTCTCCATAGGAGTACCCAAAGGTTTGCAATCATCCATTTGAAATCTCTTTAACATCTCTCTGGCATATTTATTTTGTGAGATAAATATTCCCTTTTCAAGCTGAGATACCTGAAGACCAAGAAAGAAAGACAATTCTCCCAACATAGACATTTCAAATTCTGATTTCATGATGTTAGGAAATGAATGACTCATATCATCATTGTTACTACCAAAAATGATATCATCTACATAAATTTCAACAACCAGAATATCCTCACCTTTGATTAGATAGTACAGATTACTGTCCACACCTCCTTTTGTAAACCCCTGTTCTTGCAGAAACGTATCCAATCTATAATACCAAGCCCTTGGAGCTTGCTTTAAACCATATAAAGCCTTTTTCAACCTATAAACATAATCTGAATTATCTTTATTCACAAAACCTTCTGGTTGTTCCATGTAAACTTCTTCTTCAAGATCTCCATTTAGAAATGTTGATTTTACATCCATTTGGTAAACTTTGAAATTTTTATAAACTGAAAAAGCTAAAAACATTCTTATAGCTTCTAATCTAGCAATAGGAGCAAATTTTTCTTCAAATTCAATACCTTCAATTTGTGAATACCCTTTGCAAACCAATCTAGCTTTGTTTCTAACAACTTTACCTTTATCATCAAGCTTATTCCTAAAAACCCATTTTGATCCAATGACATTCTTACCTTCTGGTCTTGGAACAAGTTCCCATGTTTTGTTCTTTTCTATTTGGCTTAACTCCTCTTCCATGGCATTAACCCATGCTTCATCTTTGCTAGCCTCAACATAATTCTTTGGTTCCATTTCAGATATCAAACACACATGTGCTTGATTATGTGCAGCAGCAAGCTTTCCTCTTCTTGTTAACACACCACTGTCCTTATCCCCAATGATCAACTCATGAGGATGATCTCTTTGAAATGCCTTTGAAAGAGTCTTTGTCTTAACATCAACAAATTTTTCAGGATCTTCTTCCTCTTCTTGAATTTCTTCTTCCTTTTGTGAATGATGATCAACTTCATTGTCATGAATCAACTGCATACAGGGCTGCAAATCCTCATCCACCTTAACATTAGTACTTTCAATTATTCTTTTGAGCCTATTGTTAAAACACTTATATGCCTTGCTATGTGTAGAATAACCAAGAAATATGCCTTCATCACATCCAGACTCAAAACCACATAAGCTATCATTATCTTTCTTGATGTAACACTTACTTCCAAAAATTTTAAAATACCCAACATTAGCTGACTTACCATACCAAAGTTCATAAGGGGTATAATTTGACTTTACCCTTAATTGAACTCTGTTCAAAGTATATACAGTTGTACGAACAAGTTCTCTCCAATAGACATTAGGCAGATTTGCATCATGTAGTAAGGTTCTTGCCATTTCTTTTACAGTCCTGTTTTTCCTTTCAGCTACTCCTTTTTGCTGTGGAGTTCTAGGAGTGGAGAATTGCCTTCTTATCCCATGTTTTTCACAATACTCCTCAAATTCCTTTGAAGTGTACTCTCCTCCATTGTTTGACCTTAGACATTTTAGCTTGAAATCAGATTCCTTTTCAACCATCTTCTTGAAGATTTTGAATCTATCAAATGCCTCTGATTTATGCCTTAAGAATGTTACCCATGTCATTCTTGAAAAGTCATCAATGAAAAGCATAAAATATTTTTCTCCTCCCAGAGCTTTAGTCCTTGTAGGACCACACAAATCTGAATGTACCAGCTGCAGAGGTTTTGAAGTAAAATACTCCTTAGGCTTGAAACTAACTTTGGTTTGCTTACCCAGCTGACACTCTTTGCATATAGTATTACTTGGTTTTGAAATATGAGGCATATTTCTGACATTGTGATTCCTGCTGATTCTCACAAGATTGTAAAAATTCACATGACCAAGTCTTCTATGCCACAACCAGCTTTCCTCAATTTGGCCCATGAAACAGATATGGCTATCAACACTTTTAGTTTCTAAGTTATGAAGATTGTAGATGTTACCACTAGTCCTTAGACCTGCTGCAATAATTTTACCCGATTTCTTTTTGATCTCACATCCATGTGCATCAAAAACCACATTAAAACCATTGTCACATATTTGACTGACACTTAACAGGTTGTGCTTCAGTCCTTCTACAAAATACACATCATGTAGTGGTGTTTCATCATCAAGAAGAATTGTACCTTTGCCTCTGATCATAATGCAATCATTATTTCCAAACATAACAAAACCTTCATTAATGTCTTCAAATTTAACAAACTTATCTTTGTCCCCTATCATGTGGTTGGAGAAACCACTGTCAATCACCCACTGTTCCTTCTTTTTGGCATGAAAAGCAGCTTGTGCAATCATAACATCAAAGCTCTTATTGATTACCTTAGGTTTCCAAACAAGCAACTTCTTTTCAGAACTCAAAGAAGACAAACCTGAAATAGTATTCCTTGTTGTTTGCTGCATTTGCAAAGAAGGTCTATAGAATTTGGCAATATGCCAAAAATTTTTACAATTGTGACACTTCAAACTTCTTAAAAACATGAATGGGTTCCTTGGAAATAAATGCATTTCTTTTCTGACTCCAAATCTGCATTCACTGGCTTTATGTCCAAACCTGTTGCAACAAAAACAATATCCAGTAAAGTGAGCATTATACTTGAAAGTATCACTCCTGTTGTAGTTTGTTGTCCTTATGATTGATTTGCCTTTTGTACTAGCCTTTTGAGAACATTATCCCTCTTCAAATCGAAGACCTGATTTATCTTTGAATCCTTTTTGTCTATCAAGAAGATCATCAAGTTTATCACTACTTCTGCACATATCAAGTCTTCTTCTCAGATCAACAATTTCAGCTTCAAGTGTATGACATTCCTTGTCCTTGTTATTCAACTCTTTGTCTTTATCATCAATAATTTTCTTACTTTCTTCAAGAGAAAGAATTAGACCAGTAATCTATTTCTCATAACAAGTTAACTTATTATTCATGATATCATTTTCCTTTTGAAACTGACTTCTTTGTGCAATGATTTCCTTTTTAAGTTTCTTGACTTGACTTAATGCACACATCAATTCTCCTTCAAAGTCAATAACAGCTTCACAACTGTTTGATTGTTCCTCACATTTTTCATTTTGAACTTCATTTAGAATAGTCATAAATAAAGTCTGTGCATTTTCATCAAGAAAATCATCTGAATCACTTTCAGTCATATCAACATTTTTGATGAACAAACTTCTTTTCTTTCTGAAATTATTTTTCCTTCTAGAAACAAACTGTTTCTTTTTAAACTGCTTCTTGTTTTCATCTTCATCACTGTTTAGGTCTTTGTAAGGACACTGAGCTGCATAGTGTCTAATCTTTCCACACTCAAAACATTTGAATGGAAGCTTACCTTTGTACTTACCAACAGATCTCTTTTTCAACTTGCTTCCCAGAGATATTTCTTGATCATCATCCAATTCTTCTGAATCAGAAATCTCCTTTTCTATTTTGACTGATTTGAAAGCAGCTTCTTTGCTTGAAGGTATGTCATTACTAATTCTCATCTCATAAGCTGTGAAAGTGCCATGAAGTTCATCAAAGGTAACTTTGCTTAAGTCTCTTTCTTCAACTGCAGACACTTTGGATTCATATTTTAGATTTAAAGTCCTTAAGATTTTTGTAACAATTGTCTTCTCTTCCAGTGTATCACCAAGTCCTCTTATAGAATTTACAATTTCTTGGACCCTTAGAAGATATTCTGCCACTTTCTCATCATCACTCATTCTGAGACTTTCAAATTTGGCTCTGTAGGATTGCAGTTTTGCTTCTTTGATTTTATCATCTCCTTGATAAATATTAGACAGTTTGTCCCATATTTCCTTGGCTGTTTTACACTCCATGATTTTGACAAGTATGTCATTGGTAAGACCACAACATAATGCATTTTTAGCCTTAGCATTATTTTCATATGCCCTTTTCTCATCAGCTGTACTAGGAGGATTTGTAGCAGTATATGCAGTAACAATGGCAGCATACACATCATACCCTAGAGATGACAAATATGACTCCATCCTGAATTTCCAAAAAGCATAGTTAGAACCATCAAACACAGGTTCTTTATAATTTGAGTAACCTTCTTGACTTTCCATGATAAGTATTCCAAAAATATGATCTACCCAAGCTGATTAAGCTTTGACAGGGTACCAAGCTCTGATACCAATTGTAGGAACACACACAACACTGCGAGGGGGGTGAATCAGTGTTGTTAACAATTTTAACACGTTTTACTCCTTTTGATTAATTTAATTTCACAATTATAGAATTCTTCAGATAGAACAAAGAAAATATGTAGAGTATCAACACAAGACTTGACACAAGAAATTTCTGGAGTGGAAAACCCTCCTAGGGTATAAAAACCACTCAACTGCCTCACTGGCTTAACACAAATTTCAGATTACAACTGTCTCACTGACATTACATTTTTGCCTCACTGGCATATTGTACTTCTCTGCATGTCTCACTGACATTACAACATCAGAAATTTATTGAAAAGAACAAATCAGGGGATTTCCCTGTTTCAATAATCACAATACCTTATTTCTCCCTTTTGAAAAGAATCAAATAAATGTATTTTTCCTCTGCAACACACTTCAAAAACAATTTACAATAATATAAACTCTCTGACTACAAAATTAAAAAATTAACCTTCTCTGAAAATGATTATCTTTCAAATCTTCAATCTGCTCTGTGACACTTCAACCTTGATTGCATCATCCTATCAACAAGAAATAATACTCTGCTCTTCATTCATAAAAACCTTTCAATCTGGATTGCACCATCATACCTACAAAAATTCATCTCATAACAAAATCTCTCATCTTCTCAAAATCTCTCTCATCCTCAAAAACCCTCCTCAAAACTCTACAACTCAAAATCAACTTTTTCCCTCATGCTCTGAAAAACCTTTTCACACTCTTCAAGATCATCCCCTTATTTGCAATAATAATTCACCTGCCATACAAAATCTCTCTATATACAAAATAAACTTCCATCAAACAAAATCTTCAAAATCGGTTCATCTTCCAACACCATGTTTTTATTCATATCACATTCTCTGAAAGAAAATAAAACTAAAAAACAATATCATGAAGATCAACTTCTTTTCATATTCTGTCATAGAAAACCTTCCAAATTCCACTCTTACTCTTACCAAAAATTCCAATTTGAAAGTCTCTTCATCCTCGGTGAAAAACCATGAAAATAGCAAGCTTTATTGCCTTTTTAGAACACAGTAGTTGTCAAATTTAATAAGGGAAACTAACCGTTTAAAGAAACTCCAAGTTCAAACCTTATCCCTCTGATTCACGCGGCCCGCCACATGAAGATTCAACGATGATCGTTGATTAACCGTTTCCCGCGGAGCACACAAAATAGTAACCGGTGACCGGGCACCCTAGGCAATGGGGCCGGTAGAAATCATGACCATGTAACCCTTAAGATGTCACTTAAGTGACATGAACCTGCCAAGCTGGTCAACTGCCGATTATAACAAAAAAGTGCAATATTGATGACAGGTAGTATGGTTAGGAAATATCAGTGTTGAGGACAATTTTTAAGACTAGTTAAGTGTTAAGCAAACACAATTATCACTTAAATACTCAAAACCTCAACATATCTTTAGCACTGAATTGTAAACTATACATCATCAGATCTGCCACTCTCATGAAGCCAATTTAGATGAAATTAATATAATGCATATTAACTTTTGTCAAATGATACAAACCCTTGCCCTGATTCAATATTGATAATATGCAATGAATGCCACTGATCAATATGACAGACCAACATAAGAGATGCCAATGATTAAGCAATTGTAATCCACTGAAATGACTAAGTCAGAACATCTTCACATAAGATCAAAACTGATGTCATTACCATGAAGACCATGTCACTAATGAAAACCATGTCACTGATGAAGACCATATCACTGATGTCATTACCAAGAAGACCATGTCACTAATGACATTGATTTCATTACCATTTTGGCATCAAAGAAAACCACCATCATTTTGACATCAATGAAAAGACAATATGCTCAACTGTGAAATGTGCTACAGGTACCTCTAAAAGAAGCTTGATAGCTTGAGGAGATCCAAGATCTCAACTTACAAGAAGGAAAGTCCAAGATTTGATGGAACAAATTACTCTCTTTGGAAGGTACACACCTAGTGTCATTTGGAATGTATGGGTTATGCCTTTTGGTTGATAACTAAGAATGAGTATAATATTCTAAAGAATGGCCCTACAACTCTAGATGAAATCAGGGAAGTTGAATGCAATATTTGAGTTAAAGAAGCATTATTGAGTGCCCTGACTGATATAGAATTGGTAAATGTCCTAGAATTGAAAACTGCCCATGAAATTTGGAAAAAATTGGAAAATCTATATGAAGGTGACAAATATGTCAAATGTACCAAGCTATAGAGCCTGAAGGGTAAATACCAAAGCTTGATGATGAGTGAAGATGAATACATTACTTCCTACATGCAAAAAGTGAATGAACTTATGACCGGTATCAGGAATGCTAGTGGAGTATTGGAAGAATTAGAGATTATTGCCAAAGTGCTCAGATCCTTACCTCCAGCATACAAGAATAAAGTTGCTGCCATTGAAGAGATCAGGACTGTAACAACTATTACAAGGGAAGTAGTTGGTAAGTTTTCAGTATTTGAAATGAGTGAGTTTGGTGATCCTCTTCCTAAGTTTGAATCTACTTTTAAGGCTAGTGAATATGGAAAACAAAGATATGATTCGGGTGAAAGTTCTTCAAGAAGATCAAACATATTTGTGAAGGCAAGGAAAGATCTTGAAAATGATAAAATTGAGACTGCAAAACTTGAAGCTCTTATTTCCAAAAGAATGCCAAGAGGATCTGGTAAGTATGAAGGAAATTTGCCATTCGAATGTTTTGCTTGTAATAAGATTGGTCATTTTGCCTCGAGATGTCCGGAGAAGGTTTCAAATCCAAACCCTAATAGATATAAAGGCTAGAAGAAATGTTACCATATTCAAGAAGCTGGAGAAGAAGGAGTCACAGATGATGAATCTGATCATAGAGGTTCCACTAAAAGTGATTGGGATTTCATTGCTATCAAAGAAGAAGATCCGGTGTCTACTGAATCTGCTAGCTGTGCAAATGTGGGAAGTGCCTTGGTTGCTTAGGTTGTTGAAAAGGATGAATAGGCTATTGATAGTGGATGTTGTCATCATATGACTCATGATAAAAGTAAGTTTGTAAACTTTGAAAAATATGAAGGTGGAATTGTGAAATTTGGAGACAACTCAGCTAGTAGCATCTGTGGCAGAGGATCCATCTCTTTTGATGGTAAGAATAACACTAATGATGTTCTGTGTGTGGAAGGACTGAAGCATAATCTTCTTAGTGTTGGACAGTTGGTTGATAAGGGTTATGATCTCTGATTCAAGGATGGAAAATGTAGAATCTTGGAAGGCTTCGAAACTAAAATTGCATCTGGTACTCAGACTAGAGATAACATCTTTCATTTAAGTAGTTCTGGTAAAAGTTGCTTGATTTCTCAGGTTGATTAGAGTTGGCTCTGGCATAGGAGAATGTGTATGTTAATTTTGATAACATTGTCAAGATAAGTTCCACTCAGGCTGTAAGAGATCTCCTAAGACTTGTGAAACCTAATAATAACATGTGTAGAGAATGTTAATTAGGTAAATAGAATAGAACTTCATTCAAGAGTAAAGAATAGTCTTCAAGTGGATTGTTGGAACTTGTGCATACTGATCTTTGTGGTCCTGTAAGAATTAGGAGTGTGCAAGGAGATAGATATTTTATGTTGTTGATCAATGATTACTCTCGATAGATGTGGGTAACCTTTCTGAAAGAAAAATTAGAAGCTCTTGATAAATTCTATGTATTCAAAGTCATGGTGTGAAGATAAAGTGTTTGAGATCCGACAGAGGTGGAGAGTTTACCTCCGGTGAGTTTGATTCATTCTGTGAAAAGCAAGGAATAAAAAGATAGTTATCTACTCCTAGGACTCCTCAGCAGAATGGTGTTGTGGAAAGAAAGAACCGGACCATTCAAGAATCTACTAGGACCATGATGATAGAAGCAAATGTTCCTCAAGTCTATTGGAGAGAAGCTATGAGGACTGTTGTCTACACTCTTAACCAGGTGTAGATCAAAGGCAATTTTGGTAAGATCCCTTATGAACTATGGTTTGGTCATCCTCCTACTGTGAAATATTTTAGATTTTATGGTAGTAAATGCTATATCAAAAGAGATGAGGATCTAGACAAGTTTGAAACAAGAAGTGATGAAGGAATATCCTCAGTTACTCTACTCAAAGAAAGACATACCGGTGCTTTAACAAGATATTGAAAAAGACTGTTGAAAGTGCAAATGTTAGAGTTAATGAGAGCAAAGAAGAACATTCCAAGTCTTGTGAGTATGATTCAGATGATTAAGATGAAAGTCAAAATCAAAGAAGGCAAGCTCAAACTCAAACTCAGATCCAGATTGATCGGGAATATCCAGTAACTCAAGAGGATAGTGCACAAGTTGAGGAACAGGCTCAAGAATCAGAAGTGCAAACAAATCTCAAAACTCCCAAGGATGTAAGGTTGAATCATTATAAAGATTAGATCATAGGAGATAGAAACAAAGCTATTCAAACTAGAAGAAGAATTGTTGAAGATCAAGAGGAGATTTGCCTAATCTCAAAGATTGAACCTAAATCAGTAAGTGAAGATTGCAATGATGATTATTGGGTAAAAGCAATGGAAGAAGAATTAATGAAAATTGAAAAGAATCACACTTGGGATCTTGTTCTTAGACCTAAAGACAAAAATGTGATTGAAACTAAATGGGTCTTCCAAAATAAACTAAATGAAGATGGTGAAGTTGTAAGAAACAAAGCAAGGTTGGTATGCAAAGGATATTCTCAAGTGGAAGGGATTGGTTTTGAAAAAACTTTTGCTCCGGTGGCAAGAATAGAGGTAGTCATATTATTTCTTGCATTTGTTGCTTATTAAGATTTCAAGGTCTATCAAATGGATGCCAAGTCAACATTCCTAAATGGAGAATTGGAAGAAGTCTACATTGAGCAACCGGAAGGATTTCAGTTGTCTAATCAGAGAGATATGCTCTATAGGCTAATGAAAGAATTGTATGGACTCAAACAAGCCCTAAGAGCCTAGTATGCAAGATTAGATAAGTATCTACTAAAGCTAGGATATAGCAAAGGCACTGCTGATAGTAACCTCTACTTCAAGATTGATCATGAGCACATTCTGATCATTAAGGTATTTGTTGATGATATCATTTTTAGTGGAAATGAGAGTATGTGCAAAATATTTGCTGATTAGATGCAAAATGAATTTGAGATGTCCATGTTTGGTGAAATGAATTTCTTCTTAGGTCTGCAAATCATTTAGTCAGATAAAGGTATCTTCATATCTCAATCCAAGTATGTGAGAGAATTGTTGAAAAAGTTTGGAATGGAAGATTTAAAGCAAGTGGGCACACCCATGGTAACAAGATGTAAGTTGAGTAAAGATGATGACTCCCGTAAGGCAAATTAGAAAAGGTATAGATCAATGATTGGTGGACTGCTCTATCTGACTCAGACTAGACCTGATATCATGAATGTAGTTGGACTTGTTGCTAGGTTTCAAGCTGATTCTAGAGAATCCCATGTTGTAGCAGGCAAAAGAATTTTTTGATATCTCAAAGGGATAGATGATTATGGCTTATGGTATCCAAAGGATAATAACTTCACTCCTCATGCTTACACAAATGATGATTGGGCAGGAGATGTGGATGACAAGAAAAGTACTAGTGGTGGTGCATTCTTTTTAGGAAGGAGATTGGTCTCTTGGATGAGCAAAAAGCAAGAGGCAATATCTCTATCTACTGCAGAGCCAGAGTATATAGCAGCAATAAACAATTGTACTCAAGTTCTGTGGATGCAGCAAATGTTGAAAGACATCATAATTGTGTTTGAGGAGCCTGTTACAATCTTTTGTGATAATTCAAGTGCAATAAGCATCTCAAAGAATCTGGTGTTGCTTTCAAAGAAAAAGCATATATCAATCAATTTTCACTTCTTGAGAGACAAGGTTAATGAGAATGAAGTTAGATTGGAATTTGTTTCATCAAGGGATCAGATTGCAGATATTTTCACTAAGCCTCTACTCAAGGATACTTTTGAGTATCTCAGAGAGAAGTTAGGGGTTATTACCCCTCCTGATCAGAACTAAGATGCACCAGGGTGCATCAGTCAGGTGGAATTCACAGTCATATCTTGTGATCTGGATTGATGTTAAGGAGATACTAATCAGGGGGAGTAGTCAGTATGCAAATTTTGTGATCAGTCTAAAACATAAAAGTGGGAGAAAGGATTGCAAGCATGTGCCCTTTGCCATTGATGTCAAAGGGGGAGAGAAGTCATGTGAAAAACTAGTTGTTGATGAAAGGGGGAGCAGTGAAGAAAGTAGTTGCAGAAGTGATAAGAGAAAGGGGGAGAAGTTCTTGTCTTGATGGTTAAATCAGTTTTTTACATCATATGTTGCCATCAATGACAAAGGAGATTGTTGCAAATATGTGCCTAATCGATGTTTTCATTGATGTAAACATATCCTTGTTTCCATTGGTGTCAACTGTATCCTATTTTGTTGCCTGTTTAGAATACTGGAATGTTGAGGATATTGAAAAAATTAATGAATATCAATGTACATGCGGACCATATGGTTGTGTAGAGAATTGTTTGAAGTAGCTCTAGTTAAGATTTGAGAGGTTTGCATGAATATTTGAGGAAGCGATTGCTATTTGAGTAGAATTGGGATTTGTTGTGTTCAAGAGATAGAGTGATAGTAAACTAGTCTGGATTACTCTGCATTGAGATATTATGATCTGCAGATCTAGAGGCATGTTTGGAAATTTAGTGTGTATCATCAACTCACGCGGTTCATGGTTTGGAGGTCCACAAGCAATCTTTCTAGTGTGACAGTCATGGTAGAAAGTGTTCTTGAGGTTTTGGATGAAGATGTAAGTGATCCTAATGATTTGGAGGAGTGCAGATATTATTTTTGAAGTCAATGTGCTTGTGGAGGTCTCTGGATCATGTGACTATTGTGTTGGAGGTCCACATTGAAGTCTGAGCTCATTGTTGAAGGTTTCTTCCTTGATGTTGTTCTTCCCAATCTTGGCCAATCGGATGATCTAAGAGCAGTTCTCTGGAGCATGGCATGTTGTTGGAAGAAGATTCAAGTCTCAGCTATGTTTGGCTGACAATATAATGATCCCTATTAAGTCAAGCTGTCCTTGATGTTCATTCCAAGGTTGATGAAGCATATAAATACTTGTTGATGAATTATGGAAACTTGTCCTTGAGTGAAAATGATGAAATCCTAAGAAGGGTACATAGGTAGAACAGAGAAGAGGAGGAGTAGAAGAATAAGAGAAGTAAAGGATGAAGATATATCAAAGAAGTGTTTGAGAGGTAGAGCAGAAGTTTTTGAGCCTTCAATGGGACTGAACCAAGCATGAAGAAGATGATATTTCTCAGTTCATTATCTCTGTATTAAACATAAACTCTTGTAGGTAGTGAGCCTCTATTGAGAAGTGATCTCTAGGCAGTGCACCCAAAGGCATGTGCCTTCACCTTTTCTAAGTACTTTTACCAAGGTATGAATCTTGTGGGTTAATCCCCACCATGGTGTTCCCTTAACCAGGTTTCCACGTTAAAAATATTGGTGTCAGGTGTGTTCATCTTATTTCTGCTCATGTGTTGATGATTTATGCTTTAATGTTTACATCATTAATTTATTTTAAGTGGTAAAAGAAGAATTAATTGCTGCAAGTGCCAAAGTTTTGGGACAACTGATTCACGCTGCCCCTCTCAGTTGTCTAGCCTAATTCCAACACATGGAAAATTAGTAAATTAGTGAAAAAAATTTTCTAAAAAATATTTGTGCGCTAGGTAATGATGTCCTTGTTTCAACAAAAAAAAGAAAAATGAATTTTAATACATACAGAAAAAGTTATGTTTTACGGAATACACCTATGTCTAAATTATAATTACTTTGACTTCAAAACTTAATTAAAAAAATTGTACAAAACATTATGGAACCGAATGCATGCCCTATATATCAGTTTTACCAATCTAAATTCAAAAGAATCAGAATTTTATCCTTTGTAGAAAAAAAGTTATGTGCTATAGAATACACATCACTTTAAAAAATCTTGTTTACTATTAAAAACTAGTTATCAAAGGAGAAACAAAAAAATTTACAATTTAACTCCAATTTTTTTAAAAAATATATATTTAGAATCTACAAACAAAATCTCACAAATCACTAGTTCACATAATCTTCAAATTCCTAACGGTTTAGTGGCTATAGGTGTGAGAAAGTGAAGATTTAATTCAAAATGTTGATTTCAATGTCAAGTTTGGCCAAAAAGTGTAACCCATTATTGTGGTATGACCCATTGAGTTTCAAGTATCAATACAACTTTTCTCTAACATTAATGATAATGCAATAAAAACATTTATCCTCAACAATCATATAATTTCCTATCTCTATTTTACAGGACGATCAAGTACACAAAATGATATGACAACACAAGATATTTTAATCATAGTAAGAATTTGAACCTTGAGAACACTCCTATATCACTCTCTTGTCACAAGCAAACATTTGAATTATCATCAAAACAAAACACCTGATACAAGCTCACTTATTGCCTTCTACAATCAAAGACCTTCTTATCACACTCTGACCTGATCATTTGACAAGTACAATCTCCCTACAAAGCTCACTGAATCAAAAACTATAAGATCATTCTTTGTTTACATACACAAGATCATCTTCATACATAGTCAAGAACTTCTCAACAAGCATTTTTTCTTGATCACAAGGAATGAATTTAAAATCCTGATCCCTCAAAACTCCATACTAAACATATACTATATATCCTTATGACTCCTAGCTCTCTTATAAATTGTTTCTCTATTTTTTTGTCAAGAATGCAAATCAAAAAGTGACATACCTCTTTATTTCCATGCAAGAGAAATGATCATCCTTGCTCTGCAACTCCTTATACAACTCTACCTGACCAAAAATATCTTTCAAATACTACACATTCTTCAAGCCCTCCACAAGGCACTATTTTCTTACAAAGAGAGACAGTGCATATGTTGAAGGACTCATCTTACACTAATAAACATCATACATCAATACAGGACACACTAGACATCACAGACTGCCCGTATATAATTCTCCTGGCCTTCCCTGATTGCTTGAAAAATAGTTTCTAAGGCAGTTAAATTGTCAAGCCACACCGAAGCCGTCAAACTTAACCAAGGTAAGGATTCATTATAATTTGAATATAGTTTGAATTTACCCCATTGATTTTGATCTCCTGCTTCCAAGATCAAAGGTTCTAATTCGATCTTGTGGTCATTTAAAAACTAACTTGAGAGCATTGATAAGCATAGGGTTTGGGGCCAGTTTCCCCATGATACCAACCCACTTAAGTTGTAACTTCAGTGGTTGGTGACCTTATCAACTGGTCAACCCTTTTTAAAAATAAAAAACAACTCATTTTAAGAAAGGCTCATGAAGAGTTGTCTTTGTGGACTTAGGGTTTAGTTTCAAGGACTCAAAACAAGTAGGGTTTAGAATGTAGTCTCTTAAAACCCTCAATTTCTCCCAAACATATCAATCTGCAACAATCCTCAATTCATTTGTAGAATACTACCTTAATACTAAAAAATACAAACTAGGATTTTTATACTTCAAACCCTAGATTTTAACAAACTTCCTTAGGGATTTAGGTGATTACAATAGTCTCTGACACCGAGTCCAACTCCTTTGTAGCTTTGCATTACCCAACATCTTCTGACAACAATGGCAAGTTCCTTTTACATTGCATTACACAACATAGAGATGAGTATAGATGAACTATGAAAATGATTAACACCATCTACAAATGAATACCATCAAGTCACTATCACTGTATGTCAACTCTGTCATGTCATGATGCAACCTCCTATGTCATGAAGCAACCTCCTAACCATTCCTAAACCTTGAACCACACAGCACCTTTGTTGAACCACACAACACCTTCAACACCAACAAGCATGAGTGCAACTCTTTGCGCAAGCTTGATACCTCTTGACTTGAACAACTTAACACCACATTGACATCATCCACCAAATCAACCTTTTGACATCAATGAAAAACTTCATACAACATAGCTAAGGGATAGTGGTAACACCACACTACCGTAAGCCACTATCAAGTACTCCCATTGGATGGTGTTAAACACTGCCAGCCTACACCTTTGTTATCTGCACCTTGTGGTATTGCGATAAAGGCTCAATGCAACATTTTCAGGAAATCTGTGTTTTGATGGCGACTAAACTAGAATTTTACCAGTGACCTTGAGACACAAATTCTCAACATTCTCCCACTTGACGAAGAACTCACTGACCCCATGCAACACTTGAAGTCACTAAATATTCTAGGCCCCAAGGCCCATCAAACTGGTACACCACTTGAAATTATCTGTGCTCACAGGCTTCGTTAATGCATAACAACATTTACCAGAGTATCTACTTTTTTGAGAATAACCTTTCCATCCTCCACCATATCATGAACAGAATGGTACTGCACGTCAATATGTTTCGTCTTGGCATGGAAAGTTAAATTTTTCACCTAACAAATAGCACTCTAATTGTCACAGCAAATAACAATTTGCCCTGCATCAAAGCCAATATCATAACACAATCTTTTAATCCAAATGGCTTCCTTACAAGCATGGTTTTCTGCCATGTACATAGCCTCCATAGTAGATAAAGCAACTACAACCTGCTACTTGCTCATCTAGCTAACTGCACCACCAAACATCATGATTACATATCCACTGGTGGATCTTCTTATGTCAATGTCCCCTACCCAATCATAATCCACATATCCACGAATACTAACTAAACTTTGAGATTGAGTAGAGTAACCATGATAATACAAGGTGTACTCTGAAGTACCCTTCAAATACCTGAAAACTCTCTTCACAACATCCCAATGTGTACTTCCTAGATTAGCCATAAATCGACTAAGCACTCCCACTGCTTGGGCAATGTCTAGCATGGAATAGACCATTTCATACATTAAACTTCCAACTGCACTTGCATAAGGCATCCTAGTCATGTCCTCAATCTCAGTAGGAGATTTTGGACAATCATCAACAGAGAGTTTCATTCCCTACAACACTGGAACAACTAACTACTCGCAATCTATCATATTAAATGTCTCTAAGATAGAATCTATATACTTTCTTTGGCTAAGCCAAAGTTTTCGATTTCCCCTATCCTTTCTGATTTCCATCCCCAGAATATACCTTGCTGCACCTAGATCTTTCATTTCAAACTATGCTGACAATTGAGATTTTAATTTTGAAATCATACCCTTACTATTCCCAATGAACAACATATCATCCACATATAGGGTGATAATAAGAAGACGACCATTTTCATATTTAAAATAAACATAATGATCTAACTTTGATCTCACAAATCCCATAAACAACACATAGGTGTCAAACTTCTGGTACCACATTCTAGGTAACTACTTTAAACCATACAGAGATTTCTTTAATTTGCAAACTAAGTTTTACTTACCTTTTTCAATGAAGTACTCTAGCTGGGACATATAAATCTCTTCCTCCAAATCACCATGAAGAAAGATTGTCTTCACATCCATCTACTCAATTTCTAAGTCATATATTGTGACAAGTGACAACAAAAATCTTATAGACATCAGCTTAGCTACAGGAGAAAATATTTCTTCATAGTCAATCCCCTCCACTTAGGAATATCCTTTCACAACCAACCTTGCTTTATGCTTATCAAACCTGCCATCAAGATCTATCTTTTTCTTAAACACCCATTTACATCCAACTGGCTTTCAACCTTCAAGCAAAGGTGCTAGATCCCACGTTTCATTCTTCTTCAATGATGTCATTTTGTCATCCATGGCTTCCAACCAGGAATCTAAATGAGACATACCCATAGCCTCTCTAACAGTCCTAGGATCATCGGTGTTCGCAATTAAAGCATAGGAACAACTGGAATCCAACATAGAATAACCAAACCTTTCAAGTTGCTGTTTCTCACGTGTAGACCTCCTCACTAGCTGAGGTTGAGGTTCTTCATCCTGTTCAAAATTTTTAGAGCTACTTGAGCTCTCCTCACTAACAGGTCCACTAGAAGTACGTAGTTCATCCTTATCTATAGTAAGAGGAATTTCAACTACCTCCTTTTCTGTTTCTTTCACCTCTGGCTTTAGATCAACTATAGAAGGTCTCAGCTCACGGAAGATCACACTTCGGCTATACATCACCTTCTCTATAACTGGGTTCGAAAGCTTGTACCCTTTCACACCAATTCCATAACCAATGAAAATACATTTTACAACATTGTTTTCCAATTTAGATCCTTTTTCACTAGGCACATATGAATACGCCTCAAAGACAAAGACTCTAATGTATCTCAAAGAGGGATTCTCACCATACCACGCTTCCATAGGTGTCTTGTCCGTGAGCATCAAAGTGGGGGATTGATTAATCAAATAACATGTTGTAGCAATAGCCTCAGTCTAGAACTTTATTTCCAAACCAACACTACTCAACATACTTCTCTTCCTTTCCATTAGCGTTCTATTCATCCTTTCTACAACTCCATTTTACTGTGGAGTATAAGGAGTCATCCTATGTCTTTTAATTCCATGATCCTTGCAAAACTTATCAAAATATGCAGAACAGAACTCACCACTATTATCTGTACTCAAACACTTAATTTTTCTACCATTTTGATTTTCAACCAAGGTTTTGAATTCCTTAAATTGACCAAAAACTTCCATTTTACTTATGACAAAATAAATAAATGTCCTTCTCGAATAATCATCTATTAACAAAACAAAATACATGGATTTCAATAATGAAGGAACATTAACTAGACCAAATACATTAGAATCAATATAATCTAGAATTCTAGAAGATTTATGAGGACTAAAATAAAAAGAAACATGGTGTTGCTTTCCATATATGGAATGTTCACAAAAATTGAACTCAAGATTACAATCATCAAGCTCTTCAACCATATTTTTATTTTTCAAGGGTTTTAAGCCCTTTTCACCAATGTGGCTAAGTCTTTGATGCCACGACATTGTCTTCTCTGCTGGGAGATTCATCTCCAAAGAATTAGTACCCACAGAAACAACATCCTCCTTCTCTAGATGATTAGATTTACTTGACTTTCCAAAAGCATTGTTACATTGAACTGCATGTGCATCTAGCTTATACAGAGTGCCAATTCGTGCACCCTTAGCCAACACCATAGAGCCTCTAGTCACTCTACAAATACAATTCAAGAAAGAGACTTGTACACCAACATCATTAAGCATACTTATACAAAGTAAATTTTGAGCCAAACATGGTATATGCATTACACCATCAATTCCCTTCACTCTTCCATCAGGAAACTAAATTTTGACCCTTCCACGACCTACAATTTCTAGGTGAGAATCATTGCCCAGATACACCCTTCCACCAGCATACTTCTCGTACTTTGAGAACCAATCCCTATGTAAGATCATGTGAAAGGCTGTACCTGAGTCAATCAACCAAACATCATCTAATGCCTGAGTCACCAAGGCTGCTATGAAGGCATCTGCATCGGTCTCAGAAGAATCATTCTCAGAAGAGTTGTCCTTATTCTTCTTCTCCTCTTTACAATCTTTCTTGATGTGTCTAGTCTGCCCACAGTTCCAGTATTTCACCTTGGACTTTTACCAGGAGACTGTGATCTCCCCTATGAATTGGATTTAGACTTCTCTTTCTTCTTGCCTTTCTCCTTTGGTCTACCTCAAACAACAAGGGCCTCCTTAGCCATCTCAGAAGATTTCCTCCCCATTTCTTCTGAAAGTAGCGAAGCAACCACATCCTCCATCTTGAAAGTGGTTGTAGTACTCCCAATAGCCATTACCAGGTAATCCCATGTGTCAAGAAATAAACACAATAGGAGCATGCAATGATCCTCTTCTTCTATCTTCACATCCACATATGCCAACTGAGAAATGACCATGTTAAACGCATTCAAATGATCTGCAACAAAAGCTCCTTCCTCCATCTTCAAAGAATATAGCTTCTTCCTCATAAATAAGTTATTTACCAGAGATTTCCCTTGATTAATGTTACCAAGCTTCTTCCACAGAAGTTTCATTGTCTTCTCTTCATGGACTTTCAAGAGAATTGAATTGACCAAGCATAGTCTTATAAGACACTTGGCTTTCCAATCCATTTCATCCCAGTCATCTTGTGAGCTTGCTGATGGTTTGTTAGAGGACACTATAGTCCATAACTCTCAATCTATGAGCCAATCTTCCATTTTGAGTTTCCACAAATCAAAGTTGCCACAGTTGAACTTCTCAATCTATATTCTTCCGGATGTGCTCACCATCTTAAAACTGCAATAAAATTTCAAACTAGATTTCTCTACAAAACTCCTACTGAACAAGATTAGTACAAAAAACCCATCTTACCCATAAGGACAACAAATTTGGCCAAGCTCTAATACCAATTGAAAATAAAGCAGAGTGCAAAATATGTGTTCCTAATACTAATCTTCAAGGAGAGAGATACATAAATTTATAAAACTTTTCAATTAGAGTTCATTTAAGATGCACAAACAAGAATAACAAAATAAATAATAAAGATTGAACACCAGATTTTACGTGGGAAAACCCTTACGGGAGAAAAAACCACACACCAAGGCAAGATCACTTGTATTAAAGTAAAGCGTAAATTACATACACATCACAGAGCTATTCTCTTTCAGGTGTTGATTTGTAGAAGAAATCTAGCAACATTATACTACAATTCACTCTCGAATCATCATATCAACTCAATGCACTACAGAATTAAAATATAGACTTCTCAAACGTTTCAGGAAGCCTATCACCTCAACTTCCCTACCACACAAAACTGTTATAGAACATTTTAACTATCTTTATTTGTCATTTCCATTCTTTACCTCCATACCATGGAACTATTTTCGACTAGCCGCGGGACTGCAATTTACTTCCAATTATACTACTCCACCGCATTCATCTTAGACTAACCTCACGGGATGGCGGGATATACACTGCAACACCGCAAGCCCAATCCTCTGATGATCATGGGACCATGGTATGTATTCCACACTACCCCAGGTAGGATTCAACCATCGTTGTGGGGTGGCATGACATGACTCCCCCCGAACTACCGCAAGACCATTTTCAAACAGCTACAGGGTGGCGATAACACCACACTACTGCAAGCCACTGTCAAGGACTCCCACAGGATGGCGATAAACACTGCCAGCCCACACCTCTCTTATCTGCACCCTACAATACTACGGTAAAGGCCG
This sequence comes from Cunninghamia lanceolata, assembly GCA_027924645.1. NCBI lineage: Eukaryota > Viridiplantae > Streptophyta > Pinopsida > Cupressales > Cupressaceae > Cunninghamia > Cunninghamia lanceolata. The sequence goes on from BSBN01001332.1 coordinate 4,279,505, forward strand.
AATGCAACATTTTTAGGAAATCTATTTTTTAATGGCGACTGAACTAGGATTTTACCAGTGAGTTTGAGACATAAATTCTCAACACTCCCATCACACACCAATAATTTATGGACAACATAATACTATATAGCAGATCTAATATGATGGAAGTAATTGTCATCAAGGATACAGCTTGACAGGTATGTTTTAGCTTCAGGTTAGGATATTAATAAGATTAAATCTTGTATTTACTTCTTCAACATGAAGAAAAGTATTCGCCAAAGAATTTTGGCTCTTTAGGAATTCAACTCTACAGATCTTCTAGGGAAATACCTAGGCATCCCACTCTTTAAGGAAGCCATGAGGACTAATTTATGGGAAGAAACAATCAAAAAATGTCACTCAAAATCTACCTCATGGAAGGAAAAATAGTTGACCCTATCAAGAAAAATCATGATGATCAAAGTAGTGTTATCAGCCATTCGCATCTACCTTCTATCAAGCACATAAATCACCAATAAAATGATCATGAAGCTACCTCATGGAATGGAAAATGGCTGACCTTGTCAGGGAAAATCATGATGATCAAAGCAGTGTTATCAACCATTCCCATCTACCTTCTATAAAGAAGCAGTTAAAAACTTTTGATCGAAAGCTACCTCATGGAAGGGTAAATGGATGACCCTGTCAAGAAAAATCATGATGATCAAAGAAATGTTATTGGCCAGTCCCATATACCTTCTGTCAAACACACAAATCACTAATAAAGCACAATAGAAGGAATCATGAAGAAAGTTTTGTGGGAGGGATCCAATAATGCTAAATGTATTCCCCTAATCGGATGGGATACATCATGCAAGGATAAAAGTGATGGTGGCATTGGTTTCAAGAAAATCAAAAAGTAAAATATTGCTTTAAATGCAAAACTAATTTGGAGAATGTATAAGTTCCCTTCAACTAGATGGTGTCAAATCCTTCAATGCAAATATTTACTCTAATGAACCATCCCAAATTCTTACAAACCCCAAACCACCTAGAGGATCTCACATTTAGAACTTCATGCTACATTTCCTCCATCTAATCACAATCATCTCTCATGGAACATCAACAATGGAAGGAGTACACACTTCTGGAAGGATTCCTCAAACATATACCCAAATCTGGCCAATGATGAGTGGCTAGACTTATGTATCAAAACATTATCTAAAGAATGGGGAACCAAAGTAAGTAATTATAACCACTCTAAAGACGTGGTAGGTAGAAGTGTGTGAAGCTACAAAAAATGAACAACTCCTCAATCTCTTTTAAACAAAAGGAAATCCTAAACTAGGAGCTCGATCGAAGGAACATTTTCATAAATAATGGTGAGGAAAAGATTATTTAGACTAGTGCAAGTCTAAAAAGTACTCTATGAAGCTGGGCTACAAACTACAAAATTTGGTGGAACAAAATATAAATTGGCCAAATAAATTATGTTGGGGTCATTGATGCTTTCCAAAAGCTAGTGCGTTTACATGGACTGCTCTTCATAAGAGAATACTAACCAATGACAGACATAGGGTGATTGGGATTAATGGTCCATCATGGTGTGTCCTTTGCAAATCTACAAAAGAAAGTGTGCACCATCTACATCTTAATTGTCCATTTGCAAATCAATGTTGGAGATGGTTGACCAACTTTTGTGAGTGGGATGGTGTGTTCCCTTGTGATCTTCTCTCACATTTTTGAAATTGTCCATGGGTGAGGAATTCCGTGTAGGAAGGGGTTTGGATCACAATACCATCTATGATAATGTGGCACATATGGTGGGAAAGAAACAATCAATTTTTTAGATTAGAGAATCTTTGGTTGAGGAGGTGATAAAAAAAAAATTGGCATTTGTGAAATTTTAGTTGCTAAACAAAAACAAGCAATAGGTGTTGGTGTGAATAGGGATATTACCTAGCTACTTTTCCCTTGTTGTGTGGATAATTCATATTATTTAACTATTTATTAGTTAAATAATATTCACACACATATATGACATGTTAAATTGACTTAGTGAGCCTTCTAGATTTTTCTAGTTGTTGATAGTTGATAGTTGTCATATAGTTGTCATATCCTACACATCAACTAGTTGGCATCTTGACCTCTAGTTGTCACATGTAATAGGAATATGACACTTGTCACATGACTACTTATCTCTCAACCTTGCCTTTATAAGCAAGGCATGTCTCTTCATTTTGTAAGGTTGGAGCTATAGTTAGCTCTTAATGTTATTATTTCATTTACACTATTCTCTCATAGTACTGTTATGCTATTCAATTATTTTTACATTATAGTTTATTGATTCTAACTCTTTCAATTTGATTCTAGGTTATTATTCTTTTTCAAGATTCTAATTATAGGAACCCCAAACCAATTACCAGCTGGGATGAGAGAATAATGAAAAAATGGAGCCTCCTCAAAGCCACTCTGGCATACAGGAGCTCCTTATCCTTCCAAAAGAAAGATAAGAGCAGTGATAAAATGGAATCCTCCCCTAGAGGCCATTTCAAACTAAACATTGATGGAGCTGCTCAAGGTAACCTTGAGATTTTTGGTGTGGGGTGCGTCATAAAAAATGAAAATGGTGAATTCATGTGGGCTATTTCAAAAAAAAAAACTATTGGAACAAATAACGAAGTCAAGTTCTAGGCCCTTTTAGCAGGTTTAAATCTTTGCAAAGAGAAAAATCTATCTAATTTAGATGTGGAGGGGGGCTCTTAGATATGTATAATTGCAAAAGGTAGTTGCAAAGTTGTAAATTGGAAAATTAAAAATATTGCATCCTCCATCTCGGTCATAATAGATAGCCTACATGCTATCACCCTTCAACACTATTTTTGGGAGGAGAACACTATGCTAGATCAACTAGTAAATCATGCCTATGAACAAAGTGAGTTGGAGGTAATTTTGAGTCGCACAAAGAGATGGGATAATCTTTAGTTTGGATTGTCGTTAGATATTTTACCAATAGATTTGGTAGGGATATCCTAAGGTAGGCTTCAACAAAAATTATTTTTAGTGCAATGCCTTCAAGGAGATGGGAATGGTGTTTGTGGCCTTTGATTCACTCACATAGAGTAATAAAGAGAGGACGAGATTTACTTTAAAATGTGGTGGTAGATAAGACTATTCCCATGGACATTAGATCTGAACTCACCCTAGTTTGAGGACATCTCCATGCGAGGATTTTGTGCAGATTTCGTTTTGATGGAGTGATGTTATATTGGACTACTCACACCATAATGTAAGCACTAAGCCAAAACGGAATTTGGATGTGGGTGTTCCTATTTGTAGGGAGATGTAGAAACATAAATCAAACAACTATTTAACGTAGAAAATGAAGGTGATGTGAAGGCCATAGAACATGTCATCAGCATTCAATGCTTCCAAGGGGAACATTAACATGATGATGTAGTGTATGAGAAATTCATGTCAACCGTCATCCTAATTCTCAGCAACAAAAGCTGGCAGAGGTTTCTATCGAACACTTTCATCAAAAAGGAGATAAAAGATCTGATACATAAAGCCATTTGACTATTTGATAAGAATCCAAAAGAAGGGATGCTTGGTAGGGTCTTTGGTGCTGAAGCTGCAAATCTCAACGAAGTCACAATGGAAGCAGTGAAACTCTTCACGGATGGTCTACAAATAAACATGGAAACCTTCAACTTTTATTTTTTAATTTTTTTAAAATATATGTTAAAGCTATGTTTTGGTTTTACTTATTATTTTATTTCTATTTAAATTTAATATTTTACTTACTATTCTATTTAATGCATATTTTTAAAAATAAATAATATCTACTTTATTTTTTAAAAAATTGAAAAGACTAATTTATGCATATTTAATTATATAATTATTTTTAAAAGTAATATGCACTAGCATAGATATGTTAAATACATCTATTTAAAAGACATGAGAGATGTATATTGAAATTGTTATTTAGAATAGATAGGGCCTCTCTCATCTTCTAGATAGATGTATTTAAGTTATCTATACTAGTGTAATATTAACATCAGATGTTATGTCATGACCGTCTTTAAAATCTATATTTAAAATTAAATATTTATTTTAAAAATTTAAAATTATAAAATAGTACGTAGTTAAATAAAATAACTCTTAACTAAAATATAATAATTTTTTAAAAATAAAATAATTATTAAGTAAATAATTTTTTTTAAGTAAATAAAATAATTCTTAAATAAATAAAAGTGAAATAATTTTTAAATAGTTTAAAAGAAATTAAATAACTCAAAAAGGTACATAAATATTTAATTGAGGGATGTATCTATTTGAATAACAATTTCAATATAGGTGCTTCTTTTAAGTTCCATAGATGTATCTAAGATATATATGCTAGTACATAATAGTTTCAAATAATTATATGATTAAATATGTATAAATTAGTCTTTTCAAATTTTAGAAATGTAAAGTACATATTATTTATTTTAAATAAAATGGTAAGTAAAATTTTAGATTTAAGTAGAAATAAAATAATCAATAAAACCAAAGCATAATAGACATATATTTAAAAAAAAAACAATAAAGTAAAACAGAACAATTTTTAAAATAATTGTCAAGTAAAATAAAACAAGAGCTATAGAGAAACGAAGTTTCTCCAAAATGTTCATGAATAGTAGCAACAATGTTGATAATATAATAACATTATAATAATCTTGAAATTTGTCAATTTTTTGGATTAAGTTAGAGTTGACAGTGTAGTAATATTTGCACTGAATTCTAAAAATTGAGGAACTTTGGGATTCTACATTTAATGTTAGATTTCTGCCTAGTACATTTTATCACATTTAATGTCATGGCATAAAATGGAAATTGTAAAGTACGTGATTTTTGACAATACAACTAACAACACACCTTGACTTCTGCCTAGTTTCCTTTTCAAATGTTGTGGTAAGTCGTTCATATTACATGATTTTGGGAAAAAATGGTGCACTCTTACATAATGGCTACATTTTCAAATAGCTCTGTGAGACCCTCTCATGGAATGGCTACACTCTCAAATGGCTCTGTTAGACCCTCATCTTCGATGAATAGGACTTCCAATCCTTGCTCAAGGTTCCCAGCAAGAAATGGTGATAGATATGGTGCCCAAGCCCCACTTTCATCAGACTCTAGGAACTTTAACAAAGATAAGTCTTTGCAGGGTAGATTTTTTCACAGGAGAAAACCTCTGCATTCACAATGGAAAGAATTTAATGACTATCTAAGCAAAAGCTTAAAACTTTCAAACACCCAAATGGAGAGCCTTCTATGGATAGAGAAAGAAGCACAACAAATGATCGAGAGGACGAATGAAAAATAGATCTAGCTTGAAGATTCTCCCTAAGAATCCCAAAAGTATGGAGAAGGGTCTGCAAAAGCACAGTAGTACTCTTCAGGTAAAGGGGAAATGGATCTGTAAATTGGTTATCAAGGAAGTGACAAGGAGACAAGAGAAGCAATTAAGCATTTCGCTAAACGGTAATGGGTTGATAGAAAGAATCGCTTCGTTCTCCAAGACTGTGTTGATTGGTAAAGTACTTTCCCCTCATTATTCTTCTGAGGATCTCTTTGAATGGACCAAAAAGGAATGGCTTATGATTAAAGAAACAAGCTCTATGGGGAATAGGTCTTTTACCTTTCTTTTTGAAAAGGAACAAGATAGGGATCTTGTTCTCCAAAAGAAACTCTAGAAAATTTGAGAATAATGCTATTTTCTGTCAAGTCTGGAAGTTGAACTTTAACATAGGGAAAGAGAAGATCTCATATCTTCCCATGTGGTTGGAGCTACCATTTATGCCAGCAGAATATAGGGACCTAGAAATTATAAAGTCCATTGGCAGGGCCATAGGCCTTCTACAAGATGTTGAAATCAGCTTTGACCCATACTACATGCCTAATGTCAAAGTATGTCTAATAATGAAGATGGGTCAACCCATTCCAAAGAGCATACGTCTTAATACATTGGTAGGTGAATGGGTCCAAGAAATTTTCTTATGTGAGGGGCTATCTGATGAAGATCTAGTCAGGATGAATAGGATGTTGGGCATTGGAGGATCACTCAAGGGATTTCCAGAACTTCCTCATGGGCTACAGGAAAATGTTGTTCAACCTCAAAGACCTCAATGCCTATGTCTTGAAAGTAATGAATGCACAGGATCCAGACCACAGGGTATTCAAACACAGGTTATTTCTATAGGCTCAAAAATTCCTAAGGGCATCCTTGTTGACAATACTAAGGAAGTTGATTCAAAACAATTGGAACGGTCTTTCAAAGGCTTCAATATCTTAGTAGAAGGGACATAATCAATGGCAACCCCAGATATCTCAGAGTGGCCACGAGAAGATTTGAACTTGACTAGAGGCTTTCACATGGGATTTCATAGGACCCCTCTATTTTCCTCTTCCAAAGGCATGGATGCTCCTGTAGATGGGTGCATGGCTTCAGAGGTGGAACTAGAGACAGGTGGTGAACAAATGGAGTTGTCATGCAAGAAGATAAATAGTGAAAAGGACATGGAGGTGCAAAGGTCTCCCCAACAAATCAAACATCCAAACCTTCAGATTCTGGAAAAGCACGCTGCGACTCAAGAAACTCCTCAAAGTGAGCGGGAGAACAAGATTTAGGTTTTGACCCCTAAGGATTGCACTTCTGGACTTAAGCCAACTAGTTCCCCCCTTGAAGAGTCATTTCAGCAGGACACCTTGGAGGAGAAGGAAGACTTAGGTGAGGTAAAGATTCAAACTCTTCTTGAAGAAGTTATTCATAAAGAAACAAACACTTTAATAGATGAGATTATAGATGAAGTTTTGCAAGAAAATGATTATGAGGTGACCAGTAGAGACTTAGGAATCCTTCAGACTTCGTTGGAGTTCAAAAGTAGTCCAAACTCTTCCCCACAGCCTAGAAGAAGCTCAAGACAGAAGAAATCCAAGACCCAAAAAGAGATAGAAGCTGGAATCCAAACCACCATTGATAAAGCACTAAAACAGAGGAGAGCCAAGAGCTCTCCTCGGTAGCCATGAAGCTCCTTACGTGGAATGTTAGGGGCATTAGTGCCCCTAACAAAATTTGCCTCATCAAATCTCAGATTAATGGGGCTGGAGTAGATATAGTCTTTCTTGAAGAAACTAAATTGACTATTGATCAAGGGTCATTTGTCTTCAGAAAATGGTCTAATTCGGAATCAATCTTACATCCAACTGAGAGAGCTTCTGGAGGGATAGTAATACTATGGAAGAGTTGTCTCCCTAGGATGGAGGTAGTGGGAAATCGTGAAAATTGGACCCTAGGTAAATTTCCATGAGCATATAAGGGCAAAGACATGTGGGTTATGTGTGTTTATGGCCCCTTAGGTGTAACCCAAAAGAAAACTTTGACACTTATCATCCCTGCTACATTTTATCAACCTGGAGTATGTGATCATGGAGGGAGATTTTAATGCCATGCTAGAATCTTCAGAAAAAGTGGGGGGTCTCCCTGGTCAGACATGTTCTCAGTCGGATTTCAAAGATTTTGTTTCCTCCAACAACCTTCTGGACTCTAAGCCTTTGAATGGTCTCTATATGTGGTCTAATATGAGGAAAGATGAGGAGAGGATTGTGGAATGTCTGGACAGATTTCTTCTCTCTCTGATTTGTTTACAAGGTGTAGTTGTGGTGTCATCCTCTATTCTCCCCTTCTCTAGATCAGACCACTACCCAGTCCTTCTAAATATGGGAGAAGTTTGTAAACTCAATAGATCTTATTTTAAATTTCAAGATATGTGGTTTAGAGACCTAGACTTCATGGGTTTGGTTGGGAAGTGGTGGCAGTCAGCTCCTTTTGTGAAGGGATCTAGAATGTTCCAATTGGCATCCAAGTTAAACTTCCTCAAATGAAAATTTTTGGAATGGAACAAGAACCATTTCAAGAACATCTTCTCTGAGAAAACCAGGGTTTCAAACCATTTGGAAGAAATTGAATGGGAGATCATCAATCATGGCATAGATGCTCTTAAGGCCAACCAGAAGAAGGCCCTGAGAGTAGAGCTCAATGAGTTGTTGCTGAGAGAGGAAATTTTCTGGCGTAAAAAATTGAGAGAATCCTGGCTGAAAGAAGGTGATTGCAATACAAAATTCTTCCATTTATCCACTAAGATCCGAAGGTGCCTCAACTCTATATCTATCTTAAGAAAAGATGATGGTTCTTCCATAGAAAGCCAAGAAGAAATCCAAAAGGAAGCGTCTTTCTTCTTCAAGATCTTATTTTCAGTAGATACTCAACATTCTTATAGCCCATCAGTGCTTTACCACTTTTAGCCACTGATTTCAAATGGGCAAAATGAGAATCTGATGAAGGAGTTTACCATGGAGGAGATCAAGGTAGTGGTCTTCTCTATGAAAGGTGACAAAGCTCTGGGACCAGATGGATGGAATGGGAATTTTTTTAGAAAATCTAGGATATCTTGGGCAAGGACATTTTTGTAGCTGTGGAGGAGTCCAAAAAATTCAAAAATATTCTGAAGGAATTCAAAAAAACAAATCTTCTGCTGCTGCCTAAAGCTAATTCACCTTCTTCCCTTCAAGATTTCAGGCCTATCTCTCTATGCAATTCAATAGGTAAAATTATCTCCAAAGCCATTGCATTATGTCTAGCGCCCATCCTCCCCTCCATCATCTTTGAAGAATAGGGTGGTTTTATGCTGGACAAAGAGACTGCGGAAGGTGCTATTCTAGTTCATGAAATCCTTCATTCTATCAAGACTACCAGGGTCCCTAGTATGATCATTAAGCTTGACATGGCCAAAGCTTACGACCGAGTAAACTAGAATTTCCTCCTTGAAATTATTGACAAGATGGGCTTCTCCAAGCATTGGATTAAGTGGGTCTCAGCTTGCTTTAAGGGTGTGTCATTTTTAATCCTGGTAAATGGTGTTGAAACTACCCCTTTTGAGTCTTCTAGAGGCCTGAGACAAGGTGATCCCATCTCTCCCTACCTGTTCATAATCATGATGGAAGCTCTAACTCATGTCATCAAACATGCAAGCTCCAATCGGGAATGGATAGGCATTAGGTGCCCCTGCTTTACAGATTCCTTCCCTCAAGCCTTGTTTATTGACGACACTATTCTTTTTGGGTAGGCTAACATTAAAGAAGCTCTTGCAGTTAGAAAGGTCCTAGAAAGATATTATCTTGCCTCGGGACAAAAAATAAATGAAGACAAGTCTAAGCTATACCTTTTCTTTGTCAACGACTTCTCAAAACAAGCGATTTCAAAAAAATTTAACTTCCAAATGGAATTTTTACCAGGAAAAGACCTTGGCATTCCCCTTTTCAATGGGCGTCATAAGCTCACTCTATGGAGAGACATGGTGGATAGTTTGGAAAGAAGGATTGGGTTGTGGAAGGGTAAACTCTTGTCCCTTGCTGGTAGACTTACTCTGGTAAAATTAGTTCTCTTAGCTATCCCAGTTTATATGCCATCCTCCTTACATATTCCAAAGGCATTGCTCTTCAAATGGGGAAAATCTGTAGAAGATTCATTTGGCAAGGTTAGATAGAAGAAAAGAAAATTCACCTCATCTCATGGGATAGAGTTTGTAAACCCATTTCACTAGGAGGTGCAGGTGTACTAAACCAGGTATTGCAGAATTAGGCCCTTGGTGCAAAACTAGCGTGGAAAATGTATAAAAACCCACACTTAAAATGGGTGAAGTTCTTACAATCTAAGTATCTAGACAATGAGCTGCCGGAGAGAATATTCATTGTCTCTAATCCTCTGAAAGGTTCATCCATTTGGAACTTCATTGTTAAGGGCAGAGATGTTATCATGCCAAAACTCTCATGGGCAATTTTTAGTGGCAACAAGGCTAACTTCTAGCATGACTCTTGGAACGGTTGGCCCATCCCAGAGAATAGATCTGATTTGAAAGAAGTGGAATTGGTTCTCATAGATAAATGGGGCACGAAGGTTTCAGATTACTTCAGGATTGACAACACTTCATGCCCTCCTCGTGTAGTATGGAAAGACTTCTCATAATTTAATTTTCTTGAGAATCAAAAATGCATTCTAAAATCCATTCTAAAGGAGAGAATCTTGCACCTGATGCAAAAAGAGGACGAGTTGATTTGGATGGGTGATGGTTCAAGAACCTATAAGGTTAAGAAAGGCTATTACTGGGTTACGCATAGAGGAGCAGTGGATTGGCCTATAGAACTTTGTTGTTCTGATGTCTTACTCCCCAAAGCAGGAACTTTCTCTTGGCTCACTTTGAATAAAAAAATCCTTACGGGGGACAAAATCCAAAGGTTGGCGATTGGAAGAAGTTTCAAGTGCGTTCTATGTGATGATGTGGAAGAAACAATCGACCACCTTCTCATCCACTGTAAATACAGTTATGAAGCCTAGAATTCGCTATGTAACAAACTGGGATGGCACTCAGCACTCCCACACTCTCTTCTCCAACTTTTCAAAGGGTGGCCTCATCTTTTCCGAGACTCTACTCTTCATAATCTTTGGTTAATCTCTCCTTCCATCCTAATTTGGCATAGATGGAAAGAATGGAACTTCAAGATCTTTAGGAGCCAGTAAAAAACTTTGCAACCCTTTTTGGAGGATGTGGAATTAGCAATAGTGGAAGTTCTTAAAGCAAAACTTTGCAGAGATGGTCTCAAAAATTAGATATGGTCCTCGTGGGATAATAAAATGTTCCTTTCTTGGAAAGGCATAGACAGACCTAGACCGGGCTCCCTAATAGAGCAAGTTACTCCCCATATGGGGAGGAGTAATGTAAAATGGATCCCACCTCCCGAATCTTTGATCAAGATAAAAGTGGATGGTGCCAGTCGTGAAAATCTAGATCTTTCAGGTATGGGTTGTGTGCTGAGGGACAATATGGGTAACATGTTGGTGGCCAAATGCTCTAAAATCCGTCAAGGTACGAATAGCTCAACAAAAGATTTTGTAGTCCTTCATTGCCTCCAACTTGCAACTAACATTGGTGCTTGACACATATGGCTAGAGGGCGATTCACAATTCATTATTTTAGCTATTTGTTCAAGGAAAATGGAGAATTGACATTTATCTTATATCTTGAACCAAGTGTGGTCCCTGCTTGACAAGTTTGATTCATTTAAAATTTCTCATTGTTACCGGGAGGCCAACAAGGTTGCAGATTGCCTGGCAAATAGAGCCATTGACCAATCCCAAGAGGTAGTATTATTCTCGAATGGGGAAGAGAATTGGCCTCAAGATCTTCTCTCTCTGGTTAATAAGGACACGGAATGTATTTTATTATCATTAGCTCAAGGAGGTTTGTTTGAAAGAGGAATGGCTTATTTCTTCTTCTCAAACTTATTTTTGTGTGTCGAAAGAGGCATGGCTGGGTGGTGGGTAGAGCCTCCTCCACACCCACCTTTCTATAAAGATGTATAAAGTTAGGGCTTCTTTTCCACATTGTCTCTACCTTTGCAGAGATCCTTGAAAATGATGATGAGAAGAACCCACATGTCAACCCTTGGTGGCTTCCTTCTCCCAACAAGGCATCTTAATTCCCAGAACCTCCAACTATACTACATGATCGCCTTTCTCACAACGGCTACTTTTGATTGGACAACCATTTATGTTGGCCGTATGGGGAGTGGGGTGTTAGACTCTCTAACAAAGTTTGGTGGCATTTTTTGGTTGGTTTAAAATCTCTTTCAAGATCCTCGTAAGATGGTGACTCCTAACATTTTGCACGTCCATTTATTCTTCCTTTATGACAAGGAAGCCTTTGTATAGAGGTGATGTTTATTCGCTCATTTGCCAGCCACCACCCTGACGTCACTACTTCTGCCCACACATGCGGCACAAGGCTCGGAGGACGATATAACACTAGATGTTCGGCTCCGGGTATATTGATATACTTACCAAATCCTACCTTGGGATTGGACAAGTTCAGTCGACAGGGTACCCTTTAAACAACATTAAAGCTTTAATTGTTTTGCATTTGCACTTTGGTCTATGTTTGCTCGTCAATCCCGCATTTCTTGTTTTAGTCTCTGGTTCTTAGCTTCTTGTTTTTCTACCCCCAGACAACGGCCATGGCAGAGACAAGGCTTAACCTTAGACTCTTCTTCCCGCCCCTAGAGGATGACCCAGAAATTCATGGGATGGTGGAAGTGGCGGATTTTTTTGCTATTCATATGGTTGGTGGCCTCATATGGTTAAGGGATATGCGGGGAGAGTGTTGAGCTATTCTGACGTCGTCTCTCATATCCTCTCGAACATCATGGACCTGGTTCAAGACAAAGAATTCGTGCATAAGTTGGCATCTGAGCTATTCTCTGGTAATCTATACACAGTCGCTAGGTGGTCTGTGGCCATCAATGGATATCAAAGGGACCAAGGGGAGGCACGCATAGGAGGATTGTTCGAGAGGTAAACCCTCAGACGTTCAGCCCCCCATCAAGTTGTATATCGGACATTGCAAGGATCCATCCATTCCCTCTCCAGCGAGCCTCTTGAACAGGAACTTGTGGTCTTTCCATTTGTGTTTTCTACCAGAGATGTGAAACGTATCATGGATGTTTTCATTGCCATACGTTACCTTAGGATTGTGGCAATTGACCTAGCTCCCCACATCCCCAGAGATGCGTTTGATGATCCTGATGATGAAGGTAACCTGGTTGAAGTTGGTTTTCTTGCTGATTTAATGGACTTGGATGCTATACCGGCGGCGAGCCGGGTGGCATAGGGTGGCGGGGGTGTGGTTTTTGGTTTTTGGCTCAGGTTGGTGTCTTGGCAAGTTGGCGTGGCTGTTTTGTTTCCTGGTGTTGGCGGTGTTCAGACGGAGTGCTGTGGTGGTGGCAAACGCAGTGGCAGTTGTGACTGGTTTTTTTCACGTTGGTTGGGGTGATGGCTTGCTTTTGCATAGTTGGCTGGTGGTTGGTGGCTTTTTGGTTTCTTGTTCTCCATGTTTTTGTTTTAGGGTGTTTTTTGTTTTCTCTAGTTTCTACCTAAATGTTGTATTCAGGCTGGTTTAGGGCCACAAAATCTGTTTTTGGCCATCTTTGTATATGGCTTCTTTTCTGTAAAAACACTTATTATTATTTAATCTATGGGTGGGCTCCACCTTTTTCTTAAAAAAAAAAATTATGATTATAATTGTACAGAGTGTCAATGTATATATCATTCATGATTGTAGATGATGCTTGGAAGACTATTTTAACTATTTATGGATATATTGCCACAAACTTTTCAGTTGCCTGCATCAAATAATTAGTCCAAAATATCTGATCAGTACAACAACTCTTGAAGTAACCTGCACAAAATTTGAATATATAAATCGCAAGAATCAATTCCCTAAGCTAATTCTTTGAATAACTTGAGTGGAGAAAAATTAGAATCTTTGAGTCAACTAGATGTTCTAAAGATGTCTGACCTTTGTTCGGGCTGAATCAGATGGAAATGCCAAATGCATCAAAATATTTAGTGCAGATGGTGGAACCAACCGCTCTCCCTTTCTGATGGGATTATTTACTAAAATCGGCCGAGCTTTCTTCGTGTTTTCTAGTATGCAACTCAACAGGCAGAGTTCACAAATACAATAAATTTCAACAGTTTCGAAAGACCTATCTACTACAATCTATGTATGCAAATTACAATCAATTTAAAAAGTGAAAGATTAAAGTACATTTGCATGATCTTCAAAATCCAAATGAAATGATATTGCTCAACAGCACAACCATATAATTTTAGTTCTCTATTAGAAGTTCAGGGAAGTAACTAACCTTTCTATCCATTGTAAAGTTAGGTCTTTGGAAAGTGGTGTACTTGTTTTACCAACAGCTAATGGTAGTAGATTCTGAACCCATAATGACATTCCAATGACCAGATCACCTTGGCATGCCTAGAAAAAAGAAAATAGCAAGTGTTATTTCTAATAGTAAAATAACATTGTAAGCAATAAGATAACTTTCAATTGTGAACATAAAGAAAATGTAAATTGAAGCACAAACAAGGTGCATTGGCTAAGCAGGTTATACGAATAAAACCAACCTATGTGATGGCCCAAACAATCATGTACACTTTGTTCTGGCTCTGAAACTGTGGTTCAGTCTTTAATGTTGTTGAGAGTTGCAACAAGAGGTCAGGCCTCTTTCTCAATAGCATTGCTAAGACCACAAATATTGCTATCTGCAGAATTCTATAATGCTCTTTAATCCAATTCATCAATTGTTAAAATTAAAAAAAAAGTTTCAGCATGCCATATAAGCAAATCACATATATTTTGTAACCAAAATATCACCGCTCCTTTAACTGCAACTGGTTGTATTTTCTTTGATCCTTTGTGGCCTGGTTGATGAGTGGCTACATCTTGCAAGACACTGCCTAAAGCCCACAACATGAACTCCTTCAAAGCCTCTGATGGTTGTTGATTGATCCAGTCTGTTGATGTCTTATAAACAACTTTAGGAATGTGACAAAGAGGTGTCTGAATAGATAGGAAACTACATCTTGGATGCATATTCAAATTAAAACAAACAAGCAAAATGCTCACCCGAAAATAGACACTCATATTCATTCAAATCTTTATTTACCACCATATACCCTAATGACATACATGAAAACTCTAGACTAACTCTAAACAAATGGCACATCCACCTGGTTGGCTTCATTCAAAAGTTTTATGCCAAGCCTCTACTGAAAAGCAAATCTAAGATTCTAAAAATGATTTTTAAAAAATCATCAACAACGAGACAAACATTGCAAAATGTATTTAGCAAACAGGGAAAGGCTCATAATACAAAAGCATGGCTGAGAACTTTAGTCAACCAACCACAAAGACTAGAATAGATTAGAATATCAAAGGATGGTTGAATTGAAATTGTCATCGAGATTCCCAAATCCAATTACAAGAAAAAACTAACCAAAATCTAGATTTTGCAGACTCTCCAGCACAGAAATTTCAACCTGACTTATCACAATTCAAAACACATGATCCGCCAAATGTTGTGTTACATCTTGACCTTCATCACAATTCAAAACACATGATCCGCCAAATGTTGTGTTACATCTTGACCTTCTGAAACAGGATGAGATATTGATAATGACTCTAATAAATGATCCAACTACACCATTTTTCCGTATAGTTTTGTTTTTCTGTTTTAATGGGGTCGTGTGATCGTGCCAAATTCATAGGCGGAAAGATCGTTAAGCTTATTATTATAGGGGTTGCAAAAAGATTGTTAAATATATAATGGATGTGTATTAATTTCCCTTGTGGGTAAAAATTTTCTTATATGTTTTGTTATAATATTTGCATCTATACAATAGCAATAGCTATATATTTTTTAAATATAAAAACTATTTCAGTTCTCATTGGTTGGAAAAAAAATTATTAATAACTAGTTAAGAAAAGGCTGTGCTTATAGTTTCCTTGGGAGAAAGTAATAACTCTTAAATAAATTAAAATTTATGTATATGTAGTAAATAAAATAATTCTAAAATAAAATAAAATAAATATTTAACTAAATAAAAATACAAACAATGTAAATAAGATAAAATAATTCTTAAAGAGCTGTAAATAAAATAAAATAACTCAATATTGATATTGAATATTTTTTGATAGATGTATTTGGATGTATTTAAAATATTTAAATAGATACATGTATTTGGATGTATTTAAGATATTTAAATATTAATTTTTTGATGTGTAAATGATTGTCAAATTTAAGGTAAAAGGTAAAAGGTAAAAGTTTTTGTTAACAAGGTCACACCATTACAATCTACCCCTTACTTCCATTTGTAGAACACTTTTGACCTAGTAATAATTCTTACCCTTACAAAATAGTTATAAATAAAAATATTGCATATCTATTTTTTAATGTAAATTGTCAAAATAAAATTTTTATTTATTTATTTTAAAAAATAACATATGTACCAGTCTTTTAACTTTAAAAACTAATAAATGGAAGTAAAATAAAGGTAGGTCAGTGACCGCACTTGTCGCATAACCTTGTGGATCCCCTTAGAATTGCTTTCCTTTTCGATTTATGTGCCAAACGTTGATTTACATTAGAAAAACGTTGATCATAAATAAAATTCGACAGGACAACATGCTTAACTATCACCAACGTTGTTAATTTGATAGGACAGTAAGCTGAGGTATTATCAACGTTTTTAATTTGATATTATCGAATTTAATTTAATAATGTTTTTCTAATGTAAATTGTCAAAATAATATTTTATTTATTTATTTTAAAAAATAACATATCTATCAGTCTTTTATCTTATCTTCCCAAAAATAATAAAATAGTTAAGCCTGTTGTCATGTTGAATTTACTTTAATATCAACGTTTTTCATGAGCAGCAACGTGTCCAGAAATCTACAGGTCTTGCACAAGGGGGAATTGAGATTAATTGGCAAAGTGAAGCTATTTAAGAGGAGTTATATTGATTTCTATATCAAACTATATGAGGGGTTAGATCGACTAGGGAATATGGAGTTTCTATTCTTTGTGATTTCATGCCTGCTAGTTTTTACAAATCAGCAGCAGCTCTACAGTTCAGCGGTGGCAACTAGGAATTTGGGTGACTACATTCTTTCACTCTTTTGTTTCAAATCAATATTTTTCATACCAGAGATTTAGAAAAAAAATAATTGAATCGTTTTTCTTTGGCATATAACATTGATGTTGGACGTTTTGTGGTTGATGTTTGCAGAATATTCATTTCCGTTTATGACAGCAGATGCAGAAAAGGCAGCTGCAAGAACATATGATTACATTGTTGTTGGAGGAGGTACGGCAGGTTGTCCTCTGGCAGCAACACTGTCACAGCACTATTCTGTTTTGCTATTGGAAAGGGGAGATTCCCCCTATGGAAATCCTGACACTGAAGACATTAAAGGCCTTTTCAAGATTTTTACGGGTAGTGAAATCCCTGATGTCGCTGAGGGATTTGTCACAGAAGATGGAGTGCAATTGATAAGGGCAAGAGTTCTGGGAGGCGGAACAGCCATTAATGGTGGCTTCTACAGCAGGGCAAGCTCGGAACTCATTCGAAATATGGAGTGGGATGAGAAACTTGTAAATGAGTCGTATGAATGGGTAGAGAAGTTGATTGCCTTCAAACCAGACAAGCTTTTTCGTTGGAGTTCTGCTATGAAGGATGCTCTTTTGGAAGCTGGAGTGCTTCCTGACAATGGATATACTTTGGATCATTTGGAGGGCACCAAAATTAGCGCTTCAACTATTGATAACAATGGAAGGAGACACACAGCTGCAGATCTTCTGAAATATGCAAATCCAGATAACATAGTAGTTCTTCTGAATGCTACAGCCAGCAGGATCCTCTTCGATTCCTCATCAGGTACACTTTCATTTTCATGTTTTGCTTGTTTCCATTGAAATTGTTTAGCATAAATCTTGATAACTGTGGTCAATATACTGAATTTTTATGCTCTGATCAAAATTCTTTAAGCTTTTCCAATTAAAATAAAAGAGCTCTATATCTTGTTAGAATGATGGTTCACCACTAGCTAAAATTTGTATGTTTAATTCATTCTACTTTTATTTTAACAGTATTTTGTTTTCAAATTTTATATAGATTTTATCTTATTTTGTTCAAAAGTACATTAATAAAAAATACTAGTTTATTTTGGAAATAGTTTTTTTAATACAGTTATTTTATTTATATTTTTTCAATTATTTGAATAAGAAATTTTTTTCAATCTTTTATTTCCTTAGAAAAAATGACAAAAGTTGTGATATTATGAGAACATTATACGTTAATTGATTTGATTATGTAATATTTAATTTATAATGGAGTTTTAATATTGTTACACAACTATGCTGTAGGAAAATTAAAGGCTATCGGCGTCGAGTTCAAGAGTAGAATTGACGGTCTATTTTATCAAGTATTAACCAACCACTTATCACATTGGAGTGAGGTAATTTTGTCAGCAGGTAGCATAGGTAGCCCCCAACTTCTCCTATTAAGTGGAATTGGCCCCTCAGAACAACTTAAAGAATTGAATATTACTATATTTTTAGATTTAAACTCAGTAGGGAAAGAGATTAAGGATCCACCACGTACATCGATCATTATCAAATCCCTTGAACCACTTGCATTTGCTCAACCTGAGGTAGTGGGTATATTAGACAAGTCACAAGTCTATATTGAGTCTGTTAGCTATTTTGAACAAGAAAACGACAAAGAATGTCAATATCTAGGAGGTATTTTTAGCAAGGTGGCATTTCCCTCATCAACGGGTGAGCTTAGACTTAGAAGTAAAAACCCCCAAGATATCCCCTTTATAAGATATAATTACTTTTCTCATCCTTTCGATGTACAAGAATGTATTCTTGGTATTAAGGTACTATCAAACCTTATCATGACAAATTCTATTCAAGAATTTGCCTTTAGTGATAATGAAAGCTCCAAAATCCTTCAATTCATATGGTCAAAATTACCTCAAAATCAACTAGACAATGAAGACATGGGAAAGTATTGTAGAGATACAGTAGCGACATGTTGGCATTACCATGGAGGGTGTGAAGTTGACTCTGTGATTGATAAAAGGCTTCGTGTGAATGGTGTTGATAGTCTAAGGGTTGTGGACAATTCAATTTTCAAGTATAGCCTTGGCACCAATCCACAAGCCACTCTCATGATGCTTGGAAGGTATGTTTTTTCATTTGTAGCTTTTTTTTCATTTTTTTAAGATATTATATTAATGACGCATCTTTAATACAATATATGTAGGTACATAGGAGTTCATATCCTTGAAGAACGCATGAACATTTGTGAATATTAGACTATAAATCCAAGTATCAAAAATAAAATGTTGCACATTGATATGTATATCATTTTAGTGATCATCAAACTAAAAAATATCATGTATATTAAAATATGTATCCCCATTATGGCATATGTATTTTGTATTAGTTAGTATTAGGTTGGGTGCATATGCTTTACAAGTCACCCATATAGTAAAGTAGATTAGAAGTATATATGCCACATGCATGGGATAATGGTTGTTGTTATTAGAAAGACTTTATATATTATAGTGTCTTAAAAGTTTTGAAGTATCTTAAATATTACAATTATATTTTATGCTCTATTAGGAGGAATAAGCCCCTCGAAGAAATAACATGAATGTAATTTACAAGCATTTTGTTGTAGTCAATTATTTTGTATGTATATCTATGAATTATCATTACTTTATTTGAATGTTCCTTGCATGTAATATCAAACTCTTCCAAATGCCTCCATAGAAACAACAACAATTAGTTTCTTACTAGTACTACCCACCATGTGCTCTCACCTCACCCTTATAGATCTTGGTGATCAAAACAGTGATCAAAGTAGGTGCGTACTAACCATCTATTCCACTTTTCATTCTACAGTAGATTATCTAGGTTATAACCCTCAATTCAAGGGGTTTTAAAATATTTTTAGAAGAGACTATTACTTTTTGTAAGCCAAAGTCCTCGTAAATGGTCTAGTGCAGTGAAGTTTGCTTAGATTCTAATACCCAAGCCTAAAAAAAGGTATATGGGTTTGAGATTCCACATGTATTTGGTTATATTAGAAGAACCTTTAGGATTAGGAGAATCATCACTATATGAAACCATTGACCTAATTTGCAATTTGTAGTGCACTAGTTAGTTGTCAGAGCCAAGAAGTGACTCTCATTATATCTTGGTGATAGAAAAATGTTGCTATATGAAAATGGAATCATTTATAGTTAGAGATATTAAGTATTATTTGATTCACTATTTATAGACAATATGAATATATCTAATATTATACAAACTAGCACACACTAGCCTAGATTTTTCACTTTTGCATACTCTACATAGATTTGGGCATAGAATGTTAGAATCTACGATGTCTTAGAAGATCCATAGAGATCTAAGTAGTTTTTTAACAATATATATTAGTGGGACAACACAACATAATGTTCAAAATCTAAATGATAGTCTCTAAATTGCAAATTTCATGTACTTCATAGTTGTAGCATTTGACTCTTATATAGCTTGTCATTTTACAACTTTTGGACCAAATTTTTACCTAACTAGAAAGAATTTGACACTTTTTTCCTAAAACTCTATGCATAGGGTATTAGGCCAATTTTTATCTCACTTGAGTAGTTTTCCTATTGTAATCCTTTCATTGTGGTAACTATTTTGATACATAGATCTAAGAACCATTTTTGGTCAACCTAAGTAGTTTTTAATGTCATTTGGGAACATAACTCATTGTGACTATCACTTCACATGATCATTTTGGTATATAAATTTAGTCAACCAAAAAAATCACATTATGTAGTAGCACAATGCTTCATAAGGTAGGTCCCAAGTTTAAAGATGACATACAAAATCTCCAATCTTAAGTGCTTCCTTCTAAGAGTGATTTGATAGTCTCGCTACCAACCTTGGAGGAGTCAATGTTCAACAAATGAATACTATAATCAATTAATTGGTCAATTATCACTCTCTCTCATTCACCTCATTAGCCTCACATTTACAATAGTCTTCAGTGCACCCCTATGAAACACCCAAAGATTAACATGCCAAAAATTTATGGAAAAGGAGCTACAACATAATTAGGTATGATAGATTGTATTTTGATGTTCATTGAATTCCCCATGTGGAGCATGTCATGATGACCAACTTTACTTTAGAGGGAGTGACAACATTATGGTATCTATAATTTACATTCTCTTTACCTCTTCATGATGATCTAAAATTTCCAAAGCCCTTCTATCCTACTTTAGCTAGAGTAGATCTATGAAGACCTATAAGGAAGGATCTTTAGATTTTGTCGATATTATATCTTGTTAGTTTGATTGTTTGGAACAAGCTAAAATTCTAGTTTTATTTCATTTCATATTTACCTCAACAATATTTTGTGTTCAATTTTTATATAGATTCTTATTTTTTGTTTAAAAGCATATTAATTAACATATTAGTTTATTAATGAAATAGTTTCTTTAATATGGTTATTTTATTTGTATTTTTTTATTATTTTAATAAGAAAATATTTTTAATTATTTATTTCTTTTAAAAAATAATATGAGTTATATTATTATGGGAATACCATATGTTAATTGATTTGATTTCATAATATTTTAATTCATAATGAAGTTTTAATATTGTTAAACAACTATGTTGAATGAAAATTAAAGGTTATCGGCATCGAGTTCATGAGTAGCATTGATGGTCTCTTTTACCACAAGAGGACTCACCTCTCTTGCTGAAAATACAAACTCACAATGCAAGAAAAATTAACAAATTGCAAACATAAAATTAACTTTTATTGTAACCACAATGAAGCTACAAATCTGCAACAATTTTATTTACAACACTGGCCTCTCAAGTTTCAGAAACTCTACTCTTTCTTCTACCCTCTCACAACTCTCATCAAGCCCCCCACATGGGCTGAGATCCCTTTTCAACTCTACCTAAGAAATCTACCTTTCATCTACAACATTAACTGATTTAAATGTCTTTAAGAGGTGTCTTTTTAACTTCCTACCACTCACTACCTCTTTTTTAGATTTTCTTGAAAGACAGAAAGAAAAACAAACAATGGAATGACTATCCATCTCCTCCTAGTTGAAGGGATGATCCACTCAGACTTGCGCAAATGTTTTTATCTTGACCAAACATTCCATCGATTTCCGCTACTATGCCTATGCGAAGGCATTCGAAGGGTCTTCAAGTCTCCTTGCCTTCAACTAAAGTGACACATTGAAATTTTCTTTTCCATCATAGAATGTGAGGCGACACTAAAATAACTCTTACCTTTTCCACATCCCAGTGACAACCTTCGCATAGCCAACACATTTTTACTCTGTGACTCTCTATGATATTCCTTCCACATTTGATCAGGCTAAGTAGTTTAGAGTTACCTTAACATTGCTTAAATATTTATATCAACAATTTCCCATATCATCACACTAGTTGTGTAGAAATGCTTCAAGCTTTTGATTTGAATTTTCTCTTGGTATACATGGAGCTTTTGAATTCAACCTGTGCTTGCACTTGTTGTACAAATTGATTCCTTGAAATTTGAAGATCTTCTTTACCCCACGTGAGGCTTGGCCTTTGAAAACACCATGGTCTTCTCAAGGGCAATACATTGAAGCATTCTATTGTGAACTGGTCAGTCCAAACCAGTAACCTTCCAATGCACACAGGTAACTTGGTGTCATAATCCAAACATTTGGAATAATATAATATTATCCTCACATGCAAGCATAAGCAAGGTTGTGTATTAATCATTTTCAACAAAGTTTGTTAAACTCTTGCATGGGTGCCACAAAGGATAAAGTCACATGTATAATTGTTCACGGGTTGAGCCATAGATTAAATATGCCTTCGTGGTACCAATGACGCATTCATCCTCAGTTGTAGTTGAAGCAATTATGAATGTAGAATGATCAAATTCCATCATGAAACATCTGTTAACATCCTCCTTTCTAAACTTGCAACCACAACGATCTCTTCTATAGCCATATGCATAGCATAAAACAAATGAACCCAATAGGCCCAACATAATACTCTGTTGATGTAGAAATAAGTCATTGTACTACTTGGCAGAATGAAGCTCCTAAACAAGAGAAGAAAACCAAATCGAGAGATGCCAACCAAGACCAACACACCAAGATTTTGAAGAAAACAAATTGAAAATGTCTTTGGTCGATGCTGATTGTCGATTTGCCTGGGGTGCTCCTTCATTAGACACACCAGGTAAAAAGTTTGTGAGCATAAGCTCACAAAAGTGGAGTTGAGTAGTTGCACTACTCTTCAAGGTTGCCATCAACCTGCATTGAACTCCTTCACTGTCCAAGAGTTGAAAATCAATCTTTCCTTCACCTTTTCTAGCATTGTGCCGAAACACGCACTACCTTCCTCCAGCAATACCACTTCTTCCTCCTCTTTCTCCTCATGGACTCATATCCACTGTAGACTATCCTCCTCTGCCAAAGGTTGACTCTCCACATCGTCACTCCTCTCTTCTTGTCCTTCGCCTTCATGGGCTTCAACCAACCGTAGACCGACCACCTCCACCAAATCTCTCCTATCACAGATCCTCTACAACTTCTACCCGCAAGTAGGCATCTCTACTCCACTCTACCACATCTGCACATTCCACAATTTTTTCTACAATGCTACTCATCTCATCAGGTACATGCACTTCAAACCCAATATCACAAAACTCATAAACAACAGAGTTTAACTCATACTTCTTCACTGCTCCATCATCACCTAGTGTAATGTTCTTCTTTACTTCAACATCATTGGGTGCAACGTTCTTCACTACTGTACTGAACAATTGTTCAATCTTCTATATCTCTTCACCAACCAACCCTTGATCTTCATCAGATTCCTAATTGAACACTTGACCATCATACAACATCAAATCTTTTTCTTTACCAGCCACATCTCCTTCCAAGAATCTTTCAATTCTTTTCATCACCTCTTTTTTTAGGAGATCATCCTCACCAAGTTCTCCACTGAACATAGAACTCCCAAAGTCTATTTTTTGCAACTTTTCATCTCTCTTTTTCTTTTACAGCTACAACCTCTGCATACTCTATGGCTGCAAATTGATTTGCTGCACACATGCTGTCACCTATAAACAAACAATTATCGGAAGAAACATGGGACTCTTCTCTACCCACTTTCTTTTCTACACAAATCTCCTTTAGGTTTTCATACAACTCTTCCTTCACTTCTTCCAATAACTCCTCACACATCTTTGCAACTTGTTCCTTCCATCTTTGTCTTCTCCATCTCTTCAACACTAGGATTGTAAAAACACGGCCAATCACAAACTCTCTCTTCCTTTTCCTTATTTTCTCCATCAATGACTTCGAGTCTTTCTTCATCTCACCATTGCAGGACTCCTTCACACCTACCCCGTCTCTCGAGCTTCTCTTAGATTCTTTAGTGCTGCAACTGTTTACATATCTTTACTCTCTCCTTCGTCGCTTCAAGCTCTCAACTGATTAGGACTTTATACACCTACAACGATCCTTTCGTGTTCTCACAATCGCCTTCTCTGTTGCTCCACAGGTCCTAGTGGATACTCTCCACACTCAAGAACAACCGGCTCTGATACCATTTAACGCAAGAGGACTCACCTCTCTTGCTGAAAACACAAACTCACAACACAAGAAAAATTAATAGATTACAAAACTTAAAATTAAATTTTATTGTAACCACAATGAAGCTACAAATCTGCAACAATTTTATTTACAACATTGGCCTCTCAATGACCTCTCAAATTTTAGAAACTCTGCTCTTTCTTCTACCCTCTCACAACTATCATCAAGCCCCTCACATGGGTTGAGATCCCTCCTCAACTCTGCTTGAGAAATCTACCTTTCATCCGCAACATTAACTGATTTAAACATCTTTAAGAGGTGTCTTTTTAACTTCCTACCACTCACTCCCTCTTTTTTAGATTTTCTTAAAAGACAAAGAAAGAAAAAAAAACAATGGCATGACTGTCTATCTCCTCCTAGTTGAAGCGATGCTCCACTCAGACTTGTACAAACATTTTTATCTTGACCAAATATTCCATCAATTTCCGCTACTCTACATATGTGAAGGCATTCGAAGTGTGTTCAAGTCTCCTTGCCTTCAACTAAAGTGACGCATTGAAATTTTCTTTTCCATCATAGAATGTTAGGTGACACTAAAATAACACTTACCTTTTCGACATCGTAGCGATGACCTCCGCATAGCCAACACATCTTTACTCTATAATTCTCTATGAAAATCCTTCCACACATGGTCAAGCTTAGTAGATTAGAGTTACCTTAACATAGCTTAAATTTTTATATCAACAATTGTAGGAGTCAAGGACAACACTGAGAGAGGGGGTGAATCAGTGTTGTGTAAATTCTTAACTTTTTACAAATTTTATCTTACAAGACAAATAGAAAGGAAGAAATTAATGATTTGTTGAGCTGATATGCACAAGACTGATAGTAAAAGATGTGAACCGAAAACTTATAAGCAAAACAAAAATATGCACACATAGAGACAAATTATGACAGAAATTTTCAGAGTGGAAAACCCTCTCGGGGTAGAAAAATCACTCAAAGTTGCCTTACTGGTTACATGAAGGTCTCACTGACCAAAGAAGCTTCACTAGATTTACAAGATGCCTCACTAGCACATAGGAAGGTCTCACTGACCACAAGCCTCACTGGCATACTGTGCCTCACTGGTAAACCAAATCACCAATATAAATAATAAACAAAATTAGAGGGTTACTCTGTTTCCATTCAATTCACAATTCATTAACCTGATTATCTCTGCATAACAATTCCCCTGCATAACAATTCACCTGATTATCTCTGCATAACAATTCACCTAATTATCTCTGCATAACTCAACACTCTTTCTTCATCACATATCCAATATCATATTCTCATCTTTCTTTTCTCTCAAGAGGATAAATGTCTTCAATTGTGCATTTTGAATCACTCAAAAACTTACGTACAATGTTCTTGGAAAACATTATATACAAGATGAATTTTCACATTTTGTTTTCTCTCTATATTTATTTTAATCTGCAAAACAAATTGTCTCTTCAATGCCTTGGAATCTTTCATATTCTTTCAAAAATTTCTCTTGCATCTAATCACACAACATATGCACTAAAAATATAAACAAAAGAACTCTTGGAATTTTTCTTCTCTGCATATTCATCTTCTTCAATATTTCTTGTGTGAGAAAAATAAAATCTTTCTCACAATTTGATCTTCTTCAATTGACTTTTCATCTGCTCCAAAAAAAATCTCTTCAAATGACTTTTTCATAATTTGATCTTTCTTATTTTTTTACAAAAAATCCTTAATCAAACTGCCCCAATAAAATCTCTCTGCTCATTCGCATGTCCTTTCACCTACAAAGAAAAATGACCTATTGCTTTTCTTCAATCAAATCATCTCACATTTTCATTTTCACAAATCCATTTTATTTTCATGCAAAAATTTCTTGATCCATATTTTCTTGCAAGCTCTTTGAAAAAATCTTCTTACCTTCTCTTCAATAAATTTCTCACAAAAAATCTTCAGTAAATTCTTCAATGGCATGGGAGAGAATTTAGAAAGAATTTTCCAGAAAAAAAAAATTTAATTTTAAAAACATCAACCATCTCCTATAAAAGCTCCTTAAAAAAACTCATATACATCCTTAAGCTCTCAAATCTCATGCCTTTTAAAAGGCAAATAAAATAGAAATTTAAAAAGTTTCCTTAAAAAATACTTCTAAGAACAATGCATAAGTCGTGCCCATTCACATATGCATTTTCAAACTTTATATAAATAAAGCTTTTAGAAGCCTTTTCCTTTGAAAGAAAACTTCAAGATAAAAGCATTCCTGTTATGTCGAGCTCCTCTTTTTAAAAGGCATTTCTTCATTTATCATATGATAGCTCTTTTAAAAAAAAAAACAATCGTGCTTTTCATATAACAAATTATACACCGTTGGTTATCACTTACCGGCCATGCTCAAAATAGTAAGACTAAAGACACCGGTGATAGGAGTAGAGAGAGCCGGTCACTTAATGTGATAAGAACCCTTTAGAGGGTCATTCTTAATGAAGATGACTTGTGATAGCAAGTCAATTAACAATTATAAAATAAAGTTAAATTTTCACATACGGGCACATGAAGAACTTAGGATATTTAGATAGAAGATTAAACCTTAAGCTCTCAAATCTTAAATTCTGTCAGATATTCCTGAGCACATTCACCTCTAATAAAAAGTACACAAAAGGCTTTAAAGACCATGAATTTGATATTCTTGCTTGCACTATCAACTTATCTTGAATGAAGTTTGAACCAAACTTATCAAGTTCTTTGAGAATTACCAAATAAACTTATCTTGATTATGATCACCTGTGAAGAAATCTTGAAAGAAGCTCATAATGATAAGGAGTATCAAATCCAATAACCTTTGATAAGGAGTATCAATACCCATGACATGAAACAACACTTTCTTGTGCCACCAAAAATGAATATCATGACGAATGAGTGAAGCATCATCTTATACATTAAAAAACCAACTAACTTACCATAATAACTCATGGCATCTTGAAGCATGAAGCACAACTCAATCATGAAGAACAACTCAACATGTCAACACTCTTGAACTCAACTATGAATCATCATCACAAAGAAACTCTTGAATGAGAATGATATCTTGAACTCCTGAAATGAACATCTGACATGAAGACCATACCAACATCAATGACAACCTGAAAGACACCTCAACACAACTGAGATCCTTGTATGAAGCAGCTCTTGATTATTATTATTGACATAATAAGACTTGGACATTTCTAAACCATCTTCTTTAAGTGATGCCTCCTGTTGGAGTATGAAGAAAGTAACTCCAATACAAACAAGTTAGTATGAATATCAAGGATCAAACAAGTCCTATAAAAAACAAGATACTAGACATCAAGAACATCCTGCAACAATAACATCCAAATTTGTGATATCATCTTGCCAAACTCCTAATGATGAAATATCTGAAACAAACTCCTGATCATTATTTCAAATACCAATACCATTAGAATCAGGGAACCAAGTAAATAACCTCATCACACTTTATCAATCAACCTTGCATCATGAACAAACTATACTACACCTTTTTGACATCAATGACAATTAGTCACCATCAACAATTTCCCATATCATTGCACTGGTTGTGTAGAAAAGCTTCAAGGTTTTGATTTGAATTTTCTCTTGGTATATATGGAGCTTTTAAATTCAACCCATGCTTGCACTTGTTGTAGCGAATGATTCCTTGAAATTTGAAGATCTTCTTTTCCCCGCATGAGGCTTGGCCTCTAAAAACACCATGGTCTTCTCAAGGCCAATACACTGAAGCCTTCTATTACGAACTGGTTGGTCCAAGCCAGTAAGCTTCCAATCCACACGAGTAACTTGGTGCCATAATCCAAAGATTTGGACTGATATAATTATTATCCTCATGCGTAGGCCTAAGCAAGGCTGTGTATTAATCATTTTCAACAAAGTTTGTTAAACTCTGGCATGGGTGCCACAAAGGATAAAGTCACATGTATAATTGTTCATGGCTTGAGCCATAGATTAAATATGCCTTCATGGTACCATCAGTGCATTTCATCATCAGTTGTAGTTGAAGCAATTATGAATACAGAATGATCAAATTCCAACATGAAACATTTGTTAACATCCTCCTTTCTAGACTTGCAATAACAATGATCTCTTCTATAGCCATATGCATAGCATAAAACAAATGAACCCAACAGGCCCAACAGAATACTCTGTTGATGTATAAATAAGTCATTGTACTACTTGGCAGAATGAAGCTCCTGAACAAGAGAAGAAAACCAAATCGAGAGATGCCAACCAAGACCGACACACCATGATTTCGAAGAAAAAAATTTGAAAATGTTTTTAGTCGATGCTGATTGCTGATTCATCCGAAGTGCTTCTGCATCATCTTTTATCAAGTATTAATCAATCACTTATCATATTGGAGTGAGATAATTTTATCAGCAGGTAGCATAGGAGTCACCAACTTCTCCTATTAAGTGGAATTGGCCCCTTAGAACAACTTAAACAATTGAATATTACTATATTTTTAGATTTAAACTTAGTAGGGAAAGAGATTAATGACCCACCACGTACCTCAATCATTATCAAATCCCTTGAACCACTTGCATTTGCTCAACTTGAGGTAGTAGATATATTAGACAATTCACAATTCTAAATTGAGTCCGTTGGCTATTTTTAACAAGAAAATTCCATAGAATATCAATACCTAGAAGGTATTTTTAGCAAGGTGGCTTTTCCATTATCAATAGGTGAGCTTTGACTTAGAAGTAAAAAATCCCAAGATGCCCCTTGTGTAAGATATAATTACTTTTCTCATCCTTTTGATGTACAAGAATGTATTCTTGGTATTAAAAGGTACTATCATACCTCATTATGACAAACTCTATTCAAGAGTTTGCATTTAGTGATAGTGGAAGCTCCAAAATTCTTTAATTCATAGGGTCAAAATTACTTCAAAATCAATTAGACAATGAAGGCATGGGAAAGTGTAGTAGAGATACAACAACAACATTTTGGCATTACCATGGAGGATGTGAAATTGATTTTGTGATTGACAAAAGGCTTCATGTGAGTGGTGTTGATAGTCTAAGGGTTGTGGAGAATTCAATTTTCAAGGTTAGCGCTAGACCAATCCACAAGCCACTCTCATGATGCTTGGAAGGTAAGTTTTTTCAGTTATAGCTTATATTTTTTTCATTTATTAAGGACACACTTTTAGCACAATATATCTAGGTTTACATGAGTTTGTATCCTTCAAGAGCACATGAACATTTGTGAATATTAGACTATAAATCCAACTGTAAAAAATAAAATATTGCATATTTATATGTATATCATTTTAATATTCATCAAATTGAAAAATAGCATGTGTATTAAAAAAGGTAGCCCATTATGAATCTATGTGGAATGATATTGAGAGGGAGCAAAATCTGGTAGCCCAAGCACTACAGGGCCGGGCTTAAAGAGCACACTGTAAGCTTTGACTGCTTAGGTGGCGTGTGGGCCCATTAACTCTCTAGCATCCATTTCCGTTTGCCTAAATAGTTGTTGTTACAGTGAGTGGTCAGCAGTTGGCAGTCCGCGGTTCCTACTCATAATTAAAACCAAATTCAACTGGGTTGTTCCCACGCTGGGAAGGTTTGGAGGATGCCCGTAAAGTGTTTGATCACATAAAAGAAGCAAATAGCCTCTCACAGAAGGAAAGTCTTAACCAGCCGGTGTGTTGTAAGCGACCGACTGGTCAACAACACGTATCAAAAATAGTCGACAGTTGGAAAGGTCGAACGACACTGAGGCAGTTTGGTCACTAGGTTTGGCAATGCACCGGCTGTTTACGGCTGGCCCTCATAGAATATGGCAATTGCAGCGTACAGAAGACATGGTTATCCTCACAAGGCGGTCGTCGTTTTACCATATGCAACAAACAGGTCTCCAAGCCAATCTGTTTACGTTGCCAGCGTATTCCCAGCCTGTGCCAAAATGCTAGCTTTGGAACAGTGTATGGACATCCATCAAAGCATAATGGAAGGGAGATTTTTGGCAGATGTTGTAGTTGGTAGACATGTATGCAAAATGTGGAAGCACAGACATGGCACGTGAACTGCTTGACCGAATGCCTCAAAGAAATGTTGTCTCGTGGAATGCCATGATTGACGGATACGCACAAGATGGATTTGTTGAAAAGGCTTTAGAAACTTTCAAGCAAATGCAATTAGCAGGTGTAAAGCCAGACTCCCGGCCAACCTTTGCCAGCATCCTCCCTGCCTGTGCCACTATCATCTAGAACACCAATGATGATTAGAAGAGAATACAAGCTATTGCTGGGTTCTTCATCTGTATTCTAAAACTGTGGACTATATGTTTGAGGCCTTTAGCTTGCAAAGAAAGTATTTCTTGAAACAAAAACCATATACCACTTTATTCTTAACTCTTGTTGTTGGACACGTCTTCTAACAGAGTTCTTTTCAATCAATCGCTCCATCCTTTCCACTGATGACATCAATCAATCGCTCCACCCTCTTTCACTGAGGTGCCTTTCAAAAATCTTCCGCAGATCCACAGTCCCTCTCAAGGTTTTGTTTCTACATGTTTTAACACAGCAGATTCTCCGTTCTTCCACATAACCTGACAGCTGAAACATATCAAAAGCCCTGAAACATATCAAAAGCCCAAATAAGAATTACATCAAACCCATAACTAAAACCAACCAACTTCATGGAAAACCAGATTTATCAAAAGAAAAATGTTAAGGGGCCCTTGGTCTACTGTTGATGTTGAAAGGTGTGAATGAGTCCATTAGGGATCAAGTCTTGTTAAGTGCAAGGCCCCTGATACCTTAAGGGATGAGGCTGGGATCGTGCCCCTGAGCAAATTTGGCAGAACATCGTGAGGGATGAGGTTGGGATCGTACCCCTGAACAAATTTGACAGAACGGCTCCTGAATCAGATAACAAAAATAAATTTGTAGATGACCTCCATAAAAAACATGGAACAACAATTAATCATAAATCATTATATTTGCTATATTAGTCATCAAGGGTGAATGGAAATCCCGAAAGAGCTTATTTCCAATCAAGCTTGTTGGAGTAAAGATGAACAGCTAACTTTTTGAAATAAACTACATCGATCTTGAAATAATCATGGTATTGAAGTCTACAATACAGAGCTCCAAATACAGAGAAGATGCGTGGATGTTACATGTTATACTTTGGTTTGATTTAACACCATAGTTATAAGTCGGATTAGTTTTGATTTAACCAAAAGTATACATTATAAAAAGTAGTTGTTAAGAGAAGTTTTGACTCGTAACACAGGGAAGACGGATGGATAGAAATTCGTCCACATCGGGAAAGCAAAAGCATGGGAGCTGTCTGCCATAGCAGGATATTTTCGAATATATTTTGTCCTGAGGTGGGATATTGTATCTGGAGAAATCTAAGAGCTCCACTTTATAGATATTGTCCCTAGGAAAAGAAAATGTGACTGCGGTTTAGTTTCAATATTGCCGGCTTCATTGAGATATTTTTTAAGATTTTATTCATCCATCGACATCGTAAGATTTTATTTTGAAGAGATGTGTCATAAAGGAAATCGACCTATAAAGTGTCTTATTTTCAAACTATACAGCTTTAAATTTTGCACATGTGCTTGGGCTTACCATATTTTAAAATTAAAAGATTTGACATTACAATCAGATATTATTTTTTATTTTTTATAATTCTCATGCCGTAAAAAAAATTCACGCCGGAAAGTTTTCTAAAGTGGTCGGTTGTTCTTATCGGCATATTCCTTGAACCTCCTATGGGTGCAAGTGCTAGTTTATGGTAATTTCATGGTAGTCTTTTCAATCTGCCCTATTTAATTATGTATTTTATCTAATATTTTTCACTAAGGGAATGCTTAGGGGTTTGTCTGTACTTTTTTGAACACCTCTGGATATAGTGTTTTCCATACTTCTGTTAAAACTTTCTATGCAATATTATGGGTGGCCTACCACCTTTTCCTTTCAAACAAAAAAATTGTCAAAATAATATTTTAATTTATTTTTTAAAAAAAGAAAATAAAATATCTACTAGTCTTTTTTAACTTAATAAATGCAAGAAAAAATAAAGAGAGGACAGTGACCGCACTCATTGCATAACCTTGTGGATCCCCTTGAATTGCTTTCCTTTTTGACTGATGTGCTAAACATAGATTTGATATTATCTTATCTTCCCAAAAATAATAAAGTATTTAAGCCTGTCGTCCTGTCCAATTTAACTTATTATCAAAGTTTTTCACGGGCAGCAACAGGAACTGCATAACGGGAAATTGAGATTAATTGGCAAAGTGAAGCTATTTAAGAGGAGTTTCATTGATTTCTATATGAAACTATGAGGGGTTAGATCGACTAGGGAATATGGAGTTTCTATTCTTTGTGATTTCATGCCTGCTAGTTTTTGCAAATCAGCAGCAGCTCTACAGTTCAGCGGTGGCAACTAGGAATTTGGGTGACTGCATTCTTTCACTCTTTTGTTTCAAATCAATATTTTTCATACCAGAGATTTAGGAAAAAAAAAATTGAATCGTTTCTCTTTGGCATATAACATTGTTGTTGGACGTTTTTGTGGTTGATGTTTGCAGAATATCCATTTCCGTTTATGACATTTGATGCTGAAAAGGCAGCTGCAAGAACATATGATTACATTGTGGTTGGAGGAGGTACGGCGGGTTGTCCTCTGGCAGCAACACTGTCACAGCACTATTCTGTTTTGCTATTGGAAAGGGGAGACTCCCCCTATGGAAATCCCGACACGGAAGACATTAAAGGCCTTTTCAAGGTTTTTACGGGAAGTGAAATCCCTGATGTCGCTGAGGTACTTGTCACAGAAGAC
This sequence comes from Cunninghamia lanceolata, assembly GCA_027924645.1. Classification (NCBI taxonomy): domain Eukaryota; kingdom Viridiplantae; phylum Streptophyta; class Pinopsida; order Cupressales; family Cupressaceae; genus Cunninghamia; species Cunninghamia lanceolata. Next base: position 4,312,491 of record BSBN01001332.1, read on the forward strand.
GGAATGCAGTTGGTAAGGGCAAGAGTTCTGGGAGGCGGAACAGCCATTAACGCTGGTTTCTACAGCAGGGCAAGCTTGGAACTCATTCGAAATATGGAGTGGGATGAGAAACTTGTAAATGAGTCGTATGAGTGGGTGAAGGAGTTGATTGCGTTTAAACCAGACAAGCTATTTCGTTGGAGTTCTGCTGTGAAGGATGCTCTTTTGGAAGCTGGAGTGCTTCCTGACAATGGATATACTTTGGATCATTTGGAGGGCACTAAAATTGGCGCTTCAACTATTGACAACAATGGAAGGAGACACACAGCTGCAGATCTTCTGAAATATGCAAATCAGATAACATAGTAGTTCTTTTGAATGCTACAGCAAGCAGAATCCTCTTCGATTCCTCATCAGGTACACTTACATTTTCATTTTCAATTTCATGTTTTGCTTGTTTCAATTGAAATTGTTTAGCATAAATCTTGATAACTGTGGTCAATATACGGAATTTTTATGCTCTGATCAAAATTCTTTAAGCTTTTCCAATTAAGATAAAGGAGCTCTATTATATTTTATAAATTTATGGTATTTAAAAAAAATATATATCGTTTGATTTATTATTATTATTTTTATATTATAATTTTGATTTAAATTCCCTTACCAAATGGTTCTTTTACATTGATAAAAGTTGAATTGTAAATTTTTTATTTTGATTTAGATGCTTTCTATTTTAAAAATATTTTATTTAAATATCATTCACTTTAAAATAATTTTACATCTTATTAGCAATAAAAGTGGTAAACATTTGTTCTATTTTTATTGGTTAAAAGTGACCTTTAATTGTTGAAGTGGATGATATTGATGAATAACCCTCCTCCAAAAAAAGGACAGGTTATAGCTATTTTTATTTTGTGGATATTATATCTTGTTAGAATGATTATTCACAACAAGATAGAATTTGTAAGTTTAATTCATTTAACTTTTACTTTAACAATATTATGTGTTCGATTTTTATATAGATTTTATTTGTTTTGTTAAAAAGTATATTAATTAAAATACTAGTTTATTTTGGAAATTGTTTTTTTAATATGGTTATTTTATTTGTATATTTTCATTATTTTAATAAGAACTTTTTTCTAATCATGTATTTCTTTAAAAATAAAATGACAAAAGTTATGTTATTATGAGAATACTATATGTTAATTGATTTGATTATGTAATATTTTAATTTACAATGGAGTTTTAATATTGTTGCGCAACCATGTTGTAGGAAAATTAAAGGCTATTGGTGTGGAGTTCATGAGTAGTGTTGATGGTCCCTTTTATCAAGTATTAACCAATCATTTATCATATTGGAGTGAGGTAATTTTATCAACAGGTAGCATAGGTAGTCCCCAACTGCTCTTGTTAAGTGGGATTGGCCCTTCAAAACAACTTAAAGAATTGAATATTACCATATTTTTAGATTTAAACTCAGTAGGGAAAGAGATTAAAGATCCGCCACGTACAACAATTGTTATCAAATCGTCTGAACCACTTGAATTTGCTCAAGTTCAGGTAGTGGGTATATTAGAAAATTCACAAGTCTACATTGAGTCTGTTAGCTATTTTGAGCAAGAAAATGCCATAGATTATCAATATATAGGAGGTATTTTAAGCAAGGTGGCTTTTCCCTTATCAACGGGTGAGCTTCGACTTAGAAGCAAAAACCCTCAAGATATCCCCTTTATAAGATATAATTACTTTTCTCATCCTTTTGATGTACAAGAATGTATTCTTGGTATTAAGGTATTGTCAAACATTTTCATGACAAATTCAATTCAAGAATTTGCATTTAGTGATAATGAAAGCTCCAAAATCCTTGAATTCATAGGGTCAAAATTACCTCAAAATCAACTAGACAATGAAGAGATGGGAAAGTATTGTAGAGATACAGTAGAGTCATGTTGGCATTACCATGGAGGGTGTGAAGTTGATTATGTGATCAATAAAAGGCTTCGTGTGAATGGTGTTGATAGTCTAAGGGTTGTGGACAATTCAATTTTCAAGGTTAGCCTTGGGACCAATCCACAAGCCACTCTAATGATGCTTGGAAGGTATGTTTTTTCATTTGTAGCTTATATTTTTTTTAGTTTTTAAGGATATTATATTAATGACATATTTTTAATACAATATATGTAGGTACACAGGAGTTCGTATCCTTCAAGAGCGCATGAACATTTGTGAATATTAGACTATAAATCCAAGTGTCAAAAATAAAATGTTACACATTTATGTATATAGTTTTAGTGATCATCAAACTAAAAAAAATCATGTATATTAAAATAGGTAGCCTCATTATGGCATATGTATTGGGTATTAGTTAGTATCAGGTTGGGTGCATATGCTTTGTAAGTCACCCATATAGAAAACTAGATTAAAAGCATTTATCCCATATGCATGGGATTGTAGTTGTTGTTATTAACAAGAGTTTATATATTATAGACACTTATAAGGTTTAAAGTATCTTAAATACTATAATTAGATTTTATGCTCTATTAGGAGGACTAAACCCCTTGAAGAAACAACATGAATGTAATATACAAAAATTAGTGGCTTACTGGTACTAACCACCATTTGCTCTCACCTCACCCTTATAGATCTTGGAAATCAAAAAGGTGGTGAAAGTAGTCAGGTGTGAACCATTCATTCCACTTTTTGTTCTATAGTAGATAATTTAGGTTATAACCCTTATTTAAGGGGTTTTAAAATATTTTTAGAAGAACTACTATTTTTTTGTAAAATAAAGTCCTCATAAAGGGTCTTGTGAAGTGAGGTGTGCTTAGACTCTAATACCTAAACCTAAAAGAAATATGTATATGGCTTTGATGTTCCACATATCTATTTTTATATTAGAAGAGTCTTTAGAATTAGGAGAATCCTCATTATATGAATCCATTGGTCATTTGAAATTTGTAGTGCACTAGTTAGCTGTTAGAGCCAAGAAGTGACTCTCACCATATCTTGGTGATGGAAAACTATTGCTCTATGAAAATGGAATCCTTTATACTTAGAGATCTGAAATATTAATTGATTCACTATTTATAGACAAGATGAATATATCTAAGATTCTACAAACTAGCACACACTAGCCTATATTTTTTACTTTTTCCCTACTCTACACAGATTTGGGCATAGGATGTTAGAATCTAGGATATCTTAGAAGATCCATAGAGATCTGAGTAGTTTTTTAACAATATCTTAGTGGGACAATAAAAAATAATTTTTAAAATCTAGATGATAGTCTCTAAAATGTACATTTCATGTACTTCATAGTTGTAGCACTTGACTCCTATATAGTTGTTTGTTTTACAACTTTTGGACCAAATTTTTGCTTAGCTAGAAAGAATTTGCCACTTTTTTTCCTAAAGTCTACACATAGGGTATTATACCAATTTTGATTTCACTTGGGCAATTTTCCTTTTGTCATCCTTTCTTTGTGGTAACTATTTTAATACATAGATCTAAGAACCATTTTTGGTCAACCTAAGTAGTTTTTAATGTCATTTAGGAACATAACTCATTGTGACTATCACTTCACATGATCATTTTGGTATATAAATTTTTTCAATAAAAAAATCACATTATGTAGTAGCACAGTGCTTCGTAAGGTAGGTCCCAAGTTTGAAACTGACATACACAAGCTCTAATCTTAAGTGCTTCCTTCTAAGAGTGATTTGGTAGTCTCATTGATAACCTTGGAGAAATCAATGTTAAAAAAATTAATAATATAATCAATTGGTTGGTCAAGTATCACTCTCTCTCATTCACCTCATTAGTCTTACATTTACAATAGTATTCCGTGCACCCCTCTGAAGCACCCAAAGATTGACATATCTAAATTTTATGGAGAAGGAGATACAACATAATTATGTATGTTGAATTGTATTTTGATGTTCATTGAATTCCCGATGTGGATGATATTATGTTGACCAACTTTAATCTAGAGGGAGTGACAACATAATGGTATCTCTAATGTACATGCTCTTTACCTCTTCATGATGGTATGAATTTTACAAATCCCTTCTAGCCTACTTTAGCTACAATAGATCTATGAAGACCTAGATGGGAGGATCTTCAATTACTATAGATATAAATGGTTAGCGACTAAATCACTCATTTTAAGGTAGTATCCAATTTCACATAAGGAATCTTAGATTATTCGCTTCGTAATTGCTTTATTTTTGGCTTGAAAATGGATATTGAAGTTGACGTTAAGTTGAATACCCTTCAATCTATGGTAGATGCTATTGTTGTAACCCAACTAGTAGAAGACAATATTGCAACAAACTTTAATATTTCCTTCTTAGTCATTTGGGCAAAAGAAGGATAGCACATATTGGGAAAATAAGCCCAACACTATTGATTGTTTATCCAAAGAAGAGTTAGCTAAAAAAATCCAAGGGGATTTGTTTCAATTATGATCAAAATTAGGAGAGGGGTATAAATGTAGTGAAACATGGTTGTGTCTCAATAATTCTATAGGGGTTCCTAGTGACACCAAGGAGTCTTCAGAAAAGGAACTAGAGGTTACTTTACTGGAGAATGAGTTCAATAGAGGAAGCTCACATCTCTACTCGCTCTATTGTAGAATTCTCTTCCCCAATCCTCAAAGTCATTGGCTACATCTAATGCCAATGGATTGTTGTCCTAATCGGTGTTGGCAACACTCATAACATCATTAGCAAGAAACTTGCTAGTTAACCAACTAGATTGATATGTCCAGTCCTACTATAATATTTAAATTACATGGCAACAAATGGGAATACCATGCCATGTTGTGGGAAGCACCATAATGTTAAACTCATCTCAATGGGAACTTAAATTGACCTTTGGCATGTATTATATTTCCTTCAAAGGTGTTGATGCAGTATTGGGAGTACAGTGGATACAAACATTAGGGACAATCACATGTGATTATTCCCAACTATAAATAAAATTTAGTCACTAAGGTAAGGACTTTTGTATTTAAGCTATGAAGGCTAGAAATGTTCAACTAGTCAACTCTCACCACATGGATAAGTTGTAAAGGAAAGGGTGGAACTAGCATTATTGTGTACTTCCACTCCATGGAAGCTAAGACTCATTTGCATCCTTTGTTGATAACTGAGAGGGGGGGGTGAATCAGTTATCCTAATTATTTCCCTTATTGAACTTTCCTTTTAATTGATGCAGCATAAAATCAAACATAAGAACATTAACCATGAAATAAGAAACACATGACACAGTATTTTTGACGTGGAAACCCTGTTAAGGGAGAAAACCACGGGGTGATTAACCCAAGAATTATTCTCTGTTAGAAGAATAGGAAATTACAAAAATGGCACTTGCCAATTAGGGCTCACTGCCCGAGCACACTACTCACAAGAGGCCCACTGCCTACAAGAAGACACACTGTCTACAAAGTGATGAGAATCACAGTTTTGAACTGATTGGAAGCATCTGCATATGCTGGAGTTCAGTTCCGGTTAGGCTCAGTACACTGATCTGCTGCACTTCATCTTTCCTCTGTTCTTTATTCTGCTATCTTTCACATACCGGATCCTTTTTGCTACCTCTGCTCTTTATCTGGACTTATTCGCCTATCTCTCCACATCTACACAACACTTCACAACTAAATCCATCCTCTATATATATCCGCACAAGTAATTTCATCACCTTTCTAGTCGGCATCCGGAATAGTCTAGTTTCTTATAAACTCTCATTCTGTCGGCTGAATCCTTCCTCACCAAGCAATGCGGATCAAGCATATACTTGTAGATATCATTAATCATGTCGGCCAAACATGATTCATGCCTTCACAACCTCTGTCATCAACAGTAACCCATCCGGAAAGCAGTCTGATACTCTGCCAGTCAGTTCATCCTCTGTTATCATTGTCTCTCAGGAATCCGGTACTCAACCAATCATATCTTTTTCCTTGTCCATCACCAGAGGCTAAATCCTTGGAATATACCACTCAAGGTAGTCCTCTTGACTTCCCCAAATCCGCACTGCACCAAGACACTTCCTCTGAGAGGTCCGGACCAATTTGTCGGACCTTGCCACATGCTCTGTTCTTCTTCACCGGACCACAACATTCTTTATTCTGACTTCCGGTAGAGACACATTATGACTTGCGGATATGTGGGATGACCTTTGTTGCCATCAATGACAACAACCATGAATCCATATAGTGTCTCTTGCCAACAATCTCCCCCTTTGGCATTGATGGCAACACTTAGTGAAAAATGACTAAGTGTTTTCACTATGCTCCCCCTTTGCTGATGCTCTGTCCTTATATACAATTTCTGGAACTCCCCCTTAGTTGGATCCCTCATTTTTCACTGCTCCTCACTCCCCCTTTGACATCAATGGCAAAGGGTAGGGTCCGCACACCAAAATTTTCAAAAATTTTCTATACATAGCCGCATATTTACATACTCACATATACTGAAGAATGTCTGCAAAGGATGTCTGCAATTGGATCATTTCTGTAGCCCAACTTTGCTTCATTCTATCCAAAATTGAAATGTGACCACTTAGCAAAAATGCAAAAGCTTCTGCCCGCTTGAGATCTGTCGGATCTTTTGTTTGGGCGGTGGTCTGAGCATCACTGATGGCCTCATGCATAGTTTCCAACTTAGGGATTATAATCCTTCTAAGTTCTCCCATCCGGTTAGTGATGTTCTTCCTTTCCTTCTCAAGATTTTTTATTTCATTCAAGACTGCAATGGTCTGACATTCTTGATTTATTATAGAGGAAGAGAGAGGATCAAAACTTTGAGATAAGCTTTGTAGCTTATCCTGTTCCTCTTTTATTTTCTTGTCAAATGCTGCTGTTGCCTTTGACCAGGATATGCAAAATTTGTAGATGTCACCGCCATCCTTAAGAGCATTCTCTAAGCTCCTTATTCCAATGCTTACAATCTTCCTATCCTTAGAGATTAATTCTAATATTTCTGAAAATCTTTTGTCCAAAAATTCCTTCCGGACCTTTTCTTCAGCTGATTTTTCTAGAGAATCAAAATGTGTATCAACACTGCTGACTAAGGTTTTTAGATTACCGGAAGAGGAGGCTGTCGGATCTATCTGGATTGATGGCATGATCTTTACAAGTACTCCGGAAGAAGCCTCTATCAACTCACAGTCTTCCATATGAGACTTCAGGAGCTTTTCATTTGCCTTGGCATTTGCAAATGAAGCTATCTTCATTGTTTGTACCGGAGAGAGAGAGTCAAAATCAAATGGGCCTTTTAGAAGCTCCGGTTCATCAATCTCTAGAGTTTCTTTGCTCAAAAATTGTTGAACAGTTTGTGCAGTGTCTCTTGCCGGAGACAGATGTTTCTTTTCTTCTGCAGTCTTAGAACTGTCAACCTCTTTGTCTTTCACCACTGCTTCCTTCTCCTGTAATTGCTCTTCTTCTTTGGATCCGGAGACTGTAGGGGAAACCGGAGGAGAGATGCTAGCTTGTTCATGGGCCACTTCTTCTGGAGCAGAGGGTCCCAAGTCCTCAGTTGTTTCTGTACCTAAATCCTCTACAACAGGAAGATTGAACCTTTTGAAGGCCTTCCGGAGGATCTCTTCTGTTTCTTGGGCCACTTTGTCAGTCTCACCAAGCATGAGTTGATTCATCCTGGCTTTGCTTCTGAACTCATCTTTGCAGTCCTTGAAGATAATGTTCATTGTCTTGGGATCAATTTGAGGATATAGCTGAATAGCTATCTGCTCCCGGATCTCAAGATCTTTAGCATGAGCATTATTCTTCCTTACTTCCATTTCCTTCTCTAGGCTTTTAGGAATGAGAGATATGATCTCAATGAAAGCCTTATTGTATATGTTCATATATTTAACTGTGGCTTCCTGCAGAGTCTTTTGGTCAGCCTCACTGAAGTCATCATAGGATTCAGTCATTGGTTGAAGGTTTCCATCCACCGTGACCGACTTGATTATGCTCTCTAGAGACAGAGTGGGCTTCTCAACAGATACCTCTGCCATTTCATCCTTGTCTTGGCCTGTGGAGGGCTTACCGGATCCTTTCTTCTTCTGTTTCTTTACTTCTCTTACTCCCTCATCTGATTCTGTTTCCTCTTCATCCTTTTGGCTTCCATAAGCCCTTGTGGCTTTTGTCTTGGATCTCTTACCGGATGCCTGAACTTCCGGTTTTGAACTTTTGGTTGTGGGGGGTGCAGGTCTCTTTGATGATCTGGTCCGGGTGGGAGCTTCAACCGGAGCACTTTCTTTGCTTTTCTCTTCTTCCTCGGCCTTCCTCCTCTTTTCCCGGCTGGCATCAAGTGCCTCCTTTGAGATACCTAGGCCTTGAGCAATGTGCTCTACTTCTTTTCTTACCTTTCTTTTAATCTCAGGTTCCCTGAGTTCTACATGTATTTTTACACTCAGCTCCTCAAAGGTTCCAAACCTTTCTGCCTTAGGATCTTTGGGCTGACTTAGCATGTGTTGAACATGCAGCTCCACTATCTGTTCATCCACTTCATACCCCATGGGCATGATCCAGACAGTCCTTGGCTCTACTGCCTCCATTAGGCACTGATCAGTGTCAACCATGAAGCACACTGAGTCTTTGTATTTTTCAACAAGAGACTGGGGAATTCTCTCTCTTGCTTGCATCATGCTCTAAAAATTTTTGAAGTATCCCCATAGAGCTGTATTTCTCACTTTTGCATCCCCAAGTCCATGCAAATAGTCTCTTATCTGGACTGCAACAGGTTTGTCATTCTGCCATACCCATCCACTTGTTCCGGGTAGCTCATTCATGAAGTAGAAGAATAGACATACAATAAGAGTACCATACTTGAAGGAATTCTTCTTATCCTTCTTGATTTTCTGTATATTTTCCATCAATTGGCTTAGCAGTAGTTCGCAGAGGTCATATTCTGCATTCTTTCTTAGCATTTCAAAGGCAGTGTATACTGCAGTTTCGGATACAGAATTCTCCCTGCTGGAGTGATAGATCTTGTATCCTATTATCATTGATGCATATTTGATATCCGGATCCGAAATATCTTCAATGGTCATTGCCCTCTTGTCAGATTTTGATCCGGTGGCCTCAGTTACAATGTTGTTCTTGACAGATTTGAGGATAGGTACCCCTTCGGAAGAGTATAGACCAGTTACTGCTCTAATTGCCTCTTTTGTGATCTTGCAGGGTCTATCTAGCCATAGAAAGTTGTCATGCATCCTGCTCAGTACATACCGGACCCATTCATCTTCTTCAAAGCAGGGGAAATGAATAAATTGCTCAAATTGTTTCTTCTGAATATCCTTATACTCTGGTTTAAGCTCAAAAGCATTGTCTATCAGCTGCTTGTGATAGAGGTCTCTTAATTTGAATTCCCCAAATTCCTCAATGTTTGCATGTATGTAAACCCTAATGTCTTCGGTGTGTAAAACTCCGTGAGGAACACTAGAGAAGGCTCCTAGTGGGTCTACCTCCAATGATTTGTAGGGATGTTTCTTGAATGAGGGGCAAGGTCTATCAGAGATCTTAACTATGTTTGGAGTAGCCATTCTTCAAAGATTTGCAGTGAGGTAATGAAAAACGGAGAATACCTTATGCGCCTTCGGTTTGCACGGAGTGGTTGGATTGATTTCTTTATGCAATAGCTTCGGCAGGAGATCCTTGGTGTGCTTGATGAACCTTGTTGCAGAGCTCCACTTTTCGCTTCTTCTCGAGTGCAGAATGAGCAAATGACCTTTGAGAAATCCCTTAAATTGCTCCGCGAACCCTAATATCTGTCTGCAATAAATGCTTCACCTACATCATTCCGGTTTGCCTTGTCTAGATAGCTTGGAGTATCCCGGATTAGTCCTGATCTGTGGATATCATCCGAATCTTTCAATCATGAATGAATCAAGGTAACATATTGCAAGAACATCCCAAACACTCTGTCCAATCCGCAGAACAAGATAGTGCATTTCTGGATCTTTCCGGACCTTTTTGTAATCCTTTATCATACCGGAGCATCTCCCTGAACAGGTCTTATTTGATCGATCACAGCTTCTTCATAACTCCATGCGGACCTCTGAAAACTTGACTGAAGTATCTCAAGACTCATATCTACAAACCCTTTGATCCGCATCTTGTGCCACATCCGGCACCACTTGTTTGGCTGGGGGAACAAGATTTTCTTTGAGTCTCCCCCTGAGCCTGAGCTCACCTTTTAATTTCCGGAAGAAATATCAGCACCAGAGTCTGGTGCGGATCCAACCTCTACATTCTCTGAACTTTTCTTCACCCAAATCTTGCTCATCTGATTCCTAACCTCATCCGCATTCATCTTTTGTTTACCCTTGTCTTGATTCTGATTATACACCGGACCTCTTTTGTCCTGATTCTTGTTTCTGCAGACTTTAGCATTATGACCGGACCTATTGCAGATTTGGCAAATAACATTTCTTTGCATATTTGACTGATATCCTCTTGATCTGCATTGATTAGCAATATGACCTACTCTATTGCATGTGAAGCATCTACCTTTGAATGATTTGTTTACTTGCATAATTCTGCATTCATGGGATTTGTGTCCATACCTTTTGCAGTTGAAGCACTGTCCGGAGAAGGATGAATTAATCTGATTCATTCTCATTCTGCACTGATTAGCTTTGTGACCAAAGTGGTTGCAGCTATGGCAGTATCCATTGAAGGATGGATATCTTTGAGCATTTGGCTGTCTTACCAGAGGTCTTCTAGGCCTGCTCCTTGGATTTTCTAATCCAAGATTCTTCTGACCGGATCCGGAGCTTTCTCCTTTCTCATATCCCAAACCATACTTGTCATCTGTCCTCTTTTGACTTCCAAGAAGAACTTCAAGTTGAGCAGAACTTATCTTGAATTTCTCTTTATATTCATTTGCTGTTTGAAGGTCTCTTTTGAGAGAGGCAATTTGATCCTCAAGTTTTCCTTCATTATCTTTGGCATCTTCAAGATCAGATTCAAGATGTCTGATAATCCTGTCCATCTGGTGGCATTCTTCTGATTTTTCTTTAAGAGATTGTCTTAGATTGTCTTCAGCCTTTCTTTTTTCTTCAATCTCTTGAGTAAACTTTATAGTTCCTGATTCCATTTCATGTCTTAACATAATGACTTCTTTTGATAACTTTTCACATAACTTGGTTTGCTCAGTCAATTCTTCATTTGTATTGCTTTCTTCACTTTGCCTTGCCAACTGTTGAAGCAGCTCCTTTCTCTTTTTCATAGAGAGACTTAATTTGTCTTTTAATTCTCTCATGAATTCATCAGCCTGTTTGAGTCTTTCCTTTAATTCACTGACTTCAGAATTTGACTGTTCAAGATCCTCAAGAGCAGTCTTGAGTTGCTCCCTTAAACCATATGCATCCATTTGAAATCCCAGATCTTCCTCAAGCTGTTAGGCTCTATTAGGAGGAACTTAGCTCTGATACCAATTGTTGATAACTGAGAGGGGGGGTGAATCAGTTATCCTAATTATTTCCCTTATTGAACTTTCCTTTTAATTGATGCAGCATAAAATCAAACATAAGAACATTAACCATGAAATAAGAAACACATGACACAGTATTTTTGACGTGGAAACCCTGTTAAGGGAGAAAACCACGGGGTGATTAACCCAAGAATTATTCTCTGTTAGAAGAATAGGAAATTACAAAAATGGCACTTGCCAATTAGGGCTCACTGCCCGAGCACACTGCTCACAAGAGGCCCACTGCCTACAAGAAGACACACTGTCTACAAAGTGATGAGAATCACAGTCTTGAACTGATTGGAAGCATCTGCATATGCTGGAGTTCAGTTCCGGTTAGGCTCAGTACACTGATCTGCTGCACTTCATCTTTCCTCTATTCTTTATTCTGCTATCTTTCACATACCGGATCCTTTTTGCTACCTCTGCTCTTTATCTGGACTTATTCGCCTATCTCTCCACATCTACACAACACTTCACAACTAAATCCATCCTCTATATATATCCGCACAAGTAATTTCATCACCTTTCTAGTCGGCATCCGGAACAGTCTAGTTTCTTATAAACTCTCATTCTGTCGGCTGAATCCTTCCTCACCAAGCAATGCGGATCAAGCATATACTTGTAGATATCATTAATCATGTCGGCCAAACATGATTCATGCCTTCACAACCTCTGTCATCAACAGTAACCCTTTAGACTCTAGGAGGAAGATATTTCTAGAATACATTTTAGGACACATGAAGGAAGGACACTATGAATTCCTTGTGATGCCCTTTGGATTGAATAATGATTCCTCTACCTTTCATAGTACAATGACTAAGGTGTTCAAAGATTTCCTCTATTTTTGGTCTTTTTTTTCAAACTCTCACGAATAGTGGCAATTGGTCTATCCATATCTATCATGTGAGTATTTCCTTCAATATTTTAAAGGATCATTCCCTTTTCATGAAACACTCTATGTGTGCCTTTGGGTAACTATTCAAGTATCTCATCTATATTTTTTTGTAAGATATCTTTGCATCTGAATCCAAAAAGTGATTGAGGCAATGTAATGAAGTGTGTGTTGGCAATATGTGTTGTCATTGATATCAACTCAATATGTGTCAACCTGAGGTCATGTTTGTATAAGTTTTGTATAAAAGTTGAAGATGCTGAGATAGGTTAATGTATGGATGGTGGAAGATTTGAGAGAGATGACCCAAGGTTAACATGTTTGACATAATAGAAGATTTGAGAGAGATGGTTTGACTCAGTTAGAGACATGGGATCAACATGTTTAAGGCAAGTCAGTCCAGAAGACCTACCATATGGAGAGATGTTGTGTAACTTAGTTAGAGACATGGTGTCAACATGTTTAAGGCAGGTCAGTCTGGAAGACCTAGCAGATGGAGAGAAGTTGTCTAAGTATTAGGAAGAATGGTGATCAACATAATGTATAAGTGTGATGTGAAGGTGAGTAAACTTGTTCTAATATGTTTCCTATATGTCTACATTGATATCTTACTAGTTTGGTGTACCACACTTAGAGATATAAGTTGTAGAAGTATTGCTAAGGCATTTATAGTGTATACTCTAAGGTAGAGTCATAGTGTTTTGGTTAGTATTCCTCTGTTGAGCAATATTTAGTCTTACGGTTTGGGAGATAAGTTTACTAGCATATGGAGGATTTATATCCAATATTTCAAGTCATTATACCTACAGTAATGAAAGTTATAAGTGACATAGTTTCGGTCTATGATTTGATAGGGTAAAGTTGTGTTGAAGACTTGACAGAATGCTTCACATTCCTCTGAAGTGATAGATATGGTCATGTGGATCTAGGGATATGTTCAGAATGGTTTATAATTTCATTCATAAGAGTTTTAGATGATGTGGTAAACCACAATGTAATATCCTAAGTTTTGATGTGTCACTGTCAGTCCGAAATGCTCTATTTCCAATAGTTCAATATGTTTCTCTTCTTGTGGTAGTACATAATGATCAGATACTTTAGAAGAAGATTGTAAGGATGTTATTGATGAAGTATATTTCTCACATTTTGGTCCACATAATGTTTTTGGTTTGTCCCTAGCATTGGGAAGATAAAAAATGGATAGTTTTGACATTGTTTTGGCTAATAGTCTGGTTTCCTTCATTTGAGATTGATCCTAATTAGTTAATTTTTATTTAAAGAATGTGTTGTGATTTTTTGGACTCTGTTATGTTGTGTGCTATGATCTGGAACTTTTTTTCTCCTCATAATATATATATGTTTAGAGTCGACCTATGTAGTATCACATGTTTCATCTAAAGGTCTTCTTGAAGTTGACCTAATTGGTGTTTTGAGTTATTGCAGAGGGTATTTATAGAAGAAAAAAAATCATTTGTGAAGTGTAGAGGAAATATTGATTAGGGTGTTAAGAATGAAGTGTGTGAAGTCAGATTAATGGAGTAATTGTGCGAAGCAAGGGATTGCAACATCATCATATGACAAATGCCTTCTTTAAAGTAGTTAATGTTCATGTTTCTATTGTAATTCTCATGTATCTTGCTATTAGATAGTGAGTTTCTTTAGTAGGTCTTTCTATCTTGTTCTAAGGTTGTAGCTTTAGTTTACAAGTCTAATAGGGAGTAGTAGCTTCCTTGGTTTGTAGCCCTAAAACAAAGTTGTAATTTTTATAGTAGTGAGATTCATATATTGTGAGTTAATCCTCACCATGGTTTCTCCCTCATTGGGTTTTCCACATAAAAATCTTGGTGTCCTTGTGTGGTGCATGCTTTCATTTATGTTCTTCTCCTTTTGGTTAACATGATTTGATGTTTAAATCTATAAATGGAATTGATTTAAAGTTTAAGAATGTACTGATTCACCCACCTCTAAGTCTTTAGGTGTGTTCAATAGTGTGCTACTAACATAGGATATGACATGTATCTAAAAAGTTAATATAGTTTGGACAGACACAAGGAAGACTCGTAGAAAGATAGTTAAAGTAAAATAATTGTATAATTAGCTACATATAAAGGTATACATTTTATATCAATATGGTAGATCTAGCCTAAATAAAACATTTGAATTTACTCTAGTATATATCGAGTAAATATATCTATCTTAAAGACGCTCTTTGGTATCAACTTAATATAAATTAAAACGTATTTTCTCTTTTACTTTCTCAAATTCAAATTTAAATAGAAAGGAAAACTTTGAAAACTTACTTTAAATATTTAGATAATTTTACTAGAATTACATTTGAAAATAGATTTGACCAACTATAATATCTAGTTTTTAAATTGTATATAAACTAGTTTAAATGGACAACCTACTTTAGGTATCAATGTTCCTTTTCTTGGAACTAAATTGAGTTGATAAAATTCTAGGATAGTTTATGTTTTAGAATGCTCTAGTTTATGCATTAATAAAATAACTCTCTCTCTCTCTCTCTCACACACACACACACACACACACACACACATTGAATCTTCTAAAGTATTAATAATAATTAGGTCATAGGAAATGTTTATTGTTTCATGCACCCTTTATAAGTTGTAGTCAATTGCACATTCCTTCGTATTGAATCTTATAAATTGTTATCAATGATTAGGTCTTAGGAAATGTTTATTGTTTCATGCAAGCTCTAGTCCAATCTCATGTTTAATTGAGATAGAAATGTGTGGTTATGCTATTTCTTTTATGGCTTAATGTCCAAATGAATTTCAATGTTAGTAGGCATGTATTATGACATCATTTAGATAAGTGAAATAACTGACCTTAGAAAATACATGTAACTTATTATCATGAACTTCTTTATATATTAGGAAAGTGTACCTTCAATCATTACTATATTGTGTGTTGGTTTGGTTCCAAAAATTAATGGTTTAAGGATTAGGGTTTGATTTTGTCCATGATTGGAATTACAAGAATGTGTGCATGAAATTATCAATTTTAATAATTTATTTTGTGTAGTAACATGAAATGTCTATATTTTTAGACATATAGATAGGGAAATTACTATATTTTAGTTAATTTTAGAGGACCCATAGATCACAGGGGTGTATAGATCAAAATACAAAAGTATATTGTAAAGTTTGATTCGTATTAGAAATTCTTAAGGTGTTAGTGCATATTTTGGTGAGACTTTAGTAGTTATTCTTTCCCACATGTGGCAAAGTGTGTTTAGTGATGTTTATCTGACTATTGTCCAACTAATTGTACCCAAATAAATTCTTAAAAGAGATTATTTTTCATAGTATACCCCTAAAACTAGTGTTAGAGGATATCAGGTGACTAGGTATATATACCCTCATTTTGTATTATTGATATTTAATCTACATTTATTATTTTCAATGGTTGTTATGCCAATAGAAACCAAATCCAATAAATTTGGCACAATAGTTGTACATTGAGATTCATTTAGGCCTCAACATCAACTAGTTAGATTTACCTCCACATGTTGAACAAGGGCATGGTAAGGTATGTGATAGGGATATATAGCATCATGAAAATTGTGAGCCTTCAACATACAGGAGATTGTATATTGAAAGAAGTCTTGTGATCTCTCCATCCCTGAACAATATTGGTGATTGTGTGGTTATGGATTCCCAAAGGGAAGCAATTGATGGTATTACTGAGATTGTTGTATAGACACATATGATATATTTAGATCAAGTGAGATAGTACTTGATGAGGCATTCATGAAAGTTATCTACATAAAGTGGACCATCATCATCAAAGTTACATGTATATCATGGTGCTGCAATCTCATCGCTAGAGGATCTTGACTGTATTATAGATGATGGTCAAATTCATAGGTCATCACATTTTTTATCCAAGGACCTAATGAGGGTATTTTAGGTGAAATCATCATAGCTAGGCATCTCTTTGTTAGCTATTTGTGCATATGTGGATCATTTAGAGAGTCTAGAACCTGACTCATAGTATTGTGATTCAAAATTTAGTCATGTACCTCCATAGTCTATGGTATCTAATGCATTGAAGTAACTACATATTATAGGAGGCATGGGTTCCATAGAGTTGATTTCTTTAGGTTCAATGCCATATCAAATTCATAGTCCTTTTCACAAATCATTGCTACACTTATTGGATGAGAGATATTCAACAAAGGTAGAGGCTACTATGTAGATTGTAGGTACATATGTGTCAACATATGTAGATTTGGTTGGAGATGGTGTTCCTCCTAGTACAATGTCATAAGTTTAATTTTTATGTTTTTAAGTTAAAACTTATGTTGTAAAATTTATGACATATTCATGAGGTTTGACACAATTATTATTTGATATTAATTTTTCTTTTTACATTCATGTAGCTCAAGGAAGCAATTGATATTCCTAGTCTAAGTGTAGGGCAAATATGCACATGTGCTTTACTCGATGGCAGTGGGAAAGTGAGTTAATTTATGTATACAAATATAACTTTACAGTCAAATTGAATGTAATGCCCCACCAAGAAACCCTAGAGAATAGCTCAACAATACTAAACAAAAGGGACAATTTTTTTTTTAAAGAAAAAAATAATGAAGAAATGTAAACCATATTTATTCAAACATCTAATTAAGCTTTATCCTCTAGGGATTCCACAGCTGCATTACTAACAACTATTAACATGATCTAACTAACATTATGAATTAAATAACAACCATGGTTCATTCTAAATCTGATTGCATCAAATGAATAAACACATACATTTCAATATTATCTCATCAAATAAGTAAGCATCAAGATCCTATATAGGATTACAAGTACATATACAATTTTCCCTTACATAAGAGTATATTATTACAATGTTACAATATCACCTTCCCAAATACATTGGGAAACATACATCAAGAATAATAGTACATGATTCTACAAGGCAAGAACATAAATATCCGTCACCTTGAGCTAGATCAAAATCTGAAATCTGCTATAAGTAATACATCCTTCTTGATCATGATCAATAGCAAGAAAACCAATGGAGATAAAGCAGAACCACTCAACCATGTGGAACCCTAAGGTCCACCCCCTATGCTAAGAGATAACATAAGGTCGCTGGTGACCACAACATAAAATAGTTAGAAAGACAGAAGACTAATAGGTACAAGGACTACATAAGACTCTAATACAACATGGGTCAATAAGAACATCACAATTATCTCAAACATCACTTCCAGAGGCATTCACAAAAAAAAGGGGAGAACACAACTAGAGAATGCTAGACTATAGTAGGGATGAGTGTCATTGCAAGGTCCTAGCATGGGTTACCCTGCCAGTCTCTAGCTAGACGCCGGCCCCCATCCATGGGTTACCCTAACAGTCTCTCACTAAGTGCCGACCCCCATCTATGGTTACCCTAACAGTCTCTCACTAGACACTGGCCCCATAGGGTGATACATGCGGAACCAACATTCCTTTCGTAAGGACAAGGAAGTTGGTTTTTCAAACCACAACCTTCTCATCTCATCCCTAGCCTTAATGAGCACTACAGGCATGAGCGAGGCATCCAATTATTTTGATTAGTGTGAAAACTACCCAACCCTCTAAATTTATTATTAAGTTATCATTGAATTAACAACTTCCAATGGGTTACTCTGACAAGCCACTTTGGGCACCGGCCCCACATTGAAAGCCACTCCACCTTCACCGCATCTAGATTCTCAAAGCCCAAAACAAAACCCAAGCATGAACTATCACATTTCTTATCATGATATGTTTACAACAGAAAATATACATCATTTCATATTACACAGAGCAAGACATTACCCATCTTGCATAGTTATCATAACCACATGAATAGGTACACTAAGCAAGGGAATATCCATCTTGCACAGTCATCATAACCACATGAATCCATAAATAGAGGGGAGTCAACATATAACCAATACATATTCAACCATTAGCAAGATTACATAATCACAGGGGTCATACACATGACTACCCCTCTTGGCCTCTGGAATCAACTTTCCTAAATGACACAAACACTTGACACACTAAACACTATAGTCTCACATCACATTCACTCTCAAATGCACATCATAAACTAAGATCCTTCCTCAATATTTTAGTTACAATACAACAAATGCAACATATAATATGATGCACTAGATTATGGGTCTTAAAGAATGTAACATTAATCATCTACCAAACACAAAGTGAATCTATCTCTAGAATGCAAAACAATAATATTCTAAGTATTATGATCATATGATATATAAGTGCAATAGATCCCAAGACTTATTTTAGTTTTGTTTAATTAAAAATGATTAGATCAACATGCAAATAACCTTAAGGCATACATATTAAAACACAACAATTATTTAAATGCAATTGTTATCAAAATGGGGGACTATCACCACAATTAAAATCATACAATGGATTATTAATAACCATAACACATGAATGCTATACCAATGGCTACAAAAACTCACTAAACCACTATTTACACTAATGAAGATTTCATTAATAATCTAGATAATTTTGTAAATACTATTAAATATAATTGTATAAGCAAGGCTAAAAGTGTATAATATTAAAATGCTATAAATATCTTACACTGGTTAGAATCACAAGATACAAAACCCAAAGCTACAATGAAAGTACCTTGTTCTAAGGTTAGCTTGAGAGAAAAGGAATATAGAACAACAAAACATTCCTATAGATCTAACATCTTCATCAAATCTACCACACTTTTAACTACATGCATATGATAGGATCAGTACAAAATAAATTTGTTGGGAATGCTTTAGAAGCTACCAACAATGCAAAATGTGAAAGAATAGACATGGCACGCAAACTGATTGGTAGAATGCCTCAAAGAGAGTCATATGATGGAAAGCAATGATTGTAGGATATGCAAAAAAATAATTTTTTTGAAAAATCTTAGAGAGACCTAGTTTGAAAATATAGAGTTATTGATGACGCAACTAATTGTTTTAACAGAGACGTAACTGGTGAGAGGTAGATAGTCACAAAATATTTATATCTCAAAAATGACAATCTGCTTATGGCTGATTTTCGGATATGATTTAGATATCAAGGCCATGCAGCATATATATAAAAATTAGAGAAACCCAGTTGGTAAAAGTAAAGTTACGGCTAATATAACATACTACTAAAACAAAGACGAAATGGGTGAGAGGTAGACAATCACAAAATATTCATATCTCAAAAAATGAAAAACTAGGTATGGCTAATTTTTGGATATGATTTAGATATCCAGGCCGTACACCATATATAAAAAATTAGAGAAACTTAGTTCATAAAAATAAAGTTATGGCTAACACAATAGACTGCTAAAATAGAGACGAAATGGGTGAGAGGTAGACAGTCACAAAATATTCATAACTCAAAAATGACAAACTAGGTATGGTTGGTTTTTAGATATCATTTAGATATCCATGCCGTGCACCATATATAAAAAAAATAGAGGAATGCAGTTTGTAAAAGTAAAATAATGGCTGACGCAACAGATTGAAAACATAGAGATGACATGGGTGAGAGACGGATAGTCACTTCAATCAGTGATTCCCAGAAATGCAATGATATAGACATGCACAATTGGATCTGATAACAAGGCTTCTAACCTCTCAAGAAAATTACAATCGATAGGAAAATCATAAATCAAACATTTTCTTCAACATAAAACTGAGACAGAAATTAGAACCAAAGGAACCTGATATTGGTTGCTTGACTGGGCTGAAGATTCAATGCCGGGTTGAACTGATGTAGCCATAAACTAGTCTCTACCATCTCCTCTCTCCCCCCTAGAAGTTCCATTTGCTCAAGTTTATTATGAGAGAGAAATCCCCCCAATATCTTCCAGAAGATTTCTCCCATTCAAGGTAATAAATTCTACGTAAATTCCTTTCTTACAATTTAATATTTTTTTATCATTTACAACCAGGCCAGACAATATATTTTTTTTATGTTAGTTATTTCCTTTACAACTAGACAAGAATCATTTTTATTCCTATTTATTTAGTATTTATTATATATGAGTTTTATGACAAATCATAAATATTATCTATTTTAATTGCCACTTAACACAACATTTAATTATATTAATTTATTTATTTATCTTTAGCTAGCATTTACATTTATATTATGTTTTTATCATATATTTCCATAAACTCAAATTCTCATAAAGGCATTTATATATATTTATTTATTTAGAAAAAATGCTTTCATAACTAATAATATTATTTTAATGCAACTATTAACCAAAGCAGCAATCAAACAATGCCAAACTAAATAACCTAAATGCCAAACAATACTTGACACAATGCACGATTGAAAGCATGACCACAATGACAGGGACTGACCATTACGCCCATACAAAATACACTGATTGGGTGCAAAACATGATATTCATCCTTTTCTAGGATGATGGATAACTAGGTGACCATATGTTATCTCCATTTAACAGTTTCTATTGGGTTTAAGGCATGCTCAGACCTATCAATCCAGGTGGAGTTGATGCCTGGTATTTGCAACCTGCAACACACAACACGGTCTATGCACAAGTATAATAAATATCAAATGGTCATGGAGTGAAAGAGAATTGCAACATCGTTGGACACTCACGAATGAGTGGTACGACATTGTCTCTTTTCACACCACATAATAATTAGATCATCCTATAATACAGAAACAATTGCATAACAATCAATTCTAACATATGACAATCATAGTAAGAAGAGCATCATAATCACCTGAATGTAAAACAATGTCAAAGCATATGAATTATCAGTGTCTCAACAAGGATTATCATTAAAATATGCTAACTATCATATGAAACCACACATGAGGATAATCAGGAATGTCACCAACATGAATGTAGCATCTACCAACATCATATAATATACAACATCAATTATCTAACATACCCTAAATATTCATATTATTTTACCTTCATCTTCATGCTCCTTAGCCAGACTATCTGCACATCCAAGATGAGAATGGAGGGGCACTACATCCTCCCCCCTAAAACTTGACTTACTTCTAGAAGTCACATACTAGGGTGGAAACATAACATACTAGTATTGCAATTTTCTATTGCCAACATACGCATCCATATTAAGCAATTGTTCATAAGACATGCACAATCGTTCAATAAAGACAAGAAGGACATCAATTCCTTACCTGTAAGGTGTATCATGTGATCTACTTATAACCACTCACACATATTTTGAGAATTTCATATGATTTAGAGAATTGCATTCACATATTAACAAGGAAAAGTACATCTCATCTCTTATCTCCACTATGGTTCCAACTAATTACCGAACATGCAAAGTGCAATCCTCCACAGAGTCCTCCCTTGAACACACTATCAGAGGTTCAAAATGAACATGATAGAAACAACACTTAACATGAAACGGAGCCAACGGAAACAAACATTTAGAATAGCCACCATAGAAATTTTAAAAATGCAAATCCAAGTGGGGAAATAATCAAATTCAATCTTAGGTCACAAAATACCGGCAATTTTCAATAATAAATCAAGTATAAAGAAAAGAGTTTTGGTGACCACTCCTATCACAAGAGAGTTCAAAGAAAACAAATTCACTATTAGCCCACCAACAACACATGAAGCAACTATCAAAAATTTCAAAACAACCAATATTACAAACAAATCCACATCACGGTGTGACTAATTTTAGCCACAAAAGGGAGTATCCGCTACATAACACCCCAGGGTTCAAAGTCTAGAATGCGTTAGAGAATGTACACCAAACACATGTACAACTAAGTTTTCTACATCTTCATATCTAAACAACTTTTAAAAAAAAAATTAAGGTAACATAGTCGCTACTTATATAAAAAAAAATTCTATCATTAATGTAGTACAATTTTTTTTTTACCAAGCTATGAACATATGCAATTACTTCCTTATGCAAGAAGATATTTACAAAGGGAATGTGTGATATCACACACAAGAATAATTCAAAACTCTAATTGACTTACAGTATCACATTCATGATCCCATGGGTCTAACACAAGCTCCAATTTGATCTCTTGCACACAGTTCTTACACATGCATACACAATGATAACTTTCATAAATCACAACAGAACTTCCTCAGGAGATATATATTAGATTATTAAGCAACCACACAAAGATACCCCACACACGACAACACCACATAATCCACATGACTCGTGATGCATGATGCCACCGAGTGATTAAATCATTCCAATATTACACATATAATACAATTAACATAAAGATGGTATGGTGCTTCTACACCCATAGCTAAACATAACCACCAAGTATGATTACTTCACCAAACATGAGAATACAAAACACCACTGGTCTTTCACAACACCCCACACATAATGGGTACAGGATATTCACATTACTAGAGGGGGCAAATATCACACTCCTAATTACATGCACTAACAGTAACCATGCTTCTTTCTTCTAAAGCACTAGAGACCACAAGAGGAACTCAAGGCCTCAACAAATCAACAAGCACTAACATTCAAGAAACATATATTTTTAGATATAACATCACATTTTCAGAAAAGAAGGAGAGAGAACACAGCAGACACATCAATAAAACAAGGCATAAAGAATTTATCTCTTCCAAAATTCAAGAACAAGTCTGTAAACTTATCAACCTTCTAATGTCACACTAAGGCACATAGCTGAGAGGTATTATTGCCAACTTGCTAGAAGAAGAAAAACACTTAACCTAGAGAAACAACACCAATCTAGAGGCCCCAATGTTGCTAACATAGCTCTAATACCAAATGTAATGCCTCGCCAAGGAACCCTAGAGAATAGCTCAACAATACTAAACAAAAGAGACAACTTTTTTTTTAAAGAAAGAAATAACGAAGAAATGTAAACCATATTTATTCAAACATTTAATTAAGCTTTATCCTCTAGGGATTCCATGGCTCCATTACTAACAACTATTAACATGATCTAACCAACATTATCTATTAACTAACAACCATGGTTCATTCTAAATCTAATTGCATCAAATGAATAAACACGTGCATTTCAATATTATATCATCGGATAAGTAAGCATCAAGATCCTATATAGGATTACAAGTACATATACAATTTTCCTTTGCATAAGAGTATATTATTACTATTTTATACTATCACCTTCCCGAATACATTGGGATAGATACATCAAGAATAATAGTACATGATTCTACAAGGCAAGAACATAAATATCCATCTCCTTGAGGTAGATCAAGATCTAAAATCTTCTACAGGTAATACATTCTTCTCACTCATGATCAATAGTAAGAAAACTAATGGAGATAAAGCACAACCACCCGACCATGTGGAACCCTAATGTCTACCCCTATGCTAGGAGATAACTTAAGGTCAGGGGTGACCACAACATAAGACAATCAGAAAGATAGAAGACTAATAGGTACAAGGACTACACAAGACTCTAATACAACATGGGTCAATAAGAACATCACAAGTATCTCAAACATCACTTCCAGAGGCATTCACCAAAAAAAGGGGAGAACACATCTAGAGAATGCTAGACTGTAGTAGGGATGAGTATCATCGCATGGTCCTAGCATGGGTTACCCTGACAATCTCTAGCTAGATGTTGGCCCCCATCCATGGGTTACCCTGACAGTCTCTCGCTAGGTGTCGGCCCCCATCTATGGTTACCCTGACAGTCTCTCACTAGACGCCGGCCCCATAAGGTGACACATGCGGAACCAACATTCCTTTCGTAAGGACAAAGAAGTTGGTTTTTCCAACGTTGACCTTCTCATCTCATCCTTAGCCTGAATGAGCACTACAGGCATTAGTGAGGCATCCAATTATCTTGATTAGTTTGAAAACTACCCAACCCTCTAAATTTATTATTAAGTTATCACTTAATTAACAACTTCCAATGGGTTAACCTGACAAACCACTTTGGGCACCAGCCCCACATTGAAAGCCACTCCCCCTTCACTACATCTAGATTCTCAAACCCCAAAATAAAACCCAAGCATGAACTATCACATTTCTCATCATTATATTTTTATAACAAAAAATATACATCATTTCACATTACACAGAGCATGGCATTACCCATCTTGCATAGTTATCATAACCACATGAATAGGTACACTGAGCAAGGTATTATCCATCTTTCACAATCATCATAACCATGTCAATCCATAAATAGAGGGGAGTCAACATATAACCAATACATATTCAACCATTAGGAAGATTACATAATCACATGAGTCATACACACGACTACCCCTTTTGGCCTCTGGAATCAACTTTCCCAAATGACACAAACACTTGACACACTAAGCACTATGGTCTCACATCACATTCACTCTCAAATGTACATCATAAACTAAGATCTTTCCTCAATATTTCAATTACAATACAACAAATGCGACATATAATATGCTGCACTAGATTATGTGTCTTAAAGAATGTAACATTAATGATCTACCAAACACAAAGTGAATCTATTTCTATAATGCAGAACAATAATATTCTAACTACTATGATCATATGATATATAAGTGCCCACAAGTAACAATATTTTAACCAATAGATCCCAAGACTTATTTTAGTTTTGTTTAATTAACAATGATTGTGATGAACATGCAAATAACTCTAAGGCATCCATATTAAAGCACAACAATTATTTAAATGCAATTGTTATCACAGTGGGGGACTATCACCACAATTAAAATCATACAATGGAATATTAATAACCATAACAAATGTATGTTATACCAATTGCTACAAAGATTTACTAAACCACTATTTACACTCATGAAGATTTCATTAATAATCTAGACAATTTTGTAAATACTAGATTAAATATAACTATATAAGAAAGGTTAAAAGCATATAATATTAGAATGCTATAAATATCTTACACTAGTTAGAATCACAAGATACAAAACCTAAAGCTACAATGAAAGAACCTTGTTCTAAGGTTAGCTTGAGAGGAAAGGAATACAAAACAACAAAACATTCCTATAGATCTAACATCTTCATCAAATCTACCACACTTTTAACTACACGTATATGATAGGATGAGCACAAAATAAATTTGTTGAGAAGGCTTTAGAAGCTACCAACAATGCAAAATGTGAAAGTATAGATAGGGCACGCAGACTGATTGGTAGAATGCCTCAAAGAGAGTCATATGATGGAAAGCAATGATTGTAGGATATGCACAAAATGAATTTGATGAAAAATCTCAAAGAAATCTAGTTCAAAAATATAGAGTTATTGGTGACGCAACTAACTGTTTTAATAGAGACAAAATGAGTGAGATGTAGACAGTCACAAAATATTCATATCTCAAAAATGACAAACTAGGTATGGCTGATTTACGGATATAATTTAGATATCAAGGCCATGCACTATATATAAAAAAATTAGAGAAACTTAGTTCGTAAAAATAAAGTTATGGCTAACGTAATAGACTACTAAAACAGAGACAAAATGGGTGAGAGGTAGACAGTAAAAAAATATTCATATCTCAAAAATGACAAACTGGGTATGGCTGATTTTCAGATATGATTTAAACATCTAGGTCGTGCACCATATATAAAACAATTAGAGAAATGTAATTTGTAAAAATAAAGTTACGGCTAACACAACAAACTACTAAAAAAGAGACAAAATGGGTGAGTGGTAGAGAGTCACAAAATATTAATAACTCAAAACTGTCAAACTGGGTATGCTTGATTTTTTGATATGATTTAGATGTCCAGGCCATACACCATGTATAAGAAAACTATAAGAACCTAGTTTGTAAAAGTAAAGTTATGGCTGACGCAACAGATTGAAAAAATAGAGATAAAATGGGTGAGAGATAGACAGTCACTTCAATAAGCGATTCCCAGAAATGCAATGATATAGACATGCACAATTGGATCTGATAACAAGGCTTCTAACCTCTCAAGAAAATTAGAATCGACAGGAAAAATCATAAATCAAACATTTACTTCAACATAAAATTGAGACAGAAATTAGAACCAAAGGAACCTGATTTCGCTTGCTTCACTGGGCTGAAGATTCAATGTCGGGTTCAACTGCTACAACCACAAACCAGTCTCTCCCATCTCATCTGTCCCCCCCAAAAGTTCCATTTGCTAAAGATTATTATGATAGAGAAATCTCCCCAATATCTTCCAGAAGATTCCTCCCATTCAAGGCAATAAATTCTACCTAAATCCTTTTCTTACAATTTGATATTTTTTGATCATTTACAACTAGACTAGATAATATTTTTTTATATCTTATTTATTTCCTTTAAAACTAGACAAGAATAATTTTTATTCTTATCTATTTAGTATTTACTATATATGAGTTTTATGACAACTCATAAATATTATCTATTTTTATTGCCACTTAAAACAACATTTAGTTATATTAATTTATTTATTTATCTTTAGCTAGCATTTACATTTATTATTATTTTTTATTTATTTATTTCCATAAACCCAAATTCTCATAAAGGCATTTATATATATTTATTTGTTTAACAAAAATGCTTTCATAACTAATAATATTATTTTAATGCAACAATTAACCAGAGCAACAATCAAACAATGCCAAACTAAATAACCCAAATGCCAAACAATACCTGACACAATGCACGATCGAAAGCATGACCACAATGATAGTGACTGACCATTACGTCCATATAGACAATACTAACTGGGTGCAAAATTGGATACTCATCCTTTTCAAGGATGATAGCTAACTAGGGGACCATATGTTATCTCCATTCAATAGTTTCCATTGGGTTTAAGGCATGTTCAGAATTGCCAATTTAGGTGGAGTCGATGCCTGGTACCTGCAACTTGCAGCACACAACATGGTCTATGCACAAGTATAATAAATATCAAACGGTCACAGACTGAAGGAGAATCACAATGTCATCAGACGCTTACGAATGAGTGGCAACATTGTCTCTTTTCACACCACATAATAATTAGATCATCATATAATACAGAAACAATCACATAACAATCAAATCTAACATATGACAATCATAGTAAGATCAACATCATAATCACTTGAATGTAAAACAATGTTAGAGTATATGAATTATCAGTGTCGCAACAAGGATTATTAGTAAAACATGCTAACTGTCATATGAAACCACACATGAGGATAATCAGGAATATCACCAACATGAATGTAGCATCTAGCAACATCATATAATATACAACATCAATTGTCTAATATACTCTAAATATTCATATTATTTTACCTTCATCTTTATGTTCCTTAGCCAGACTATCTGCACATCTAAGATGAGAATGGAGGGGCACTACATTGAAACACACACACACACACATGCATACACACATACATATCATGTGTATATGCATGTATACATATGAAACATATATATGTTCTAATTTAATTATCTATGTATATTTTGTAGGGGTTTATTCATCTATCAGAGAATGATTCTCACTCCAAGAGTTGCTCAATTAGTAGCTAAGTTGATGAGCTAACATGGCACATGTTTATTTTATGTTTATATTTGATGTGGACATTTATATTTGACATTTGACATGGACAAATGTTAGATTTGAAATGTATTTATTTGATGTTGATATATGACTTAATGAGTTAATAAATTTGATATTTTATTGTTGATATAACAAAGTATTTAATATATTGAAAAAAAGTAAATATATTGTAGCATAATCACATTTGCATGTAGAGCATTAGTTCATATTTAATTACAAGTGACTTAACTAATCTTTTTTATTTTGGTTATGACTTGTGTATTTAATTTATCCAATTAGGACCTATTTTAGTTATTTAGTTATGAATATAATTAGTATTTACTACTTTAAAGTTACAATTCTAGTTCTATGGAAATAAAAACAAGTTATCAACTCCTATGATAGCTTTATAAACTTACTCCTTATAGCTAAACAAATTATCCATTTAATTTGTATATTGGTAAATAAAAATAATATCATAGATTTGAAATGGATTTTAACCAATTGCATTACTTAAGAATCACTTCTTCAACTCATATTTGTAGCAATAATAGTTGTTATCAAAATAAAACAAACATCATAGATCTCAATAAAAAGCTACAATTAAGTATGATTGAAAGTTTAATTGTATAATCCAATATAATCAAAACTCATAGACATAAAACCATCTATTTGAAGTCTAAAAATATTAATTCCTAAAGTTTAAAGAAAAATAATCAAGAAGCTTATCATTCTCTTAAACAAGCATATTCAAAAAAATGAATTCAAACTAATCTTTTTATACTTGATCTAAGTATATTTTCTAATTGAAAATACAACTATTAATCATATTTTACAATGGTGAAATAATTATTGTGCAACACATGAGGATGACCTAGATACACTTGTAGACATATTTAATGGTAAATTTTAGTAGCCTTGTAATGCACCGCCAAAAAACCCAATTCGTAAAAATAAAGTTATGGCTAACGCAACATATTGCTAAAATAGAGACGAAATGGGTGAGAGAAGATAGTCACAAAATGTTTATATATCCAAAATGAAAAATTGGGTAAGTCTGATTTATGGGTATGATTTAGATAACTAGGTCATGCACCATATATAAATATTTTAGAGGAACCCAGTTCGTAAAAGTCAAGTTATGGCTAATGCAACAGACTAGGTTCAAAATATGTAGAATAGAATTCACAGAATAATATAAAGCTTGCACATTACAAATTCATTACACTAAATCTAATGCAACATTAAATTAGTTTCATATATTACTCCATACCTGAAATATTACTTCTATCACATCTTCACAAAATCTCCCAATTGGCATCCATTTTTCTCCAAGTCTTTTCTTCTGGAAGCTATGGTTTATGGTGGCAAAAGAAAAATGAATACTTCCTGAGAGAGAGAGTCATATCCTCATATATATATGTATTTGTGTGTGTGTGTGTGTGTGTGTGTGTGTGTGTGTAATATTTAATATATCTATTTATAAAGATATAATATAGAAATAAATATAAATGTAAATGCTAAACTAAATATTATCATAATATAAATGAATAAATATATTACAAGTATATAAGGTGGTGTTTCAAGACTCACCGATGATTATAACAAATATATATGATAACATAGAACCATTATTATTATAATATAGAAATAAGTATGTTACCATATATACATATATCTCCCAACTAAGAATTAAGCTGCCATCAGTTTAAGAAATTGGAAAAAGACAATAAGATAATAATTATTATTATTATCACACGTCCCATATGGAAGTGAGCATATGAAAGAAGAGATATGGCAAATAAGTGAAAGGTTGCAATATTTAAAGATATAAAATGGGGTGATCAAGAAATAGAAGGTGTCACTTAGAATATAAAAAGAACATACGAATGGCTATAAAGAAAGACCAACAAACTCAAATCAAACTAAAGGAGTTTAGTAAGGGTATGATGGGAATTAAACATTGGTGATCTATTTACTCCTCATTAATAGCCACAACCTTTCATAGGGATCGTCTCCCTTGGAGGAAGATTTAAGGAGAATGAAAATGAGTCATGGGGATCATCGAACAATCCTCTCATCAATCTTTGTAATAGAAAATATACCCTCACTTTCATCATCAATCAAGAAAGCGGCATCGAATCATTCACTCAAGCATCCAAGAAATTATATGCATCAATTAGAATCAGCAATCTACTGCAAGAAGAATATGATACAATCTTATCTCTGCAAGGTAGAAAACACATTAATATTGATTGATAACATTCAACAAGAAGAAGATCATGGCATACCCAGCGATCAAGGATACATATGCATTAATACAATCTACAAGGCTAAGACATTAAATGTTTACAAGTTTCTAAATATGCCAGCCATCGAATATATACTATATCTACCGTAGAAGATCTCAAAGCATTATTATACAGAGGAGAAGCTGCAATAGCAAGTAAGTTTCTATTATTTATCACTTCCATATTAGTTGATCATATTTATATCAGGTACGAATGCCTCTTTACATTTATTGTCACTGATAAGTTCATATTTGTATCATTATGATAAGTTCAGATTTGTAAGCGATCATCTCTTTTAGATAGTCATGTACCATAGTAATGTAATTTGTATGGATCTTATGTGAACCATTAACCTCTTATGAGAGTAAGAGTAAGTGCCCAAGAGGCCATTCATGGGTAGTTAGTCTCATAGAGGCCTTGACTCTAAGAGTATGGAACTTGATTCTAAGGATAGGAGACATTATAGCCCCATTGTGGATAGTGGCAACTCTCATCTCAACTCTCATAGGCCGTTAATGAGTGAGATAAGAAGAGATAGCCAATATGTTTAATTCAATAAGCATGAATGAATATATCTTTCTTGAGGCAATAACACATAAACCTCATAGGAGAGGAGGTAGAAGATGATCCTTGCCATTAACCAATGGGTATTTAGAAACCTTTGACATTATGAGTACAAAAGGTACCATATGCAAAGGTTTATGACATAGAGGCCTTGTGTGGAAATGATGCAAAAGGCATCATTGTGCGAAGGATAGGTCATTCTATAAATGTGACATAGAGGCATTGTTCACAATTGATGCAAAAGGCATCATTGTGTCAAGGATAGGTCACCTTGTAGACCTTGGCTGCAAAAGGATGCAAAAGGCATCATTACACCAAGGATATAATAGAGCCCCATAATGGAAAATGACAAAGATACTCCCTCCCTACTCTCATATGATATCCATGAATTAGTGCAAGATGTTATAATGATATGAGATATCAAGTGATAGTGCATGTGAAATGAAAGTGATAGAGAATAATAGAAAAAGTGAAATATAAAGTGAATACAAGAATAGAGAATTGAGAAATATAAATAGCGAGTGTACATTATGTAATGATGATGCATATAATGTTCAAAGTTAGTTAATGATAAATAATGTCTTGTAGTAGAAGATATGAAATGAAATGATCATAAGGAAAGTGATAGTGTAAATAGTGAACATAGATTGTGAATATTACAATAATGAAATATATACAAGAGTAAAAGAGCAATATGATGAATATATCTTATGTTTATTAGTGATCAAAAGATTTAGTGTACTAATGTTCTCTTCTTGCATGTTGAAATTTGTGGACAAGGTTGAGAAATTTTGAGTTGTGATAAGGGGACACTACAAAGAGATCCCCAAAACATAAAACATATTTTGCTATTTGAAATGCACCCTCCTCTCCCAAATTATGTCTTGAGATTTCAAAATAAAGTTGAGCATGCATAACCACCCCCATAATTTCTTCTAGAAGATTCTCCTTTTTAGAGGCAATAAATTCCGCCTTCATTACTTTCATACAATTTGGTATTTTTAACCAAACAATAATTTCTCTCTAATTTTATCTATTTTAGAATTTGCTATATATATATATAGGTTTTTATGACAAATCATAAATATTATAAATTTATTTTTATTGCCACTAACAAAACATTTACTTGTTTATAAAATATTTTCATTTTAATTTTATCAATTATATTCCCATTTTAATAACACTTTATTTTTCTCATTATAATTATAATTATTTATTGACCTTAGATTACAATATAATATAATTTTCCATAACTAAAATTTAAATAAAAGCATCTATATTTATTTATTTATTAAAAGTGCGTTCATAACTTTATAATTTTATTTTAATGCAACAACTAACCAAAGTACTAATCAAACAATTTCAAACTCAATAATCCAAATGCCAAACAATACCTGACCACTATGCATGATCAGAAAACAAGAGCACCACAACAATGACTAACTATCATGCCCATACCGACAACACTGACTAGGTGCAAAACTGGATACTCATCCTCTTCAAGGATGATGGCTGAGCTAGGGGACCATATGTTATCTCCATTTAATAGTTTCCATTGGTTTTAAGGCACGCTCAGACCTGTTAATTCAGGTGGAGTTGATGCATGGTACCTGCAACCTGCAACACACAACATGGTCTATGCACAAGTATAATAAATATCAAATGGTCATGAAGTGAAAGAGAATTAAAACATCACCAGACGCTCACAAATGAGTGGTACAACATTGTCTCTTTTCACACCACACTATAATCAGACCATCCTATAATACAGAATCAACCTCATAAAATCAATCATAACATATAACAATCATAGTAAGATCAACATCATAATCACCTGAATGTAAAACAATGTTAGAGCATAGAAATTATCAATGTCGCAACAAAGATTATCGATAAAACATACTAACTATCATATGAAAGCACACATGAGCATAATCAGGAATGCCATCAACATGAATGTAGCATCTACCATCATCATATAATGTACACCATCAACTGTCTAACACCCTAAATATTCATATTATTTTACCTTCATCTTCATGCTCCTTAGCTAGACCATCTGCACATCCAAGATGAGAATGGAGGGGCATTACAAGCCCTTAAAGAGACCTTCTATCTAGTTGGAAACTACAATTACTAGTAGATCAAGTTTTCTCAAGTGCTTTAGGAATGAGATAAGTCATTGCAATCAAAACATTGTTTTGATGTATAGGTTAGGCTTAAGATCACATGTCCAATTAGATATGAATTCCCTACAAATCTCTTCAATTAGATAATTCTATAGATTTTATTGGAAATTTGAAGCAAAGGATAAACTCAAGACAAAGATAGAAGATTCTAATTATTAGAACAAGCCCCAATCTAAGCCCTCTAGATAAAAATCCAAACTAGGAAATAGCTCTCAATGACATCGATAGAGGAGGTAGCAATTACAAAATGATAAAATTAAGTGTTACAAGATTGGAAAGTGGTGTTTAGTTCAAAACTCTAGGACTCATTTTGATGTAGAATGTTGTACTCAAATGAACGGATAGTTTAGTATATGACCTTAGAATGTTCATGCCATTGAATAGCATCCACTGACATACAATATCAAACCTTTTAATGATACAATCCTTTATAATGTCACTCCATAAAAGATGTGATGGTTTACCTAGGCAAATATATATTTACCATTGACTTGTAGTCTATGAAGAAAATCCAAGTTCAATGTTGTAATAATTCTTACTTTTGAATATATTTAATTTAATTATTATATTTATTTTCTATTTTCTAGTGAACATAGGTTTTTCATGAAACATTAAGGTCTTTGTTCCACACACATGAAAAAATAGAAAAATGGAGAAAAAAATTCTAAAAAAGTTACGTACACTAGGTATTTATGTCCTTGTTTCAACAAAAAGAAAAGTTAATTTGGATATATACAGAAAAAGGGCATATGTTATGGAATAAAAGTATGTCTAAATTATAATTAATCTCACATACATAAATTAGTATTTCTTTATGCAGGCTAAGAAATTATTTAAACATGCATAAAGTAAGTTTGTAACACTAAAATAGAAACTGTAGGCAATATGAGATCCATTATTCCATTACTCAAATTGACACATATTAGAGGTGTAAAAAGAGATATTAGAATAGGCTAAAGCAATGTTATGTTTTATGTAATGTTTTAACAAAAAAGTTATGATGCATTTACTAGTTTTATACAATGGTACAGACCTTAAACATGTAGCATGTAAATAATGAGCTTTAGTTATAGTGCCATAAGTAGAACTGTAAATGATATCTTACCCCACCTCTTACATAGGAATATCATTCATATTTACCACAATCCCCTAGAAAATTCAAACACCAAATCATGTTATAAAACTGATAGATGTTCCATTGTTGCAATATTATGTACATTTTTGCATGTATATTGTATGAACACTACTTGACCACATTGTATGATATTCAAAAGAGCCTGGCATCAAAGGCTGCAAACCTCTGGGAGAATGTTGGTGGTACGAAACATATTTATGCTATCAAACTGTATGCAAAAGGCATTTCAGATTTTAAGTTAAGATTTTGAATTCACAGTTTGTAAACAGAGTCTACACTTGTTCCAAATTCCTTTTGTTTTACCACAAGATAACTGGTGATATGCTCTAAAGTGTAGTAATTCTCTATCATAAGATTGCTTTAATTTCTTCAATCAACAGAATTGATTCCATACCACATTACCAGTCTAGTGCTTTTATACTCTAAAGCCACTTGAAACAATGCAACATACTATTCTTCTATCTAAGTCTATATAGTGAAGCAAATCCATGTCCATACCATATATAAGTTTTAATAAGCATTGCATCCCTATTAGCACAATTAACCATTTGTAACTGCTATTTCCAACTTTTAGTTATGCAATTAACAGCTTGTGCAATTGTTGTTCCAACTTGGGATAACTTTGTTGTTACTTGCTTTAGTGTAAGATAACTAAAGGAAACTCTCTGTTGTTTCCTATTTTCCTCCTAGGATTCTTCTCCTACGGTGGTTATAAATCTGTAAATCTATGCCTTTGATTTAGTGAATAACAATGAAGTCAATTAATGCATTTTCAATTTTTTTGTGCTTGATAAATTTGTCTTTGTAGATCTGCAGAATTTAACATGGTATCAGAGCAAGTTGGAGGTCGTTTTAGGCCAGTAAGATGAACAAATTAATTGTATTTTGTTGGATTCCATTGCTCTCTGTG
Organism: Cunninghamia lanceolata; assembly: GCA_027924645.1. Classification (NCBI taxonomy): domain Eukaryota; kingdom Viridiplantae; phylum Streptophyta; class Pinopsida; order Cupressales; family Cupressaceae; genus Cunninghamia; species Cunninghamia lanceolata. The sequence continues at coordinate 4,347,489 of BSBN01001332.1, forward strand.
CTAAAATTTACAGGTAAGCATAGCAAACCCCGAATCTAAGTATGGTGTCATCTTTAGACTCAGTGAAGGGAGCAATCTTTGGTGGCGAAACTTTTCCCTGTTGGAATTTGTAGAGCTGGCGCCAATAACCAGGCATTTTGCATATGTGAATGGGATAAGCCACGACTAATCATATTTGCAAGCCTCCATTATCTCAGTGGCAGTCAATGTGTTTGGAAGAAAGCAATAGATCATACCATCTAGTGTGCTGAAGCTTATCAAGGAAGGAGAAACAAGCACTAAAATTAGCATAGGAAGATCAGTGAATAAAGATTGCATCCATCCATAGGAAGCTCTCCTACATCCAAGTGCAAGAAGCCTTCAATTTCTGCCTTAGACATTGTTGGAGCCTTTAATTTTACGCTCACACATTTTGAGCACAGTTTGAACTGTGAAATACCCCCATGCATTTTGTGATAAGAGAATTGCACATTGCAATCTCTGTTAACTGCAATTCCTCTCTTGATTTGTTGCTGTTACTTGCAATTCCTCTGTTCACCATCAGCTGCGACAAACATCAAAATCAATCAAGGAGCATGATTTCATTTGTTGTGGTCATGTGGGGTTTTTAGCCCCTAGTTTGTTCTAGCCCATGAGGGCATAAAGAGAGTATAAACAATTCTTTTGCATGAACTTGCATGTACCCTTCATGTGTTTGCATGTCACTGCATGTGAAGGAGAAGTTTCTTTTTATACTTTTTGTATTCATTCTTGGGGGATTATACATGTACTTTGTAATCACGAACTGAGATAAAGTTCCATTTACGCGGGGTTAATCATGTCTCTTAAACACCATTTTCATCATTTTTTTGTTAGGATAACTTCTGAGAACTTTTTGTCTTGAAAAAAAGGGATAAAGAATCATTGCCTTGAGCAGGATCTACTACTCTATCTCCTCAGACTTGTTCCTGAGCCAAGTGACTATGATGAAAAGAATTTATGGTTTAATAATAATGACATAGTCTATGGACTGATATGTCTTACTATTTCAAAGGATACTCTACATCACATAGAGCACATTGAGTGCCCTTTTACTTCTTGGATAATCATCCAACAGTTGCATGGAGACATTGAATCTTCATCTGAAAGTGATGTTTCCCTGGAAAATAGGCTATTGATGATATTGAGACTTATGTTGTCCCATCTAATGTGGACACATCTTGTATGGATGATCAATTCATTGATTCCCCATCAACAACACCTATTGCAGATTTAGATTCTAGAGATGCTTCTTCGAGAGCCTGCAATGATTCATTGCAGTGAGATCATTTATGTCTTTTGGATTCAATCTATTGGGACCAATTTCTACCAAAGATTTCCTTTTTTGTTTGTAGAGTCCCTCATTTTGGATCTAGAATTGTGTTGCTTCTTCGAAAGCTTCCAATGGCTTCTTGCAGTAGGGCATCCATAGTCTTCTTGAATCAACTTTCCAAGATGATCTCTTGATAGGAGTTTCAAACATGTTTATGGAGACTCGTATTTTAGATTTGGAGGACACATTTGAGCGGTTATCTCTCCTCTTTGATGATAGTTTGAGCACAGTTGTTAGCCCATCCTCATTGTCTTTGGAGATTGACATTCATGAGTTTCCTCTTTCATTTGATTTATCATATTTCTTGGTTGATTTTGACCATGATTATTTTGTGGGTTATTCAAGCTTGGAGACTCCTACTCAGTTTTTAAAGACACAGATGTTGAGACTTCATCCTTCCTCTTTTCAGTTGGACATGGAGTGGCTTCTTCATCAACCTATAGATTTGTTTCTTTCCAAGGGAAGACATGTTTTTTATAGACATGTTTGCCATGCTCAGTTAGTTTTTGTTTGAGGGGGGGCTCTTTTTCCATAGGGTTTTCCCTCTTTCCTCTTTTCTCTCTTTAGGATTATGTCTTCTTAGTTAGACTTAAGGGGGGTGTTAGCACAATTAACTATTTGTAACTATTGTTTCCAACTTTTAGTTACGCAATCAACAACTTCTACAACTATTGTTCCAAATTGGGATAACACTGTTGGTACTTGCTTTAGTGTAAGCTAACTAAAGGAAACTATCTGTTGTTTCCTAATTTTCCTCCTAGGATTCTTCTTCTATGATGGTTATAAATCTATAAATATATGCATTTGATTTAGTGAATAACAATAAAGTTAGTGAATGCATTTTCATTTTTTCTGTGCTTGATAAATTTGCCTTTGTAGATCTGCAGAATTTAACAATCCAAACGTTGGCACTGCCCAAGCTCCAAGCCTATTTGTTCTAATATATAATAGCTGAATGCAAATGCTTTCATCAAAATCAGGGACATTCGTACACATCTTGTGGGGATTCAACATGTCTTGCTATTCAAATTATGCGTAGAAAATAAATCCCATTTGTAGGAATGCGATTGTGGTGGAAGATCTAGCTATTAGTGTATTAGAAATCGTGGATTTTATATTATTTTAATGGAAACTATGGACGTTATACCCCAATGGGAAAAACCATTGGAAGAAAACCCAATTCTTTTGGCACAAAGTTTTCCAAGCAATACAAGGCTCTGTTGCATTCAATTGTTGGAAAAAACTCACAATTAAGTGTAGGAGAAGCAATTCAGAGATACCCAAAAGTTCAATGGCAACACAAAATGAAGTGTCCAAAATGGGGTCTTCAACAGACATGGATTGTATTGAGACTGGGTTGGATGTGGAATGTGTTATTTCTTATGTTGCATATGATGATAAATCTGAGGGCGAAAAATTGCTGCCCTTGTCATCTAGCTTTGAGAAATCAGAGAAACAAAAATTTGACAGGATGATGAATGTGGTTTTGGATACACTTTTATTGATAACTCATTTCTTTTAATTCTGGGGCACTGATATGGTGGCCATCAAGGAGGTTTTGCTAAAGACATGACCTTTTTTGTTGTTGATATAAGGCTTACTCCATCTAGGCTTCTTTTGATCGGTTTTGCAAAGTATTTTGCAAAGTATAGTGGGAAGATACATCCTGCTGGTTTCATGTCATGTTTGTCCGCGGCACTCTTTGGTCTGGTGGAAGCTGCATGTTTTTAGGTGAACACTTTATTTTTTAATTTTTCCTTTCATTTGGCACTTTCAATTTGCCATTGGAAAAGTAGTTGGTGTATTACTATTGAAAGTCATAATCACTGCCCCTGAAAACTGTCAAGAATATATCTCATCCATCAAGACAAACTTCTTACTTGGAATGCAATGCTGATAGTATTGGACTTTTACCTTCTGCTGGGCTAGCGTGATTCCTTATGCTATTAGGTGTAGTCCCTAGGTCCCTGGCATCGCCTGACCTTTGGTGACTGGTGGGTGTCCATCTATTGAGGAAGTTCTCCACAACCGATATTGAACTTTGGTGTCTAGTAAAGGATAGCAATTGAGACTCAAGCCTCACAAGATAAATAAAATCATATTGTGTTTTCTGAAGTCTGAGTGAAAAGGGTAACTACACTTGTATTTCACCTGCACAAAAATGCTTTCACCAGAAGATTAAAAAAACCGTTATTGCAAGATAGTACCCTGGCACAAAAATTCTCATAATATTGTATCAGAAGCACACAGTAAATAAATCCTACCATAAAATAACTCTCCATATCTAATTTGTATATATGGAAATGAAAGTATTTCATGAGGTAAGATTGAACTCAATTATTAAGAGGCATATTATTATTATTGCTAGTAACATCACTTAGAGCTAGAGATGAAGGTGCAGGCTGCAACTGGAGAGGCGAAGAGGCCACTTCGTTTTCCTCCATTGGGAGCCGTTCATACCTAGCATTGGCAAACAAGGCAACGATGATGTGAATAGGACCGGACCCTTCATGCTACACACCATCCATTTTCGAAGATCATTCTAATAAAAACATAACTGAGCAATATGATATGAAATCGTATATATTCCACCATTTGTAGTTAAGGGTGGTAAAAGATAGCTGGGAGCGATGGTAACTTTAATGGCATGTTTTTAAACACATGTAATTGCAATGCTCAGTCACGGTTCTTTACTATACGCCTAAGGTGAAGATTAAAATATAGTGACAGTGAAGAGAGCACTTAGGAAGTGGAACCTTGTGAGGAAAACAATTATTAATGGATTGAAAACTTCCCGAGATTTAAGGCGGTTTCCAATCACACTGAATACTTTACGGGGTTCACTGAACGGTTTTGGGAAGATTTCGGGAGCAAAAGCTCCCATAGAGAAAGCCTATTGGCTTAATTACGTTGTGGTTGGAGGAGGCGCAATGGGTTGTCCCCTCAATTGTAACATAAAAATTATACTACTCAAAGCACTATAGTATAAATATATATAGAATATATTGCATAATTATATAAGAGATAGTAGAATAGCTAATGACATACTATCCATATATGAAGTATTAGAAAATTTCATCATTAAAGCTTTTTAACGTATTTTTGAAATTAGAAAGTTGGTTCGTTTTGATTACATAGTAAAGGTGTTTTTCAATCCAATTTTAAGAGTTAATCCTTTCTTTTATTAAACAAAGTTGAATATTACAATAAGAAGGCAGCCAATAAAGTGTTTGGGAGTGTCATACGATAGTGGTACCGCTAGGCTGAGTACTGGATGGAGTCTTTGGAGTTTTCGTGGGGTATTTGGGGGTGATTTTTATTGTTTTAGGGGAACGAGAAGGCAAGGTTCGGTGGTGAGGGGTTGCATGTTTGATTTGGTGAACCTTCTCTGTTGAGTTTTATTTTTATTCTCTGGTTTGTGGGACAGCCTTTGGGTTGTTCCCTTCTTAACCAGGGTTTGGCGTATGGTGACTCAGGTCCATCTAATGGACCTAGGGTTTCTTTCCGAGAGATTCTCAATAGGGAAGATCCCTTTTCACCAAAGTTGATTTAGGACTTGAATGGAGGTGGATTTGTTCTGAGGCCCTCATGTTTCGAAGGTGAATGGTTACCTTGAGAAGAGTCAAGAAAGGCCTATTTTGGTTATTCAGTCAGGATCTATGGAGGAGGATGTGACTTATTTGGCAATCATGCCTCCATTTACAAATTTATAGGGATTCGTGTTTCTTTGCCCTTCATCGAATCCTGGACAAGAAGTAGATGTAACCTTAAAGGAAATATGGAAGTAATGCTGGCAACAAATAATTGCTTTCTGGTGGAGTTCTCAAATTTGTTGGATCACATTAAGGCCTTTGAGTGGGGCCCATGGTTACATAATTAGATTGGGCTTTTATTAAGCCTTGGCACGTAGGATTCAATCTGATAGAGGAGCTCCCTTCTAGGATCCTTGTGTGGGTTTAGCTTCCTTGGTTCCCACTGGAATTCTTGAAGAATTATATTCTTCATATGGTTGCAATGTTGTTGGGCAAGCCAGTGAGCCCTTCGCAACAGATGCTGGGTAAAAAAGTAACTTCTTTTGCTCGCAATTGTGTTGAAATTGATTTAAATAATCCTTTGTCAGATTCTTTGAAAATTTGATTAGGATCTTCCTCCTAGACTCAACAGTTGGATTATGAGGCTCTCCCTTTTCAGTGTCATATCTGTCATGAGTATGGGCATTTGCAAAAAAAGTGTCCCAGAATAAACCGTGCAAGGATTTAGGCTGATAAGCCCTCTTAGGCTACTGAGAGAATGGATAAGGAGAAAGCCCCTACTTTAGTAGGTGAGATAGATAAGGAGGGGTTTACTTCTGTAAAGCAACACAATAAAGGCAAAGGCCAAAAGAGGACTCTGAAAGATAGGCAAACAGATGGATTGTTCAACCATTTTGATGCCTTAGGCCTAAAAGATCAGCAGAGGATGATCACAGAGGAGCTACATGAAGGGCTAGGAACCATGGGGTTGGCTTAGGAAGGCTTAAAGGAGGTTCAATTTTGTGATAACATTCAGGAAGTGGTTGCAAGTTCACATATAGAAACAAATTAGTTTCCAGTGGTGCCAACTGAGGTAGTAGTGGCTGAAGCTAGTTTAAGTCAGGAACCCTCAAGCATGCCTTTAGCAAAGCTAACTCAATCTACTCAGGTAGTTAGTAGTGCCCAACCCTCCCTTGGGATCCAATAAAAGAACCTCAAAAAGGTTGCTTGGGATATGCCCCCTATGATGGGTTGGAAGAAAGATCAAGAGAAAGTTAAGTTGACAGGTGAGAATTTGGTTGAATCAGGGCTAGTTAAAACCATTGATTCTCGCTTTTTTGCTTCTCACAAATGATAGTACTTTCATGGAATGTAAGGGGGTTGAACAACATCCATAGACAAAAGGTGGTTTAGGAGTTGATTCATGTTCATTCTCCTGATTTGGTCTTCATTCAAGAATCAATGTTGTCTATGGAAGGTATATCCAACATAGCTTCTAGTTTATGCATTAGAGGTCAATGATAATGTATCGGTGCCCAGGGTAGTTCTAGTGTAGTGGTTTGCTTATGGGATCCACATAAGGTCTCTTGTCTCTAGTGGATCTCTAGTAGATTCTCTATCTCGGTGGTTGCAACTAGTTATCAATCAGGGGAAGTTATTCTTCTCACAAATGTGTATGCCTTGTTTCATGATCAGGAAAAGTCTTCTCTCTAGTCTCATATTTGGTATGTTAGGTTCTTAGCCCCTTTCTTTCCTTGGATTATGGCTAGGGATTTTAATGCAATTGTTAGTTTGGATGAGAAGAAGGGGGGTTTAGATAGATTGGATTTTTCATGTACAATGTTTAGAGATAATATTTTTGGCCTTAATCTTGTGGATGTAAAGCCTTCCAATGGTTTATTTACATGGAGTAACAGAAGATGTGGGGTAGATTGTATCTCAGAAAGGCTAGATAGGTTTCTAGTTTCTAGATTGGCAGCAATTGGGCTACAAGTTCAGAGATTCTAGTATGGTAGATTTTGGAGTGTGGGATTTTTCTCCCAATAGGGTTTTCCCCATGCAAATTACTCTGTAGTGGTATGCATGATATTTATGTTTATTTTTGTTTAAGTTTCTGTAATTATTAAAGATCCGTAAAGTTTTGCATTATCCTTCTCTCAAGAGTAGTGTACACTAGTACAAAAAAGCAATATATTACTAAAAAAACTACCAAATACTACTTAGAAATGACCAAACGTGATCACGTGACCATTAGTAGTTTATTGCCAGTCATTTATAACATGACCAAATTGATGACTAAACCATTTTTAGTCATTTATTAGTTGTTTTGATTGATCAATTTTGTAGTATATTTAGTCATTGATTTAGTCATTGATTGTTGTAATCTGGTCACTTATTTAGTCATTTATTTTTCATTGATATATTTAGTCATTAATTTAGTCTTTGATTGCTGTTATCTGGTCACTTATTTAGTCATTTTTATTCATTGATTTCTATCCATTGGTAGCCTATTTAGTCATTAATTTTAATCATCATTTTGATCAATTTGGTAGTATATTTAATCATTTTTATTCATTGATTTAACACTGGTCATATATTTAGTCATATTTATTCATTGTTCACCGATTTCTATCAATTGGTATATATTTAGTTAGTTTAATTATTAATTGACGTCAATTAGTAGTATATTTAGTCATTTTGAAGCTTGCATTTAGTCATTAGTATATTTGGTAGTATATTTTGAAGTTTGCATAATGAAACAACTTTGAGAAGGTAAAAAAATCTTGTTTTATTGATAAAAAATGCTTACAAATAGCATACAAATTTGGAAATAAGTTACAATGCTTTCTCTTTGGTAAAAAAACCTTCATGGTTACAATACATAGCTCAAAAAATGAGCAAGAAACTAATTTTCAGAGTATCACTGAGCATAGAAGCACAAAGACATTCATAGATGTCTTCTTCACAAATCCATGACTGTCCCATGAAGCTCACTATCCTAGTTGAAGATCACACTATCATCTCTGTAGAGATCCTGTCTCATGCACCCAACTTCCTCTATTTCATAAGCTATCGTTATGAATTGTTACCTATAGCAATAATCTGTCCTTATCTCTGATAGCTACTATTTTAACCTTGTTAGGCCACTGTTACCATAAGGCAATTAGGATATTGTTAGAATTTGGAAACTGAAATAGGGGATAGGTAATTTGGATCTATTGTATTAATTCTCACCATTAGAGATCTAATGACAGGGAATGCATATACTTGTGGTTACCAATGTGGAAAAGGCCCCTAAATAGTTTGACATGCATCTATTATAAGCTTCTTGAGAGTCCAAAAATCTAGATTGTAGCATGGTGATTACTGTCAAGAGGAAGACAATATTAAGACTTCCTTAAACCCTATGCCTAGCTGATAACTCTTCCATAAAATACAAGAAAATGCATCAAATAACTCATGCATCACCTCCTCATTGCCAACATATTCATCATCCATCTCCAACTACTTCAACACCTGATGGGCTAACAAGATACCAGTACAGTATGCTGCAAAAGCAAATGAGAGATGCATAAATATCCACTGTAACAAATAGAAAGAATACTAGAAGTAGATAAGTCATTAATGCATGTATAGTAAAGTATACTAGAAGCCCTAAGATTTTCTCAAAAAGGATAATGTACAAACAAACCTGCTCATTGTGCAACTCATAGACAGTGACATGAAAGTAAAACTTAGAAGAGACAGTGACATGAAAGTAAAAATTAGAAGTACAACTCAAATCTATGGGCTTGTGGGAGGCAGTCTGAGTGACCACCGCACCCCTGCAAGCAAATCCTAAATGTGGTGCAAGAGAGTGGTGGACTTAATTTTCTCCCCACATTCCTACAGAGACCAACCAAAGACCATGTGGGTGAGCAGGAGGGGTATTTTTGTCAGCTATTACAATTGGATAGAATGCCTCAAAGAGATGTCATCTCTCAGACTACAATTATTGCTAGATATGCACAAAATGGATTTGTTGGAAAGGCTTTACAAACTTTCAAGCAAATGCAATTAACAGGTGTAAAGCCAAATTCCACAATCTTTACCAACATCCTTCCTTCCTGTGCCAAAATGGGAGCATTGGAACAAGGTATGGACATCTATCAAAAAGTAATGGATAGAGGAATTAGATGTTGTAGTTTCAACTGCCCTAGTAGACATGTATGCAAAATGTGGAAGCATTGACAAGGTATGTGAACTATTTGGCAGAATGCCTCAAAAAGATGCCATCTCATGGAATGCAATGGTTGCAGGATATGCACAAAATGGATTTGTTGAAAAGTCTTTAGAAACTTTCAAGCAAATGCAATTAGTAGGTGTAAAGCCAAATTTGACAACCTTTGCCAGCATACTCCCTGCATGTGCCAAAATGGGAGGGTTTGGAACAAGGTATGAACATCCATCAAAGCATGAAGGATAGAGGAATTTTGTCATTTGTTGTAGTTGCAACTACCCTGGTAGACATGTATGCAAAATGTGTAACCATGGACAAGGCACATGAACTATTTTTTGGGTCAATGGGAGTAGTATCAAACTTTGACTCTTTATTGACCATTCATTCTCACAAAATGGAGTCTATTTCCCAAATTGGAAGGAGTCTATGGCACATCAACATACAAGACTTCAAGCTATGTAGTGGGAAAAGAGAAAAAGGAGACCCCAAGCCCTATGATAGGAACAATGAGCATAGAGCAAAGATTTAAGGAAATGGACTTCAAAGTAAGGCATGACACTTTCCTATAGATTCTCAAAAGTAGATCACAATCATGACTATTCAAATAAACAATGATAGTTCATGGCATAACTAGGAAGGGGGTATTGAAATTAATAATAACAGTGATAGGGTAGTATGACGGACTTTAAAAGATACATAAAGACAAGTAACTGAGCAGTCAAGAGGGCTTTTAAAACATCATAAATCTTGTCAAGGGTTCATTGTATTCAAAGCAGTATGGTAAACTAATAAATATTTCCATCCCACAAAGTTTCAAAATAGTACAACCTACAAGTGTATTATAGAGTGCATGGACAATATGTCAAGGAGAATCCACAATCAATTTCAAGGTGTTGATCATGGGAAAGAGAGGTTTACATGAAGTGGGACAGTCCTTAAGAATATAGTTAGATGGTAAAGAGGATAGTCCATAAGAGAATATTCAACCAAATACACAGTATGGACCTAGATGATAGTCCTTATGGTGCATTTATATAATCACACCTATAGGTCTTATCAAAGATCATGACACCATTAGGATATGAAAATGAGAACTAAACAAAATACCTTACTATGAGCTAAGTGTGAATGACTTTAAAGACACACAAGATAGTGAGTTGTTAGTAGACAATTCATGATCAACAAGGATAGAGTTAAATAAGATGGACTGCAATAATCACAAGTGATAGTAGCCATTCATATGATAATGACAAGGAGTTTAATCATAGTAAAAAAGAAAGTCATAAAAGAATAATTTCAAAACTTAATAGATGACAGTTCCAAGGCATTGTTAGAGTCTTCATGAACAACAATGTTGATGGAAGTTCTTATGATGCAGGTTAAGAATAATTCATGACAATGGGGAACTTTTAAGAGTAGAATGCATGATTGAACCACAATGACAATGCATTGTTAGAAGTTTCATGATATAGAGGATAGTAATCTTCAAGCGATAGTAGCACCAAAGGAGACATCACAATGATAAGAAGGCACACTGGAAGGTGAAAAATTTCTTCAAAACATATAGTTTCATTATTGATTGTGTTAGGACCCTTCCAAAATTTTCAAGATTCCATTATGTTCATAAACCCATCTCATGGTCCACATTCTTGTCAAATAGTTTTGCCATTTATCTCTCATGGTCTGATATTAACCATTGTGAGAAAATTTTAATTGCTCCTAACTTTCTGTGTGTTTTTGTCTCTTACCGCAATCTCGCAGGTCATTCACAATGCTTTGGCAGTTGTGTGGGAGCAAGAGGAGCATAAATCATTTCTACCGCAACCTCACGAGGCACACATAATTGAATGGCATCTTGGCGGTATGAATTGCTTAACTTAAGAAGGCTACCGTACCCCCACGAAGGTTTCATCATATGATTGTGGCATCATGGTAAACAAGGACAGGTGGTAAGGATTAATACCATGGTCCCACGGTGGCTTGGAAGCATACCAGTGGTGTTGTGGTAATAAGGAATAAAGATAGAATTAGTTACCGCAGCCCCGCAAAAGTTCCAAGGGATATCTGCGGTAAGGCAATAAATTGGGAAAGTTAAAGCATATAGCTACCGTAGTCCCATGATGACCAGATCAAATATTGGTTGGGTATTGGTAAAAGGAAGGGGACAAACTAGATGCTTTCTGCAATCCTGCAGCCGGTAGGGGCAGGTCCTGTAGCAATATAGTAAAAGAATAAATGGGCAAATCAACTCATTGAGGGGCTGTAATTATCAAGAAATATAATATATCTTTGTCATCTTATCTGGCCATTAGATCCAGTTCAATCAAGGGCCTGTGTTTGAAATGAATTGAATGCTGAGATTTTAAGAACTCATGGCACAAACCAAAGTAATGACAAATTTCTTGGCACAATAAAATTTGAGGATTTGTCGACATTTGCTCATTCCAGTGATCATAGACTTGATTTGGAGAAGACACTATCCAGCTTAGTGTGCTCTCTATAAGCTTCAAATTGACCAGGTACATTCATCTTTGCACTCCTTACAAGAAGTTGGTGAAAATTTTGTGCTATGTTTTTCAGTTGTTGGTGCTATAATTTGGATTTCAAAGTCCTAGTTTGCATAAGTAGCTAAAATGGCACCCAAGAAGCCTGACTCTGGAAACAAGAGTGATGAAGCTGTGGCCCCCCAAAAAGAGACCACATCAATAGTCCCTATTAGAATTATTTCCCAATTCCATAAACAAAGGTCAAAAGAAAGTCTTTAGGGATGTGAAAGAGGGGTGTAGGGATGTTGTAATCCCTATCTCTAGGTGGGACTTGTTCTGGTACTTTTGCTGAAACAAAAGATGGTGTAGGACCAGTACGCAACCCATGGAAACTGGACTTGGAAAAATTGGTGGTCCCGAAGGTATTTTTAGATGTAGAACTAATTAAGGCCCTGGCAGAGTATTACCATTCTGCCACAAAAATAGTCAGGTTGCTGGATGGACAACAATTGGTAGCAATTGATAGAAATGACATTGTGGATTGTTTTATGTTGAACAAACAAGCTCTCACTCAAGTAGACCTGCAGAAGATTGAGCAAGCTATAGAAGCTTGAGAAAAAAATTCAGGAGAGATGAATTGCCAATATACATGAAAAGGGGGGCCAACAATAGAAAGATTGACATCCCATCCAATGCTATTGAGCCTTTCCTTGTGGAGGAGTTTGTTGTGTACTTCAAGAGAACCTACTTCGCATTATGCCAAGTTTTGGGAATTGATGCTGAGGGAAGAATACCAATTAGTTTGATGATGATGGCCATTAAAATACAAAACCCAGAAGCAAATATTAAGTATGATTTTGCATCATACATTAAGAAGAAACTATATGAAGGGTTCTTGCATGTAAGGGAGGGTAAGAAACCCTTGGAATTTAGGTTCTACTCTTTGTTGTACCACTAAATTTTGTATCAAAATAGGAGGAAATGGTCAAGGAGAATGGACATAAGCATAATTGATAAAGCAGGACAGAGGATACCTACTTAGTGTTGGTGTTATAAGTGGGACTCATTTTGTCAGACTGGTGATTACATTGTATTTCATGATGAATTTACTGTTAAGATAATGAACTCTCTTGGAAATTGGTCTCCCAGGTTGACCAAGGAGGTCATGATGATGCTGAGGGCACTTGTACATAAACCAGATCAAGGTCATAAGCATAATTATGTTGATTAGTTCCTTTTTCCTGATCACACTATCATCAGAGTGTATGGCTATCCCCAAGCACCGCATAAACTGCCAAAGTTTGTATCGGATAGAATATTGTTCCTTGAATTTATGTCACAAATGATGTGGATGGAAAAAGAGGTAATGAAAAAGTAGAAAAAGGGCACATTTTTTCCTGATGTCACTGTATTTGGTGATTGGTCAATTGGCTTAGACACTCTCGAGGAATTGTAGGCCTATTTCAAGGTAAAATATTCTTTAAAATCTCGACCTGACAGAGTCTGTGATCCTGAGGGTCACATGAGTTTTGTGAGGGCAAATAATTTTGACAAAAATGGGGATATCCCATCAAATTCTTTTTGATGAGGATGTGATAAGAAATTTGGTAACTTTTGAAGAAGTTTATTCAAGGAAAAGGAAATGGGAAATCTTGAAGAACATTGAAGATGAGAAGAAGCAGAATCCCAATTTTTATGGATTTTTTGCTGAAGAAAAGGATCCTCTGTAGAGGATCGATGTGATAATTGATAATTTTGAGAGTATCTATGGCAAGTTTGGGAAGCAACCTCATAAGGCTACCAATCTTCTAGTGAAGACATCTGCAGGAATTAAAATTCATGAGCTTGCCCCTGATGCTGTGTCAGTAGAAGATCCACAGGTTCTTGGATCCCCTTCATTGAAAAGACAGAGAATTGAAGGTGCGCTTCCACTTGTTCCTTATCAAATGACTAAAGAATTTGGGGACACTAAAGATGTGGCCAATATTCTTAGGCACTTCGGTGATGAAGAAGTTGATCAACCACTGGTTGCCCAAGAGACAGATGCACACAAGCCTGAGGCCAGAATGGATAAACATACCCAAGGTGAGCAAGAATTGGAGGAAGATGAAAGAATTGTGGCATCAATGAGATTTATTGAAGATGATGACTTTATCAAGACTCTAGAGTTTAAGGACTTCTGGTTGAAAATAAAAATGAAAGAGTTTGATGAAAAGGTGGCAATAAACAAAATGGGTGTTGATGAATCACAGCATAATGAGTTTGTCACACAAACTTTTAAAGATTTGAAGATAGATGAAATAAATGTGAGTCTAGAAGAAGCAAGGAAAATGGTCCTAAATAGAAATATGCTAATCATTCCTATCCTTGAGTTGATAAAGTCTTTTAGCTCGACCAAGTCAGAAGCCAAGAAGATCCAAAAACTTGTTTCTGAATTTGATCACGAGGATGGAATTAGTGGGTGTGGTTTCAACCCAAAAACAAAGACTCTTGCAATCTGGACCACACAAATGAATACAAGCAAACCAAGGTTGCTCAATGTTGTGCAAGAGATGATGGGTTCAGTTGTGGTGCAAATTTTACAAGATACATTAGCAACAGAAGCATCTGCCCTCACCGTCCATACTACCATGTTCACTCATGCTACTGTAAAGAGATTAGAACAAAGAGTACAGGATTATGAGCTAGCTCAAAAGGAAATAGGTGATGAAGTAAATAGATTGTTCCTTGAGAAAACAATTGTAATATATGAGTTCTTCTCAAAGTCAGGCTATTGTACCATATCAACCCCCTATACCAAAAGCAACAAGTGATGCCACAGTGACAATAGAAGAGATTGATGCATTGAAATTTGAAAAGGAAGTTGAAGATTTGAGAAAACAACATGAAATGAGAAAAGAAGAGGCAAAGTTGAAAGTTCTTGAAGTTTTTGAAAAAATATTGGAATACAAAATGAAGCTAGTTGTTGATAAGCTAGGAAATGTGCATGATTGCTATTCCTACTTATCTTTGGCCATGGAGTAGCTCAAAGTGAATTTTTTGGTTTTGGACCCATTGTATCAAAGATGGCAACCTTCAAACCACACTTTGACCATTCCCTGTAAAGTCTTACAAACAAATCCTAAGGCCCCTGCAGCTTTGAAGCCTACATAAGAGATGATTGGATTGATCTTGGAGGAGTACAAGTATGCCAATGGTGAAGGCCAAAAAATGCAAGCCAAAATTAAGTCTTTTGCCACATTTAAGCATCAGTTTATCCCCTCAATTATGTCAAAAGATAAGCAAATCAAGAGCCTTGATGCATGGAGAGTGGAGTTTGGCCAAACAGTGTGTCAAATCATGGATGTTTTGAAGAAGAATGGAGATGTCAACATCATCAACTTCAACATGATTTTGGATAGAGTGATTGCCTTGGATGTTGGGTATGGGAAATTTGTGATGGATGCCAAAGCTCTGCTAGATAAAAGATGGAAGGATCAGCAATGTAACTTGCTCAAGATTCAAAACTACAAATGGCCTAGTGATTTTGCAATTTTTTAGTGGAAGAGCATGTATCTTGCAGATTGATAAGTAGCACAAGTTTTGGTGCAGAGGAGAAATGAGCTATATGATGGCATCAAATAGCACCACCACATCTTGGATGCTCTCCTTTTTGTTTCTTTATGTTTTTTCATGTTTTTATAATGTATTCCAAAATGTGCTTGAAAGTCTAATTTAGACTTATCAAAGTGAAAATATTGTAATGAATGTCAAGGGTTGGGAATATAGAGCCATTTTGAATGTCAGAGGACTGAAGCTTGTTGCTTCCCTTGAATCTATAAAATGGAATCCAAGACCTTATGGGCTCTCTCTGGGAATTTTGATTTTCGAAAGAGACATTGCATAGCTGTTCTTTAAAGCCAATCAATACAAAAGTTGCTTTTCTCTGGTACTAGACTTTTAGTTCTCATTTATTTGTTGATTTCAATCATTAGACATTTATCTGGTTGTCTCCAACTTAGTTTTCCTTTGTTATTCAAGTCAATATATCAAGTATATTTTTGATTTGTCATAACACATTTGTTGTTTTCTCACGTGGTTTGTTTACTGGGATCCATCGAGAAAGGATTAAAATCCTATAGGTGAATCACAATAATGGGAAGATTAATTGGATCATTAAAGAAGAATTTGATAATTTACATATTGCATGTTTGTGCAAGTCATAGACCTTGAATTGCCAAACAAATTGAGTTGTGGCTAAAAGAGAAGCACAAATATTTTTGAATAAAGACTCCATAACCCAAGAATAGGCACCAGTTGTTCTCTTGTGAAAATCATTTCCTTGTATATATTTTCAAAAATCTAATTTTAAATTTATGTTTTAGGAATAGGATTTAAATACTTATAAAAGAAATTAATCCAAATCATATGTCAGATTGGATTAAGCAAAGTGGATGATTTAATTGACAAAATTATATAAATTCCTTTATCTGTTCTGAAGTCACCAACATATTTGAAGCCTAATAATTATTTGGTGAATATAAGGTACACCCACCTAGGCCAAATAGAGCCTAAAGTGCATAGAATTTTAATCAATTTGGTTAATTCTATTAGTTGGCCAAACTCACATATAAAACCTTATCATAAGACTTGGCATATCTTTAAAGTTTTGTAATTTGTTGATTTAACCACCAACAGATTGAGAGGGTAGTTTCATCCTAAAGAAGATAGTGTTGAGGACGACTCAAAGGCTTAATTAGTTCTTCTCACATAGCAATATTGTGTACATTGTTAGACAAATTCTAATATCAGTTCTTCTCACACAATAATACTATGTACAAAAATAAGTACTATTGATCTAACTTACTTGTGATCAAACTCTGTATATGGTGTATCCTTAGGGAGCATGTGAAGATGTTCCTCAACCTTTACCAAGGTAGCACATAGATTTGGCAAGCTCTATATCCTTTCATTCAACATGAGCGACTACAAATTAAATGGCATAGTTATACCATTTCCTTGCACTGTCTTTGGAATACTATATATACTAAATTGAAAAAGACATAAAAGATAAACATCTAGTGTCCATGATGCAAAATTGCATCTCATAATTTACTATCTTCATCTCACAATGTATTGAAGCTACAGATAGCATTCTTTGAATTGTCATCTTTACAACCTGAAAATCAAAATGTACAGTTTCATCTCAGGTCTATTCAAGTCTACCAAATTACACAAGTTTAGATTGCTTGACATTGCTTCACCATATATAAATAACTTGATTCCATGTGTTCCTTGACATGAACAAAATTGGTAATCAGTCTTTTGGGGCCTGCTAAAGGTTTAAACATAGAATTTTCATGCCAAGTAAGACATGGATTTTCATGGATTTAAACCTAGTTTTGGCCTAGAATAAACATAATGCCTAGCTCTCTTTGCTAATTTAACTAGTGATGACCATAATGATGATGTGGCTTCCTTTTGAGCTCCCATATGACATGAAACATATGTCAATAGGCTGACATGACAAGCTATACTCTTTATGAACCCAACACCTTAGATGTTAATTCCAAATTCTCAATTTTTTTATAATTGATTTTAACACAAAGATAATTCAGATTTCCTGAGCATAGATCTTAAGGCACTTTAGAAATATCCTTAAATTTTGGTTTCATCCTTGTGCTGGCAGGTGGCTTGAGGTAAATAGAAGTAAGCATTAGTTAGATTTCCTTAGGACTACATAGTTAATAAAGGAATCAATCAAGAACATTTACAACAACTTAAATCATAGTGGTTGAGCTTAACAAATGTGCCATGTGTGCTAAAAATCAAGAGTCATGGAATGCATAGACATTCAAATCTAGATTGTATGTGATCTAAGTAACACATGGAAAGGTCAAATCTCTTGTCAAAACCAACACAGAAAGGCTCACAATATATTCAATGCATGTGCTTACTTTTGGTGATGCATTCTCATGTACTTGTTTGATAAATGTTGTTATAAGTTTGTATGAGTTGTATGGTGTGTAGCTTGTGAAGCTTATATAACAGTCACTATGATGATTCATATGAGTCTTGTATATGGACATGAAGTAGTGTAGGTATTATGAATGTGCTTGATGTTTTCAGAATATATGTACAATGTGTTGTCCTCAGTTGTTGTCCTTGATGTCAAAGACACAATCTCTCTTAGTTGGATGTGGGTGGATATAGTGACCTTGAAATGTATGGTACCTTGACACACAGTATCTGTTCACATATATGGTTTTGATCAGATATGTTTCAGATTTGGTTTCACTTGCCTAGCTTGTTTATGTTCATGACACATGATGATCTATCTCATTCTGGTTCAGTTGTTTCATTTGGTTTCACTTGGCATGGGTACTAAGAATGCTACTATTCTGATGAGTTGGCATTATTTGTTGGCAGTGATGTCGAACCTCAGTATCGCTGACATGGCATAGCATAACACATTGAGAACATTGCATAAAAAGTCAAAGTCTTGATGTTTATTATTATGTGGCATTATGTACAATTTTAGAGTGACAAATTTTATTTTATGGTCCCCGAATGACATTTTCCTAACACTTGGCTAAGGGCACAAATGACATACATGAATATTATTTTGTGAAAGGTTTAAAGTTTTCAAAGCTTGTAGAAGCTTCAGGTAAGTTGACAAATAGGTTTTGGCAATTGTGAAGTGGTCATTTGATTGAGCCCTCTTTAGGGAAAACCGGAACAGCTGGTTGAGGCACTCAAAAAGCATGAATCTTGGTTTTTGAAGCACTTCATTTTCATCATTGTTATTGTCTTGGTTAAGTATATCGGCTAGGGTTTATTCAGCCATCATGAAAAAGTGTGGAGAATCTATTTTATGGGCTCAAATGTTGACTCTATGAGATGGCATAATTAAATGGAAAGTTTTTGAATCATGGTCATTGACAAAGGACTCCAGAATCATGATGCAACTAGGTGCTTTCAATCCTTTTTCCTTGTTTTAAATTTGAAGTCTCCTTTGTCGTGTTTAGCTTTGCTTGTCAACTATATTCTTTATACCCATTAGCACCTATGTCTAAGATTTAAATATTTGCTTTTGTGAAAGGTTTCTATTTTACCCACAAGTCTTGAGTAGGGTTTTGTATGGTTAAAGTTATTTCTAAAAACCCTAAGCTATTTGTATTTGGAAGTGCTCTTAATCTTGGTTATTATGTTAAATTTGTGAAGGCTATAGTTATTTTTCTATTTATCCTTAATCAATATTAAATTTTGGGTTGATTATTTCATACCACAAAAGTTTTTTGGTTACGGATGTGAGGGCTTAATTCTCTATTCAAACTCTAAGTCAATTTGGCTAAGTCTATGATTATATCATGGATGTGTAGTTATCATTCTGTTGACACATTATGTGGGAGTTTGTTTTCTTTATTGGTAGTTTGTTGTTTTAGTCAAACCATGATTTGATGACACGGTGTTAAACTTTGATTGTAGTTATATAAGTGCTTGAACAGTTAATCATTTTGGGAACATTTCAAAACCGTAATTTGTTAACTGGTGGTTGTTTTATTTTTTGGAACGATTATGACTTATTTTGGTGACTAAATGATTTCTTTTATCGTTAGTAATAAGGGGTTTTGGTGATCACGTAACTGTTGTTAAGTGTTGCAACTTGAGTTGAACACTTAATCATGGTTACGCGATGCACAAATGATAATGACTTTTTGAGGCAATAGTGACACATTGTTTACTTCTTTTCTTAGCCACATGGCAGTTATGGATAACATGACAGTTATAACTGGAAGGGATAGTTCGACCCTAAACCATGGTTTAATATTCAGTTATTACCTGAAACAATTTAATGGAATCAATTATCTCTTCAAACTATTTTCATGAGAAGAGGAAGATATTATGAAATGTATAAAAAGGGCGTTGAACAGGAATTGTAAGTGGTTTTATATGCACTTGATGTAATATTGAGGATAGATGAGTGAATACATTATCATTGATATTAGATCAGAGTTTGAGGATCAGTGAAACAGAGTGTCCCTCTGTAACTTTTTTTTATGATTGAAACATGTATTGAAAGGTCAAGTCAGTGAGACAAAGAAATAACCTTTGGTAGTGAGGTATTTTGTGTAGCCAGTGAGGCTTTGCTAGTGAGGCATTTTGTAGCTAGTGAGGCCTGTAATCAGTGAGATTCATTAAATAAGCTAGTGAGGCATTTTTTGAGTGGTTTTTATGCCCCAGAGGGTTTTCCACTTAGGACAATCTCTATGTTATGGTTACTTGTTCTGCTCATGAGTTTTTGTTTGTTATTTCATAATTTAACTATTATATGATGCTCATAGTAAATTAGTACAAATTCATAATACTTTGATACTTATCTCAGTCCAAGGAAGTAACAATTTGTCTCTATTGTTTGTCTTGATGAATTGTTCTAATGATTTGTCATAGTTCACAAATATTTGTTCTCTCCTTTCATGCTCACAAGTTGGTTTGATAGTTCATCTTGGTTCTTAAATGAATGTCTTGCTTTCACCATTCATGGTTGAAGTTCACAGTTGCTAAAAGTTAATTAGGTGTTTTCAAAAACAAGTCTATTTTATAAGACATTGATTTACCCCCCCTCTTAGTGTCTTGCATACTCCAACAAGTGGTATCAGAGTGTAGGTTCCCTATTTGAAGTCTAACCGGCTTGGGTAGGTCCTGATAGCGGAGTACTATGGGAAAGAGTAGAAGAATTAAGGCCTTAAATAGAGAAAAGAAGACCGCTGATAAAAAAGTTGAAAAGCAAGCCTTAGTTAAGTCCTGCAATGAATTGTTGCATGAGTCAACCATGAATGTAGATACAAAATGTCATAAAGAGATCATTCCTAAAGTTAAAAGTCTTAATAGACAAGAACTTGATGATTTTGTAGTTGAAATTGATGATGCTGAAAAAGATTTCCTTGAGGATGAATATGGACAGGAGTTCGACGAAGATGATTGTGAAGTTGATGTTGAAGGAGAACTTCTATGTGCCCTAGATATAATCAAACAACGTAATAAAGAAAACAGGAGACTAAAAGACCAGCTTCAACAAGAGAAAGAATCCAAGGACAAGGTATGTTCAGATTTTGAAAAGGTTTCTTTAGAGTTTGAAAATACCAGAAATCAGATTGTAGAATTAAAAAGTCATGTTAATGAATTTGATAAATTGATTATTAGTCTAAAAACTAAAATTGAGGAATCCAAAAGAATAATAAATATGACTAAATCTAATTTTTAAGTAAAAAGAATAGAATATCTGATGTTAGAGGTAGAAATAGTCTCTTTAAGAAAGGATTTAGAAAAGGATTCTTCTAAACTTCACAAGAATAGTCAATTTGACAAGAGTACTGAATGTTTGAATGAAATATTGAGTAGTCAGAAAAAACTACAAGGATCATTTTCACTTAGGCTATGAAAAAGGGGAAAGATCTAGTGTTAAAGATGAAGTTAAAAGGGATATAGTTTTTGCAACAACAAATAGGAAGAGTTTTAAGGTTAGGCATACTCCTAGGTAGAAGATAGATCTGAATTATCATTCTGCTATTTCTGATGACGACAAGAAGAAAGGAAAGGATAAAACTGCTGATATTGGGAGAAGAACAACTAACAGTTTTTCAAGACCTGTATCTACCAGACAATATCATTCGGTCCACTATAACTATTCTCAATTTCATGGCTCTTTTTATGTCTGTCATAAGTACGGTCATAAAGCTAGAGATTGTAGTTATTATGGTTTGTCAAATTAAAACTATAGTATTGTTTGCTATAACTACAATAAGGTTGGGCACTTGAAAAGAGAATGTTGGATGTATGGAAGGTATGATCATAGAAATTCAAGAAATAGGCATCATTATATCATAAGTTATAGGTGCAACAGGGTTGGACATACATCACAATATTGCTAGAGTAATCCTGTAAGATTAGTTAGATATAACAAAAAGTTAAGCACTTTGGACAAGCAAAAGAAAGAAGTTGAAAAAGTTTGGAGGAGGAAAGAACCTGTGAAAATGTGGAAGCAAAAACAAAGACAAGAGAAGACAGATTCTAAACCTGTACATTTTGCACAAGTCACATCATTAGTTGCATAAAGAATAGCATGAGTCAAGGGGGAGTTGATTTGTAATGTATTTTTTTTCAAACCCCTTAAACAAATCGTCAATATAGATTGCAGGTTTGAACTTAGTGACAAATCTTGTTGCCATCAACAAACCTTGAAATAGGGTATGGAGTCTATTACAGTAAAATATGGTTATACAGTAATTGTTACAAGTGTTTTTTGATGTCTTATCTAATGCTACATGTTCTTAGTTTTGTTACTTGTTGCTATACTTCTCTTGATGTCTTCAGTGGTACAATGGCTCTCTTGGTGTCTTTGATGGTTTATTGTTGTTTGTCGATGTTGTCATGTTTGTTGCTATGGCTTCCATGCCTTATGTCATAATGGTTTCCAAGCTACTCAAAAGTAGCATGAGATTTAGACAAGTCTAGGTAGACAACATGCTTGTTATGCAGATGAAGTTACATTCTTTGTGACATGTTACATGGTGCAGATCTTCAAGATTTGATAACAGGAGGAGCAGGATGTTATGGGCAGTGTTTTTCTTTTACAAGGTATAGTCCTTGTAGGAACTTGTTACATTATGGAGTTGTTGGTTCATTAATGTCAAAATGGATCTCAGGTGGTTTCTAGGTGTCAGATTTGTATAAAAATGTTTATAGGAGAATACATCAAGAATATCATCAAAGTAGCATTCAGTGAAAGGACAGTTTATGCAGGACAGTCTGATGTGGTTTGATCAGGATAGTCAATGAGTAATGGAAGGTTCAAAACAATTTTTGTAATCTCTGTCAGTTTATTTGAGTCTTGGAACTGAGTATGGCATCCATTGATGTAAGTATTTCTTTGTAGGTGATATTGTAAATGCTAGATTTCTACTATGTCAGATCAGGACAGTCTTTGACTTGACATCAACTTTGCCTTATAGTTATAATTCATGCCTCTGAATAACATCAAGAGAGTAATTTGTAAATGAAAGGTGCAGTTAGGGACATTTGTAGTGCAAAGATATTGGACTGTGACAAGTGAACAAAGGTTTCTTGCAGATATGGGAGTAGTCCAAGACATACTAAAACATAGCAAGTATGAAGACAATTTTCTTTGTCATAGTTTTATTGTGATGATAAATATTAGGACTGCTTTGCTCAGACAGGATAGAGTATTTACCTTTCTGTCAAAAGTATCAATTGGCAGTTGTCTGAGTCAGTGAGATAGTGAATATGTGTAGTGAACTACACTTTCATGATAGTTTTGATAGTAACAATTCTGATAGTAAATTGATAATTTGTATGATAGTGAATTTTGTGGTTGACAGTGACAATGCTCTTTAACATATTTTTGTCATGTAGAACAGTGATTTTCTAGATAGATGCAGTGACAATGAAAGTCATGCATTGATATATAGAGTACTAAGTGTTTTGGTACAATGTTGAATGGAGTATTTTAAGGTTTGAATGAGTATGCACATTCTTGATGCAAGACAATTTTTGAAGTCAGTCACGTGTTGGTTTGTTGTCATTGATTAAGGGATCTGACAGTGTTTTTAATTGTTGCCCTTGTGCATTCAAATAGGGGGAGCTTCTTTGCATATTATCTATCTCTGTTGTGTAATATGATAAGTGATTACCATCCTTCTTATTATATTTCAACTGTTTGGTACTGGGTATACTCAGCTATTCTTCTAGTGGTTGATCATTGATATGGTGCTTGGCTATTGGTGACAGTGTTATTTCTATCAGCATCCTTAGTTGTTTTCTATCTTTGCTACATGCTCTTTATGCTTATCATTCTGGTGGTATTTCATTATGATGTTGACATCTCATTTTTGTTTCAGATGTTCTAGATACTTCTGAATCATGGGACAATCTTGGTATGACTGGTATGGTTTTACATTTTTGCTTATTCTCTTCACATTACAGGCATTTATGGATTTTGGATTTATGGATGCATTGGCACATTTTCCTTCCTCCCTTTGTCTTTGATGTCAAAAAGGGGGAGAGAGAGTTGTGTTTTGCCATCATGGACAAAGGGGGAGTTTGTTGTCCTTAATTGTTGTTCTTGATGTCAAAGACACAATCTCTCTTAGTTGGATGTGGTTGGATACAGTGACCTTGAAATGTATGGTACCTTGACACATAGTATCTGTTCACATTTATGGTTCTGGTCAGATATGTTTTATATTTGGTTTCACTTACCTAGCTTGTTTATGTTCATGACACATGATGCAAATTCATGACACATGATGATATATCTAATTCTAGTTCAGTTATTTCATTTTGTTTCACTTGGCATGGGTACTAAGAATGCTATTATTCTATTGAGTTGGTATTGTTTGGTGGCAGTGATGTCAAACCTCAGTACTGTTGACTTGGCATAGCATAACATGTTGAGAACATTGCATAAAAAGTCAAAGTCTTGATGTTTATTAGTATGTGGCATTATGTGCAATTTTAAAGTGACAAACTTTATTTTATGGTCCCCGAATGACATTTTCCTAACACTTGGCCGAGGGCACAAATGACATACATGAATATTATTTTGTGAAAGGTTTAAAGTTTTCAAAACTTGTAGAAGCTTCAGGTAACTTGACAAATAGGTTTTGGCAATTGTGAAGTGATCATTTGATTGGGCCCTCTTTAGGGAAAACCAGAATAGCCAGTTGAGGCACTCAAAAAGCATGAATCTTGGTTTTCAAAGCACTTCATTTTCATCATTATTATTATCTTGGTTAACTGTATCGGCTAGGGTTTATTTAGCCACCATGAAAAAGTGTGAAGAATCTATTTTTTTTGGGCTTGAATGTTGACTGTGTGAGATGGCATAACTGAATGGAAAGTTTTTGAATCATGGCCATTGACAAAGGACTCCAGAATCATGATGCAATTAGGTTCTTTCAATCCTTTTTCCCTATTTCAAATTTGAAGTCTCCTTTGCCATGTTTACCTTTGTTTGTTGACTATATTCTTTATACCCATTAGCACCTATGTCTGAGATTTAAATCTTTGCTTTTGTGAAAGGTTTTTATTTTACCCACAAGTCTTGATTAGGGTTTTATTTATTCGGGTTTTTGTATGGTCAAAGTTGCTTCTAAAAACCCTAATCTATTTTTAATTGGAAGAGCTCTTAATCTTGGTTATTATGTTAAATTTGTGAAGGCCGTAGTTATTTTTCTATTTATCCTTAATCAATATTAAGTTTTGGGTCGATTGTTTCATACCACAAAAATTGTTTGGTTACGGATGTGAGGGCTTAATTCTCTGTTCAAACTCTAAGTCAATTTGGCTATAGTTGATTCATCTTTCATTCCCTAAGTCTATGATTATATCATGGCTATGTAGTTATCATTATGTTCACACATTCTGTGGGAGTTTATTTGGTTTATTGGCAGTTTGTTGTTTTAGTTAGACCATGATTTGATGACACGGTGTTAAACTTTGATTATAGTTATATAAGTTCTTGAACAGTTTATCATTTTGGGGACATTTCAAAACCATAATTTGTTAACCGGTGGTTGGTTTATTTTTTGGAACGATTATGACTTATTTCTGTGACTAAATGATTTCTTTTATGTTCAATAATAAGGGGTTTTGGTGATCACCTAACTGTTGTTAGGTGTTGCAACTTGAGTTGAACACTTAATCATGGTTATGCAGTGCACAAATGATAATGGCTTTTTGAGGCAGCAGTGACACATTGTTTACTTCTTTTCTTAGCCACATGGTAGTTATGGATAACATGATAGTTATAACTGGAAGGGTTAGTTCAACCCTAAACTATGGTTTAATATTCAGTTATTACCTAAAATAGTTTTATGGATTTGGTTATCTCTTCAAACTGTTTTCATGAGAAGAGGAAGATATTATGAAATGTATAAAAAGGGCATTGAACAAGAATTGTAAGTGGTTGTATATACACCTGATGTAATATTGAGGATAGATGACTGAATGTATTATCATTGATATTAGATCAGAGTTTGAGGATCAGTGAAATGGAGTGTCTCTCTATATATTTTTTTATGATTGAAGCATGTATTGAAAGGTCAAGTCAGTCAGACAAAGAAATGACCTTTGCGAGTGACATATTTTGTGTAGCCAGTGAGGTATGTAATCAATGAGATTCATTAAATAAGCTAGTGAGGCATTTTTTGAGTTGTTTTTATGCCCTAGAGGGTTTTCCACTTAGGACAATCTCTGTGTTATGGTTACTTGTTCTACTCATGAGTTTTTGTTCATTATTTCATAATTTAACTATTATATGATGCTCAGAGTAAATCAGTACAAATGCGTAATACTTTGATACTTATCTCAGTCCAAGGAAGTAACAATCTGTCTCTATTGTTTGTCTTGATGAATTGTTCTAATGATTCCTCATGGTTCACAAATAGTTGTTCTATCCTTTCATGCTCACAAGTTGGTTTGATAGTTCATCTTGGTTCGTAAATGAATGTCTTTCTTTCACCATCAAGGTTGAAGTTCACAGTTGGTAAAAGTTAATTAGGTGTTGCCAAAAACAAGTCTATTTTATAAGACATTGATTTACCCCCCCTCTTAGTGTCTTGCATACTCCAACACAATGTTTGTAAGGATAAGCAAAATTTATGA
Organism: Cunninghamia lanceolata; assembly: GCA_027924645.1. Classification (NCBI taxonomy): domain Eukaryota; kingdom Viridiplantae; phylum Streptophyta; class Pinopsida; order Cupressales; family Cupressaceae; genus Cunninghamia; species Cunninghamia lanceolata. The sequence continues at coordinate 4,373,721 of BSBN01001332.1, forward strand.
ATAAGAAGGGTGAGAATCAATTCTTTAGTAAGAAGTCACAGAGATAAGAGAAAACTCCCAATCATAACAATGGGAGCTAATTTGAATGAACACACTATGACTAAGGTCATGCACTGAGTTGGGGCTTTACTTCAGTGACAGTAAATAGCTAGGGGGAACAATTATTTCTCTTCAAGCACTTCTCATGAAAATAGAGTCAAACTTCCAGTGACAGGGTTTTCACATACAAAGGGCAGTTGAGGTTTATGGTGCTTCTTCTTGGGATGCAGGCTATACTAAAACTAGTACAAGTTATATGGATGCAGTGGAACAAAAGCAAGATCTGGAAATGAGGAATACACTATTGTGGCTAAGACTATTGAATATGAGTGTTGTTACATGGAATTTTTATTTGGACAAGATGGTATAGTGTGCAGATGGGCACTTCTTTCATTTTTAGTGTTTACAAATATAGGTAAAAGAGTCTACATTCAGAGGTTTTCAACCTTGTCATTCCTTACCTTTGCATAGTTACTAGTGAATACAATGAGTTAATTACTATGGGAGATTTAAGGCCATAGTGGAAGGCATGTAGAAAGGCTATTGTGTTGTGCCAAGTGCAAAGAGATTCTTTCTTTTATTCACATTTTTTGAGAAGAAATAGTGTAAAAGATAAAAGGTTTTACGTGTTTCTTTTTTGTTTCTATCTTGTAACTTTGTGAAGTTCCATAGTGAGATTTTGAGTTACACTGACATTCTATGCCTTGATATTCATGGAAAGAAGAAACAACAAATAGCCACATCAAATCATTCAATACTAAGATGCCTTTTAACATAGTACAAGTATAGATTGTAAAGAGACAACCCGGTTAGTTACAAGATGTAGAAAAGGGTACAATTAGCAAAAGAAATAAGATAGTCATGACAAATCTTCAAACGATCATCATCAAACGAAAAGAGACAAGCAAGATCTTCCTTGAAACTTTAAATAAAACTAAAAATCCTAACGACATAGAGAATACCTGGTAATATGTGAGGATGAAGCCTTCCAAGAAAAGCTTGAATATTATCTCAACATGGGCATGATTTGTCCTCAAAACCCTTATGAATCTCTACAGTGTGGATGAATTCAAAGCAAATAAAGAAAGGTTTCTTCAGAGCAAACTCAACGTACCTTTATCCCAGATCTTCTCAACAACATGGATAGATGATGGTGCAACCAACTGCTTGTTCTACGCCATGCCCAAAAAAAATCTTTGGACTTCTTCCAACTAGCAAACTAATAAGCCCACTCAATACGCTTCAACTGAAAATTCTTTTTTTCATTGTTTGGCACCCCAAAAATGAAATGAAAATTCTCTTTAAAATTGTTTAGCGCCCCAAATAAAACTAAGTTCTTTTTTATTACTTTCCACTTAATTTTCCACTTATGATCAAATTAGTCACTTATGATGATAAAAAATACTAAGGCTTTCACTTTCTTTTTTATTACTTTCCACTTAATTTTACACTTATGATCAAATGAATCACTTATGATGATCAAAGTAGTCATTTATTTAGTCATTTATAGTTGTGTTACAAAAAAATGATTAGAATTTAGTCATTTTTAGTTGTTGTGACTAAATCTTTAGTCACGTAGTCATTTATTTGCCAAAATTCTACTAGTGGTAGGAAATTGTTCCACTACCTTAGCTTCCTTAGAAGTGGTATCAAAGCATGATCATCTTTGGTTTCAGTTGTGGGTTGTTGAGTTTTCTAAACAAATCCAGATTTGAGTGGGAGCTTGTGCAGAAGACACTTTGTGATCTTGTTGCAGGAATTTTTAGATCGCAAGTTCATCAAGGAGAATAGAGGTGGATAAATTTTCTAGAAATAATTTTGAAATGTAGAAGCTGAAGATGGAGGATCTGTTGGTAGATCAAGATATGTGGGATGCTGTTGATGAGAACATTTCTAGGCCTGCAGATCCTACTTTGGCTACTCAATATGATGTTATGGACCGTAAAGCCAAGGGTCTAATCAGATTGTGTTTGGTAGACTCTGTTTTAATTAATGTCCATGAAGAGACATCTACACAAAAACTATGGAAGAATCTTGGTGAGATGTATTAAGCCAAATATTTAGTGAACATGATTTTATTGAGGAAGAAATTATATTCCTTGAGAATGGAAGAGGGTCTAGATGAATTATAGACCACCTGGAAGCATTTGATATGTTGGTGGGTCAATTGGCATGAGTTGGTGTCAAAATGGATGAGGAGGAGAAATATCAAATATTGCTTTGTTCTTTGTCTAATTTGTAGGATTCTCTTGTTATGGCCATTGGGAGCACATATGTTATATTGAAGACTGAAGATGTGGTGGGTTCTTCTCTTTCTGAAGAGATGAGGAGGAAGGTATCCATCAATGCCAAGGAGGACCTAAATGTTCATGGAAGACCTAAGGAAAAAGGAAAGAAGAATGATAAGAGTGATAAATCCAAGTCCAAGGGGAGATCCAAATCTCTTGGAAAGTTCAAAGTTGTTTATTGGATCTATGGTAAGCCTGGACATATTTGTAACAAATGCAAAGAAGAAAAGAAGAAGAAAAAGAAGAGATTTGATTCTGATTCTGAGTCTGAGAAGGAAGATGGTGATGCATTCATTGCAACTTTGACAACTCATGTAGGTAATGGTGCATGGTTAATTGAATCAGGCACATCTTTCCATATGACCTTTAATAGAGATTGCTTTTCTGAATATGAAGAATTTGATGGAGGTAAGGTGTACTTCGGTGATGATTCTTATTTAAATATTGTTGTCCATGGTAAAGTTAGAATCAAGTTTCTTAATAGCAGAATAAAAAGGATTAATGGTGTGTTACATATCCCTGGATTAGCATGAAATTTGTTATTTGTGAGAAAACTAATAGATGCACATGTGCATGTAGTATTTTCTAATGTAGGATGCAAGATGGTTAGAGGTACTATGGTGATTGCTAGAGGTGTAAGATATGGCACATTATATAAGCTTGATGCATGCACTATTAAGTGCAATAGTAGTTATGTGAAAAGCAAGTTTGTGGAAGAGGTGAGGGTTTCATCTTTAGCAGATGGTCATGGCTTTTGGGTATCCAAGGGTGCTCTTTCTTTTGAATCAAAGTTACCTGTAGAGAAAACTATGTTATGGCACTAGAGACTTGGCTACATTGGAGAAAAGGGTCTAAGGACCTTGAAAAATAAAAAGCTTGTTGAAGGGTTGTCTAATTGTAATCTTGAGTTTGATTTCTATGAGCATTGCATTTATGGAAAAGAAAACCGCGTTTAGTTTTACTTGAGTTCTCATAAATCTTGTGGTGTATTGGATCTTATTCATTATGATGTGTTTGGTCCTATAGATGTTCCTTCAATTGGAAAATCCACATATTATGATTCATTTATTGATGACTATAGTAGGACATGGGTATACTTTCTAAAGAGTAAATCTAAAGTTTCTTAGTTGATTTAAAGAATTTAAAGCAATGGTTAAGTTGTAAACTCGAAAGAAAATAAAATGTTTGAGGACTAATAATGGCAGTGAATTTTTCTCTAATGATTTTGATAGATTTTGTAAAGATTGTGGTATTCATAGACAAAAGTCAAGTTTGTATTATCCACAATAGAATGGAGTTGCAGAAAAAAATGAATAGCACACTAATGGAGAAGGCTAGAAGTATGTTGAGTGGTGCTGGTCTAGAAGAAAACTTTTGGGCTGAATCTATTGCCACTGCCTTTTACCTAATTAACAGGTCTCCTACATCAACTCTTGTTGATAAGATGCCTATGTCTAGGCATGGTCGGGTCACAAGCCTTCATTAAGACATATTAGAGTTTTTGGTTGTGAGGCATATTCACATGTGCCAAAGGAGAAGCGAATAAAGTTGGAGAACAAGGCTATGAAATGTATCTTCATCATATATAGCTATGGTGTGAAAGGATACAAGCTTTGAGATCTTGTTGTACATAAGGTAATATATAGTAGAAGTGTTAGTTTTAGAGAAACTAAGCCTTCTTCTATTGCATTGCAGCTAGAACAAAGTAAATAGGAAGATGTGATTCAATTTCCTTCTACACCTGAGAAATTTGAATCGAGGCCCATGGATAGAGAAGAAGTTGAAGAGAGCTCATCTAGCTCTGAATCCTCAGAAGAGGAGGATGAACCTCCAACTTAGCTTGTTCATAGGTCTACAAGGCATAGACAACCACCTAAAAGGTATTCACTTAATGATTGGAGATGTATTTTTTCTTTGAATACTAAGATGGATGAACCCAGATTTGTAGAAGAGGAATTAGGTATGAATGATGTAGAATCCTGGAAGATTGCTATGGATGAAGAAATGTCATCTTTGAAAAAGAATGATACATGGGGTCTTGTACCATTGCCTGAAGGACAAAAAGCTATTGGTTGCAAATGGGTGTTCAAGAAAAAGATTGGTTCCAATGGAGTTATTAAGAAGTACATAGTAAGGTTGGTTACGAAAGGTTACTCTCAAGTTGAGGGTGTTGATTATGGTGAGATATTTTCTCCTCTTACAAAAATGGCATCAATTAGATTTTTCCTTTTTATTCTTACTGCTTATGATTTAGAGGTTGAAAAAATGGATGTAAAAACTACTTTCCTTCATGGTGACTTCGAGGAGGATATTTATATTACACATACAAAGCACTATGTGGTGAAAGGTAAAGGTAATTTGGTTTGTAAATTGAAAAAATATTTGTATGGCCTAAGATAGAGTCCTAGGATGTGGTACCAGAAATTTGATACATATGTCTTGAGTTTAGGATTTGAGAGTTCTAAATCAGATCATTGTGTTTATTATAAAAGTGATGGTGATTGTTTCTTGTTTATTGCATTATATGTTAATGATATGTTATTTATTAGTAAAGGGAAATGTATGATTTCAGAACTGAAATCTCAACTTGCTACTAAATTTGAAATGAAAGACCTTGGTGTAGCTAGACACATTCTTGGGATGGAAATTATAAGAGATAGAGTGAATAGAAATCTATGGCTTGTCTAAAGTAAGTATGTCAATTCAATTTTATAGAGGTTTAATATGTATGACTATAGACCATTGTGTTCTCCCTTTTCACTTGGAACAAAGTTATCTATTTTAGATTGTCCAACATATCCATTAGAGATAGAAGAGATGAGCATAGTACCTTACTAGACTACAATTGGAAGTTTGATGTATACTATGGTTTGTACTAGACCATACATTGCCCAAGGAGTGGGAGTTATTTCCAGATATATGTCTAATCATGGTAGAGTTTGTTGGGATGCAGTTAAAAGAGTCTTCAAATATTTGTGTGGTAACTCAGAGTATTCCTTGTATTAAAATAGTAATTTGACTGAAGATGATATTTCCCTTGATATTCATGGTTATGTGGATTCAGACTGGGAAGGTGATATTGATAGTAGACGATCCACCAATGCTTATGTGTTTACTTTATTTGGTGGTGCAATTAGTTGGATGAGTAAGCGATAGGCTGTGGTTGCTTTGTCCAATACTAAAGCTGAGTATATGGCAGCGACTCATGGTTGTAAAGAAGCTATTTGATTTAAGAGACTGTGTTGAGATATTAGAATAGAACAAGGTGCAGTGACAATTTATTGTGATAGTCAAAGTGTGATCTGTCTAGCTAAGAACCCAACATTTAATGCTAGGACCAAGCACATTGATGTACAATATCAATTTGTTAGAGATAAGGTTGAAGATGGCAAGGTGAAGCTGGTTAAGGTAGAGACTTTGATGAATGTTGTTGATTCTTTAACTAAGCCTATGAGCATAGAAAAGTTCAGATGGTGTTCAAAGACTATGGGCCTTTTGGCCCCTAGCAATTAAGAGATGATGTTTACTCCCTCCCATTCCTCTTGCAAGGTGTTAGACAAGTGCAAGATTTTTTGGGAAAATGTGTCTCAAACCTACAATTATATAAGGCTTATTATTGATATATATATATATATATATATATATATATATATATATATATATCCTAGTTACACTGATAGGTGTAATATACAATGGGAGCATGGGGTGGAGTGGGATACGTGTTAACATTTTTTTCTTAAGAAAAACTATTGAATGGTAGACATACATTAAATTAATGATATATTGTAAATCTAGACCGTTCATTTTCAGGTTTTAGATTTGATGGTAGATATTTTGTTGGCTTTTCTTACCCTAGAAGGTGACCCTATTTTATGAGGGTGTTGTATTATAGTTGTGGTATCGTGATGTATTCTAAGAGTTTGATAGTAGACGTGTTGTCTCTAGGTCTCTGGTGGTGTTACTCTTGTGAGAATTTTTCTCTGCTAGTATATTGTAATCTTTGTGATATTTGAATAATATATTGGGCAGCTTTTGGAGTGTGGGGTTTTTTCTCTCGAAATGGTTTTCCCCACGTAAGACACTATGTTGTGGTATGCATGATATTTATGTTTATTTCTATTTAAGTTTCTATATCTATAAAAGATCTATAAAGTTTTACATTATCCTCCTCTAAATAATAGTGTAGGAAGTTGTTCCACTACCTTAGCTTCCTTATAGGATTATGATGTGGATTATGGATGGATGGTGATAGTGGATTATGATGTGGATTATGGATGGATAGCGATAGTGGAATATGATTTGGATTATGGATAGATGGAAATAGTGGAGAATCATTCAAAAGAATGGACCACAGGGATGTGATTATTGAATGTCAGGAACACTGAGAGGGGGGGTGAATTAGTGTTCTGTAAATCTTTTCTTGAACTTTTACTTTTAACCATTTCAAAAGAATAATCAAATAGAAGAAAAATATAAAATTGAACAACATCCACAAAAGCATGACACATAACACCAAGATTTTATGTGGAAAATCCAAGAAGGGAAAAACCAAAGAGAGGATTAGCTCTCAAATATATATTGCAATATTTACAAAAATGATGTTCAGGCTTGGTCACTTCATGGGCCTAGAACATGCTGGCTTACAGCCATGAAGTAAAACTATGTTTATTAGGCTCACTGCCTCAACCCTAAACCTAGCAAGATTACAATAAGGGCTGTTAAACCATAGGGCTGTTAAACCCTAATATAAGCTCACTGCCAGCTAACTACCGTGATGAAAAAACATCCTTCAATTAAATCACACATGATAACTAAATCCTGCTTGAGCATCTGCTACTATGCCAAGGTGCAGTCATTCAACAACTGAATTATGAATCCCAAGTCTTCATCGCTTCTTCTCTTCTATCTCTTCTCTTCTATTCACATGCTTACATCACACACACACTCTACTTTTCCACATACCCCACTCAATCAACTTTCATTTCCTTTATATATCTGCATCATGATTTTCTCGATAATCAGGTCGGCATCCAAGAAGTGAAAGGTGTACATAGAAAGATGTACCTTATCGCTCAAACCAATGCACTATGTGTCACATGGACCCAAATCTTCTCCCAAGCATTTTTATATAGGGCGGCTCTAATCATTCAATTACTTGCATAGATTCTCCAAACATTAACTCTTCTCCGCACAATGATTTATCTCACTAATCAGCCTTTCCCTCAAGAACATGCTTAACGACTTCATTCGCTATATTACAACTTCTACTGCTGATTATAGAATACTTCCAAAATCATGTCAAGGACTCTTTACACACTCCCAATCTTACCCTCATAACTGCAAGGCATCATATCATCTTGCGGAGAGATGCTGAGCATCCGAAGTCAGACTCTGTCTCTGTCAAACTCTGTCAAACAGTATGTCAGTACTTAGCAGATCGTAGCTATCCTTCTGGTAAACTTTAGATCTCCTAAATCTAGAATAAGACACCTCATATAAGTGTTTACAACATCTCAAAACTGTATAATGAAATACTTGTCTACAAAGGAATGCGGACCAGTGCGCTAGACCCTGTTCACTATCCTTGCTATACCTTTGCTTTCCCAAACTTAGACATTTCTTCAAGATGACTTCCGGAGAGAATCATGATTTAATCTCTAAGGCATAACATTATCGATCACCAACTGACATCATACCTGAACAACATTACCAGATCATTATCTACAGAGGCATACTGTCCAACTTACTGTCTTGTATTATGCATGATTTCCATACTTAGCTATTTCTTGTCAACCGGACCTGGAATCTCATATGTTCTTCCAGAGATATCTCTTATTGTCATGGAGATAGGATCTCTGAGCCTTGTTACCATCAATGACAACATACAGATCCATATCGGAGCAATGTCTCTTGCCAACAGTGATTGGGGAGATATGTGGGATAAGGGATTTATGATGGGGGGTGAAGGTATGTGGGAATATTGTGGGAATCAAAACCAATGGGTGCACACACTATAATGGATTTTTAAGCTCATATTTGGGATGGGAAGTTGGGAGCAATGGGGATGCATTCTTATGGGATCAAGATGAAGGATTGGGGGATTGCCAATTTAGGAATTTAGGGACCCAAATAGACTTATGATTTGTGGTATTTTTTGATGGGGAATGAATTTTTTGGGATTTGGGGATGGGGAGGTATGTGGTTTCTCCACTTGGATTTAGTGCTTTTTTTAGGGACCCACACTATTTTTCTTTTTTCTTTTGGAGGTGTGGGATTATGTAGCCTTTTATATGGATTGTTCTTGGATGTTGTGTATTGATGTCCTATGACATGATACTCTTTAGGATTTTGTGGATTTTGTTATTTATGTAGGGAGGCATCCAATTATTATTTTTTAATCCCATAGATTTGGTGGAAGCTTCACATTTGGACGATGTGTGCTTTGGTTGATCTTCATTAAGAATTTTAGGGGATCAGTAGTTATGGATGGGGGTGTTGAGGATGGGGGAATAAGGGGATTTGAGGATGGGGATATTAGGAGTTGGGAGAACTGGAGGAAGTATGGCTATAGGGAGGTGTATGGCCACATGCTATTTTGATTTGTGGATGGAGTAAGATGGAGGAGGAGGGATGGCAACATATGATTTGGAGGTACGATGAGATGTACTGGGTTTGGGCTTGGAATAAGTGGATTTGGGAGGTTTGTGGGTGGTACCAACATGTTTGGATTATTTTCCTTCAGATGCATAACCAAGACCATGTGCACGTGGATGGATTTTGACATGGATGGGCTCCAAAATTTCATTTTCATGAAGGCCTAGGCCCTTAACATGATAGTTCATGTTTTGGAGAATACGATGTGTGATGGGATGTTTGTTATTTTGGAAACAAAGATGTTAGTCCATTATTACATAGAGGGGAATGAGTGGTGGAATAAAGTTGTTCCTCTCTTATTAGAGAACCACCACCGATGAAGGTAGTGGAACCAAGACGATAAGATGATGGATTTGGGATGGGGCCAAGAGATGATGGTGAAGGGTTGATGGGAGATGGTAAAGGAATGATGGTGGATTGATAGGAAATGGTGCAAGATTGGAAATAGGAATAGATGGGATGCTTAGATCATGATTAGGATGGGGGTGAATTTTTCTACATGCTTTGGACTAGGATCTTTACATAGCCAGGTTTGTGTGGATGGTGTGATGGGGGAGGTGTTAAACACACATGTATATTGAGAGGGGGGTGAATCAATATACAACCAAATTTTACTTTTAGCAAATTCAATATTTTTCAAAGTATATTAGACCTTAAATGTTAGACCATAAACAAGAGCATGAAAGAGTAACACAAAGCACATCAACACATAACACTAGATATATGTGGAAAACCCTTGGAAGGGAAAAACTAGGGTGAGGAAGCTCAAATAATAACTTTGTTTGAGGGGCTATAACCTAAGGAAGCTACTACTCCCTAAGTAACTTTGATTTAGGGTCACTCCCAAGGAAGCATCTACTACCTGAAGACTTTGTTTTAGGTTCACTCCCAAGCAAGCTACTACTCCTTGATGACTTTCTTTTAGGGTCACTCTTAAGGAAGCTACTCAAATGAGAACATAATTACAAAAGATTACAGTATGACAATCTTACAACTATCAGAAAGGTGACATTGAAGCATATTTCTTTGATGATTGTAATTTTTCCTCTACACACTTTCTTCTAAAGATCTGATCATCTAGGCACACTCTATACTGGATCACTATCGCAAATAAGTCTTCAATATTGATCTAGACAATATCAACATCATCTTCTCTTAATCCCATAGTCACACATCAATAATGTATTTGTTCTGATATTTATCAATTTGCAAACTATTTCCATCAACTTGCAATCACACCTTCCGCACTCAACTTCAATTCATATTTATACATGATATTACATTGACTACACAGCTTTTCAGCTAGATACAACAAGGAAAATACATTTACAAGTTGGCCAGACAACACCTAGAATGAAACATGTAGTAGATAGGAGAACCAACACACAACACCAACAGAATATCTAGGCCTTGCAGACACCAAAACTTGCTTAATTAGGTCCAAACCAATCTTCATAGCTTCAAACAGCAAGGAAGTGCCACCGTACACTCTGCACAATTGAAAATAGGACAAAATCTTTAGGAAGAACATATGAAAACTCAAAATGAAATGGTCATATGTAACTTGAAAACCTTGTGTAGTGCTAAAAATAAGATAGATCTTCATGAAACTTTCCTAAATGAGTTCTTAGAGCTTACACAACATCCTCACATATTCTTTTACCTCCGTACATCAAAGATTAAGTGTTGTGTGCCTTCAAGAATTCATTCTAAGAGTACTCTATCATTCAGAACACACTACAACATACTGCTATTTGAGAAACTAAACTACAGACCACAACGAGCATGGAAATTGGGAAGAGGCATGAAAACATCTAGGAGCACATCCATAGATCCATAGGTGCAATCAATCACTTCTACAAGAATGCGGAGCATTCCAGAGGGTCTCCATCACTATTTTACTCTGCCAGCTCACATACCAGTACTCTACCATTCATAACTTTCACGACAGTGGGAAATATGACCTAAGACTTTGGAAATAACAACTTTGTTGTTCTCTTGACATAATTCCAAAACTGCGTATATAGATCTACAATAGTGCAGAAATACAGAGCATTTCATCACCTTGTTGGGGATACCTTCACAAAACTAACATTGTCTTTAGCCTATCAACAAAAACACAATCTTACAGTGATCAAAACAACATGAAACTTGGAACATACAAAATATGACACTATGTAAAGCTATGTTCCAAACTGTAGAAGCTAGAAATCAATATGGTGAAAATGTGGACTAATCTTCTAGTTAGTCTCAAAAGAGTAGTCATCTTGAAACAAAGATAAATACCAACTTCCGAAGGCCAAATCTTCTTTATATTAAGTCATGAATCTTAGGAACATTAGGATAGGTCATTCAAGTCATCAAGAACACATCAGCAACATATCTTATATTCTTAGTACTTCTAATTCCCATAGCAATAAGACTCAAACTTAACTCTACACTGAACAGGGCATGACATCCAACCATGAACTTTCCTTCTTCTTTAGGAACATAACATCTCATCTCTTGACAATCTTCATGACAACCTCAGCAACCTTTCTCATCCTTGGGATAGTGTATGACATCAATACATACTATGTTGACATCAATGACAACACATATGGCCAACAATCTCTCTTTGTCATTGATGGCAACATGTGCTCCCCTTTAGACTCTCCCCCTTTTACATCAAGGACAGGGATTTAGCACCTACCTAGTCTCCCCCTTTGATCAATTCTCATCTATCTGCATCCTTTCTTTTGCAAGATCCTCCTATCATCAATCACCACTACCTGCTCCCCCTAAGAGGTAGCCATCATCAGTCTAGGTTAAAGATAAAGCATGCACTCCCCCTAGAGAGATGCATCACTATGCATCCTTGGCAAGAAGCTGGGGCAATTACCCCTGGCCTCTATCAGAGATCCTCAAATGTATCCTTTGCAAGAGCCTTTGTGAAAATATCTACAATCTGATTCCTAGTTGGAACATATTCCAACTTCACTTCCTTGTCTGCAACTGTAACATCCACGTTCTATAAACATAGTTAAAACCAAAAAAAATTCACCATAAAGTAAATTTACAAGGTAAAAATGAGATAGAGAAAATTTTTCTTTTATTCATCATATAGTCGAGTAATTACAATTACAAGATATCTCATTACAAATTCAATAAACGATATTGTCTTTCTCAAGTACAATGTTTACAAAAATAAATCTATTATAAATACCTTAATTCGATAGTGTTTTACTTAATCTCAATCAACACAAGTCTCAAAGATATACTGCATCCAAAAATCTGACATCTTTATCGCAAGCCTCAGCATGTCTTTTGCTAGAAAGAGAGAGTATCTTTCCAGTGATTTACCTCCAACCACAGACCATCGGTCTCCCGCACTCCTTCCTAACTGGAAGTGGCCCTTCCTTTCATGAGAAGTATAGACCAAGGTGACCAGTGGTAATTTGCCTTTTTGAGTACATAGTGTTGTATCTTACACAACTCTATCTATCATACAACCCTAGATACCCTCTAGCTAAGTATGATTCCCGATAGGATGTGCAATCTAGATACAATGAACTGACAATGCATGCAGAGACATATGCATTACTATGGCCATAGTTTCAATATATAATTGATGTTCACAATGAACGATGTCATATTGTTCACCCACTCCAACTCAACTTGGATACTATCATATTCCCATAGTTTGACTTGGTCAACTATGTTTAACTTATGAAGTCATGATGACTTCAACAATCTAGTCTTCCCAACCCAATACATGTTTTCTTTCATAGTCTAAAATCCGTAGACTTTTCTTTCATCTTTCTTCCTTTACAAGGACTCTCATTGCATCCTTGCAACACTCGAGGTCCATGACTTATTGTCTCATAATAAATATAGATAGATTAATTACAACTAAGATGATAACCTTACCTAGGTTAAGCATTATAGTCTAGGAATCTAATTCCCTTCTTGGAAGTAAGAGTACTTATACATAGTTAGGGTACTCGTCCCTTCAATCATGATTTATACAATGATCCCAACGATTGTATATATATAAATACCACATTTGGATCAAGTTAAGGTTTAACTAAAGAGTTTTATATAACTCCAATCTAGTCTTCTTGACTTCGATAGATTCTCAGGACACCATTGTTGTTCCAAAGATCTTAAGAAATGACTTTCTACACTTGGGTATCCCCTTGCATCCTTGCATCATCTGAGATCCATAACCTATTGACACTTAAAACTTAAGTCAAATTGGAAACAATCAAATAGGTTTATACACCAAAAATAAATGAACAAAATTAGGGTTCTTACCCCTTTATCATCGATTCATAAAGTAGCCATAAAGGTATATTAAATAATATTACCCTACTAGGTCAACCTAGGGTTTGTCTTTCCTTTTCCATGAAAATGGAATATCAAACAATCAATTCTAGAAAGAATAGCTTTTGTTAAATAACATCTTTCCTTCAGTCTTCTTTCGACTTAAAGGTTGTTTGAAACTTCTAAACAAGTCTACTTTAAATTATAAGAGATATCCTCAATATCAATAACGTCAAACAATTCGACTCCAAGTCCAAGAGTCTCCCAAGTTTAGTTTGATTCTAACTGGTTGATAGTCTAACTCCCTTTGTTATCCATTGAAAACATGTTTAAAGTTCTCCTATTTCATATTGAACTAAATAGAGTCAAATATTCTCCTAATGACATTATGTCACCATGGTTTCTATTTTGAAAGATAGTGCTTAATTGCTTCCAAAAGGAAGAACACATCTATGGCTCTATCAAGGATATTTACTTACAACTTAAACAATCCTTGACAAGTTTAAGTCTACAATAAAACTATAAACCCTCTAGGTCTTCTCTAGTCATTTGACTTACGCTAAGAAGATAAAATAACTAAGTTTAACCTCCTTGGGTTATCATGATAATACTAATCACTACTGCTGAATCGTGGAAAATTTGACTAAAAAATAGTTTATTTAATAAGCGACCTGATGAAATGTGGTAGTAAGAATTGGAAATAAAGATCTTGCCAGTAGCCTCCCTACTTGTGTGAGGATAAAAGCAACCATTGAGGTCTAAAAGAAATGGTTATAGTTTATAAGTTTGTCGACAATTGTACAAATAAAATGTGGACGTACAGACCATGGTCATGAGTTGTTTAATGATATGTCTTTCCTAAACAACAGTGTGCACCATACTGTCAAAGAGAAGAGTTAAAAACATCTGAGCAAGACAACAGGCAGGGTTCCCTATGTTCTTCATCTTTATCCAAAGACTTCCTTACATTTAATATAAAGAGGGAAAATAAGAATCCACTTAAGAAAAAAGATTTCAATTAGAGGCTATAACTTCTCTGGTAGACAGAATACAAAGTGCTAACATAAAAGCCAGAAATTGAATGTCTCAAGGTAATGTTTTCTCATGGAACAATGATTATAGTTTAAGTATAAAACTTGGCTTTGTGAAAGGCTTGAGAGATACCCATGTAACTGGTATCTTCTCAACATAATTTTTATTCAAATGTAAAAACTAAGTATCTTTCAATATAAATCAACTCTGAACCAGTATTAATTTCCATTTAACTATTTCTATAATGCCATTATCTTTTGCAAATGACAATATCTTACTACAAAAGTAGTTTATACTTACTTTTTTTTTATTCTACTTCAAACTATCTTCTTTTTGCTCCACACTATAATTCCCTCTAGCTCCTACACGCTGCCAGAGATCTATCTTTTCCACATTTTCTTTTCCTTAGAATCGTTCATAGTTTGAGACCCTCCAGTATTCATTGTCATCACTAGGATTCAAGACATTAGGAGTGTCTCATGTTTCTCCTACACATTCATTCTTTGGAAGGTGAAGGCAACTTTTTAACAATATTACTCTCGTCCAATTTTTTTAACTCTCAGTTATAGTATTTGTGCCCCCATACATTCTACAGAAAAGGACTTTTAACTTTACGTTCTCATCTCTAGACTTCATTCCAGTCCCTTCTTTGGGTTGATTGAATCACTCACAAAGGCACGTGATCTAAATCTTCGAGGTGTATTCTTAAGGGTGCTTTTTACGTAGCTCTTAGAGAATGTATATCTGCCCCACTAGATTGTCCCTCAAAACTCTAACTATGCTTCTTCCTGCTTTGTGATAATGAAATCTCTTCTCAAATAAAAATGATAGTTGTTTCTCTAACCCTCACTACTCCCTTCTAGACCGTGCACAGCCCAGTAGATCGATGGTCTTTCTCTGCGGTTTTCAATATCTAAACCACAGCACCACTACTCCCTCTTGACCGCGCACAGCCAAGTCACTAGAAATAACACTCAAGTCTCCACAAGCATACAAAGTTTCACCATGCATGAGAGGCTATCCCTAGCCACATGCCACTTGCTCACCTTTAACTCGCCATTTTCAACTTCTAGATTTACCGCCCCTCTACTAACGGTTGCACTTATCTCTCAACCGAATAACCTCCGGTTGAGCTCAACGAAGAAGAATCCCACCATTTACCTCTCCGGTTTTCAATTTGTCCTCAACTGAATAACAACCTCCCCCAACCGCCCATGGTGAAGAAGCATAAAGGCATTTAACCTCTGCCATTCCATGCCTAAAAAGAAGGAGATCCATTTATCTACATGCTACATGTTCCCCTCACCTTCAGCGACCACTTTGCATAATGGAGGTTCCTTTGGCAACATGACAACTCGTGAACATAACAACCCCATCCGCTACTCGAACCTAAAGGCTTCTAAACCTCTGAATTAACAACTAATAACTGAATAGGGATGTTCATGCTCTTGCAAGGTGGTGGATTAATAAATGCATAGAGTGTCTCCAAGGTCGAGAAAGAGAATGCATAAAGGCCGACTTAATGAAGCAAATATAGGTTAGATTAATGATAACTCAAAGTCTTAAGCTCGAAGGAAAAAGATGCATTCGCAATGAAAGACGTCCCAACCGATAGAGCTTGGGCGTAGAACAACATGGCTCAACGAGAAGCTGACATCAACCAAACTGACGAAAAACTACATCCCGTTAGCCTAATTACGACTAAACGATTTTGGAATATCCTTCCAAATGATGACCAAAATAGTTATAGCATAAATCAACTTCGCATTCGATTTCCGTCAATTTACAAAAGGGAAACAAATTCACAACACATGATTAACACGTTTTGATGGCAATCACGATGGATTGGGTGTAACGCAACACAAGTTTTTTAAGTCATTTGATACACAAAATGACTTCTCGCATCTTTCGACTACGAGACGTGATCCACAAATCCACCACAAATAGGTTCATCTGTTGACGTTAAACATCGACAATATTAGTGTCATCTAACTTGATGGGAACGTCTTGACGTTCAAGAGGCGACAATAAAACCTCAAGTGACTCAAGAAGAATAACGCAATTGTTTTACGGCTATGACGTTGTTTACATCATAATGACTATGTCGACTCATCATCGATTTGACTAAATGAAAATTGAGATATCGACTACCTGTCGATTAGATTCGAAAGTAACTAGCAAGACAAGACTTACCTCATATGACTCATTGGTTCACATTATCGCTTAACACTAGACTCGTCTGGCAAATAGACCACTCATATTCCAAGGTCTATATCTCTCTTCTCGAAAGATACTCTCTCTCTTCTCTGAGAGTTGATAACCTGTAATCCTGTTTTCACTTGTCATCAAACAATAAGAGATCAGTGCATCATTATTCAATAAATTCAACTAGTAAATCAAATCTCATAATACAATTATTAGATCGACCATAACATAATCATTTCCATGATTTCATAATTGATATTCAATATAATTCCATGTCATATCCTATCATAAGTCTATAACATCTCAACAAATTTACTTATGCCCAAGTAAAAAGTAAAAATATAGCAAGTCAAAAAATAGGGATGTAACAGTAACCTTCACTCTTAAAAAGTAATACCTGATTTCTATATGCTTGGTTCTAGAATGCATTATGGATTCATGGAAATATTGATAGCACTTGTATTGTAACACAAAATAGGAATAGGATCATCATACAATACCTTGATATCCTTCACGATTTACTTCATCCACAACACTTGTGTACAACAAGAGGCTACTACAATGTATTCTTCCTTTGTAGTTGATAAGAACACTAAATCTTGCTTCTAGCTCTGCCATGAATCTAGTCTGTTTCCTAAAACTGAGGCACCACCACTTGTGCTTCTACTATCATCAACACAACCAGCCCAATCAGCGTTAGTGTATGTACTCAAGTCAAACTCATTACCTTTTAGATACCATAGACCATAGTCAGAAGTTCCTCTCAAGGATTTGAATATTATTTTCACTACCTTCTCATGAGATTGCTTAGGATTGGCTTGATATCTAGCAACTACACATACTGCATGCATAATGTTAGGTCTAGAGGCCATTAAGTACAATAGTGCTCCAATCAGAGACCTATAGGCAGACTGGTCTACCTCCACAGACTCAACATCTTTGCTCAAGTGACATCCAGTGACCATAGGAGTGCTTACGGGCTTTGAATCTTCTATACTAAACTTCTTCAACAATTATTTGACATACTTATCTTGAGAAATAAAGATACCCACTTCTAGATAGGAGATTTGAAGACCAAAGAAGAAAGATATCTCACCAATCATGGACATATCAAACTCTTTTTGCATCTCCTCTACAAACTTCTTGTACAAGTCATCATCTCCACCAAAAATTATGTCATCAACATAAACTACAACTATCAATATCATATCTCCTTCTTCTTTGATGTAAAGATTGCTATCAGTAGTACCTTTCTTGAAGCCTTGCTAAAGTGAATACTTATCCAACATAGCATACCATGCTCTAGATGCTTGCTTGAGACTATATAAAGCCTTCTTGAGTCTACATACCATGTTTGGATCTTTTGATATATGGAAACCATCTGGTTGCTCAATATAAACCTCCTCTTCTTGATCACCATTCACGAATGTTGACTTGACATCCATTTGATATACCTTGAAGTTCTTGTGAGAAGCAAGATAAAGGAACATTCTGATTGCTTCCATCCTTGCTACCGAAGCATAAGTCTTCTCAAATTCAATGCCTTCAACTTGAGTGTATCCTTTACATACCTACCTTCTTTGTTCCTTACAACTTCACCTTGTTCATTTAGTTTGTTCTAGAATACCTATTTTGTTCCTATAATGTTCTTGTTTACTGGTCTAGGAACCAATTCCTATGTTTGATTTTTCTCAATCAGATCCAATTCTTCTTCAATGGCTCTTATCCATCCATCATCCGTGTTGGTTTTAGCAAAGATCTTGGGTTCTTCTTGTGAAAGAAAACACAAGTGTTCTTGCACATGTGTCTTGGCCAAGCTTCTTCTTGTCTGCACTCCCTTATTCTTATCTCCAATGATCTGTTCTTCTAAATGATTCTTCTAAACATAACTTGCTAGATTTTTGGGCATCTACTCTAATTCTTGTCCCTTTTCTTATTTCACTTCTTCTCCTTCATCTTCAATGCAAGGAAAGATATCAGATATGGTGTCTTCTAAATCTTGTGAGAACTAATTCAAGTCTTCATCTACTTTTACATTTATGCTTTCAATCATTTTCCCTAACCTTTTGTTGTAGAATCTGTAGCCCTTGCTTTTGGTTGAGTAACCAAGAAAGATTCCCTTGGAGCATCACATCTTGAATCAAACTTTCCTAGGTCTTCTTCATCCCTTTTAACATAGCACTTACTCCCAAAGATCCTGAAGTATTTGACAGTAGGAGACCTTCCATACCACAACTCATAAGGGGTCTTGGAGTTGTTGACCCTTAATTACACTCTGTTGGCTAGATAGACAACAATGTGGACTACTTGAACCTTCTAGAACATATCAAGTAGATTTGCATATTTCAACATAGCCCTAGATGTTTCATGCACAGTCCTATTTTTTTATTTCCACTATCCCATTTTGCTAAGGATTTCTAGGAGCAAACACATACCTTCTAATACCATGTTCTTCACAAAGTTTTTCAAATTCATCTAAAGTAAACTCACCTCCTCTATCTGACCTCAAACATTTGATCTTAGTATCCATTTCATTTTCAACTAGGGCTTTGAAACAAGAGCATTAGACTTCTCTCTTAATAAAGTAACCCAAGTCATTCTAGAATAATCATCAATGACCAACATAAAATACCTTTCACCTTGTTGAATCCTTACTCTTGTAGGTCCACAAAGATTAGTGTGAATCAGCTCCAATGGCTTTGAAGAAGAGCACTCCTTGCTTTTAAAGCTTGTCTTCATCTGCTTTCTCACCTAGCATTCCTTGCATACAGTGTTAGCAGGCTTGATTATCTTAGGCATGTCTCTCACTGCATGAGTGGAACTGATCTTTACCATGTTGTCACAATTGTTGTGTCTCATTGTTTTCTGCCATAGCCAACATTCATTGGATTGAGTCGACAAAAATATTCTTCCAGTTGCTTCTTTGAAGTGATAGATATTACCACATGTATTAATACCTTCTGCAACAAGTTTTTTGGATCCCGCCTTTCTGATCTCACAACCTTTCAAAGTAAGATTGTAACCTCTATTGTACATTTGATTGACACTAAGAAGGTTGTTATGTAGTCCTTTGACATAGAGGACATCCTCAGTTCTATTCTTTCCATCAATAGTTATGACACCTTTTCCACAGATTCAAGCTGACTCATCACCTCCAAACTTAACTTCTCCACCATTCCATTTCTCAAGGCTAATGAATTTCTCTTTCTCACCAGTCATGTGATGTGAGAAACTGCTATCAATCACCCAAGATTTGGTTTCTTATTTTGCATGGAAGGCAGTCCATACAACCATTGATCTTTCATTTTTTTGGACTGTATCAAATTTTCCACATTTTCTGACATCATCCTTTTTATTACCAACACTTAGAGCCATGAAGAGTGTTTCATCATTTGAATTGTCATGCTCTGCATCATCTGAAGAAGAACTATACTCTATGTAAAACATGCTCCTCTTGAATTTACTGATCTTCCTACTTTTCTTATATTCTTTAAAAGGAAATTTAGAAGCAAAGTGACAAACTTTTCAACAATTGAAATATTTCAAAGGTAACTTACCTTGATACTCCCCAGAGTCTCTCTTCAATGTTCTTACAAAATCTACTTCGGCATCTTCAGGGATTTCATTTTCATTAGAAGTCTCTTCCTTTGCCTTTTTACTAACTTTGAAGGTAGCTTCTTGCTTTGGAACATCACCATCAAACTCTCTCATTTCAAAGGTAGTAATAGTACCAAATATCTAATCCAATGTGGAGGTATTGAAATTTGTAGTCTCCTCAATAGTAGATACCTTAAAGCTCTAAGATTTGTGAAGAGATCTCAGAACCTTCTTCACAACTTCTGACCTTTTTGTTTCCTCACCAAGACTTATGATACCATTGACCACTTCATTCACCCTGAGCATAAATCCAACAAAGTTTTCATCTTCTATCTTGGATTCAAATCTATTCTTAAGTATTTGCAACTCAGCTTGCTTCACCTTCTTGCCTCCTTCATAAAGGGTTTCAAGTTTCATCCAAACCTCTTGAGTAGAGCTACACCAATCACTTTTGAGAGATCTTAATCAGTCAATCCACTCATGGTAGCAAACTTTGCCTTGGCATTGTTATCATACTTATTGATTTCATCTACATCTATAGGAACATCCTTAGGAACAGTGTAGCTTTTCTTGACAGTGTCCCAAATTTTGCATCCTAGAGAATTGATGTAGCCTTCCATTTAGACCTTCCAAAAAGCATAATTTATTCCATCAAACCTGGGTATCTTGTAGGATCCTACTGATGCCATCTTGGACCTTTCTCAAGCAGTTAAGCTTCCTTTAGAGGAACTTAGCTCTGATACCAATTGTTAGACACACATGTATACTAAGAGGGGGTGAATCACTATACAACCAAATTTTACTTTTAGCAAATTCAATCTTTTTTAGAGTAGATTAGACCTTAAACATTACAGCATAAACAAGAGCATGAAAGAGTAACACAAAGCACTTCAACACATAACACTAGATATATCTGGAAAACCCTTGGAAGGGAAAAACCATGGTGAGGATTATCTCACAATCTACATGAAGCTCAAATACTAACTTTGTTTTAGGGGTTATAACCCAAAGAAGTTGCTACTCCCTAGGTAACTTTGATTTAGGGTCACTCCCAAGGAAGCTACTACTACCTAAAATGAGAACACACTTATTAAAGATTACAGTATGACAATCTTACAATTGTCTGAAAGCTGACATTGAAGTACATTTCTTTGATGATTGCACTTTTGCCTCTATACACTTTCTTCTAAAGATCTGATCATCTAGGCACACTGTATACTTGATCACTATGGCAAATAAGTCTTCAGGATTGATCGAGATAGTATCACCATCATCTGCTCTTTCTTCCACAGTTGCACATTAATAATGTATTTGTTATGATATTTATCAATTTGTGATCTCTTTACATCAACTTGAATTCCTATTTAGACATGATACTACATTGATTACACAACTTGTTGGCTAGATACAACTAGGAAAATATATTTACAAGTTAGCTAGACAACACCTAGAATGAAATGTGTAGTAGATAGGTCTTAGGAGAACCAATACACAACACCAGTAGAATATCTAGGCCTTGCCAACCCCAACACTTGCTTAATTAGGTCCAAAACAATCTTCATAGCTTCAAACACCAAGGGAATGCCACCACACTCTCCGCACAATTGAAAATAGGACAACTTTAGGAAGAACATGTGAAAACTTGAAATGCAATAGTTATTTGCAACTTGAAAACCTTGTGCAGTGCTGAAAATAAGATAGATATTCATGAAACTTTCCCAAATGAGTCCTCAAAGCTTACACAATATCCTCACATATTCCTTTACCTCCACACATCAAAGATTGAGTGCCACATACCTTCAAGCTTTCATTCTAAGAGTACTCTATCATTCAAAACACACTCCAACATACTAGTATTTGAGAAACTAAGGTGTGGACCACAATGAGCATGGAAACTGGGAAGAGGCATGAAAACATCTAGGAGCACATCCACAAATACGTAGGTTTAATCAATCACTTTTGGAGGAATGCAAAGCATTTTAGAGGGTCTTCATCACTATTTTACTCTACCATGTCACATACCTATACTCTACCATTCATAATTTTCATGGTGGTGGGAATATGATTTGAAACTTTGGAAATAACAACTTTTCTATTCTCTTCACACAATTCCAAAACCATGTATCCAAATCTGCAATAGCAGAGAAATGTGAAGCATTTCATCACCCTGCTAGGGATACCTTCATAGAACCAACCTTGTCTTCAGCCTATCAGCAAAAATATAATCTTCTGATGATTAGAAGAACATGAAACTTGGAACATACAAAATATGGCACTGTGCGAAGCTATGTTCCAAACCACAAAAACTAGAAATTACTATGGTGAAAATGCGAAGCAATCTTCTAGACAGTCTCAAAAGAGTAGTCATCCTAAAACAAGGACAAACACCAAATTTATGAGGCCAAATCTTCTTTATATTAACTCATGCATTTTAGGAACATTATAATAGATCATTCTAGTCACCAGGAACACATCAGCAACATATCTTGTCTTCTTAGTACTTCTAATTCCCATAGCAATAAGACTTCAAACTTAACTCTATACTGAACAGGGCATGACATCTAACTGTTAACTTTCCTTCTTCTTTAGGAACATAAGATCTCATCTCTTGACAATCTTCATGACAACCTCAGCAACCTTTCTCATCCTTGTGATAGTGTATGACATCAATACATCCTATGTTGACATCAATGACAACACATATGGCCAACAGGAGGAACATGTAGCCTCAATTATTTCAATAGGATCCTTATATGGGGTGGATGGAGGAGAGGGTGATAGTTTGAATAGGACTGTGGATAAGATGGAGGAAGATGGTGATGTGGTTTTGATGCGTGTGATGTGAATGAAGGGGTCATCAATGACACATGTAGGTTATTGAGGAGGAGTGGGGTGGCATGACTCCAAAAGTTTGTTTTAATTATTTTTCTCAACACTCTTAGTGAGGAGTCCTTGGAAAAAGGATGATATAGATTTAGTAGGGGATTTAGATGATGGACTAGATGGTGAGGTTGATGGGTAAGTAGGTGGTGGATTTGGATATAATGGATTTGGATATGGAGAGGATGGATTTGGATAAGTGGAATAAGAATAAGAAGGATGTGGATAAGAGGTGGAGGTAACAGGGATTTCATATGAGAGTGGATGTTGGGATGTGGATGGAGGATAGAATGGATTTCCCTTGTAAGGAGTAACATAAGGATGACCATAGGATATGCAATGTGATGCAGGGGTGTAGCTCGTGCTAGCCAATACATGGTCAAAGGGGGCTTGCATGTTTATGGATGGGTGAGAGTGATTTATGGCAAGCTTACTTGCAATGATTTCACCAAATATTTTGAGTTTAGCTTGTTCAACAACATTATCATATGAAGTCGTGATTATATTTGGATTTGGGATGATGTGATGTAAGATAACTTGATGAATTTCTTTGGAATTTGGATTAGAGGGGAACTTGGATTGATTTGGATTGATTGGGATTTGATGACTTTGGATTGATTTGGGATTTGGATTGATCAAGGTCAATGATATATGACACTTGATGCTAGGATGGACTTGATTTGATTTTATTAGTCAAGGTCAAAGATATATGACACTTGACCTGATTTGGATTGATTGGGGTTGATTTTGCATTAGGCCAAGGGCCCCTCGATGGTTGGATTGGATTGGATTAAGGATTAGGCCAAGGGTCATTTGGATAATGATTTGGATGATGATTGGCGGAAAATGATTATGGGTTGGATGAAATTGGATGGGTTGTGATTAGGATTTGGAGAGAATTGAAGGAGGTTAATTCCTTAACCAAATTTTGATTTACAAGTGATGGTTTCGGATTAAGGATTTAAATTGGATGATGATTAAGGATTTTTATGAAAAATAGTTAGAAGAATAAAGGATGGTGGATGGCTGATTTGAGATGGGGGATGATTGGATTAGATTAGGATTGAGATGAAAAGGGATTAAGTGGACTATGATGTAGATTGTGGGTGAATTTGATAAATCTCAAATGAATGGATTGGATTAAGCTCAAGTGATGGGAATGATTAGGATGATAATGCTTGGGAAATGTATGAGGTGGATAGAGGGAAAAATGATTAGGATAAGATGGTTAGGATAATGGATTGGATTATATGGATGATAGAGAGTTGGGATTATGTGGATAATGGGTTTGGATTAACAGGATGTGGAAGTGATTAGGATTGAATTAAAATGGGGATGGAGAATTTGATTAGGGAAATGGATTATGATGTGGGTTAGGAAGAAAATGGATTGAAGATTAAGATCAATAATGGGATTATGATTAGGGGGGATTTGAATGAGATGATTAGGGTTGGAATATAATTGGACTAAGATAATGATAGGATGGGATGATTGGATTATGATAAATGGATGAAGTGACTTGGGAAAATGGATTACAGAGTGATTAAGATGGGATAAAGATGGTGATGAAAACTTGGATTAGGATGAAAGTGATGTGATTGAGATAATAGAAAATAGACTAGGATATGGATTTAGGGATGATTAGGGAAAATGAATAATAGATAAATGATTGGATTAAAAGGTGATTAGAATGATAAGATGGGATTAAACTCAAAGATGGGGATTAATTAAGCTAAAATGATGGGATTATGGTTGGGATAATGATGATGAAGTTAGATCTTTGGATGAGTGATTAGGAGGAAATGGATTGAGATTATGTGGATTAGGAAAAAATGGATTAGGATAATGGGAATTAAGAGTAAAATGGATTATTTGGATTTGGATTAATAAAATGGATGATTGAGTTAGGTGATTAAGAATGGCTTAGGTGCTTGACCTTAGGCAACTTTTCAATAAAATAAACACACATACATGCACAATTCTTGCTAAGGATTTGAATTTGATTTGGACTTTAAGGGGATTCATAGGTTTCAATGATGAAGACATGCCAAAAACACCAACAACCTAGATTTAGTAAGATATGAGTGTATAAGATCATAAGCCCACCTCACTCCCTTTATTTAGGCATAACGTGGAAATACCATGAAGAAGAAACTAACCACTTTTGATCACCTAGGACCATTCTATGGTGCAAGGGGAGAGCATACATAGCATGCATGATTTTTTTCTAGAGGGTATTTGCACTTTGTGATAGAATCAATGTGGCTAGTATGGTGAGTAAATTCTTGGGCCTAACTGGTATCTGATGCATCATAATCTTATATGGCTGAGAAGTCTTAAACCAGGATGTATGGGCTTCTAGAGGATATCCTCGATACACTCAAGCTGCATGAGGTCTATGTATGTGAGATGAGGGGTATGTCTAATGGCATGGTGCAAGAGGTTAACCCACTATCCTCCTTTGCTTTTCAAGGTATAAAGTTCTTGCAAGCTTCACCCAAATGGTAAATGTTCTCCAATGGAAGAGTCTTTCGATTCTCTTCCAAATTTGTATACCCCACCGAACCACTATTGTTGAGGTCATCCCCTTGGTGATAAAATCCAAGGAAACCCCCCTAGAGGAAAGAATGCGAGGTGTTTTTGATCACCCAAGATCACATGAAGAACAAGGAGATAGCATACACACCAAGGACCTTGTGATTAACAATGAAACAAAGAAAGTGAGAGAAATTTTTTGATTCCCAAGATCACCAATGGGTGCGAGGGGAGACCATACAGCTTCTAACACCCCAAGACAAAGCAAACAAGTTAATTCCTCTATACACTAATTTAGTGCCTAAACCAGTGATAAAAAATGATGCTTTGAATTGCGGGGCTGTAACTACAAGTGATTAGTAGTCTTATGATGATTTGATCTTTGACCAATGATGTTCTATAAAAATGTGTGTTAGATTGAAGTGATAAAATCTGCAAAACCAAATGTTAGATGGAATGATACAATAGATTAGATAAGATATTCAGATTCATTGCAAAATGTTTGGCCATTTAAAAAAAAATCATCAAATTTCATTATGTTTTGTAAAAGTTGTGAGCATTTTAAGTTTCTAGGATGGATGCACTGACATACATACATAGGCACTAAGGGAAGAAGTATATGTGCCAATCTAGGTCCTTGGTGCTACTGAAAGAGGTATAGGTACTAAAGGATGAGGTGCAAGCGCTATAGGATGAAGTGCATGTGCTAAACTACTTACAGGAAAGAACAAAGGCTAGAATGAGACCCAGGCACTATAGGAAGAAGTATAGGCAATAAAATATGAAGTGAAGGTGCTACAAGATGAAGTGCAGGTGCTAAACTGTTGATAGGAAAACACAGAGGCTAGAATGACACCCATGAACTACAAGAGGTATAGGCACTAAATGATGAAGTGTAGGTGCTACAGGATGAAATGCAAGCGCTATAGGATGAGGTATAGGTGTTACAATGGGAGAAACCTACAAAAAAGTGTATTAGTACACAAGCCCTGAAACAGATAATATAGGCACTGATCCTGACTGCATAGGCACTAAAACATAGGCAAAGGTGTGATTGTAACCTACACGACAACACTTGACAAAAAACTCACAAGAAATTTAGATTAAGGGTGTGGGGGTCCCACCAGGCATGCCAGAATCTAGAACATAGAAAATGAGCATGAGAAATAATTTAAAAGACTAACCTATTTCACCAAAAATCTAAGCTAGCTTAGATTGAGAAAAAAGAATGCAAAACAAAGACGTTAAATGCTTAACTATATGTTGTTGATAACTGAGAGGGGGGGGGTGAATCAGTTATCCTAATTATTTCTTCTTTTGAACTTTCTTATTAATCAATGCAGCATTGAATCAAACAAACAAACATTACCATGAAATGAAAAACACGTGACACAGTTTTTTGACGTGGAAACCCTGTTAAGGGAGAAAACCACGGGGTGATTAACCCAAAGATTATTCTCTGTTAGAAGAATAAGGAATTACAAAATGGCACTTGCCAATTAGGGCTCACTGCCTGAGCACACTGCTCACAAAGAGGGCCACTGCCTACAAGGAGACACACTGTCTACAAAGTGATAAGAATCACAGTCTTGAACTGATTGGAAGCATCTATATATGCTGGAGTTCAGTTCTGGTTAGGCTTAGTACACTGATCTGCTGCACTTCATCTTTCCTCTGTTCTTTATTCTGCTATCCTTTCACATACCGGATCTTTCTTACTACTTCTGCTCTGTTCTGCACTTATTCGCATACACCATCACACAATTACACCCTTCACAACTAAATCCATCCTCTATATATATCCGCACAAGTAATTTCATCACCTTTCTAGTCGGCATCCGGAACAGTCTAGTTTCTTACAAACTCTGTTCTGTCGGCTGAATCCTTGCTCACCAAGCAATGCGGATCAAGCATATACTTGTAGATATCATTAATCATGTCGGCCAAACATGATTCATGCCTTCACAACCTTTACCATCAACAGTAACACATCCGGAAAATAGTCTGATACTCTGTCAGTCAGTTCTTCCTCTGTTCTCACTGTCTCTCAGGAATCTGGTACTCAACTATTCATATCTTTTTCTTTGTTCATCACCGGAGGCTAAATCCTTGGAATATACTACTCAAGGTAGTCCTCTTGACTTCCCCAAATCCGCACTGCACCAAGACACTTCCTCTGAGAGATCCGGACCAATCTGTTGGACCTTGCCACATGCTCTGTTCTTGTTCACCGGACCACAACAATCTTCATTCTGACTTCCGGTAGAGACACACCATGACTTGCGGATATGTGGGATGACTTTTGTTGCCATCAATGACAACAACCATGAATCCATATAGTGTCTCTTGCCAACATATGTAAACCTTGATTTTATGATGTGCTCCTTAATGGTGTTGATGTGGTTCACTCCTCAAATGGGTAGCATAACCTTGATTCTCATGGAGTCTTAGAGTGAAAGTTGCGGCATTATGTTGCAAGAAGTTATGTAATTTGTGAAGGGGTGAGCCCCAATCTTATATATTTTTGGAGTCTCAATTGGATGGTTAGAATTGAATTGAGAGATCAATAGATGAGGATTCTTGAGATATCTTAAGCAAGGCGAGCTCTCCAAGTGTCATAATATGATTGGATGAGATCAGATGTCCTTGGATCAAGGAGGAATGGATGGTCAAGATTAGGCTTTGGGAAGATTGGAGGTATGAGATTGTCTTGGTAGATGGGAGGTATGGGTTAGATTTTATTGGAATTTTAAATTGGGGAGCATGGGTACATGCCCAATTTAAAATTAGAGGAAAAATGATGAGTTGGCTTATATTTGAATTTTAAATAGGATGCATGGGTACATGGCCAATTTAAAATTGGAAGAATAGTGGATGGAGGACAAAAAGACCTTTGTACATAGGTCCTTGACCATGCATTTTTTAAGAAGGCCATGTGGACATGTAAACAGGCCCATGCCTTTGTACATTTGGGGGAATAGATAAGATTTGACCAAGGTTAGATTAGGTTAGTTAATTAGGTTTAGATGACCTAATAAAAAGTGTAGAAAATAATTTAATTCATGAGATGGGATAGGGATATTAGACAAATTAAATTTATCTAATGTTTTGACTATGGAGAAAGGGTATAAATAACTAATAAATCATTTTGGATAGGGATAAGTACTGATGTAGGTACCAATACAGGTACAGATGAATGGTGAATAGTACATGAATAATGATTTTGACAATAAAATATTGTAAAATCACAGATTGAAGGGTATTTGGTTAATTAATTATATAAACATTTGTTTATTTAGTTAATATGGTAGAAATAGTGGTTTAAGGACATTTAGAGATGTTTAGAGGAGTTTGGGGATGAATCAAGGATGAATAGGGATATTTAGGGATGAATTAGGGATAAATAGAGACGAATTAGGGATGACATGAAGAGTGGACAATCTTAGGTGTCTACAAATACCATCTACAAAATAATTTTAAAGGTGATTGCAAACCATCTCAAATCTCTCCTGCCTAACATTATTTCAGAGGACTGGAGTGATTTGCCTTGGGGAGAACTATCATGGATGGGAACATAATTGCACATGAAGCAATCTATTCCATCACTTCTACTAACCAGAGTAGCATGAGAATAAAACTAGAAATAAGAAAAGAATATGATCATGAGGATTGGTGATTTCTAATGGGCATTTTAAAAGGTTTTTACTTTTGTCATAGTTGTCTAGAGTGGATTTTCAACTACATCTCCAGAGTCACATATTCCATTCTTGTCAATGGGAGTCTAGTAGGTTTCTTTGCAGCAACTAGGGGACTGAGACAAGGTGATCCCTTATCACCATTCCTATTTATTACAATGGCAGAGGCACTTGGTAGGGAGAGAAAAAGACAAGCAATGTTAGGTTCTTGGAATGACACCCACATTGTGAACAACATTCCTCCCTTAAAGGAAAGCATAGTGTAGAATATGCCTTCCAAATACTAATCTTCAATTAGAGAGACACATAAATTTACAAAACTTTGCAATTACAATTCATTTAAGATGCACAAACAAGAATAACAAAAGAAACAATAAAGATTGAACACCATATTTTACATTTGAAAACCCTTACGGGAGAAAAACCCACACACCAAAGCAAGATCACTTGTATTATAGTAAAATGTAAATTACATACAAGTCATAGATCTACACTCTTTCAGGTGTTGATTCACAGAATGAATCCAGCAACATTAGAGTACAATTCACTCTCGAATCATCATATCAAATCAATGCACTACAACATTAAAATAAAGACTTCTTGAACATTTTAGGAAGCTCATCGCTTCAACTTCCCCACCAAACAAAAATGTTACAAAATGTTTTAACTATCTTTATCTGTCATTTCTAGTCTTTATCGCCATACCGTAGAACTCTTTTCGACTAGCTGCAGGACTGCAGTTTACTTCTAATTATACCACTCCACCGCAGTCATCTTAGACTGACCTCGTGGGATAGTGGGATATACATTGCAACACTGTAGGCCGAATCCTCTAACATTTATGCGACTGCGGTATGTATATTGCACTACTACAGGCAAGAGTGAACCATCATTGCGGGATGGTGGGATAGGACTGCTGGGAATTAAGGTGTCTCAACCTTGGTAATTCTCTGCATTTGTAATGTTTGTATTTATTATTTAATTGCCTATGTTGTAAATATTTGGAAAATCCATATTGTCATATTGTGGGATGTGGCACGGTGATGTGTCAATCCTACATGGATTATGACAACTTGTATTTTTTTCCTCACATTAGGAGATAGGCATCCCACTTAGTGGTAGGAATATTCTTCCATGTGTCGGCATCTTCTATGTTGTGTAAGGAATGTTTGACCGAAACAGTTATGACAGATTCCTATGACAACTCTAAGACATGTCAGAGTCCAAAATAGAAGGTTATAAGACAGGTGATGACATGTGTCATGAAGCATCTTTGAATAAGGCATATTTGGGTGCCCCAAGGTGGAATATGACATGTTGTAAGAGAATATGCTATTTATAGCATGTGTATGATAGATTCTCTTATAGCTGTAAGTTGTAACTGCTATGACAGATTCTATGATGGTCGTAAGTGTCGTAAGAGCATCTATCATTGCCCATTTTGGAAATAGGTGACCTCTTTGTCATGGGAGCTATGGACAAGTGTTAGGCACATTCTACAATGTTGACCAAGTGTCCTTGGGCATGGGTTCTGGTCCATGAATCCATGTTGGATGCCCATTCCAAGAAAGGTCCAATATTGCCTTATATTTCCTATTTATATAGGTGCTTGGAGATGGAGTTTGTATCACAAGTTTACAGGTACTGTTATGCTGCCAGATTGACTCCAAACATGAGTGTCAAAAACCATTGAAGCTTGCATTGTAAGTGTATTGTAAACATCCTTTCAGATTTGTTAATACATTGTGCAGGTTTCTGAGTGTGGGGTTTTCACCCGAGAAGGGTTTTCCCCACCGTAAATCTTTGTCTCTCTTCTTCTGTCTACTTTCTGGTTCTTGTATTTTACTACAATATCTCATGTTCATGGTTTAACATTGCTGTAATAGTTAGGATAAAGTTTAATTTGCATAGCCCTCTCCTCAATAGATTAGTGTAGGAAGCATTTCCGCACACCTAGCTTCCTTTCAGTTTGTATCAGAGCTTGATCACCTTTGGTCCTAGTTGTAGTGTAGAGGTTTTTTGAGCTAATCTTAGGTTGACTGGGAGTCTATGCAGAGTATTCTATATCTTATTGCAGCAAGGAGATGGAAGGCACATCAAGAAGGTTTGAACTAGAGAAGTTCAATGGCAGTAATTTTGAGCTATGGAAGCTCAAAATGGAAGACAAAGAGGCCCTTGCAGTTCATGGAAGACCCAAGGAGAAAGGGAAGAAGAAGGAAAAGAAAGCTAAGAATGGTAGATCCAAATCCTGTGGGAGATCCGAATCTCCTGGAAAGTCCAAGGCTCTTTGTTGGAACTGTGGCAAGACTGGGCATTTCTGAAAGGAATGCAAAGAGGAGAAGAAGAAAAAGAAGAAATCTCCTAATTCAAATTCTGACAAATCACAAGATGACGGTGATTCTTTCATCGCAGCCTTGGAAACCCATGCATCTGATGATGTGTGGCTAATCAACTCTAGTGCATCATTCCACATGACCTCGCATAAAGACTGGTTCACTAAGTATGAGGAGTTCGATGGTGGAAAGTTGTATCTGGGTGAAGACTCTCATCTGAAGATCGTTGGTCATGGAAGAATCTCTATCTAATTCCTTGATGGTCAAGTGAAGGGGATCTCTAGGGTTCTGCACATCCCCAGCTTAGCATGGAACCTAGTTTCTGTAAGTATGTTGAATGATGCAGCTGTGCAGGTTGTCTTTTCGAAAGAAGGATACAAGATGACTAGAGGAGCTATGGTGCTTGCTAAGGGTACTAGGAGAGGTACTTTGTTTCAGCTGGAGACATGCATTTCACAATGTAATAGTTCTTCTTACTCAAGGAAGAAGGCAACAGTCACTTCATCCCCACCATCTGAATGAGCAATGAAGAAATCTGTTGTTTCTACTCTTGATGGTTGTAATCATGCATTGGAAGTTAAACTTCCTACAGAAAAGACAATGTTATGGCATAAGAGATTTGGCCACATTGGTGAGAAGGGTCTACATACCCTAAAAAATAAGAACCTCATTGAGGGGTTAGGTGATTGTAATCTTGAGTTTGACTTTTGCGAACATTACATTTATGGAAAACAAAACCGTGTTCAGTTTTACTTGAGTTCTCATAAGCCTTCTGGTGTATTGGACCTCATTCATTCTGATGTGTTTGGTCCTATTAATGTTCCTTTATTATCAAAATCTGTATACTTTGTATCTTTTATAGATGATTACAGTAGAAGGACATGGATTTATTTTCTTAGAATCAAATCTAAAGTCTATAGCAAGTTTAAGGAGTTTAAAGCCTTTACTAAAAATTAGACTAGTAAAAAGATTAAATGTTTGAGAACTGACAACGGTGGTGAGTTCTGTTCTACAGAATTTGATAAGTATTTCAAGGAACTTGGGATTGAAAGGCACAAGAAAACTCCATACACCCCGTAGAAAAATGGAGTTGCAGAGAGGATGAACAGGACACTGATGGAGAAGGCTAGGAGTATGCTTAGTGTAGCTGGCCTAGAACAATAGTTTTGGGCTGAAGCTGTTGCCACTGCTTGCTATCTAGTAAATAGATCTCCTACATCAGCTCTTGTTGGAAAGACACCCATGGAGGTGTGGTCTGGTAGAAAGCCTTCAATAAGGCATCTTCATGTTTTTGGTTGAGGCATATGCACATGTGCCTAGGGAGAAGCGGTCAAAGTTGGAGAACAAAGTTGTTAAGTGTATCTTCATTGGCTATGGTGTTGGTGTGAAAGGATACAAGCTTTGGGATCCTATGGCTGAAAAAGTGTTGTATAGCAAAAGTGTCATCTTCAGAGAGCTTACACCTTCTTCCACTATTTTGCAGCCAGAAGAAAGAGAAAAGAAAGAGGATGTTGTTCAGTTTCCTCTCACCCTTGAGAAGACTGAACAGAAATACAATGTTGGACCTAATGATGAGGAGAGCTCTAGCAGCTCTGAAAGCTCAAATGAAGAAGCTGAACCTCAACCTCAGGTCTT
Organism: Cunninghamia lanceolata; assembly: GCA_027924645.1. Classification (NCBI taxonomy): domain Eukaryota; kingdom Viridiplantae; phylum Streptophyta; class Pinopsida; order Cupressales; family Cupressaceae; genus Cunninghamia; species Cunninghamia lanceolata. Next base: position 4,406,919 of record BSBN01001332.1, read on the forward strand.
GAGGAGGTCTACACAGATAAGAAAGAAACCTAAAAGGTTTGGTTTTACATTTCTTGATTCTAGTTGTGCTTATGCTTTTCTTACTAATAGTGATGAACCTAGAACTGTATCAGAAGCCTTGGATATGAAGGATGCAGGTTCCTGGAAGGAGACCATGGAGGAAGAAATGGCTTCTTTGGAAAAGAATCAAACTTGGGACTTGGTGCCTTTGCCTCTTGGATGAAAACCAGTTGGATGCAAATGGGTGTTCAAGAAGAAAATTGGTGCAGATGGTAGTGTTGAGAAGTATAAGGCCATATTGGTTGCGAAGGGGTATTCACAAGTGGAGGGTATAGATTATGGTGAGATCTTCTCTCCCATTGCAAAGATGACATCCATTCAATTCCTATTGTCTCTCATAGTAGATTATGACTTGGAGGTAGAACAGATGGATGTGAAGACAGCTTTCCTTCATGGTGACTTGAAGGAAGAGATCTACATGTCACAGCCAGAGCATTACATGGTGAAAGATAAAGAAAATTTGGTTTGCAAACTTAAGAAGTCTTTGTATGGTTTGAAGCAATCCCCTAGGAGATGGTACTTGAAGTTTGATACCTTTGTGTTGTCAATTAGATTTGTGAGATCGAAATCAGATCACTGTGTGTATTATAAATTTGATGGTGATCATATTCTTATTATTGCACTGTATGTTGATGATATTTTGCTCATTGGGAAGGGTAAGAATATGATTTCTAATTTTAAATATCAGTTGTCAGCTCAATTTGAAATGAAAGATTTAGGGGCAGCCGGGTACATTCTAGGAATGGAAATTAGAAGAGACAGAACCAATAGAAAACTTTGGTTAAGCCAGAGTAAGTATGCGAAGACCGTGTTGGATAGATTCAACATGGCAGATTGTAGACCATTGTGTGTTCCCGTTTCTTTGGGGACAAAGTTATCTGTTGTGGATTGTCCAAAATCTCCTACTGAGGTGGAGGACATGAACAGAGTATCTTATGCTAGTGCTATTGGCAGTTTGTTGTATGCTATGGTCTGCACAAGACTAGACATTGCCCAAGCAGTGGGAATCCTTAGTTGATTTATGGCTAATCCTGGACGGGTTCATTGGTATGCAGTTAAGCGAGTGTTCAGATATTTGAGGGGTACTTCTAAGTACTCCATTTGCTATCATGGTAATGTTTCAAGATCTCTGTATTCTATTGATATTCATGGATTTGTGGATTCAGAATAGCTAGGTGACATTGACAGTAGGAGATCCACCAGTGCTTATGTGTTTACACTGTTTGGTGGTGCTATTAGTTGGATGAGTAAGCGACAACCTGTTGTTTCTTTGTCCATGACAAAAGTTGAGTATATGGCAGCAACTCATGCTTGTAAAGAATCCATTTGGCTTAAGAGATTGTGTTCAGACATTGGTGTTGATGTAGGTCAGATCACGATCACTTGTGATAGTCAGAGTGCAATTTGCCTTGCAAAGAATCCAACTTTCCATGCTAGAACGAAACACATTGATGTTCAGTTTCACTTCGTGCGAGACATGGTTGAGGATGGAAAGGTAAATTTAGAGAAGATAGATACTTTGAAGAATGTTGCAGATGCATTGATGAAACTAGTGGGCACAGAGAAGTTTAGATGGTGTTCAAAGTTTATGGGCCTCTCATCCTATAGCAGTTAAATCTTGTTTTCCTATTGGCTCTTACAATGTGTTCGACAAGTGGGAGAATGTTGGGAATTAAGGTGTCTCAACCTTGGTAATTCTTTGCATTTGTAATGTTTGTATTTATTATTTAATTTCTTATGTTGTAAATATTTTGAAAATCCATATTGTCATATTGTGGGATGTGGCACGATGATGTGTCAATCCTACATGGATTATGACAACTTGTATTTTTGTCCTCACATGAGGAGATAGGCATCCCACTTAGTGGTAGGAATATTCTGCCATGTGTCGGCATCTTCTGTGTTGTCTAAGGAATGTTTGACCGAAATGGTTATGATGGATTCCTATGACAAATCTAAGACATGTAAGAGTCAAAAATAGAAGGTTATAAGACAGTTGATGACATGTGTCATGAAGCATCTTTGAATAAGGCATATTTGGGTGCCCCAATGTGGAATATGACATGTTGTAAGAGAATATGCTATTTATAGCATGTGTATGATAGATTGTCTTACAGCTGTAAGTTGTAACAGTTATGACAGATTCTATGACGATCGTAAGTGTCGTAAGAGCATCTGTCATAGCCCATTTTGGAAATAGGTGACCTCTTTGAGATGGGAGCTATGGACAAGTGTCAGGCACATTCTACAATGTTGACCAAGTGTCCTTGGGCATGGGTTTTGGTCCATGAAGCCATGTTGGATACCCATTCCAAGAAAGGTCCAATATTGCCTTGTATTTCCTATTTATACAGGTGCTTGGAGATGGAGTTTGTATCACTGGTTTATAGGTACTATTATGCTACCAGATTGACTCTAGACACAAGTGTCAAAGACCATTGAAGCTTGCATTTCAAGTGTATTGTAAACATTCTTTCAGATTTGTTAATACATTGTGCAGGTTTCTAAGTGTGGGGTTTTTCACCTGACAAGGGTTTTCCCCACCATAAATCTTTGTCTCTATTCTTTTGTCTACTTTCTCATTCTTGTGTTTGCTGCAATATCTCATGTTAATGGTTTAACATTGCCATAATAGTTCGGATAAAGTTGAATTTGCATAGCCCTCTCCTCAATAGATTAGTGTAGGAAACATTTCCGCACACCTAGCTTCCTTTCAAGGACTCCCCCGCACTGTCGCAATATGATTTCTAAACAACTTGTTGGAGTACTTGGTAACACTGAGAGGGGGGTGAATTAGTGTTATAGAGAACAAGACAAATTTTCATACTTTCATTGTAGGTTTGAAAAATAGATATAAATGCTGACTCAAATGATTATTAGTACATGTGTTAGAGCATAAACAATTTCCATTTGCATATGTAAAAAATGACAAATAGCATCATAAAACAAATTGCAGATAAAACAAATGACAGATGGAACTATAACATAGATATTTTTAGGAGTGGAAACCCTCTAGGGTAGAAAACCACTCAGTAAAAGTTCCTCATTGGCTTATGTAATAAACTTGCCTCACTAGCTACAATCATTGCCTCATTAGATTATTTTTATTTCTGCCTCACTAGCCTCAAACATTGCCTCATTGGCTTATTTAATAAACTTGCCTCACTGGCTTATCCCAATCAACACAACAAATAGTATAAATCAATTTCAGAGGGACACTCTATTTCTATAAAGCCCAATCCTTGAATATCTCATTAATTGAGATTCAAGTATCAATACAACTCTGCTCTAACATTAATGATAATGCAATAAAAACATTTATCCTCAACAATCATATAATTTCCTATCTCTCTTTTATAGGACCATCAAGTACACAAAATGACATGATAACACAAGAGCTTTTAATCATAGTAAGAATTTAAACCTTGAGAACACTCCTATCTCATGCTCTCTTGTCACAAGCAATCAGTTGAATTATCATCAAAACAAAACACCTAATACAAGCTCCCTTATTGCCTTCTGCAATCAAAGACCTTCTTATCACACTCTGACCTGATCATCTAACAAGCACAATCTCCCTACAAAGCTCAATGAATCAAAAACTATTAGATCATTCTTTGTTTACATACACAAGATACTCTTCATACATAGTCAAGAACTTCTCAGTAAACTTTGTTTCTTGATTAAAAGGAATGAATTTAAACACCTGATCTCTCAAACCCTCCATAGTAAATATATACTATATATCCTTATGACTCTTGGCTCTCTTATAAATTTTTTCTCTCTATTTTTTGTCAAGAATGCAAATCAAAAAGTGACATACCTCTTTATTTCCCTGCAAGACAAATGCTTATCCTTGCTTTGCAACTCCTTATACAACTCTACCTGACCAAAAATATCTTTCAAATACTACACATTCTTCAAGCCCTCCACAAGCCACTATTTTCTTACAAAGATAGACAATGCATACATTGAAGGACTGATCTTACACCAATAAACATCATACATCAATATAGAACACACTAGACATCACAGACTGTTTGTATATAATTCTCCTAGCCTTCCATGATTGCTTGAAAAATAGTTTCTAAGGCAGTTAAACTGTCAAGCCACATCGAACCCATCAAACTTAACCAAGGTAAGGATTCATTATAATTTGAATATAGTTTGAATTTGCCTCGTTGATTTTGATCTCCCGCTCCCAAGATCAAAGGTTCTGATTTGATCTTGTGGTCATTTGAAAACTAACTTGAGAGGATCGGTAAGCATAGGGTTTGGGGCTGATTTCCCCATGATACCAACCCACTTAAGTTGTAACTTAAGTGGTTGGTGACCTTATCAACTGATCAACCCTTTTTCAAAACAAAAAGCAACTTGTTTTAAGAAAGGCTCATGAAGAGTTGTCTTCGTGGCCTGAGGGTTTAGTTTCAAGGACTTAGAACAAGTAGGGTTTAGAATGTAGTGTCTTAAAACCCTCAATTTCTCCCAGACATATCAATCTACAACTATCCTCAAGTCATTTGCAGAATACTACCTTGATACTGAAAATTACAAACTAGAATTTTTATACTTCAAACCCTTAACAAACTTCCTTAGGGCTTTAAGTGATTGCAATATTCTCTAACTCTGAGTCCAACTCCTTTGTATCTTTGCATCACCCAACATCTTCTAACAACAATGGCAAGTTCCTTTTGCATTGTATTACCCAACATAGAGATGAATATAGATGAACTATGAAAATGATTAACACCATATACAAATGAATACCATCAAGTCACTATAACTGTATGTGAACTCTGTCATGCCAAGAAGTAACCTCCTATGTCCTGAAGCAACCTCCTAACCATTCCTAGACCTTGAACCACACAGCACCTTTCACACCAACAAGCATGAGTGCAACTCTTTGAGCAAGTTGATACCTCTTGACTTGAACAACTTAACACCACACTAACATCATCTAGCAAATCAACCTTTTGACATCAATTAAAAACTTCATGCAACAAACTCACCCTTTGTCGTTGATGGAAAAACCTCTTCTTCACTCTCTTATTCCCCCTTTGACATCAATGGCAAAGGGTATGAGGAACTGAACATAACATTCACCAAGGCTCCCCCTGTCTATCATCACCTTTTGGTATACCCTGCTCTGACTAAATACTTGAATCACTGCATAGCTTCAATTACACTGATGCATCACAAATAGTACTCTCCCCACAATCACAAAGACTGTCAAGCAACAAGCCTCACTATCTAGTCATCAACATAACATGAAACCAAGAAATGAAATTAGGCAGGCACAAAACTCTGTCCTTCAATTTGGGGACCTAATGCAACATAAATTACCCCCCTACAAAATAGATAATCTTCCAATGAAAGTCAGAAACTATACTAACATATCAACTGATCATACAAATATATCACAACAAATTTTGACTATCATTGCATAACTCTGAATAAAACACTGCACTGTCATTCCACTATGTACTGCACTTAGATTTCTAAGACTATCACTACACATCATTGCATACCACATTCCTTAGTCTGACACCAAAATTGCTTAACAACAATCATAAAAATGCACTGTCATAAATAGTAAGCCACTGTAAAGATCCTATCAAATACCTCTTGTCAGTAGAAGTACAGTTCTAATACAAAATCTTACAAAGTCTGACCAAATTATAAATACTATCTTGATCAGCACAAAACATAGATGATGTTGGCAAATTTTTACTCCCTCTAGGATTTAACATCCCTACTATCTATCCTACAAATCTGCCACACTACACCAACATTAGAAATAAGCAATCTATGTCATACAAAAATCTGATCAAGTACTATTAAGCATAAAGTGCACCAACAAGAGTATAAGAGCACTGTATCACATCACTTGCTAAAGACACCAAGATCATTGTACCATCATGTCCTTGCAAGTTCTCTACATCACATAAATTAACTTGGTGAACAATAACATTACCCATGTATACCAACACCATCACCTTTGTAGTAGACCCATAGAATTCTGTGAAAAACACAATGACAACCACTAAAGCACCTTGTTTCATCATAAAAAATCCAAATGATAGATGAAGCATTTGACCCAAAAACACCCATCTTCTAATGACATGTCCATGTCATAAAGAACCCTAACTTGGAGAGGAGAATAGGATCATCCTGACTAATGTTGTCATGCTTTTCCTTTCAAAGGTACATAAATATCATTCAATGACTAACTTGAAATCATCATTCCATCAACAATTACCCTTCACTATCTTAATAGGGACCTCCTGTGATGAATGCCATACCCTATCCACTGCCATCATCAAGCAATGAAAACCACAATGTTCTCACTATGTGAAGACAAAAACCATTACTGTTAACATGCATGAAAAAACCCCAAACACTACATTTTGTCCATCATTGAAAAGACATCAACTGATTAAGCATCAATGAAATAGTACATGAGAAATTTGGCATGTATCACAATGTAAGAAGTACTATTACAAAAACTGTCAAGACAATGTATTCCACTATATAACACTGTATGTTCAAATCATTATTGAAAGCACTAAGATCTTTGAGTGAGGTGATTATTCTTGATTAAAGACAGATAGTACATACTAATCATCCAACTACTACTGTCCTTATTACTCCTAATCAAGCTCATTAAGAAATATCATTTGAATCCACTGAGACATCAAGAGAAGTATAGTAATAGGAATGATTATGACACTAAGCCATACCATTTCAATAGACTCCATAGCTTACTCCAGGATCTGTTCATGGTAACAAAACTTGTTACTAAGTTCAAACTTGCAACCTCGGCAAATGAACCTTTTTGACTAACTTGAACAAACATGTATAAGACATATTAAGAATTTATTATCCAAATGTAGATTCCAAATCATGCATGCTCACACCTTTGTCACCTTGAAGAAGTATAAGCAGAGGCAATACAAACCTTCCTTCACAAAGACTAAACTCATGTGAAATTTAGAACATCCTGATCACTCCTGTCTCCAAAGTTTACCATGATCATGCATTCAAGTCCTTTCAAGAATACATCTTGTCAGTACCATTCCAAAGTTCTCAAGAAGGACATACTGAAGTTATTTCTGCCAAGGTAGTCAAAAGTTCCTGCCACCAATTAATTCTAGATGCAAAGACAAATTGTTAATACACCTACTGGACTTCTTTGAGATGTTTGACAACTCTCCCTATCTTTATGCTTTTCATTTTAAACTATTATGCACATGTTTTTTGCATTATGCACATGATTAGACTTAATCATCTCTTGGTTTTTCTTTCTTCTCCAATCCATCTTTACACCCATCATCCTATGGTGATTGACTGATCTCATTTAAACATTCTTGCAAAAGATAGCAACATGTCCAGGGCTATTACATCTATAGCACATGACCTTATTTCTTCTATTTGACTAATCAAAGGTGTTCTTATTATACCCCTTTTTCTTTCCATGCATCCAACAGTCTCTTTTCATGTGCCCAACCTTATTGTAGTTATAGCAAACAACATTGTAGTTTTGATTTGACAACCCATAATAACCACAATATCTAGCTCTATGACCATACTTATGACATACATAAAAAGAGCGAGAAAAGAAATTGTACCTTGCTGATTTATTTTGTCTAAAAAGTGAAGATCTTGAGAAGTTTGTCCTTCTGCCTTCATCAACATTTTTGTCATATGTCTTATCAGTAGGAGTAGCAGCATGATGATCCAAATCAATCTTCTTCCTTGGTGTATTCCTAACTTTAAAACTCTGTCCTTTCCCATTTGTAGATACAAAAACTATTTCAATTTCTTATTCTGTTCCATTTAAAGATGCTTGTCCTACCTCATACCTTGAGCTAGTAAGATCACTGGAAAATTTTTGTCTACATAGCATACCATCCAGTGCATTAGTACTTTTCTCAAACTTCTTATATTTCTCTAACTAAATCTTATGATCTTCAAGATCTTTCTTTAGAGCAACAAGCTCTTCTTTAAATTTATGGCACTTAAGGGTTTTGGCATCCAAGGTATATTTAGCGACTTCTATTGTTTTCTTAGTCTCCTCTATCTCTATTTTCAGATTTAAGATCATGTTATCTGAATCAACTTTTAAAAGATAACTCTTTTTCAAAGAATCAAGTTCATCCTCTAACTTTTTATGTACATTTCTTCTTTTTATTTCAACTTGACTTGCCTTTCCTTTCCAATTCTTTTTCTTTCTTCAATTTGTATCTTGATTTTCTAATTGTCTCTTTCAAGATCCCTAATCACATTTAGAGCAAAAACAAGCTCTCCTTCAAAATCAACAGCTCCTTCAGTGTCACTAACACACTCTTCTATATTTGATTCATTCATATTTACCACGAATTCACCTAGTTCTATATTACACATCCTTTCTTCTATAGGATTGTTCTTATTATCACTTATTGAATCAACTGAAAAGAACTTTTCTTGAGACAAGACTTCATTAGACTTGACAGGAATTGTTTGATTAGTATTTTCTTGACACTAGTGTTTTTCTTTTGACCTTTGTTTCTTTTGCACTTAGTCATGACAAGTACTCTTACCAGGAAACCCTAAGGTTGATAGACCTATTCGACAAGGGTCTGGCTCTGATACCAATTGTTGGAGTACTTGGTAACACTAAGAGGGGGGGTGAATTAGTGTTATAGAGAATAAGACAAATTTTCACACTTTCATTACAGGTTTGAAAAAAAAAATATAAATGCTGACTCAAATTCTTACTAGTGCATGTGTTACAACATAAACAAGTTCCATGTGCATATGTAACAAATGACAAATAGCATCATAAAATAGATGGCAGATAAAACAAATAACAGATGGCACTATAACACAAATATTTTTAGGAGTGGAAACCCTCTGGGTAGAAAACCACTCAGTAAAAGTGCCTCACTGGATTATGTAATAAACTTACCTCATTGGCTACAATCATTGCCTCACTCGCTTATTTAATAAACTTGCCTCACTAGCTATAATCATTAGCTCACTGGCTTATCCCAATCAACACCAAAAGTAGTGTAAATCAATTTTAGAGGGACACTCTATTTCCATAAAGCCCAATCCTTGAATATCTCATTAATTGGGGTGCTACCACAATAATGGGTTACACTTTCTGAGACAACTTGATTTTTGCTGAAATCACATATTTTTAGAGAATATAATGATTTAAGCCTTGAAAGGTCCCATTTAAAGGATTTTAATTGAAGAGGGTTTGATCAAACCCCCTTGGATAGAACCCCGCTAGTTTTAAACCATACCTATAATGGAGTCTCCTCTACACCTATCAAAATGCTGATAAAAAATGACTTTTGATTTACCTTTTGGTGGATCAAATGAATTCATTTAAAATTTATGTTTTGTAAATATGTAGTGCTTATTATAAGATTCCCAAAAAGTATAATTTTAAATATATTTAATTTGGTTATTATATTTATTTTTTATTTCTTGTGAATGTAGGTTTTTCACTAAATCAAGTTCTCTGTTCTACACACATGGTGTTGCAAATATGTGCCTGATTGGTGTTGTCATTGATGTCAACATATCCTTGTTGCCATTGGTGTCAACTGTATCATATTTTGTTGCATGTTTAGAAGACTGGAATGTTGAGGATATTGAGAAAATTAATGAATATCAATGTATGCAGACCATATGGCTATGTAGAGGATTGTTTGAAGTAGCTCCATTTAAGATTTGAGAGGTCAACATGAAGATTTGAAGAAGCTATGATCATCTAAGTAGAACCAAATTTTGTTGTGTTTAGAAGAGACAGAGTGACTGTAAACTGGTCTGGATTGCTTTGCATTGAGATATTATGATCTACAGATCTAGATGCATGTTTGGAAAGTCAGTGTGTATCATCAACTCAAGTGGTTCATGGTTTGGAGGTCCGCAAGCAATCTTTCTAGTGTGACAGTCATGGCAGACAGTGTTCTTAAGGTTCCAGATGAAGATGTAAGTGATCCTGACGATTTGGAGTAGTGCAGATGTTTTTGTTGAATTCAATGCGCTTGTGGAGGTCTCTACATCATGTGACTACTGTGTTGGAGGTCCGCATTGAAGTTTGAGCTTGTTGTTGAAGCTTTCTTCATTGATGTTGTTGTTCCTCTGAGTCTTCGCTGACCGAATGATTCAAGCATGTTGTGGATGATCTAAGAGCAATTATCTAGAGTGTGGCATGTTGTTGGAAGAAGATTCAAGTCTAAGATATGTTTGGCCGACAGTATAATGATCCATGTTAAGTCAAGCCGACCTTGATGTTCATTCCAAGGTTGATGAAGCGTATAAATACTTGTTGATGAATTGTGGAAACTTGTCCTTGAGCGAAAATGATGAAATCCTAAGAAGGGTACAGAGGCAAAGCAGAGAAGAGGAGGAGTAGAAGAACAAGAGTAGTAAAGGATGAAGATATAGCGAAGAAGTGTTTGAGAGGTAGAGCAGAAGGTTTTGAGCCTTCAATGGGACTAAACCAGGCATGAAGAAGATGCTATTTCCCAGTTCATTATCTCTATGTTAAACATAAACTCTTGTATGTAGTGAGCCTCTATTGAGCAGTGAGCTCTAGGCAGTGCACCTGAAGGCATGTGCCTTCTCCTTTTCCAAGTACTTTTAATAGGGTACGAATCTTGTGGGTTAATGCCCACTATGGTTTTCCCTTAATGAAGTTTCCACATTAAAAATCTTGGTGTCAAGTGTGTTCATCTTGTTTCTACTCATGTGTTGATGATTCATCTTTAATATTTACATCATTAATTTATTTTAAGTGGTAAAAGAATAATTAATTGCTACAACTGCCAAAGTTTTGGGACAACTAATTCACCCCCCCTCTCAGTTGTCGATCCTAATTCCAACAATTGGTATCAGAGTAGGTTCCTCTAAAAGAAACTTGACCACTTGAGGAGATCCAAGATGTCAACTTACAGGAAGGAAAGTCTAAGATCTGATTGAACAAATTACTCTCTTTGGAAGGTATACATCTAGTGTCATTTGGAATGTATGGGTTATGCCTTTTGGTTGATAACTAAGAATGAGTACAAGATTCCAAAGAATGGCCCTACAACTCTAGACGAAATCAAGGAAGTTGAATGCAATATTTGAGCTAAAGAAGCATTATTGAGTGCCCTGACTGATACAAAATTGGCAAATGTCCTAGAACTGAAAACTGCCCATGAAATCTAGAAAAAGTTGGAAAATCTATATGAAGGTGACAAATATGTCAAATGTGCCAAGCTGCAGAGCCTGAAGGGTAAATAAAAAAGGTTGATGATGAGTGAAGATGAAAACATTACTTCCTATATGTAGAAAGTGAATGAACTTGTGATTGGTATTAGGAATGCTAGTGGAGTATTAGAAGATTTAGAGATTGTTGCCAAAGTGCTCAGATCCTTACCTCCATCATACAAGCATAAAGTTGCTACCATTGAAGAGATCAGGATTGTAACAACTATTACAAGGGATCAATTAGTTGGTAATCTTTCAGCATTTGAAATGAGTGAGTTTGGTGATTCTCTTCCTAAGTCTAAATCTGCTTTTAGGGCCAGTGTATATGGAAAACAAAGATATGATCGGGGTGAAAGTTCTTCAGGAAGATCAAATAGATTTGTGAAGGCAAGGAAGGATCTTGAAGATGATGAAATTGAGACTATAGAACTTGAAGCTCTTATTGCCAAAAGAATTCCAAGAGGATCCGGTAAGTATGAAGGAAAGTTTCCATTCAAATGTTTTGCTTGTAATAAGATTGGTTATTTTGCCTCAAGATGTTTAGAGAAGGTTTCAAATTCAAACCTTAACAGATATAAAGGTCAGAAGAAATGTTACTATGTTCAAGAAGTTGGAGAAGGAGTCAAAGATGATGAATCTGATCATGGAGGTTCCACTGAAAGTGATTGGGTTTTCCTTGCTATCAAAGAAGAAGATCCAGTGTCTACTGAATCTGCTAGCTATGCAAATGTGGGAAGTACCTTGGTTGCTCAGGTTGTTGAAAAGAATGAATGGGTGATTGATAGTGGATGTTCTCATTATATGACTCGTGATAAAAGTAAGTTTGTAAGCTTTGAAAAATATGAAGGTGGAATTGTGAAATTTAGAGACAACTCAGCTGGTAGAATCCATGTCAGAGGATCCATCTCTTTTGATGGTAAGAATAACACTAATGATGTTTTGTATGTGGAAGGACTAAAGCATAATCTTCTCAGTGTTGGACAGTTGGTTGACAAGGGTTATGATCTCTAATTCAAGGATGGAAAATGTAGAATCTTGGAAAGCTCTGGAACTAAAATTACATCTAGTACTCAAACTAGAGGTAACATCTTTCATTTAAGTAGTTCTAGTAAAAGTTGCTTGATTTCTCAGGTTGATCAGAGTTGGCTCTGGCATAGGAGAATGTGTCATGTGAATTTTGATAACATTGTTAAGATAAGTTCCACTCAGGCTGTAAGAGATCTCCCAAGAATTGTGAAACTAAATAATAGCATGTGCAGAGAATGTCAATTAGGTAAACATAATAGAACTTCATTCAAGAGTAAAGAATAGTCTTCAAGTGTATTGTTGGAACTTGTGCATACTGATCATTGTGGTCCTGCAAGAATTAAGAGTGTGCAAGGAGACATATATTTTATGTTGTTGATTGATGATGATAAATTCAAAATATTCAAAGTCATGGTGAAGAATGAGATTTGTGTGAAAATAAAGTGTCTAAGATCTGACAAAGGTGGAGAGTTTACCTCTGGCGAGTTTGATTCATTCTATGAAAAGGAAGGAATAAAAAGATAGTTATCTTCTCCTAGGACTCCTCAATAGGATGGAGTTGTGGAAAGAAAGAACAAGACCATTCAAAAAGCTGCTAGGACCATGATGATGGAAGCAAATGTTCCTCAAGTCTATTGGAGAGAAGCTATGAGTACTGTTGTCTACACTCTTAACCAGGTGCAGATCAAAGGCAATTCTGGTAAGACCCCTTATGAACTATGGTTTGGTCATCCTCCTATTGTGAAATATTTTAGAGTTTTTGGTAGTAAATGCTATATCAAAAGAGATGAGGATCTAGGAAAGTTTGATACAAGAAGTGATGAAGGAATATTTCTGGGTTAGTCTACTCAAGGCAAGGCACACCGGTGCTTTAACAAGAGATTGAAAAAGATTGTTGAAAGTGCAAATGTTAGAGTTGATGAGAGAAAAGGACATTCCAAGTCTTGTGAATATGATTCAGATGATCAAGATGAAAGTTAGAATCAAGGAAGGCAAGCTCAAACTTAGACTCAGATCTAGATTGATCTGGAATATCCAGTAACTCAAGAGGATAGTGCACAAGTTGAGGAACAAGCTCAAGAATCAAAAGTTCAAACAAATCCCAAAACTCCCAAGTATGTAAGGTTGAATCATTCTGAAGAACAAATCATAGGATATAGAAACAAAATTGTTCAAACTAGAGGAAGAATTGTTGATGATCAAGAGGAGATTTGTCTAATCTCAAAGATTGAACCTAAATCAATAAGTGAAGCTTGAAATGATGATTATTGGGTAAAAGAAATGAAAGAAGAATTAATGCAAATTGAAAAGAATCACACTTGGGATCTTGTTCATAGACCTGAAGACAAAAATGTGTTTGGAACTAAAAGGGTCTTCCAGAATAAACTAAATGAAGATGGTAAAGTTGTAAGAAACAAAGCAAGGCTGGTATGCAAAGGATATTCTCAAGTGGAAGGGATTAGTTTTTAAGAAACTATTGCTCCGGTGGCAAGAATAGAGGTAGTTAGATTATTTTTTACATTTTTTGCTTATAAAGATTTCTAGGTCTATCAGATGGATGTCAAGTCAGCATTCCTGAATGGAGAGTTGGAAGAAGAAGTCTACATTGAGCAATTGAAAGGATTTTAGTTGTCTAATCAAAGAGATATGGTCTGCAAGCTTAGTAAAGCATTGTATGGACTCAAACAAGCCCCAAGAGCCTGGTATGCAAGATTAGATAAGTATCTGCTAAAGCTAGCATATAGCAAAGGCACTGCTGACAGTAACCTCTACTTCAAGATTAATCATGAGCGCATTCTGATTGTTGAGGTATTTGTTGATGATATCATTTTTGGTGGAAATGAGAGTATGTGCAAAATATTTGCTGATTAGATGCAGAGTGAATTTGAGATGTCCTTGTTAGGTGAAATGAATTTCTTCTTAGTTGTACAAATCATTCAGTTAGATAAAGGTATCTTCATATCTTAATCTAAGTATGTGAGAGAATTGTTGAAAAAGTTTGGAATGGAAGATTCAAAGAAAGTGGGTACACCCATGGTAACCGGATGTATGTTGAGTAAAGATGATGACTCCCCTAAGGCAAATCAGAAAAGGTATAGATCAATGATTGATGGACTACTCTATCTGGCTCAGACTAGACCTGATATCATGAATGCAATTGGACTTGTTGCTAGGTTTCAAGTTGATCCTAGAGAATCGCATGTTGTAGCAGTCAAAAGAATTTTTAGATATCTCAAAGGGACACTTGATTATGGCTTATGGTATCCAAAGGATAATAACTTATCTCTTCATGTTTACATCGATGTTGATTGAGCAGGAGATGTGGATGACAGGAAAAGTACTAGTGGTGGTGCATTCTTTTTGGGAAGGAGATTGGTGTCTTGTATGAGCAAAAATGCAAGAGGCAATATCCTATCTACTGTAGAGGTAGAGTATATAGCAGTAGAAAACAATTGTACTCAAGTTCTTTGGATGAAGCAATTGTTGAAAGACATTAGAATTGTGTTTGAGGATCATGTTACAATCTTCTATGATAATTCAAGTGTAATAAGCATCTCAAAGAATCTGGTGTTGCATTCAAAAACAAATCATATATCAATCAAGTTTCACTTCTTGAGAGAGAAGGTTAATGAGAATGAAGTCAGATTAGAATTTGTTTCTTCAAGGGATCAGATTGTGGATATTTTCACTAAACCTCTACCCAAGGATACTTTTGAGTATCTCAAAGAGAAGTTAGGGGTTATTACTCCTCTTGATTAGAACCAAGATGCACCAGGGTGCATCAATCTGGTGGAATTCACAGTCATATCTTGTTATCTGGATTGATGTTAAGGAGATACTACTCAGGGGGAGTAGTCAGTATGCAAATTTTGTGATTAGTCTGAAACATAAAGTGGGAGAAAAGATTGTAAGCATGTGCCCTTTTCCATTGATGTCAAAGGGGGAGAGAAGTCATGTGAAAAACCAGTTGCTGATGAAAGGGAGAACAATGAAGAAAGTAGTTGCAGAAGTGATAAGAGAAAGGGGGAGAAGTTCTTGTCTTGGTGGTTAAATCAGTTATTCACATCATATGTTGCCATCAATGACAAAGGGGGAGATTGTTGCAAATATGTGCTTAATCGGTGTTGTCATTGATGTCAACATATCCTTGTTGCCATTGGTGTCAACTGTATCCTATTTTGTTGCCTATTTAGAACACTAGAATATTGAGGATATTGAGAAAATTAATGAATATCAATGTGTTGGCCATGTTGTCAACCTGCCAAATTTTAAACTTTTTCTGTCAAAGTTACTATGTTAAGTCATCTTTTTTGTTGCTATGCATTGGGGTCATATTGCATACATCTAAATTATAATTTGTTATCATAGTCTTCCCTTGTCTAATTTTCTCTCCATTTTAAAGCATCAAAAGCAATTTTTATCCCAAGGCAAAACTCGCGACTTAGTAATAGTTTACTTTGAGTCTATTTTCCATTTTGGCTAAGTCTGCATTAATTTTAGCTTGTCACCAAGTCCATCTTGCATTTGCTTCTGATCCACACCAAACTCGCACCAATTTCCACTTTTCACTAAATCTACGCAACTTGTGAGTTTTCCTAACTTGTATAGTTTCATTTTAACCGATGGCATGGGTTCAGGGAGATAAGAAAGTTTTACACTCACTTATGGCTACATTCACACTTTCACATTTCTACATACACTTTTACGTGCCTCGTTCTGTTTCCATAAGTTTACATGCAACTGGGAATTTAACATTGGTTTTCTCAAATCACAAACTTGCACATTTTTCTCCTCCAAAACAAGTGCAAGAAAGGTTTTCTTTTACCTTTTGAGTTTAAATGAAACAAAACTTTTGATGGCTTTTCATAAACTTGTCACCTTGTGTATGTCGTGGCATTTATCCGATGTTTAATGCAATGTGAAAGACACATGCCAGCAAAGGTGGTCGTGGTGAAACTCTATCAACATTTCTCAAAGTTGATATACGTGAAAGATGTGAAAATGAGATGTTAATATGACGAATTCACCGTTGCACTGTTAACAACCTTAAGCAGCGAAGTTTAAAGATATAGTGAGGTGGCATTTTGTTCCTGTTATCCTGGTGAAAAGGAGGCCCAAACAGTTGATATAATGACAAACTCCAAGAAAGAGAATTGGCACCAACTTCTACACCTTCATGCATGCTGATAAATGTGAGAAACATTAGGACTGGTATTGCAATGTATAATCACATGTCGTCAAATCTGTGGCGAACTCCAATTTCCTCTGTAAAAGAATGAAACCACGAGCATCTTGCCGCTGGCACTCGAGTGAGAAATTTCAATCTGAGGTTTGACATCTTGGCTGTAGTTAGTGGGAATCATAGAGCAGCACTAAAACATCGTAGAGATAGTTGATCCTGAACTTCTGTTTGAGTTTAGCGCTCCTGTCAAGATTTAGTATGAAATGGAACTATTGACATGGTTTTTAAAACCCTCAGACTAGTGCAAATGTAAAAGACGGAAGAGATAACATATTGCATCACTGCTTTCTCACTCATCAAGGCATGTTATTCTATCAAACCGTTGCACTCCCAGAGATTGAAGTCACGTATTGTAATAGCAGGGAATGTATATCCATCAAAGCATAATTGAAAGTTGATTTTTGTCAAATGTTGTAGTTGCAAGTGCCCTGGCGGATATGTATGGAAAACGTGGAAGCATACAGAAAGCACATAAAATGTTTTATAGTGCCCCTCAATAAGATGCCATCTCATGTTACAAGATTATAGTTGGAAAGGCTCTAATACGATGCATGCAAAATGTGGGAGCATATGCAAAAGATAACTGTTTAATAGAATGTCTCAAAGAAATGTCATCCCTTGGACTACAATGATTGCAAGATATGTATGGAACAGGCTAAGGCCTTGGAAACTTTTAAGCAAATGCAATCGACAGGTGTAGAGCAAGATTCTGCAACCTTCATTAACATTCTCCCAGCTTGCGCCAAAACAGGAGCTTTGAAAGAGAGTATGGACGTCCAGCAAAGCATAATGGAAGGATGGTTTTGGTCGAATATTATAGTTTGAAATGTCTCATGAAACCATAGACTTGACACGTGAACTATTTAACAAAATGCCTCAAAGAAATGCAGTTTCGTGGGGTGCAACCGTTGCAGGTTATATGTTGATCTTGTGACTGTAAATGCAGCTGGCAAGTGTGAAACTAAAATTCCATAACCTTCGCCGGCATCCTCCTTGTTTGTAGCTCACCAAAGGTGTAACGGAATGGGAGTTTTGTTATAAATGCGCTGGTAGATCATAGACTATCATGGCTGCGGGATATGCACAAAATGATTTTGTTGAAGAGGCATGTAAACTGCTTGACAACCACCTCAATGAAATGTGATCTCACCCGCTACAACGGATGGCAGGATACATGCAAAATGCGTTCATTTCTTTTAAAGCAAATGCAATCGGCAAGGTGCAATTCCAAACCCCGCAGCCTTTGCATGGACAAAGAACGCAAATCATGTGACAGAATGCTACAAAGATATTTAGTTAATGGTCTTTTTATGATAGCATTATAATGCTTGGAAAATTGTCTCATGCCATAAAAGGAGTTACAAGGATAATGGACAAATTTCTAAACTTATCAGTTCCTCCTAGCGGAGTAATCCTTTAGCCTCCCATGGTTGCAAATGCCAACATAATCTGAAATGTTCTGGAAGACATGTACGCAAATGTAAACATAGGCAAAGCACGCTGAACCGTTTGACAAAAATGCTTCAAAGAGTTGATGTCTCATGGGATGCAATGAATACATGGTATCCATAAAATGAATTCACTGTAGAGATTTTAGAAACTTTAATAGCTAATGCAACTCATTGTTGTAGAAGGAATCTTTGAGAGGCCAGCATTTGGACAATAATTTGATGATACAAGGCTTAAACAAGGCACAACAAACATTTGACAAAGATCTGAATTGTGGTCTCACGGTTTGCAATGATAGCAGGATGTGAACAACTTGAATGTGTTCAAAAGACATTAAAAACTTTCAAGCAAATGCTATTTGTAGTTGCAAAGCCAAATTCCACAACATTTGCCAGCATTCTTTCAGTCTGTGCTGAAATGGCAGCTTTGGAGTAGGGAATATATATCCATCAAAGCATAATTGAAAGTGGATTTTTGTCAAAAGTCGTGGTGGACATGTATGGAAAATGTAGAAGCATACAGAAAGCATGTAGAGTGTTTGATAAAATGCCTCATAGAAATGCAATCTCTTGGACTGCGATGATAACAAGATATGTACAGTATGGGCATCCATTAAAGTAAAATTTGAAAGTAAATTTCATCCAAGATATTGTAGTTGCAAATGCCACAATATACCTCCTACTTATCAATGAAATGCTAACTGTTTGTATGAGACAATAAATTGTTGACGAGATTATAGAACCGAAGGAATTTTGAAAAACTACCTCAAAGAAATGTGGTATGGCATTTTACAATGATTGCATGATATGCATTGGCAGATTTCAAACTAAATTCCATAACTGTTGCCATCATCCTCGTGGCCCACACCCATATGGGAACTTTTAAATTGGGTGTGAATTGCTGTCTAAGTTAAATGAAGAAGATACATTAAGTAGGTTTCTTGAAGAGGTTTTAAAAAAACCATCAACAAGATAGAATCTATTGTAAATTTGTTCCATAGCCATTGTCAGCTTCCTCACACGAACTTTAATCTAAGGAGAGTTTTCTAAAGATAGTATTGTTTGAAATGCTTTGGTGGATATGTAAAGCAAAATACACAAAAGTTAAGTGAGTTGTTTGAAATCATGAAATACGATGGTCTGGTAACATGAAGGAAGCTTTCCTCTTATAGAGAGAAATGCAGAGAATTGGCATTATGCCCAATCTTGTCAGTTACAGTTCTCTTACAAATGGGATTTACAAAGAAAGTAAGATGCCAGAAGCAGAGGCTCAGTAGTATGAATTTGTTGATGGGGTTTGATGCCGGATATTTCTACTTATAACTTGATGATTGGATGGTGTGCATGTAGGCATGGGAGATCCAATGAGTAAAACCTTTCACACAAAATCACGTGCAAAGGATTTTTGGTTACTATCTGTTACCGAGAAATGTGATCTAGTATAAATACTCAAAATGCTTGATAAAATGATTTAAAGGAAACATACTTGAATGTAATGCAATGGTTATAGAATACATTCAAAATATATTTGATTGGAAAGTTTTTGAAACATTTGAGTAGATACAATTGGTAGATGCAAGGCAAAACTCTTCAACTTCTACTTACATCCTTTGAATAGGGTTTTGGAATAGTTTACAGGAATGAGGAAGTGAATACAATGAGTATGACTTAAGTGCATTAGACCACGAAGAGATCCTACAAATTGTTATTTCTCTTCCTCTCAAGATTGCATTGTGCATGGTTTAAATGCTTCGGGTGATTGATAATTCGCACATTCATTTTAGATATAAGAATGGCTCTCAAGACATCTGTGGATGGTGATGACATTATATGATTGAGGTAAGAGCCTAAGATTCAGGGAAAAAGGGGGATGATCTTCCTATGAAAGTTGCAAGAAATAGAAATTTTAGTAATCATTGTGATTAACCAATGGGTAGTAGGGAAACATCTATGTTGCCTAGAAGATGTCTTTTGTCTCATTTGCAATTGTGTCTATAATGAAGTCAAAATGAACACATCTTGATGTGGTTGGTTCAAAGGGTCATCAGATGTATCTCTTCACGTTTTCAAATCTTGGGAGTAGTGGTCCTGTTGAGGAAGATATGGGTTTTCCAGTGGATACAAAGATATCGTGTAATCAGTCGAGGGTTGTGATGAATATCACCATTATGCCACAGGACTAGTCAACTTGGAATTGTCTCGACACTCTTATGTTACTTATTGCCTTAAGTACATGTATTCAGACGAATTATCAAGATCCAACAATCTTTGACTGCCAAAAAGAAGCGAATGGAGATAGAAAATGACTTAGTCGAATTCACAACTCGAAAGTTGTATTTTTCAAAACTACCATTTTGGAAAAGTGACTTGTTTCACTTACTGTAAGTAAACGTTCAAACTTAGGTTTTCTTTCAAAAAAAAGGTGGTTACTTGAAGTGGTTACAAGTTAGTTACAAGTTGGTTACTATGTGGTTATGGGAAAAAGCCTATAAATATGAGGCTATTTCAAATGTAAATGGGGGGCTCCTTAGAGAGAACTTTTGCAGTGGGGAACTTATGAAACTTCTTGGAACATTTTTGGCTTTACACATTGTATAGTTTACCTTTGAAATTGTATAATTTTGAAAAGATAATGAAGAATTACATTTCAGTTTGTATGTTCTTGATGTATTTCTGAGTTATGATTACTAGTTTCTCGTATGTCAAATTGGTGATCTTTCTATGTATTTGTGCAAATCAAAGTTATCCATTGAAGCATGCAATTAGGGTGATGAAGCACAATCATGTCTCAGTATCCTAATTTGAAAGTGTTTAGATAAATTATCTCCTCGTATGTTGAGATTTGCCATCTTTCTTCATCATTGTTGCATATGTGTCATTAAATTCATCATGGAGTTTAGGAAAGTGGTTTCTAGCTTTGTGGTGAAACCCCCTCGTACTTTTCAATAAGATTGTGAAACTCCTATTTGTTTTTGTACGTCTACCACAAGAGTTTCTACATGCCTATTTCTCCTACTATTTTTCTTTTCTTCCTTTTTGTACTTTAAGGTTAAAAGTACACAAAAATACCAAATACCCCTATCATACAACGGAGCTGCCCCTCTCAAATGCAGAGGAAAGTTTTTAGTCCAGTAATAACTTCTCCAACTGTTGGGACTATTTAGTCACCGCTCTAAGGGCAACGAGTCATTTTCAAAGGATATTTCGTAGTGACAAATCTGTTTACCAACATATTTTTGGTGACTCCGCTGGGGATCGAGCCGAAGCATTGGTGCCTTTTTATTCCTCACAAATATACAAGTATCTTCCCTGAAAAGAAGATTGGCGACTCTATCTGAAAGCAGAATCCTGAAAGATGGTTTGGTATCGAAGAACCCAAATACATAACATGCAACTTCCTAAATCAGACAGTGACAGAGATGATGAAGATTATTCTTTTTCTGCTTCTCAACAAAATGAAGTTCTTGATGAACCCAAGCAAGTGGAGTTCCTAAAGAGTTTCTATGGTGGCATGCAATTTGCATCTAACCAGGTTCATCCTTCCCTACTTCAAACATTGCAGAAGATTGAACAAAAAGATGGGAAGGAGATTCATTTTCTTCCTTGTGATCACAATTCCCTATCAGAGGACATTCATGCACTAGAGGATAAAATAAATTGTGTGGGGATATATCATTTGCGTGATGAGGACAGAAAAGAAGAGGTAAAAGTGTTTCCTGCAAATGAACCTGTATTTAATGCAACATCTTCTGATCAAAGGGTTGAAAGAGGCTCATCGGAACATGTATGTGTTAGAGAAGAAGAAGTTATTACTTTTCCTCATAATAGGACATCTCCACTAAAGCAAGAAGAAAAAGAAGAAGTGATTAAGATAGAAAAAGAACATTGTATGGAAACATGCACTGATGAAGAAGAAATCTGTCCAAATGATTATATTTTCTTAGTTTCTTTGAAGAATGTCACTCCTCTTGTGACAACTTGCTTTGGTTTGACAACTATATCTTTCGAGGAAGGTTTCCATGACATAGTTGCTGTTCCAGGGAGTGAAGAAGAAATTTTGAGCCAAAGTGTGAAAGAACATGAAGACGAGTCACAAAATATTTTCCTGACATGCATGCAACCTGAGAAAGAGGAAAGTGATGATGAAAGAATATTGCAAGAGCTCTCTTATGAGGTTTCCATTATAGATTGGCATTTCAACACTCCTAATGATGATTCTCTTCGTGAAGAAGATGTCATCATTTCACCTTTATCATTTGTTGAAGAAGGATACTCAATTATTGAAACAAAAGATACTGCTTAAGATGAAGTGTTGAGTACTCCTGCTCCAAATGTGCAACAAGATCTTGAAGATATTGGGTGTGAATCTGCACGGAAAGAGGATACAAATGAACTTATTCCTAAATGTTCTTATTTGAGTGATTTCATTGAATGTTCTAGTCCATCATCCACATACAATAATGTTGGAGAAGGCAGTGTGAGTAATGGTTATGATAGTGATAAAGGACATCAGGTATCTAATGTTTGTCAGAACATGGATGAAATTGGAAGTGTTCAAAAGATTGACGGAGAGTTACGTATTATTTCATTAACTATAGGTGAGGATTTTCAGGAGGATAAAGTACATAACATAGATTCATCATTTTCTCTACCTCATGTGCATCCCTCTGATAAAGCAGATCTTGAGTTAGTAATGGTAAAGGAGGAATTTTGTTTGACAGAAGATGATTCAATGATAAAAGATGACATTGTTCATTAGAAGGATCAGTCACAGAATATCAATTTTTCTTCGCTTATTGATTCACATGAAGGATACTCGGTTCATGATTCAGTTTTCTTTGGTTCAAACTATGAAAAGAATCTTCATATAGAGAAAATTGGTATGTTCGACATGATGCCAGAAGATATGATCAACACTACACAGGGAAATACCAATATGATTCAAAAGGACTCAGAAGTTTATGATGAAAATTGGTTGTTTAGTGTACAATTCAAGGAGTCCTCATTTTTCATACAGCTTATTTTTCTCATCACTTTGGAATGGTTACTGAGTTCACAGGCACCTCATCCATGCTCGTCTCTTTTCCATACAGGTGCCTACTTTTTTCAACCTCTTAATGGCTTCACATGATCATCTTGAAGCAGTTTGAGGTAGGAGTCACCTACCATGTACATAGGTTAACTAGGTGTTTTGGTTGTGTCTGTCTTGTTTTGGTCTCTGTTGTTTTTGTTGTTGTCTCTGCATGTCCTTATCTCCTTGTTTCCCCTTGTACATCATATTATCTTTTGACTCTACCCACCCAATGGATAAGGCACTAGTCATTTCCAAAGATTCTAGGTTCATCCTACGTCTGCAAGGTCCTTGTCCCCAGTTAGAGCCAGCTGTTGGCCACGTTCTCAACCTACCAAATTTAAACTTTTTCTGTCAAAGTTACTATGTTAAGTCATCTTTTTCATTGCTATGCATTAGGGTCATGTTGCATACATCTAAATTATAATTCATTATCATAGTCTTCCCTCATCTCATTTTCTCTCCATTTTAAAGCGTCAAAAGCAATTTTTATCCCAAGGCAAAACTCGCGGCTTAGTAATAGTTTACTTTGAGTCTATTTTCCATTTTGGCTAAGTCTGCATTAATTTTAGCTTATAACCAAGTCCATCTTGCATTTGCTTCTGATCCACACCAAACTCGCACCAATTTCCACTTTTCGCTAAATCTGCGCAACTTGTGAGTTTTCCTAAGCTGTACACTTTCATTTTAACCAATGGCATGGGTTCGGGGAGATAAGAAAGTTTTACACTCACTTATGGCTACATTCACACTTTCACATTTCTACATACACTTTTACGTGCCTCGTTCTGTTTCCATAAGTTTACATGTAGCCGAGAATTTAACATTGGTTTTCTCAAATCACAAACTTGCATGTTTTTCTCCTCCAAATCAAGTGCAAGAAAGGTTCTTTTTTACCTTTTGAGTTTAAATGAAACAAAAATTTTGATGGCTATTCATAAACTTGTCACCTTGTGTATGTCGTGGCATTTATCCCATGTTTAATGCAATGTGAAAGACACATGCTGGCAAAGGTGGTCGTGGTGAAACTCTATCAATAGTTCTCAAAGTTGATATACGTGAAAGATGTGAAAATGAGATGTTAATATGACAAATTCACCATTGCACTATTAATAGCCTTAAGCAGTAAAGTTTAAAGATATAGTGTGGTGGCATTTTGTTCTAGTTATCCCAGTGAAAAGGAGGCCCAAACAGCTGATGTAACTACAAACTCCAAGAAAGAGAATCAGCACCAACTTCTACACCTTCATGCATGCCAATAAACGTGAGAAACATTAGGGCTGGTATTGCAATGTATAATCACATGTCGTCAAATCTGCAGTGAACTCCAATTTCCTTCGTAAAAGAATGAAACCACCAGCATCTTGTCGTCGGCACTCAGGTGAGAAATTTTGATCTAAGGTTCAACATCTTGGCTGTAGTTAGTGGGAATCATAGAGCAGCTCTAAAACATCGCAGAGATAGTTGATCCTGAACTTCTGTTTGAGTTTAGCGCTCCTGTCAAGATTTAGTATGAAATGGAACTGTTGACATGGTTTTTAAAACCCTCAGACTAGTGCAAATGTAAAAGACGGAGGAGATAACATATTGCATCACTGCTTTCTCACTCATCAAGGCATGTTATTCTATCAAACCGTCACACTCCCGCAGATTGAAGTCGCGTATTGTAACAATAGGGAATGTATATCCATCAAAGCATAATTGAAAGTTGATTTTTGTCAAATGTTGTAGTTGCAAGTGCCCTAGCGGATATGTATGGAAAACGTGGAAGCATACAGAAACCACATAAAATGTTTTATAGCACCCCTCAATAAGATGCCATCTCATGTTACAAGATTATAGTTGGAAAGGCTCTAATACGATGCATGCAAAACGTGGGAGCATATGCAGAAGATAACTGTTTAATAGAATGTCTCAAAGAAATGTCATCCCTTGGACTGCAATGATTACAGGACATGTACAGAAGGGGCTAAGGCCTTGGAAACTTTTAAGCAAATGCAATCGATAGGTGTAAAGCAAGATTCCACAACCTTCGTTAACATTCTCCCAGCTTGTGCCAAAACAGGGGCTTTGAAAGAGAGTATGGACATCTGGCAAAGCATAATGGAAGGATGGTTTTGGTAGAATATTATAGTTTAAAATGCCTCGTGAAACCATAGACTTGACACGTGAACTATTTAACAAAATGCCTCAAAGAAATGCAGTTTCATGGGGTGCAACCATTGGAGGTTATATGTTGATCTTGTGAGTGTAAATGCAGCTGGCAAGTGTGAAACTAAAATTCCATAACCTTTGCCGGCATCCTCCTTGTTTGTAGCTCACCAAAGGCATAATGGAATGGGAGTTTTGTTATAAATGCCCTGGTAGATCATAGACTGTCATGGCTACGGGATATGCACAAAATGATTTTGTTGAAGAGGCACGTAAACCACTTGACAACCACCTCAACGAAATGTGATCTCACTGGCTACAATGGATGGCAGGATACATGCAAAATGTGTTCATTTCTTTTAAAGAAAATGCAATCAGCAAGGTGCAATTCCAAACCTCGTAGCCTTTGCATGGACAAAGAATGCAAATCAATTGACAGAATGCTGCAAAGATATTTAGTTAATGTTCTTTTTATGATAGCATTATAATGCTTGGAAAATTGTCTCACGCCGTAAAAGAAGTTACAAGGATAATGGACAAATTTCTAAACTTATCGGTTCCTCCTAGCGGCGTAATCCTTTAGGCTCCCATGGTTGCAAATGCCAGCGTAATTTGAAATGTTCTGGAAGACATGTATGCAAATGTAAACATAGGCAAAGCACGCTGAACCGTTTGACAAAAATGCTTCAAAGAGTTAATGTCTCATGGGATGCAATGAATACATGGTATGCATAAAATGGATTCACTGTAGAGATTTTAGAAACTTCAATAGCTAATGCAACTCATTGTTGTAGAAGGAATCTTTGAGAGGCCAGCATTTGGACAATAATTTGATGATACAAGGCTTAAACAAGGCACAACAAACATTTGACAAAGATTTGAATTGTGGTCTCACGGTTTGCAATGATAGCAAGATGTGAACAACATGAATGTGTTCAAAAGACATTAAAAACTTTCAAGCAAATGCTATTTGTAGGTGGAAAGCCAAATTCCACAACCTTTGCCGGCATTCTTCCAGTATGTGCCAAAATGACAGCTTTGGAGCAGGGAATATATATCCATCAAAGCATAATTGAAAGTGGATTTTTGTCAAAAGTTATGGTGGACATGTATGGAAAATGTGGAAGCATACAGAAAGCACATAAAGTGTTTGATAAAATGCCTCACAGAAATATAATCTCTTGGACTGCGATGATAACAAGATATGTACAGTATGGGCATCCATCAAAGTAAAATTTGAAAGTAAATTTCATCCAAGATACTATAGTTGCAAATGCCACAATATACATATATGCAGAATAAGGAAGCATTGCCTACACATGGGAATGAAATGCTAATTGTTTTTATGAGACAATAAAGCTTTGACGGGATTATAGAACCGAAGGAATTTTGAAAAACTACCTCAAAGAAATGTGGTATGGCATTTTACAATGATTGCATGATATGCATTGGCAGATTTCAAACTAAATTCCATAACTGTTGCCATCATCCTCGCGGCCCACACCCATATGGGAACTTTTAAATCGGGTGTGAATTGTTGTCTAAGTCGAATGAAGAAGATACATTAAGTAGGTTTCTTGAAGAGGTTTTAAAAAACAATGGACAAGATAGAATCTATTGTAAATTTGTTCCATATCCATTGTCGGCCTCCTCACATGAACTTTAATCTAAGGAGAGTTTTCTAAAGATAGTATTGTTCGAAATGCTTTGATGGATATGTAAATCAAAATACAGAAAAGCTAAGTGAGCTGTTTGAAATCATGAAATGCGATGGTCTAGCAACATGAAGGAAGCTTTCCTCTTATACAGAGAAATGCAAAGAATTGGGATTATGCCCAATCTTGTCAGTTACAGCTCTCTTACAAATGGGATTTGCAAAGAAAGTAAGATGCCGGAAGCAGAGGCTCAATAGTATGAATTTGTTGATGGGGTTTGATGCCGGATATTTCTACCTATAACTTGATGATTGGATGGTGTGCATGTAGGAATGGGAGATCCAATGAGTAAAACCTTTCACACAAAATAACGTGCAAAGGATTTTTGGTTACTATCTATTACCAAGAAATGTGATCTAATATAAATACTCAAAATGCTTGATAAAATGATTTAAAGGAAACATGCTTGAATGTAATGCAATGGTTATAGAATACATTCAAAATATATTTGATTGGAAGGTTTTTGAAACATTTAAGTAGATACAATTGGCAGATGCAAGGCCAAACTCTTCAACTTCTACTTACATCCTTTGACTAGGGTTTTGGAATAGTTTACATGAATGAGGAAGTGAGTACAATGAGTATGACTAGTGCATTAGACCATGAAGAGATCCTACAAATTGTTATTGCTCTTCCTCTCAAGATTGCATTGTGCATGGTTTAAATGCTTCGGGTGACTGATAATGCACACATTCATTTTAGATATAAGAATGGCTCTCAAGACATCTGTGGATGGTGATGACATTTTATGATTGAGGTAAGAGCCTAAGATTTAGGGAAAAAGGGGGATGATCTTCCTATGAAAGTTGCAGGAAATAGAAATTTGAGTAATCATGATAGCCATCATGGAGGTGATTAACTAATGGGCAGTAGGGAATCATCTATGTTGCCTAGAAAATGTCTTTTGTCTCATTTGCAATTGTGTCTATAATGAAGTCAAAATGAACACATCTTGTTGTGGTTGGTTCAAAGGGTCATCAGATGTATCTCTTCACATTTTCAAATCTTGGGAGTAGTGGTGCTATTGAGGAAGATATGGGTTTTCCAGTGGATACAAAGATATCATGTAATCAGTCGAGGGTTGTGATGAATATCACCATTATGCCACATGACTAGTCAACTTGGAACTGTCTCGATGCTCTTATGTTACTTATTGCCTTAAGTACATGTATTCAGACGAATTATCAAGATCCAACAATCTTTGACTGCCAAAAAGAAGCGAATGGAGATAGAAAATGACTTAGTCGAATTCACAACTCGAAAGTTGTTATTTTCAAAACTACCATTTTGGAAAAGTGACTTGTTTCACTTATTGTAATTAAAGGTTCAAAATTAGGTTTTCTTTCAAAAAAAGGTGGTTACTTGAAGTGGTTACAAGTTAGTTACAAGATGAGGCTATTTCAAATGTAAATGGGGGGCTCCTTAGAGAGAACTTTTGCAGGGGGGAACTTATGAAACTTCTTGGAACATTTTTGGCTTTACACATTGTATAGTTTACCTTTGAAATTGTATAATTTTGAAAAGATAATGAAGAATTGCATTTCAGTTCGTATGTTCTTGATGTATTTCTGAGTTATGATTACTAGTTTCTCATATGTCAAATTGGTGATCTTTCTATGTATTTGTGTAAATCAAAGTTATCCATTGAAGCATGCAATTAGGGTGATGAAGCACAATCATGTCTCGGTATCCTGATCTGGAAGTGTTTAGATAAATTATCTCCTTGTATGTTGAGATTTTCCATCTTTCTTCATCGTTGTTGCATATATGTCATTAAATTCATCATGGAGTTTAGGAAAGTGATTTCTAGCTTTGTAGTGAAACCCCCTCGTACTTTTCAATAAGATTGTGAAACTCCTATTGGTTTTCGTATGTCTACCACGAGAGTTTCTACATGCCTATTTCTCCTACTATTTTGCTTTTCTTCCTTTTTGTACTTTAAGGTTAAAAGTACACAAAAATACCAAATGCCCCTATCATACGAGGGAGCTGCCCCTCTCAAACGCAGAGGAAAGTTGTTAGTCCAGTAACAACTTCTCCAACTGTTGGGACTATTTAGTCACCGCTCTAAGGGCAACGAGTCATTTTCAAAGGATATTTCACGGTGACAAATCCATTTACCAACACAATGTATGCATACTATATGGCTATGTAGAGGATTGTCTAAAGTAGCTCCAGTTAAGATTTGAGAGGTTTACATGAAGATTTGAAGAAGTGATTGCCATTTGAGTAGAACTAGATTTTGTTGTGTTCAGAAGAGACAGAGTGATAGTAAACTCATCTGGATTGCTCCGCATTGAGATATTATGATCTACGGATCTAGAGGCATGTTTGGAAATTTAGTGTGTATCATCAACTCAAGTGGTTCGTGGTTTGGAGGTCTGCAAGCAATCTTTCTAGTGTGACAGTCATGGTAGACAGTGTTCTGGTTTCGGATGAATATGTAAGTGATCTTGATGATTTGGAGGAGTGCGGATGTTTTTGTTGAATTTAATGTGCTTGTGGAGGTCTCTGGATCATGTGACTATTGTGTTGGAGGTCCACATTAAAGTCTGAGCTCATTGTTGAAGCTTTATTTCTTGATGTCGTTGTTCTTCCCAGTCTTGGCCGATTAGATGATTCAAGCATGTTGCAGATGATCTAAGAGCAATTCTCTGGAGTGTGGCATGTTGTTGGAAGAAGATTCAAGTCTCATCTATGTTTGGTCAATAGTATAATGATCTGCGTTAATTCAAGCTGACCTTGATGTTCATTCCAAGGTTGATGAAGCGTATAAATACTTGTTGATGAATTGTGGAAACTTGTCCTTGAGCGAAAATAATGAAATCCTAAGAAGGGTACAGAGGCAGAGTAGAGAAGAGGAGCAACAGAAGAACAAGAGTAGTAAAGGATGAAGATATAGTAAAGAAGTGTTTGACAGGCAAAGCAGAATTTTTTGAGCCTTCAATGGGACTGAATGAGGCATGAAGAAGATGATATTTCTCAATTCATTATCTCTGTGTTAAACATAAACTCTTGTAGGTAGTGATTCTCTATTGAACAATGATCTCTAGGCGGTGCGCCTAAAGGCATGTGCCTTCTCCTTTTCTAAGTATTTTTAACAAGGTATGAATCTTGTGGGTTAACCCCCACCGTAGTTTTCCCTTAACCGGGTTTCCACATTAAAAATCTTGGTGTCAAGTGTGTTCATCTTGTTTCTGCTCATTTGTTGATGATTCATGCTTCAATGTTTACATCATTAATTTGTTTTAAGTGGTAAAAGAAGAATTAATTGCTACAAGTGCCAAAGTTTTGGGACAACTGATCCACCCCGCCCCCCTCTTAGTTATCCAGCCTAATTCCAACACATGGAAAATTAGTAAATTAGTGAAATTTTTTTTTGAAAAATATTTGTGCCCTAGGTATTGATGTAATTATTTTCAACAAAAAAAAAGAAAAATAAATTTTATTACATACAGAAAAAGTTATGTTTTACGGAATACGCCTATGTCTAAATTATAATTGCTTTGACTTCAAAACGTAATTAAATAAAATTCTACAAAACATTATGAAACCAAATGCATTCCCTATATATCAGTGTTACCAATCTAAATTCAAAAGAATCAAAATTTTATCCTTTGTAGAAAAAAAGTTATGTGCTACAAAATACACATCACTTTAAAAAATGTTGTTTACTATTAAAAACTAGTTATCAAAGGAGACGCAAATTTTTTTACAATTTAACTCCAAATTTTCTTTAAAAAATATATTTACAATCTATAAACAAAATCTTACAAATCACTAGTTCACGTAATCTTCAAATTCCTAACGGTTTAGCAGCTATAGGTGTCGGAAAGTGAAGATTTAGTTCAAAATATTGATTTCAATGTCTAGTTTGGCCAAAAAGTGTAACCCATTATTGTGGGATGATCCATTCAGATTCAAGTATCAATACAACTCTACTCTAACATTAATGATAATGCAATAAAAATATTTATCCTCAACAATCATATAATTTCCTATCTCTATTTTACAAGACCATCAAGTAAGCAAAATGATATGACAACATAAGAGCTTTTAATCAAAATAAGAATTTGAACCTTGAGAACACTCCTATATCACTCTCTTGTCCCAAGCAATCATTTGAATTATCATCAAAACAAAACACCTGATACAAGCTCCCTTACTGCCTTTTGCAATCAAAGACCTTCTTATCACACTCTAACCTGATCATCTGACAAGTACAATCTCCCTTCAAAGCTCACTCAATCAAAAACTATCAGATCATTCTTTGTTTACATACACAAGATCATCTTCATACATAGTCAAGAACTTCTTAGCAAACATCGTTTCTTGATCACAAGGAATGAATTTAAACACATGATCCCTCAAATCTTCATACTAAACATATACTATGTATCCTTATGACTCTTGGCTCTCTTATAAATTGTTTCTCTATTTTTTGTCAAGAATGCAACTCAAAACGTGACATACCACGTTATTTCCCTGCAAGAGAAATGCTCATCCTTGCTTTGCAACTCCTTATACAACTCTACCTGACCAAAAATATCTTTCAAATACTACACATTCTTTAAGCCCTCCACAAGCCACTATTTTCTTACAAAGATAGACAATGCATACGTTAAAGAACTCATCTTAGACCAATAAACATTATACATCAATACAGAACACACTAGACATCACAGACTGCCCGTATATAATTCTCCTGGCCTTCCATGATTGGTTGAAAAATAGTTTCTAAGGCAGTTAAACTGTCAGTTCACACCGAACCCATCAAACTTAACCAAGGTAAGGATTCGTTATAATTTGAATATAGTTTGAATTTGCCTCATTGATTTTGATCTCCTACTCCCAAGATCAAAGGTTCTAATTCAATCTTGTGTTCATTTAAAAACTAACTTGAGAGCATCAATAAGCATAAGGTTTGGGGCCGGTTTCCCCATGATACCAACCCACTTAAGTGGTTGGTGACCTTATCAACCAGTCAACCCTTTTTAAAAACAAAAAGCAACTTGTTTTAAGAAAGGCTCATGAAGAGTTGTCTTTGTGGCCTTAGGGTTTAGTTTCAAGGACTCAAAACAAGTAGGGTTTAGAATGTAGTGTCTTAAAACCCTCAATTTCTCCCAAACATATCAATCTGCAACAATCCTCAAGTCATTTGCAGAATACGACCTTGATACTAAAAAATACAAACTAGGATTTTTATACTTCAAACCCTAGATCTTAACAAACTTCCTTAGGGCTTTAGGTGATTGCAATAGTCTTTGACTCCGAGTCCAACTCCTTTGTATCTTTGCATTACCCAACATCTTTTGACAACAATGGCAAGTTCCTTTTGCATTGCGTTACTCAACATAGAGATGAGTATAGATGAACTATGAAAATGATTAACACCATCTACAAATGAATACCATCAAGTCACTATCACTATATGTGAACTATGTCATGTCATGAAGCAACCTCCTAACCATTCCTAAACCTTGAACCACACAACACCTTTGACACCAAGAAGCATGAGTGCAACTCTTTGAGCAAGCTTGATACCTCTTGACTTGAACAACTTAACACCACACTAACATCATCCACCAAATCAACCTTTTGACATCAATGACAAAATTCATGCAACATAGTTGTAGGGTGCCAGTAACACTACACTACCGCAAGCCACTATCAAGGACTCCCACTAGATGGCGATAAACACCACCAGCCTGCACCTTTGTTATCTGTACCATACGGTACTGCGGTAAAGGATGAATGCAACATTTTCAAGAAATCTGTGTTTTGATCATGATTGAACTAGAATTTTACCAGTGAGTTTGAGACACAAATTCTCAACATTCTCCCACTTGATGAAGAACTCACTAACCCCATTCAACGCTTGAAGTCACTAAACATTCTAGGCCCCAAGGCCCATTGAACTCGTACACCACTTGAACTTATCTGTGCTCACAAGCTTCATTAATGCATCAACAATAGTTACCAGAGTATCCACTTTTTCGAGAGTAACCTTTCCATCCTCCACCATATCATGAACAAAATGGTACTGCACATCAATATGTTTCGTCTTGGCATGGAAAGTTGGGTTTTTCACCAAACAAATAGCACTCTGATTGCACAGCAAATAACAATCTGCCCTGCATCAGAACCAATATCAGAACATAGTCTTTTAAGCCAAATAGCTTCCTTACATGCATGATTTACTGCCATGTACTCATCCTCCATAATAGATAAACTGACTACAGCCTGCTACTTGCTCATCCAGCTAACTACACCACCAAACAACATGATTACATATCCTGTTAGATTAAAGATAAACAACTGAGAGGGGGGGTGAATTAGTTGTCCCAAAACTTTCTTCCTATTAATCACTTAAATCCTCTTTGTAATTAAAAATCATAATAATAAATCAATAATACAACAATTCAAGAGCAGAAACACATTAACACCATATGACTCCAAGATTTTTATGTGGAAAACCTGATTAAGGAAAAATCCACGGGGTGACTAACCCAAGATTGTATTCTTTGTTAAAAGAATAAGAAGAACAAATGGCACATGCCAATTAGGGCTCACTGCTCAAGCACACTGCTCACAAGAGGTCCACTACCTACAGGAGACACACTGTCTACAGAATAATAAATATTACATACTTGAACTGAAGAATAGCATCTTCACCATGCTTGAGTCAGATCCATTTAAGCTCAATACTTCTGCTCTGCCTTTCACTCTGCTCCTCTCTACCACACACTCATCTCCACAAGATGCATTTGAAATGACTTCACAACTTCTTATTTATACAAGACATTTGATTTTGGGATAATCATCCAAGTTGGCATACATTACAGAGCAAATACATAAATACAACATGACTAATTACAAAAAGACTTCACATGGATCAACACACTGTTAGCTACACAGATCTGAGACTTCAATCTTCTTTGAGGAACACACCATGCTTCATAGAACATCTTCAAGATCATCTGCAGGATGTGTAACTCATGCGGTGGGCCAAACTTAGGAAGAACATCATCATCTAGAAGTAATTCTTCAATTACGAGCTCAGTCTTCAATGCGGACCACCAACACGAACTGGACACAATCCAAAGTCCTCCACAAGCTTGCCTGAATCACCAAGAACATCCACACTACTTCTGCTTACTGAAATCATTCTCTCCTTCATTCGAAACCTCAAGAACACAGTCTTTCATCACTGTCATATTGGAATAGATGCTTGCGGACCTATAGACCACGAACCAATTGAGTTGTCAATTCACATTAACTTCCTAAAAACTGCACCAAATCCGCAGAACAAGATATTGCATCTCCGAATCTCACCAGACCTATCTGTGTCATTCTATCACCTCCGAACATCTGCTAGAACTAGTTTTACTCAAGTGGCCATAACTTCTTCAAATATTCATGCGGACCTCTCAGATATTTACTGGATCATCTTAAGACACATATCCACAAACCCTTTTATACGCATCCTCTGATCTTCATCTTAGCTGGGATCTTCACCTCACTGTCTTCATTGTTCTTTTATGTTCCTAATAGGACTAATTTTCTCAATATCCTCAGCAAACAACTCATCCAATCCTTATCATCAATGCAACAGGAGTATGTTGACATCAATGACAACATCGGTTAGGCCCATACTTGCAACAATCTCCCCCTTTGTCATTGATGGCAACATATGATGTGAAAAATTGTTTTAACCATCAAGACAAGAACTTCTCCTCACTAACTGACATAACTCCCCCTATCAACAACAACCATTCACATGTATTCTCTTCCTTTACTACTCCCCCTTTGATCAGCAACCACTTTTTGTTTTTCACATGTCTTCTCTCCCCCTTTGACATCAATGGCAAAGGGCACATACTTGGATCACTTCAGAATATACCAACTACTCCTCCTGAGTAGCAACTTCCCAACATCAATCTAGACCACAAGATATGACTATGAGATCCACCAAACTGATGCACATTAGTGCACCTTAATTCATAACCGGAGGGGTAATAACCCCTAACTTCTCCCTGAGATACTCAAAAGAGTCCTTAGGTAGAGGTTTAGTAAAAATATCTGCAATCTGATCTTTGGAGGGCACAAACTCCAATCTGACTTCATTCTTGTTCACTTGCTCTCTCAAAAAATGAAACTTGATGGATATATGTTTTGTCTTTGAATTCAACACCAGATTTTTTGATATATTTATTGCACTTGAATTATCACAAAAGATTGTGATAGGTTCCTCATACTCCACTATGATGTCTCTTAACATTTGCTTCATCCACAATAATTGAGTGTAACTACCTGTTGCTACAATATATTCTGCTTCTGTAGTGGATAGAGATATTGCCTCTTGTTTCTTACTCAACCAAGAAACCAATCTTTTCCCTAAAAAGAATGCACCACCACTGGTACTCTTTCGGTCATCCACATCTCCTACCCAATCCGCATCAGTATATGAATAAAGAGAGAAATCATGATCTTTAGGATACCATAAACCATACTCAACTATTCCTTTTAGATATCTAAGAATCCTCTTCATTGCCATGACATGAGATTCTCTAGGATCAGCCTGGAATCTAGAAACAAGATCAACAACATTCATAATGTCAGGTCTAGTTTGAGTGAGATACAATAATCCTCAAATCATTGACCTATACTTTTTCTGATCAGTCTTAAGAGAGTCATCATCTTTTATCAATTTACATCAAGTTGCCATGGGAGTACTTATTGGTTTTGAGTCTTCCATCCCAAATTTCTTCAATTATTCTTTCATATATTTGGTCTGTGAAATGAAGATTCCT
Organism: Cunninghamia lanceolata; assembly: GCA_027924645.1. NCBI lineage: Eukaryota > Viridiplantae > Streptophyta > Pinopsida > Cupressales > Cupressaceae > Cunninghamia > Cunninghamia lanceolata. The sequence goes on from BSBN01001332.1 coordinate 4,442,696, forward strand.
TTCTTTGTTTGAATGATTTGCAAACCCAAGAAGAAATTCATTTCCCCAAACATGGACATCTCAAATTCACTTTTCATTTGATTTGCAAAAGTTTTGTGCATACTATCTCTTCCACCAAAAATGATATCATCAACAAACACTTCAATAATTAAGATGTTTTCATGATCAATTTTGAAGTACAAGTTACTATCAGCAGTACCTTTGTTGAAACCAATCTTCAAAAGATGCTTATCCAATCTTTCATACCAGGCTCTTGGGGCTTGTTTGAGTCCATACAGTGCTTTCTTCAACTTGCAGACCATATCACCATGATCAAACAATTGAAATCCATCAAGTTGCTCAATGTATACTTCTTCTTCCAAGTCACCATTCAGGAAGGTAGACTTGACATCCATTTGATATACTTTGAAGTCCTTGAAGGCAGCAGAGGCAAGAAATAATCTAACTGCTTCAATTCTTGCCACCGGAGCAAAAGTCTCTTCAAAATCAACTCCTTCTACTTGGGAATAACCCTTGCAGACTAATCTGGCTTTGTTTATGACTACTTCACCATCCTCATTTAGTTTATTCCGGAAGACCCATTTGGTTCCAATCACATTCTTGTTTTTAGGTCTGGGAACAAGATCCCAAGTGTGATTTTTCTCAATTTGCATCAGCTCTTCCTCCATTGCTTTAGTCCACCTTTCATCATTGCATGCTTCATTCACAGACTTTGGTTCAATCTTTAAACTAAGACAATACTCCTCTGAATCTTGAGCAATCTTTCTTCTTGTTTGAACACCTTTGCTTTTATCACCTATGATTTGATCTTCAGAGTGATTCAATCTTACATACCTAGGAATTTTGGGAATTTCTTGCACTTCTATTTCTTGAACATGTTCATTCAAACTTATCTCTTCTTCCTGATTCTCTGGATTAGTCTAGATCTAAGTTTCAGAAGGGGGTTGGACTTCTTGGACCAAAACATCATTCTGATCATCTTCATCATATTAATAAAACCTTGAGTGTTTTTCAATACCTTCATCAACCTTTATATTTGTACTTTCTATAATCTTTCTCAATCTCTTAATATAACACTTGTATGCTTTGCTTTGAGTAGAATAACCCATGAATATTCCTTCATCACTTCTAGCATCAAATTTGCCAAGGTCTTCATCTCTTTTAAAATAACATTTTCTACCAAAGACTCTAAAATACTTCACAGTGGGAGTGATGCCAAACCAGAGTTCATAAGGGGTCTTACCAGTATTGCTTCTGATTTGTACTCGATTAAGAGTATAGACTGCAGTACTTACAGCTTCTCTCCAGTAGATCTGAGGAACATTTGCTTCCATCATCATGGTTCTATATGCTTCCTAGATGGTTTGGTTCTTTCTCTCCACTACTCCATTCTGCTATGGAGTCCTTGGGGCAGACAACTGTCTTTTTATCCCATGTTTCTCACATAATTCTAGTAACTCACTAGATGTGAATTCTCCACCTCTATCAGACCCAAGACATTTTATGTTTAATCCGGTTTCATTCTCTATCATAGCCTTGAATATTGTGAATTTCTCAAGAGCCTTAGATTTCTCTTTCAGAAAAGTCACCCACATCATCCAGGAGTGGTCATCAATTAATAACATGAAGTATCTATCACCTTGCACACTCCTGATTCTTGCAGGACCACATAGATCAGTATGAACTAAGTCCAATAATCTGGTAGAAGACTATTCCTTACTTTTGAATGTGACCCTGCTTTGCTTACCCAACTGACATTCTTTGCACAAACTATTAGTAGGTTTCACCAGTCTTGGAAGATCTCTTACAGCCTGAGTGTTTTTTATCTTGATGATATTATCAAAATTCACATGACACATTCTCCTACGCCATAACGAACTCTGATCGATTTGAACAAATAAACAACTTTTGCCAGTACCAACCAAGTGGAAGATATTACCTTTTGTTTGAGTACCGGATGCAATCTTTGTTCCAGAACTTTCAATGATCTTATATTTTCCATTTTTGAATTAGAGATCATAGCCTTTGTCCACCAATTGTCCAACACTGAAAATATTGTGCTTTAGACCTTCAACATATAGTACATTATTGGTTTTTTTCTTTCCATCAAAAGAAATAGTTCCTCTACCTCTGATTCTGCCAACAGAATTATCACCAAATTTTACAACTCCTCCTTCATATCTTTCCAAATCTATGAACTTATTTTTATCACCTATCATATGGTGAGAGTATCCACTGTCAATGACCCAATCATCCTTTTCTTCAACTTAGGAAGCCAGAGCTCTTTCTATCACTTTATGATTGACAGATTCAGAGGGCATTAGATTTTCTTCCTTGATGGCAATAAACACCCAGTCACTTCCGGATGTCTCTGATTCATCATCTGTTACTCCTTCATCATCATCATCATCTTCATGAACATAGTAGCATTTCTTTTGGAATCTTGATCTATTAGGATTTGGCCTTGAAAATCTTTCCAGACACCTTGAGGCAAAATGACCAATCTAATTGCAGTTATAACATTTGAAGGGCAATTTTCCTTCATACTTATCGGATCCTCTTGGCAATCTTTTTGCAATAAGGGCTTTAAGTTGAGTAGCTTCTGCTTCATCTTCTTCTAGATCTTTTCTAGCTTTTTCATACCATGATAGTTTCTTTGAAGAGTTCTCTCCCAGTTCAAACTTTTGTTTTCCTTTTGCAGAGGCACTAGCTTTGAATGCAAATTCAGTCTTTGGGGTGCATCTCCAAACTCAGCCAATTCAAATGCAACTAATTTACCAACCAATTGATCACTTGTGATATTTGAAAAAGATCTGAATTCTTCAATAGCAGCAACCTTGTACTTGTAAGAATTGGGAAGGCATCTGAGAACTTTGGCAACAATCTCATCTTCATCCAAGATTCCACCAGCACATCTAATGCCACAAACAAGGTCATTTACTCTTGGCATAAATGTAGTGATATTTTCATCTTCTCTCATCTTCAGGTTTTTAAATTTTCCTTTCAGACTCTGTAGCTTGGCACATTTAACATACTTGTCTCCTTCATGCACAAGTTCTAGTTTTTCCCAAAAGGTTTTAGATCAATAACATTTGTGAGCTCTAAATTAGATAAGACACTTAGTAGAGATTCTTTAGCCTGAAGATTATTTTTAGCATCTCTGATTTCATCTACGGTCCTCAGACCATTCTGAGGAGGAACATACTTCTTTGAAGCCATGATCCAATATTACATTCCCATACATTGCAAGTGACATTCCATGTGACTTTTCTAAAGAGTAAAATTGGTTCCATCAAACCTTGGACTAGGCTTCTTGTAGGACGACATCCTAGATCTCCTCAAGCGGTTAAGCTCTTTTAGAAAAACTTAGCTCAGATACCAATTGTTAGATTCAAGAAAGACAACTAAGAGGGGGGTGAATCAGCTGTCCCAAAACTTTATTCCTATTAATCACTTAAATCCTATTTGTAATTCAACAGCATAACAATAAATCAATCACACAACAATTCAAGAGCAGAAACACATTAATACATATGACACCAAGATTTTAACATGAAAAACTAGGTTAATGGAAAAACCACGGGGTGACTAACCCAAGATTGTATTCTCTGTTAAAAGAATAAGAAGAAAAAATGGCACATGGCAATTAGGGCCCACTGCCCGAGCACACTGCTCACAAGAGGCCCACTGCCTACAGGAGACACATTGTCTATAGAATAATAAATATTACATACTTGAACTGAAGAATAGCATCTTCACCATGCTTGAGTCAGTTCCATTTAAGCTCAATACTTCTGCTCTACCTTTCACTCTTCCCTCTCTACCACACACTCATCTCCACAAGATGCATTTGAAATGACTTCACAACTTCTTATTTATACAAGACATTTGACTTTTGGATAATCATCCAAGTCGGCATACATTACAGAGTAAATACATAAATACAATATGACTAATTACAAATATACTTCACGCGGATTAACACATTGTCGGCTACACAGATCTGAGACTTCAATCTTCTTTGAGGAACACGTCATGCTTCACAGAACATCTTCAAGATCATTTGCAGGATGTGTAACTCATCTGGTCGGCCAGACTTAGGAAGAACATCATCATCCGGAAGTAATTCTTCAATTATGAGCTCAGTCTTCAATGCGCACCACCAACATGAACAGGATGCAATCCAAAGACCTTCACAAGCTTGTCTGAATCACCAAGAACATCCACACTACTTCTGCTTACTGAAATCATTCTCTCCTTCATCTGGAACCTCGAGAACACAGTCTCTCATCACTGTCATATTGGAATAGATGCTTGCGGACCTCCAGACCATGAACCAATTGAGTTGTTAGTTCATATTGACTTCCTAAACACTCCATCAAATCCACAAAACAAGATATTGCATCTTCGAATCTCACCGGACCTATTCGTGTCATTCTGTCACCTCTGAACATCGGCCAGAACTAGTTTTACTCAAGTGGCCATAACTTCTTCAAATCTTCATGAGAACCTCTCAGATCTTTACTGGAACATATCTACAAACCCTTTTATACATATCCTTTGATCTTCATCTTAGCTGGGATCTTCACATCACTATCTTCATTATTCTTCTCTATTCCTGATAGGACTAATTTTCTCAATATTCTCAGCATACAACTCATCCAATCCTTATCATCAATGCAACAGGAGTATTTTGATATCAATGACAACACTAGTTAGGCCCATACTTGCAACATATCCACTGGTGGATCTTCTGTTGTCAATGTCCCCTACCCAATCAAAATCCACATATCCATGAATGCTAACTAAAGATTGAGATTAAGTATAGTAACCATGATAACACAAGACGTACTCCAAATTACCCTTCAAATACTTGAAAACTCTCTTCACAACATCCCAATGTGTCCTTCCTGGATTAGCCATAAATCAACTAAGCACTCCCACTTCTTGGGCAATGTCTGGCCTAGTACAGACCATGGCATACATTAAACTTCCAACTGGTCTTTCATAAGGCACCCTGGTCATGTCCTCAATCTCAGTAGGAGATTTTGGACAATCTTCAACAGAGAGTTTCATTCCCTGCAACACTGGAACAACTAACTGCTTGCAATATGTCACATTAAACCTCTCTAGGATAGAATCTATATACTTGCTTTGGCTGAACCAAAGTTTTCTATTTCCCCTATCCCTTTTGATTTCTATCCCCAGCATATACCTTGTTGCACCTAGATCTTTCATTTCAAACTGTGCTGACAATTGAGATTTTAATTTTGAAATCATACCCTTACTATTCCTAATGAACAACATATCATCCACAGATAGGGTGATAATAAGAAGACGACCATTTTCATATTTAAAATAAACACAATGATTTGACTTTGATCTCACAAATCCCATAGACAACACATAGGTGTCAAACTTCTGGCAGCACATTCTAGGTGACTGCTTCAAACCATATAGAGATTTCTTTAATTTGCAAACTTAGTTTTCCTTACCTTTTTCAATGAAGTGCTCTAGCTGGGACATATAAATCTCTTCCTCCAAATCACCATCAAGAAAGATTGTCTTTACATCCATCTACTCAATTTCTAAGTCATATGCTATGACAAGTGACAACAAAAATCTTATAGACATCAGCTTAGCTACAAGAGAAAATATTTCTCCATAGTCGATCCCCTCCACTTGGGAATATCCTTTTGCGACCAACCTTACTTTTTTCTTCTCAACCCTTCCATTAAGATCTATCTTTTTCTTAAACACCCATTTACATCCAACTGGCTTTCGACCTTCAAGCAAAGGTACTAGATCCCATGTTTCATTCTTCTTCAAGGATGTCATTTCCTCATCCATGGCTTCCAACCAAGAATCTGAATGAGACATACCCATAACCTCTCTAATAGTCCTACGATCATCGATGTTAGCAATTAAAGCATAGGAACAACTGGAATCCAACATAGAATAACCAAACCTTCTAGGTTGCTGCATCTCATGTGTAGACCTCCTCACTGGCTGAGGCTGAGGTTCTTCATCCTATTCAGAATTTTTAGAGCTACTTGAGCTCTCCTCACTAATAGGTCCACTAGGAGTACACAGTTCATCCTTATCTAGAGTAAGAGGAATTTCAACTACCTCCTTCTTTTTTTCTTCTTTCACCTCTGGTTGCAGATCAACTATAAAAGGTTTTAGCTCACAGAAGATCACACTGCTTCTATACCTTCTCTATAACTAGGTTCCAAAGCTTGTACCCTTTCACACCAATTCCATAACCAATGAAAATACATTTTACAAGATTGTTTTCCAATTTAGATCCTTTTTCACTAGGCACATATGCATATGCCTCACAGCCAAATACTCTAATGTGTCTCAAAGAGGGCTTCTTACCAGATCATGCTTCCATAGGTGTTTTGTCCACAAGCATCGAAGTGGGAGATTGATTAATCAAATAACATGTTGTAGCTATAGCCTCAGCCTAGAACTTGTGTTCCAGACCAACACTACTCAACATACTTCTCTTCCTTTCCATCAGCATTCTATTCATCCTTTCTGCAACTCCATTTTGCTGTGGAGTATAAGGATTCGTCCTATGTCTTTTAATTCCATGATCCTTGCAAAGCTTATCAAAATTTGCAGAACAGAACTCACCACCATTATCCATCCTCAAACACTTAATTTTTCTACCATTTTTATTTTCAACCAAGGTTTTGAATTCCTTAAATCGACCAAAAACTTCCATTTTACTTATGATAAAATAAACAAATGTCCTTCTCAAACAATCATATATGAACAAAACAAAATACATGGATTTCAATAATGAAGGAACATTAACTAGACCAAATACATCAGAATGAATATAATCCAGAATTCTAGAAGATTTATGAGGACTAGAATAAAAAGAAACATGGTGTTGCTTTCCATATATGGAATGTTCACAAAAAATGAACTCAAGATTACAATCATCAAGCTCTTCAACCATATTTTTATTTTTCAAGGGTTTTAAGCCATTTTCGCCAATGTGGCTGAGTCTTTGATGCCACAACATTGTCTTCTCTGCTGGGAGATTCGTCTCCAAATAATTAACACCCACAAAAACAACATCCTCCTTCTGTAGATGATAAGATTTACTTGACTTTCCAGAAGCACTGTTACATTGAACTGCATGTGCATCTAGCTTATATAGAGTGCCAATTCATGCACCCTTAGCCAATACCATAGAGCCTCTGGTCATTATACAAATACCATTCAAGAAAGAGATTTGTACACTAGCATCATTAAGCATACTTACAGAAAGTAAATTTCAAGCCAGTAATGGTATATGCATTACACCATCGATTCCCTTCACTCTTCCATTAGGAAACTAAACTCTGACTCTTCCATGGCCTACAATTTCTAGGTGAGAATCATCACCCATATACACCCTTCCACCGGCATACTTCTCGTACTTTGAGAACCAATCCCTATGTGAGATCATGTGAAAGGACACACTTGAGTCAATCAACCAAACATTATCTGATGTCTGAATCACCAAGGCTTCTATGAAGGCATCTGTATCGGTCTGAGAAGAATCATTCTCAAAAGAGTTGTCCTTATTATTCTTCTCCTCTTTACAATCTTTCTTGATGTGTCCAGTCTGCCCACAGTTCCATTATTTCACCTTGGACTTTTTGCCAAGAGACTGTGATCTCCCCTGTGACTTGGATTTAGACTTCTTGTCTTTCTTCTTGCCTTTCTCCTTTGATCTACATCAAATAGCAAGGGCCTCCTTGGCCATCTCAGAAGATTTCTTCCCAATTTCTTTTGAAAGCAACGAAGCAACCACATCCTCCATCTTGAAAGTGGTTGTAGTACTCCCAATAGCCACTACTAGGTAATCCCATGTGTCAGGAAATAAACTCAATAGGAGCATGCAATGATCCCCTTCTTCTATCCTCACATCCACAGACACCAACTGAGAAATGACCATGTTACACACATTCAAATGATCTGCAATGAAAGCTCCTTCCTCCATCTTCAAAGAATATAGATTCTTCCTCAGAAATAACTTATTTGCCAGAGATTTCCCTTGATTAATGTCACCAAGATTCTTCCATAGAAGTTTCATTGTCTTCTCTTCATGGACTTTCAAGAGAACTGAATCGGCCAAGCATAGTCTTATAAGACACTTGTCTTTCCGATCCATTGCATCCCAGTCATCTTGTGAGGTTGCTAATGGTTTGTTAGAGGACACTATAGTCCATAACTCTCGATCTACCAGCCAATCTTCCATTTTGAGTTTCCACAACTCAAAGTTACCACAGTTGAACTTCTCAATCTATATTCTTTTGGATGTGCTCACCATCTTAAACCTGCAATAAAATTTCAAACTAAATTTCCCTATAAAACTCCTACTGAACAAGATCAGCACAAAAAACTCATCTTACCCACAAGGACAACAAAGTTGGCCAAGCTCTGATACCAACTGAAAGGAAAGTAGAGTATAGAATACACGTTCCTAATACTAAGCTTCAAGGAGAGAGATATAGAAATTTACAAATCTTTGCAATTACAATTCATTTAAGATGCACAAACAAGAATAACAGAATAAACAATAAAGATTCAACACCAGATTTTACGTGGGAAAACCCTTACAGGAGAAAAAACCACACACCAAAGCAAGATCACTTGTATTAAAGTAAAACGTAAATTACATACACGTCACAGAGTTGTTCTCTTTCAGGTGTTGATTTGCAGAACGAATCCAGCAACATTATAATACAATTCACTCTCGAATCATCATATCAACTCAATGCACTACAACATTAAAATATAGACTTCTCAAATGTTTTAGGAAGCCCATCACTTCAACTTCCCCACCACACAAAACCATTACAGAATGTTTTAATTGTCTTTATCTGTCATTTCCATTCTTTACTGCCATACCATGGAACTTTTTTCGACTAGTCGTGGGACTACAGTTTACTTCCAATAATACTACTCCACCACAGTCATCTTAGACTCACCTCACGGGATGGTGGGATATACACTGCAACACCATAGGCCCAATCCTCTTACCATCATGGGACCACGGTATGTATACCACACTACCGTAGGTAGGATTCAACCATCATTGTGGGGTGGCAGGATAGGACTCCCCCAAACTATCGCAAGACCATTTCTAAACAGTTGTGGGGTGGCAGTAACACCGCACTACCGCAAGCCACTGTCAAGGACTCCCACAGGATGGCGATAAACACTGCCAGCCCACACCTCTCTTATCTGCACCCTATAGTATTGCGGTAAAGGCCAAATGGAACATTTTTAGGAAATCTATTTTTTGATGGTGAATGAACTAGGATTTTACTAGTGAGTTTGAGACATAAATTCTCAACACTCCCATCACACACCAATAATTCATGGACAACATAATACTATATGGCAGATCTAATATGATGGAAGTAAGTGTCATCAAGGATATAGCTTGACAGGTATGTTTTAGCTTCAGGTTAGGATATTAATAAGAATAAATCTTGTATTTACTTCTTCAACATGAAGAAAAGTATTCCCCAAAGAATTTTGTCTCTTTAGGAATTCAACTCTATAGATCTTCTAGGGAAATACCTAGGCATCCCACTCTTTAAGGAAGCCATGAGGACTAATTTATGGGAAGAAACAATAAAAAAATGTCACTCAAAATCTACCTCATGGAAGGAAAAATAGTTGACCCTATCAAGAAAAATCATGATGATCAAAGTAGTGTTATCAACCATTCACATCTACCTCCTATCAAGCACACAGATCACCAATAAAATGATCATGAAGCTACCTCATGGAAGGGAAAATGACTGACCTTGTGAGGAAAAATCATGATGATCAAAGAAGTGTTATCAACCATTCCCATCTACCTTCTATAAAGAAGTAGTTGAAAACTTTTCATTGAAAGCTACCTCATGGAAGGGTAAATGGATGACCCTATCAAGAAAAATCATGATGATCAAAGAAATGTTATTGGCCATTCCCATATACCTTTTGTCAAACACACAAATCACTAATAAAGCACGATAGAAGGAATCATGAAGAAATTTTTGTGGGAGGGATCCAATAATGCCAAATGTATTCCCCTGATCAGATGGGATACATCATGCAAGGATAAAAGTGATGGTGGCATTGGTTTCAAGAAAATCAAAAAGTAAAATATTGCTTTAAATGCAAAACTAATTTGGAGAATGTATGAGTTCCCTTCAGCTAGATGGTGCAAAATCCTTCAATGCAAATATTTTCTCTAATGAACCATCCCAAATTCTTACAAACCCTGAACCATGTAGAGGATCTCACATTTAAAACTTCATGCTACATTTCCTCCATCTAATCACAATCATCTCTCATGGAACATCAACAATGGAAGGAGTACACACTTCTGGAAGGATTCCTCGAACATATACCCAAATCTGGCCAATGATGAGTGGCTACACTTATGTATCAAAACACTATCTAAAGAATGGGGAACCAAAGTAAGTAATTATAACCACTCTGAAGAGGTGGCAGGGAGAAGTGTGTGGAGCTGCAAAAAATGAACAACTCCCTGATCTCTTTTGAACAAAAGGAAATCCTAAACCAAGAACTTGATCGAAGGAACATTTTCATAAATAATGGTGAGGACATGATTATTTAGGCTAGTGCTAAGTCTGAAAAGTACTCTATGAAGCTGGGCTACAAACTACAAAATTTGGTTGAACAAAATGTAAATTGGCCAACTAAATTATGTTGGAGTCATTGGTTCTTTCCAAAAGCTAGTGCATTTTCATGGATTGCTCTTCATAAGAGAACACTAACCAATGATAGACTTAAGGTGATTGGGATTAATGGTCCATCATGGTGTGTCCTTTGCAAATCTACTGAAGAAAGTGTGGACCATCTACTTCTTAATTGTCCATTTGCAAATCAATGTTGGAGATGGTTGACCAAATTTTGTGAGTGGGATGGTGTATTCCCTTGTGATCTTCTCTCACATTTCTGAAATTGGCCATGGGTGAGAAATTCCTTGTAGCAAGGGGTTTGGATCACAATACCATCTATGATAATGTGGCACATATGATGGGAAAGAAACAATCAATTTTTTAGGATAGAGAATCTTTGGTTGAGGAGGTGATAAAATAAAATAAAATTGGTATTTGTGAAATTTTAGTCACTAAACAAAAAACAAGCAATAGGTGTTAGTGTGAATAGGGATATTACCTAGCTAGTTTTCCCTTGTTGTGTGGATAATTCATATTATTTAACTATTTATTAGTTAAATAATATTCACACACATATTGACATGTTAAGTTGACTTAGTGAGCCTTTTAGATTTTTCTAGTTGTTGATAGTTGATAGTTGTCATATCCTACACATCAACTAGTTGGCATCTTAACCTCTAGTTGTCACATGTAATAGGAATATGACACTTGTCACATGACTACTTATCTCTCAACCTTGCCTTTATAAGCAAGGCATGTCTCTTCATTTTGTAAGGTTGGAGCTATAGTTAACTCTTAATGCTATTATTTCATTTGAGCATTTACATTATTCTCTCATAGTACTGTTATGCTATTCAATTATTTTTGCATTATAGTTTATTGATTCGAACTCTTTCAATTTGATTCTAGGTTATTATTCTTTTTCAAGATTCTAACTATAGGAACCCCAAACCAATTACTAGCTAGGATGAGAGAATAAGGAAAAAATGGAGCCTCCTCAAAGCCACTCTGACATACAGTGCTAGAGCTCCTTATCCTTCCAAAAGAAAGATAAGAGCAGTGATAAAATGGAATCCTCCCCTAGAGGCCGTTTGAAACTAAACATTGATGGAGTTGCTCAGGGTAACCTTGAGATTTTTGGTGTGGGGTGTGTCATGAGGAATGAAAATGGTGAATTTATGTGGGCTATTTCAAAAAAAATACCTATTGGAACAAATAACGAAGTCAAGTTCTAGGCCCTTTTAGCAGGTTTCAATCTTTGCAAAGAGAACAATCTATCTAATATAGATGTGGAGGGGGGCTCTTAGATATGTATAATTACAATTAGTAGTCGCAAAGTTGTAAATTGGAAACTTAAAAATATTGCATCCTCCATCTAGGTCATAATAGATAGCCTACATGCCATCACCCTTCAACACTATTTTTGGGAGGAGAACACTATGGTAGATCAACTAGTAAATCATGCCTATGAACAAAGTGAGTTGGAGGTCATTTCGAGTCACACAAAGATATGGGATAATCTTTAGTTTGGATTGTCGTTAGATTTTTTACCCATGGATTTGGTAGGGATATCCTAAGGTAGGCTTCAACAAAAATTATTTTCAGTGCAATGCCTTTCAAGCAAATGGGAATGGTGTTTGTGGCCTTTGATTCACTCACATAGAGTAACAAAGAGAGGATGAGATTTACTTAAAAATGTGGTGGTAGATAAGACTATTCCCATGGACATTAGATCTGAACTCACCCTGGTTTGAGGACATCTCCGTGCGAGGATTTTGTACAGATTTCATTTCAATGGAGTGATGTTATATTCGACTATCACACTATAATGTAAGCACTGAGCCAAAATGGAATTTGGATGTGGGTGTTCCTATTTGTAGGAAGATGCAAAAACATTATCAAATAACTATTTAACGTAGAAAATGAAGTCGATGTGAAGGCCATACAACATGTCATCAGCATTCAATGCTTCTAAGGGGAACATTTACATGATGATGTAGTGTATGAGGAATTCATGTCAACCGTCATCCTAATTCTCTAGAACAAGAGCTGGCGGAAGTTTCTATCAAACGCTTTCATCAAAAAGGAGATGAAAGATCTGATACACAAAGCCATTTGACTATTTGATAAGAATCCAAAAGAAGGGATGCTTGGTAGGGTCTTTGATGTTGAAGCTGCAAATCTCAACAAAGTCACAATGGAAGCAGTGAAACTCTTCAATGATGGTCTACAAATAAACAACATGGAAACCTTCAACTTTTATTTAAGTCATTATGCAGATCTTTTATCCCCAACCCATATAGAATGAGTCAGTGAAGTGTCAGAAGGTTTACGATTCCTCATGCATCTAAAAATGCCAAGTAACTAATGTATATCATGCATGCTCTTTCTTAAGAACTTTGTTATCTATATTTATTTCAACTAGTTTTAAATGAAAGGGAGCTACCACTTTGGTAGCATCTTATCTATCAATATGTGTGTGGATGTATACAAATGTTAATTTACCTCAAAGTTATTTTATTTTTAATTTTTTTTAAATATATGTTAGCTATGTTTTGGTTTTACTTATTATTTTATTTCTACTTAAATTTAATATTTTACTTACTATTCTATTAATGCATATTTTTAAAAATAAATAATATCTATTTTATTTTTCTAAAAATTGAAAAGACTAATTTATGCATATTTAATTATATAATTATTTTAAAAGTTATATGCACTAGCATAGATATGCTAAATACATCTATTTAAAAGACATGAGAGATGTATATTGAAATTGTTATTTAGAATAGATAGGGCCTCTCTCTTGTCTTCTAGATAGATGTATTTAAGATATCTATGCTAGTGTAATATTAACATAGGATGTTATGTCATGACCGTCTTTAAAATTTATATTTAAAATTAAATATTTATTTTAAAATTTTAAAATTATAAAATAGTACGTAGTTAAATAAAATAATTCTTAAATAAATAAAAGTGAAATAATTTTTAAATAATTTAAAAGAAATAAAATAACTCAAAAGGGTACATAAATATTTAATTGAGGGATGTATCTATTCTGAATAACAATTTCAATATAGGTGTTTCTTTTAAGTTCCATAGATGTATCTAAGATATCTATGCTAGTACATAATAGTTTCAAATAATTATATGATTAAATATGTATAAATTATTTTTTTTCAAATTTTAGAAATGTAAAGTACATATTATTTATTTTAAATAAAATGGTAAGTAAAATTTTAGAGTTAAGTAGAAATAAAATAATAAGTAAAACCAAAGCATAGTGGACATATATTTTTAAAAAAAACAATAAAGTAAAATAGAACAATTTTTAAAATAATTGACAAGTAAAATAAAACAAGAGCTGGCAGCCAAAATGTTCATAAATAGTAGCAACAATGTTGATAATATAATAACTTTATAATAATCTTGAAATTTGTCAATTTTTTGGCTTAAGTTAGAGTTGACAGTGTTGTAATATTTGCACTGAATGCTGAAAATTGAGGAACTTTGGGATTCTACATTTAATGTTAGACTTTTACCTAGTACATTTTATCACATTTAATGTCATGGAATAAACTGGAAATTGTAAAGTATGTGATTTTTGACAATACAACTAACAACACACCTTGATTTCTGCCTAGTTTCATTTTCAAATGTTGTGGTAAGCCGTTCATATTACATGATTTTGGGAAAAAATGGCGCACTCTTACAGAACAACTACATTTTCAAATAGCTCCATGAGACCCTCTCATGGAACGGCTACACTCTCAAATGGCTCTATTAGACCCTCATCTTGGACGAATAGGACTTCCAATCCTTCCTGAAGGCTCCCAGCAAGAAATGGTGACAGTTATGGTGCCCAAGCCCCACTTTCCTCAGGCTCTAGGAACTTTAACAAAAATAAGTCTTTGTAGGGCAGATTTTTTCATAGGAGAAAACCTCTAAATTCACAATGGCAAGAATTTAATGACTATCTAAGCAGAGGCTTCTCGAAGGAAAAAGCTTCAAATTTTCAGACACCCAAATGGAGACCTTCTATGGACAGAGAAAGAAGCACAACAAACGCTCGAGAGGACAAATGAAAAATAGATCTAACTTTAAGAGTCTCCCCAAGAATCCCAAAAGTATGGAGAAGGGTCTGCAAAAGCATAGTAGTACTCTTCAGGTAAAGGAGAAATGGATCCCTAAACCAGTTATAAAGGAAGTGACAAGGAGACAAGAGAAACAATTAAGCATTTCACTAAACAGTAATGGGTTGATAGAAAGAATCGCTTCATTCTCCAAGACTGCGTTGATTGGTAAAGTACTTTCCCCTCATTATTCTTCTGAGGATCTCTTTAAATGGACCAAAAAGGAATGGCCTGTGATTAAAGAAACAAGCTCTATGGGGAATGGGTTCTTTACCTTTCTTTTTGAAAAAGAACAAGATAAGGATCTTGTTCTCCAAAAGAAACTCTAGAAATTTGAGAATAATGCTATTTTCTGTCAAGTCTGGAAGTCAAACTTTAACATAGGGAAAAAGAAAATCCCATATCTTCCCATGTGGCTAGAGCTACCATTTATGCCAGCAGAATATAGGGACCCAGAAATTATAAAGTCCATTGGTAGGGCAATAGGCCTTCTACAAGATGTTGAAATCAGCTTTTACCCATATTGCATGCCTGATGTCAAAGTATGTTTGATAATGAAGATGGATGAACCCATTCCAAAGAGCATACATCTTAATACATTAGCAGGTGAATGGGTCCAAGAAATTTTCCTATGTGAGGGGCTATCTGATGAAGATCTAGTCAGGATGAATAGGATGTTGGGCATTGGAAGATCACTCGAGGGATTTCCAGAACTTCCTCGTGGGTTACAGGAAAATGTCACTCAACCTCAAAGACCTCGGTGCCTATGTCTTGAAAGTAATGAATGCAAAGAATCTAGACCACAGGGCATTCAAACACATGAGATTTCTATAAGCTCGAAAATCCCTGAGGGCATCCTTGTTGACAATACTAAGGAAGTTGATTTAGAACAATTAGAACGGTCTTCCAAAAGCTTCAATATCTCAGTAGAAGGGACAGAATCAATGGCAACCCAAGATATCTCAGAGTGGCCACGAGAAGATTTGAACTTGACTAGAGGCTTTCACATGGGATTTCATAAGACCCCTCTATTTTCCTCTTCTAAAGGAATGAATGCTCTTGTAGATGGGTGCATGGCTTTAGAGGTGGAACCAAAGACAGGTGGTGAAAAAATGGAGCTATCATATGAGAGGATAAATAGTGAAAAGGACATGGAGGCGCAAAGGACTCCCCAACAAATCAAACATCCAAACCTTCAGATTCTAGAAAAGCATGCTGTGACTCAAGAAACTCCTTAGAGTGAGTAGGAGAACAATACTCAAGTTTTGACCTCCAAGGATTGCACTTCTGGACTTAAGCCAACCAGTTCCCCCCTTGAAGAGTCATTTCAGGAAGACAACTCGAAGGAGAAGGAAGACTTAGGTGAGGTAAAGATTCAAACTCTTCTTGGAAGACTCAGGTCAGGTAAAGATTCAAACTCTTCTTGAAGAAGTTATTCATAAAGAAACAAACACTTCAATAGATGAGATTGCAGATGAAGTTTTGTAAGAAAATGATTTTGAGGTGACCAACAGAGACTTAGGAATACTTCAGACTCCGTTGGAGTTCAAAAGTAGCCCAAACTCCTCCCCACAGCCTAGAAGAAGGTCAAGATAGAAGAAATCCAAGACCCAAAAAGAGATAGAAGCTAGAATCAAAACCACCATTGATAAAGCACTGAAACAGAGGAGAGCCAAGAGCTCTCCTCGAGAGCCATGAAGCTACTTACGTGGAATGTTTGGAGCATTAGTGCCCCTAACAAAATTTGTCTCATCAAATCTTAGATTGATGGGGCTAGAGTAGATATAGTATTTCTTCAAGAAACTAAATTAGCTATTGATCAAGGGTCATTTGTCTTTATAAAGTGGTCTAATTGGGAATCAATCTTTCATCTAGCCGAGGGAGCTTCTAGAGGGATAGCAATACTATGGAAGAGTTATCTCCCTAGGATGGAGGTAGTGGGAAATCATGAAAACTAGATCCTGGGTAGATTTCCATGAGCATATAAGGGCAAAGACATGTGGGTTATGTGTGTTTATGGCCCCTCAGGTGTAACCTAAAAGAAAACTTTGTGGAGACACTTATCATCCTTGTTACGTTTTATCAACTTAGAGTATTTGATTGTGGGGAATGATTTTAATGCCATGCTAGCATCTTTAGAAAAAGTGGGGGGTCTCCCTGGCCAGACATGTTCTCAGTCATATTTCAAAGCTTTTGTTTCCTCCAACAACCTTCTAGACTCTAAGCCTTTGAATGGTCTCTATACGTGGTCTAATATGAGGAAAGATGAGGAGAGGATTGTGGAATGTCTGGATAGATTTCTTCTCTCTCCAATTTGTTTACAAGGTGCAGTTGTGGTGTCATCCTCTATTCTCCCCTTCTATGGATCAAACCACTACCCAGTCCTTCTAAATATGGGAGAAGTTTGTAAACTCTCAATAGATCTTATTTTAAATTTCAAGATATGTGGTTCAGAGACCTAGACTTCACGGGTTTGGTCAGGAAGTGGTGGCAGTCAGCTCCTTTTGTGAAGGGATCTAGAATGTTCCAATTGGCATCCAAGTTAAACTTCCTCAAACAAATTTTTTTGGAATGGAACAAGAACCATTTCAAGAACATCTTCTCGGAGAAAACTAGGATTTTAAACCATTTGGAAGAAATTGAATGGGAGATCATCAATCATGGCATAGATACTCTTATAGCAAACTAGAAGAAGGCTCTAAGAGAAGAGCTTGATGAGTTGTTGCTGAGAGAGGAAATTTTCTAGTGTCAAAAATCAAGAGAATCCTGGCTGAAAGAAGGTGATCGCAATACAAAATTCTTCCATTTATCCACTAAGATCTGAAGAAGCCTCAACTCTATATCTATCTTAAGAAAAGATGATGGTTCTTCCATAGAAAGCCAAGAAGAAATTCAAAAGGAAGAGTCTTTCTTCTTCAAGACCTTATTTTTAGCAGATACTCAACATTCTTATAGCCCGTCAGTTCTTGACCCCTTTCAGCCACTAATTTGGAACGAACAAAATGAGAATCTGATGAAGGAGTTTACCATGGAAGAGATCAAGATAGTGGTCTTCTCTATGAAAGGTGACAAAGCTCCAAGACCAGATGGATGGAATGGAATTTTTTTTAGAAATGCTGGGATATCGTGGGCAAGGATGTTTTTCTAGCTGTGGAGGAGTCCAGAAAATTCAAGAATATTCTGAAGGAATTCAAAAAAACAAATCTTATGTTGCTGCCTAAAGCTAATTCACCTTCTTCCCTTAAATATTTCAGGCCTATCTCTCTATGCAATTTCATAGGCAAAATTATCTCCAAATCCATTGCGTTACGTCTAGCGCCCATCCTCCCCTCCATAATATCTGAAGAATAGGGTGGTTTTATGCCGAACAAAGAGACTGCAGAAGGTGCTATTCTGGTTCATGAAATCCTTCATTCTATCAGGACTATCAGGGTCCCTGGTATGATCATTAAGCTTGACATGGTCAAAGCTTACAACCAAGTAAGCTGGAATTTCCTCCTTGAAATTCTTGACAAGATGGGCTTCTCCAAGCATTGGATTAAGTGGGTCTCGGGTTGCTTTAAGGGTGTGTCATTTTTAGTCTTGGTAAATGGTGTTGAAACTACCCCTTTTGAATCTTCTAGAGGCCTGAGACAAGGCGATCCCATCTCTCCCTACCTATTCATAATCATGACGATAGCTCTAACTCATGCCATCAAACATGCAGGCTCCAATTGGGAATGGATAGGCATGAGTTGCCCCTGCTTTACAGATTCCTTTTCTCATGCCTTGTTTGCTGACAACACTATTCTTTTTGGACAGGCTAACATTAAAGAAGCTCTTGTAGTTAGGAAGGTCCTGGAAAGATATTGTCTTGCCTTGGGACAAAAAATAAATGAAGACAAGTCTAACCTACACTTGTTCTTTGTCAACGAGTTCTCAAAATAGGCGATTTCAAGAATTTTTAACTTCCTAATGGAATTTTTACCAGGAAAATACCTGGGCATTCCCCTTTTCAATGGGCGTCATAAGCTCGCTCTATAGAGAGACATGGTGGATAGTTTGGAAAGAAGGATTGGGTCGTGGAAGGGTAAACTCTTGTCCCTTGCTGGTAGACTTACTCTGGTAAAATCAGTTCTCTTAGCTATCCTAGTTTATATGCTATCCTCCTTCCAGATTCCAAAAGGCATTGATCTTCAAATGGGGAAAATCTGTACAAGATTCCTTTGGCAAGGTTTTGACAGAAGAAAAGAAAATTCACCTCATCTCATGGGATAGAGTTTGTAAACCCATTTCACTAGGAGGTGTAGGTGTACTAAACCAGGTATTGCAGAATTAGGCCCTTGGCACAAAACTGGCATGGAGAATGTATAAAAAACCACACTTAAAATGGATGAAGTTCTTACAATTTAAGTATCTAGACAATGAGCTGCCGGAGAGAATATTCACTGTTGCTAATCCTCTGAAAGGTTCATCCATTTGGAACTTCATTGTTAAGAGTAGAGATGTTATCATGCCAAAACTCTCATGGGAAATTTTTAGTGGCAACAAGGCTAACTTCTAGCATGACTCTTGGAACGGTTGGCCCATCTTGGCGAATAGATCTGATTTGAAAGAAGCGGAATTGGTTCTCATATATAAATGGGGCATGAAGGTTTCAGATTACTTCAGGATGGACAATACTTCATGCCCCCCTCATGCAATATGGAAAGACTTCTTGAAATTTAATTTTCCTGAGAATCAAAAATGCATTCTAAAATCCATTTTGAAGGAGAGAGTTTTGCACCCGACATGCAAAAGAGGATGAGTTGATTTGGATGGGTGATAGTTAGGGAACCTATAAGGTTAAGAAAGACTATTACTGGCTTACGCATAGAGGAGCAGCAGATTGGCATGTAGAGCTTTGTTGGTCTGATGTCTTACTCCCCAAAGCAGGAACTTTCTCTTGGCTCACTTTGAATAAAAAAATCCTTACAGGAGCTTTGTTGGGGTGATGGCTTGCTTCTGCATAGTTGGCTAGTGGTTGGTGGCTTTTTGGTTTCTTGCTCTCCCTGTTTTTGTCTTGGTCTGGTTTAGGGTTACAAAATCTATTTTTGGCCATCTCTATATATGGCTTATTTTCTGTAAAAACTCTTATTATTATTTAATCTATGGGTGGGCTCCACCTTTTTCTAAAAAAAAAAGCAATAATGATTATGATTATAATTGTACATAGTGTCAATGTATATATAATTCATGATTGTAGATGATAATTCATGATAGTAGATGATGTTTCGAAGACTATTTTAACTATTTATGGATATATTGCTGCAAACCTTTCAGTTACCTGCATCAAATAATTAGTCCAAAATATCTGATCAGTACAACAACTCTTGAAGTAACCTGCACAAAATTTGAATATATAAATCGCAAGAATGGATTCCCTAAGCTAATTCTTTGAATAACTTGAGCGGAGAAAAAATAGAATCTTTGAGTCAACTAGATGTTCTAAAGATTTCTGACTTTTGTTCGGGCTGAATCAGATGGAAATGCCAAATGCATCAAAATATATAGTGCAGATGGTGGAGCCAACCGCTCTCACTTTCTGATGGGATTATTTACTAAAATAGGCCGAGCTTTCTTCGTGTTTTCTAGTATGCAACGAAAGGCAGAGTTCACAAATACAATAAATTTCAACAGTTTCAAAAGACCTATCTACTACAATCTATGTATGCAAGTTACAATCAATTTAAAAAGTGAAAGATTAAAGTATATTTGCATGATCTTCAAAATCCAAATGAAATGATATTGCTCAACAGCACAAAGATGTAATTTTAGTTCTCTATTAGAAGTTTAGGGAAGTAACTAACCTTTCTATCCATTATAAAGTTAGCTCTCTAGAAAGTGGTGTACTTGTTTTACCAACAGTTAATGGTAGTAGATTCTGAACCCATAATGACATTCCAATTACCAGATCACCTTGGCATGCCTAGACAAAAGAAAATAGCAAGTGTTAATTTTAATAGTAAAATAACATTGTAAGCAATAAGATAACTTTCAATTGTGAACATAAAGAAAATGCAAATTGAAGCACAAACAAGGTGCATTGGCTAAGCAGGTTATACGAATAAAACCAACCTATGTGATGGCCCAAACAATCATGTACACTTTGTCCTGGCCCTGAAACTGTGGTTCAGTCTTTAATGTTGTGTAGAGTTGCAACAAGAGGTCAAGCCTCTTTCGCAATAGCATTGCTAAGACCACAAATATTGCTATCTGCAGAATTTTGTAATGCTCTTTAATCCAATTCATCAATTGTTAAAATTAAAAAAAAAGTTTCAGCGTGCCATATAAGCAAATCACATATATTTTGTAACCAAAATCTCACCGCTCCTTTAACTGCAACTGGTTGTGTTTGCTTTGATCCTTTGTGGCCTGGTTGATGAGTGGCTACATCTTGCAAGACACTGCCTAAAGCCCATAACATGAACTCCTTCAAAGCCTCTGATGGTTGTTGATTGATCCAATCTGTTGATGTCTTATAAACAACTTCAGGAATGTGACAAAGAGGTGTCTGAAAAGACAGGAAACTACATCTTGGATGCATATTCAAATTAAAACAAACAAGCAAAATGCTCACCCAAAAATAGACACTCATATTCATTCAAATCTTTATTTACCACCATATACCCTAATGACATACATGAAAACTCTAGACTAACTCTAAACAAATGACACATCCACCTGGTTGGCTTCATTCAAAAGTTTTATGCCAATCCTATACTGAAAAGCAGATCTAAGATTCTAAAAATGGTTTTTAAAAAAATATCAACAACGAGACAAATATTGCACAATGTATTTAGCAAACAGGGAAAGACTCATAATACAAAAGCATGGCTGAGAGCTTTAGTCAACCAACCACAAAGACTGGATTAGATTAGAATATCAAAGGATGGTTGAATTGAAATTGTCATCCAGATTCCCAAATCCAATTACAAGAAAAAACTAACCAAAATATGGATTTTGCAGACTCTCCAGCACATAAATTTCAACCTGACTTATCACAGTTCAAAACACATGATCCGCCAAATGTTGTGTTACATCTTGACCTTCTGAAATAGGATGAGATATTGATAATGACTCTAATAAATGATCCAACCACACCAATTTTCGGTATAGTTTTGTTTTTCTGTTTTAATGGGGTCGTGTGATCGTGCCAAATTCATAGGCGGAAAGATCGTTAAGCTTATTATTACAGGGGTTGCAAAAAGATTGTCAAATATATAATGGATGCTTATTAATCTTCCTTGTAGGTAAAAATTTTCTGCCAATTAGATTAAAGAAAAATAAATTTTCAAATATGTTTTGTTATAATATTTGCATCTATACAATAGCAATAGCTATATATTTTTTAAATATAAAAACTATTTCAATTCTCATTGGTTGCAAAAAGAATTATTAATAACTAGTTAAGAAAAGACTGTGCTTATATTTGGTTGGGAGAAACTAATAACTCTTAAATAAATTAAAATTTATGTATATGTAGTAAATAAAATAATTCTAAAATAAAATAAAATAAATCTTTAACTAAATAAAAATACAAACAATGTAAATAAGATAAAATAATTCTTAAAGAGCTGTAAATAAAATAAAATAACTCAATATTGATATTGAATATTTTTTGATAGATGTATTTGGATGTATTTAAGATATTTCAATAGATACATGTATTTGGATGTATTTAAGATATTTAAATATTAATTTTTTGATGTGTAAATGACTGTCAAATTTAAGGTAAAAGGTAAAAGTTTTTGTTAATAAGGTCACACCATTACAATCCACCCCTTACTCCCATTTGTAGAACACCTTTGACCTAGTAATAATTCTTACCCTTACAAAATAGTTATAAATAAAAATATTGCATAACTATTTTTCTAATGTAAATTGTCAAAATAAAAATTTTATTTATTTATTTTAAAAAATAACAAATCTACCAGTATTTTAACTTTAAAAACTAATAAATGCAAGTAAAATAAAGGGAGCTCAGTGACCGCACTCGTTCGCATAACCTTGTGGATCCCCTTGAATTGCTTTCCTTTTCGATTTATGTGCCAAACGTTCATTTACATTAGAAAAACGTTGATCATAAATAAAATTCGACAGGACAACATGCTTAACTATCATCAACGTTTTTAATTTGATAGGACAGTAGGCTGAGGTATTACCAACGTTTTTAATTTGGTATTATCGAATTTAATTTAATAATGTTTTTCTAATGTAAATTGTCAAAATAATATTTTATTTATTTATTTTAAAAAATAACATATCTATCAGTCTTTTATCTTATCTTCCCAAAAATAATAAAATAGTTAAGCCTGTTATGTCGAATTTACTTCAATATCAACGTTTTTCATGAGCAGCAACGTGTCCAGAAATCTACAGGTCTTGCACAAGGGGGAATTGAGAATAATTGGCAAAGTGAAGCTATTTAAGAGGAGTTAGATTGACTTCTATATCAAACTATATGAGGGGTTAGATCGACTAGGGAATATGGAGTTTCTTTTCTTTGTGATTTCATGCCTGCTAGTTTTTGCAAATCAGCAGCAGCTCTACAGTTCAGCGGTGGCAACGAAGAATTTGGGTGACCACATTCTTTCACTCTTTTGTTTCAAATCAATATTTTTCATACCAGAGATTTAGGAATAAAAATTTGAATCGTTTTTCTTTGGCATATAACATAGATGTTGGACGTTTTGTGGTTGATGTTTGCAGAATATCCATTTCCGTTTATGACATTTGATGCTGAAAAGGCAGCTGCAAGAACATATGATTACATTGTTGTTGGAGGAGGTACGGCAGGTTGTCCTCTGGCAGCAACATTGTCACAGCACTATTCTGTTTTGCTGTTGGAAAGGGGAGATTCCCCTTATGGAAATCCTGACACTGAAGACATTAAAGGCCTTTTCAAGATTTTTACGGGTAGTGAAATCCCTGATGTCGCTGAGGGATTTGTCACAGAAGATGGAGTGCAGTTGATAAGGGCAAGAGTTCTGGGAGGCGGAACATCCATTAATGGTGGCTTCTACAGCAGGGCAAGCTCGGAACTCATCAGAAATATGGAGTGGGATGAGAAACTTGTAAATGAGTCGTATGAATGGGTAGAGAAGTTGATTGCCTTCAAACCAGACAAGCTTTTTCGTTGGAGTTCTGCTGTGAAGGATGCTCTTTTGGAAGCTGGAGTGCTTCCTGATAATGGGTATACTTTGGATCATCTGGAGGGCACCAAAATTAGCGCCTCAACTATTGACAACAATGGAAGGAGACACACAGCTGCAGATCTTCTGAAATATGCAAACCCAGATAACATAGTAGTTCTTCTGAATGCTACAGCCAGCAGAATCCTCTTCGATTCCTCATCAGGTACACTTTCATTTTCATGTTTTGCTTGCTTCCATTGAAATTGTTTAGCATAAATCTTGATAACTGTGGTCAATATACTGAATTTTTATGCTCTGATCAAAATTCTTTAAGATTTTCCAATTAAAATAAAGGAGCTCTGTTATATTTTATAAATTTATGGTATTTAAAAAAAAAAATTATACCGTTTGATCCTCCAAAAATGGACAGCTTATAGCTATTTTGATTTTGTGGATATTATATATTGTCAGAATGATTGGTCACCACTAGCTAAAATGTGTATTCATTTAATTTGTAGCCATGATATTTCCACAGTCCATGATATTTAAATGTATAGAGTTTCTAGAAGTGACTGTGTGTTGCTTTTTAAGTATTTTGTTTTCAATTTTTATATAGATTTTATCTTATTTTGTTAAAAAGTATATTAATTAAAATACTAGTTTATTTTCCAAATAGTTTTTTTAATACAATTGTTTTATTTATATTTTTTCAATTCTTTTAATAAGAATTTTTTTCCAATCATTTATTTCTTTAGAAAATATGACAAAAGTTATGTTAATATGAGAACATTTATGTTAATTGATTATGGGATATTTAATTTATAATGGAGTTCTCAATATTGTTGCACACGTATGTTGTAGGAAAATTAAAGGCTATCGGTGTCGAGTTCATGAGTAGCATCGATGGTCTCTTTTATCAAGTATTAACCAACCACTTATCACATTAGAGTGAGGTAATTTTGTCAGCAGGTAGCATAGGTAGCCCCCAACTTCTCCTATTAAGTGGAATCGGCCCCTCAGAACAACTTAAAGAATTGAATATTACTATATTTTTAGATTTAAACTCAGTAGGGAAAGAGATTAAAGATCCACCACGTTCATCAATCATTATCAAATCCCCTGAACCACTTGCATTTTCTCAACCTGAGGTAGTGGGTATATTAGACAAGTCACAAGTCTACATTGAGTCTGTTAGCTACTTTGAACAAGAAAATGCCAAACAATATCAATATCTAGGAGGTATTTTTAGCAAGGTGGCATTTCCCTTATCAACGGGTGAGCTTCAACTTAGAAGTAAAAACCCCCAAGATATCCCCTTTATAAGATATAATTATTTTTCTCATCCTTTCGATATACAAGAATGTATTCTTGGTATTAAGGTACTATCAAACCTTATCATGACAAATTCTATTCAAGAATTTGCATTTAGTGATAATGAAAGCTCCAAAAACCTTCAATTCATAGGGTCAAAATTACCTCAAAATCAACTAGACAATGAAGACATGGGAAAGTATTGTAGAGATACAGTAGCAACATGTTGGCATTACCATGGAGGGTGTGAAGTTGATTCTGTGATTGATAAAAGGCTTCGTGTGAATGGTGTTGATAGTCTAAGGGTTGTGGACAATTCAATTTTCAAGTATAGCCTTGGCACCAATCCACAAGCCACTCTCATGATGCTTGGAAGGTATGTTTTTGCATTTGTAGCTTTTTTTTTCATTGTTTAAAGATATTATATTAATGACACATCTTTAATACAATATATGCAGGTACACAGGAGTTCATATCCTTCAAGAGCGCATGAACATTTGTGAATATTAGACTATAAATCCAAGTGTCAAAAACAAAAATGTTCACATTGATATGTGTATCATTTTAGCGATCATCAATCTAAAAAATATCATGTATATTAAAATAGGTAGCCCCATTATGGCATATGTATTTGGTATTAGTCAGTATCAGGTTGGGTGCATATGCTTTGTAAGTCACCCATATAGTAAACTAGATTAAAAGTATTTATCCCACAAGATGGGATAATAGTTGGTGTTATTAAAAAGACCTTATATAATATAGTGACTTAAAAGTTTTGAATCATCTTAAATATTACAGTTAGATTTTATGCTCTATTAGGAGGAATAACCCCCTCGAAGAAATAACATGAATGTAATTTACAAGCATTTTGTTGCACTCAATTGTTTTCTATGTATATTTATGAATTATCATTATTTTATTTGAATGTTCCTTGCATGTAATATCAAACTCTTCCAAAGGCCTCCATAGCAACAACAACAATTAATGTCTTACTAGTACTACCCACCATGTGCTCTCACCTCACCCTTATAGATCTTGGGGATAAAAAAAGTGGTCAAAGTAGGTGGGTACTGACCATTTATTCCCCTTTTCATTCTACAGTAGATTATCTAGGTTATTACCCTTATTCAAGGGGTTTTAAAATATTTTTAGAAGAACTATTACTTTTCTAAGCCAAAGTCCTCGTAAAGCACTTAGTGAAGTGAGGTGTGCTTAGATTCTAATACCCAAGCCTAAAAAAATATGTATATGGCTTTGAGATTCCACATTTATTTGGTTATATTAGAAGAACCTTTAGGATTAGGAGAATCCTCACTATATGATTCCATTGGTAATTTGAAATTTGTAGTGCACTGGTTAGTTGTCAGAGCCAAGAAGTGACTCTCACTATATCGTGGTGATGGAAAAGTGTCGCTATATGAAAATGGAATCCTTTATAGTTAGAGATCTTAAATATTATTTTATTCACTATTTATAGACAAGATGAATATATCTAATATTATACAAACTAGCACACACTAGCCTAGATTTATCACTTTTGCCTACTCTACACAGATTTGGGCATAGGATGTTAGAATCTATGATGTCTCAGAAGATCCATAGAGATATAAGTAGTTTTTTTTAACAATATATATTAGTAGGAGAACACAAAATAATGTTCAAAATCTAGATGATAGTCTCTAAATTGCACATTTCATGTTCTTCATAGTTGTAGCATTTGACTCCTATATAGTTTGCCATTTTACAACTTTTGGACCAAATTTTTACCTAACTAGAAAGAATTTTCCACTTTCTTCTTAAAATTCTACCCATAGGGTATTAGGCCAAGTTTTATCTCACTTGGGCAATTTTCCTATTGTAATCCTTTCTTTGTGGTAACTATTTTGGTACATAGATCTAAGAACCATTTTTGGTCAAGCTAAGTAGTGTTTAATGTCATTAAGGAACATAACTCATTGTGACTATCGCTTCACATGATCATTTTGGTATATAAATTTTGTCAACCAAAAAATTACATTATGTAGCCACACAGTGTTTCATAAGATAGGTCTGAAGTTTGAAGATGACATACAAAATCTCCAATCTTAAGTGCTTCCTTCTAAGAGCAATTTGATAGTCTCACTACTAACCTTGGAGGAGTCAATGTTCCACAAATGAATACTATAATCAATTAATTGGTCAACTATCACTCTCTTCATTCACCTCATGAGCCTCACATTTACAATAGTCTTCAGTGTACCCCTCTGAAACACACAACGATTGAAATGCCAAAATTTTATGGAGAAGGAGCTACAACATAATTAAGTATGATAGATTGCATTTTGATGTTCATTGGATTCCCCATGTGGAGCATGTCATGATGACCATCTTTACTTTAGAGGGAGTGCCAACATAATGGCATCTCTAATGTACATGCTCTTTACCTCATTATGATGATCTAAATTTTCCAAAGACCTTCTAGCCTACTTTAGCTAGAGTAGATCTATGAAGACCTAGAAGGAAGGCTCTTTAATTGTTATTCATAGAAGTGGTTATTGACTGCATCACTCATTTTAAGGAAGTACCTAGTTTCACATAAGGAATATTAGATTATTCTCTTCATAATTTCTTTATTTTTGTCTTGGAAATGCATATTGAAGTTGATGTTAAGTTGATTACACTTCAATCTATGGCAGATTCTTTGTTCTAACCCAACTAGTAGAAGACAAGATTGCAACAAACTATGAGATTAAGCAAGATTGACTAGACAGAGTGTCAACACCGGTCGAGCCATGGGAGATAAACAATTACACGCCCTACAAAAGTTCAAAAAACAAGAATGAATTCAATAAGTCACAATAAGTAGATTGATTGGGATAGTGAAATAGCTCACAATGTGAGATACATAGAGGGCATAATCGACTAAAAATAGCCAAACCAATAATAAGAAAAGCTCACTAAGAATAGTGGTGCTCTAAGAATAGGAAAAGAAACCACTTAATTAGAAAAATCTAATCTAGGCATGCCAAGTATAGCTCAAGGCTAAACATAAACTCCTAAATATGTACTCCTAAAAAAGCTTAATATACACCAACACCTCTCCTTAAGTAGAACTTAGGTGGGATAAATAAATATGGGTCCCGAAAACTAAGCCTAATTAGGTACCCATGTACAATGCGATTTCTCATAAAAACTGAGAAACAAAGAAAACCACATGGGAAAAACTCCCCTCCAAAAAGAGAGAAAAAGATAAAAGAAGAGGACTAGGAAGCCTCCTCGAAGATGATAACTCTACATCAAGGCTGAAACCATGTTGCTTTGACTATGATGATGTAGAAATGACCCCCCCATAGGAGAGTAAAAGAGACTATGTAGCCCCCCACAATGAAGTACCCCTTGTGCCAGAAGAGAATTCCCATGTATGAATGCTAAAAATGATCTATTTGTGGCAAATGACATTTGTCCCCTTAGGAAGAAAAAACTCCAATGGTGAATTTTGAAGTAACTCCAACTCAAAGAAGTAAGGTGAGGTGAAAAGGGTCATTGTACCTTGGCATTTAATCATGTTTTATGTGTCAAATCTAGGGCTGTGTCCATGGTTGTCTGCAATAGAAACTTGATAATCAACAGTCCTTGACTAATCTACTGAATTGAACTTCCCTAATTAATCAAACTAATGCTTCTAACTACTTGCTTGAAAGGAAAACCTAATCTAAGAACTTAAACAATAATCTACTGAATTGATCTATTTGGTTCACACAAAAGCTAAATATTCATTAAACAGAAAAACAATTGCTTTAATGGTAATTGATCTATCTTATGAAAATAGGAAAAGACTATATTTTAAGAAATATGTAATAACATAATAAAGTAGAGAATATACTAGCCTCCTATCTGTTGGTGGGAGTGGGCCCTTACTCCACACCTTTAGAACTGAAGGCTAAAAAAACATTTTAGAGCAAAAGTATAACAATACTTCTTTCTTTAATCCAATATATCTGAAGTATATTGTATTCAAAAATATATGTTTCTACTACAATCTAAAATTACATAAAAATATGTTAAAAATCTAATAATCTTATTCTTTTGTCTCCATCCATATATATTAGTCTAGGCGACATCATATTTCTAGAGTTAACTATCTTTCCTATCAGTTCAACTTGAGATATAAAAGATCTCTTATTCTTAGAACTAAAACATGCAACTACTATCAAAAGTGTAATCATGCAAATCTTAAAAAGGACTTAAGTGACACTGAGGGTGTCACTAAATCTAGAGTTTGACTTTTAACAATAATAGGCTATGGAGGCCCTGATAAAAGGAACTTAACTTTCTCAAAAATAGCGAACTATGAGAAATCCTCTAATCTCATGCAAAAGTGCAAATAAAAGTGCATTGTGTCCCCTTGGACCAGTAGAGTTATCTTCATGGACACCAAGGCCTAGATATGTGGAACTTCGTAGCTCCTTAAAAGCTCTAGAGATTCTAGTAGTTAGCGGTGCTGAAGACTTTGTTCAGCTTCAAAGATCCTATCTAACTTCAAAGACTATGCAGTTGCCCGTAGCTCCGAAGACACTTTCAAATCCTATTAGTACACAACTCTGGAGGTTTTCATGATCACCAATCTTCTTTGTCCTACTGCATCAACTTCAAAGATCCTCCAAAAAAGATGGAAAATGTTGGAGTGTTGTGTAGCATCCTTCCTGCTCAGCTCCGGAGATAAATAGGATCATCTCCATAGTTCCCAAAACTATCTTCTGCCTGAGAAATGGATACCTGTGAAACCAAAAAGAGATAATTTTGTCAATTTCACTTCAAACATAGGTCTTCTCATCATAACAATAACTTTAACATTTCATCTCTTAAAAACAAGACCTCACAGTTCCTATAGTGCAATTACCAGGACAGGTAGTGTACAAAGATGAGAAAAAAAGAGTAAAAAGGCATTTTTAGATGAATGCTACTTGACACTCATCATTCCCCTTGTGCTTGAGGGTTTACATCTCCTCCTACACTACTCACATCCTAGATTTATTAGACTTGTACAACCTATCTAAAAGGTTGTACTCCTATTCAAAGGTTTTCCATGTCTCAGTGTTTGTTTTGACATTCCCTCTTAATTGATCAACCCACTTCAATCATTCTTGAAACCTAGAATCTTCCAGTTGTTCATCCTACATGGGCGGGGGCTCAATGATTAGGGGTGGCTCGAAGTGTCCCCCTATCCAATTTTGCTTATACTTGTCCATTAATTTGGATATAACCCTTGCCTTCTTCATGAACCATTCAAGGTTGACTGGGGATACTATGTCCCTCATTTTATGATCTTCTGTGAGGGTATTCCACCTCTTGTTACAAATTTCCATAATTTGATCAGATGAAGCATGCATGAACAACCCAAATACAATTTCACACATCTGTAGATGCTGCTGGTATAGGGGAAAAAATTTTCTTTTTTTTTTGGGGGGGGGGAATAGATTACTACCTTGAAATGGATTTCAAAGGTTATTGGGTTTGGGCAGTCTCTTCTAAGGAAACTGCCTTCTTTGTGTGGGCCTCCATTCTCTCATTCCATAGCTGATGGTTCCTCTTTAATGACATGAATGCTCTCAGCTGGGATTCTCCTACAAAAAGGTTGATGAAGAATGTGTGATCTTCAATAAAGAAGTTATGCAAATATAGTTCACAAAGGAAATTCTTTTCTTCATCCTTTCTCTACATGTATATTTTGAGAAAGTCATTCCCATCATCTATGTTTGCAGTCAAGTTGGAAAGAACCA
This sequence comes from Cunninghamia lanceolata, assembly GCA_027924645.1. Taxonomy (NCBI): domain Eukaryota; kingdom Viridiplantae; phylum Streptophyta; class Pinopsida; order Cupressales; family Cupressaceae; genus Cunninghamia; species Cunninghamia lanceolata. Next base: position 4,473,763 of record BSBN01001332.1, read on the forward strand.
ATGAAAGTTTCTTTTGGAGGACCTGTTCTTGTAGAAACATTGCATAATTGTCATTGGGGATCTACAGAAAAGGATTTTTTATTAGAGAGTGGTCACTGTCATGACTTTTTATTCTAAGGTGTTCACTTTTTTTGTCATGACAGTGACTGCCATTTATAACTACAACCTGATAGTTGAACCTACCAACTCTCTGCACCTTCTTTCCGAATTAAATAAGGCCCTTGGGATATGCAACTGGAATGTCCCTAAAGAGGCATTTGGTTGTGTGCTCTATTTAGTGGTAGAAACGAGGACAACTAATTTTTGGATCAACTTTGGTTGATCATCAATTTTATTGTTGGCCTTTGTCAATTCATAGACCTATTTGTGTAATTTCTCAGCTAGGGCTAAGATCAAAATGGTGCTATTATCTCTGGCCTTAACAACATCAAATATGTGGGTATCCTTTTGTGTTATCTCTACATCATTTTTCTTAACCTCATCCTCTTTTTCTTCAATGACCTTACCATGTTCTTATACTTGCTTCTTCAGGTCACTGATCTATTGGTCTTTAGCTGACATCTTCTCTTACATGACCTTTTTAAGGTCCGTGATGATCATTTGTCTACCCATATCATTCTTTTCAGATTTTCAATTTCCTCCATCAACTGATACTCTTTTGGAACTTCAATATCTTCCTGGTCAGAGGGATGGGAGCAGCTACCCGTTTCTAACCCCTCTGCCATGTCTACATCTGGGGCCCCAACATTATCCTGCTCTTCTTGTTCCTCTACCCCCTCTGTCTATGCCTCCTCATGTTCTTCTATTTATTTTCCTGTAGTAGACCTTGAGGCAGGTGATGGCCCAACCTAATCCTAAGGAGGGGTCATGGAGGTTCTAAAACCAACAAGAACCTTAGCCAGGAGTGTAGTGTCCCTTTCTACCTTAGTTGTCTATCTCTTCCTCTTGATTCTCTAGAGCACTTGTTTTGTTTATGTCTATGGTCATCATGTTGTTTCCTCTAAATCTAAAGACATGGTTTGGGGTTCACTCTACGTCACCTCTATTGCTTGGTTAGTTTGATGAACAAGGAGCTCTAGAGTGCTCTCCTTAGTCACCTTCCTCTTTTTCTTCCTGTCAACAAGGGAAGAGTGTCAGTACTGGTGGAGTCCTCCTTCTTTTTTAGTTTGTATGATTTAGGAGTTTCGGGGGACTCCTTTGTTGCTTCTTTCTCACTCACCTTAGATTCTTGTGTTTCTAAGGTTTGGGAGTCTTTACAATCTCCTCTACTATTTTTTCTTCTTCACTTACAACACGTCACATTTTTCATGCTGGGGTGGACTCCTTAGCTAAGGTTAATTTTATTTTTGCTTTGTGAGGTGTTTTGTAGGGTTGTTCCTCAAGTGTGGCTTCTATATGCTCAGGTGCAGCAGATGATTCCCCTAGAATCTCATTCCCCTTTTTCCTCTTCTCAGTAGATGGGGAGGAGGTAGATGGAGCTGGTCTCTCTTCTTTTGTCTCCTAAGTGGAGGAAGGTGTCTCTTTTATTGTTTTCTTACCCTTTTTCTTAGGCCTATGTGTATTATCAACAAATGCTTGACATAAGGTCTCCCCTCCTCTTTTGAAGATAAAGTGGTGTTTATAATTAATTGTACGAGATTATGGTTCTTTAGAGGATCCTTTCCATACTAGTGCTTCTCTTCTAATCCTATTATTGTAAAATAGAGGAAGTTGGGCAAATTTATTTTGTACTCAGGATGTGCATGTCCATGCCTCAGGAAAATCAACATTTTCATGATGGGCCCTAACACTAGTGAAAATTGCCCATCATAGGTGAAATATTGCATCAGCCACATGGTCAAAGATTGCCATGGTTGAAGAAGGGTGGTCCTAACTATCCCCTTGACTCCTTATTTATGTGTGTTTGCATTTCAGGATCATTATCTACTGAGAAATTGTTTATCATATTAGAGTACAAGGTTTTCAAATTATAGAACCTCTCACCTTCTTCTGGGAGGTTGAATATTCTGCAAATGATCATGGCTAAGATAGAGATTGTCACCCCTCACACTTGTGTCTAGTTATTTTGCAAATTTGAGAGAAATTCCTCTATGATGTCCTCTTCATAGCCCTTGAATTTCTCCAAGAACTCAATCCATCCAGAATCTCTCAAGACATCAAATGATGCCTGGTCTTGAAGCAACCTTTCTGATGTCTCTAGCTCTAACTTTTTTTTAACCCCTATTATGCACTTTGAAGATGGTTGACCATCCTTTTCTCGTGTTCTTCCATTTGTAAACCCTTAGTTTTAACTACTCCCCTCTGAATAGTTTTCACCAAAAAGATCTTCCCTCTGGAGCTCTCTATGTTGTCACTGAATGAATCTATCTTTAAAGCTCCATCTTTTTTTATAGACTAACTTTACCTTTGAAGCTCTATTTGTTTTCTAAACTTTGGAGTTGGAAAATTTCTTTCGTTTGCCTATGGCTGATGACTAATGAACTACTCAAGATGAAGTTAAATTTCTTATAATTTTGGAAATGAGGGTTAATCATGTATGAAGGAGGGTTATGACACTCTAGGGCAAACATTTCAGGTGGGTAGTTAAGGCAACATGCATTGGATGGAACTAGGAATAATGACAACATACGAGCATGTAGGTAACTTGCATAAAATAGAAAATGGAAAGACCTATCATAATTAACTAATTTAAGAGAAATACCTAGATTACCATTTAGAGTGATTAGACGGTACACTTGTGTTTTTGTGATGCTACCTCCATAAGATATAATGTGATCCTTCCTTTGTGTGTAGCTTTCCCAGTCACTTGTCATGATGTCCGCAGAACATGGAATGTAAGGTCCCTTTGATGATTGAAGAGACTGCATTGCAGACTAGTGGATGACATCAATAATTAATGCAAAGATAAGGATCAACCGACAGCTGGGTACAATGAGTGCTTGATGTGGCCTACTTTTTTGAGACTGGGGTGTGTGAAGTCATGATGACTTCATCACCTTTTTGATGCCCCCTCTTTGACATTTGGAAAGGTAGGCTCCGAAGGTCAGAAATCCTCTCTATTTGTTCAAGTGCCAAAGATGCTCCTTGTTGGCTTCGGAGAAGCTCTTGGCTGACTCTAGAGATGCTCCTAGTTGCTTCCTGCATGAAAAAGAGAACCACCATTTCTGGTTTTCAGTTCCCTAGGTGAGAAAGACCGCCATTTGACTAGTTTTCAATCTTTCTCTTTTATTTATTTTTCTCTATTTTTTTAGAAGGGATGCCATTTAATGGTTTTCAGCCCTTCTTTTATTATTATTATTATTATTATTATTATTATTATTATTATCCATTGCATCTTTTCAATTTGTGGCAGATGATGTGACCTTTGTCACCAAGCACAAGTCTTTGATAAACTGGACTCTTTTGTAGTTGGTCACTGGTAGAGGCAAATTCTATGACCATTCACTAAGAATGTGTTTTCCCCTCCATCAATGGGTGCTAGGTGGATTGCCGCATTGTCATAAACTTCTGTGATTTGGTAAGGTCTCATCTAATGAGTTTGTAATTTTACCTTGAACTCCTTGAACTTAGGATCATATAAGAGAACCCAATCTCCTTGTTGAAATGTCCTCTTCTTGATGTGGTGGTCATGCCACTACTTTCTCTAATGCCAAATAAGTTATGTCTATTATATCACCTCCATTTTGATTTCATCCAATTCATTGAGTTGAAGAATCCTATCTTTCTTTTCTATAGACAATGACAATCCAATGTCCAATGATGTCCTAAGCATTTGAAATTCAAACTCTATTGACAATATTGGTTTCTTCCCATAAACAAGTTTATAAGGTGACAACTTGGTTGTTGACTTCCATGTGGTTTTGTTAGCCCAAACCGCTTCATGTAACCTACTAGCCCAATCCTTCCTATTCATTGCCACTATTCTTTTCAGGATATTTTCCAGCTCTTTATTTGTTACCTCCACCTGCCCATTTGATTGGGGATGATAGGGTTAAGACTTTATTTGCTTGATTTGGTACAATCAATGAAATCTTTTATCACTTGAGAGGTAAATTATGGACCTCTGTTTGAAACTATTTCTCTTGGGGCTCCAAACTTTAAGAATATTATGTTATATAGGAAATCAATAGCTTTTTCTTCTCTTGCAAATTGTAATGCTTGAACCTATATCCATTTGGTCACATAATCCATGCATACCAAGATGTATTCCTTTCTTGAAGATGTTGGAGAGATAGGCCCCACAAAATCTAGGCCCCATTGCTCAGATGGTTGTAAACCCACTTGGGCGTGAAGTGTCATTTCCTGGGTGAAAATTGGTTAACCCATCCTTTGGCATTGATCACATTGCTTCACATACCTCTTCACATCCTTGTGGAGAGATGGCCAATAATAAATAGCTCCAAGGATCGTGTAGATTGTCCTTTGTGAGGAGTAATGTCCACTTATGGGTTCATCATGACATGCTCTTGACACATCAAAAATTTCATTAGCTCTTAAACACTTGCATAGCACAAAGTTAGGACCACATTTGAACAACAAACCATTCAACCATTTATAAGATAAACTTTCCTTTACTAATCTCTTTTTTTGTTTAGAAGTGAAATGAGAAGGAAACAAGCATGTAGCCAAGAAATTTTCTATATCAACAAACCAAGGTGTAATGGAAGAAACACCAAAGAGATGATCATCTGGGAACCTATCTTCCACTGGCTAGTTTTCTCCACTTATATGCAACCTTGACAAAAAGTTAGCAACCAAATTGAATATTCCTGGGTTATGTATGATAGTGATATCACATTCTTGCAATAATAAAATCCATATGATGATTCTTGCACCTACCACTAGTTTGTTCATTAAATATTTAATGTCTACATGATCAGTGTGTACAAAGATTTTGTATCCTGTGATGTAGTGTCTAAATTTGTTGATGGCATAGATGACTGTCAAGAATTCTTTCTCAATTGTTGCAAGTAGTTCTTCTTAGCAGGGGTAAGGTTTTTACTTATATAGTAAATTGCATGCATGCCTTCCCCTTCTTATTTTTGTCCTAAGACTGCCCCTATTGATTCTTTTGATGCATCTGTTTGAATGTGGAATGGGAGATGGTCTCAAATGTTGCTTTTCTTTGATGGTCTCAAATGTTGTTAAAAAAAAAGGCTACAACAACCCTCTAAAAGGTAGCTGGAGCATTACATAGACAAAATGGAAGGACTCTATATGCAAAGATTCCCCATGAGAACATGAAGGTAGTTTTATCCTAGTCTTCTGGTGCCACTTGGATTTGGTTGTACCCACTAAACCCATCTAGGAATGAAAAGTACCTTTTCCCTGATAGGTTATCTTGTAATTGGTCAATGAATGGCAAGGGAAAATATCCTTTTTGTGTGGATTTGTTTAGCTCCCTATAATCAATCCATACTCTCCATTTCCCATTCTTCTTGGGCACTATAACCAAGGGTGAAACCCATTCACTATCTGAGATAGGATAAATGAATCTATCCTGTAGAAGTTTTTCTATCTTAGTTTTGACAATGTCTTTGAATGCAGGGTTTAACCTTCTTTGGGGTTGTCTAATAGGCTTTACCTCTTATGTATATATGTGATGGGTGTAGATCTTAGGAGGGATGCCTTTCATGTCTTTATATTCCCAAGAAAAAGCTTCTGAATGGGATGTAAGAAGATCAAGAAGTGCACCTTCTTGTTGTGCTATTAATTGAGTATTGATGTTTAATGTTTTCCCAAGTAAGACCATGACTTGCTTTGTAATTTGTTTCATAAATGCTTCTAACCCATATTCTGGACTCATAGTGTTAAGAGGGAAAGAATGTGGGAGACACAAATAAAATGTAGCTAGGTCTCTATAGAAGGTTTCCCCATAAGGAATGATATTAGCAAGGGTACAAAGGGCAACAATTAGAAGTTCTTTCCTTAAGTCTTGAGCTAAGTCCATTCTATCTTTTTCAATGAGGATGTGAGTTATATGTTTAGGGGTATCATAGTTTATTTCCTCTTCCAACTCCCCCAAACGTTCTATGATGGTAACCATAGCTAAGGAGGCATTGTTTTCAATGTGGTTAGGCTCATCTACCCACACTTTTTCTGAATAATGTATGGAAGGTTTAGCTGGAGGATAAAAGGAGATTTTATTCATGTCTAAGCCATTTGAGATGACCATATACCCAGTTCTGGAATCAATGGATGTTGCTATAATAGCCAGCCATGGCCTACCTAAAATCAGAGGATAAGCATTCCTTTGATTCCTTGGCTCTAAGATCAAAAAATCCACTAGAAATTCCCATGATTCTACAACAACTGGGACATCATTCAACACCCCTTTTAGAATGGCTACTGATTGATCAACCAATTGTAAAATTGTGGAAGTGGCCTGAATGCCTGTAAGGGCCAATTTATCCATGGTGCGAATTGTCATGACATTTATTGCTTCTCCTAAGTCAACTAAAATATTAGGTATTTCAACTCCTGAGATTTAGACTGCTACATGACATGGTTCCCAAGATCCCCATTCTTTGGGAGGAGCATTTCTCCCACTAGAAGATCCACCACTTTTCCTTCCACCTAAATGGTGATAGGAAAAATTTTCTTCCTGCCCTAAGTCTTATACACTGCTATTTGATAAATTGATTCAATTCAAGAACATCAATGATTGCCTGGAGGAGTGGAATTTCAATGTTTAGTTGCCTGATTTCTTGTAGCAGTTCTGATTGAATGGTGGTTTGGACTTGTTTTTGTAGGACAATTTTTGGGGGAATTGATTGTTTGAGCTATTCTAGGTATGGTGTCTGCTTTTCAGTCTCCAAAGTAGCTCTGAAGTGTGTTTTAGAAGTAGTTTTGGAGGTGATCTCCAGAGTTTTTCCTCTAGGAGGAACTCTAGAGTTACCCGAGGGTTGTTCTTGTGGCACTTTTTTTAATGTAATCTCCTCCTGGGTGTAAAGGGTGAAAAGAGGGTTGATAGGATTGATGGATAGGTTAGGTAGATCCTCCTTTCACTCAACACATTCAAGGACATTTAACTGACTTAAATCACAACTTACGCAAGAAGGCTCAACTACAGGTTGGTTGTCACTTGAAATGATAGGGAAATTCAGAATTTGTTGATTAATGTGTTGATTTTAATCCGATTAAGCTTAAAACCCTAATTATGCAAAATTGTAAACAAACAGACAAAACCTGATAAAATCTCACACATAGATAAATTAAATATAGATTATTTGCTTTTTCTGAGGGCTTTGGGATCTTTTCTGTCACTAAATGCAACCACTTCAGAGATTCTCTGTGTCACAAAATTGAGGGGCAAAAGAGCGAGTGCCCAATCTCTTTCTAAGCTATTTCTTACCTTTTTCTTCAAATCCTAATTCCTTATGCTCTGCAATAGTCATCTACAACTCCTCTCTACAAGATCTGATACCTGTCACATGCAATCACAAGAAAAAGGGTTGGGGGTTGTGGTGTTTAGGATTTTTTCTCAGTCAAGCCCCAAAATGGCATTCAAGTCTTCCAACATCATTGTTAGATAGAAAGTGCATGTCCTTACAAGACAGAGGCAAAAACACATTGATAAATGATTGATTGAAGCACAAATAGGTATCACCTCGGAGGTGGAACCCTCATGGAGGGATGAAGCTCTTTCATGCCATGAGGAGATGGATTGATGAAGCCAAATCTATAACAAACAAACATAATAACAACACAAGTCTTCTCTACAACACAATGAAAGCCTTGAATATCCTTAGCATATGATCACAAGTTTGTATTATCTATCTAGTTGTAAAATGAAGTCATTAATCTACTTAAATATGCATTCCCGCAAAACATTCATAATTGAAATTGAATAGGTCGACAAAGGGAAACCTTTTAACGGTCACTTTGTGGTCATCTAAAATTGAGACCCTAACAAAATAGGGTGGGACAAGGGCATGGGTACCCTTGTCCAGGGACCTATTTTTGGGCCTAATTAAGATTTGTGACTCACCCCTAGGTCCCATTTGACATGGGTTTCAGGGAATTTTTCTTCAGGATTCATTTTTAACATGCATGATTAACTATAAAGTACCTAAGAGCTAAACTTAGGAGGTAAAAGTCCTAGGGGAACATTTTACGACATAACATTTAGCCCCCACTTTAATGTATGTATGGTCTTATGAACCATACATGCATTAAAGTAGGATTGAAAACACATCAAACATGCTAGACACTTGAAGCTAAGGCATATACAAAGATTGAGGAACTATTTCTATCCCCTAATCTTAGGTAAGCACTAGAAAACACATTGCAAACATGCAAAAAATGAAGAAGACATTAACATGCACAAAAAACACGGAGAAGATAGTATTGAAGACACACAAAATATGATGAATACATGAGAGCAGTCACACAAAACACGATGAATACATTTATATAACATTTTCATAACATATTCAAAACATATTCATATACATATGCATGGAAATAAAATTATGACATAAAACCCCAAGTGTGGGTGGAGACCACACTAGGGGCGAAAACATGCCAAACAAACCTCAAGTGTAGGTGCAGCTCGTCCCTACACACACACAAGAGGGAAAAACATGCCATAAAAAGCCCAAGTGGGGGTTAACCATATAAGGGGGAAAACACACGGAAGACACACAAAATACACAAGCACCATATAGCATGCCAAAGACATACTATATATCTTAAACACAACAAACAATGCAATGAAAGGAGATTTTTGCTAATTTTCACCATCTCAAACACATTGCAGACACACCAGATAGTTGGGCTTATGCCACAACAACCTTTAAAGACACACTTAAGGGAGGATAGTCTCAAGATCCAACCCTGCCTCCGCAAAGGACTTTTGAAATAAAAGGATGTGCACTAGCTCAAGAGATACACCATCTCACCTCCACAGAGGGCTTTTGAAAAAAAGGATATACACTAGCTCAAGAGATACGTTATCCCACCTCTGTAGAGGGCTTCTTTAATAAAAGGATATGCTATCCTGCCTCCATAGAGGGATTCTTGCTTGTAATATAAATAATGATGTGCACTCGTACTGGAGATACAACATCCCACCTCCACAGAGGGTTTACAAACACGCTTTGTTAGTACCAAAATTATCAGATAGCTTACCTTATATATGCCCCCACATTAAGGTGGTTGATGTCATGTACCGATATCAAGCATGTTAAGGTAGAGAGAAAACAAAAAAAGGGAACAAGAGCTCTTACAAAGCCCATGCTCTGAAAGGTGACATGTGCTCACGATTACCGAATGTCCCACAAACACATTGATAAGATATGCTGAGATAAGATAACAAGAGAGGTTACAATTTTTACTCTAACATAATGACCAAAGAAAAACATGAATGCAATGCATGAATGAGATCACATCAAAGAAACCAACGCCACACATATGGGTTTAAAATCCGAGTATAGCCATTGGGCTTATACTATAGGTACCTCAGAACTGAGTGTAATAACAAGGTGAGCTACAAGATAATGAAAGTGCACAGAGCAGATGTATTGTTATGGTTTGTTAGCAAAGATAAGGCAACATCAAATACAAAATGGAGTGATTCTACTAACCACGCATTGGATATATAAATCAACCCCATCTTCATGTATGGACTAGGTCCATTTTTTCTTGCTTGCTAAAGGGACACGCGGTTCATATCAGTTATTTGTTTGTTTTTCGTCATCTGCTGACTAGGTAGAATCACTAGAAGAATCTAAACAATAAAAGGAGAGAGGAGAACAAGTTCCTTAGGAAAAATCACGTAGGAGGATGACCCCAGGTCATTAACCATAATGCTATGTACCTAAGACACAACACACAACAATGGAAATAGAGGAGAAGTAAGATAGAAGAATGATGAAACAAATAGAAGAATGGTCACAACAAAGCGGGGTCTCCTGGCATCCTTGACCTTACAAGAGTGTCAAGGGTCATCCTAGGAGGCCTAAACAACACATAACACATCATGGGGGAGCACAACATGATTCTAATAACATATATATCTAGGCGGAGGCCACCCTTGAGAGCAACTAGAATAGCTGCTACAACAAGTGTGTCTAAAGGGAGAAGAAATACTTACCTGATTGAATGGGATATTTCTTGGCAGACAATTCTTGTCTATCAGCTTAGGATATCTTGGATGTCATTTAGGCCTCATTGATATTGCATTAACATTAAGTTTAGGATGACGAGAGGCTTTGGTGGGCTTCAAAGAGTGGTATCCAATACTAGCTGTGTAGTTAATTCTAGTAACTTGTAAAGGTACTCAGATTCCTTGTTGATTTACGCCACATCCATTACCTGCATAGTCACAATTTTTGTACAAAATCTAAAATCCATGGCCACAAAGGGAGTCCATCTCTTTAGAGGATGGTGAGGCCTTGTAGGTGTCATAATCTATAGTATAAGTAAGAGTACTGTATTTATTTTCTACCAAGGAGGCTTTAGGTTTCTCAGGTGTTTCCAAAGATTGTTTAGATGAGATCAATGTGACTTTTGATGTGTCATAGTTATTAAGTTTGTATTCCCTCATAAAGGAGGGAGTAAAATCTAATAAACCCAAATGGTCACCAAAAAGTACATTTGATGGTTTAGATTCTTGCACAACATTATCTGTGGCAAGAGGTATTGATGAATCAACCTATAAGTTGTTTACACTCCTATGATTGTTGACTTGTTTTTTGTTTTTTGATATGTAAGAAGTTATTCAGGTCACGATCGACTTCCACAGTGTAGAGCTTGTTTTGATAAATAAACTTTATTAATCGATGAACAGTAGATGAAACTGCCCCCATGGCATGGATCCACAATCTACCTATAATCATATTATATGAAAGAGAACTAGGCATGACATGAAAAAGGGTAGATAATGTCACGGGACCAACCTTACAGGTAATGTTATAGTACCTACAATTTGGCTACTAATATTATCAAAGCCATGAATGCTAATCTTATTTGGTTTGATTAAAGAAGTGTCAATGTTGCTTCTACGTAGCAAGTCATTGCCACAAACATTAAGAGATAATCCATTGTCAATCATAACTTTCTTTATCAATTTTTTATTTACCATGACAAGCATCATAAGAGGATCATTTTTATCTTTAGTTGATGCTATTTCATGTTGTTGAAACATAATATCTATTTTTCTTGCATTCATATAGTCTAATAGAGCTGCTACATCATTCAACTTAACAACAAGTGGTACAATCACCTTTTGTAAAGCTTCTTGGAGAATTCCATGGTATGTAGGTGATGTTTGTATTAAATCCTAAAGAGAGATCTTGGCTAGAGTAGCACAAAATTGTTCGACAAGATCATGTTCATGTCCACTTTTATGAGTAAGATGAGGTGGTGGAGGGAGCATAGGTTGAGAAGCTAGAAGAGAGACCAGCACATGTGGTGCTTGCTTACTTTGCTTGTTATTACGGGTGTCATATGTGTGAGCAATCATGGGATGCTGTGGTACATTTTGAACACCTTGACTTCTTTAAGTGATTTGTCTTGCATAGTTTAGGATGTAATCTGGGGGTCGAGGTGGTTTTCAATCACCTTGAATTGTAATCACCATCTTTAAGCAAGAAGGTGCACTAGGTGCCCCATTCACAATCATCTAAGAAACATTAGTATACTTATTCACTATCCCCTTGGTAGGTTGAAGAAGTTTATTAGTGATGATTGAATTAACATTGTTTTTGCTATGATTAAACTCAACATCCATTCCTAAAGGATTTAATGTGAGGGACCTTTCTTCATCTACCAATGCCTCATCTTGGCGAAGGAGAGCATTGGAATGAAAGGAAGGTAAGGTGTTTTTGAGGGAATTTTCAATGATTGTATCTTTAGTGATGTCTAATGGACTTAAAGTAGAGCTATCTATAATCTTCCCATCGAAGGTTTTTGAACATTCAACTATAGGAGGAATAAGATAATCGATGGAATCTTCATTGACATCATATATTTTAGTTATTAATTCCAAAGCATTAATAGAAGAATTTTCACACTCATCATTCTCAAGAGTACTCATGGAAATGTATTGTGTTAGATCTTCTACTATCGATGGGTATGTATTCATGAGAGATATGAAGTTGTCAAAAATAGATACATAATCAAGGATTTCAAATGAAGAGCATTTAAATATATTCTTATGATACATAGCTTGTATATAAGTGAGAACATGAGGATTTATAATAAGAAATTTGTAGAAATTCTCAAAGTTTTTGATATATCCATGTAAAGATACCAAAGAGCCATGAGGTGAAGATGCCATAATGAAATGTCTTGAAACATCAATGTCCAATAAGATCTAGTAAGACGAGACATGCAAAATTTTATGATACTTAATATACCCTAGATGTGAGACTATTTCACACCCAAGTACTTTTTTTAGGGAAATAGTTTCTTAAAGATACATAGAGTCCACAAAAAATAGAGTGGATAGGAGGAAAGAGTACTACACAACAAGGCAAAGTTGATGGTTTTAAAAGTTTTGATAAAAAAGATGTGAAAAAGGTGTAAAACACCCAGTGTTGAAATACACACTGTGTAATTAAAAAGATGCCAATTTTCACAGAACTCTATGAATTGATGCAAAATTTTCCAATGACAAATGAATATATGTTTGGATATGAGTGTAAGATCTAAAGAGCAAGATGAAATAACAACAATCTATGGTTGTTTATGCACCTAAAGTGTTTAATTTTTTCACTTTTTTCAATGCAAATACACAAAATATGTAATGAAATTAGGAGAATGATGAGGGGCAGCAAATTAAAACCTTTTAATCAATCCAATAATGCAGCAAGGTTTGTCACAACAGACCAATTTTGCAATGCTAAATGAAAAAAATAAAAATGTATGGATTTTTGAAACCCTAATAGTGAAATTAAAGCATGAAAGTATGTAAAATGATGAATGAATGGAATCTAATCAAATTTAATATATAAAATAACTCAGATCAGATTTAAAAATGATTCAAAGTGTAAGTGAAATTTTAAGGAAAAATGAATGAATATGTTAATTTTTGTAGAAATACACAATGTGTAAATGCAAAATTTGAAATGTAAATGCACTATGATGAAACATTACAATAAAAAAAATAGATTTGAATGAATGTTTAAATGAGTAATAAAATCTGAAGCAAGATTTTAATTGCAAATCCTAGCTTTTGAAATTACTAGGTTATATGAAAAATGTAAAATTTCAAGCAAACCCTAGCGAATAAAGTATGTAAATGCAAGGTAAATGATGGTGAAATGATGAATTGATATAATTTATATCAGATATGATGCAAATATCAGAGATTTAAATTATTTAGATGAAATGCAATGAAATAGTGTAAACTATGCCTAAATGCAAGCCTAGGATGCATGATTTTTTCAAAAAATTTAAATTTTATGCAAGTTTTCAAATGTATAATGATGAAGATGAAATGTATGAATGTAAATCTGATCTACAACACTCAACAAGGTGCAAAATTCAATAAAAACATAGGTTCACCAAAATGTAAAGGGTGAAAAGAGGGTTGATAGGATTGATGGATTGTTTAGCTAGATCCTCCTTTCACTCAATACTTTTAAGAACATTTAACCGAGTTAAATCACAACTTTTGCAAGAAGGCTCAACTACAGGTTGGTTGTCACTTGGAATGATAGGGAAATTTGGAATTTGTTGATTAATGTGTTTGTTTTAATCCAGTTAAGCTCAAAACCCTAATTATGAAAAATCACAAACAAACGGATGAAACCTAATAAAATCTCACATAGAGATAGACTAAATATAGATTAGATATGTACATACCATATTTCACATTTCAGAAGATGGAAAAGTCAAGGGAAAAAGAGTGGGTACCCAAGCCCAAGGTGCTTCTTTTTCTGAGGGCTTCGAGATCTTTTCCGTCACTAACTGTAACCACTTCATGGATTCTCTATGTCATGAAATTGAGGGGCAAAAGAGTGGGCACCCAAACCCTAATTCCTTATACTCTGCAATAATCCTTTGCAACTCATCTCTGCAAGATCTGATACATGTCACCTACAATCACAAGAAGAGGGGTTGAGGGTTGTGGTGTTTAGGAGCTTGCCTCGGTCAAGCCTAGGAATGGAATTCAAGCCTTCCAACACTATTATTAGATAGAGAGTGTGTGTCCTTGTAGAACAGAGGCAAAAACAAATTGATAATTGATTGATTGAAGCACAAATAGATAGATCACCTCAGAGGTGGAACCCTCATAGAAGGATGAAGGTCTTTCATGCCAAGAGGAGATGGATTGATGAAACACAATTTGTAACAAACAAACACAATAGCAACACAAGTCTACTCTGCAACACAATGAAAGCTTTGAATATCCTTAGCATAAGATCACAAGATCACATTATCTATCTAGTTGTAAAATGAAGCCATTAATCTAATTAAATATGCATTCCCACTAAACATTCATAATTCAAATTGAATAGTCCAACGAAGGGAAACCTTTTAACGATCACTGACAAAATAGGGCAAGACAAGGGTGCAGGTACCCTTGTCCAGGGACCTATTTTAGGGCCTAATTAAGATTTAGGACTCACCCCTAGGTCCCATTTGACATGGGTTTCAGGGGATTTTTCTTAGGGATTCATTTTTAACATGCATGATTAACTCGAAAGGACCCGAGAGCTAAACATAGGAGGTAAAAGTCCTAGGGGGACATTTTATTACATAACACTAGGGTTGAGTCGATAGATTTTTAGGTTCCATTTCATTTGTTACTTCAACTATGAGTGGAGGAGATGCTCTTGGAAAATCTATCCCAGAATGTAGCTGGAAGTTATTTAGATAAATAGTGTTTTAAACTAGCCATGTTTTCTTCCTCAGTCATGTATATAGCTACTCCCTATTTATTTCATGGGTTTGCTCTAGGTTGTGCTGGTAAGGGTGCTTGACTAACTAGCTCATTTTGAGACTGTCCCAATGTGATTGTTGGTCAAGTTAGACATTCTTATTGTTGGTTTTGCAAACATTAGGTTGTCCTTGGAACTATTGAGTATAGCCCTACTGAGGACCTCATTGAGGCTATATGTTTTGTGGTCCAAATTGTGATGGAAACTATTGTGACCACTATTGATTACTTCAATGCTTGTTTTATCATTGCTGGTTTTTCCATTGCTGGCTTGACCGGTCTTGTGGTACCCATGGAGGAATGTTTTGAGGTCCATTCCAAGTTGGATTCCATTGGTTATTTCCCCAATTTGAAGGGCCCCTATAAGAAGCCTGAGTTGGGTATTGGTTGTATGGGAAATTACCAACTTGTTTCTACCCTACATAGTTCAACTCCTCTTATATTTAGGCATTCTTTTTAGTTATCCTTTTCAAGGCTAGGAGTTGATCACAATGGCTAGTAGCGTGTTCCTTATAACAGATCTAGAAGATCTCATATTTATCCAATAGGCACTCTCTCAAAGGGTGTTTATTTCTCCATCTAGGATAGTTAATTGATAGGGTTTTAGTTGTTCTGTTCTTTGCCTAAATCCCATCTAAGGTAGTATTAAGCTAAACTAAGATATCTATTTGTGAATATTAGACTATAAATCCAAGTGTCAAAAACAAAAATGTTGCACATTGATATGTGTATCATTTTAGTGATCATCAATCTAAAAAATATCATGTATATTAAAATAGGTAGCCCCATTATGGCATATGTATTTGGTATTAGTCAGTATTAGGTTGGGTGCATATGCTTTGTAAGTTACCCATATAGTAAACTAGATTAAAAGTATTTATCCCACATGCATGGGATAATAATTGTTGTTATTAAAAAGACCTTATATATTATAGTGACTTAAAAGTTTTAAAGTATCTTAAATATTATAATTAGATTTTATGCTCTATTAGTAGGAATAACCCCCTTGAATAAATAACATGAATGTAATTTACAAGTATTTTGTTGCACTCAATTATTTTCTATTTTATTTGAATGTTCCTTGCATGTAATGTCAAACTCTTCCAAAGGCCTCCATAGCAACAACAACAATTATTGTCTTACTAGTACTACCCACCATGTGCTCTCACCTCACCCTTATAGATCTTGGGGATAAAAAAGTGGTCAAAGTAGGTGGGTACTAACCATTTATTCCCCTTTCCATTCTACAGTAGATTATCTAGGTTATAACCCTTATTCAAGGGGTTTTAAAATATTTTTAGAAGAACTATTACTTTTGTAAGCCAAAGTCCTCGTAAAGCATCTAGTGAAGTGAGGTGTGCTTAGATTCTAATACCTAAGCCTAAATAAATATGTATATGGCTTTGAGATTCCACATGTATTTGGTTATATTAGAATAACCTTTAGGATTAGGAGAATCCTCACTATATGATTCCGTTGGTAATTTGAAATTTGTAGTGAATTAGTTAGTTGTCAGAGCCAAGAAGTGACTCTCATCATATCTTGGTGATGGAAAAGTGTTGCTATATGAAAATGGAATCCTTTATAGTTAGAGATCTTAAATATTATTTTATTCACTATTTATAGATAAGATGAATATATCTAATATTATATAAACTAGCACACACTAGCCTAGATTTTTCACTTCTACCTACTCTACACAGATTTGGGCATAGGATGTTAGAATCTAGGATGTCTTAGAAGATCCATAGAGATCTAAGTAGTTTTTTTAACAATATATATATTAGTGGGACAACACAAAATAATGTTCAAAATCTAGATGATAGTCTCTAAATTGCACATTTCATGTACTTCATAGTTGTAGCATTTGACTCCTATATAGTTTGCCATTTTACAACTTTTGGACCAAATTTTTAGCTAACTAGAAAGAATTTGCCACTTTTTTTCTAAAAATCTACCCATAGGGTATTAGGCCAAGTTTTATCTCACTTGGGCAATTTTCCTATTGTAATCCTTTCTTTGTGGTAACTATTTTGGTACATAGATCTAAGAACAATTTTTGGTCAACCGAATTGGTTTTTAATGTCATTTAGGAACATAACTCATTGTGACTATCACTTCACATGATCATTTTGGTATATAAATTTAGTCAACCAAAAAATTACATTGTGTAGTAGCACAATGTTTCATAAGGTAGGTCCGAAGTTTGAAGATGACATACAAAATCTCCAATCTTAAGTGCTTCCTTCTAAGAGTGATTTGATAGTCTCACTACTAACCTTGGAGGAGTCAATGTTCAACAAATGAATACTATAATCAATTAATTGGTCAACTATAAGTCTCTCTCATTCACCTCATGAGCATCACATCTACAATATTCTTCAGTGTACCCCTCTAAAACACACAATGATTGACATGCCAAAATTTTATCGAGAAGGAGCTACAACATAATTGGGTATGATAGATTGTATTTTGATGTTCATTGAATTCCCCATGTGAAGCATGTCATGATGACCAACTTTACTTTAGAGGGAGTGACAACATAATGGCATCCTTAATGTACATGCTCTTTACCTTATCATGATGATCTAAATTTTCCAAATCCCTTCTAGCCTACTTTAGCTAGAGTAGATCTATGAAGAACTAGAAGGAAGGTTCTTTAATTGTTATTCATAGAAGTGGTTACTGACTACATTACTCTTTTTGAGGAAGTGTCCATTTTCACATAAGGAATATTAGATTATTCTCTTCATAATTTCTTTATTTTTTTTTCTTGAAAATGGATATTGAAGTTGATGTTAAGTTGATTATGCTTTAATCTATGGTAGATTCTATTGTTGTAACCCAACTAATAGAAGACAAGATTGCAACAAAATATGAGATTAAGCAAGATTAACTAGACAGAGTGTCGACACTGATCAAGCCATGAGAGATAAACAATCACACACCCTACAAAAGTTCAAAAAACAAGAATGAATGCAATAAGTCACAATAAGTGGATTGATTGGGATAGTGAAATAGCTCACAATGTGAGATACATATAGGGCATAATCGACTAAGAATAGTCGAATTAATAATAAGAAAAGCTCACTAAGAATAGTGGTGCTCTAAGAATAGGAAAAGAAACCACTTAACTTAGAAAAATCTAATCTAGGCATGCCAAGTATAGCTTAAGGCTAAATGATCATGACAATGGCGATGGCGTGCATGGGAGGGTAGGCTAGGGCACCCGAGCCCTAGCTTGCAGGTTCGATCTTTCTCTATGCGCAGGGGATTTGCATGTTAGCGAGGGGTGAAGGGGACTGTGTCTACTTCTCTATTTCTTCTTTTTTTCTATTTTTGCTGGTTGTGAGGCATCATTTGGTTTGGATGACGGTGTGGAGGGTTCAAGGGTCTCAAACGCTATGTTTTCTTTTTATTGTGTGCCCTCTGGTTCATGTTTGCTACACTCTGGGGGGTTTTTTCTTCCTTTGAGGTGCTGTCTCTTGTGGCGGTGAGATTGTTTTGAGCCCTTGGTTTGGATTTGGTGTGGTGTGGGGGTTATTTTTGGTCCCTCACTCATTTGGTATAGATGGCTTCAAATGTGCCTTTGGATATGGCGGGTCATGCTTCTTCTATGGCTGGGGAGGATGCCGGGATACCCATAAAGTCTTCTGGATCGGATGTGGTTCGAAATGGTTCCCTTAAATTACAAAATGTGAATGGATGCTTAGAGAGGGCCTAGGAGCGGCCGGTTTTAGTAATACAATCGGAGTCAGTAGCTAATGATATTAATTACTTCTACAATCATGTTTTGATTTGTAAGTTCATGGGGATGAGGGTTTCTCCCCCATTTCTTGATACATGGATTCACAAGACATGGAATCTGAAACAAGATTGTGATATTTTGATGGCTGCAAATAACTTCTTTATGGTGGATTTATCATGTGTCTCTAATCAGAATAGGGCCTTTGAAGGGGGTCCATATTTTTATAATCAGGTGGGTCTCTTCATCAAACCATGGCATGCTGGCTTTAACTCGGCGGAGGAGTTACCTTCTAGAATCCCAGTCTAGGTTTATCTTCCTCGATTACTGCTTGAATGCTGGAGAAGTGACATATTGCAGTCGATTGCGTTGTTGCTAGGAAAACCTATTGGTCCTTCTCAGCAAACTCTAAATAAGAGAATTTTTCTTATGCTAGGGTTTGTGTTGAAATTTATTTGAGCCAGCCACTTCTAGATTCTATTGTTATGACTGTTGGATCTTGCTCCTAGACTTAGCCATTAGGTTATGAGACGTTACCTTTTAGGTGTCAGCTTTGTCATGAATATGGTCATTTTCAGCAGAGGCGTTGCTGAGCTTCTGGGGCAGCCAGTTCAAGTATTGCTCCACTCATCTTGATTTGAAAGCAGACAAGGGTAAAGCTCCCATGCAGGGAGGGGGGCTGATAAAGAAGGTTTTATTCTGGTTAAGTCTCGTAATCATGGTTGAGGCCAGAAGAGATCCCTCAAGGATAGGCAGGAGGAAGAAACCTTAAACCGATTTGTGACTTTGGAGGATTTGGTCCAAGAGGAAGGGTTTCAGGTGGACTTGCAGGCAACAGTTGGATCTTTTACTAGAGTTTTTCCTGGAGATCAGCCTATTGTGATTCCTAATTTACTTCAGCTTGGTGAGCAGGCTACTCAGATGGACACTGATTTAGCTCCTCTGGCTCCTGTTCAGGGTGAGTTAGATTTAGTGCTAGAGGCTTTTGGTGGCTCTCCTAGTGCTGGTGGTGTTCTATCTAAAGTGCAGGGTGCTTCAGACTTAGGAAAAAGTAAGGCTCCTTCCCTAGCCTTGGGTTTGCAATAAAAAAACCCTCAAAAAAGGGGCTCCTGAGAAACCTCTTAAGGTTGGAAGAAAAAAGGACCAAGAAAAGGTGAAGCTAGCTGGTGAGGCATTGGTCGAGTCAGGTTCGGTGAGGACTATTGATACTCACTTCTCCCAATCCCAATGATGATTGTGCTCTCTTGGAATGTGAGGGTATGAATATCATCCCTAGACAAAAGGCTATTCATGATTTGGTTCATTTTCATTCTCCTGATGTGGTTTTCCTTCAAGAAACTAAGTTATCTATTGATAGTATGATGAATGTGGCTTCAAAGATTTGGAGTCATGGTCAATGTCAATGTGTTGGTGCGCTTGGTAACTTTGGTGGGGTTGCTTGCTTATGGGACCCACAGAGAGTCAGGCCACTTTGGTGGTACTCTTGCAGAGGTTTTATTTCTTGTGTCGCTTCTCATCTTGAGTCTGGAGAGAGAGTACTCTTTTCTAACATCTATGCTCCGACTGACTTTCATGGAAAGGTAATGTTGTGGGGTTTTGTCAGATATGTGAGGACTTTGGATCCCTATCTCCCGTGGATTTTAACCAGGGATTTTAATGTCATTACTTCTCTAGAAGAGAAGAGGGGAGGCATTTCTCACTTGGAGCCTTCTTCTAAACTCTTACAGGATAATGTGGCTCTCTTGAATTTGGTTGACATCAAGCCTGTTAATGGGGTCTTTACTTGGAATATTAGGAGATGTGGGGAAGCTGCTATCTCTGAACGCCTAGATAGATTCTTGGTATCCAGTTTTTGGTTGGGGAACAAGTGGCTAACTAGCTCTAAGATTTTGATGGGTGGGGTTCTGATCATTGGCTGATCAAACTTATTGCTGAGCTACCCCGATGTTTTGTAAAGAAGTCTTTTAAGTTTCAGCTCATGTGGCTAAGAGATGGATCTCTCCATGATCTTCTCCCTGGTTGGTGGAATCTGGGGAAGCCATCACATGGGACCGCTATGTATTCCTTCACCAAGAGGCTCCAATATGTGAAATATAGGTAGAAACGGTGGAATAGGCAACCCTTTGGTAATGTTTTTCAAGAAAGCAGTCTGCTCAAGCTCATTTGGATTTGATCACCAGGCATATTCATGATCGAGGCCTCACTAAGGATCTGGGTTTGCTGGAAGCTGCTGCTGTGAAGGAAGTTGAGGAATGGGGGTTACGTGAGGAAATCTTTTGGAAACAAAAGTCTCGAATCGAGTGGTTTCAGGCAGGAGATAGGAATACTTCTTTCTTCCACAATTCTATTAAAGATAGGAGACAAGGTAATGTCATTTCTTCTCCCAGGTATTTAAATGCGAAGATACTTTCCTCCTTTGCTTCTATTTCTATTGAGGCTGTTTGCTTGTTTTCTATTCTGCTATATGAGGATTCCCTTCTCACAGAGGAGGATGAAGCTGTTATTTTGAATAGTATTCTACCCCTAGTTACCAGTGAAATGAATGCTTCTTTTCTTAATCCTATTTCTTTGTCGGAGCTTGAAACTGTTGTGTTCCAAATGAAAAACGAAAAAGCTCCAAGGCCTGATGGTTTCCCGATTGAGTTCTGCCAGGAGTTCTAGGAAGTGATTACGTTGGATCTGTTGGAGGTCATTCAGGAATTCTTTATGAATAAACAAATGCTAAAATCCATGAACGCTACCTCTCTTGCTCTCATTCCAAAGAAGGATGGGGCTAATTCTCTAGATCTTTTTAGGCCCATTGCCCTATGTAATGTGGTTTACAAGATTATTACTAAGTTGATTGCTGAGCAGCTGAAACCCTAGCTAAATAGGTTAATTTCTGAAGAGCAAGGGGGTTTTGTGGCTGGTAGGCAGATTATGGATGGTGTCATCATTGCATCTGAGATGATTCATTCTATGAATCATTCTAAGGAGAAAGCTATGTTTATTAAGTTGGACATGGCTAAAGCCTATGATTGAGTTAAATGGGCCTTCTTATTTAAGATTTTGGGAGCATTTGGTTTTGTTGGTGAATGGATTGAGTGGGTCAAGAGTTGTGTTACTTGTCCTTCCTTTTCGGTGTTGATTAATAGTGAGCCAACAAAGTTGTTTGGTGCTTCTAGGGGGCTCAGACAAGGGAACCCTTTATCCCACTATCTATTCATCTTATTGGCAGAGGGCTTGGGGAGATTTATTAGATCTCGAGTGGAGACTGGTTTGATTCAGGGCTGGAGTTTTGGAAACAATATTTCCCTTCAGTCATATCTGTAGTGTGTTGATGACACAACTCTGATGGGAAGAGCCAGGGTTGAGGAGGCTTTTGGCTGGCGTAGGATTCTAGATTGTTATTTGGCTGCATCTGGTTAGAAAATTAATGAGGGGAAGTCTTCTATCTACTTTTTTCGTACTCTACGGGCTATTCAGGGAAGAATTGCTGGTATCCTTCGTTTCTAGATTGGCACTCTCCCTTTTGTGTATCTTGGTATTCCGCTTGTTGTTCGCTCGCTTCCTAAATTGTTCTGGCAGGAGATTATTGATAAGTTCAGAAAGCTGGTTAGTCACTGGACTTACAAGTGGCTCTCTTCTGTGGGTAGGAAAACTCTTCTAAAGTCAATGGTGCAAGCTCTTCCTATATACAGATGTTTTGTTCTCTCTGCACCCTCCAACTTTATCAAAGACTTTTAAAGTTTGTCTCGATAGTTCCTTTGGTCTGGCAATCTCCTTCACAAGAAGTGGAGCTTGGTTAAGTGGGAAGCTATTTGTAGGCCAAAGCAGGTTGGTGGTCTGGGTCTACGAAGGACTGATTTGAATGGACAAGCTTGAGTAGCTAAGTTGTATTGGCGGTGATGTTCGCAGTAGCATAAGTTGTGGGAAAAAATTCTTACTTCAAAGAATCTAGGTGCATTTGAGAGTGTGGATGTTGCCCACTTCAGTTTGGAGGGGAAGGGTTCTATGATTTGGAGTACCCTCAAAAGGGGTGCCAAGTTGGTCAAGTAAGGGTTGTTTTGGATTTGCCCTGGGGGGCAAGATGCTCTCTTCTAGCATGATACTTGATTATTGGAATGGCTATCTTCCCATTTTGTCTACTCACCCCCACCTACAGAATTTGAGTAGGCATTTTGTTGATGTTGGATGGTGCCATCTTGCTAACTTTAAAACTCTTCATAATTTGGGACAAGTTAGTGTGTATAGATGGAAGGATCTGTAGGAGTGGCCTCCTGGTGGGGAAGCTGGGGATTATCAGGAGCTTGTTGGGATTCTGTCGAGGCGTGTTTGTACTTCTCTTCCTAGAAGAGATGTGTTGGCTTGGGGTCCTGATCTGAAAGGTAAATTTTTTATGCCTCAGGTTATCAAGTTCTTGATAAGAAGATGTTTGGGAGCTCGGAGGTCTCGTGGTTGAAACAGGTTTGGAATAAGTGTGCTTGGCCTAAGTGTAACTTCTTCTCCTGGATAGTAGTGAAAGGAAGGTTCCTTATCTGGGAGAACCTTTGGAAATGTGGGTTTCAAGGGCCCTCTATGTGTGTTATGTGTGGTGGGCATGATGAGTGCATTTCCCATCTCTTCTTTCAGTGTTCCTTTGCAAAATTTATTTGGCATTTCTGGTGGAATCTCTAGCATATACTGTGTAGACATGCTTCCTCTTTAGAGGACTTTTGGAGGAGTCTGGGATCTCCCCTTGTAAAGACCTATTTTCTTCTCATAGTGTGGATCATTGGCCCCAGTTTGATAATCTGGTAGATTTAGTTGGAGCGCAACCGTAGAATTTTTTTGGACAAGAATCTACTTGTTGGTCAACTCTGGTTGAGGATTTGGGAGATCTGTAGGAAACCTTGGCTATTAAGTGTGATTTTTCTGTCCCTATTATTTCTGGTGACTGTGATGTTGTTAAAGCCTAGGTCTCTCTTGGGGTGGTCAGAAAAATTTGAGGACATTCCAACATGGGCGTGGGAGAGCGAGGGTCTATCATATTGGTCACTACTGTCCTCCTGTTGTGGGGGAGCTGAAAATCAATACTGATGGATCATCTAGAGGTAATCTTGGACATGCTGGAGTTGGTGGAATTGATAGGGATAGTTCAAGGGTAGTAATTTTGTTCTTCTCTATATACAAAGGTCAGCAGACAAATAATCTCATGGAGGCTATAGCTATTCTTCTTGATTTAGAGCGTGCATGTGCCCTTGGATGGAGACAAATTGTTTGTGAATCTAATTCTCAGGTGGTCATTGATATGTTGAATAAGAGACATTTTGAGGAGGTGAACTGGCAACTTGTGGTGGTGGCTGTACAAATTGTTTCTCTGAGCAATACTTTAGATTCTATTATTTTTTGTTATGTGCCACAAGAGTGGAATAATGTGGTAGATGGTTTGGTGAGGTGGCATCTGAGCAGATGGGGACTTGGAGTGTGGATGATTGGGGCAACCTTCCTGGTGATTTGGCCCTTGTTCTTGAAGATTGAGTTATGGAGGATATGAGGAGCTTTTTGGGTGTTACTTAATTCTTGGTTTTTGTTGTGCCCCTATTGGGTGTGCTTCTTTCTGCTTTGTAATACTTTTCTAATTCAATAAAGCTTTTACCCCCTTTTTATTAAAAAAAAAAATAGCTCAAGGCTAAACATAGACTCCTAAATATGTACTCCTAAGAAATCTTAATATAAATGAACACCCCTCCTTACGAAAAACTTAGGTGGGCTAAATGAAGATGGGTCTCAACAACTAGGCCTGATCAGGTACCCATGTACAATGCAATCTCTCATAAAAATAGAGAAACTAAGAAAACCACATGGGAAAAACTCCCCTCCAAAAAGAGAGAAAAAGATAAAAGAAGAGGACTAGGAAGCCTCCTCGAAGATAATAACTCTACACTAAGCCTGAAACCATGTCTCTCTGACTATGGTGATGCAGATATGACCCCTCATAGGAGAGTAAAAGAGACTATGTAAACCCCCACAATCAAGTATCCCTTATGCTAAAAGAGAATGCCCATGTATGAATGCTTAAAATGATCTAGTTGTGTCAAATGACATTTCTCCCCTTAGGAAGAAACAACTCCAATGGTGAATGTTGAAGTAACTCCAACTCAAAGAAGTAAGGTGAGGTGAAAAGTCTTATTCTACCTTGGCATTTAATCATGTTTTATGTGTCAAATCCAAGGTTGTGTCCATGGTTGTCTGCAATAAAAACTTGATAATCAACAGTCCTTAACTAATCTACTGAATTGAACTTCCATAATTAATCAAACTAATGCTTCTAACTACTTTCTTGAAAGGAAAACCTAATCTATGAATTGAAACAATAATCTACTGAAATGATCTATCTAGTTCACAAAAAAGCTAAACATTCATTAAACAGAAAAAAATTGCTTTAATAGTAATTGATCTATCTTGTGAAAATAGGAAAAGACTATATTTTAAGAAAGATGTAATAACATAATAAAACATAGAATATACTAGCCTCCTATCTATTGGTGGGAGTGGGCCCTTACTCCACACGTTTAGAACTGAAGGCTAAAAAAAGATTTTAGAGGAAAAGTATAACAATACTACTTTCCTTAATCTAGTCTATCCGAAGTATATTGTATTAAAAAATATATGTTTTTTCTACAATCTGAAATTACATAAAAATCTATAAAAAATCTAATAATCTTATTCTGTTGTCTCTATCCATATATATTAGTCTAGGCGACATCATATTTCTAGAGTTAACTATCTTTCCTATCAGTTCAACTTGAGATATAAAAGATCTCTTATTCTTAGAACGAAAAGATGTAACTATCTATCAAAAGTATAATCATGCAAATCTTAAAAAAGGACTCAAGTGACACTGAAGGTGTCACTAAATCTAGAGTTTGAATTTTAACAATAATAGGCTATGGAGGCCCTCATAAAAGGAACTTAACTTTCTCAAAAATAGCGAACAATGAGAAATCCTTTGGTCTCATGCAAAAGTGCAAATAAAAGTGCATTGTGTCCCCTTGGACCAGTAGAGTTATCTTCTTGGACACCAATGCCTAGATATGTGAAACTCCATAGCTCCTCAGAAGCTCCATAGATTCTGATAGTTAGTGGTGCCAAAGACTTTGTTCAGCTTCGAAGATCTTGTGCAGCTTTGGAGACTGTGTAGTTTCTAGCAGCTCTGGAGACACCTTCAAATCTTGTTAGGACACAACTCCAAAGGTTTTCATGATCACCAATCTTCTCTGTCCTACTGCATCAACTTTGAAGATCCTCCAACAAAGATGGAAAATGTTGGAGTGTTGTGTAATGTCCTTGCTTAGCTTCGAAGATAAATAGGATCATCTCTAGAATTCCCATAAATATCTTCCACCTGAGCAATGGATACCTGTGAAACCAAAAAGAGATAATTCTATCAATTGTACTTCAAACATAGGTCTTCTCATCATAATAATAACTTTAGCATTTCATCTCTTATTAGCATAATTAAAACAAGACTTCACAGTTCCTATAGTGCAATTACCAAGACAAGTATTGTATAAAGATGAGAAAAAGGGAGTAAAAATGCGTGTAGATGAATGCTACCTGACACTCATCAATCCTCCTGAGATTGAGGGTTTGCATCTCCTCCTGCACTACTCACAGCCTAGATTTATTGGACTTGTACAACCTATCTGAGAGGTTGTACTCATGTTCAAAGGTTTTCCATGTCTCATTGTTTGTATTGCCATTCCCTCTGAACTGATCAACCCACTTCAACCATTCTTGAAACCTAATATCTTCCACTTGTTCAACCCACATGGGCAAGGGCTCAATGATTAGGGGTGGCTCAAAGTGTCCTCATATCCAATTTTGCTTATACTTGTCCATCAGTTTGCATATAACCCTTTCCTTCTTCATGAGCCATTTAAGGTTGGTTGCGGATACTATGTCCCTCATTTTCTGATCTTTAGTGAGGCTATCCCACCTCTTGTTACAAATTGCCATAATTTGATCAGATGAAGCATGCATGAATAACCAAAATTTAATGGCACACTCCTGTAGATACTGGTATAGGGAAATTTTTTTTCTTTTTTCTTTTGGGGAATAGACTACTACCCTGAAATGGATTTCAAAGGTCATTGGGTTTGGGCAGTCTCTTCTAAGGAATAGGCTTGTACCTGCTGCCTTCTTTGTGTGGGCCTCCATTCTCTCATTCCATATCTGATGGTTCCTCTTTAATGACATGAATGCCCTCAGTTGGGATTCTCCTACAAAAAGGTTGATGAAGAAAGTGTGATCTTCAATAAAGAAGTTATGCAAATATAGTTCACACAGAAAATTCTTTTCTTCATCCTTGCTCTACATGTATATTTTGAGAAAGTCATTTGCATCATGTATGTTTTCAGTCAAGTTGGAGAGAACCAATGAAAGTTTCCTTTGGAGGACCCGTTCTTGTAGAAATGTTGCATAATTGTCATTGGGGGTCTACAGGCAAGGATTTTTTATGAAAGAGTGGCCACTGTCATAAATTTTATTCTAAGGTATTCACTTTTTCTGTCATGACAGTGACTGCCCTTTGTAACTACAACATGATAGTTGAACCTGCCAACTCTCTGTACCTTCTTTCCCAATTGAATAAGGCCCTTGGGATATCCAACTAGAATGCCCCTAAAGAGGCATTTGGTTGTGTACTCTATTTAGTGGTAGAAACTAGGACAACAAATTCTTGGATCAACTTTGGTTGATCAACAATTTTATTGTTGTCCTTTGTCAATTCACAGGCCTATTTGTGTAATTTCTCAGCTAGGGTTGAGATCAAAATGGTGCTATTATCTCTGGCCTTAACAACATCAAATATGTGGATATCCTTTTTTGTTATCTTTACATGCTTTTTCTTAACCTCATCCTCTTTTTATTCAATGACCTTACCATGTTCTTATACTTTCTTCTTTAGGTCACCGATCTGTTGGTCTTTAACTGACATCTTCTCTTGCATGACCTTTTTAAGGTCTATGATGATCATCTATTTACCCATAGCATTCTTTTCATATTTTCAATTTCCTCCATCAACTCCTGCTCTTTTGGAATTTCAATATCTTCCTCATGAGAACCACAATGTTTAATCAATCATGAGTATCGCCAAGTTGAAATGATTGTTGTGCTACAAGCTTCATGTGTTCTTTCTTAAAGGTGGCCTAATTCAAATTTGTGAAGCATGTGGATGTTATCCCTTGAAGAATGATGTTGTGAAGACTATTTAGGACTAGACTAAACATGAATTCGGATCCGTAAGGCATGTGGTTCCTTCTAGGGTAGCGTGTTGTTCATGATAGGGCTTGCCCTATGTATGTTTCATGTTGTGTTCTCTAGCCAACTTGTAAAATGTAATATTCTTGTTGTATTGCCAACTTGTAATGAAATCAATGTAATGTCATGTAAATATTGTAAACCTAGTTGGTCTAGGTGAGGTATGATTGTAAAAATGAAAGCATGAAAGTGTAAAGAGTAGAGTATAAATATTAGATGCATTGTGATGTGCGGCTGAAGGAGAAAGAGCATAAGTGTTAGAGGCTGTCCTGATTCATCTTGAAGGCATTTTTGTGACAGAAGTGAAGCAAAGAGTGCACCTAATTGATCCAATCATTAGAAGTAGAAGTGCAATCATCAAAGGTGTGAGCTTCAATGTCAGTGTACAGACAGTAAAAGAATTGGCTTACTGTAATCATTTCTGAGTTTGTTCTCAATTCAAGGAGTAGCTGCTTCCTTGGGGGTAACCCTAAAACAAAGTATTTAGGGAGTTGTAGCTTCCTTGGGAGTGACTCTAAATAAAATTTTTTAACGAGTAGTATCTTCCTTTGGTTGTAGCCCTAAAATAAAGTTGTAATTTTGAGCTCCATACATTGTGAGTTAATCATCATTGTGGTTTTTTTCTTCTTAAGTTTTCCACGTATATCTGGTGTTATGTGTTGATGTGCATTGTGTTAATCTTTCATGTTTATGTCGATGTTGTAATGCTTAAGTTTTAATCTACTCCAGAGGATTTGAAGTTTGATTAGATACTGATTCACCCCCTCCTCTCAGTATCCTAGTGTGTTCAATAGGTGAGTGCCACTTTATGTATGCATGTCTGATCTTCTTGGGTAGGTATGTGCTTCTTGTAGCAAATGAGGGGGAGGCCTTGAGTAGCTTGCACTTCTTCATGATTGATTCACCCCAATTGGTGAATGGCCTTGGATGTGCTCTTGAGGATCTTTGTTTGGACATGATATCTTCACAAATGGTTTCTTCAATTTTATTTATAACACACTCTATTGGTGACTCTGCATCTCTAAATATTCTATTATTGTGCTCTCTCCATAAGTGCTAGATGATTAATGAGGGACCAGCAATCTAGACTCCTTCCCAAAGAGAATTCCTCAATTTGGGCCAACTGAGGAAGAGATCCAATATGTCATTGGGAAAGGCACCAAACCATTTGAGGTAGTTGATAAACCATTCCAAACATTTCTTGGCAAACTCACAATTCAACAATATGCAGTTTGCATTCTCTTCTTTATTTTTACAGAGTACACATCTAGAAAGACCCAAAATGCCTATGGTTTTAGTCAATCCCCTATTAGGATTCTTTTTTGGAGAGCAGTCCAAGATAATGCTCTTGCTTTGGGGAAGCACCATTAGCTATAGCATAGCTATGATGGCCAATCGCCTCTAGATTCTATATCTTTTTGAAATTTGTATCCTAACTTAATCGAATCTATTCTAGATTTTTCCCCCATCCAAACAATGTGATCCTTCTTTTGGTTGAAAAAATATCCCTTGAGGAAAGGATCTGCTACTATAGGAGTTTTTGGTTAGCTGGTACCGAAATTTCATCAAGATCTTTCTATTTCCACTTAGAATAACCATTTGCAAGGGGGACCTAGATAGTCAAATACTCATGTTCCCCATGTATTGGTGGGGATTTCCATAATATTATGAAGTCTTTGATCTTCAATTAGAGGGGGAAGTCCATTCCATAATTCCTTCCAAAGGGATGCTGAGCGACCATTATTGATGGTCCAAGACAAATGATTTGTAATAATAGGTCAGCATTGGATCAGGATGTTCCAAATGTGCAATCCCCTAGGATGATTAGGTGTAGTTATAGTTCGACATAGATCCACATTATCAAGGTACTTGGATTGGAGTAACTAGCACTAATGAGTAGACGGATCCTCATACATCTTCCAAATTAACTTAGCTCCTAGTGCATTGTTCTATAATTAAATATCCTCCTAAGTCCCAATCCACCATCATTCTTTCCCTTACATGAAGTCTTGTAGCTGATGAGGGGAATTCTCTTCAATTCCTCCGAGCCTTCCCAAAGGAACTTTTTGAAAATAATTTGCTTTCCCTGTAATTTGTGTGATTGAGAGGAGGTAAATAAGAATTGTGAAAAGGACCACCTTCAGCATAGTAATTTTTCTGGCCATGGTAAGCCACTTTCCTTTCCATGATGTTTACCTTGGTTCAGCACTTCTCTATAGTCTCTTCTCATAAACTTGATCTCATGGCACCTTTTAATAGTGGGACACCAAGGTATTTACCTGGAAATGGTTCAATGTTGTGTTCTAGCAAGGATGCAATCCTCCTTATGATGCTTTTCTTAGTGTTGAAAAAATATATACAAGATTTGTGCTTGTTGATGTTTTGATTGAACACATGCACATACATGATCTTTAAGGTTTCTTTTATGGAATTGGCTTCTCTCATGCATGACACACCATAAAGAATGGTGTGATCATCAAACTGTTGATGGGTGATGGGGGAAGGTTATTTGCAATATGAACTCCAACCCATTTCTCATTAGCAACTTGAGCCTTCATGGCCTTCCCAAGATTCTCGGCCATGATAACGAAGAGGAAGGGCAACAAAGGATCACCTTGACAAAGAGCCGTAGTCAGCTGAAAAAAACTAGCAGGACTACCATTAACTAAAACTAAGTAGCATACTGTCAAAATGCAACTATATACCCTTTGAATCTAGTGAGAGTAGAACCCAAATTTCCTCAAAATAGTGAAAAGAAATCACCAGTCCACATGGTCATAGTGGTGCAGGACCACCGAGAGGCTCATGCAGATTCTTGTTTTAATCTTGATGTTGTCTCATGTTTTTGTGATGTAATAAGGTCCATTGGACACTTCAAGTTGATTCCATGTTGATTGCAAATGGTGTATGGCCATGATGCCAATAGTTTCATGTAGGCAGTCAAGTCCTAGTTGGTCTAGGGCAGTCAAATCCTCCATAAGTCTCCAATGGAGTGACATTTTGTCATAGGTGTCTGGTGTGCATCTAATTTTCATGTTCAGAGGCCATGTTAACATTGTTCTAGAGGGGTTTGTAGTAATGATTTTGCTCATATTGTAATCAACCTCTAATACACATTGTAAACAATGAAAACACTAGACAATTTAGACAGTTTGAGAGGTTGGTGGGCAGTTTTTAGTTGCCCAATCGATTCAAACTGATTGGGAGGCTTGGAAATGTGTATGTAAAACTCCTCAGGTCTGTGGAGGAAGACTAAGTGAATATTTGGAAAAGAAATAACCAAAGCAAACTCTATTTCCTATCTTTTTCTGTGTTATCCTCCTGTTTCTACCCGTACTCTGTTCTTGTACAGATTTGTCAAAGCTCTCTTTTTGCTGATACGAAGGTAGGATGAATCACCTTTGAATTGAGTAGGGTTTGGGTCCTTGACACTCATCTAGAAGGGAGCTATAAATAGTTTTCTTTGAACTGGTCGTGAAACCCTGATTTAGGGCTTTGTGCTCAAACGATGGACTTTTCATCCATTCCACTGATCTCCTCTTCCTAGAATCGGTGGAATGGATTGCTATTGTTACATATTTAGTGTTTATGAATGTTTCAAGTGCAAACAACCGAGTGGGAATGAGTTTGCCCTGTGAAAGCCCAACAAGACCATGTGTTGTGGCTTTATGAAGGACACATCATTGTGGAAGTTGCATACAGTCAACTGTGGAGACTTGATACCTAAAAAATTTGTTGTTTTGGCATCTATTGGACATGTCTCAATAGGTTAGAAATCTCTGTGAGGTGGTTGAAGGGTAGTCTCTTTGGAAAAGAGGCCTAATTAGGGGCTCTAGGCTAGTAGAATAGTTCTAGTTGAGGCACACTTTCCAAAACATCTTAGACCCATTTTGAGATATGTAGAGGGCAATCTAAATGGGTGTCTAAAAGTGGTCCAAGTTTTTGGAAATCAAGCCTTTAGAAAAATTTATTCCTGACTGTTCCTTTTCCAAGGGCTACAAAGAATCTAGTGGGTTGTGAAGGAAGTACTAAACCCAAGCTTGTCAAGCCTTAGCCAATGGTTTGGATGGGTCTTATGAAATGCCTAACAAGCCCTTACATGATGGTTTCAAGGAAACTAACTATTGTTCCCACTTTTCATGTTAATCCATGAGTTAGGTTCTTGAATGTTTGGAAGAAGGTCTTGTCAAACTGTGGGATCCACAAATTGTCCTTGGTCCTCTACATCACATAGGCCTTGCTTATGTCTAGTTTAATTACCATACATGATTGGTTGGAAGTGTAGATTGAATGTATTGCTTCATGGGAAATGATTATGCCATCTGTGATAGTGCCCCTGGGGGTAAATCCACTTTTTTCCTTAGTTATGAGTTTTGGCATGACCAACTTCAGCCTATTTGCCACTACCTTGGAGATGATCTTGTATGAGATGTTGCATAGAGAAATTGGTCTTAAATCTGACAATGTGTCCACATCATTTTTCTTTGGGATTAAGGCAATAATGGTGTAGTTTATTTCCTTCATGATGCATCTGGATATCCTTGATTCCTCCACCATCTTCCAGATGCCATTGCGTAGAACATCCTAAAATTGTTGAAAGAATCCAACTAGAAATCCATCCAGACCTAGGGCCTTGTATGGCTACATTTGGAATACTGCACTCTTGACTTCCTTTAGGTTTGTTGGAGCACAAAGCATTATGTTGTCTGCTTCACTTACAGAATTAGGGATTAGGCCCAAGAAGAAATTCTGGTTATGGATATTGGATGCCTCTAAACTTGCTAGAAAACTTTGGAAGTATTTCACAGCTTCATTTTGTATATCTAATGGATTAGAGATGGTGGATCCATCCTCAAGATTAAGGGAAGAGATCTTGTTTTGCACTCTCCTTGCTTTGGTCAAATTGTGGAAGAATTTTGTGTTCAAATCTCCTTCCTTAAGTCATGTCTCTCTAGATTTAGATCACTAGTGAATCTCCTCATGCCTCAAAACTTCATGGTATTCATTTAGTAGTTACTTATCTTTTTCAAACTCCATCTGCGACATCCCTTTCTCCAAGATAATTTCATTGAGAGCTGCTTGTTCATTTTCAATTCTTTCTTTCTCTTTGAATATATTTTTGAAGGTTGTCTTGTTCCATTCCCTGGGGTGATTTTTGATAGCAATAAGCTTATTTTCCATCATAAATATTTTAGTGTCTTTCTAAATTTGTGCCTCTACCCATCATTTTTCTAAAAGGTCATGAAGAGACTCATGTCTAAGCCACATTCTATCAAACATAAATGGGTACTTCGCAAGATCTTGATCATTGACATTGAGAGAGTGACCAAGAAATGATCATATCTAGATATAGGGGCAATAGTAGATACCAATATTATGCGCTCATTAAGCCAATTGGAGAAATACAAGAAATTCAATATAATCTTTCAGCAATGTTGGTGAAACCATATCCTCTATTGCTCCAAGTGTAGTTCCCATTTTTTGGAATAGAATCCACAAGGCCAAGAGAGATAAAAAATTCTTGGAAGTCTTTCTGTGCTCTACTTACATGGGATCTACCCCTTTCTTCTAGGGTGGATTGAACAATATTGAAGTCTCCACATATAATATATAAATCCAAATTGGACATAGATATGAAGTCAAGCACACTTTCCCATACCTTAGCTTTTTCCTTCATTTTAGCAAGACCATAGATGCTGAAGATGTGGACTGATAGTCTAGAATATAAGCATCAAACCTTCACCACCATCCAGTTCGAGTCCTCCAAAAGCACCTCTAGTTGAATCCTATTCAGCCTCCATAAGAGCCCTAGGCCCCTTGAGGCTCCCATCATTGGAAAGAATTTTCCACTCCAACTAGCAAAATGAGAGAAATAATTTCGCTTTGTCATCCTTGAGTTTAGTTTCTTGTAGTAAGATAGTGTCAGAGTTTAGAGATTGAAATTGACACTTGATCAAGAATCATTTGTTAGGAGCATTCAAGCCCTTAACATTCCAAGTTGAGAGATTCATGGCGTCGCAAGGGAGGATTTCCCTCCCTTGTGTTTTAGAAATTTATTCATTGAAACTATGACACTTGGAACTATGGCCACTATTTTTGGTGAGATTGCTTTGGGTTTGCTCTAATTTTTGCATTCATAGATGATGAAAATAATTGCATTTCATTAGAAAATAAATTCTATCAACTCACAATACTAGAGATATGCTAAAAGGTTTTAAAAATTTTAAAATCACCAACCAGAACAAAAAATTCAGGAGCGAGGATAACACCGCAGACGGATCCAACCAGAAAGGTTCGATGCATCTGCTATTTCTCTTCTCAGCCACGGAGGTTGCCATTCATTCTAAAAGCAAGAGTAACACCATACATAAATTTTTTGCTATACTGAGTTTGGCTTCTCAAACTTAGAAGGTGCTCATAGTTTCTTAAAGCAAGGCAGCCATCGTACTCAAAGCACTCTAATTATTTTTATGTAAATTCAACAAAACATTTATTGTTTAGGATCTGAGTGCATGTTCGGAGCTCCATCATGATCCCTTCCATATTCTTATGATCACTCTCTTTTGTTTGTTGATGAAGAAACATGTAATGTCCATCAAGATCTATTTTGACACACTGTCCACTACTTCAAAGCCTTTTTTATTGTTAGCAAATAATGTAATAGTTAAATTACATTGTTTTCTTATTAGTTAATGCGGCAGTTGTGATAGTTTATACACCCATATTCTATGACAGTTACACCCGCATTCTATGATAGTTTGTAATTCTCCTATATGTATTCCTTCATACATAATTATGAATCAATCTAGTTTTTGATGAATTTTTCATAACAACTGGTATCAGAGCCTCCGTAATATGTTTGGGCAGTTTTAAACGGAAGTGAAGAATAGTCTCTCCCAAGATGCAAACCCAGAGGATTTCCAAGCCCATGATGGATGATGCAGTGTTGAGGTCATATGCTGGCTAATGTAAGCAGATGTCCTTCCATGATATGCCCATTATATTTTACTGATCCTATAATCTTTGCTAATTTCTTCCTAGACTTTCCATATACTGCTGCACACTGCCATAGAGATCACTGTTTCTCACTCCAAAATTGTCTTTGAATTTGGAACATCTAGTTGATATAGGGGAGATTAATTTAAAGGATATATCACTATGGAGATTGTAGTAGATAAATTAGATAAGTATTCTTGTTTCAATTTTCATACTTGGAAAATCAAAATTCAAATGCAATTAATGAATAAGAATTTATGGGGAATAGTGAGTGGAAAGGAAATGACATCTACAGAGGCAACTAAGTTATTAGAATGGAACAATAGAGATGATAAAGCCAAGGCTATTATTGCTCTTCCTCTTTCTAATTTAGAGTTACATAATATAGATCTAGATAAATCATCAACAAAAATTTGGGATAATCTCAATAAACTGTTTGGAGCAAAGGCATTAAATGCAAAATTTTCTCTAAAACTTCAATTGTTTAGGTTCAAAATGAAAAATGGAATCACAATGTCAAGTCATATAAGTAGTTTGAGGTCTCTCATCAGACAATTAGTAGAAGTTAAGGCTCTAGTAGATGATGAAGATACTAAAGCTATCTTGTTAAACAACTTCCCTACAAAATACAATAATGTTTTTTTACACTCAACCAAATAAACTCTCAAAATTTAGAAGAGATGATTTCAGCTCTTTTAGCAGAAGAAAGGAGAACAAATGCAGAAGATTCAGAAGATGTTTATCAACTGGAGAATGCATTATATGTTCGAAACCATAATAAAAGGTCAAGTACAAGCAATGAGGAAATCAAATGTTTTTATTGTAAGAAAAAAGGTCACATAGCTTGGTCTTGTAAAATTCGAGCTAGAGATGTTCTTAGAGGAAATCTCAAAGATAAAACCAATGAAGGAAACATTGCTTACATTGAGAATGAGGATTCATCAAATGATGAAACTATTATTAATGACTCTCTTAGTGATCCTGCAGTAGTACTATAAACCTTCACCTCATTGGAGGCTGGTGGCATCGTAGGATGGAGGAATTTCCATCATCTCGAGTTAGCTTCTCGCTTTGAGATGATGCTTTGCATGAGAAGCATTTTTTGTTTTAGTTTCTTGTTTTTTCCTTATTGTTGCCAACAGATTTGTAAATATATATATTGTGAAGTTTGGTTTTTGGAGACAAGTAAGGTGTTTGGTGTAGAGCTCAATATGGATGGTTTTCCAGCGAGCACTTGAGGCTGTGATCCAAATTATACCTTTCTGAGGGTCATCAGACAACTTGATGGAGATATGTGTTTGGAGAGGTCAATATGGATTGTTGTCGAATAATTCGAGGAATCTGTGATTCGGGAGTTCATAGGAGGAAGAAGAACTCAGGAATTCGGTTAGGGGCTACACCTTTATGAGGGTTAAGAGACAGCTTGATGGAGCTCTGCCTAATTCAGGATTTGGTTTCTTCAACAAAGATCTTCACAAAGATGTATAAACATTTTATAATCAGCAAGTTTTGTTATGTAAGCCTTAAGGGGGGGTCCCTTGGCAAAGTGAATAAGAGCTTTTAAGGGATACAGTTGTAGGAACAATGTAATAAGGGGGGCAATGTTAACAAATAACGTAATAGTTATTACATTGTTTGGTTATTAGTTAATGTGGCGGTTGTGACAGTTTATACACCCGTATTCTATGACAGTTACACCCGCATTCTATGATAGTTTGTAATTCTCCTATATGTATTCCTTCATACATAATTATGAATCAATCTAGTTTTTGATGCATTTTTCAAAACATTTAAATCTCTCTGCACAAAAATTTAGTCCTCCACACCCTTTCCCAGAACTCTCAACTAAATCTTGGTATTCATTTTGCAGCTCGGTCTACCCAATGTTTTGCAACTGAGAAGTTGTTTCGCATGCTCTTGGTCATGTTTTTTTCATTTTATAACCTAAAGGTAATCCTCATGGTGCAAGGGTACTAAAACTCAAGGTATATCTGCTTAAAAAAGACATCTAATTGGTCCCCTAAATCAAAATCATCTAGAACACCAGCGACGATTAAAAGAGAATACAAGCTATTGCTGGGTTCTTCATCTGTATTCTAAAACTGTGGACTA
Source organism: Cunninghamia lanceolata (assembly GCA_027924645.1). Lineage (NCBI taxonomy): Eukaryota > Viridiplantae > Streptophyta > Pinopsida > Cupressales > Cupressaceae > Cunninghamia > Cunninghamia lanceolata. Next base: position 4,510,788 of record BSBN01001332.1, read on the forward strand.
TATGTTTGAGGCCCTTAGCTTGCAAAGAAAGTATTTCTTGAAACAAAAACTATATACCACTTTATTCTTAATTCTTGTTGTTGGACACTTCTTCTAACAGATTCTTTTATCCCACTTTATTCTTAATTCTTGCTGTTAGACACTTCTTCTAACAGATTCTTTTATCCAGATCCTACCTTTCCAGGGATGACATCAATCAATCGCTCCACCCTCTTTCACTGCGCTGCCTTTCAAAAATCTTCCACAGATCCACAGTCCCTCTCAAGGTTTTGTTTCTACATATTTTAACACAGCAGATTCTCTGTTCTTCCACATAATCTGACAGCTGAAACATATCAAAAGCCCAAATAAGAATTACATCAAACCCATAACTAAAACCAACCAACTTTATGGAAAACCAGATTTATCAAAAGAAAAATGTCAAGGGGCCCTTGGTCTACTGTTGATGTTGAAAGGCTCTGAATGAGTCCATTAGGGATCAAGTTTTACTAAGTGCAAGACCCCGACACCTTAAGAGATGAGGCTGGGATTGTGCCCCTGAGCAAATTTGGCAGAACATCTTAAGGGATGAGTTGAGATCGTGCCCCTGAACAAATTGACAGAACGGCTCCTGAATCAGATAGCAAAAATGAATTTGTAAATGACCTCCATAAAAAAATGGAACAACAATTAATCATAAATCATTAAATTTGCTATATTAGTCATCAAGGGTGAATAGAAATCCCGAAAGAGCTTATTTCCAATCAAGCTTGTTGGAGTAAAGATGAACAGCTAACTTTTTAAAATAAACTACATCCATCTTGAAATAATCATGGTATTGAAGTCTACAATACAGAGCTCCAAATACAGAGAAGATCCGTGGATGTTACATGTTATACTTTGGTTTGATTTAACACCATAGTTATAAGTCGGATTAGTTTTGATTTAACCAAAAGTATACATTATAAAAAGTAGTTGTTAAGAGAAGTTTTGACTCGTAACACAGGGAAGACGGATGGATAGAAATTCGTCCACATCGGGAAAGCAAAAGCATGTGAGCTGTCTGCGATAGCAGGATATTTTCGAATATGTTTTGTCCTGAGGTGGGGAATTGTATCTGGAGAAATCTAAGAGCTCCACTTTCAAGATATTGTCCCTAGGAAAAGAAAATGTGACTGCGGTTTAGTTTCAATATTGCCGGCTTCATTGAGATATTTTTTAAGATTTTATTCATCCATCGACATTGTAAGATTTTATTTTGAAGAGATGTGTCATAAAGAAATCGTCCTATAAAGTATCTTATTTTCAAACTATACAGCTTTAAATTTTGCACATGTGCTTGGGCATACCATATTTTAAAATTAAAAGATTTGATATTACAATCAGATATTATTTTTTATTTTTTATAATTCTCACGCTGTAAAAAAAATTCACACGGGAAAGTTTTCTAAAGTGGCCGGTTGTTCCTATAGGCATATTCCTTGAACCTCCTATGGGTGCAAGTGCTAGTTTATGGTAATTTCATGATAGTCTTTTCAATCTGCCCTATTCAATTATGTATTTTATCTAATATTTTTCACTAAGGAAATGCTCAGGGGTTTCGTCTGTACTTTTTTGAACACCTCTAGATATAGTGTTTTCCATACTTCTGTAAAAACTTTCTATGCAATATTATGGGTGGCCTACCACCTTTTTCTTCCAATATCTACCAGTCTTCTTTAACTTAATAAATGCAAGAAAAAATAAAGGGAGGACAGTGACCGCACTCATTGCATAACCTTGTGGATCCCCTTGAATTGCTTTCCTTTTTGACTGATGTGTTAAACATAGATTTGATATTATCGTATCTTCCCAAAAATAATAAAGTAGTTAAGCCTGTCGTCCTGTCCAATTTAACTTATTATCAACGTTTTTCACGGGCAGCAACAGGTGAAGCTATTTAAGAGGAGTTTCATTGATTTCTATATGAAACTATGAGGGGTTAGATCGACTAGGGAATATGGAGTTTCTATTCTTTGTGATTTCATGCCTGCTAGTTTTTGCAAATCAGCAGCAGCTCTACAGTTCAGCGGTGGAAACTAGGAATTTGGGTGACTGCATTCTTTCACTCTTTTGTTTCAAATCAATATTTCATACCAGAGATTTAGGAAAAAAAAATTGAATCGTTTCTCTTTGGCATATAACATTGATGTTGGACGTTTTTGTGGTTGATGTATGCAGAATATCCATTTCCGTTTATGACATTTGATGCTGAAAAGGCAGCTGCAAGAACATATGATTACATTGTGGTTGGAGGAGGTACAGCGGGTTGTCCTCTGGCAGCAACACTGTCACAGCACTATTCTGTTTTGCTATTGGAAAGGGGAGACTCCCCCTATGGAAATCCCGACACGGAAGACATTAAAGGCCTTTTCAAGGTTTTTACGGGTAGTGAAATCCCTGATGTCGCTGAGGTACTTGTCACAGAAGACGGAATGCAGTTGGTAAGGGCAAGAGTTCTGGGAGGCGGAACAGCCATTAACGCTGGCTTCTACAGCAGAGCAAGCTCGGAACTCATTCGAAATATGGAGTGGGATGAGAAACTTGTAAATGAGTCGTATGAATGGGTGGAGGAGTTGATTGCCTTTAAACCAGACAAGCTATTTCGTTGGAGTTCTGCTGTGAAGGATGCTCTTTTGGAAGCTGGAGTGCTTCCTGACAATGGATATACTTTGGATCATTTGGAGGGCACTAAAATTGGCGCTTCAACTATTGACAACAATGGAAGGAGACACACAGCTGCAGATCTTCTGAAATATGCAAATCCAGATAACATAGTAGTTCTTCTGAATGCTACAGCAAGCAGAATCCTCTTCGATTCCTCATCAGGTACACTTTCATTTTCATTTTCAATTTCATTTTTTGCTTGTTTCAATTGAAATTGTTTAGCATAAATCTTGATAACTGTGGTCAATATACGGAATTTTTATGATCTGATCAAAATTCTTTAAGCTTCTCCAATTAAGATAAAGGAGCTCTATTATATTTTATAAATTTATGGTATTTAAAAAAAAATTATATCGTTTGATTTATTATTATTTTTTTATATTATAATTTTGATTTGAATTCCCTTACCAAATGGTTCTTTTACATTGATAAAAGTTGAATTGTAAATTTTTTATTTTGATTTAGATGTTTTCTATTTTAAAAACACTCTATTTAAATATCATTCACTTTAAAACAATTTTATATCTTATTAACAATAAAAGTGGTAAATATTTGTTTTATTTTTATTGGTTAAAAGTGACCTTTGATTGTTGAAGTGGATGATATTGATGAATAACCCTCCTCCAAAAAAGAACAGCTTATAACTATTTTTATTTTGTGGATATTATATCTTGTTAGAATGATTATTCACAACAAGATAAAATTTGTAAGTTTAATTCATTTAACTTTTACTTTAACAATATTATGTGTTCGATTTTTATATAGATTTTATTTGTTTTGTTAAAAAGTATATTAATTAAAATACTAGTTTATTTTGGAAATTGTTTTTTTAATATGGTTATTTTATTTGTATATTTTCATTATTTTAATAAGAACTTTTTTCTAATCATGTATTTCTTTAAAAAGAAAATGACAAAAGTTATGTTATTATGAGAATACTATATGTTAATTGATTTGATTATGTAATATTTTAATTTACAATGGAGTTTTAATATTGTTACACAACTATGTTGTAGGAAAATTAAAGGCTATTGGCGTGGAGTTCATGAGTAGTGTTGATGGTCCCTTTTATCAAGTATTAACCAACCATTTATCATATTGGAGTGAGGTAATTTTATCAGCAGGTAGCATAGGTAGTCCTCAACTGCTCTTGTTAAGTGGGATTGGCCCTTCAAAACAACTTAAAGAATTGAATATTGCCATATTTTTAGATTTAAACTCAGTAGGGAAAGAGATTAAAGATCTGCTACGTACAACAATTGTTATCAAATCGTTTGAACCACTTGAATTTGCTCAACCTCAGGTAGTGGGTATATTAGAAAATTCACAAGTCTACATTGAGTCTATTAGCTATTTTGAGCAAGAAAATGCCATAGATTATCAATATATAGGAGGTATTTTCAGCAAGGTGGCTTTTCCCTTATCAACAGGTGAGCTTCGACTTAGAAGTAAAAACCCTCAAGATATCCCCTTTATAAGATATAATTACTTTTCTCATCCTTTTGATGTACAAGAATGTATTCTTGGTATTAAGGTATTGTCAAACATTTTCATGACAAATTCAATTCAAGAATTTGCATTTAGTGATAATGAAAGCTCCAAAATCCTTCAATTCATAGGGTCAAAATTACCTCAAAATCAACTAGACAATGAAGAGATGGGAAAGTATTGTAGAGATACAGCAGAGTCATGTTGGCATTACCATGGAGGGTGTGAAGTTGATTATGTGATCGATAAAAGGCTTCGTGTGAATGGTGTTGATAGTCTAAGGGTTGTGGACAATTCAATTTTCAAGGTTAGCCTTGGGACCAATCCACAAGCCACTCTAATGATGCTTGGAAGGTATGTTTTTTAATTTGTAGCTTATATTTTTTTCAGTTTTTAAGGATATTATGTTAATGACATATTTTCAATACAATATATGTAGGTACACAGGAGTTCATATCCTTCAAGAGCGCATGAACATTTGTGAATATTAGACTATAAATCCAAGTGTCAAAAATAAAATGTTGCACATTTATGTATATAGTTTTAGTGATCATCAAACTAAAAAAAATCATGTATATTAAAATAGGTAGCCTCATTATGGCATATGTATTGGGTATTAGTTAGTATCAGGTTGGGTGCATATGCTTTGTAAGTCACCCATATGGAAAACTAGATTAAAAGCATTTATCCCACATGCATGGGACTGTAGTTGTTGTTATTAACAAGAGTTTATATATTATAGACACTTATAAGGTTTAAAGTATCTTAAATACTATAATTAGATTTTATGCTCTATTAGGAGGACTAAACCCCTTGAAGAAACAACATGAATGTAATATACAAGCATTTTGTTGTACTCAATTATTTTCTATGTATATCTATGAATTATCATTATTTTATTTGAATTTTCCTTCCATGTAATATCAGAATCTATCAAAGACCATGTACTTCATATTGACAACAAAAATTAGTGGCTTACTAATAGATCTTGGGAATCAAAAAGGTGGTGAAAGTAGTCGGGTACGAACCATTCATTCCACTTTTTGTTCTATAGTAGATAATTTAGGTTATAACCCTTATTTAAGGGGTTTTAAAATATTTTTAGAAGAACTACTATTTTTTTGTAAAACAAAGTCCTCATAAAGGGTCTTGTGAAGTGAGGTGTGCTTAGACTCTAATACCTAAACCTAAAAGAAATATGTATATGGCTTTGATGTTCCACATATCTATTTTTATATTAGAAGAGTCTTTAGAATTAGGAGAATCATCATTATATGAATCCATTGGTAATTTGAAATTTGTAGTGCACTATTTAGTTGTTAGAGCCAAGAAGTGACTCTCACCATATCTTGGTGATGGAAAACTATTGCTCTATGAAAATGGAATCCTTTATACTTAGAGATCTGAAATATTAATTGATTCACTATTTATAGACAAGATGAATATATCTAAGATTCTGCAAACTAGCACACACTAGCCTATATTTTTTACTTTTTCCCTACTCTACACATATTTGGGCATAGGATGTTAGAATCTAGGATATCTTAGAAGATCCATAGAGATCTAAGTAGTTTTTTAACAATATATTAGTGGGACAATACAAAATAATTTTTAAAATCTAGATGATAGTCTCTAAAATGTATATTTCATGTACTTCATAGTTGTAGCACTTGACTCCTATATAGTTGTTTGTTTTACAACTTTTGGACCAAATTTTTGCTTAGCTAGAAAGAATTTTCCACTTCTTTTCCTAAAGTCTACCCATAGGGTATTATACCAATTTTGATTTAACTTGGGCAATTTTCCTGTTGTCATCCTTTCTTTGTGGTAACTATTTTAATACATAGATCTAAGAACCATTTTTGGTCAACCTAAGTAGTTTTTAATGTCGTTTAGGAACATAACTCATTGTGACTATCACTTCACATGATCATTTTGGTATATAAATTTTGTCAATAAAAAAATCGCATTATGTAGTAGCACAGTGCTTCGTAAGGTAGGTCCCAAGTTTGAAACTGACATACACAAGCTCTAATCTTAAGTGCTTCCTTCTAAGAGTGATTTGGTAGTCTCACTGATAACCTTGGAGGAATCAATGTTAAAAAAATTAATAATATAATCAATTGGTTGGTCAAGTATCACTCTCTCTCATTCACCTCATTAGTCTCACATTTACAATAGTATTCGGTGCACCCCTCTAAAGCACCCAAAGATTGACATATCTAAATTTTATGGAGAAGGAGATACAACATAATTATGTATGATGAATTGTATTTTGATGTTCATTGAATTCCCCATGTGGATGATATTATGTTGACCAACTTTAATCTAGAGGGAGTGACAACATAATGGTATCTCTAATGTACATGCTCTTTACCTCTTCATGATGGTATGAATTTTACAAATCCCTTCTAGCCTACTTTATGTACAATAGATCTATGAAGACCTAGATGGGAGGATCTTCAATTGCTATAGATATAAATGGTTAGCAACTAAATCACTCATTTTAAGGTAGTATCCAATTTCACATAAGGAGTCTTAGATTATTCTCTTCATAATTGCTTTATTTTTGGCTTGAAAATGGATATTGAATTTGACGTTAAGTTGAATACCCTTCAATCTATGGTAGCTGCTATTGTTGTAACCCAACTAGTAGAAGACAATATTGCAACAAACTTTAATATTTCCTTCTTAGTCATTTGGGCAAAAGAAGGATAGCACATATTGTTGGATCTAGGGCATACAACTGAGAGGGGGGGTGAATCAGTTGTATAAAAACTTGCTCTTATTTCAAACAATTGATTCTTCTTTGTTAGTTAACAGCATATCAATTAACCATCCATGAAAGCACAATGCATAAACACAAGAGCAGATAAGCATCAACACATTGAACACCAAGATTTTGACGTGGAAAACCCGGTTAAGGGAAAAACCACGGGGTGATTAACCCAAGGATTATTCTCTGTTAGAAGAATAAGAAAAAGAATGGCACATGCCAATAAGGGCTCACTGCCCGAGCACACTGCTCACAAAGAGGTACACTGCCTACAAGGAGACACACTATCTACAAAGTGATAAGAATCACAATCTTGAACTGGTGAATGACATCTCTACCATGTCTGAATCAGTTCCATTTAAGCCCAAAACCCTTGCTTACCTTTCGCACTTCTCTTCGCTATGCCACGCTCATCTGCACAATCCACACTTCAAAATGGATTCACAAACACTTATTTATACAAGACATCGAATTAGGAACAGTCATCTAAGTCAGCAATCAACCATAAGGACATTCGCAAGATGATTAACACATCCGGTCGGCCACCACAAGAACATTCGCAAGATGAACATCTCATCCGGTCGGCTAGTCTAAACAAGAACTTCATCTGGAAGAATATCTTCAATTCTGGGCTTTACCACCAATGCGGATCAACAACACAACCTCAACATGATCCAAGAACCTTCACAAGCCTGTCTGAATGACCAGGTACACCAGCACTTCCTCTACTCACTGGAATCTCTTCTCTTCCTCATCCGGAACTTCAAGAACATAGTCTGTCGCCACTGTCACAATGCAAAAGGTACTTTCAGACCTCCAAATCATACACAACTCAAGATGACACATCACAAGGACATCCCAAACACTCCTTCCAATCCGTAGATTAGGATAATACAATTTCGGACCTCACCGGATCTTTCTGTGATCCTCTGTCACCTCTGAACACTTGCCGAAACCGGTTCCACACAGATAGTCACAACTTCTTCAGATCTTCATGCGGACCTCTGAAAACTTAACTGAATCATCTCAAGACTCATATCTACAAACCCTTTAATCCGCATCCTCTAAATCGCAACCTATTGAGTATTTTTGCCTTTTTCTTATCACTATTCTTCACTGTTCCGGATAGAGACTAATTTTCTCAATATCCTCAACGCACAGCTCATTCTATCCTTCTTACCAATGCAATATGAGTATGTTGACATCAATGACAACACTGGTTAACCTCATACTTGCAACACATATTGGGAAAATAAGCCCAACACTATTCATTGTTTATCCAAATAAGAGTTAGCTAAAAAAATCTAAGGGGATTTGTTGCAATTATGATCAAAATTAGGAGAGGGGTATAAATGTAGTGAAACATGGTTGTGTCTCAATAATTCTATAAGGGTTCCTAGTGACACCAAGGAGTCTTTAAAAAAGGAACTAGAGGTTACTTTACTAGAGAATGAGTTCAATAGAGGAAGCTCACATCTCTACTCGCTCTATTGTAGAATTCTCTTCCCCAATCCTCAAAGTCATTGGCTACATCTAATGCCAATGGATTGTTGTCCTAATCGGTGTTGGCAACACTCATAACATCATTAGCAAGAAACTTGCTAGTTAACCAACTAGATTGATATGTCCAGTCCTACTATAATATTTAAATTACATGGCAACAAATGGGAATACCATGCCATGTTGTGGGAAGCACCAAAATGTTAAACTCATCTCAATGGGAACTTAAATTGACCTTTGGCATGTATTATATTTCCTTCAAAGGTGTTGATGCGGTATTGGGAGTAAAGTGGATACAAACATTAGGGACAATCAAATGTGATTATTCCCAACTATAAATAAAATTTAGTCACTAAGGTAAGCACTTTTGTATTTAAGCTATGAAGGCTAGAAATGTTCAACTAGTCAACTCTCACCACATGGAAATGTTGTAAAGGAAAGGGTGGAACTAGCATTATTGTATACTTCCACTCCATGGAAGCTAAGACTCATTTGCATCCTTATCCTCCTTTAAATTTTTAGGGGATATTGGATTAGCATAGAAATTATTTTAGGTAACCTAAATGTTTGCCTCCCCCACAAGCCCCATGACTATGCATTACTCTTAATAATCAATAGTCAACCTCTAAATATTCATCCCTATTATTATCTTTAGAACAAAAGAATGATATTGACAATATGTTTAAGGAGCTCCTTGATATAGGAATCATTAGACCATGTATGAATCCTTATTCATCTCTTGTGGTGAAGATTCATAAAAATATGGTGGGTCAAGGTTGTGTCCAATTTTTTGGAACCAAATAAATTGACCATCAAAAACAAAGTCCCTATTATCATCATTTATGATTTGTTGTATTATCTCTCTAGGGCCAAATTTTTTACCAAGTTCGATAATCACTATAGATATTAGCAAATTAGAATCTAGGAGGAAGATATTTCTAGAATACATTTTAGGACACATGAAGGAAGGACACTATGAATTCCTTGTGATGCCCTTTGGCTTGAATAATGATTCCTCTACCTTTCATAGTACAATGACTAAGGTGTTCAAAGATTTCCTCTATTTTTGGTCTTTTTTTTCAAACTCTCACGAATAGTGGCAATTGGTCTATCCATATCTATCATGTGAATGTTTCCCTCAATATTTTAAAGGATCATTCCCTTTTCATGAAAAACTCTATGTGCGCCTTTGGGTAACTATTCAAGTATCTCATCTATATTTTTTTGTAAGATCTCTTTGCATCTAAATCCAAAAAGTGATAGAGGCAATGTAATGAAGTGTGTGTTGGCAATATGTGTTGTCATTGATATCAACTCAATATGTGTCAACCTGAGGTCATGTTTGTATAAGTTTTGTATAGAAGTTGAAGAGGCTGAGATAGGTTAATGTAGCTGATGGATGGTGGAAGATTTGAGAGAGATGACCCAGGGTCAACATGTTTGACATAATAGAAGATTTGAGAGAGATGGTTTGACTCAGTTAGAGACATGGGATCAACATGTTTAAGGCAAGTCAGTCTAGAAGACCTAGCATATGGAGAGATGTTGTGTAACTTAGTTAGAGACATGGTGTCAACATGTTTAAGGCAGGTCAGTCTGGAAGACCTAGCAGACGGAGAGAAGTTGTCTAAGTATGAGGAAGAATGGTGATCAACATAATGTATAAGTGTGATGTGGAGGTGAGTAAACTTGTTCTAATATGTTTCCTATATGTCTACATTGATATCTTACTAGTTTGGTGTACCACACTTAGAGATATATGTTGTAGAAGTATTGCTAAGGCATTTACAGTGTATACTCTAAGGTAGAGTCATAGTGTTTTGGTTAGTATTCCTCTATAGAGCAATATTTAGTCTTCTGGTTTGGGAGATAAGTTTACTAGCATATGGAGGATTTATATCCAATATTTCAAGTCATTATACCTACAGTAATGAAAGTTATAAGTGACATAGTTTTGGTCTATGATTTGATAGGGTAAAGTTGTGTTGAAGACTTGACAGAATGCTTCACATTCCTCTGAAGTGATAGATATGGTCATGCGGATCTAGGGATATGTTTAGAATGGTTTATAATTTCATTCATAAGAGTTTTAGATGATGTGGTAAACCAAAATGTAATATCCTAAGTTTTGATGTGTCACTGTCAGTCCGAAATGCTCTATTTCCAATAGTTCAGTATGTTTCTCTTCTTGTGGCAGTACATAATGATCAGATACTTCAGAAGAAGATTGTAAGGATGTTATTGATGAAGTATATTGCTCACATTTTGGTCCACATAATGTTTTTGGTTTGTCCCTAGCATTGTGAAGATAAAAATTGGATAGTTTTGACATTGTTTTGGCTAATAGTTTGGTTTCCTTCATTTGAGATTGATCCTAATTAGTTAATTTTTCTTTGAAGAATGTGTTGTGATTTTTTGGACTCTGTTATGTTGTGTGCTATGATCTAGAACTTTTTTTCTCCTCATAATATATATATGTTTAGAGTCGACCTTTGTAGTATCACATGTTTCATCTAAAGGTCTTCTTGAAGCTGACCTAATTGGTGTTTTGAGTTATTGCGGAGGGTATTTATAGAAGAAAAAAATCATTTGTGAAGTGTAGAGGAAATATTGATAAGGGTGTTAAGAATGAAGTGTATGAAGTCAAATTAATGGAGTAATTGTGCGAAGCAAGGGATTGCAACATCATCATATGACAAATGCCTTCTTTAAAGTAGCTAATCTTCATGTTTCTATTGTAATTCTCATGTATCTTGCTATTAGATAGTGAGTTTCTTCAGTAGGTCTTTGTATCTTGTTCTAAGGTTGTAGCTTTAGTTTACAAGTCCAACAGGGAGTAGTAGCTTCCTTGGTTTGTAGCCCTAAAACAAAGTTGTAATTTTTATAGTAGTGGGATTCTTATATTGTGAGTTAATCCTCACCATGGTTTCTCCCTCATTGGGTTTTCCACATAAAAATCTTGGTGTCCTTGTGTGGTGCATGCTTTCATTTATGTTCTTCTCCTTTTGGTTAACACGATTTGATGTTTAAATATATAAATGGAATTGATTTAAAGTATAAGAATGTACTAATTCACCCACCTCTGAGTCTTTAGGTGTGTCCAATAGTGTACTACTAACATAGGATATGACATGTATCTAAAAAGTTAATATAGTTTGGACAGACACAAGGAAGACTCGTAGAAAGATAGTTAAAGTAAAATAATTGTATAATTAGCTACATATAAAGGTATACATTTTATATCAATATGGTAGATCTAGCCTAAATAAAACATTTGAATTTACTCTAGTATATATCGAGTAAATATATCTATCTTAAATACGCTCTTTGGTATCAAATTAATATAAATTAAAACCTCTTTTCTCTTTTACTTTCTCAAATTCAAATTTAAATAGAAAGGAAAACTTTGAAAACTTAGTTTAAAATATTTAGATAATTTGACTAGAATTAGATTTGAAAATAGATTTGACCAACTATAATATCTAGTTTTTAAATTGTATATAAACTAGTTTAAATGGACAACCTACTTTAGGTATCAATGTTCCTTTTCTTGGAACTAAATTGAGTTGATAAAATTCTAGGATAGTTTATGTTTTAGAATGCTCTAGTTTATGCATTAATAAAATAACTCTCTCTCTCTCTCTCTCTCTCTCTCACACACACACACACACACACACACACACACACACACACACACACACACACACACACACACACACACACACACACACACACATTGAATCTTCTAAAGTATTAATAATAATTAGGTCATAGGAAATGTGTATTGTTTCATGCACCCTTTATAAGTTGTAGTTAATTGCACATTCCTTCGTATTGAATCTTCTAAATTGTTATCAATGATTAGGTCTTAGGAAATGTTTATTGTTTCATGCAAGCTCTAGTCTAATATCATGTTTAATTGAGATAGAAATGTGTGGTTATGTTATTTCTTTTATGGCTTAATGTCCAAATGAATTTCAATGTTAGTAGGCATGTATTATGACATCATTTAGATGAGTGAAATAACTGACCTTAGAAAATACATGTAACTTATTATCATGAACTTCTTTATATTTTAGGAAAGTGTACCTTCAATCATTACTATAATGTGTGTTGGTTTGGTTCCAAAAATTAATGGTTTAAGGATTAGGGTTCGATTTTGTCCATGATTGGAATTACAAGAATGTGTGCATGAAATTATCAATTTTAATAATTTATTTTGTGTAGTGAACATGAAACGTCTATATTTTTAGACATATAGATAGGGAAATTACTATATTTTAGTTAATTTTAGAGGACCCATAGACCACAGGGGTGTATAGATCAAAATACAAAATTATATTGTAATGTTTAATTCGTATTAGAAATTCTTAAGGTGTTAGTGCATATTTTGGTGAGACTTTAGTAGTTATTCTTTCCCAAATGTGGCAAAGTGTGTTTAGTGATGTTTATCTAACTATTGTCCAACTAATTGTACCCAAATAAATTCTTAAAAGAGATTATTTTTTATAGTATACCCTCGAAACTAGTGTTAGAGAATATCAGGTGACTAGGTAATAATACCCTCATTTTCTATTATTGATATTTAACCTACATTTATTATTGTCAATGGTTGTTATGCCAATAGAAACCAAATCCATTAAATTTGGCACAATAGTTGTACATTGAGATTCATTTAGGCCTCAACATCAACTAGTTAGATTTACCTCCACATTTTGAACAAGGGCATGGTAAGGTATGTGATAGGGATAAATAGCATCATGAAAATTGTGAGCCTTCAACATATAGGAGATTGTATATTGAAAGGAATCTTGTGATCTCTCCATCCCTGAACAATATTGGTGATTGTGTGGTTATGGATTCCCAAAGGGAAGCAATTGATGGTATTACTGAGATTGTTGTATAGACACATATGATATATTTAGATCAAGTGAGATAGTACTTGATGAGGCATTCATGAAAGTCATCTACATAAAGTGGACCATCATCATCAAAGTTACATGTATATCATGGTGCTGCAATCCCATCGCTAGAGGATCTTGACTGTATTACAGATGATGGTCAAATTCATAGGTCAACACATTTTTTATCCAAGGACCTAATAAGGGTATTTTAGGTGAAATCATCATAGCTAGGCATCTCTTTGTTAGCTATTTGTGCATATGTGGATCATGTCCTTGTACATTTAGAGAGTCTAGAACCTGACTCATAGTATTGTGATTCAAAATTTAGTCATGTACCAGAGTGGTGGCATCTATAGACCATTCTACTAGTCCTCCATAGTCTATGGTATCTAATGCATTGAAGTAACTACATCTTATAGGAGGAATGGGTTCCATAAAGTTGATTTCTTTAGGTTCAATGCCATATCAAATTCATAGTCCTTTTCACAAATCATTGCTACACTTATTGGATGAGAGATATTCAACAAAGGTAGAGGCTACTATGTAGATTGTAGGTACATATGTGTCAACATATGTAGATTTGGTTAGAGATGGTGTTCCTCCTAGTACAATGTCATAAGTATAATTTTTAAGTTTTTAAGTTAAAACTTATGTTGTAAAATTTATGACATATTCATGAGGTCTGACACAATTATTATTTGATATTAATTTTTCTTTTTACATTCATGTAGCTCAAGGAAGCAATTGATATTCCTAGTCTAAGTGTAGGGAATATATGCACATGTGCTTTACTCGATGGCAATAGGAAAGTGAGTTAATTTATGTATACAAATATAACTTTACAGTCAAATTGAATGTAATGCCCCACCAAGAAACCCTAGAGAATAGCTCAACAATACTAAACAAAAGGGACAATTTCTTTTTTAAAGAAAGAAATAATGAAGAAATGTAAACCATATTTATTCAAACATCTAATTAAGCTTTATCCTCTAGGGATTCCACGGCTGCATTACTAACAACTATTAACATGATCTAACTAACATTATGAATTAACTAACAACCATGGTTCATTCTAAATCTGATTGCATCAAATGAATAAACACATACATTTCAATATTATATCATCAAATAAGTAAGCATCAAGATCCTATATAGGATTACAAGTACATATACAATTTTCCCTTACATAAGAGTATATTATTACAATGTTACAATATCACCTTCCTGAATACATTGGGAAAGATACATCAAGAAAAATAGTACATGATTCTACAAGGCAAGAACATAAATATCCGTCCCCTTGAGCTAGATCAAAATCTAAAATCTGCTATAAGTAATACATCCTTCTCGCTCACGATCAATAGCAAGACAATCAATGGTGATAAAGCAAAACCACTCAACCATGTGGAACCCTAAGGTCCACCCCCTATGCTAAGAGATAACATAAGGTCAGTGGTGACCACAACATAAAATAGTTTGAAAGACAGAAGACTAACAGGTACAAGGACTACACAAGACTCTAATACAAGATGGGTCAATAAGAACATCACACGTATCTCAAACATCACTTCTAGATGCATTCACAAAAAAAAGGGGAGAACACAACTAGAGAATGCTAGACTGCAGTAGGGATGAGTGTCATCACATGGTCCTAGCATGGGTTACCCTGCTAGTCTCTAGCTAGATGCCGGCCCCCATCCATGGGTTACCCTGACAGTCTCTCACTAAGTGCCGACCCCCATCTATGGTTACCCTAACAGTCTCTCACTAGACATTGGCCCCATAGGGTGACACATGCGAAACCAACATTCCTTTCATAAGGACAAGGAAGTTGGTTTTTCAAACCACAACCTTCTCATCTCATCCTTAGCCTAAATGAGCACTACAGGCATGAGCGAGGCATCCAATTATTTTGATTAGTGTGAAAACTACCCAACCCTCTAAATTTATTATTAAGTTATCATTAAATTAACAACTTCCAATGGGTTACTCTGACAAGCCACTTTGGGCATCGGCCCCACATTGAAAGCCACTCCACCTTCACTGCATCTAGATTCTCAAAGTCCAAAACAAAACCCAAGCATGAACTATCACATTTCTTATCATGATATGTTTACAACAAAAAATATACATCATTTCACATTACACAGAGCAAGGCATTACCCATCTTGCATAGTTATCATAACCACATGAATAGGTACACTGAGCAAGGGAATATCCATCTTGTATAGTTATTATAACCACATGAATCCATAAATAGAGGGGAGTCAACATATAACCACTACATATTCAACCATTAGCAAGATTACATAATCACAGGAGTCATACACATGACTACCCCTCTTGGCCTCTGGAATCAACTTTCCCAAATGACACAAACACTTGACACACTAAACACTATGGTCTCACATCACATTCACTCTCAAATGGACATCATAAACTAAGATCCTTCCTCAATATTTTAGTTACAATACAACAAATGCAACATATAATATGGTGCACTAGATTATGGGTCTTAAAGAATGTAACATTAATAATCTACCAAACACAAAGTGAATATATCTCTATAATGCAAAACAATAATATTCTAACTACTATGATCATATGATATATAAGTGCAATAGATCCCAAGACTTATTTTAGTTTTGTTTAATTAAAAATGATTGGATCAACATGCAAATAACCTTAAGGCATACATATTAAAACACAACAATTATTTAAATGCAATTGTTATCAAAATGGGGGACTATCACCACAATTAAAATCATACAATGGAGTATTAATAACCATAACACATGAATGCTATACCAATGGCTACAAAAATTCACTAAACCACTATTTACACCGATGAAGATTTCATTAATAATCTAGATAATTTTGTAAATACTATTAAATATAACTGTATAAGCAAGGCTAAAAGTGTATAATATTAAAATGCTGTAAATATCTTACACTTGTTAGAATCACAAGATACAAAACCCAAAGCTACAATGAAAGAACCTTGTTCTAAGGTTAGCTTGAGAGGAAAGGAATATGTTGTGATGTTCACAACATGCCCCATTTTGCCCCTTAGCAAAATGAGGACCCCTGCTGTTGCTTTGCTTTTTGCTTCTGCTTGTTTTGTTTTGCTTGGTGGTAAAAGGAAAAGAGAGTCAAATTTGCAAACCTTGTTAAAAATATAGAAAATTGCATTTTCAGTACCATTACATAATATGGTTGGATTCCTTGTAAAAAATGAGCTAGGGTTGCTTTTTGAACCATCTTAAAATTCATCATATTTTGCAAGTTATGATCATTTAGGTAAAATGTACTATCAGGTTTTGCATGATAAACAGTCAGTTGTTTGCCTTTTTTCTTGTTGGCCTTCGTTTTAAATTTCAAAAAAAATTCATACTTAGTGGTTTCAGGTCGTGGGCAATTTTTGTCTGGGTTCCACTCTGTATGTTACATTTGATTGTTTTGCAGAAAATACATCAAACACTTTGCTCACCATTACTTATTCATTGGAAGTGTTTTCGCAGGTTTGAACCTGCGCGTTGAACCATCCGATTGAACCTTTTTTGGTTCAATGGTTCAGGGTTCAATTGGTTCGGCATGTTCATAAATATCTTAAAAGGGCGGGCTGTTATTTCGTATTACAACGTTGAACCGCCATGTTGAACCATCTGCTTGAACCTTTTTCAAGGTTCAATGGTTCAAAGTTCGCGGGGTTCATTTTCTTTTTAACAGTCGCTACGTATCATTGAACCGCCGCGTTGAACCAATGGCGGGGTTCAATGGTTCAAAAGTTCAATAAACGAAAGGGAGATCGGCAGGAGTCATGCCGATAGTGGCAAGGTTCAATGGTTCAGGTTCAAAGGCTTTGGTAAGCCTGTGGCCGATGATATGCCATCGGCATAACATTAACTATCGGAGTATTGTTTTTGACTTTCGCTGATGGGCGAAGTCACACCGATAAAAGGAAGGGACTTGGCCAGATATAAAACGAATGACATCGGTGAAACTCTCGCCGATATAAGGTATCGGCGTAACATTTTGAATCGGCGAAGTTTGATTTTCTCTTGCTGAAGACTATGATCTCCCCGATGGCCTTTTGCCATCGGTATAACTATTACCGTCAGCCATTATGTTTTGGCCCTTGCCGATAGAGGAAACTCTCGCCGATGGAGGAAATAACGAAACCGAAAGAGGTCATCGGCCAAGCAACATAGATCGGCGCATGTTTTTTGGCTCATACCGATGGAAGATATCACTCCGATAAGGAGGCTATCGGTATGATAAGGACGATCGGTGTGAGCGTTTGGACCTTTGCCGATGGGCAAGGTCAGGGCGATGGAAGTAAGGTGGATGATATGAAGGGTTATCGGTAAGAGTCTCACCGATGAATGACATTGATGAAACAATGAAAATCGGCGAAGAAGATTTAGAGTTCGCCGATGGCGATTCTCGCGCTGATAAGAAAGAAATACAAAGCAAGGGGGCTATCGGCCAAACAATAGTGATCGGCGAAGGAATTTTGAGACGCGCCGATGGTATAGTCTTACGCCGATGGAAGGAAACAAGGGATAAACAATAGAAAAAGGCCATCGGCCAAATAACGAACATCGGCCAGGGAATTTTTGGACACGCCGATAGTATTTGTCATGCCGATGGGCGGGAATGGACCAAGCAGTGGGAATTTTAAAAAAAAAATTTGGCACCCATGGCACATTTTTTGGTTAGCGATAGTTGACCCGGTCATTTTGAGCAGTCTGTGTACATTTTTGAGCGCGTTTTGGAAGATTTTGGACCTGATTTCCATGTTTTTTGCACAGTCACCTTAATTTAAACAAGTATTTTTGGTTTCTTGCTGTTCATTTGATAAATGTGATACTTATTGCTTGTCTTGTTTTTGCAGGCTTGCAGTTGGGGAAGCAGCTGGAAATTCAACACAGTGACATCATGAAAGAAGAAAATCTGATCTCAGGAGTAGGAAGATAAAGATGAAGTGTGAACAAGTCAAGGCCATCCAAATGAGGAACAAGGTTGCAGCTGAAGGTATTACTACAACAGACAAGCAGAAGTTATTGCTGAGCTGCCAAAGCTTCTCAGAAGGGGCAATATTTCGCCCAAATTTGACACTGCTCAGAGATATTTTGGAGGACTGGTTCATCTGTATTTATTGCTGTAACCAGGGGTTTGAACCAGAGGTTTAGTTAGGTTTTTTGCTGTAGTGAGGACAATTAGAAAGTCTTTATATTGTGCCTCTCTGCACTGTAATACTTTACAACAGGGATTTTTTAGAAACACACAGCAAGTTAGCTTAGTTTAGTTTAGAAGTAGAAGAAGGAGGTTGCCTGTTTGTCTGTATAAGGTGCGCGTGGAATGTCTGGCTTCCTTACTGTATCTGTAAAGCTTTTAAGTTCTCTGTAGTTTGATCAATGAAACTAAGAGTCATTCCTACATTGTAAATCATGTATGATTGTTTGTTTCTAATACAATAGAATATGGAGTTTTACATCTATCTTCTGAGTGTTCTCCTGCTCTTCTTTGTGTTTTGAAATATTATCTTTGAGAGCTTGCAATTTTAAATGTATGTTTGTGAAAATGCTCAGAACTTGCATTTAAGGTTTTTACTGTGGATTTGATCAAATTACTGTGGTCTTTACATAGTGCATAACAGAACAATTAGATCCTTCGGTAGAGTAAATGAGGTATAGAATAGATCTTTCTAACTTTTCCCAACCCATCTGAATATTTAGCTGAAAACATAGAAATCTAAAGGAAATTGTCTCAAATTTGAAGAAGCATGCATAACAGAGCTTAAGGTAGACAGTTTTCATAGATATATGAAGGAGAAAGCTACAATAATTCAAGAAAACCGTCTAAAACTTGCAACACAGTAACACTTTTATGCAAAGGAATGAAAAGTATTGACATATCTCATGATCTTTTGGACAATCTTAGTCCAGTAAACCACAAAGAAACTCTAAACTACGTAAGGCCCCTTGAACATTACAGCTTCACATTGACCAACTGAACTTGACCAACCGAACCATTGTAGACTTGGGATTAGTTGAATCTTAAATGATTCCTTCTTATCTTTCAAGTATAGTTTCAGTTTATTATATGTGAATTTTAACTTATTGTTATGATTGCATCAAAATAATCACCAACAGAATATAGAACAACAAAATATTCCTATAGATCTAACATCTTCATCAAAACTACCACACTTTTAACTACATGCGTATGATAGGATCAACACAAAATAAATTTGTTGAGAAGGCTTTAGAAGCTACCCACAATGCAAAATGTGAAAGCATAGACATGGCACGCAAACTGATTGGTAGAATGCCTCAAAGAGAGTCATATGATGGAAAGCAATGATTGTAGGATATGCAAAAAAATGAATTTGTTGAAAAATCTTAGAGAAACCCAGTTCAAAAATATAGAGTTATTGGTGACGTAACTAACTGTTTTAACAGAGACATAACCAGTGAGAGGTAGACAGTCACAAAATATTCATATCTCAAAAATGACAATCTGCTTATGGCTAATTTTTAGATACGATTTAGATATCAAGGCCGTGCAGCATATATATAAAAATTAGAGAAACCCAGTTCGTAAAAGTAAAGTTACGGCTAACACAACAGACTACTAAAACAAAGATGAAATAGGTGAGAGGTAGATAGTCACAAAATATTCATATCTCAAAAAATGAAAAACTAGGTATGGCTAATTTTTGGATATGATTTAGATATCCAGGCCATGCACCATATATAAAAAAATAGAGAAATTTAGTACATAAAAATAAAGTTATGGCTAACACAATAGACTGCTAAAACAGAGACGAAATGGGTGAGAGGTAGACAGTCACAAAATATTCATAACTCAAAAATGACAAACTGGGTATGGCTGGTTTTCAGATATCATTTAGATATCCAGGCCGTGCACCATATATAAAAAAAATAGAGGAATGCAGTTTGTAAAAGTAAAGTAATGGCTGACACAACAGATTGAAAACATAGAGATGACATGTGTGAGAGATGGATAGTCACTTCAATCGATGATTCCCAGAAATGCAATGATACAGACATACACAATTGGATCTGATAACAAGACTTCTAACCTCTCAAGCAAATTACAATCTACAGGAAAATCATAAATCAAACATTTGCTTCAACAAAAAATTGAGACAGAAATTAGAACCAAAGGAACCTGATTTCGCTTGCTTGACTGGGCTGAAGATTCAATGCCGGGTTCAACTACTGTAGCCATAAACTAGTCTCTACCATCTCCTCTCTCCCCCATAAAAGTTCCTTCTACTCAAGATTATTATGAGAGAGAAATCCCCCCAATATATTCCAGAAGATTTCTCCCATTCAAGGCAATAAATTCTACCTAAATTCCTTTCTTACAATTTAATATTTTTTTATCATTTACAACCAGACCAGACAATATATTTTTTTATGTTAGTTATTTCCTTTACAACTAGACAAGAATCATTTTTATTCTTATTTATTTAGTATTTATTATATATGATTTTTATGATAAATCATAAATATTATCTATTTTGATTACCACTTAATACAACATTTAATTATATTAATTTATTTATTTATCTTTAGGTAGCATTTACATTTATATTATTTTTTTATTATATATTTCCATAAACTCAAATTCTCATAAAGGCATTTATATATATTTATTTATTTAACAAAAATGCCTTCATAACTAATAATATTATTTTAATGCAACCATTAACCAGAGTAGCAATCAAACAATGCCAAACTAAATAACCCAAATGCCAAACAATACCTGACACAATGCACGATTGAAAGCATGACCACAATGATAGGGACTGACCATTACGCCCATACAAAATACACTGATTGGGTGCAAAACATGATATTCATCCTTTTCTAGGATGATGGCTAACTAAGGGACTATATGTTATCTCCGTTCAATAGTTTCTATTAGGTTTAAGGCATGCTCAGACTTGTCAATCCAGGTGGAGTCGATGCCTGGTACTTGCAACCTGCAGCACCCAACGCAGTTTATGCACAAGTATAATAAATATCAAATGGTCATGGAGTGAAAGAGAATTGCAACGTCGTTGGACACTCACAAATGATTGGTACGACATTGTCTCTTTTCACACCACACAATAATTAGATCATCCTATAATACAAAAATAATCACATAACAATCAATTCTAACATATGACAATCATAGTAAGATGAGCATCATAATCACCTGAATGTAAAACAATGTCACAACATATGAATTATCAGTGTCTCAACAAGGATTATCATTAAAATATGCTAACTGTCATATGAAACCACACATGAGGATAATCAGGAATGTCACCAACATGAATGTAGCATCTACCAACATCATATAATATACAACATCAATTATCTAACATACCCTAAATATTCATATTATTTTACCTTCATCTTCATGCTCCTTAGCTAGACTATCTGCACATCCAAGATGAGAATGGAGGGGCACTACATCCTCCCCCCTAAAACTTGACTTACTCATGGAAGTCACATACTAGGGTGGAAACAACATATTAGTATTGCAATTTTCTATTGCCAACATACGCATCCATATTAAGCAATTGTTCATAAGACATGCATAATTGTTCAATAAAGACAAGAAGGACATCAATTCCTTACCTGTAAGGTGTATCATGTGATCTACTTATAACCACTCACACATATTTTGAGAATTTCATATGATTTAGAGAATTGAATTCACATATTAACAAGGAAAAGTACATCTCATCTCTTATCTCCACTATGGTTCCAACTAATTACCGAACATGCAAAGTACAATCCTCCACAGAGTCCTCCCTTGAACATACTATCAGAGGTTCGGAATGAACATGATAGAAACAACACTTAACACGAAATGGAGCCAACAGAAACAAACATTTAGAATAGCCACCATAGAAATTTTAAAAATGCAAACCCAAGTGGGGAAATAATCAAATTCAATCTTAGGTCACAAAATACTAGCAATTTTCAATAATAAATCAAGTATAAAGAAAAGAGTTTTGGTGGCCACTCCTATCACAAGAGAGTTCAAAGAAAACAAATTCACTATTAGCCCACCAATAACACATGAAGCAACTATCAAAAATTTCAAACCAACCAATATTACAAACAAATCCACATCACGGTGTGACTAATTTTAGCCACAAAAGGGAGTATCCGCTACATAACACCCCAGGGTTCAAAGTCCAGAATGCATTAGAGAATGTACACCTAACACATGTACAACTAAGTTTTCTACATCTTCATATCTAAACAACTTTTTTACAAAAATTTAAGGTAACACAGTTGCTACTTATATAAAAAAAATTCTATCATTAATGCAGTACAATTGTTTTTTTACCAAGCTATGAACATATGCAATTACTTCCTTATGCAAGAAGATATTTACAAAGGGAATGTGTGATATCACACACAAGAATAATTCAAAACTCTAATTGACTTACAGTATCACATTCATGATCCCATGGGTCTAACACAAGCTCCAATTTGATCTCTTGCACACAGTTCTTACACATGCATACACAATGATAACTTTCATAAATCACAATAGAACTTCCTCAAGAGATATATATCAGATTATTAAGCAACCACACAAAGATACCCAACACACAACAACACCACATAATCCACATGACTTGTGATGCATGATGCCACTGAGTGATTAAATCATTCCAATTTTACACATATAATACAATTAACATAAAGATGGTATGGTGCTTCTACACCCATAGCTAAACATAACCCCCAAGTATGATTACTTCACCAAACAAGAGAACACGAAACACCACTAGTCTTTCACAACACCCCACACATAATGGGTATAGGATATTCACATTACTAGAGGAGGCAAATATCACACTCCTAATTACATGCACTAACAGTAACCATGCTTCTTTCTTCTAAAGCACTAGAGACCACAAGAGGAACTCAAGGCCTCAACAAATCAACAAGAACTAACATTCAGGAAACATATATTTTCAGATATAACGTCACATTTTTAGAAAAGAAGGAGAGAGAACACATAGCAGACACATCAATAAAACAAGGCATAAAGAATTTATCTCTTCCAAAATTCAAGAACAAGTCTATAAACTTATCAACCTTCTAATGTCACACTAAGGCACATAGCTGAGAGGTATTATTGCCAACTCGCCAGAAGAAGAAAAACACTTAACCTAGAGAAACAACAACAATCTAGAGGCCCCAGTGTTGCTAACCTAGCTCTAATACCAACTGTAACGCCTCGCCAAGGAACCCTAG
The DNA here is from genome assembly GCA_027924645.1 of Cunninghamia lanceolata. Taxonomy (NCBI): domain Eukaryota; kingdom Viridiplantae; phylum Streptophyta; class Pinopsida; order Cupressales; family Cupressaceae; genus Cunninghamia; species Cunninghamia lanceolata. Next base: position 4,534,448 of record BSBN01001332.1, read on the forward strand.
AGAATAGCTCAACAATACTAAACAAAAGAGACAATTTTTTTTTAAAGAAAGAAATAACGAAGAAATGTAAACCATATTTAATCAAACATTTAATTAAGCTTTATCCTCTAGGGATTCCACGGCTCCATTACTAACAACTATTAACATGATCTAACCAACATTATCTATTAACTAACAACCATGGTTCATTCTAAATCTAATTGCATCAAATGAATAAACACGTACATTTCAATATTATATCATCAGATAAGTAAGCATCAAGATCCTATATAGGATTACAAGTACATATACAATTTTCCTTTGCATAAGAGTATATTATTACAATTTTATAATATCGCCTTCTTGAATACATTGGGATGGATACATCAAGAATAATAGTACATGATTCTACAAGGCAAGAACATAAATATCCGTCTCCTTGAGCTAGATCAAGATTTGAAATCTACTACAGGTAATACATTCTTCTCACTCATGATCAATAGTAAGAAAACCAATGGAGATAAAGCACAACCACTCGACCATGTGGAACCCTAATGTCTACCCCCTGTGCTAGGAGATAACATAAGGTCAGGGGTGACCACAACATAAAACAATCAGAAAGATAGAAGACTAATAGGTACAAGGACTACACAAGACTCTAATACAACATGGGTCAATAAGAACATCACAAGTATCTCAAACATCACTTCCAGAGGCATTCACCAAAAAAAGGGGAGAACACATCTAGAGAATGCTAGACTGCAGTAGGGATGAGTGTCATCACATGGTCCTAGCATGGGTTACCCTGACAATCTCTACCTAGACGTCGGCCCCCATCCATGGGTTACCCTGACAGTCTCTCGCTAGGTGTCAGCCCCCATCTATGGTTACCCTAACAGTCTCTCACTAGATGCCGGCCCCATAAGGTGACACATGCGGAACCAACATTCCTTTCGTAAGGACAAAGAAGTTGGTTTTGCTAACAGCAACCTTCTCATCTCATCCTTAGCCTGAATGAGCACTACAGGCATTAGTGAGGCATCCAATTATCTTGATTAGTTTGAAAACTACCCAACCCTCTAAATTTATTATTAAGTTATCACTGAATTAACAACTTCCAATGGGTTACCCTGACAAACCACTTTGGGCACCAGCCCCACATTGAAAGCCACTCCCCCTTCACTACATCTAGATTCTCAAACCCCAAAACAAAACCCAAGCATGAACTATCACATTTCTCATCATTATATGTTTATAACAAAAAATATACATCATTTCACATTACACAGAGCATGGCATTACCCATCTTCCATAGTTATCATAACCACATGACTAGGTACACTGAGCAAGGTATTATCCGTCTTGCAAAATCATCATAACCACGTCAATCCATAAATAGAGGGGAGTCAACATATAACCAATACATATTCAACCATTAGGAAGATTACATAATCACATGAGTCATACACACAACTACCCCTTTTGGCCTTTGGAATCAACTTTCCCAAATGACACAAACACTTGACACACTAAACACTATGGTCTCACATCACATTCACTGTCAAATGTACATCATAAGCTAAGATCCTTCCTCAATATTTCAATTACAATACAACAAATGCGACATATAATATGCTGCACTAGATTATGGGTCTTAAAGAATGTAACATTAATGATCTACCAAACACAAAGTGAATCTATCTCTATAATGTAGAACAATAATATTCTAACTACTACGATCATATGATATATAAGTGCCCACAAGTAACAATATTTTAACCAATAGATCCCAAGACTTATTTTAGTTTTGTTTAATTAAAAATGATTGTGATGAACATGCAAATAACTCTAAGGCATACATATTAAAACACAACAATTATTTAAATGCAATTGTTATCACAGTGGGGGACTATCACCACAATTAAAATCATACAATGGAGTATTAATAACCATAACAAATGAATGTTATACCAATTGCTAGAAAAATTTACTAAACCACTATTTACACTCATGAAGATTTCATTAATAATCTAGACAATTTTGTAAATACTAGATTAAATATAACTATATAAGCAAGGCTAAAAGCATATAATATTAGAATGCTATAAATATCTTACACTAGTTAGAATCACAAGATACAAAACCTAAAGCTACAATGAAAGAACCTTGTTCTAAGGTTAGCTTGAGAGGAAAGGAATACAAAACAACAAAACATTCCTATAGATCTAACATCTTCATCAAATCTACCACACTTTTAACTACATGCATATGATAGGATGAGCACAAAATAAATTTGTTGAGCAGGCTTTAGAAGCTACCAACAATGTAAAATGTGAAAGTATAGATAGGGCACGCAAATTGATTGGTAGAATGCCTCAAAGAGAATCATATGATGGAAAGCAATGATTGTAGGATATGCACAAAATGAATTTGATAAAAAATATCAGAGAAATCTAGTTCGAAAATATAAAATTATTGGTTATGCAACTAATTGTTTTAATAGAGACAAAATGGGTGAGAGGTAGACAGTCAAAAAATATTCATATCTCAAAAATGACAAACTAGGTATGGCTGATTTTCGGATATTATTTAGATATCAAGGCCATGCACTATATATAAAAAAATTAGAGAAACTTAGTTCGTAAAAATAAAGTTATGGCTAACGTAATAGACTACTAAAACAGAGACGAAATGGGTGAGAGGCAGACAGTAAAAAAATATTCATATCTCAAAAATGACAAGCTGGGTATGGCTAATTTTCGGATATGATTTAAACATCTAGGTCGTGCACCATATATAAAACAATTAAAGAAATGTAGTTCGTAAAAATAAAGTTATGGCTAACACAACAGACTACTAAAAAAGAGACGAAATGGCTGAGTGGTAGAGAGTCACAAAATATTAATAACTCAAAACTGTCAAACTGGGTATGCTTGATTTTCTGATATGATTTAGATGTCCAGGCCATACACCATGTATAAGAAAACTATAAGAACCTAGTTTGTAAAAGTAAAGTTATGGCTGACGCAACAGATTGAAAAAATAGAGATGAAATGGGTGAGAGATAGACAGTCACTTCAATAAGTGATTCCCAGAAATGCAATGATACAGACATGCACAATTGGATCTGATAACAAGGCTTCTAACATCTCAAGAAAATTAGAATCGATAGGAAAAATCATAAATCAAACATTTACTTTAACATAAAACTGAGACAAAAATTAGAACCAAAGGAACCTGATTTGGCTTGCTTCACTGGGCTGAAGATTCGATGTCGGGTTCAACTGCTACAACCACAAACTAGCCTCTCCCATCTCATCTGTCCCCCCCAAAAGTTCCATTTGCTAAAGATTATTATGATAGAGAAATCTCCCCAATATCTTCCAGAAGATTCCTCCCATTCAAGGCAATAATTCTACCTAAATCCCTTTCTTACAATTTGATATTTTTTGATCATTTACAACTAGACTAGTTAATATTTTTTTATATCTTATTTATTTCCATTACAACTAGACAAGAATAATTTTTATTCTTATCTATTTAGTATTTACTATATATGAGTTTTATGACAACTCATAAATATTATCTATTTTTATTGCCACTTAAAACAACATTTAATTATATTAATTTATTTATTTATCTTTAGCTAGCATTTACATTTATTATTATTTTTTATTTATTTATTTCCATAAACCCAAATTCTCATAAAGGCATTTATATATTTTTATTTGTTTAACAAAAATGCTTTCATAACTAATAATATTATTTTAATGCAACAATTAACTAGAGCAACAATCAAACAATGCTAAACTAAATAACCCAAATGCCAAACAATACCTGACACAATGCACGATCGAAAGCATGAACACAATGATAGTGACTGACCATTATGTCCATATAGACAATACTAACTGGGTGCAAAACTGGATACTCATCCTTTTCAAGGATGATGGCTAACTAGGGGACCATATGTTATCTCCATTCAATAGTTTCCATTGGGTTTAAGGCATGTTAAGAATTGCCAATTCAGGTGGAGTCGATGGCTGGTACCTGCAACTTGCAGCACACAACACGATCTATGCACAAGTCTAATAAATATCAAATGGTCACAAACTGAAAGAGAATTGTAATGTCGTCAGACGCTCACGAATGAGTGGCGACATTGTCTCTTTTCACACCACATAATAATTAGATCATCATATAATACAAAAACAATCACATAACAATCAAATCTAACATATGGCAATCATAGTAAGATCAACATCATAATCACCTGAATATAAAACAATGTTAGAGTATATGAATTATCAGTGTCGCAACAAGGATTATTAGTAAAACATGCTAATTGTCATATGAAACCACACATGAGGATAATCAGGAATGTCACCAACATGAATGTAGCATCTAGCAACATCATATAATATATAGCATCAACTGTCTAATATACTCTAAATATTTATATTATTTTACGTTCATCTTTATGCTCCTTAGCTAGACTATTTGCACATCTAAGATGAGAATGGAGGGGCACTACATTGAAACACACACACACACACATGCATACAGACATACATATCATGTGTATATGCATGTATACATATGAAACATATATATGTTCTAATTTAATTATCTATGTATATTTTGTAGGGGTTTATTCATCTATCAGAGAATGATTCTCACTCCAAGAGTTGCTCAATTAGTAGCTAAGTTGATGAGCTAACATGGCACATGTTTATTTTATGTTTATATTTGATGTGGACATTTATATTTGACATTTGACATGGACAAATGTTAGATTTGAAATGTATTTATTTGATGTTGATATATGACTTAATGAGTTAATAAATTTGACTTTTTATTGTTGATATAACAAAGCATTTAATATATTGAAAAAAAGTAAATATATTGTAGCATAATCACATTAGCATGTAGAGCATTAGTTCATATTTAATTACAAGTGACTTAACTAATCTTTATTATTTTGGTTATGACTTGTGTATTTAATTTATCCAATTAGGACCTATTTTACTTATTTAGTTATGAATATAATTAGTATTTACTATTTTAAAGTTACAATTCTAGTTCTATGGAAATAAAAACAAGTTATCAACTCCTATGATAGGTTTATAAACTTACTCCTTATAGCTAAACAAATTATCCATTTAATTTGTATATTGGTAAATAAAAATAATATCATAGATTTGAAATGGATTTTAATCAATTGCATTACTTAAGAATCACTACTTCAACTCATATTTGTAGTAATAATAGTTGTTATCAAAATAAAACAAACATCATAGATCTCAATAAAAAGCTACAATTAAGTATGATTGAAAGTTTAATTGTATAATCCAATATAATCAAAACTCATAGACATAAAACTATCTATTTGAAATCTAAAAATATTAATTCCTAAAGTTTAAAGCAAAATAATCAAGAAGCTTATCATTCTCTTAAACAAGCATATTCAAAAAAATGAATTCAAACTAATCTTTTTATACTTGATCTAAGTATATTTTCTAATTGAAAATACAACTATTAATCATATTTTACAATGGTGGAATAATTATTGTGCAACACATGAGGATGACCTAGATACACTTGTAGACATATTTAATGGTAAATTTTAGTAGCCCTGTAATGCACCGCCAAGGAACCCAGTTCGTAAAAATAAAGTTATGTCTAACGCAACAGATTGCTAAAACAAAGATGAAATGGGTGAGAGATAGATAGTCACAAAATGTTTATATATCCACAAGGACAAATTGGGTAAGGCTGATTTATGGATATGATTTAGATAACTAGGTCATGCACCATATATAAATATTTTAGAGGAACCCAATTCGTAAAAGTCAAGTTATGGCTAATGTAACAGACTAGGTTCAAAATATGTAGAATAGAATTCACAGAATAATATAAAGCTTGCACATTACAAATTCATTACACTAAATCTAGTGCAACATTAAATTAGTTTCATATCTTAGTCTATACCTGGAATATTACTTCTATCACATCTTCACAAAATCTCCCAACTGGCATCCATTTTTCTCCAAGTCTTTTCTTCTGGAAGCTATGGTTTATGGTGCCAAAAGAAAAATGAATACTTCCTGAGAGAGTGTCATATATATATATATATATATATATATATATATATATATATATATATATATATATGCGTGTATATGTATGTGTATGTATATATATAATATTTAATATATCTATTTATAAAGATGTAATATAGAAATAAATATAAATGTAAATGCTAAACTAAATATTATCATAATATAAATGAATAAATATATTACAAGTATATAAGGTGGTGTTTCAAGACTCACCGATGATTATAACAAATATATATGATAGCATAGAACCATTATTATTATAATATAGAAATAAGTATGTTACCATATATACTTATATCTCCCAACTAAGAATTAAGCTGCGATCACTTTAAGAAATTGGAAAAAGACAATAAGATAATAATTATTATTATTATCACACGTCCCATATGGAAGTGAGCGTATGAAAGAAGAGATATGGCAAATAAGTGAAAGGTTGCAATATTTAAAGATATAAAATGGGGTGATCAAGAAATAGAAGGTGTCACTTAGAATATAAAAAGAACATACGAATGGCTATAAAGAAAGACCAACAAACTCAAATAAAACTAAAGGATTTTAGTAAGGGTATGATGGGAATTAAACATTGGCGATCTATTTACTCCTTATTAATAGCCACAACCTTTCATAGGGATCATCTCCCTTGGAGGAAGATTTAAGGAGAATGAAAGATGAGTCATGGGGATCATCGAACAATCCTCTCATCAATCTTTGTAATAGAAAATATACCCTCACTTTCATCATCAATCAAGAAAGCGGCATCGAATCATTCACTCAAGCATCCAAGAAATTATATGTATCAATCAGAATCAACAATCTACTACAAGAAGAATATGATACAATCTTATCTCTGCAAGGCAGAAAACACATTAATATTGATTGATAACATTCAACAAGAAGAAGATCGTGGCATACCCAGCGATCAAGGATACATATGCATTAATACAATCTACAAGGCTAAGACATTAAATGTTTACAAGTTTCTAATCGAATATATACTATATCTGTCGTAGAAGATCTCAAAGCATTATTATACAGAGGAGAAGCTGCAATAGCAAGTAAGTTTCTATTAGTTATCACTTCCATATCAGTTGATCATATTTATATCAGGTACGAATGTCTCTTTACATTTATTGTCACTGATAAGTTCATATTTGTATCATTATGATAAGTTCAGATTTGTAAGCAATCATCTCTTTTAGACAGTCATGTACCATAGTAATGTAATTTGTATGGATCTTATGTGAACCATTAACCTCTTATGAGAGTGATAGTAAGTGCCTAAGAGGCCATTCATGGGTAGTTAGTCTCATAGAGGCCTTGACTCTAAGAGTATGGAACTTGATTCTAAGGATAGGAGACATTAGAGCCCCATGATGGATAGTGGAAACTCTCATCTCAACTCTCATAGGCCGTTAAGAGTGACATAAGAAGAGATAGCCAATATGTTTAATTCAATAAGCATGAATGAATATATCTTTCTTGAGGAAATAACACATAAACCTCATAGGAGAGGAGGTAGAAGATGATCCTTGCCATTGACCAATGGGTATTTAGAGCCCTTTGACATTATGACTACAAAAGTACCATATGCAAAGGTTTATGACATAGAGGCCTTGTGTGCAAATGATGCAAAAGGCATCATTGTGCCAAGGATGGGTCATTCTATAAACGTGACATAGAGGCCTTGTACACAATTGATGCAAAAGGCATCATTGTGTCAAGGATAGGTCACCTTATAGGCCTTGGCTGCAAAAGGATGCAAAAGGCATCATTACACCAAGGATATAATAGAGCCCCATAATGGAAAATGACAAAGATACTCCCTCCCTACTCTCATAGGATATCCATGAATTAGTGCAAGATGTTATAATGATATGAGATATCAAGTGATAGTGCATGTGAAATGCAAGTGATAGAGAATAATAGACAAAGTGAAATATAAAGTGAATATGAGAATAGAGAATTGAGAAATATAAATAGCGAGTGTACATTATGTAATGATGATGCATATAATGTTCAACGCTAGTTAATGATAAATATTGTCTTGTAGTAGAAGATATGAAATGAAATGATCATAAGGAAAGTGATAGTGTAAATAGTGAACATAGATTGTGAATATTAGAATAATGAAATATATACAAGAGTAAAAGAGCAATATGATGAATATATCTGATGTTTATTAATGATCAAAAGATTTAGTGTACTAATGTTCTCTTCTTGCAAGTTGAAATTTGTGGACAAGGTTGAGAAATTTTGAGTTGTGATAAGGGGACACTACAAAGAGATCCCCAAAACATAAAACATATTCTTCTATTTGAAATGCACCCTCCTCTTCCAAATTATGTCTTGAGATTTCAAAATAAAGTTGAGCATGCATAACCACCCCCATAATTTATTCTAGAAGATTCTCCTTTTTAAAGGCAATAAATTCCGCCTTCATTACTTTCATACAATTTGGTATTTTTAACCAGACAATAATTTCTCTTTAATTTTATCTATTTTAGAATTTTCTCTCTCTCTCTCTCTCTCTCTCTCTCTCTCTATATATATATATATATATATATATATATATATATATATATATATATATAGGTTTTTATGACAAATCATAAATATTATAAATTTATTTTTATTGCCACTAACGAAACATTTACTTGTTTATAAAATATTTTCATTTTAATTTTATCAATTATATTCCCATTTTAATAACACTTTATTTTCCTCATTATAATTATAATTATTTATTGACCTTAGATCATAGTATAATATAATTTTCCATAACTTAAATTTAAATAAAAGCATCTATATTTATTTATTTATTAAAAGTGCCTTCATAACTTAATAATTTTATTTTAATGCAACAACTAAACAAAGTACTAATCAAACAATTTCAAACTCAATAATCCAAATGCCAAATAATACCTGACCATTATGCATGATCAGAAAGCAAGAGCACCACAACAATGACTAACTATCATGCACATACCGACAACACTGACTAGGTGCAAAACTGGATACTCATCCTCTTCAAGGATGATGGCTAAGCTAGGGGACCATATGTTATCTCCGTTCAATAGTTTCCATTGGTTTTAAGGCACGCTCAGACCTGTTAATTCAGGTGGAGTCAATGCCTGGTACCTGCAACCTGCAGCACACAACACGGTCTATGCACAAGTATAATAAATGTCAAATGGTCACGAAGTGAAAGAGAATTACAACATCACCAGATGCTCACAAATGAGTGGTACAACATTGTCTCTTTTCACACCACATTATAATCAGATCATCCTATAATACAGAATCAACCTCATAAAATCAATCCTAACATATAACAATCATAGTAAGATCAACATCATAATCACCTGAATGTAAAACAATGTTAGAGCATAGAAATTATCAATGTCGCAACAAAGATTATCGATAAAACATACTAACTATCATATAAAAGCACACATGAGCATAATCAGGAATGTCATCAACATGAATGTAGCATTTACCATCATCATATAATGTACACCATCAACTGTCTAACATACCCTAAATATTCATATTATTTTACCTTCATCTTCATTCTCCTTAGCTAGACCATCTGCACATCCAAGATGAGAATGGAGGGGCATTACAAGCCCTTAAAGAGACCTTCTATCTAGTTGGAAACTACAATTACTAGTAGATCAAGTTTTCTCAAGTGCTTTAGGAATGAGATAAGTCATTGCAATCAAAACATTGTTTTGATGTATAGGTTAGGCTTAAGACCACATGTCCAATTAGATATGAATTCCCTACAAATCTCTTTAATTAGATAATTCTATAGATTTTCTTGGAAATTTGAAGCAAAGGATAAACTCAAGACAAATATAGAAGATTCTAATTATTAGAACAAGCCCCAATCTAAGCCCTCTAGATAAAAATCCAAACTAGGAAATAGCTCTCATTGACATCGATAGAGGAGGTAGCAATTACAAAATGATAAAATTAAGTGTTACAAGATTGGAAAGTGGTGTTTAGTTCAAAACTCTAGCACCCATTTTGATGCAGAATGTTGTACTCAAAAGAATGGATAGTTTAGTATATGACCTTAGAATGTTCGTGCCATTGAATAGCATCCACTGACATACAATATCAAACCTTTTAATGATACAATCCTTTATAATGTCACTCCATAAAAGATGTGATGGTTTACCTAGGCAAATATATATCTACCATTGACTTGTAGTCTATGAAGAAAATCCAAGTTCAATGTTGTAATAATTTTTACTTTTGAATATATTTAATTTAATTATTATATTTATTTTCTATTTTCTAGTGAACATAGGTTTTTCATGAAACATTAAGGTCTTTGTTCCACACACATGAAAAAATAGAAAAATGGAGAAAAAAAATTCTAAAAAAGTTATGTACACTAGGTATTTAAGTCCTTGTTTCAACAAAAAGAAAAGTTAATTTGGATATATATAGAAAAAGGGCATATGTTATGGAATAAAAGTATGTCTAAATTATAATTAATCTCACATACATAAATTAGTATTTCTTTATGCAGGCTAAGAAATTATTTAAACATGCATAAAGTAAGTTTGTAACACTAAAATAAAAACTGTAGGCAATATGAGAACCATTATTCCATTATTCAAATTGACGCATATTTGAGGTGTAAAAGAGATATTATAATAGGCTAAAGCAGTGTTATGTTTTATGTAATGTTTTAACAAAAAAGTTATGATGCATTTACCAGTTGTATACAATGGTACAGACCTTAAACATGTAGCATGTAAATAATGAGCTTCAGTTATAGTGCCATAAGTAGAACTGTAAATGATATCTTACCCCACCTCTTACATAGGAATATCATTCATATTTACCACAATCCCCTAGAAAATTCAAACAACAAATCATGTTATAAAACTGATAGATGTTCCATTGTTGCAGTATTATGTACATTTTTGCATGTATATTGCATGAACACTACTTGACCATACTGTATGATATTCAGAAGAGCCTGGCATCAAAGGCTGCAAACCTCTGGGAGAATGTTGGTTGTACGAAACATATTTATGCTATCAAACTGTATGCAAAAGGCATTTCAGATTTTAAGTTAAGATTTTGAATTCACAGTTTGTAAACAGAGTCTGCACTTGTTCCAAATTCCTTTTGTTTTACCACAAGATAACTGGTGATATGCTCTAAAGTGTAGTAATTCTCTATCATAAGATTGCTTTAATTTCTTCAATCAACATAATTGATTCCATACCACATTACCAGTCTAGTGCTTTTATACTCTAAAGCCACTTGAAACAATGCAACATACTATTCTTCTATCTAAGTCTATATAGTGAAGCAAATCCATGTCCATACCATATAGAAGTTTTAATAAGCATTGCATCCCTATTAGCGCAATTAACCATTTGTAACTACTATTTCCAACTTTTAGTTATGCAATTAACAACTTGTGCAATTGTTGTTCCAACTTGGGATAACTTTGTTGTTACTTGCTTTAGTGTAAGCTAACTAAAGGAAACTCTCCATTGTTTCCTATTTTCCTCCTAGGATTCTTCTCCTATGGTGGTTATAAATTTGTAAATCTATACATTTGATTTAGTGAATAACAATGAAGTCAGTTAATGCATTTTCAATTTTTTTGTGCTTGATAACTTTGTCTTTGTAGATCTGCAGAATTTAACATGGTATCAGAGTAGGTTGGAGGTCGTTTTAGGCCAGTAAGATGAACAAATTAATTGTATTTTGTTAGATTCCATTGCTCTTTGTGCTAAAATTTACAGGTGAGCATAACAGACCCCAAATCTAAGTATGGTGTCATCTTTAGACTCAGTGAAGGGTGCAATCTCTGGTGGCAGAACTTTTTCCTGTTGGAATTTGTAGAGCCAACGCCAATAACCAGACGTTTTGCATATGTGAATGGGATAAGCCATGACTAATCATATTTGCAAGCCTCTATTATCTCGGTGGCAGTCAATGCGTTTGGAAGAAAGCGATAGATCATACCATCTAGTGTGCTGAAGCTTGTCAAGGAAGGAGAAGCAAGCGCTAAAATCAGCATAGGAAGATCAGCGAACAAAGATTGCATCCATCCGTAGGAAGCTCTCCTACATCCAAGTGCAAGAAGCCTTCAATTTTTGCCTTAGACATTGTTGGAGCCTTTAATTTTATGCTCACACATTTTGAGCACAGTTTGAACTGTGAAATACCCCCATGCATTTTGTGATAAGAGAATTGCACATTGCAATCTCTATTAATTGCAATTTCTCTCTTGATTTGTTGTTGTTACTTGCAATTCCTTTGTTCACCATCGGCTGCTACAAACATCAAAATCAATCAAGGAGCATGATTTCATTTGTTGTGGTCATGTGGGGTTTTTAGCCCCTAGTTTGTTCCAGCCCATGAGGGCATAAAGAGAGTATAAACAATTCTTTTGCATGAACTTGCATGTACCCTTCATGTGTTTGCATGTCACTGCATGTGAAGGAGAAGTTTCTTTTTATACTTTTTGCATTCATTCTGGGGGGATTATACATGTACTTTGTAATCACGAACTGAGATAAAGTTCCATTCACGGGGGGTTAATCATGTCTCTTAAACACCATTTTCATCATTTTTTTGTTAGGATAACTTCTGAGAACTTTTTGTCTTGAAAAAAAGGGATAAAGAATCATTGCCTTGAGCAGGATCTACTACTCTATCTCCTCAGACTCGTTCCTGAGCCAAGTGACTATGATGAAAAGAATTCATGGTTTAATAATAATGACATAGTCTATGGACTAATATGTCTTACTATTTCTAAGGATACTTTACATCACATAGAGCACATTAAGTGCCCTTTTACTTCTTGGATCATCATCCAATAGTTGTATGGAGACATTGAATCTTCATCTGAAAGTGATGTTTCCCTGGAAAATAGGCTATTGATGATATTGAGACTTATCTTGTCCCATCTAATGTGGACACATCTTGTATGGATGATCAGTTCATTGATTCCCCATCAACAACACCTGTTACAGATTTAGATTCTAGAGATGCTTCTTCGAGAGCCTACAGTGATTCATTGCAGCAGGATCATTTATGTCTTTTGGATTCAATCTATTGGGACCAATTTTTACCAAACATTTCCTTTTTTGTTTGTAGAGTCCTTCATTTCAGATCTAGAATTGTGTTGCTTCTTCGAAAGCTTCCAATGGCTTCTTGCACCAGGGCATCCATAGTCTTCTTGAATCAACTTTCCAAGATGATCTCTTGATAGGAGTTTCAAACATGTTTATGGAGACTCGTATTTTAGATTTGGAGGACACATTTGAGTGGTTATCTCTCCTCTTTGATGATAGTTTCAGCACAGTTGTTAGCCCATCCTCATTGTCTTTGGAGATTGACATTCATGAGTTTCCTCTTTCATTTGATTTATCATATTTCTTGGTTGATTTTGACCATGATTATTTTGTGGGTTATTCAAGCTTGGAGACTCCTCCTCAGGTTTTAAAGACACAGATGTTGAGACTTCATCCTTCCTCTTTTTAGTTGGATATGGAGTGGCTTCTTCATCAACCTATAGATTTGTTTCTTCCCAAGGGAAGACATGTTTTTTATAGACATGTTTGCCATGCTCAGTTAGTTTTTGTTTGAGGGGGGGCTCTTTTTCCATAGGGTTTTCCCTCTTTCCTCTTTTCTCTCTTTAGGATTATGTCTCCTTAGTTAGACTTAAGGGGGGTGTTAGCACAATTAACTATTTGTAACTGTTGTTTCCAACTTTTAGTTACGCAATCAACAACTTCTACAACTGTTGTTCCAAATTGGGATAACATTGTTGGTACTTGCCTTAGTGTCAGCTAACTAAAGGAAACTCTCTGTTGTTTCCTGATTTTCCTCCTAGGATTCTTCTTCTATGATGGTTATAAATCTATAAATATATGTATTTGATTTACTGAATAACAATAAAGTTAGTGAATGCATTTTCATTTTTTCTGTGCTTGATAAATTTGCCTTTGTAGATCTGCAGAATTTAACAATCCAAACGTTGGCACTGCCCAAGCTCCAAGCCTATTTGTTCTAATATATAATAGCTGAATGCACATGCTTTCATCAAAATTAGGGACATTCGTACACATCTTGTGGGGATTCAACATGTCTTGCTATTCAAATTATGCGTAGAAAATAAATCCCATTTGTAGGAATGTGATTGTGGTGGAAGATCTAGCTATTAGTGTATTAGAAATCGTGGATTTTATATTATTTTAATGGAAACTATGGTCGTTATACCCCAATGGGAAAAACCATTGGAAGACAACCCAATTCTTTTGGCACAAAGTTTTCCAAGCAATACAAGGCTCTGTTGCATTCAATTGTTGGAAAAAACTCACAATTAAGTGTAGGAGAAGCAATTCAGAGATACCCAAAAGCTCAATGGAAACACAAAATGAAGTGTCCAAAATGGGGTCTTCAATAGACATGGATTGTATTGAGATTGGGTTGGATGTGGAATGTGTTATTTCTTATGTTGCATATGATGATAAATCTGAGGGCGAAAAATTGCTGCCCTTGTCATCTAGCTTTGAGAAATCAGAGAAACAAAAATTTGACAGGATGATGAATGTGGTTTTGGATACACTTTTATTGATAACTCATTTCTTTTAATTCTGGGGCACTGATATGGTGGCCATCAAGGAGGTTTTTCTAAAGACATGACCTTTTTTGTTGTTGATATAAGGCTTACTCCATCTAGGCTTCTTTTGATCGGTTTTGCAAAGTATAGTGGGAAAATACATCCTGCTGGTTTCATGTCATGTTTATCCGCGGCACTCTTTAGTCTTGTGGAAGCTGCATGTTTTTAGGTGAACACTTCATTTTTTAATTTTTCCTTTCATTTGGCACTTTCAATTTGGCATTGGAAAAGTAGTTGGTGTATTACTATTGAAACTCATAATCACTGCCCCTGAAAACTGTCAAGAATATATCTCATCCATCAAGACAAACTTCTTACTTGGAATGCAATGCTGATAGTATTGGACTTTTACCTTCTGCTGGGCTAGCGTGATTCCTTATGCTATTAGGTGTAGTCCCTAGGCCCCTGGCATCGCCTAACCTTTGGTGATTGGTGGGTGTCCATCTATTGAGGAAGTTGTCCACAACCGATATTGAACTTTGGTGTTCTAGTAAAGGATAGCAATTGAGACTCAAGCCTCACAAGATAAATAAAATCATATTGTGTTTTCTGAAGTCTGAGTGAAAAGGGTAACTACACTTGTATTTCACCTGCACAAAAATGCTTTCACCAGAAGATTACAAAAATAGTTATTGCAAGATAGTACCCTGGCACAAAAATTCTCATAATATTGTATCAGAAGCACACAGTAAATAAATCCTACCATAAAATAACTCTCCATATCTAATTTGTATATAGGGAAATGAAAGCATTTCATGAGGTAAGATTGAACTCAATTATTAAGAGGCATATTATTATTATTGCTAGTAACATCACTTAGAGCTAGAGATGAAGGTGCAGGCTGCAATTGGAGAGGCGAAGAGGCCACTTCGTTTTCCTCCATTGGGAGCCGCTCATACCTAGCATTGGCAAACAAGGCAACGATGATGTGAATAGGACCGGACCCTTCATGCTGCACACCATCCATTTTCAAAGATCATTCTAATAAAAACATAACTGAGCAATATGATATGAAATCGTATATATTCCACCATTTCTAGTTAAGGGTGGTAAAAGATAGCTGGGAGCGATGGTAGCTTTAATGGCATGTTTTTAAATGCATGTAATTGCAATGCTCAATCATGGTTCTTTACTATACGCCTAAGGTGAGGATTAAAATATAGTGACAGTGAAGAGAGCAGTTAGGAAGTGGAACCTTTAGAGGAAAATAATTATTAATGGATTGAAAACTTCCTGAGATTTAAGGCGGTTTCCAATCATACTGAATAATTTACGGGGTTCACTGAATGGTTTTGGGAAGATTTCGGGAGCAAAAGCTCCCATAGAGAAAGCCTATTGGCTTAAGTACGTTGTGGTTGTCCCCTCAATTGTAACATAAAAATTATACTACTCAAAGCACTATAGTATAAATATATATAGAATATATTACATAATTATATAAGAGATAGTAGAATAGCTAATGACATACTATCCATATATGAAGTATTAGAAAATTTCATAATTAATGCTTTTTAACGTATTTTTGAAATTAGAAAGTTAGTTCGTTTTGATTACATAGTAAAGGTGGTTGGCTTATTTTCAATCCAATTTTAAGAGTTAATCTTTTTTTTTTTTGTATTAAACAAAGTTGAATATTACAATAAGAAGGCAGCCAATAAAGTGTTTGGGAGTGTCATACGACAGTGGTACCGCTAGGATGAGTATTGGATGGAGTCTTTGGAGCTTTCGGGGGGTATTTGGGGGTGATTTTTACTATTTTAGGGGAACGGGAAGGCAAGCTTCGGTGGTGAGGGGTTGCATGTTCGATTTGGTGAACCTTCTCTATGGAGTTTTATTTTTATTCTCTGGTTTGTGGGACGGCCTTTTGGTTGTTCCCTTCTTAACCAGGGTTTGGCGTTTGGTGACTCAGGTCCATCTGATGGACCTAGGGTTTCTTTCCGAGAGATTCTCAATAGGGAAGATCCCTTTTCATCAAAGTTGATTTAGGACTTGAATGAAGGTGGATTTGTTCCGAGGCCCTCATGTTTCAAAGGTGAATGGTTACCTCAAGCAAAGTCAAGAAAGGCCTATGTTAGTTATTCAGTCAGGATCTATGGAGGAGGATGTGACTTATTTGGCAATCATGCCTTAATTTGCAAATTTATGGGGATTCGTGTTTCTTTGCCCTTCACCGAATCCTGGACAAGAAGTACCTGTAACCTTGAAAGCGATATGGAAGTAATGCTGGCAGCAAATAATTACTTTCTGGTGGTGTTCTCAAATTTGTCAGAACACAATAAGGCCTTTGAGTGGGACCTGTGCTTACATAATTAGATTGGGCTTTTATTAGGCCTTGGCACGTAGGATTCAATCCGATAGAGGAGCTCCCTTCTAGGATCCTTGTGTGGGTTTAGCTTCCTTGGTTCCCACTGGAATTCTTGAGGAATTATATTCTTCATATGGTTGCGATGTTGTTGGGCAAGCCAGTGAGCCCTTCACAATAGACACTCAATAAAAAAAGTAACTTCTTTTGCTCGCAATTGTGTTGAAATTGATTTAAACAGTCCTTTGTTAGATTCTTTAGAAATTTGATTAGGATCTTCCAACTAGACTCAATAGTTGGATTATGAGGCTTTCCCTTTTTAGTGTCGTATCTATCATGAGTATGGGCATTTGTAAAAGAAGTGTCCTAGAATAAACTATGGAAAGATTCAGGCTCATAAGCCCTCTCGACCTACTGAGAGAATGGATAAGGAGAAAGCCCCTGCTTCAGCAGGTGAAATAGATAACGAGGGGTTTACTTTTGTAAAGCAACACAATAAAGGCAAACGCCAAAAGAGGACTCTAAAAGATAGGCAAACAGATGGATTGTTCAACCATCTTGAAGCCTTAGGCCCGAAAGATCAGCAAAGGATGATCATAGAGGAGCTACATGAAGGGCTAGGAACCATGGGGTTGGCTTAGGAAGGCTTAAAGGAGGTTCAATTTTGTGATAACATTCAGGAAGTGGTTGCAAGTTCACAAATGGAAACAAATTAGTTTCCAGTGGTGCCAACTGATATAGTAGTGGCTAAAGCTAGTATAAGTCAGGAACCCTCAAACATGCCTTTAGCAAAGCTGACTCAATCTACTCAGGTAGTTAGTAGTGCCCAACCCTCCCTTGGGATCTAGCAAAAGAACCTCAAAAAGGTTGCTTGGGATATGCCCCCTATGATGGGTTGGAAGAAAGATCAAGAGAAAATTAAGTTGACAAGTGAGAAATTGGTTGAATCAAGGCCAGTTAAAACCATTGATTCTCACTTTTCTGCTTCTCACAAATGATAGTGTTTTCATGGAATGTAAGGGGGTTCAACAACATCCCTAGACAAAAGGTAGTTCAGGAGTTGATTCATGTTCATTCTCCTAATTTGGTCTTCATTCAAGAATCAAAGTTGTCTATGGAAGGTATGTCCAACATAGCTTCTAGTTTATGCATTAGAGGTCAACGATAATGTATTGGGGCCCAGGGTAGTTCTGGTATAGTGGTTTGCTTATGGGATCCACATAAGGTCTCTCATCTCTAGTGGATCTCTAGTAGATTCTCTATCTCTAATGTAGAGACAAATTTGATAGGAGAAGATAGACAAGAAAGACAAGGTTCTCTTTCACTCAAAAGCCCAAAATCAAAGGTCTTTACACAAAAGTGGGAACAACAGAAAGAAACTCATGGATCATCATGGAAAGGTTGGTTTGGGATGTTAGGGGACCCATTCCATCCATTGGCCAAGGCAAACTAGACTCAGGATTGGTACTTCCTTCACAAACCCCCAAAATGGCTTGTAGCCCTACAAAATGACAACAGTCCTAATAACTCTTGACTGAGACCTTCAAATACAAATCTTAGACAATCAGTAGATACCCATTATGGCCTCCTATCACATATCCCAAGTTGGGTATGGGTTGTTTTGGACGGATTACCTCAACCAATAACCCCTCTCTATGACCTAGAGCCCCAATTAGGCCAAAATTACAAAGAGACTACTATGGAATGCAAGCCCAAAACTCAACCAAGGGTTTGAACATTTAGGATACATGCCAAAACAAAGGATTTTGTGGGTTTTACCCTTCTACAATCTACTGTTCCAAGAAATACCTCTTAGGTTCCTCCAAATGGCTTAATACATGGTCTTATTAAGCCTTTTCTAATAAATTTTGCACACACCAATTCACCCACCCTTGTAGTCAATCAAAACACTCAAGATGCAAGTAAATACACCCATCCCACTAGTCTTATGGCTTTGGAAGACTGTGGGATGGTCAATTCCTCATCGTTGGAGGCAAAACCCGTGTTTAGGGTTCTATGAGACTGTTTTTAAAGAAAACCTTATAACTCCTTACTAGGTAACTTTCAAAATACTAAAACCACTCCAAATGATAGACAACTCAATGTTCTAATCATACAAAACATGAACAAATAAACACAACTCAGTACCTTCCCATAGTACGGCCTGGGACAGCGAAATTCCTCAAGGAAAACAGAGTTCTTAAGGGCAGTCCAAGATCAAATGATTCTAATTTGTCTCCTCCTTCATTTCATAACCTCAACCACACTTTAATGAGATTGAATTCATGACACTTCACTTCCCAATAGCATAGGGCTCATAACAGTTCCATACAACAGAGAAGTACGGCATGCTTCTTTAGAAAATATAGAAAATGACACAGAAACAGTAGATAATGGTGTTTTTTTTGTATTGAAACTTCTTCTTCATCATACATTTTACTTGTTCAAGGTTATATAGACTGGTATATGCCTTTGTAACTCCATTGAGGGCAGTTTGGTTGATGGTTGGAGCCATAACCAATTTGAACTCCCTTGGCGGTTTTTAGAACTTCAACTACATTCAACTATTTACCAGTTTTGTGCTCATATGTTTAGGACTGTTTAGGCTTAACAAGTGCCTTCAAACATTTGGCAATGGTATTAAGACTTTTACATACCTTCCTAAAATTTTGACATGCCTTTACAAGGCTTACAACATGAAATGTAAGACTGTCCTTTATGGTTTTATGACTGCCTCCTATACAATGTATGGTTGGAGGAGTGCTTAGTGCAAACATGGCATCATAGCCTTATTACATCATGAGAATGGTCACCAAGACCTTATGAAACCAACAAAACAAAATGAACATCAAAACAAGATATGAGTCTTTTGATTCTCCTTGGTGCTCCTGCACCATACTCCCCGAGTGGAAAGAGAACTCAAGTCTGTTGAGGAAGTAGATCAGCAATTGTGACACCATGTTTCAAGATGTCTTCTTCAGTCATCTAGGTGGCATCTTCAATAGGTAAGCCACTCCATTTGACAAGAAACTATTTCTATGTCTTCTTCCTTGTCTTCTTCAAGACCTTGATGTCAAGAATACATTCCAACTTCAATGGCTGATTGGGTGGAAGACCCTTGACCCAATCTTCATCTCCTGCTACTGTCATCTGCCTATGAATCTGCATTAGAATCACCTTTGAAAGGGAACAAATCTGAAACATTGAAGATAGGAGATATGGCCAAGCCTTGAGGAAGTTCAATCTCATAGGCATTGGGCCCAAATTTGTGCACAATCCAGCATGGTCCTATCTTCTTCATGAGGAGTTTGGTTGGCTGCCCCTTAGAAAGTCTTTCCTTCTTCAAATGTGCCATGACCAAATCCCCAAATTTGTATTGTACATCTCTCCTTCTCTCATTGGCTTTCTCCCTGTACTTTTCGTTGTTCTTTTGAAGAGTTTCTTTGACATTATCATGGATGTCCTTCATAGCCAATGCAAAGTCTTCACCTTGAGCACTTTTCCTTTCCAATCCATGGAGATCTCTCAACTCAAGAATACCTCTTGGATGAATGCCATAAACAATCTCAAATGGACTCCTTCCTATGCTCCTATTAGTGGAATCATTATAGGCAAACTCTGCTTGAGGGATGATCATATCCCATGCTTCTCCATGTTGTTTGGTAAGACACCTGAGAAGGTTTCCCAAGGACCCATTCACCACCTTAGTTTGGCCATCAGTTTGAGGGTGAGAGGCTGAAGTAAAGGACAATTGAGTGCCCAACTTCTTCCACAAAGTGCACCAAAAATGGCCTACAAACTTTAGATCCCTGTCAGTCACAATGTTTAGAGGTAAACCATGGATTCTAACAATTTCTTTGAAGAACAAAGCAGCAATGTGAGAAGCATCATTAGTGCATTTACATGGCAAGAAATGAGCCATCTTACTAAATCTATCCACCACAACAAGTATACTATCAAAGCCTCTTTGAGTCCTAGGAAGACTCAAGACAAAATCCATGCTAATTCTTTCCCATGGCATATTAGGAATAGGAAGTGGCTGATATAGACCAGTATTAGATGAAGTACCCTTTGCCCTTTGATAAATACTACAACATTCAACAAATTTTCTGATATCTGATTGCATTTTAGGCCAAAAATAAAACCTCTTCACATGATCCAATGTTTTATCAAACCCAAAGTGACCTTCTAGTCCACCACAATATTTTTCCTTTATGATGTTCTCCCTCATGGAACACCTAGGAACACATAGTTGGTTGCCTTTGAACAACAACCCCTACTGCAACAAAAACTTAGAAAAATTAGAATGATAAGAGTCTAAAAATTGTGATCAAACTTCATATATCTCCTTGAAATCTTCATCATCCTGATACATATGCTTGAGAGCATCAACCCCTACACTTTGCAACTAAATTTCTTGAACCATGCATGCCCTTCTACTCAATGCATCTGCCACTTTGTTAGCCTACCCCTTCTTGTGTTTGATTGAAAAAGTATAGGATTGGAGTTGCTCAACCCATTTCATATGCCTATGATTGAGTTTCTCCTGTGAATTCAGAAAACTAAGTGCATGGTTGTCAGTATAAACAATAAATTCTTTTGGCAAAAGATAGTGCCTCCATTTTTTCAAAGCTTGTACCACTGCATACAATTCCAAGTCATAAGTAGAGTACTTTCTCTTAGCATCATTCAATTTTTCACTAAAGAAAGCAACATGCCTGCCTTCTTGACTTAGGACAACCCCTATAGCAAGATTACTAGCATCACATTCCACTACAATCAACTTATTAAAGTCAGGCAATGCAAGTATGGGATGTTGTGCTACCTTTTGTTTTAGAATTTCAAAAGAATCATTGGCTGCCTTTGTCCACAAAAACTTACATTTCTGCCCCCCTTTGATGGTATCCACAATTGGTGCACAAATATGACTAAAACCCCTTATGAATTTCCTATAAAATGTTGCCAAACCATGAAAACTTTTCACATCATCTGCTGTTTTTTGAGTTGGCCATGACAAAATGGCTTCTACCTTTGTTAGATCCATCTTCAAACTACCTTGTGAAATCACAAAACCAAGATAGGTGAGTTCTTCATTCATGAAGACACTCTTTTCCATGTTGATCATCAATTGTTCATCATGCAACTTCTTCAAAACCTTATCCAAATGTTGCAAATGCTCTTCCTTAGTCCTGCTGAAAACAAGAATGTCATTCAAGTAAACCACAACAAATTTGCCAATGAAATCCTTCAACACTTCATTCATGAGACGCATAAAAGTACTTGGAGCATTAGATAGACCAAATGGCATCACCAACCACTCATAAAGACCCTCATTTGTTTTGAACGTTGTCTTCCATTCATCCCCTTGTTTGATCCTAATTTGATGATACCCACTCTTAAGATCAATCTTAGAAAAATATCTAGCCCCTCCCAAACAGTCCATTAGGTCCTTAATTCTTAGCATAGGGAACCTATATCTTATGGTAATCTTGTTAATGGATCTAGAATCCATGCACAACCTCCATTTACCATCCTTTTTAGGGTCTAGGATTGTTGGGACAACACATGGGCTAAGACTCTTTCTCACCAATCCCTTATCCAACAATTCTTGCACTTTCTTGGCAATCTCTTCATTTTGTGAATGTGTCATCTTGTAGGCTACTTTTTTTGGCAAAGTAGATCCTAGTATGAAGTCAATTTGATGGCTTATGTCCCTAATAGGTGGCAACTCATTAGGCATTTCTTCTACCATAATCCCCTTATACTTCTCTAGCAATTGTTGCACCTCATTAGGAACCTTTTCCTTACTAGGATCATGCAAACTAGGACTATTTTTAGGCTTCAAAATCAAAGCATACCCTTGGGTTCCTTCCTCCTTAAGGGCATCTAAAAACTATTTACCATTCACAATCATGACACTTGACCCAACATTCTTTTCTACATGCTCATCAGGCAATGGATCCATTCTATACTTTCTACCATTCTTAGTTATGATGAAAGAATTAGTTTTACTATCATGTTGTGTTTGAACATCATATTGCCATGGGCATCCCAACAGCAAATGACAAGCATCCATAGGAATTATATCACACAAAATTTTGTTCTTATATTCTCCTATCTCAAATTCAACCCACGATTGTTCATCTACCAAAACTTGTTGCCCTTTATTCAACCATGATACTTTATAAGGACTAATATGAGGGAGCCTTTTCAATTTCAACTTGTCTACCATTTCAATGGAAACCAAATTTTCAGTTGACCTTGAATCAACAATTACCTTGCAAATCTTACCATAGGCCTTACATGTTGTCCTGAACAATGTCTTC
The DNA here is from genome assembly GCA_027924645.1 of Cunninghamia lanceolata. Lineage (NCBI taxonomy): Eukaryota > Viridiplantae > Streptophyta > Pinopsida > Cupressales > Cupressaceae > Cunninghamia > Cunninghamia lanceolata. Next base: position 4,557,842 of record BSBN01001332.1, read on the forward strand.
CTTTGAGGGGGTTCTTGTGTTTGAGGCACCTTCAACATGGTTCTTCTCATCAACAAAATTTCTCCTTCATGGACCGGGGCTGCACTTCCAATTGGAGAGTTGACACTTTGGCAATCTTCCTCTTGGATCAATTGGTTCCTTCTCTCTCCTCCATGAGAGCTTGAGGCTTGCTTTTCAAGACACTTGAAGGCTGGATGTCCCACTTGGTTGCAATTGTAGCACCTTCCTGTGAAGACATTAGGACCTCTTCCTGGTCCACCAAATCTACCTCTTCCATTAGGCCTTCTTCCTCTAAAGCCTCCTCTAGAACCAGATTCTCCACTTTGCTCTTGGGAACTAGATTCCCCTTGACTTCTTTGGGACTAATATCTGCCCCCAAAACTACCCCTACCTCTAAAATTTCTGCCACCTCTTCCTCTATTTTGCTGCTCACCTTTCCTCTTCAACTTCTCTTCAGCCCTTAATGCCACTTGAAAGCATTTTTCCATGGTTTCATGGGTTAATAAACTGATCTCATGTTTAATATTAAACCTCAAACCATTTAGATACCTTGCCACTTTAGCTTTTTCATCCTCCATGTACCCACAACGAAGAGTGTATTTGTGAAACTCCTCGGTGTAAGTAGCCACATCCAAATCTCTTTGTTTAAGATTTGGCATACTCTTGTAGATCTGCACCTCATAGTCTGATGGAAGGCATTGAGACTTGATCCTCTCCAACATTCTGCTCCATGAAGAGATCATACTCTTCCCATTCTTTACCCTCTCACCTTGGGTGTAATTCCACCATGTAAGGGCAACACCTTTGAGTTTAGTTTTTACAAACTTAACCCTCTTATTTTCAGGAACTTCTTTGTATTTGAAGTAGTTTTTTAGAGCCTCAATCCACTCCATGAATTCATCAAAATTCATCTTCCCACTAAACATGGGATTCTCCATCTGAGCCTCCAAAGAATCCTTGCCAATTGCCTTGATGGCTTCAAGCAAATGCTTTTGATCAGCCGGTACCTCTACCTCTTCTTGTTCTTGTTCTTCTTCCTCTTTCTCTTCCTCTTCATCTGAACCTTTATCTATCCTCTTCCCTATCCTCAATGCCTTCAACTCTTCTTGGAGTGCTTCCTTGACTCCACTTTTGATCTTCTCTTCCATCTCCTTGAACTTCTTGACCACTTCGGTGGTCATCCCCTTTGGAGGCATATTGGTAGCCTCTCCTTCACTCTCCTCTGCTGACATATACCAGGCCTTATATCAATAACAACATAACCTTTTATGGCTCTGATACCACTATGATGTAGAGGCAAATTGGATAGGAGAAGATAGACAAGAAGACAAGGTTCTCTTTCACTCAAAAGCCCAAAATCAAAGGTCTTTACACAAAAGTAGGAACAACAGAAAGAAACTCATGGATCATCATGGAAATGTTCATTTGGGATGTTAGGGGACCCATTCTATCCATTGGCCAAGGCAGATTAGACTCAGGATTGGTACTTCCTTCACAAACCCCAAAAATGGCTTGTAGCCCTACAAAATGACAATAGTCCTAATAACTCTTAACTCAGACTTCAAATCCAAATCTTAGACAATTAGTAGATACCCATTATGGCCCCCTATCACATATCTCAAATTGGGTATGGGTTGTTTTGGACGGAATACCTCAACCAATAACCCCTCTCTATGACCTAGAGCCACAATTAGGCCAAAATTACAAAGAGACTACTATCGAATGCAAGCCTAGAACTCAACTAAGGGTTCAAAAATTTAGGATACATGCCAAAACAAAGGATGTTGTGGGTTTTACCCTTCTACAATCTGTTGTTCCAAGAAATACCTCTTAGGTTCCTCCAAATGGCTTTATACATGGTCTTATTAAGCCTTTTCTAATAAATTTTGCACACACCAATTCTCCCACCCTGCAGTCAATCAAAACACTCAAGATGCAAGTAAATACACCAATCCCACTAGTCTTATGGCTTTGGAAGACTGTGGGATGGTCAATTCCTCATCGTTGGAGGCAAAACCCATGTTTAGGGTTCTATGAGACTATTTTTAAAGAAAACCTTATAACTCCTTTCTAAGTAACTTTCAAAATACTAAATCCACTCCAAATGATAGACAACTCAATGTTCTAGTCAATCAAAACATGAAGGAAATAATACAACTTAGTACCTTCCCATAGTACGACTTGGGACAACGAAATTCCTCAAGGAAAACATAGTTCTTAAGGGTAGGCCAAGATCAAATGATTCTAATTTGTCTCCTCCTTCATGTCATAACCTCAAACCACACTTGAATGAGAGTGAATTCACCACACTTCACTTACCAATAGCATAGGGCTCATAACAGTTTTGTACCATAGAGAAGTACGGCCTGCTTCTTCACAAAATATAGAAAACGACACAGAAACAACAGAGAATGGTGTTTTTTTTTGTATTGAAACTTCTTCTTCATCATACATTTTACTTGTTCAAGGTTATATAGACTGGTATATGCCTTGGTAACTCTATTGAGGGTAGTTTGGTCAATGGTTGGAGCCATAACCAATTCGAACTCCCTGGAACTTCAACTACATTCAACTGTTTACCAGTTTTGTCCTCATATGTTTAGGACTGTTTAGGCTTAACAAGTACCTTCAAACATTTGGCAATGGTATTAAGAATTTGACATACCTTCCTAACATTTTGACATGCATTTACAAGGCTTACAACATGAAATGTATGACTGTCCTTTATGGTTTTATGACTGCCTCCTATACAATGTATGGTTGGAGGAGTGCTTAGTGTAAACATGGCATCATAGCCTTATTACATCATGAGAATGGTCACCAAGACCTTATGAAACCAACAAAACAAAATGAACATCAAAACAAGATATGAGTCTTTTGATTCTCCGTGGTGCTCCTGCACCAATCTCAGTTTTTACGACTAGTTATCAATCAGGGGAAGCTATTCTTCTCACAAATGTGTATGCCTTGTTTCATGCTGAGGGAAAGTCTTCTATCTAGTCTCATATTTGGTATGTTAGGTCCTGAGCTCCTTTCTTTCCTTGGATTATGGCTACGGATTTTAATGCGATTGTTAGTTTGGATGAGAAGAAGGGGGGTTTAGACAGATTGGATTTTTCATGTACGATGTTTAGAGATAATATTTTTGGCCTTAATCTTGTGAATGTAAAGCCTTCCAATGGTTTATTTACATGGAGTAACATAAGATGTGGGGTAGATCGCATCTCAGAAAGGCTAGATAGGTTTCTAGTTTCTAGATTGGCAGCAATTGGGCTATGAGTTTAGAGATTCTAGACTGGCGGGGATCAAACCATTGGTCTATTAAAATTTCAACCTCCTTATTTGGATCAGCCAAGAATTGGTGCTTTAAGTTTAAGCCGATGTGGCTTAGGGACCCTTCCCTTAAGGATTTTATGGTTGGCTGGTGGAATGATGGTAAGCCGGCTTATGGTACTGCTATGTACACTTTTGTTAAAAGTATGCAGTATGTGAAGTTTTAGCTTAAGAAGTGGAATAGACAATATTTTGGTAATATCTTTCATGCTAAGGCAGCTGTTGAATCCTTGGTGGATCTTATTACTTGCCAAATTAGTGATTTGGGTCTCACTAGTGAGAATCTTAGGGATGAAATAGAAGACTTGAAGAAGTTGACAAAATGGGAATTGCATGAAGAAATTTTTTGGAAGCAAAAGGTGAGGATTGACTGGCTCGAGGAAGGAGATAGAAATACCTCTTTCTTTCATAATACCGTCAAGGACAAGAGATATGGGAATAGTATTTCTACCTTGGTGTCTTCCCAAGGGGTTATGTTGTCCTCTAGCCAGGAGATTTCTACTTATGGAGGATTCTTCCTCAGCAGTTTTTGAGGAGAATAAGGTTTTAGAGTGTATCCCTTCTCTGGTGACTAGTGAGATGAATGAGGCCATCTTCAATCCCATTTTCATGATTGAGTTGGAGAAGGTTGTGTTTCAAATGAAAAAATGGAAGGCCCCTGGGCCAGATGACTTTTGAGTTGAATTCTTTTAGGAATTTTGGGAGATTATCAAATTTGATCTTCTTGAGGTGGTTAGAGAGTCACAAAGGAGCTCAAGTAGATGCTGAAAGCTTTCAATGCTACTTTCTTGGTTCTTATTCCTATGACTGCTGGAGCTAACTCACTAAATCTCTTTAGGCCAATAGCCCTGTGTAACGTTGTTTATAAGATTATCATGAAGCTAATTGTAGAAAGGCTTAAACTTTGGTTCAATAGGCTAATCTCGGAGGAGCAGGGTGGTTTTGTGGCTGGAAGGCAAATTCTTGATGGGTTTGTTGTGGTAACAGAGACTATTCATTCCATTGTGGCTTCTTGAGGTGGTTAGTGAGTCACAAAGGAGCAAGCAGATGCTGAAAGCATTGAATGCTACTTTCTTGGTTCTTATTCCTAAGACTGATGGAGCTAACTCATTGAATCTCTTTAGGCCAATAGCACTGTGTAACATGGTTTATAAGATTATCATGAAGCTGATTTGAAAAAGGCTTAAACCTTGGCTCAAAAGGTTGATCTTGGAGGAGCGGGGTGGATTTGTGGCTGGAAGGTAAATTCTTAATGGGGTTGTTGTGGCGATGGAGTCTATTCATTCGATGGCAATTTCCAAGGAGAAAACAATGTTCATTAAGCTGGATATGGTTGAAGCTTATGCTATAGTCAAATGGAGTTTCCTTTGTGAAGTCCTATTAGCATTTGGTTTTGGGAATGATCAGGTTGATTGGGTTATGAGTTTTGTTACTTCAACTTCTTTCTCTATTGTCATCAATAGTGAGCCTACTGCGTTGTTTGGTGAGACTATTAAATTAATGATATATTGTAAATCTTGATTGTTCATTATTAGGTTTTAGATCTAATGGTAGATATTTTGTTGGCTTGTCTTGCCCTATAAGGTAACCCTATTTTATGAGGGCATTGTATTATGACTGTGGTATCATTATGTATTATGAGTATTTGATAGTAGTTATGTTGGCACTAGATCTGGGGTGGTGATACTCCTATGAGAATCTTTCTCTGCAAGTATATTGTAATCTTTGTGATTTTTGAATAATATATTGGGTAGATTTTGGAGTGTGGGATTTTTCTCCCAATAGGGTTTTCCCCATGTAAATTACTATGTAGTTGTATGCATGATAGTTATGTTTATTTCTATTTAAGTTGATGTAATTGTTAAAGATTCATAATGTTTTACATTATCCTCCTCTCAAGATTAGTGTACACTAGTACAAAAAGAGCAATATATTACTAAAAAATCTACTAAAAACTGCTTAGAAATGACCAAACATGGTCACATGACCATTAGTAGTTTATTTCTAGTCATTTATAACATGACCAAATTGATGAATAAACCATTTTTAGTCATTTATTAGTTGTTTTGATTGATCAATTTGGTAGTATATTTAGTCGTTGATTTAGTCATTGATTGCTATAATTTGGTCACTTATTTAGTCATTTATTTTTCACTGATATATTTAGTCATTAATTTAGTCATTGATTGTTGTTTTTTTTAATTATAATGCACCTGGTAAACTTTTTAACGTGACCGGTGACACTGGTACGACACGCCCTCTGGCTCCACGTGAATGCTTTTGCCTGGGGCAATGAACCAGTGAGGCCACAACATGGGGGACCTCATCCCCTAGAAAGAACACTTCAAACTCGTGAGCTTGTTGGCCCAGCGAAGGCATAAAGCCTTGCGAGCTCGTTGGCCCAGCCAGGGTTTGAACTTTGGTGGCCGCCACTACAACCGAGCAACTTAACCACCGAACCATGCCGTCAACGGCTAGTCATTGATTGTTGTTAACTAGTCACTTATTTAATCATTTTTATTCACTGATTTTTTTCCATTGGTAGTGTATTTAGTCATTAATTTTAATCATCATTTTGATCAATTTGGTAATATATTTAGTCATTTTTATTCATTGATTTAACACTGGTCATATATTTAGTTATATTTATTCATTGTTCACTAATTTCAGTCAATTGGTAATATATTTAGTCAATTTAATTATTAATTGACATCAATTAGTAGTATATTTAGTCATTTTAAAGCTTGCATTTAGTCATTAGTATATTTTGAAGCTTGCACAATGAAACAACTTTGAGAAGGGAAAAAAAGCTTGTTTTATTGATAAAAAATGCTTACAAATAGCATACAAATCTGCAAATAAGTTACAATGCTTTCTCTTTGCTAAAAAAAACTTCATGGTTACAATACATAGCTCAGAAAATCAGCAAGAAACCGATTTTTCTGAGTATCACTAAGCATAGGAGCACAAAGACATTCATAGATGTCTTCTTCACAAATCCATGATTGTCCCATGAAGCTCACTATCCTAGTTGAAGATCACACTATCATCTCTATAGAGATCCTATCTCATGCACCCAGCTTCCTCTAGTTAATAAGCTATCACTGTGAATTGTTACCTGTAGCAATGAACTATCCTTATATCTGATAGCTACTATTTAACCTTGTTAGATCACTGTTACCATAAGGCAACTAGGATATTGTTAGATTTTGGAAACTGAAATAGGGGATAGGTAATTTGGATATGTTGTATTAATTCTCAACATTAGAGATCCAATGATAGTGAATGCATATACTTGTGGTTACCAATGTGGAAAAGGTCCCTGAATAGTTTGACATGCATATGTTATAAGCTTCTTGAGAGTCCAAAAATCTAGACTTCCTTAAACCCTTTGCCTAACTGATAACTCTTCCATAGAAGACAACAAAATGCATCAAATAACTCATGCATCACCTCCTCATTGCAAAAATATTTATCATACATCTCCAACTGCTTCAACACCTAATGGGCTAGCAAGAGACTACTACAATATGTTGCAAAAGCAAATGAGAGATGCATAAATATCCACTATAAAAAAATAGAAAGAATAATAGAAGTAGATAAATCATCAATGCATGCACAGTAAAGTATACTAGAAGCCCTAAAAATTTCTCAAAAAGGATAATGTACAAACAAACCTTCTCATTGTGCAACTGAAAGATAGTGACATGAAAGTAAAACTTAGAAGAGACATTGACATGAAAGTAAAACTTAGAAGTGAAAATCAAATCTACGGGCTTGTGGGAGGTAGTCTGAGTGAGCACCACACCCCCACAAGCAAACCCTAAATGTGGTGCAAGAGAGCAATGGACTTACTTTTCTCCCTGCATTCTTGTAGAGACCAACCAAAGATCGTGTGGGTGAATAGGAGGGGGATTTTTGTCAGATATTACAGTTGGATAGAATGCCTCAAAGAGATGTAATCTCTCAGACTACAATTATTGTTGGATATGCACAAAATTGATTTGTTGGAAAGGCTTTACAAACTTTCAACAAAATACAATTGGCAGGTGTGAAGCCAAATTCCACAACCTTTGCCAGCATCCTTCCTGCCTGTGCCAAAATGGGAGCATTGGAACATGGTATGGACATCTATCAAAAAGTAATGGATAGATGAATTTTGTTAGATGTTATAGTTTCAACTGCCCTGGTAGACATGTATGCAAAATGTGGAAGCATTGACAAGGCATGTGAACTATTTGGCATAATGCCTCAAAGAGATGTCATCTCATGGAATGCAATGGTTGTGGGATATGTACAAAATGGATTTGTTGAAAAGGCTTTAGAAACTTTCAAGAAAATGCAATTAGCAGGTGTAAAACCAAATTTGACAACCTTTGCCAGCATACTCCCTGCATGTGCCAAAATGGGAGGGTTTGGAACATGGTATGAACATCCATCAAAGCATGAAGGATAGAGGAATTTTGTCATTTGTTGTAGTTGCAACTACCCTGGTAGACATGTATGCAAAATGTGGAACCATGGACAAGGCACATGAACTATTTTTGGGGTCAATGGGAGTAGTATCAAACTTTGACTCTTTATTGACCATTCATTCTCACAAAATGGAGTCTACTGCCCAAATTGGAAGGAGTCTATGGCACATCAACATACAAGACTTTAAGCTCTGTAGTGGGAAAAGAGAAAAAGGAGACCCCAAGCCCTAGGATAGAGAAATGAGTAGAGAGCAAAGATTTAAGGAAATGGATTTCAAAGTAAGGCATGACACTTTCCTATAGATTGCCAAAACGAGATCACAGTCATGACTATTCAAATAAACAATGATAGTCCATGGCATAACCATGAAGGGGGAATTGAAATTAATAATAATAGTGATAGGGTAGTATGACAGACTTTAAAATATAGATAAAGACAAGTAACTGATTAGTCAAGAAGGCTTCTAAAACATCATAAATCTTGTCAAGGGTTCATTGTATTCAAAGCAGTATGGTAAACTAATAAATATTTCTATCCCACAAAGTTTCAAAATAGGACAACCTACAAGTGTATTAAGGAGTGCATGGACAATATCTCAAGGAGCTACCATAGTCAATTTCAAGGTGTTGATCATGGGAAAGAGAGGTTTATATGAAGTGGGACAGTCCTTAAGAATATAGTTAGACGGTAAAGAGGATAGTCCATAAGAGAATAATCAACCAAATACACAGTATGGACCTAGATGATAGTCCTTATGGTGCATTTATATAATCACACCTATAGGTCTTATCAAAGATCATGACTCCATTAGGATATGAAAATGAGCACTAAACAAAATATCTCATTATGAGCTAAGTGTGAATGACTTTAAAGACACACAAGATAGTGAGTTGTTAGTAGACAATTCTTGATCAACAAGGATAGATTTAAATAAGATGGACTGTAATAATCACAAGTGATAGTAGCCATTCATATGACAATGATAAGGGGTTCAATCACAGTAAGAAAGAAAATCATAAAAGAATAATTTCAAAACTCAATAGATGATAGTTCCAAGGCATTGTTAGAGTCTTCATGAAGAACAATGATGATGGAAGTGCTTATGACGCAGGTTAAGATACTTCATGACAATAGGGAACCTTTAAAGAGTAGAATGCATGATTAAACCACAACAATAATGCACAATTAAAAGTTTCATGATATAGAGGACAGTAATCTTCAAGCGACAGTAGCACCAAAGGAGAGATCACAATGATAAGAAAGGCACATTGGAAGGTGAAATTTTTCTTCAAAACTTACAGTTTCATCATTGATTGTGTTAGGACCCTTCCAAAATCTTCAAGATTCCATTCTGTCATTTATTTAGTGATTTATAGTTCTGTTGCAAAAAAATGATTAGAATTTAGTCATTTTTAGTTGTTGTGACTAAAGTTTTAGACACGTAGTCATGTATTTGCCAAAATTCTACTAGTGGTAGGAAATTGTTCTGCTACCTTAGCTTCCTTAGAAGTGGTATTAAAGCATGATCACCTTTGGTTTTAGTTGTGGGTTGTTGAGTTTTCTAAATAAATCTAGATTTGAGTGGGAGCTTGTGCAGAAGACACTTTGTGATCTTGTTGCAGGAATTTTTAGATCGCAAGTTCATCAGGGAGAGTAGAGGTGGATAAATTTTATGGAAATAATTTTTAAATGTGGAAGCTGAAGATGGAGGATCTGTTGATAGATCAAGATCTTTGGGATGCTATTGATGAGAAGGTTTCAAGGCCTGTAGATCCTACTTTGGCTACTCAATATGATGTTATGGACCATAATGCCAAGGGTCTAATCAGATTATGTTTGGTAGACTTTGTTTTAATCAATGTCCATGAAGAGACATCCACACAGAAACTATGGAAGAATCTTGGTGAGATTTATCAAGCCAAATCTTTAGTGAACATGATTTTCTTGAGGAAGAAATTGTATTCCTTGAGAATGGAAGAGGGTCTAGACGAATTATAGACCACCTAGAAGCATTCAATATGTTGGTGGCTCAATCAGCATGAGTTGGTGTCAAAATAGATGAGGAGGAGAAATGTCAACTATTGCTTTATTCTTTGCCTGATTCATGGGATTCTCTTGTTATGGCTATTGGGAGTACATATGTTATATTCAAGACTGAAGATGTGGTGGGTTCTTTTCTTTCTAAAGAGATGAGGAGGAAGGTATCCATCAGTGCCAAGGAGGACCTAAATGTTCATGGAAGACCTAAGGAAAAAGGAAAGAAGAATGAGAAGAGTGATAAATCCTAGTCCAAGGGGAGATCCAAATCTCTTGGAAAGTTCAAACTTGTTTGCTAGAACTACGGTAAGCCTGGACATATTCATAAGGAATGCAAAGAAGAAAAGAAGAAGAAAAAGAAGAGATTTGACTCTAATTCTGAGTCTAAGAAGGAAGATGGTGATGCATTCATTGAAACTTTGGCAACTCGTGCAGGTAATGGTGCATGGTTAATTGAATCAGGTGCATCTTTCCATATGACCTTTAATAGAGATTGTTTTTTTGAATATGAGGAATTTGATGGAGATAAGGTGTACTTCAGTGATGATTCTTATTTAAATATTATTGGCCATGGTAAAGTCAGAATCAAGTTTCTTAATAGTAGAATAAAATGGATTAATGGTGTGTTACATATCCCTGGATTAGCACAAAATTTGTTATTTGTGAGAAAACTAATAGATGCAGGTGTGCATGTAATTTTTTCTGATGTAGGATGCAAGATGGTGAGAGGTGTTATGGTGATTGCTAGAGGTGTAAGATATGACACATTATATAAGCTTGATGCATGCACTGTTAAGTGCAATAGTAGTTCTATGAAAAGCAAGTTTGTGGAAGAGGTGAGGGTTTCATCTTTAGTAGATGGTCATGGCTTTTGGGTATCCAAGGGTGCTCTTTCTTCTGAATCAAAGTTACTTGTAGAGAAAACTATGTTATGGCACTAGAGACTTGGGCACATTAGACAAAAGGGTCTAAGGACCTTGAAAAATAAAAACCTTGTTGAAGGGTTGTCTAATTGTAATCTTGAGTTTGATTTCTGTGAGCATTACATTTATGGAAAACAAAACCGTGTTTAGTTTTCTGAGTTCTCTTAAATCTTGTGGTGTATTGGATCTTATTCATTCTGATGTGTTTGGTCCTATAGATATTCCTTCAATTGGACAGTCCACATATTATGATTCATTTTCTGGTGACTATAGTAGAAGGACATGGGTATACTTTATAAAGAGTAGATCTCAAGTTTTTTAGTTGATTTAAATAATTTAAAGCAATGGTTGAGTTGTAAACTCGAAAGAAAATAAAATGTTTGAGGACTAATAATGGCAGTGAATTTTTCTCTAATGATTTTGACCAATATTGTAAATCTTGTGGTATTCATAGACAAAAGTTAAGTCTGTATTATCCACAATAGAATGGAGTTATAGAAAAAATGAATAGGACACTGATGGAGAAGGCTAGAAGTATGTTGAGTGGTGTTGGTCTAGAAGAAAACTTTTGGGCTAAAGTAATTGCCACTGCCTTTTACCTGATTAACAGGTCTCCTACATCAACTCTTGTTGATAAGATGCCTATATCTAGGCATGGTCAGTTCACAAGCCTTCATTAAGACATCTTAGCATTTTTGGTTGTGAGGCATATGCACATGTGCCAAAGGAGAATTGAATAAAGTTGGAGAACAAGGCTGTGAAGTGTATCTTCATCAGATATAGTTATGGTGTGAAAGGATACAAGATTTGGGATCTTGTTGTACATAAGGTAATATATAGTAGAAGTGTTATTTTTTGAGAAACTAAGACTTCTTCTATTACATTGCAGCCAGAACAAAGTAAATAGGAAGATGTGATTCAATTTCCTTCTAAACCTGAGAAATTTGAGTCAAGGCCCATGGATAGAGAAGAAGTTGAGAAGAGCTCATCTATCTCTGAATCCTCAGAAGAGGAGGAAGAACCTCCCTCTCATCTTGTTCATAGGTCTACAAGGCATAGACAACCACCTGAAAGGTATTCACCCAATGATTGGAGATGCATTTTTTCTTTGAATACTAAGATGGATGAACCTAGATCTATAGAAGAGGAATTAGGTATGAATGATGTAGAATGGTAGAATATTTCTATGGATGAAGAAATGACATCTTTGAAAAAGAATGATACATGGGATCTTGTACCATTGTCTGAAGGACAAAAACCTGTTGGTTGCAAATGGGTGTTCAAGAAAAAGATGGGTTCCAATGGAGTTATTGAGAAGTACAAAGCAAGGTTGGTTGCGAAAGGTTACTCTCAAGTTGAGGGTGTTGATTATGGTGAGATATTTTCTCCTGTTGTAAAAATGGCATCAATTAGATTTTTCCTTTTTATTGCTATTGCTTATGATTTAGAGGTTGAGAAAATGGATGTGAAAACTACTTTCCTTCATGGTGACTTGGAGGATGATATTTATATTACACATACAAAGCACTATGTGGTGGAAGGTAATGGTAATTTGGTTTGCAAATTGAAGAAAAATTTGTATGGCCTAAAATAGAGTCCTAGGATGTGGTACCCAAAATTTGATACATATGTCTTGAGCTTGGGATTTGAGAGTTCTAAATCAAATCATTGTGTTTATTATAAAACTGATGGTGATCATTTCTTGTTCATTGCATTATATGTTATTGATATGTTACTTATTGGTAAAGGGAAAGGTATGATTTCAGAACTGAAATCTCAACTTGCTGCTAAATTTGAAATGAAAGACCTTGGTGCAGGTAGACACATTCCTGGGATGGAAATTAGAAGAGATAGAGTGAACAGAAAGCTATGGCTTGTCTAAAGTAAGTATGTCAATTCAATTTTATAGAGGTTTAATATGTAGGACTATAGACCATTGTGTTCTCCCTTTTCACTTGGAAAAAAGTTATCTATTTTAGATTGTCCAACATATCCATCAGAGATGGAAGACATGAGTAGAGTGCCTTACCAGAGTGGAGTTGGAAGTTTGATGTATGCTATGGTTTGTACTAGACCAGACATTGCCCAAGGAGTGGGAGTTATTTCTAGATATATGTCTAATCATGGTAGAGTTCATTGGGATGCAGTTAAAAGAGTCTTCAAATATTTGTGTGGTACCTCAGAGTATCCCTTGTGTTATCATAGTAATTTGATTGAAGATGATATTTCCCTTAATATTCATGGTTATGTGGATTCAGATTGGGAAGGTGATATTGATAGTAGATGATCCACTAGTGCTTATGTGTTTACTGTATTTGGTGGTGCAATTAGTTGGATGAGTAAGCAACAGGCTGTGGTTGCTTTGTCCACTACTAAAGCTGAGTATATGACAGTTACTCATGCTTGTAAAGAAGCGATTTGACTTAAGAGATTCTGCTTAGATATTAGAATAGAACAAGGTGCAATGACAATTTATTGTGATAGTCAGAGTGTGATCTGTCTAGCTAAGAACTTGACATTTCATGCAAGGACCAAGCACATTGATGTACAATATCAATTTGTTAGAGATATGGTTGAATATGGCAAGGTGAAGCTGGTTAAGGTAGAGACTTTGATGAATGTTGTTGATTCTTTAACTAAGCCTATGAGCATAGAAAAGTTTAGATGGTCTTCAAAGACTATGGGCCTTTTGGCCCCTAGCAATTAAGAGACGATGTTTACTCTCTCCCATTGCTCTTGCAAGGTGTTTGACAAGTGGGAGATTTTTTTGGAAAATGTGTCTCAACCCTACAATTATATAAGGCTTATTGTGTGTGTGTGTCGATATATATATCCTAGTTACACTGATAGGTGTAATAGACAATGGGAGCATGGGGTGGAGTGGGATGCATGTTAACATTTTTTTCTTAAGAAAAACTATTGAACAACTGACAAACATTAAATTAATGATATATTGTAAATCTAGACTGTTCATTTTTAGGTTTTAGATCTGATGGTAGATATTTTGTTGGCTTTTCTTGCCCTAGAAGGTGACCCTATTTTATGAGGGCATTGTATTAAAGTTGCGGTATCATGATGTATTCTATGAGTTTGATAGTGCAGACATGTTGTCTCTAGGTCTCTGGTGGTGTTACTCTTGTGAGAAGTTTTCTCTGCAAGTATATTGTAATCTTTGTTATTTCTGAATAATATATTGGGCAGATTTTGGAGTGTGGGGTTTTTTTCTCCCGAAATGGTTTTCCCCATGTAAGACATTGTGTTGTGGTATGCATGATATTTAAGTTTATTTCTATTTAAGTTTTTGTATCTATTAAAGATATTTAAAGTTTTGCATTATCCTCCTCTAAAGATTAGTGTAGGAAGTTGTTCTGCTACCTTAGCTTCCTTACAGGATTATGATGTGTATTATGGACAGATGGTGATAGTGGATTATGATGTGCATTATGGATGGATGGTGATAGTAGAATATGATTTGGATTATGGATAGATGGCAATAGTGGAGAATAATTTAAAAGCATGGACCACAGGGATGTGATTGTTGAATGTCAAGAACACTGAGAGGGGGCGGTGAATTAGTGTTCTATAAATCTTTTCTTGAACTTTTACTTTCAACCATTTCAGAAGAATAATCAAATAGAAGAAAAATATACAACTGAACAACATCCACAAAAGCATGACACATAACACTAAGATTTTACGTGGAAAACCCAAGAAGGGAAAAACCATGGAGAGGATTAGCTCTCAAATATATATTGCAATCTTTGCAAAAATGATGTTCAGGCTTGGTTACTCCACAGGCCTAGAATATGTTGGCTTATAGCCATGAAGTACAACTAAGTTTAGCAGGCTCACTGCCTTAACCCTAAACCTAGCAAGATTATAATAAGGGCTATTAAACCCTAGGGCTTTTAAACCCTGATATAAGCTCATTGCTAGCTCACTGTCGTGATGAGAAAACATCCTTCAATCAAATCACACATGATAACTAAATTCTACTTGAGCATCTACCACTATGCCAAGGTGCAGTCATTCAACAACTGAATTCTAAATCCCAAGTCTTCATCGCTACTTCTCTTCTATCTCTTCTCTTCTATTCGCATGCTCGCATCACACACAGACTCTACTTTTCCACACACCCCACTCAATCAAATTTCATCACCTTTGTATATCTACATCATGATTTTCTCGATAATCAGGTCAGCACCAAGAAGTGAAACGTGTACATAGAAATATGTACCTTGCTGCTCAAACCAATACACTATGTGTTGTGTAGACCCAAATCTTCTCCCAAGTGTGTTCATATAGGCTAGCTCTAATCATTTGATTACTTGCATAGATTCTTTAAACATTAACTCTTCTTCGCACAATGATTTATCTCACCAATCAGCCTGTTACTCAAGAACATGCTTAACAACTTCATCTGCTATCTTACAACTTCTACTGCTGATCACATAACACTTCCAAAATCATGTCAAGGACTCTTTACACACTCCCAATCTTACCCTTAGAACCGCAAGGCATCATATCATCTTGCGGAGAGAAGCAGACCATCAGAAATTAGACTGTATTTGTATCAAACTCTATCAAACAATATGCCAGTACATAGCAGCTTGTAGCTATCCTTTCGGTAAACTTCAGATCTCCTAACTCTGGAATAAGACACTTCATATAAGTGTTTACAACACCTCAAAACCACATAATGAAATACTTGTCTTTAGAGGAATGAGGACCACTGCGCTAGACCTTGTTCACTATTCTTGCTATACCTTTGCTTGCCCGAACTTAGACATTTCTTCAAGATGACTTCTAGAGAGAATTAGGACTTAATCTCTGAGGCATAACATTATCGATCACCAACTAACATCATCCTTGAACCACATTACCAGATCATTATCTGCAGAGGCATACTGTCCAGCTTACTGTCCTCTATTCTACATGCTTTCCATACTTAGCTATTTCTTGTCAATCAGACCTAGAATCTCATATGTTCTTTCAAAGATATCTCTTCTTGTCATGGAGATAGGATCTCTGAGCCTTGTTGCCATCAATGACAACATACAGATCCATATCAGAGCAGTGTCTCTTGCCAATAGTGATTGGGGAGATATGTGGGATAAGGGATATATGATGGGGGTGAAGGTATGTGGGAATATTGTGGGAATCAAGACCAATGGGTGCACACACTATAATGGATTTTTAAACTCATATTTGGGATGGGAAGTTGGGAGTAATGGGAATACATTCTTATGGGATCGAGATGAAGGATTGGGGGATTGTCGATTTAGGAATTTAGGGACCCAAATAGACTTAGGATTTGTAGTATTTTTTGATGGGGAATGAATTTTTTGGGATTTGGGGATGGGGTGGTATGTAGATGCTCCACTTGGATTTAGTGCTTTTTTAGGGACCCACACCATTTTTGTTTTTGCTCTTGGAGGTGTGGGATTATGAAGCCTTTTATATGGATTGTTCTTGGATGTTGATGTCATACGATATGATACTCTTTATGATTTTGTGATTTATGTAGGGAGGCATTCAAATTATTACTTTTTAATCCCATGGATTTGGTGGAAGCTTCACATTTGGACGATGTGTGCTTTGGTTGATCTTGATTAAGAATTTTAGGGGATTGGTAGTTATGGATGGGGGTGTTGAGGATGGGGATATTAGGAGTTGGGAGAACTGGAGGAAGTGTGGATTTAGGGAGGTGTATGGTCACATGCTAATTTGATTTGTGCATGGAATAAGATGGAGGAGGAGGGATGGCAGCATATGATTTGGAGGTGCGATGAGATGCACTAGGTTTGGGCTTGGAATAAGTGGATTTGGGAGGTTTGTGGGTGGTACCAACATGTTTGGATTATTTTCCTTGGGATGCATAACCAAGGCCATGTGCACGTGGATGGATTTTGACATGGATGGGCTCCAAAATTTCATTTTCATGAAGGCCTAGGCCGTTACCATGATAGTTCATGTTTTGGAGAATACGATGTGTGATGGGATGTCTGTTATTTTGGAAACAAGATGTGAGTTGATTATTACATAGAGGGGGATGAGTGGTGTAATAAAGTTGTTCCTCTCCTATTAGAGAACCACCATGGATAAAGGTAATGGAACCAAGACGATAAGATGATGGATTTGGGATGGGGTCGAGAGATGATGGTGAAGGGTTGATGGGAGATGGTAAAGGAATGATGGGAATGATGGCGGATTGATAGGAGACGGTGCAAGATCGGAAATAGCAATAGATGGGATGCTTAGATCATGATTAGGATGGGGGTGAATTTTTCTACATGCTTTGGACTAGGATCTTGACATAGCCAGGTTTGTGTGGATGGTGTGATGGGGGAGGTGTTAAACACATAGGTATATTGAGAGGGGGTGAATCAGTATACAACCAAATTTTACTTTTAGCAAATTCAATCTTTTTCAGAGCAGATTAGACCTTAAACATTAAAGCATAAACAAGAGCATGAAAGAGTAACACAAAGCACATCAACACATAACACTAGATATACGTGGAAAACCCTTGGAAGGGAAAAACTAGGGCAAGGATTATCTCACAATATATATGAAGCTCAAATAATAACTTTGTTTTAGGGGTTATAACTCAAGGAAGCTACTACTCCCTAAGTAACTTTGATTTAGGGTCACTCCCAAGGAAGCATCCACTGCCTAAAGACATTATTTTAGGGTCACTCCCAAGGAAGCTACTACTCCTTGATGACTTTTTTTTAGGGCCACTCTTAAGGAAGTTACTCAAATGAGAACACACTTACAAAAGATTACAGTATGACAATCTTACAACTATCTAAAAGGTGACATCGAAGCACATTTCTTTGATGATTGTAATTTTTCCTCTATACACTTTCTTCTGAAGATCTGATCATCTAGGAACACTCTATCCTTGGTCACTGTCACAAATAAGTCTTCAAGATTGATCTGGACAATATCAACATCATCTTCTCTTAATCCCACAGTCACACGTCAATAATGTATTTGTTCTGATATTTATCAATTTCCAAGCTATTTCCATCAACTTACAATCACACCTTCTAGACTCAACTTCAATTCCTATTTATACATGATATTACATTGATTACACAACTTTTCATACATATACAACAAGAAAAATACATTTACAAGTCAGCCAGACAACACCTAGAATGAAACATGTAGCAGATAGGTCTTAGGAGAACCAACACGCAACACCAGCAGAATATACAGGCCTTGTAGACACCAAAACTTGCTTAATTAGGTCCAAACCAATCTTCACAACTTCAAACAGCAAAGAAGTGCCACCGCACACTCTACACAATTGAAAATAGGACAAAATCTTTACGAAGAACATATGAAAACTCAAAATGAAATGGTCATCTACAACTTGAAAACCTTGTGCGGTGCTAAAAATAAGATAGATCTTCATGAAACTTTCCTAAATGAGTTCTCAAAGCTTACACAACATCCTCACATATTATTTTATCTCCGCACATCAAAGATTGAGTGTCGCATGCCTTTAAGCATTCATTCTAAGAGTACTGTATCATTCAGAACACACTACAACATACTGTTATTTGAGAAACTAAGTTGCAGACCACAATGAGCATGAAAATTGGGAAGAGGCATGAAAACATCTAGGAGCACATCCATAGATCTATAGGTGCAATCAATCACTTCTAGAAGAATACAGAGCATTCCAGAGGGTCTTCATCACTATTTTACTCTACCAGGTCACATACCAGTACTCTACCATTCATAACTTTCACGATAGTGGCAAATATGACTTGAGACTTTGGAAATAACAACTTTGTTGTTCTCTTGACACAATTCCAAAACTACGTATACAGATCTGCAACAGTGGAGAAATGCAGAGCATTTGATTACCCTGTTGGGGATACCTTCACAAAACCAATATTGACTTCAACATATCAGGAAAAACACAATCTTCCAGGGATCAGAACAACATGAATCTTGGAACATACAAAATATGGCATTGTGTGAAGCTATGTTCCAAACTATAGAAGTTATAAATAAATATGGTGAAAATGTGGAGTAATCTTCTAGATAGTCTCAAAAGAGTAGTCATCCTGAAACAAAGATAAACACCAACTTTTGAAGGCCAAATCTTCTTTATATTAAGTCATGAATTTTAGGAACATTAGGATAGGTCATTAAAGTCATCAAGAACACATCAGCAACATATCTTGTATTCTTAGTACTTCTAATTCCCATAGCAGTAAGACTCAAATTTAACTCTGCACTGAACAGGACATGACATCCAACCATGAACTTTCCTTCTTCTTTAGGAACATAACATCTCATCTCTTGACAATCTTCATGACAGCCTCAGCAACCTTTCTCATCCTTGTGACACTGTATGACATCAATACATACTATGTTGACATCAATGAGAACACATATGGTCAACAATCTCCCCCTTTGCCATTGATGGCAACATGTGCTCCCCCTTAGACTCTCTCCCCCTTTTACATCAAGGACAAAGGGATTTAGCACCTAGCTATTCTCCCCCTTTGATCAATTCTCATCTATCTACAGTCTTTCTCTTGCAAGCTCCTCCTGTCATCAGTCACCACTACCTGCTCCCCCTGAGAGGTAGCCATCATCAGTCTAGGTCAAAGATAAAGCATGCACTCCCCCTAAAGAGATGCATCACTGTGCATCCTTAGCAAGAAGCTGGGGCAATTACCCCTAACCTCTATCAGAGATCCTCAAATGTATCCTTTGCAAGAGCCTTTGTGAAAATATCTGCAATATGACTCTTGGTTGGAACATATTCCAACTTCACTTCCTTGTATGCAACCTTCACTCTTAAAAAGTGATACCTAATTTCTATATGATTGGTTCTAGAATGCATTATTGGATTCATGGCAATATTGATAGCACTTGTATTGTCACACAAAATAGGAATAGGCTCATCATACAATACCTTGATATCCTTCACGGTTTACTTCATCCACAAAACTTGTGTACAACAAGAGGCTACTACAATGTATTCTTCCTTTGTAGTTGATAAGAACACTAAATATTGCTTCTTGCTCTGCCATGAATCAAGTCTATTTCCTAAAACTAAGGCATCACCACTTGTACTTCTACTATCATCAACACAACCAGCCCAATCAGCATCAGTGTATGTACTCATGTCAAAGTCATTATCTTTTGGATACCATAGACCATAGTCAGAAGTTCCTCTCAAGTATTTGAATATTATTTTCACTGCCTTCTCATGAGATTGCTTAGGATTGGCTTGATATCTAGTAACTACACATACTGCATGCATAATGTAAGGTCTAGAGGCTATTAAGTACAATAGTGCTCCAATCATAGACCTATAGGCAGAATGGTCTACTTCTGCAAACTCTGCATCTTTGCTCAAGTGACATCCAGTGACCATAGGAGTGCTTACAGGTTTTGAATCTTCTATACTAAACTTCTTCAACAATTCTTTGACATACTTAGCTTGAGAAATAAAGATACCCACTTCTAGCTGGGAGATTTGAAGACCAAGGAAGAAAGATATCTCACCAATCATGGACATATCAAACTCTTTTTGCATCTCGTCTGCAAACTTCTTGTACAAGTCATCATCTCCACCAGAAATTATGTCATCAACATAAACTACAACTATCAATATCATATCTCCTTCTTCCTTGATGTAAAGATTGATATTAGTAGTACCTTTCTTGAAGCCCTGCTAAAGTAAATACTTATCAAACCTAGCATACCATGCTCTAGATGCTTGCTTGAGACCATATAAAGCCTTCTTGAGTCTATATACTATGTTTGGATCTTTTGATATATGGAAACCATCTGGTTGCTCAATATAAACCTCCTCTTCTCAATCACCATTCACAAATGTTGACTTGACATCCATTTGATATACCTTGAAGTTCTTGTGAGCAGCAAGGGCAAGGAACATTCTGATTGCTTCCATCCTTGCTACCAGAGCATAAGTCTCCTCAAATTCAATGCCTTGAACTTGAGTGTATCCTTTACATACCAATCTTGCTTTTTTCCTTACAACTTCACCTTGTTCATTTAGTTTGTTCTAGAATACCCATTTTATTCCTATAATGTTCTTGTTTGCTAGTCTAGGAACCAATTCCTATGTTTGATTCTTCTCAATCGGATCCAATTCTTCTTTGATGGCTCTTATCCATCCATCATCCTTGTTGGTTTTAGTAAAGGTCTTGGGTTCTTGTTAAAGAAAACACAATTATTCTTGCACATGTGTCTTGTCCAAGCTTCTTCTTGTCTACACTTCCTTATTCTTATCTCCAATGATCTATTCTTCTAAATGATTCCTCTTAACATACCTTGCTGGATTTTTGGGCATCTGCTCTAATTCTTGTCCCTTTTCTTATTTTACTTCTCCTTCATCTTCAATGAAAGGAAAGATATCAGATCCGATGTCTTCTAAATCTTGTGAGAACTAATTCAAGTCTTCATCTACTTTTACATTTATGCTTTCAATCATTTTTCCCAACCTTTTGTTGTAGAATCTGTAGCCCTTGCTTTTGGTTGAGTAACCAAGAAAGATTCCTCTGGAGCATCACATCTTGAATCAAACTTTTATAGGTCTTCTTCATCCCTTTTAACATAGCACTTGCTCCCAAAGATCCTGAAGTATTTGACAGTAGGAGGCATTCCATACCACAACTCATAAGGGGTCTTGGAGTTGTTGACCCTTAATTACACTCTGTTGGCTAGATAGACAATAATGTGGACTACTTGAACCTTCCAAAACATATGAGGTAGATTTTCATCTTTCAACATAGCCCTAGATGTTTCTTGCACAGTCCTTTTTTTTTCTTTCCACTATCCCATTTTTCTAAGGATTTCTAGGAGAAGACA
The DNA here is from genome assembly GCA_027924645.1 of Cunninghamia lanceolata. Classification (NCBI taxonomy): domain Eukaryota; kingdom Viridiplantae; phylum Streptophyta; class Pinopsida; order Cupressales; family Cupressaceae; genus Cunninghamia; species Cunninghamia lanceolata. Next base: position 4,579,483 of record BSBN01001332.1, read on the forward strand.
CATAGCTTCTAATACCATGTTCTTCACAAAGTTTTTCAAATTCATCTGAAGTAAACTCACCTCCTCTATCTGACCTCAAACATTTGATCTTAGTATCCATTTCATTTTCAACTAGGGCTTTGAAGCAAGAGCATTAGACTTCTCTCTTAAGAAAGTAACCCAAGTCATTCTAGAATAATCATCAATGAGCAACATAAAATACCTTTCACCTTGTTGACTCCTTACTATTGTAGGTCCACAAAGATTAGTGTGAATCAGTTCCAGTGGCTTTGAAGAAGAGCACTCCTTTCTTTTAAATCTTGTCTTCGTCTACTTTCTCATCTAGCATTCCTTGCATACAATGTTAGTATGCTTGATTATCTTGGGCATGTCTCTCACTGCATGAGTGGAACCGATCTTTACCGTGTTGTCAAAATTTTTGTGTCTCATTCTTTTATGCCATAGCCAACATTCAATAGATTGATTCAACAAACATATTCTTCCAGTTGCTTCTTTCAAGTGGTAGATATCACCACATGTATTAATACCTTCTGCAACAAAAGGTTCACTTTGTGTTGTATCTATAAAATATTTTGGATGCAAAATATTTGTACCATCTTCACCTATTATTTGTAAAATATCCCTTCTATTGGAAGAAATATGAGAGTGATTCGTCTAATATTCAACCACCTGTTTCTTTACATCTTCTGAAATTCTATCTTTTCAGGGAACCCTACAAATATTTACCCAATTTTTCTCAATTTTTGCATCTATTTCATTTCTCTTTTCAATATACCTTTGAATAGTTCTCCTAGAAAAATTTAGTAATTTAGAAATTGCTTGAACTTGTATTCTATGTGATAATTTCATACTAGAAATGATATTCATCAAAGCTCTATGTGCAACAATTGGATCACTAGCTCGACTCTTGGTATCAATACAATTCAATGCTTCTTGCATGTTTTCAACAATTGTTTGTTTTAATGAACCTAATGACTGCTTCCTATTATCAACCCCTAACAACTCCAAAATAGGAGTCATTTCTTTTTGTGTGAATAACTTTGCAACTAACTTTACTATTCCAATTAGAGATTTTTCTTCAAAAAATTCATCCCATATTCTTTTAGAGCGTAATTTTACTATGCATTTAGGTAACATATCTTCAGATGAAATCTTATTGAAAACATAATCATCATCCATCTCCATAAGATCTTCCATACCATAGAACAAATTTCTATTACTAGGTTCAGTTTGTTCTTGTACTTGTACATCACCTTGTCATCAATATTTTCCATGGGTTGTTCTTCAGTAGATGTTCCTTCACCGACATTTCTCTTCCTCTCTCTTGTTCAATCATACTTCCTTGATCTAGTCCTTCAATTCCCCATCACAAATTACACTTAAATTTGAATTCACCTGCATACAAGTGTACACACATGTGTGCTTTCAATGAATGCATGCACTTAATATTGCATAAATAGAACACTAACTTATAAATTGTTCATTTGTTAAAGCCAAAGTAAAAACACATTCAAATTACAAACGTATCATGAGCAAATTTGGTTTCATAAGCATATTTGGTACATATCATGATGCCTCTAATTTAAACTTATCATAATAAAAGACTTATATGATGTGAAAGAGAGAAAACGTGATATATAGATCCTATGAAAAAGGTATATAGCAATGAAAGGATAAGATTACAAAGGGAAAGACTTATGATTCCTTAAATGCAAGCATGTGATGTAAATAAAATCATACTAGATGTAATTGATTTCATTTGTTAAATACTAATTTGTAACAAGGGATGGAACCCACATGTGAGAAATAAATGAAAAGTAGAGAAGAGAAGAGGTGCAAGGGAAAACATGATTATGTACATACATAAAGCTAGTTTTCCCTAGATGCCTAGGATATTATATATAATGATTTACTCATGAGGGGGGAAAGACATTATGCCTCTATTTTAAATATATATCATAATAAAAGACTTATATGATGTGAAAGAGAGAAAACATGATATGAAACAAACCTTATTTTATTGAAATAAGTCTTCTTTTCTCCAAATAAGCCTTCCTTTGCTGAAATTTGTCTTCTTAAATTAAATTTAAGTGAATTTTCTTGAGTTGATTTTTTTTTTCAAAATTGTATATATATCGACTCTTTATGGCTGATACTTTATCGGCCGACTACTTGCCAACTAATATTTTATCAAGCGATAAGTTGTCACCTAATAGGAATACACCTGAAACATAGTTGACCGTAAATTACTTAGCTAAGTATGTCCAGTTGGTTGCCTACATGGCAGCCAACTAACCTTTTTTGACAAATTTATGAAAAATTAAACTTTAACAAGATATTTCTCCTGTCAGAATGAATTTTCTGCAACAAATAAAAATACCCTTTTGTAGAGCTCAGAGTGGAGAATCCAAATATGTAACTTTTTTCATATTTTGATTAGTTTATATATATATATATACTACAAGTAGGTTGTTAAAATTAAAAAAGAGGTTGATTAGAAATTAAAAAATAATAATAAAACATGTTAAAAAATTTTAAAAAATACATGGCGCACTAGATGAAAGAGTTTTCTTCAAAAGGGTATATTTTGTTTTTTTTAAATCATTAAAAAAAATAGACAATAGTTGACATCCCATGAAAACTGTCAAATTCTAACAAATTTGACTTTAAAATGTTATTACAAGAAAAATATACATCAAAATTTGATTTTTTTTCCATGCACTAGATATTGAAGTTACCTATTTAGAAAAAAAAAAGTTAGGGAGAAATTAAGTTTGTTTTAATTTGTTTCTTGACGTCTCGTGAATGTCACTTTTTCCTAAAATTTTCCGCATCCCAAAATTTGTTCTTACACTTATAAAAAAAATTGAAAACAATTTTTGAAAAATCTGAAAAAATATAGGAATAAACTTCATCAAAATATCTACATTATATTAGTTTACATCATTTTAAAATTCAAAAACATAAAGATGACTTTTATGTGGTTGAAGTTTAGAAATTTTTTGTTGTTGGTTGATTCCTTTATAAAGTGTGACACACTATTGTGCTTTTACTCTATTGCTACATCTATTGGAGCTCTAAATCAAGATTTGAAAGCATTCTCCATCATCAACCTTGTAGTAATAGAGTTTTGAGGTAAGTTTACATACCAGTTGTATGCTTCTTCCCCTAGTGTGTAAGCTAGGAAAAAGTCTACACACTACATCTTTCAGTTGCACTCTAGCTCTAAACTAGGCTTCTTTAAATGTTCTCAAATGATCCTTTGCATCTTGTTATGGATGATACTTCAGACACAACTTGTTTTGATTTTTTAGTAAATGATAGTACATAGAAAAGTGCAGTGGTGATTCAACATTGAAGAAAGCCATAGCAATTTGTACATGTATTGTTGGCAATACAGGAGAAATACGTAACAACACTACAAGATTAGTAGGTCTAGGTTGTACACTAGCTAAGTGTGATCTTGGACTTATAGTAGGTAACTATTGTAAGGGTCCACTAGATCTTGATCTAGTAGTAGGCCAGTGATCCAGCTTAGAAATTCAGGCCAAACTTTCCAGTTTTTGAGTGAATCTTTGCAAAGATACAATCGAACTCTCTCTAGCAAAAGATTTTTTCAGTCAATTAACTCAAATGATAAAATATTTATGCAATCTTTTCAGAAATACAAAACCTCTAGTCGCAGGCCCTCCTTGTAGCACCAAAAATTTGTTGATGATATTGTTAATCACATAAATAGAAATAAAAGTTCACAACAAAGCTTTATTTTTCTTGAAAGATATTATGAATTTTGAAAGAATTCACAATCCCATGTCTCCGTTGGTTAGGTCTTGACTATCTGAATGTCACTCAAGGTTGATTTGTCTTGTTGTTTTCCATGTCTGGGGCCTCACATGCTTTGTTCATTATTTATGCAAGTTCTATCAATATTCACTAATATCCAGCTTATTTCACCTAATCTACATATATTCCTTGACAATTATGTTAAACCTTACAATATAAAGTTAGGATTTGTGCAAATACATGTAAATGTGTTTCCAACTTTGAGTAATTCACTTGAATCTGTCCCTGATCTGGACAAATTATGAGAATATTTCCCAACTTTGATTAGATCTTCTAATATTTCCCTTGTCTGCACTAATCTTTTCTTACGAACTTCAAATATGGTCAAATAATGTGTCTACAATATGCATTGAACTGATATTTATGATTATTTGCATCAAATGCATCAATATTCACATATCTTCACTCTATATGCTCAAGATAAGTCACTATTTAGGATATATTTACTGTATTTGCTTATGATTCATCATTATTTGAAATTATTTATGAATATTTATGAAATTGAAACTAATAAAATAGAGTTTAGAAATTGAGATCCTAAAATTACTTAATTTGGCCAATGATCCACATACAGGTTTTGATACTTTAATGGAAAGAAGAAAACTAAATCATATTTCACTAGGATGTTCCACAGCTACATATGATCAACACAAATCTTCAAAGGAATGTTTATAATAGTATGTAATTAAAATGAAACCACTTCAATAGAACACAACATTTCACCATTACACATCAATCATCAACAAAAGATTACATAGGATTTACAATTAGGAGGTAATCTACAGATTTATCTCCATTAGGTATGCAAAGAACATGCATATTTACAATGGTCTTGAGAAAGAACCTTGAGAGATAATTAACCAAGTTGTAGAAAATAACAAACTTAGTACTCAGAATTGGAAAAATTCAGTCTCCATTCAACAAGTTGGAGAAAATAACAAACTTAGTGCTTAGAATTGGAACAATTCAATCTCCCTTAGTTTCAACAATTCAATCTCCCTTTCAAAAGAGAGGTCCCTTTATAGAATAAGGTCCAAAAATAGTTACAATTGATCTAATGGTCAGGATCCATCTAGAATAACCAACGGTCATGAGATGTGGCACATGATTGCTAGTTGGCAATCATTCTATAGAATAAAATTAGCAAAATGAATATCCTCAACATCTTTGACTCAGCATCCATGTAGCTGGAAAATAAAAAAAATTCCAATATCTTTGTTTTGAGGTCTTCAAGACTATTTTGCCCTCTTCTTCACATGCTAATAAAGCATGTTCTGCAGTATTCCAACCGTCTTCATGCTTTAGCAATCCAGAGCTCTCTTACTCTTTTCACATTTTGCATGTTAGCCTACAATAACAAAAATACAAAGCCTAAACAAAGGATAATATTTGACCTTGAATTCAAGATTTACCTATGAAAATATCATGCTTCAATTCGCTTTAGATTTCTCTAAGCTACTTTACAATGTTAGCTCAAATTGTCTATTATTCAATAAGAATTCATGCATATCAATATAGACTTACATTAAATACAAGAGAAGACTCAAACATGCATATTCAAGTTGTTCATATCAGGTTACCGCTAAAAGTTTGACATTCAAACAAACATTTTCTACCATTCCATGATGGAAATAATAAAGGTGTAAATGCCTCCCACATAACTATAGAAGGACTTCCACATAGTACAACATCTGATGGGATGTACTATGGTGGGTCACAGAGGGCAGACGTGGACAAATTGTAGGCTATCCATCATTCTGTAGTGGAATATGGTGGACCCCAAGAGGAGCACATGGAAATATAGAAACATGACACTTGGCATGATTTGGCCCTTTGGGCAATATTGTTGGTCTTTGAACTTTTCCTCTTTCACTCTCTATTTCGGAAGGAATCAGAGGGGAACCCTGCTCTCTGATCCTTTGACTACTTAAGCTCTTTTGGACCTCTCCCACTAGGGATTCTTCCTTCCATCTTTCACTATGGAAAGAGAAGAATGGAAATTCTAAACTCTGATTATCGATCCTTTAGACCAAATCAAAGTTTGGCAATCAAGTCTTTGCTATTTCGTCATCATAGAGATACCGAGCACGGACAAACTCTGAACCTTGATCTCTGACAATCTAGGCTTATGAGGAGTTTCATGATTGGGGATTCCTACTTCCACCTTCCATTAGGAATGAAGCAAGAAGAAACCCGAAAACTCCAATCTCTGACTATTTAGACCAAATCAAAGTTTCACTCACTGAGCCTTCCTTTCAAAGAGAAGAAAGATGAGGCTTTGAATTTCACATACTTAAACAAAATTAGACTTTCACAATCAGGCAGTCCTTCATTTTACAACAAGGATAAAGAGGAAGGTTGAGGTCCCAAACTCCGTTGAACTTCAAGAAGGAGTAAGCTTGAAACCCTAAACTCCACTTTGACTTGAGCTTTGACCACCCATAATTTATTCATTTTTTCAAATTTTGGCATGGTTTAAAAGGCAAAGTTGTAATAAATTATACTGTCTATCCATTGGTGACCATTTCATGAGAGAATTTAGACCATGAATTTTGAAGGATCAAGACATGACATTTTTACCAAACTGCTGAGACAAGGAGAATGCACAAGTGGAACAAATGCAAAGGTTGAGTCCCTATTTTTCCAAGGCAAAATGATGTGTTTTGTGGTACCACATATCATGTATGTTCAAAAAATAATATACAAACCTAGAAGTGCACCACCCAAATCACTGACATATGTTATGGTAGATTTTGATAATTACTTAAATATACCATTTAAAGATCAATCTCCATGTATAGTTCCAATTACACCAATACAAAGGGGTCACACAATCCAAATACCCTTAAGATTGGCTTTGGCATTAACAATACACAAATCACAAGGTCAAACTCTTTCCAAAGCCACAATTGACATAGAAAAAAAGAAAGAACATGATTAACATTTGTGGCTATATATTGTGTAAAGTCATTAGAAGGATGTAGAATAATTTCTCCATTTACATATGACCATTATGAAAAGATGAAAAAGGTAAAACAACTTGGCAAGAGAAAAGTTGAAGAACAAAGACTAAAACTATTAGAAGATAAATAATATAGACCAGGCCATATAGATCTGACTAGGACATATAGAGCACACCAAAGCATATAGAGTAGGGCATAAAGTGTAGAGTAGGGCATATAGAGCAGGCTAGGGCATATAGGGTAGAGTATAGAGAGCATACCAGAGAAAATCAATGCATAAAGAGCAGACCAGGGCATATAGAGTAGACTAAGGCATACATAACAGAGCAGAGAGAGCATACCAAAGCATACAAAGTAGGGTATAAAGAGTAGAATAGGGCGTAATGAGTAGATTACAGCATATAGACTAGAGCATAGAGAGCATACTAGAGCATATAGAGTAGGGCATAAAGAGTAGCGCAAGGCATATAGAGTAGAATGAGACATAGAAAGCATAATATAGAGAGCATACCAGAGCATACAGAGTAGGGCATAAAGAGAAGACATGCATATAGAGTAGAGCTCAAAGAGCAGACTAGAGCACACAGAGTAGAGTATACAAAGTAGACTAGGGCATACAGAGCAGGGCATGGAGAGAAAAGTAGAGCATAAAAAGTAGAGCATACAGAATAAAATAGAACAAAGAAAAGCATATAAAGCAAAGAAGATTATGGAATGCATTATTTTTAAAATCTATCAGGTGTATTTCACATTTCAAAAGAAAAGTGAAGTATCTTGTATATTTGTAATCCTATTTGTAACGATGAATATATAGTTGGTTCTCTCTTTTGTGTTACTATGGTTTGTTAATTTTATTTGTTTGTGTTGATTTATGCATATTCTAAGAAATTAGCTTCATTAAACTAATAATAAATTAAATTTTAATTCTAAAATAACAAAATTTATTTACATTAATTCCACAACACATAATTATTATGATAATTAATATGAATCCAAGCACTACAATATTCTATAATTAATGAAATTGGAGAAATTATAAATAAAAATGATATTTTTCACAACCAATAAATGTAAAAGTGATAAAGAATATACTCTTTTCCATTTAAGTTTTATTTTTTATCACTGAAATTCAAACATGGACATCGATTCTCTACAAGAGCAACTTACCAAATAATTATTTTATTTATTAGAATGATTAAAATAACTCTTGATTCTACAATTACATATACGAATTTTATAATTTAAAAAATGAATCCTTTATGATTTATCATTATTGGTTTAATTTGAGTCAAGATTACAATTAGGGTTACATTTAGGGTTAGGGTTAGTGTTACAATTCAAATTATGATTATAATCAAGATAAATATAGAACTAAAAGGTTTGGGTTAGAATTAGTGTTAGGGATAGAATTAGGGTTAGGGTTAAGTATAAACTTGGAATTAGGGCTACAATTTGAATGAGGGTTAAAATTAGGCAAATATATAACCAAAAAAATTACGAATAAAAAAAGTTTTAAGATTTTTATTGAGACAAATTACAATTATAATGAGTTACAAGTTATAATATGAGTTTCAAGCGATAATTTTGAGCCCATTAACAAGATAAGTAACCAAAAAATTACAATTACCATTGATTTCTCTAAAGATACATATGCTAACCCTAATCCTAATTTAAGAATAACCATAATTTTGACTGAAACCCTAAAGGTAGTCATTACCCTCAATGTAAACCTAATTCTAAATCTAACCCTATTTATAACTCTTACCCTAAGTGGATCCCTAAACAAAACTTAATTCTAATATACCTTTGGTTCTGACCCTAACCCAGACTCTAATTGTAGTCATAGCCCTCTATCTAAATCTAATTCTAAATCTAACCGTAATTCTAATCATAACCATATGATTACACTTGCATTGATTTATAAGCCTAACCCTATATCTAACTCTATTTACAATCCTAATCCTAACCCAATCCCTTAACAAAACCCTAATTATAAATCTGACCTTCATTCGAACCCTAACTCTAAACCTAATTCTCACAAGTTGTGCTAACATTACACTTAGCATATCTTTCTATAAAGATAAATATGCTAACCATAACACTAATTTAAATCATAACTATAACCCTAATTGTTCATGCAACCCCAACCGTAACCATAATTGTGTACATGAATAAAACATTAAATGTAACAATATTTATAACATAACCCTACTTAGGTTAAAGCCTTATTCTAACCATAATTTTAAGCATAAACATAATTCTAACCTTGACCCTAATTCAACCATGATCCTAAATTTACACTTAGAATAGATTTCAAAACATAAACATCCTACCCTTATATCTCTTATTGTAATCATAAACCTAACCCTAATTATATTCCTTAGCATAACCACAATTTTAAAAATGAACAAAAAGCTAAATATGAACATGAAATGATGATCACTCAATTTAGACCACATAATCTCAATGTTGAACCCTTAAAATTGAAATAAACAACTAAATTGAAATGATGATTACTCAATATAAAATTGTTATGTTGTCATAATTATTGTTTTAATTATTATATATATTATAATTATAATTATTATAATATATCTAATTTATATTATAATATTATACTATATAATTATAATAATTCATATAATTATATAATATAATTAGAATTAGTACTAGCATACCAATATGTAAAAAATATATCTAATCTTTTAATCACTAATCCTATCATTAGGCGCCTCATGTACTTTAGATATATTTTTTAAAGATAGGTATGCTAGTATAAATAGTTAACAAATATATAAGGAGTTTCAATTTAAGGTTTATAGAAAGTTTCTATTTAGTTTTTTAGTTAATTTTTTAAATAATGATTGTTTAGATTTTTTCATGTTTTTTTGGTTAGTGGTTTCATTATTTTTATATTTCTAAATATTTTGTTTTTGTTTCAATAGGTAGTTATATGGAATGTTTTTTGAATTAAATTTTGGAAAAAAATGTTAAAAAAGGAGGGAAGCAAAAATGTGTAGCTATGTGACACATTTTAGGTTAAATGGTCCAACTTTGTATTCACCGACAACTGAGTAATTGCTCCATCATTTGAAAAAAAATATTATGCTTAATTTTATTTTATTAATTGAACCACTTGTTTTGCTAAATAATAAGCAACAAATAATTACATAAAACAATAAAAAAAAAATATTAGTGAAACTATTATAAACCATTTGATTTCACTAATAAACTAAATATCATTTACCTCTCTTAAATAATTAAAAAATTGTATCATATTATAGTAATGGGAAATGAATGCCCGTACCTTGTTTTTAGTGAATGCCTACACTTCTTTTTATGTTCAAGACTAATTTGCATTTAGTAAAAGTTGCCTTATTAATTTAGACTAAAGTTAAATTAGTGTTATAATAGATTTTATTTTATTTTATTATTTTCTTTTATTGGATGGTTTTGTCTTTGTAATTCTATACAAGAGCAATCCATTGATACACCTTTAGCTAAAAGTTAAGGATTGAGGGGTATCCTTCCTCCCAACGTTGTCTAAGGTATGAACCTAGATTTATCCCTTATTTATTACATCTCTTAGGAATTAAATCTTGGTGGATAATATAATAAAAGAAACATCACATCACCCTTATTAATTATATTTAATCAATTAAATTACAACCCTTTTGTCGATGAATAGGTGTATATATCATTAATAATAAAATAATATTACGCATATTCACAAAAAGAAGGTTGGTGGAAGAAGTCACACCCTGAAGTCCAAATGGGTCATAAACCCAAAATCAACAAAACAACAAGAAGCCGCTACATCACAAGAGCTATAGCACTGGGAGGTGGAGGAGGGTGTCCATCATTTGTTTTGCCCCATACATCAGCAAGGTCTGGAGTGTCTTCAAGAGGATCCCAACCATCATTACCATCATTCACATCTTCATTACCAACATCATTCGTATTATCATCTTCGATTTGAGCATTGCGAGTAGGGGATATGGAAAGAGCCAATCGAGGGAATTTGCCAGAGCTTGGCTAGCCTACAAAACCATGGCCAAAAGTTGGGAGTGATGCAGAGCAGTGGTGAAGAAGTTGAGGCCACCCTTGCCGAACTTGATCTCTCCTTCCAAGAGGATAAGAAGCCTGGGAGTGAGCATCTTGACGAGAAAAATGACTACGACCCTTGCAATGCCCACGAGGCAAAGACCAACTTCAACTAGGGACAAGAGTTGGGGGACTTTAGACACAGTACAAGGGGGCATTACCCCAGTGGTCAAGAAGCACTTGCAAATCTACAACCTCAAGAACAACCTTGTTGTCTTGCACCTATATTTGCATGAGAACATTGGAACAAATGATAGCTTTAGAATAAATCCAAATATTAGAATCAACTGCACTGCAGGAAAATAAAGTAGAATTTATTTCTTTCCATATATTGAAAAGAATTTCCACTCTTGATAAATCTCAAAGGAATACGAACCCAATCCCCTAATAAAACCATATGCCATGATAACTATTCTACCAAAAAGACTTAAAAAAAATCATGAATCGAAGTCCAAGCTACGTGAACCCTAGGATAAGATAAAACTAAAAGAGATGCCTAAATGTTCATGAACAAAATTACAACCTTTGATTTACAATAGATTTAAAAGCAAAACTTTTATTAAAAAATTTCCATTAAGGTAAAATATTTGACTTTTAGTTTTCAATAGAACCGCCTAAAATGATTTTTGTACAGAGGAAGCCGGCTTAATTGACATTTAAAGGTCTTGGACTTTCAGTTTTTCCACAGAGCCGCCTTAAATGATTTTTATACAAAGGAAGCCGCATTATTTGACTTTCCCTTTAAATGGCAAATTTGATCACGGAATGGCATTCATTGACTTTCCCTTTAAATGGCAAATTTGATCACGGAATGGCATTAATTGACTTTCCCTTTAAATGGCAAATTTGCTCACGGAATCATTTGTCACCTAAATAATATTTAATACTAACACTTTGCACCCATAGGAGGTTCAAGGAATACGCCGATAGGAACAACCAACGAGTTTAGTAAATTTTACGGCGTTAATTTTTTTACGGTGTGAGACAATTCCGAGCACTCTAATGTTTACATATCAGCTAATTTAATAACTAGCATTTGCACCCATAGGAGGTTCAAAGAATACGCCCATAGGAACAACTGACGACTTTAAAAAAATTTGCAGCGTGCATTTTACGGCACAATTCCAAACACTATAATGCTCACATATAAAAGTCTATTGACTAATTAATAACTAGCACTTGCACCTAGAGGTTCAAGGAATAGCCGATAGGAACAACAGAGTTCAGAAAAAATTCCTCTTGATTTTTTTTAACAGCATGAGACAATTCCAAGCACTGTAATGTTCACATTTAAAAGCCTATCCGTTAATTAATTAATAATTAATAAAAAAATTTAAAAAAATTGAATTTTAATTAAATACTATTTAAAGTCAAAGTCTTACGCAACCTCTATATGAATGGTTGATGTGCACCGCAACGTCTATAGGACGAATCTACATCTGAGATTGCCTTATCTATAACTTGAGTTCAATCAAAGCAGAAGTGAAGCTATAAGAGGAGTTACATTGATTTCAATATCAAATCTAGCTGAGGAATTAGATTGACTCGAGAGTATGGAGATTCTATTCTTTGTGATTTCGTGCCTGCTAGTTTTCACAAATCATCAGCAACAGTACTGTTCAGCGGTGGAAACACAGAATTTGGGTGACTATATTCTTTCAATCTTTTGTTTCAATCATATATTTTTCATCAGAGTGATGCAGATTAAACATTGAATCATTTATCTTTGGGATATAACATTTATATGGGGCGTTTTGTGCTTTGATATCTGCAGAATATCCATTTCCGTTTATGACAGTTGATGCTGAAAAGGCAGCTGCAAGAACATATGATTACATTGTTGTTGGAGGAGGCACAGCGGGATGTCCTCTGGCAGCAACTCTGTCACAGCACTATTCTGTTTTGCTATTGGAAAGAGGGGACTCTCCCTATGGAAATCCTGACACTGAGGACAATAAAGCCCTTTTTAAGATTCTTGAGGGGGATGCCAGTAAGTTCCCTTATGTCGCTGAGGAATTTGTCTCAGAAGATGGAGTGCAGTTGGCAAGAGCAAGAGTTCTGGGAGGCGGAACAACCATCAACGCTGGCTTCTACAGCAGGGCAAGCACAGAATTCATTCGGAAGATGGAGTTGGATGAGAAACTTGTAAACGAGTCGTATGAATGGGTGGAGAAGTTGAATGTCTTCAAACCAGACAAGCTTTTTCGTTGGAGTTCTGCTTTCAAGGATTCGCTTTTGGAGGCTGGGGTTGCTCCTTATAATGGGTATACTTTGGATCATTTGGAGGGCACCAAAATTGGTGCTTCAACTTTTGACAACAATGGAAGGAGACACACAGCTGCAGACCTTCTCAAATATGCAAATCCAGATAACATTGTAGTTCTTCTCAATGCTACGGCAAGCAGAATCCTCCTTGATTCCTCATCAGGTACACATTTATTTTCATTTTCATGTTTTGTTTTTTTCCCAAATATGGGCTTCATATTACATAAATTTATCTTTTCAGATTGAGATAGAGAGGGTTTGTTTTTTAAGTTAAAATTCTTGTCCTCACATTAATAAAAATACCTCCAGCTGATAAGAATGACCGACTTTTTGGTCGGTTTGGTGTTTCTCTCAATGGCAAAAGTTTTCCCTGGTTTAAACATAAGCGTCCAGGCTTGTACTCGCAAGCAAGACAGCTAAAAGTGGGTTCCAGTGGGTTTGGTATTACTTTTTTCACGTGAAAAGTTTTGTCCTGCCTTGAACATGTTTTGATATCTTTTGTCGGTTTTGGCTGGGTTAGTATCTGTCTAAGTCTTCTTTTTATTTTTAAAAAGTAAAAGTAAAATTTATTTTAAATTAAGCTAATTATTTACTATTTTTATGTGTAAATGAGATCATTCATATAATAGTAAAACTTTCAATTTTATGTGTGAATGAGGTGATTGGGGAATTAGTAAACTTTCAACTTAAAATTTATATATTCTATGTTGGGGCCCAAAATGAAGCCCTTTTGACTTTTTGTTATAAAAATATACTCTAGGAAAAATAGCCTACCAACCTCTTATTTGTTTTTTGATTTGATCATTTCCAATTAGGGCTTAAATTTGATAGTTGTATAGCTTTATTTAGGCATTTTAGCTGTAAAATACAACTGAAATTTTGAAAAGACCGTAACATATGAAAAGGAGAGAATTTTGAAAAGACCGTATCATATAAAAGGAGAGATTTTGGACAAACTGTCAAAATTTATATGGGATTATGATGATATATATATATATATTTGGTTTTTATATAATTTACTTATACTAAAGTATGTGATAGTATTTTAAAGGCACCATTGAATAGATAACTATCATAAAAAAATTTCTTGACAAACAAGGTTGACTATCAAATTTAAGCCATGTTTCCAATTTAAGCAAGCATCAACTATAATCAATTGTTTATATGTTTGTACTTTTCAGTTCTTTTTGAAAGTCTCTTTGATATTATATCTTGTTAGATTGATTGATTGCCACACTGTAAAATTTTTTAGTTCTATTACATTTGATTCTTTATGTAAGGATATCACCATAAAATTGTTTCTTATGATATTTTCTCTTGAATATTAGAATAGTATTAATTTATTTAATAAAAAATAGATTAATTAAAATAATAGTTCTCCTTGGTTTGTAAGTTTTCCTAAGTTTTCTATAATTTTTGTTTCTTAATTATTTTTTCATTTTTTTTTGGCAAGAAAAAGAGAAAAATCTATATTATCATGGCAATTTTTTAGCTTCCAATAGAGTTCTAACATTAGCTATAAAACTATATTGTAGGTATGTTAAAGGCGAATGGTGTTGAGTTCATGAGTAGTGTTGATGGCCTCTCTTATGAAGTATTTATCAACGAACTGTCACATTGGAGTGAGGTAATTTTGTCAGCAGGAAGCATAGGTAGTCCCCAACTTCTCCTTTTAAGTGGAATCGGCCCCATAGAAGAACTTAAAGAATTGAATATTAGTGTACTTTTAGATTTAGACTCGGTAGGGAAAGGGATTAAAGATCCACCACGGACAACAATCGTTGTAGAATCCCCTGAACCACTTGAATTTGCTCAAGTACAAGTAGTAGGTATAATAGACAATTCACAAGTCTACATTGAGTCTGTTAGCTATTTTGAACAAGAAAGTGCCACAAACTATAAATATCTAGGAGTTATTGTTACCAAGGTGGCCTTTCCCTTATCAAGTGGTGAGCTTCGACTTAGAAGTAAAGATCCCCAAGATCACCCCTCTGTAACATATAACTACTTTTCTCATCCTTATGATATACAAGAATGTATGCTTGTTGTGAAGGTATTATCAGAGCTTATCATGACAACTTCAATTCAAGAATTTGCATTTAGTGGTATTGGAAATTCCAAAATCCTTCAATTTGTAGGATCAGAATTACCAAAAAATCAATCAGATTATAGTGCGTTGGCAAAGTTTTGCAAAGATACAGTAACAACAATATGGCATTTCCATGGAGGGTGTGAAGTTGATTCTGTGACTGACAAAAAGCTTCATGTCAAAGGTGTTGATAGTCTAAGGGTTGCAGACCATTCAATTTTCAAGAATAGCCCTGGGACCAATCCACAAGCCACTATCATGATGCTTGGAAGGTATGTTTTTTATTTGCAACTTGTATTATTTTTAAATTATTATGAATATTATATTAATGACATGTTTTTTAATTCAATATATACAGGTATTTAGGAGTTCGTATCCTTCAAGAGCGCATGAACATTTGTGAATATTAGACCATTTTCAAATGTTAACAAACTTATATGTATTTTATTTAAATAATTATGAAACTCAATAATATCATTTCTATCATATTATTAGATTATATAAATTTTTTATTCATATCTATGTTTACTTATTTAGATAAAATATTATTAAAGAAACATTGTAATTTTATTTTCTATTAAATGTTTTATCATATAATAAATATTTAATTGTTATTGAATGTAATTCAATATCTATATTAAAGGAAACACTTTCACTATAAGCTTTTGACAAGACACGTGTATGTTATGGATTAAAAACTGGAAAGAAGGCCAAGATAATATTTACGCTTAAAAACTTGCCACCGTATTACCGTATTATTAGAGTCCTCAAATTATTTTAAAGTGTGAAGAAAACCATGAGTTTTCTTATGGGTAATGAAAGTTATATGATAGAAATATTTTGAAGATATGTGATTCCTCTAATATTATTTAATTTATAAAGTAATTTTTAAGATACAGTTTGATAAAATAAAGTTAACATTGGAAAAAAGACAGATTTTAAAGCAATGATATTTAAAATATATGTGTAAGTGTAAGGTAATGGGATAGAAAATGGGTAAAATGTAGAGTATTTATTCATTTGAAAATAAGAGTTTGTTATAATTGGAGTAAAGATTTAAAGCACTTTTAAATAAACATATGAATTGTAAGATTTTGTTTTTAGTTTTAAAAAATGTAAGTTATTCTAATATCCAAATGATAAAATTTGGCTAAATAAAGGATGTAAAAAAGTAACCTTTTAAAAAAGTATGTCAGGCCAAAACATGCACAATAAAAATAGTAAATGAAAGCATTCTTCAAAATCCTTTTATCGATATATGCATATGATGTTGAAGTTTGGTTATATATATATATATATATATATATATATATATATATATATATATATATATATATATATATATATATATATATATATATATATATATATATATATATATATATATATATATATATATACATATATATATTTTAAATTTATCAAATAGATATTTTTTTCTTAATTATTTAGTGGGATTAAGGTTAATATAAAATCCCTTGTGTCCGACTCATATAATTTGACCTAGAATAATTGTAATGGATTCTTTTAGTGTGTAGAGAATGATATCTAGATTATTCAAACACACACACAAACACACTTAAAAAAAATTAAATAAATAAATAATAAGTTTAAAGTTTAAAAAATATACTTCTCATCTATACAAGATTTTAATTTTGCCAAGAAATACTAAAAATAAAGTCATCAAACTTATTCTCAAAGTAAATATTACTAATAGATGGTATCATGACATTATGCTTGCAAATCCAAGGATTAGGGTCAAAATTTGAATCCTAAAACCAAGCCAAAATCATGGGGGATAATCTTGAAATTAAATGTAACGTATATCTTCTAAAAATAGATATCCATTATTTTTATATCAAATATACATTTATATAATAGATATTAGTTATTAATGGATATCCATTATGAGTGGATGTACATCTATATAATGGGTACCATTTCTAATATAGTCATTGTACACCTATATTTAGAATAGTATAGTTAAGTACTATACTATGCTTTTTTGACCATGAAACAATAGTGATTGTATATGTAAATACATAGAAGAAGCAAATGTGGAAGAGGAGAATATGGAAATGGTGTTGTGAAATGAGTCAAGGTAAGTATTTAAATGCACTCAATGAGGAAATTAACACTACTATTTTAAAGGAATGTGGATATATCAATGTTGAAATAAATTATACTAAAAGTAGAACAATAGATTATAATAACATAAACAATGATTTAAACATGAATAAAGAGAACATAAAACATGTTGATCATAAATTAAACATTGATGTAGACAAAGATGTCAAACTTATCAATATTGAAACTCCTTATAAAAGGAGTTAAAATAAAAATATTATTATTAAATATCAAAGAAAAGTATTAAATGATGTTCATGGTAAGAAATCTTGGACAAAAATTCAAAATCATGTTGACAAATTGTATGAATAATTTTTTAAAATAAAGATCTAAAATTTCAATGTCAACTAGCCATGCAATTAATTAGAATATCAAAAATATGAAGAGTAATAAAATGGTCAATGATATGCATAAAAACTAAAAAAGATGATTCAATTAAAAAATCATCTCTAGTGTTATTGATGCTAAATTCATGCTATTAGAAAGAAGAATTGATCCAAAGATAGTAGTGCAACACATCGAGATATAAAAAATACTTTAGTTAATAAATTAATTTAAAAGAAAAGAATGATAACTAAAACAAGCCAAATTTTAAATGTAAATGCTAAAACTTTGAGAAGAGTAGTAATGAGAAGAGTAAGTATTAAAGATAGTCTAATCAAATAGTGTTGGGCTTTTAGCAATAGACTCCCAAGGTCTAACATGAAATTAAAGAATGAAACTAAATGTTTGATTGAAAAATATTGGCATGCTAATACAAGGGTATTGTATAATACTAGAAATGATTTGAAATTAAATGTGGGATCAATAAACTATGATCCTCATGAAAAAAACTTATTTGATATTACTCAAACAAAACTATATAGATCTTTTATAGATGATTCAATTATAACAATTAACATAAGTCAAAGTTAATTTAAGAAATGTAACCCTTGGTATGTAAAATTAATAAAAAACAAATCATGTGTTGTAAAAATCATGCAATTCTATTACTCTTATGATTTTTTTCAATATGTACATTATGTTACACATATTGTTCCTAGGGTTGTTGTTGATGTCAACACTATCATGGTGGTGTGATGGTGTTCATGGTTGGATGTCATGTCCCATCCAACAAGAGAAGTAAATACAGTTCATGGTTGGATGTCATGTCCCATCCAACAAGAGTAAAAGAAGTACAGTTCATGGTTGGATGTCATGTCCCATCCAACAGGAGAAGAAGATATAGTTCATGGTTGGATGTCATGTCCCATCCAACAAGAGAAGAAGGTACAGTTCATGGTTGGATCTCATGTCCCATCCAACAAGAGAAGGGAGAAGATATAGTTCATATTAATATGGGAATTAGAAGAATGAAGATGATCAGATATAAATTGGTGATGTTACTGATGGCTTAAAGCATGTTTGTTCCAATTTCTATGATGATTCGATTACCAGAAGAGTGATTTTCTATTGACTGCTTGAAGATAGTGTTGTCTATGTGAAGGTGCTCTGTGTAGGACAGTGGAATGCTCCACATTCCTCTGCATTCCTCTGCATTTGCATATATGGCCATGTGGTTTTGGATTTGTGTTCAAGATGTAATGAAGGTGATAATTCCAAGTTTTTAGATCATTTTTCCTTATGTTGTGAAATTTATGCATGATAGAGTAATGACATGTGTAAGTTAATGTTGAAGGCTTGTTGGAATGCTCTTAATTCCTCTGGAAATGAATGATTGTCCTTGCAATTTTAAGGACATGTTTATTGATGTATATTACATGCTTCCTTGTAGTTTCAAGGTCCTTGGTGCTCTGCAACTCAATTTTTCAAAAGACAACATGTTGCAGTGTGTTCTAGATGACAGATTATTCTCAAAGTTCATTATGGAAGATGTGTGGCACAATTATTTGATGTGTGGTACCAAAGGAGTGTTTGGAGATGTTGTATCAGTCATGTGGACTCATTTGGAAGAGTTTTCATGAAGATCTTTCTTGTTGGAACCAGTACTGCACAAGGTTTTCAAGTTGATGTGGCCATTATGCTTCAAGGTTCATGTGTTTTTTGGTTAAAGTTGTCCTATTTCCAAATGAGCAGAGTGTGCGGATGTAATTCCTTGGTGTTTGAAGCTATGGAGGATGTTTTGGATCTAGTTAAACAAGTTTTGGTGTTCGCAACGCATGGATCTTCTATTGGTGTAACATGTGGTTTCACTTAGGACCTATCTTCAACATGTTTCATGTTGTCTGTTGTTTGGCCGACTTGTAAATGCATTTTTCATGTTAAATATTTGGCTAAAAAGTAATGTAATATCTTGTATAAATTGTATATAAAATTGAGTGATGTGAAGTGTGATTGCAAGTTGATTGAAAAAGTTTGCAAGCAGATAAGGAGCAGAATGAATGTATTTTGATGTGCGATTGAAGGAGAAAAATCATAAGTTGTTGATGCTATCCAGATTTATCTTGAAGACATCTTTGGGATAGTGATCAAGTGTAGAGGATGCCTAACTAATCTAATCATCAGAAAAAAGTGTGAAGAGGCAGAAGTGCAATCATCAAAGGTGTGAGCTTCAATGTTAGTTTTTAGATAGTAGAAGGACTTTCATATTGTAATCCTTTGTAACGGTGTTCTCATTTCAAGGAGTAGTAGCTTCCTTGGGAGTGACCCTGAAATAAAGTCTTTAGGGAGTAGTATCTTCCTTCGGAGTGACCCTTAATCAAATTTCTTTAGGGAGTAGTAGCATCCTTGGGTTGTAGCCCTAAAACAAAGTTGTTATTTGAGCTTCATATATTGTGAGTTAATCCTCGCTATGGTTTTTCCCTTCTAGGGTTTTCCACGTATATCTAGTGTTATGTATTGATGTGCATTCTATTAATCTTTCATGTTCATGTTAATGCTGTGATGCTTAAGTTTTAATTTGCTCTAGTTAAGTTGAATTTGTTAAAATTGAAGATTGTTTAGATACTGATTCACCCTCTCCTCTCAGTATCTTGGTGTGTTCAACACATTCTAATTTTCATACTAAACAAATTATGTAGTAACATAGTATTAGTATGCCACGTACAAAAAATAGGGATTTTATAGCAAGTTTGTTTTGTGAAAAACTTGATGGACAATTATTTTACACAAAAGATTACATTTTTAGAGAATTTAATATATGTGTAACCTTTCATTCTTATGGGACTATATGCATGAAGATGCTTCATGTGATTTTGGACAATAATTAGTAGATGTAAAGCATTGTGACTTAGTGATAGAGTATACTAGTGTGCATGTATTTATCACATAATTCAATAACAAAATTGTCTACAAATATGTGAAACACTCTCAATATGATGACTATCTTGACGAACAATTTCACATTTATAGAGATACATTTCCAATGTGAACTATACTCTCAATGGTTGACTTTGCAAAAAAAACTACACTCTTTCTCCACAAGAAGAAGTTTAGTCTCACTATTATAATTTAGTATAGGTAGCCATTTTTTTGTATATTATATATAGATATGTAATTGACAATACAAAAGATGACAAGTTTTTTTATAGAGTATTATTTCTATTTGAGTTATAACATGTCACATTCATTAGGGTTTGTGTAGTATTATTCTAGTATATTTTATGATAGCTTAAAGCAAACAAAAACCTAAATGACACAACATCTTATATGCTCAAAACATTATACAAGACACTTCAAAAATCTTGAATGTTTTATTAGTTATGTAGGGTCCATATAGAAAAGAATGTCCAATATATGTGGAGTTTCTTTGAAAGTAGACATGGTAAAAGAGAGTGTAAAAAAAAATTTCTAGGGAGCAACCAAATTTTTTGGATGTAATGAGATTTCAAGATTTAGTGATGAGAACAAAAACAATTTTGTGTGTGCTTAGTGTTTTCCCTTTTAATTTGAACTATATTTTAAATTCTTAGTGGTTTAGAAAGTAGATTCAAAGTACTACAATTCTTGGTCTTAGCACATCTTCAACTTTTGACTACTTACTCATCAAAGTTCTAGTTTATCTTATTTTAGAAAAAGTGGCCACTTTTGACCCCCTTTTGTAGCCCATTTCCATGCACTTGCCTATTTTCTTGTAAATATTGGTTTAAAATATAGGGTAACAGGGATCAATTGTGACAATTAGAGTCTCATTAGTTTTCCCTAATATCCTAGCTTTCATGATTACATCATACAAATTGATATATAGTTTGACTTTGTTTGAGATATGATGGAGGATGGAAAGGTTTAGATTTAGAAGGTTGACACCTTCGAGGGTGTTACCACTTCACTCACTAAGCTAGTTAGCACAAAATAATTACTTGGTGTAGATTGAATATGAGCATCTTTTCACTTAGCAATTACTTTTGTTTTCCTCTCTAGATGTTCTTTTGCAATGTAAAAACAAGTGGGGGATTGTTAGGACTAGATGTTGTACCAACTTGTAATGTCTTAAAAATAATTGTAATGATTTAATATTGTATATGTTGTAATGGTGGGCCCTATTAATGGGTACCACACATGGGGAATCTAGAAGATTCTAGGTATGACATATTATAACACTTTTCGTAGTGGTTGTGATGGATGTAAGAGAATGTGCAGGAAGGGGGTTATAAAGTAGACCTTAATTGAGAATCTTGTAGTATCCATTTTAGGTAGTTCATAAGATCATCTTGTACTAGGAGTTACACTTCCAAGTTGGAGTGCTAGGCTTGAATATTTGACTAGTTAAAAGAGATGTTACACTTGCATGCCTTTGATGGGTCTCATATTTGTCTCCTATGATCCTTGTGTTTCTTGTTTAAGAGTACATTTCAACAGACTTTCCTACATTTGAAATCAAAAATTTTAATTAATATTCGGATAAAAACACTATGTTAGTTGCACATGATATTTTAATGAATGGTTGTGTGTTAAAACAATTATTTTCAATATAATGTGGAATGTTATTTTGTTTATGATGATCTTAGAGTATGGATTTTCTATGGAACTAACTTCTGCCTACAAGAACTAAGAGTGACACCATGTAGCTACTTGGTTATAGCATGCCTGTATCCAAAGGTCCACTTACCTATAGCCAAAGGCCTCATTACTAGCAACCAAAGCATGTGGTTGTCTACAACTATCCAACAATAATAATATCTTCTCTATAGATAAGGAAGGATCTCACTAACAACAAGAAAGGATGTTCAACAGCTGCCATAATGCCTATTCTTCAACAAGGATTGTGGAAGAATTAAATGGATCCAGTTATTCATCTTCATGTTCCTCGAATAACATGATTTTTCTATGCACAAATAGGAAAGTCCTCATAGAAGTGTTCTTTAATTACTTTGAACTTAGTTTCCTAGTTTCATTTCTCTTTCCAAAAATAAGAGTCCTTCTCTCATATGATAGGAGATGACTAAATAGTCATTAGTATCATAAATTTATTAAGTATTGCTAGATTAATATATGTTATGTAATCCAACATATCTAGGAACATAGAATATATTCTTGATACATGTACTAGATTTGAGAAGATAATTTGAAGACATAGTTTTCTATCATACTAGTTTACTTCATTCTTTCAATGTTATAAATCAAATGATGTACTAATTTGATTAATAGTCAATAGAGAAGAAGAGAAGGGCTAAGTTAATCTAAGAAAGTGCCTATTTAAGGTGGACTACAACTAAAACTTTATCCTATTAGTTTAGATTCTTGCAATCATAGTTAGATTTGTTCATTATTAATTTGTTATAGTTAATGAACCAAATTAGTTAATCTATAGCATCTACCATACACTTGTAGCAACTACTATGTAAATTCTAATTAGTTAAGGATTTTATAAGATAGATTTAATGTTTTAGCATTGCATTCCTTTTCTTATTTTGCAAAGAGTAGAATTTTCCTACTATAAACAACTCTAGTATTCCAATTCCTAGAAATCTATTGTTGTACATATAATATTGTCACCATACCAAGAAGATACGTCCCTAGGTTGATAAGATAAATGTATTGTATCATAACTCAATAGGCTTTTTGATATGGGATAAGAATGTCCATTGAGTTTCATTCAAGTCTTAGCTACATCAGCTGTGTTGAGAGTTGATACTAGTCAACATTTTTTATGCCGATGCCAGGGATGGTGTCAATACTTAGAAGCTTTTGGGTTTTGAAACAATTTTTTTTATTTTCATAGATTTCAATTTATTCCTTGCATCTTATGGTCCTAATAATCTTATAAAAATTTCAAAATTATATTCACTAACATTGTGCAATAGAAGGCATTCGAGAGCTCTAAACATTGCATGCATTAGAGAAGAGTCTACTTTGGAAAATTCTTTCTAAATGATAGTTAATTAAACAACAATTGCCAAAGGTGAGGTACCTATAGCAATAAAAGACACTAGTAACCAAAAAGACACAGTCAAAGTAGTAGGGCCTAGACAAGTGACCCTATCATAGAAGAAGAACAATTCCATTTAGTCTCTCAACAAACACACCCAATAGTTGTTTTAGGTCAAGGCACAATGGCTAATGAAGAAGTAGAAAATCGTACTAAACCTATTACCTTCGAGTTCCCTATCTTTGACTAGGCACTAGAAGCAACCATGAAGAACATTCCCCCCTCCACCTTAACAAAATTTTCATGGCCTAATCATAGAGGAGCCAGACAAATTTATGTTTGAATTTGATGTCCTCTGTTGAAGCTACAAGTATACCACATACGTGTGCACATAGATTGAATATTTTTCTAGCTACCCTCAAAGATGTTCACTTGAGGTGGTTAATGGGGTTAGACAGAGATGCAGTGGCAGATTAGCAGACCTCGAAGGAAAAGTTCCTAGAAACTTATCAAGATTACTATAGAGGAAAGAAAATGAGAGGAGACAATATATTCAGAATGACTTAGAAAGAAGATGAACCCTTGGAGACTATGTAGAAATTTTTTTGTTCTACTTACAAAGGTCACGTCAAAATAGGTTGTCCCTAAAATCAGTTAAAACTTGTATTCCTAAGGGGAGTTAATGAAGAGTGTATGGATGAAATGGACTTGATTGGGGTGGAGATGTTTCCCATGTACCATTTGATGATGTTTGTAAGATATGTAGAAACTACTCAAGGTCCACAATGAAAAAGACCCGCAACCTCAGGGCTTTGTCTTCTATAAAGATTGTTGCAGGAGTTTCTAGTGTAGAATTTAGTAATACTTTTAAGGACATGAAACAAGATATTATAAGTCACATTGTAACTCAATTAGACACACTACATGTAAAGAAGAAGCAAGAGGAAGTAGAAGCAACTTTGGCTGAGTACTTCCCCATTGTTGAGAAATGAAGACTATAAGCAAGTAGATAACATAGCTAAAGATAGGCATGATGGATAGGAAATAAAACCATTGGAAGGTGAATACAAACAAGTTTTTTATGTAGCATATTGTAAACCATGGCCACCATGACAAGGTATGTTTCAAGATCCTTTTTCATTTAGTACTTCTTTTCCTAGTTAATTTTCAAATACTTCCAACTAGTATCTACTCCATGGAACAAAATACCTCCTCCAGCTTGGAAAAACTTAGTGCCACCTAATTGAACACCTCAACAAGGTGGAAGGAAAAAACCATACTAGTCACAACTCTAGAATCAACTATGGCAACCACCACCCAATGCATGGCTATAGGAATGGTGGGGAAACTAGAATTGGTCTAACCCCAATGCCGGCTTCCAACAATAGCCACAACCTTTGCCTCAACAACTAGAAATCATGCCAAGTAATGTTGCTCATACACCACTGAGAGCCACTCAGTTACCCACCCAACTTGTATCCAACTCTAATAATAAGTCCACTCAACCAACATACATTAATGAAGTGTTTTGGTACCTAACCTATGTGATCAAAGTAAGCAATGTATAGCTTTGCTTAGGGAAGCTTCTTTTTATACCAACTAAGCTAATCATAATGGAACTCCTCATGGAAAATCCAACCATAGGCACGAACCCCTAGGAAAACAATAAAACACCAAATCTTGTGCCAAATCCATCAAAGGTAGAAATCATGAACCACAACAAAACAAGAACCCAAACTAGAATTTGACTTTTTAGGAAAGTTGAAAAATGTTTATGTCAAACTCCTCTATTTCAAGCAATTAAGGAGGTGGCAATTTACACAAAGACCATTAGAGAATTGTTTCTAAAGAAATTAGTGTTGGTGTAATTAAATATTTAATTACACTTTAATAAGTTTACTTCGTGCTTATTTTTAGTCTTAGGTTATTTTTAAGTCATAGTAGGGTTTTCTCTAACTTGTAAATATAAAAGCAAGTTCTCACATGTAATTCATCAATCCATTTCATTAATTCATCCAATATTATGCAAATTATTCCTCTCTACTTTTTTTTCTTGTGGAAGGCAAATCTTAGGTTTTGCAGGGGACCTTTGTGGCTTGAGTTAATTATCAACCCCAACATGGTATTAGAGCTCTAGATTTGTCAGCTTCTTCTCGAATCAGGGAGGGTTTTAGCCATTAGCATTGAATCCATGCCTCCTGGAGAAAAATTACCCCTACCATCGCATTTAGAAGGGTCAAAAACCCTAGTCAAATCACAAAATTTGAAGACTGGACAAAATTTTGTGAATTTTTTGGGCTCTCTCTGAAATTTTCCATACTATATAGATGGTTGTACTACACTGTACCATCCATACGCATCTGTACTAACTTCTCTACACAATATCAATCATCTTCTAGCATTGTAGGAGTCATCTTGAGGAGTGGCTGCATGGTCTCTCTTCTCATCTCTAGTTTGGGAGGGAGCATTTCCTCGCATGGGTTTTCATCCTTCTCATTTATTAGGGGGTCACTAGACCTTTTCTATTCTTCCTCTCTTATGGGGGGCATTCATGATTGTACTTTTGTGATGGATTCAGTTCTTGGGGGGTCTTAGTGTTAGTCCTTCTTCCATCACATGTTCATGTACTTGTTTTTTCTCTCTTTTCGAGAGGGTTTTTTTCCCACAGGGTTTTTCTCCTTTTCTCTACCTTATGAGAGATTCTTGTTATTCATCGATACCTAACATGGCCTTGTAGCTGAGACCCATTCTTGCATGGTTTTCATTTCTCCCTAAGTTGCACTTATGGGGGGGTGTTGGTGTAATTAAATATTCAATTACACTTTAATAAGTTTACTTAGGGCTTATTTTTAGTCTTAGGTTATTCTTAAGTCATATTAGGGTATTCTCTAATGTGCAAATATAAAAGCAAGTTCTCACATGTAATTCATGAATCCATTTCATTAATTCATCTAATATTGTGCAAATTATTCCTCTTTGATTTTTTCTCTTGTGGAAGGTAAATCTTAGGTTTTGTAGGTGATCTTTATGGCTTGAGTTAATTATCAACTCCAAAAATTAGGATGAAAGTGTAAAGACTTGCAAACTATCCAAGTCATTAGACAACTTCCATAAATTATGCTTTGAAATATAATCATTCCAAAATATGTAAACCCTAGTATCCTAGTTGTGATTGTTCACATTAATGGAATTCATATATAAAACACTTTGAATGATTTATGTGGTACCATTAATTTAATGACCAAAGATGCAATGCAAACTTTACAACTTGTTGATCTTTGTCCTACCCCTAGAATACTACAATTAGAAAATCATTCAATTGTTAAACCAAAAGGAGTTATTGAGGACTTTCTCATTACATTAGACTCCTAGGAGTATCCATCTAACTTCATGGTCCTGCAACCAAAGGCCAACCTATGAGGATACCCACTAATACTAGGAAGAGCATGGTTGGAAACAAATGATGCATTTATTGGTTGTAGATCAATAAATATGATAGTTTCTAAAGGGAATGTAACTAAGAAGTTGGTTTTGTATCCCTCAAAACAACCTTTTGCTGACCTAGAAAAACTAGTATGGCGGGATCCCGAAGATAATCACCAACACTTGATTCAATCATTGATGACCATAGGAAGAAGCCCTTCGATAGAAACCAATGATGAGGATATTGTACTCTCAAAAATCATAGAGAACAACTATGGAATGGATCCATAGCTAAATACTTATTTGACATGTGTGTCATGTCCACTACATAATATCTTTCCTACAACACACTCACCAAACTATGCATCTAATATCCACATATTTCATCACCTATTGCCTACAGTTGCTCTCTTAATACATCATATCTAAACATTTCTTCAATGACATCTTTGATAAAGAAAGTTGAAATTTCTCCTGGCAAGTCACTAAACAACAACAACCAATTGATCATGCATCAACAAAATGAACTAATTACCATGCTACAGGGTCATAAAATAACCTTTACATGGGACTATCATGACATGAGAGGCCTCAACCCAAACCTTTATACACATCACATATACACTAAAGATAATTGTAAAACCATGAGACAACCCCAAAGTAGAATGAATCTTGCAGTCCAAGTTATTTCCAAGGATGAATTAAAGAAATTCCTAGTTGTTGGCTTCATTTATCCCATACATGATAGTCAAATGGGTTTCCCCTTTGGTGAAAAAAAGGGTGGTAAATGGCATGTTTGTATTGATTATAGAGAACTTAATGCTGTAAAATGAAAATATCAAGTTTTCATCTTCCATTTATCAACAAAGTTTTGGATTCATTAGCAAATGAAAATTATTTTTCCTTTTTGGACAAATTTAGCGGGTATAACCAAATCAGGATTGCACTTGAAGACAAAGATAAAAGAACCTTCACCTATCTTGGGGTACATATGCTTACATAATCTTTCCATTTGTCCTTCCTAATGCCTCTTCCATTTTCCAAATGGTTGTACTGAGTATTTTTTCTCATCTCACTAATGATTGTTTAGAAGTTTACATGGATGACTTCACAACTTATGGAAACACTTATTAGGAAGCCTCCAATCTACAAAAAGTACTACCGAGGTGCCAAGACAATAATGAGTCCCTCAGTAATGAAAAGTATTACATGATGATGGATGAAGGTATAGTTTTAGGAAACTATGCTTCACAAGAAAGTATTAAGGTAGATCTCGCTAAGATTGAAGTTATAACAAATCTACCAATACGGCAGAAACAAAAGGATGCTATGAGTTTTCTTGGCCATGCAAGCTATTACCACAGATTCATCAAATACTTTAGTGAGATAGCTACACCTTTGTTTGATCTACTTACCAATAATGTTGATTTTACCTAGACAACTACATGTCAAGAAACCTTTCAATCCCTACAAGACTTCTCAACTATAACACCTATGTTGCGAGGACCAGGTTAGACAATCCCCTTTCATATCTATACATATACATCTAAATTTGTTGTAAGGGCTATCCTAAGCCAAAAAGATGGTTTCTTAGAATATGATATATACTTCATCAATAAAAATCCTTAAGCAATAGAACTGAACTACACTATTACTAAGAAGGAACTCCTTGCTGTGATTTATGTCATTAATAAGTTTCACCATTACATAACTAGCTACATTGTCTTCATTCATACTGACCATGCAGCCATCTTGGTACTTAATGAACAAACATGTAGTTAGTGGTTGGTTAGTAAGATGGTTTTTGTTGTTGTTATTAGAAAATGTGAGCAATCATGATAAACAACTAATCATCCAATAACTCAATGGAAAATGATGTAAACACAAGTAAAAAAAGAATATACCTTTGAGGACTATTTTACCTCTGTGATTCCATTGTTTGCCTATCTTCTCTTGATCTTGATGGTAATGGAGCTCTAAGAAGTGTGCACTTCCTTGTTGTTGTGAAGATGACAGAAGTAGAATGACTATGATATGGAATGTGCAATGGAGACTAAACTACAATGCAACTATAATAGATATGGGTGATTGGTGGAGACATGGTGATGATAATGGATTTGTAATGCAAACGGAGATGACTTTGCCAAAGGCACATTATAATGATTCCTACAGAGTAAGATTGCTTAACCTTAGATGGATACAAATTGGTGTGAAGACCTTGCTTATATAAGCTGAGGGAAGACCAAATCCAAGTGTCAATAGATCCATGACTAGAGGAAATACCTATAAGGTGTATGACTTAGAAATCTTGAGGGAACATACATGAATCGGGAGAGGACAAGTGTCCAAGCCTTCTTCATGAGTTATGGGAGTTAATAGAATAGATTGAAGAGTTAACTGAGATTATTGATCAGTTAACTAGGTTGATTGGGGAGTCAACAGAATAGATTGACCAGTGAACTCAACTGACTAATTAGTTAACAAATTTCATTAATGAGTTAACTAATTTGACTGGAGGAGAAATAGGACATGTGGGTGAGGGAATATTAGCTAATTAAATATTAAAATATTTAATTACACGTGAAACATGGTGAGGTGGAAAGGTGACATGGATAAAGTGATGTGGATTGGTGAGGTGGATTTATGGAATTAGGACTTAGGATAGAGAAATTTAGGATTAATTAAATAATTTAGAATTATTTAATTATGTGAGACATTAGAAGAATTGGGGGATTTTAATTAAATAAATTGATTTTATTTAATTATTGGAGGGATGTGAATCAATTAAATAAATTAGAATATTTATTTAATTGATAGAGGAATAGGAATTAAGATAAATATTAAAAATATTTATTTAATTTGAGTTAGCCTTTTTTAGGTGTATATATTTTGCCCCTCTTTGATGTAATGTGTTTTATCATGTTGTTTCAAAGAATATAATTTTTTTCTGTGATTTGATACATGCCCCAGTTTGCCCCTGGTACAAGTTAAATTGATGATAGGATGCCCCCTCAAGAGATTGGACAAGAAGAATGTGACGATAGGATGACTGACAATCTCATGATGAGATAGGGTGAACGACAAGTTAGGGTGAAGAAAATGGAGGACGTAAGATAAGGGATGGAATGAAAGAGCTGAATGACACGTGATGCAAGATAAAATGATAACACACACAAGCAAGCAAGCAAGTATGCACAAATGATACAAGAACAAACAAAGCATTGCCCTAGTCCAGCTGTAAACCAATGATTAATCGATAAGGATTGACAATAGTGCTTTTCATTGCAAGGAATGATATATCCCAAGATCAACACAAAGATGCGGGAAAGATATATATCCCACTGATAATTATGATTGATTGACTTGGTTTACGACAAGATTAGGATCAATACCACTGCTTTCTATTGGATAATTTGACAAGATTAAATTTACTCAATTGGTATGGATTAAGGATGGACTTGCATTTGGATCATTTCTTGGATTGATTGGACAAGGATGAATGGATCACATGGATAATTAGAAGATTCAATTTGATAAACTGTCAGAAAGGGACTTGGATCTTAAGACACTTGGAAAAGGTTTATTATGGAATGAAATGCAATTTGATATGTATGGATGTGCATTGTCATCTTCGTATATGCAAGCATTTGAAGTACTTTGTTTCATCATTGAGCTTTCATTATGTTGTAAGAAAAGACAAGCATCTAGGTATAATAAAACAATGATGACCTAAGTATTACTTACATGGATTTTGATTTAGTGAGTTAATACAAGCATATAAGTATAATTGATCCAAGATGACCTGAGTATTGCTTGTGTATCAACAGACAAGGATTATACCTATTTCATGTTTAGACCCCTGATTTCGTCAATGATCTTTTGCCGATCATGTTGTTAGACAAAGTCATCACATTACTAAAGGTTGATCCATAAACAACAAACAAACAAGATAATTATGCCCCCATCATAGCTCCTCTAGTTTTTAACATCCTTGAGTAGTATACAAAGACATAATAACAAAAATCAAGACTCTACAACTTAAACCTTTTTAATAAGCACAAATTTTCTTTCCATAGTTATGTTTTCTTGCAACGAAAACGTATACAATCATCATGGTGGTTGAGGCTCATTGTGTCTTGTTTATAGTTCTAGTTCTTATGTCAAGCGTTTTGCTAAAAAACTGGGTTTGTAATGCTGCCTATTGACTGGTGATGGTATCGTGATACTTATTGTTATCCTCTGAGGTGTGTGACATTCTAGAATCCAATTCTCCAACTAGGGTGAGGAGTTGCCCCCAATCAAGTAAAGGATTGGTTTATCACAGATGAATTGACAATAGACATGAAGAAACGGGCCCTAAGGGACTGACCTAGTGCCTCGGGGGCTCATTAATGATGGCCTTGCCTACGTGACGACACAAAGGTAACATAGTTCAAGGTGTGGACTTTGTGGACCTAGGACCTAGGCGATGGGAAAAGTGGAATTGGATGGACAAAAGGATGGTTGACAAGGGAGGGAATGGATGGGAAAGGAGCCTCAGGGGCACATCAATGATGGCCTTGCCTACATGATAGCTCAAAGGTGACATAGTTCTACAATGGTTCGATGGATTGGTTTAGGATGGATGACAAGATGGACACAAGTTTGGATTGGTAGCCTGATGGGAGAAGGCGATAAGGATGATCGAATAACAAGACATGGTAGGTACCTCGATGTGATTGGGTGGATGTGGTTAGGAGGGATGGATGAGGGACAAGGTCTGAAAAGATGGAGGAGACAGTTTATCACAAGTAGCACCTGTTTGCTAGGTTTTCACCACTTGCTTTTATTTGCACGAAAGCTAAAATACACATGACGCCTATTTTCCAAGTTTTCATCATTGTATCTATCCAAGGCACCTGTTTACCAGGTTTTTACTAGAGGATGATTTTTTGTTGTTGTTTCCATTTTTAAATTTTTTTGTTGTTTTCCATGTTTTGATTTTTTTTGCTATTTTTGACTCCCTTGCATTGGGGTTTAGGTGTAGAACTTGCGGAGATGTATGTTGTTGATGGGATCATCAAACAGTTCACCTTCTGATGTAGCCAATTGATAATCACTTGATCCATAGGTAGCAATGATGACAAAAGGACCCAGCCAGTTGGGTTCGAACTTACCTTTCTTCTCTCTGTCTTATTGAATCTTGGGATTCTCTCTAAGGACTAGGTCACTAACTTGAAATACCTGAGGTTTAACTCTGTGATTGTAACTCCTGGAAATCCTTTGTTGATAAGCCTTGAGATGGTTAAAGGGATGTTGTCTTCTTTCTTGGAGCAGCTCTAACTCTTAAAGTCTGGAAACTTTGTATTCTTCATTAGACATGAGGCCTTTTAATGATACTCTCAAGGATGGGATCTTAACTTCAATGGACAAGCTAGCTTCAGAGCCATAGACAAGGGAATATGGCATTTCACCTGTGGGTGTGCGGATACTTGTGTGGTAGGCCCATAGCACAGGATTTAATTAGATGTGGCAATCACGGTCAGCTTGATTGACAGTCATTTTTAATATTTTTAAGATGGTTTTGTTTGATGCCTCTGCCTGGCCATTTCCTTGGGGGTAATATGGGGTGGAAAAGTGGTGTTGGATGTGGATTTTGTCACATAGATCTTTGACATCTTAGTTTTTCAATGGTCTTCCATTATCAATGATAATGGATACAAGGATACCATAGTGGTAAACAATGTAATTCAGGATGAAAGAGGTGATTTGTTTGCCTGTGACATTGGTGAGGGGTACAGCTTCAATCCACTTTGTAAAGTACTCCATGGCAGTGATTATGAATTTATGACTGCTTGATGATGGAGGTTGTATCTTGCCCACTAAGTCAAGTCCCCATTGACAGAAAGGCCAAGGAGTCGTTAAAGGTTGCAGCTCCTATGCTAGTGCATGTATTAGGTTCCCATGGATTTTGCATTTCTTGAACCTTTTTACAAAATGATAGGAGTCTTTTTCCATAGTTGGCCAATAGTATCCCATACGTATGAGTTTCTTAGCTAGGGTAGGACCACTAGAGTGGGCCCCGCATATACCATCATGAACTTCACTTACAGTCGTTTGATATTCCTCACTATCAAGACACCTCAGGAGAGTACCATTGAGTCCTCATCGATACAAGGTATTGGCGATTATGTTGTAACAGGATGCTTGATAGATGAAGGTTCTCTTTTGGTCACTTGATAGATCAGGAGGTAGGGTATTCTCTTTTAAATAGGCAAATACTTTTCCTTATAGGGAAGAATCTGATCCTATGATATGGCAAATGATGTGGGATTCAAGGGTGTTGTCCGTAGGATGGGACACTGGCTCTACCAAGAACTCATAATGTGATTGGTTTTCAGGGATATCGAGGAGAGATGCAATCATTGCCATGGCGTATGCTGCTTTATTCTCCAACCTTGGTATCTGCTCAAAAGAAATCTCAACAAAGTATTCTTTGAAGTCATCTACCATACATTTGTATGGTATTAACTTCTCATCCTTTGTTTGATAGTCGTTCACTTGATTGATGACAAGTTGTGAGTCGCCATACACATGAAGTTTTGTGATTTTCCATTCTACTATCATCTTGATACCAATGACTAGGGCCTCGTACTCTACCACATTGTTAGTGCATGGGAAGAGTAATCTAAATGACTTGGGAATGGTGTCTCCATTAGGTGTGATTAGCAAGATACTTGCCCCAGACCCATGTTGAGTATATGAGCTATTGAAGTAGAGTTTCCAGGTTGTTGTTATAATGTGAAAGATAGATTCATTTGGAAATTCAAAGTTCAATGGGTTGTCATCTATTAAAGGTGCATCTGCTAGTTGATTTGCAATCACTTGCCCCTTTATTGCTCGTGTGTCTACATACTTGATGTCGAACTCACTGAGTGTCATGACCCATTTTGATATTCTACCTGTTAGGGTAGCTTTGTTGAGCTAGTATTTTAATGGATCTATCTTAGCTACTAGCTTGATGGAATGTAATAGCATGTAATGTCTCCATTTTTGTGAAGCAAAGATTAGAGCAAGACATGCTCTCTCAATCGGTGTATATTGAAGCTCATAGCTGACTAGTGTGTGGCTAATGTAGTAGATTGCTTATTCTTTTCCTTCATGGTTTTGTTGTGCTAGCAGAGCTCCCAGAGCTGTTGGTGTGGCTGATATGTATAGTAGCAATGGCTTGCCTAGAATTGGTAGCATTAAGATAGGTGGATTCATCAAATACTCTTTTAAATGTTGAAAAGATTGTTTGCATGAGTCATCCCACTTGAAGGGAATGTTCTTGTGGAGGAGATGCGTGAATGGATGACAGTTATCTGCCAGTTGAGATATGAACCTTTTGATAGATTGTAGCTTTCCCTGTAGAGACCGCAACTGACTAAGATTTGTGGGAGGTGGCATTTCCATGATGGCTTTCACCTTAGCTGGGTCTACTTTGATTCCATTGGCGGACACGATGTATCTGAGAAGCTTACCAGATGTGACTCTGAATACGCACTTCTTCAGGTTGAGGTGCACATTACTAACTGCTCCAATCTTGTGAAGATCTTGTCTAGGACTTGTAGATTCCCTTCTCTAGTTTTTGATTTGGCTAGAATGTCATTGACGTAATCTTCCATGATGGTATGCATCATGTCATGAAAGATTGTTGTCATTGCCCACTAATATGTTGTCCCCGCATTCGTTTTAGCCTGAATGGCATGATGCACCAACAATAGGTATCTCATGGACATGTGAATGTAGTTTTATGCTAATCCTCTAGTGCTATTTTGATTTGGTTATATCTAGAGAATCCATCCATTAAAGACAACATGGTGTGTCTTGCTGTGAGATATGTTGGTTTTAGGATAGACAACTGAGAGGGGAGTGAATTAGTTGTTACAAAACTTTCTTTACTTTAAACACTTAAATCCTTTTTATATTTCAATAGCATAATAATGATTCAATCATGGAAGCATAATGTAATAAATCAAGAGTAGAAACACATTAACACATATGACACCAAGATTTTAACGTGGAAAACCCAGTTAAGAGAAAAACCACGGGGTGACTAACCCAAGATTGTATACTCTGTTAAAAGAATAAGAAGAATAAAATGGCACTTGCCAATTAGGGTTCACTACCTGAGCACACTGCTCACAAGAGGCCCACTGCCTACAAGAGACACACTATCTACAGAATATAAAATATTACATAGTTGAACTGCAGATTAGCATCTTCACCATGCTTGAGTCAATTCCATTTAAGATCAACACTTCTACTCTGCTTTTGGCTCTTCTCCTCTCTTCTACTTTCTCATCTCCATAAATGCTTTGAAATGACTTTGGAATTCTTATTTATACATGACATCAACTTTAGAATGATCATCAAAGTTGGCACACCATATTCTATTACAGAGAAATCACAAAAATACAACATGATTTGTTACAAGAACTTCATGCGTATCACCACACTGTCAGCCACACATATCTGGGACTTCAATCTTCTTTGAGGAACACGCCATGCTTCACAGAACATCTTCAAGATCATATGCAAGTTGTGCAAAACATCTAGTCGGCCATGATTAGGAAGAACATCATCACCTGGAAGTAAATCTTCAATTAGGAGTTCATTCTTCAATGTGGACCACCAAAATGAACTAGACACAATCTAGAGACTCCCACAAGCTTGGTTAAATCACCAAGAACATCCACACCACTTCTTCTTATTGAAATCATTCACATTTTCATCTGGAACCTCAAGAACATAGTCTATCATCACTGTCACATTAGAATAAATACTTCTGGACCTCCAGATCATGAACCAATTGAGTTGTCAATTCACATTGGCTTTCTAAACACTCCACCAAATCCGTAGAACAAGATATTGCATTTCTGTATCTCACTGGACCTATTTGTGTCACTCTGTCACCTCTGAACATCTGCCAGAACTAGTTTTACTCATATGTCCATAACTTCTCCAAATCTTCATGCGGACCTCTCAAATCTTGACTAGATCATCTTTAGACACATATCTACAAACCCTTTGATGTGTATTCTCTGATCTTCATCTAGTTGGGATCTTCACTTTATAGTGCTTCACTGTCTTCACTGTTCTTCTCTGCTTCTGATAGGACTAATTTTCTCAATATCCTCAGCACACAGCTCATCCAATCCTTGACATCAATGCAACAGGAGTATGTTGACATCAGTGACAACATTGGTTGGGCCCATACTTGAAACAAGATCTACAATGATGTCAATGTTAGGTAGAGGACAGTCATCTTTGGGACAAGCCTTGTTCAGATCCCTGAAGTCATTACATAGTCAAACTCTTCCATCTAGTTTGGCGATAGGAACTATATTTAAAATCCACTCTGGATAGTCTATTGGTCTGATAAACCCAATATCTAGCAGCTTCTTGAGTTCTTCTTTTACCATGAGTGTGATATGAGGGTGCATCTCCCTAAGTTTTTGTTTAACTGGCTTGGTTATCGAAGCTACTAATAAGTGATGCATTCTGAGATTTGGATTGAGACCTGGCATATCCATGTATGACCAAGAAAAGTTGATTTGTTTCTTTTTGAAGAATTCTGAGGACTCAGGATTCTCTTGTATGGTTAGAGATTGTGCCATATGAAGCATCCTTAGATTTTCACCTGTGTCGTCATTGATCTATTCTATTGGTTCCATCAAGCTTCAGGATCTCTCCTAATGTGTTAGATTGGGAAGAGGGTCAAGCCTTTCACCCTTTGGTGCCTCAGAGAGGTTTTCACTATTGGATATGTCCTTCATATTTTTACTATTTTCATGATCTAACACTGTTGCAGAGCGGTTTTCACCGTTAGATCTATCTTTCATTCTTACATTTTTGAGAGTGAAAGGCTTTGTACTCTCTCCAAAATAAGCCTTGTCTTTGAGTTCTATGGCATAGCCAGCTCTATGATCCCCTATAGGTCTCTAAGTTCTAGAAAATTGATGATGGCCTCATCATTCTGAAAGGTATCTAGCTTAGGGGTAGTGTCTTGCAAATCCCAATCTATGAGTTCTGGATGCAATAGTGGTAATAGGTCATCGGATTGGTCTGGTTCGAAAGTAGTGATGGTTAAGATGGAGAAGTTAATGTGATTATTGTAAGCATTGACAATGCCTACAATGGTACTCTACACAAGTTGATCTGTCAAGTTTGGTATCATTCTTCCCTCATGAATCTCACTATCATTATTATGTGATTAAACTCTAGAGGTCTAGACCATGAACTTTGTTGCTCATGAGTTGTGAGGGTCATGTCATACTCATGGACCACATCAACATCTTTTTCATCACAAGATAGTTTAGAGAGACTATCCCATTCATATTCATTAGAGTCTATCTCACTCCATCCTTGTAGTTTGTGAATTTTCTCTACTAGGTTAGTAGCAGATGCTTGTGGTTGCTTGCCTTTATGCTTGTCTCGGGCTATTAAAGGAGGTTGGATGGGATCAATGATACCTTCTTTCCTCAATCCTATGGGGCCATGCCCTTCATATCTCATTT
Source organism: Cunninghamia lanceolata (assembly GCA_027924645.1). Classification (NCBI taxonomy): domain Eukaryota; kingdom Viridiplantae; phylum Streptophyta; class Pinopsida; order Cupressales; family Cupressaceae; genus Cunninghamia; species Cunninghamia lanceolata. Next base: position 4,617,145 of record BSBN01001332.1, read on the forward strand.
TTTGTAGTATTTGGAATCCTTGACCATAATGTTCAGTTTGTAATGTGGAGTGATGGTCTTGTTGCTTGGATAGACTGTCTTCACCCTTACATAACCATTGTAGGATTGTCTTTCTCATCACTCTCATCTTCAAGGATTCCCCATTTTACAAATAGACCTTTAGGAGTTGCCAATGACTTGGGTTTGTTCATTGATGGATTTCCATAGGATCTGGGGGATATAAGTAGTTGTGGTAAGGAAAAGGATTGTTTGATTATATATTCACCAACACCTTTGTCTTTGAGCTTGAGGTTGATTTCGGGTGCCTTTGATGTGGAAGGGAGTGAAGTGGGTTCAACACGAGATGAGGAGGAAGCAAAGGCATGGTTATTGTGAATTATAACGTCAGCTTTAGAGTGTATGGAGTTGCAATATTAAAATGGATTGGGATCGCCTTGAATGGTGATCTCTTGGCTATCATGGGCGAATGTGATACATTGGTGATAAGTTGATGGCACTGGCTTCATTGTTTGTATCCAAGGTCTTCCTAGGAGAATATTATATGCAAGCTCCATGTCAAGGACTTGACACACCACATCCTTTACTATAGGTCCCACTCTGATAGGCAAAACAACAGTTCCCTTTAAAGTTCTTTCCTCTTCATCATAAACTTTGATGGTGATTTTCTTTTTAGCATCGATAGCTTTCTCCAAAAACCCCAATGCAAGGGTTAGGTTTAAGGTACAAATATTTAAACCCACACCTCCATCAATTAGAACCCTTTTTATTTTATGCTTTTGGGTGAATGCTTCGATGTGGAGAGATGCATTGTGTGGTTGGGTGATTGACATGTCATCCTTTTTAGTGAAGGTCAAGAAATGGGGTGTGGTTAGGTGGCCTACCATGGCCTGGAATTGCTCTTCTGCTAGATTAGTTGGGACTGTAGTTTCTGAGAGAGCTTGGTCAAGATGGCCCTATGGGATGGGGATATACACAAGAGCTCTAAAATGGAAATGTGTGCTGGTGTTTTGTGGAGCTAGTCTAAGACATTATATTGGTTGGATGTGGATGGATTTTTGGGTGGTGCCCCTTGAAGAGTAACTTTTCTGCCAAGGGTTGTTACATTACAATTGGGGTTCTTGTTTATACTGATGACATTGATATATGCATCACTTTCAGAAATGTGGTCAACAACATAGTCATAAGACACATTTGTATAGTTTGCGTTCTTACCCCTGTTATTTTTGTGGTTTGAAGAACCTCCCTCTTCATAGTTGGGGAGTGGATTCTAGTATGCCAAATGGCCCTCATTAGGTCCTTGTCCCTTAACTTTGACCACCTTTTGATCTACTAACTTTTGAAGTAAGTTTTTGAGGCTTTGGCAATCATTGGTCTTATGTCCCTTGCTTTGACGATACTCATAGAAGTGCGATTCTTTCCACCAAGGAGGTTTGAATTTAGGTTCGTAATCACATGCCATTGGAAGTGTTATGACATTGTTCAATATGAGCTTTCGTAATGCTAATTCTAGTGATTCTCCCAAAGGTGTGAACTTTCATCGGGGAGGAAAGTTAGTGGGTTGTGACGCATTGTTTTGGGGCTTGTTTTGCGGTGTGTTGTTTTGTGGATTGGACAAGTTGAAGATTAGTTGCTTTGGGATCACATGTTTTGCATCCATGACATCGTCGTTGACAATGTTTTTATTCTTCATCCAAAACCTCATCTTCTTTGTGTTATTATTGGAGCTAGTGGTTTCCTTGTAGATTTTGACTTGACATTTGGCTATCAAAGCTTTTTCAAGGAGTAACCCCATCTCAATGACCTTACTAAATGAAGTAGGACATTAGATTTGTATTTGGTAGCTAAGATCAATGTTTATGTTATGTACAAACATCTCAAGCATTTGCTTTTTTGGTATATGATATAGACATTTGCTAGCCAGTTGTCTCCATCTTTGCAAGAAAGCAGCGAAGGATTCTCCACCCTTTTGTTTTATGTTACAAATATCTGATTTTGAGATTTCATGCTCAATGTCATAGCAGAAGTGAGTGAGAAACTTATCCACTAGCTCGTTCAAGGTTCTAATGCTGGGAGGTAGGCGAGAGAACCATTCCATAGCTTGTCCACCAAAGCTCCTTGGGAATAGTCTCAAGAGATAGGTTTCATTGTGAGCGACATCAAGACATGCTGCACTAAATTCTCTGATATGGTCTCTTGGATCACCCTTTCCTTAATATTTGTCAAATTTCAGTACCTCAAATGTTTAGGGGAAAGGTATCATGATCAAGGTCTTATCAAAAGGATATGGTGAAATATCCTCAAGAGAATAGTGTTTTGTTGATGCTCGGATTTGGATGTCTGTGAGCTGTTGTTGTAAGGCTTGGATTTGCATTGTCAATATATCCAATGGATTGATTGTACCCTTAGCCTTGTTTGTTTTGGGAACCTCTAGTGTGATCTTGGGAGTTTCCATGTCATTCATAGAGGTGGTGTCTTCTATGGTGGAGGTGTCAAAATCTATCAGAAGTTTGGCCCTTTGTTGTGCTAGCATAAGGAAATAATTTTGAGGGTCCATGTTTAGGACCTTGTCCATCATCTTTTGGAATTTGGAGTCTTGTGAAGCACCAATTACTTCATCATATGGGATTTCGTCCTCTCCATCATTGTGAGATGAAGATGGTATGCCTTTATTCAAAGGATCCATATCTTGCTTTTCTTTGGATTTTGATCTAGTTGCAACCACAAAAACCATTTGGTGGGGGTGAATGTTGGATGAATAATGCTTGTGAAAAGGTTGAGATGACAAGAATATTCCTAAGGTTTGAATTTTGATCTACTATTTGCTCAAACAAATGTGCTCTTGAGGTAAAAGATAGTCAAAGTAGGGAGAGCTAATCACTGCTATTGATATGGAATACTTTTATCAAGATTACACTAGTATAGTTACGAGATGAAGGATGATATATCCTATTGTGAAACTAACTAGATTTTTCTTTTGAGTTTTTGGAAGATTTAATGACACCTTAGTAGGAAAATTGGTTTGCTTTGTTTGATGTTTGCACTAGGGATGATATGGTAAATGGAAATGTTTTGGAAAAAGTATGTGAAACAGATTTGTATGGTTTTCTTGAGATCATAAACAAGGTATATGCAATAATAGGTACCTAGAACTGGTTTCAAATTTTCTCCAAAGCGTATGGAATAGATCTCTATTTTACATGTGTACCTTCCTATGCACATGAAGAATGGTCACATGCGTAGCTATGTAGGTCAAATACGCAGGTCTGATTGAAATACTCTAATTTTTTAATGCACAACACTATGGTTTGTATGCACTGCTCTATGCATCAAATGCACAGAAATATTATATGCATAGCAAAATGTCTCAGATGCATAGCATAATGTGTCAATTACGTAGCAGGATTAAATGCGCAACATAAATTCTCATATGCGCAGTAAAATGTTTTAAATGCGTAGAACTGTAGTTAGTGTTGATTTTTTTTTTTGTTTCAATTTTCTTGATCTTGGGTTGTTTTTACAAAGTTTCTTGAAGCAAGTCTGGTATTTTTGCTGATGATTTGTATCAATTGGTGTCAAGAAAACACATCACACAAGAAGATTTCATGTTTATTATTACAAATTTTGACCAAAAAGCAAGCACAATCCTAAGGTTGGCCATGACAGTATTTGATGAGTGCCAACTTGGTTTCTACACCAGCCACTTGCATAAAGGTGGATAGCTAATAACTTGGTAGTACCAGCTCCCCTCCAGAGAACTCACTTCTCACACATACCAAGTTATAGTTCCTCCGAATAGTTGAACTTTTCTATCTCTACACTAAATGAGTGTGTGACATTGGATGGCTCTAGAGGTTCCTCCTCTTGTGTCACCAAATAGGGGATTTTGACTTATTGAAACAAAAAGATTTTAGTGAAGGCATCCATTTGGGTGGTTACACGTGTGGCTATTTGCTCCGATAAGGAGGCTTCCTAGCCCACAAAGATTATGCTCCATAGGGTTTTGGGGGAAACATTGGTCGATGTATGACAACAACACCCATTACTTGCAGCTTTCATCACAAACACAATTTACTTATAGTGACTTGGAGGTGGCTTGGCTTTAGCCTGTTATCACTTAAGGTTGTCCCACTTGGAAGGAAGGAATTCCAAGGGTAGGCCTCTCTAAAGGTTAAACATGCAAAATGATAAGTTTGACATTTTGGTCACCCAGAAAAGAGGAGAGTATAGTCCTATTATCATTCTAAAAACATGGAGAACACTGGTTCTTTACCCCCTAATTAAGAGAAAAATTACTAAATGTGTTAACTCTACCAAGCACAAATATTTGTAACAAGACAACAATAACATGGAAAAGATTGTTTATTTTAACCTTCTAACAAATCTAGGTGTAGATTGTTGCTTGAAGAAATAAGCAAGTGTTACTTTCCTCTATTAAGCTATGTAAAAGATTGAAAGTGCAAGATAGTAAAAACATAAAGAGATTGTTCAGTTTTAACCCCTAGGTTGGGACTAGATGCAAGTTGTGATGCAACAAAATGATATACTTTCCTCCTAGTTATGTCTATGTGATGATTTGCATGAACATATTAAGTTACTCTCCCCTAATTAGTTCTAGGTGGCTTAATAATGTAGCTAAAATGTCTAAGTCCAGCTCGTAATACCTGCAAATGAGAGTTAGTATGGAAGATCTAATAAAAACATTACAACTTTCTCTAACAAATTTATATGCATAGATTTGTAGGTCATATGCACAATACTGTGAGTCATATGCACAAATTTACAATAAGTGCAACAATAATGATTAAATGCACAGTACTACAGTTTGGATGTGCCAAAAGATCAAAAGCACAATAGCAATTATCGAATGTGCAGGACTACACTGTGTATCTGCTGGAAGATCAAAAGTGCAGAGAATATGTCAGATGCTTAGAAAGATTGAATGAGGTGCATGAAGTGTTGAATGTGTAGAACTAGAAGTTGTATGCACATGAATGACTTGTCATGACAGAACCTCTACAAAACATTCAAATTGAAGTTAAAAATGGGACAATACCCCATGGTGGGTGCTAGAAATGTTATAAGAAAATATGAACAATAGTGATAAACATATAATCATCCAATAACTTAATGGAAAATGATGTAAACACAAGTAAACAAAGAACATACCTTCGAGGACTATTTTACCTTTGTGCTTCCATTGTTCACCTATTTGCCCTTGATCTTGATGGTAATGGAGCTCTCCGAAGTGTGCACTTCCTTGCTGTTGTGAAGATGACAGGAGTAGAATGGCTATGATATGGAATGTACAATGGAGACTAAATTACAATTCAACTATAATGGATATGGGTGATTGATGAAGACATGGTGATGATAATGGATTTGTAATGCAAATGGAGATGACTTTGCCAAAGGCATGCTGTAATGATTCCTATAGAGTAAGATTGCTTAAGCTTAGATGGATACAAATGGGTGTGAAGACCTTGCTATATAGGCTGAGGGAAGACCAAATCCAAGTGTCAGTAGATCTATGACTGGAGGAAATACCCGTGATGTGTATGGCAGAGAAAGCTTGACAGAATGTGCGCGAATTAGGAGAGGACAAGTGTCCAAGCCTTCTTCACGAGTTATGGGAGTTAACATAATAGATTCAGGAGTTAACTAAGATGATTCATCAGTTAACTAGGTTGATTGGGGAGTCAACATAATAGATTGACCAGTGAACTCAACTGACTAATTAGTTAATAGATTTCATTGATGAGTTAACTAATTTGACTGGAGGAGAAATAGGACATGTGGGTGACAAAATATTAGCTAATTAAATATTAAAATATTTAATTACATATGCAACATGGTGATGTGGATTGGTGAGGTGGATTTATGGAATTAGGACTTAGGATAGAAGAATTTAGGAGTAATTAAATAATTTAAAATTATTTAATTATGTGAGACATTAGATGAATTGGGGGGTTTTAATTAAATAAATTGATATTATTCAATTATTGGAGGGATGTGAATCATTTAAATAAATTAGAATATTTATTTAATTGATAGAGGAATAGGAACTATGATAAATATTAAAAATATTTATTTAATTCGACTTAGCCATTTTTAGGTGTATACAGTTTCTATAGGAATTTGATATCACCATTGTGGATAAACCTAGTAAAGGTAATGTGGTAGCAAACTTTCTTTCCAAACTAACCCTTTATGTCAATGATCCCATTGTTAATGGCTCATTCCTACATGAACATTTATTTTCCCTAAGAGTGCATACTCGATGGTATCCAAACATCACTAATTACATGGTTGAAGGAAGAAGCCCTTCACATTTTTCACTAAGGGAAAAATGTAATATGTCGAAAAGAGCCTTCCATATTCTTGGATCTCTGGCTATCTCTTCTACACTAGCCATCTATAATAGACATTATGCAACCAGATAAATAGAATTTGAAATACTAATAGCTAGATATTACTAGCCAACATTGCATAAAGATGTAGTTTTGCATACATGTAGGTGTGACCACTATCAATGGATGGGTCACCCAACTAAAATTGATGAAATGCCCTACAACCATAGCTAGTGCAAGAACAATTTGATAAGTGGGGTCTTGACTTCATTGGCCCAATTGATCTTCCATCAAATAGGAAGGAGTATGTATTGGTATGTACAGACTAACTCACAAAATGGGTACAAGTCAAGGCCCTACAACATGCACGTGATGAAAAGGTAGTAGAATTCATGTATGATGAGATTTTCATCTATTATGGAGTACCTAAAGAAATTGTTATTAAACAGGGACCATAATTTAATCATAATTTATTGCAACCCTTGTAAAAGAATATGAAATTAGACACAAAATGTCTATACTCCCTATCACCCTCAGTCAAATGGTCAAGTAGACATCACCAACAAAGAGATAGAAGGCATTCATACAAAAACTATAGCTCTTCACCATTGAGATTGGGCAAAAAGCCTTCCTAAAGTAGTATGGGACTATAGAAACACATGGAAGACAACCATAGGGTTCACACCCTACAAGCTAGTATATGGTAAGAACATTGTGCTCCCTATTTAATTTGAACATACGACCTTAAGGAAAACACTTCAACTAGGAATAGACCTATCTTATAAACAAAAAACAATGGATAACTTGACTTAATGCACTAGATGAATTGAAGAAAGAAGTTGTCCATCACATAAAATTTTTGTAGAAATAGAGAATAAAATAGCATGGCCCATTTATCAAAACAATGGAATTCCAAAAGGGAGATTGGGCATTATTGTATGACTCAATACACAAGGATAATAAGGAAAAATTATAAACTAGATGTGATGAGGATGGATTCAACTGAAAACACATACAACAACAATTTATAGATTTTAAATAGACAAGAACTAGATCTCAAGAAAGATTAGTTAAGCAAACTACAAACTATTTCAAAATTACTTCATTAAACTTGCATGTAAAAGGCTACAAATCTGAAATACAATTCCCAGGGTCATAGCCCTCTTATTATAGAAATAAGGGTTGTCAAGTATAATAGAAACATATGACTTATAGATCCTTCTGGAGCTATAGTCTAATATCTACTTGACCTCTTATTCACATGAATAGGACTTGCCAATAACTCCCTTCCCTCTACTACCTTTGAAACTATTAAAAATAAGATATAAATACACATCAACAACACTTAGCATAATTTCCCTAATGTCAGCTTTCTTTGAAATGTGTAACTCCCATTTTGGCACCAAAATGAACCCAACTATCCCTTTTTCCCACCCAAGAAAGAATTTTAAATTTTTAAAATTGAGAAACTAGGTAGCGCAACTTCTGGGACCCATAACTTTTGAACCAAGTGTCTGATTAATAAATCATTTGATGTGTTGAAAGGCTCATGAAGAGATATATCAAACTATAACTTGCTTCATTGGTTATGAAAAATGTCATACCATTTAGGTATGTCTTAGTGCTTCAAATTTGATTCTAGAATTTTTTTAGGAACCTTTAAAATGGAAACTTTAATATCTTGCAATACAGACATGATCTTGGGCTGAAATTTACCAAGAATGTTTATTTGACTATTCCAAAGCTTTGTAAAAAATTTTGGGCCCAACCGCTTCTCTAATATAGGGTTACTAAAAATAGTAAGTCCTTGTATTCTTAGCCTTTTAGGAAACTCTGAAGGTTCTAAATGATTATACAAGCAAATGGGTATCTGAAAATACAAAAATTGAAAAGAACAAAAAACAAATCATCATTTTTTTGGGTGATGCAAGATTACCCTTACACCACTGGATGCTCTTGCATCAAACACCCAGGGTAATTTTAGAAGTAACCTTGTCACATCTCAGGTTCTCAAGGAAAAACCAAATGGTCAACCCTTACCTTAGAAACCCAGGAAGAACCTTCAAAAGACCTTCCTTTCCACTTCACTTGAGATTCTTCATGTTGCCTAATCCGAGTACTTCTTCCCACACTGTTATCCAAAATTTCTTGTATCTCCTCTTTTGAAGTAGATGCTGGGATACTCCATTGTTCTTTTGTTGGGCCATCCTCTGTGCCACCTTCATGATAGTTTTTTTAAATCAACAATGTTGAACACATGGGAAATGTTGATTCCACTTGACCTATCTACCTCATTTGCATTTCTTGAATCATGCTTCTTCAGGATCCTGCATGGTCTAAATTTCTTCATTTGAGACTTATTATATGTCCCCATTAGGAACCTTTCTTTCCTTAGATGAACCATGACTACATCACCAACCTTGAATTTATTAAACTATTGCTTTTGATCTACCTTAGCCTTGTACAGGAAATTTATTTTATTCATGTGTTGTCATACCTCTTCATGCAATCTCTTCAAGTGTTCTCTAAAGTCTTCAGCCTCAACACTACTCTTCTCTTCTCTATCTATCTTTCTCAACAGATTGCCCAAACTCCAATTCACTACCTCTATCTATCCATCAATCTACGAATGATGTGTAAAACTAAACTTCAACTCAATCTTCAGCTTCTTCCATAAGGTCCTCTAGAAATACCCAACAAACTTGGTATCTCTATCTAAAACTATACTCCTTGGTAGACCATGTAGTCTAACCACCTCTCTAAAAAACAACTCTGCAATGTGAACATCATTTCTAACATAGAATGGAATGTGCCATCTTTGAAAAATTTTCAACCACCACAAATAAATTGAATCATGCCCACTGTGTGTCTTCAGTAAACCAAGAACAAAGTCCATGCTGATATCCTCTCATGGCCCCTTTGGTACAGGTAATGGCTAATATAGCCCAAGATTATGAATCATTGCTTTGGCCATCTGGCATACTCTGTAACTTTGCATAAATTTCTTCACATCTTGGTGCAAGTGTGGCGAGTAATAATTCTCATTAACAAGAGTAATGATTTTATCTCGACCAAATTGTCTTGCCAACCCTCCACTATGCTTCTCCTTAATCAAGTTCTCTCTCATGGAACTCCTTGGAATGCACAACTAGGTTCCTCTAAACAACATACCATCTTGGAGTATGTAATCCAACCATCTCACCCTATCTAGGATAATCGGTGACAAACATGCATTCCAAGTCTCTGTAGAGTCTAGATCTTCATGGTACAAATTCTTGAGTTTATTGAACCGAACAAACTCTATGTTCATCTCTATCAATAAAATTTTCCTTTTTGTTAAGGCATCTAGAACTCTATTGGACTTTTCACTCATGTGCTTCAGAAATAGGTATAACTTTGCAAAACCTCAACCCATTTTAATTGCTTCTGATTTAAGTTTCCTTGACTATTAAAATATTTCAAAGCATGATGATCAGTATATAAAACAAAATATTTCAGCAACAAATAATGTTTCCATTTCTTCAAAGCCTAAACTATACCATAAAACTCTTGATCATAAATACAATACTTTTTCTTGGCATTATCAAGCTTCTCACTGAAATAGGCAATGGGCTTACCTTCTTACATCAACTCAAAACAAATCATATAGCATTGCCACTAGCTTCACAATCTATCTAAACTATCTTATTGAATTTTGGATGTGCCAAAACAAGTTTCTCTATGACTTTCTGCTTCAATGTATCAAAACTTTTGGCTACTCTTGTAGTCCATATAAAATCTTTTCTATGCCTTCTCATTATCTCTGTTAGGGATGAACAAATGCTACTAAAATTCTTGATAATTTTTCTATAAAAATTTGCCAAACCTTGAAAAGATCATACCTATGTATCACTCTATGGAGTAGGCCATTCAATGATATCCCTCACCTTCTCTAGATCCATTTTACGACCCTCAATTGAGATAACAAATCCCAGGTACACCAACTCCCTCTTCACAAAACTACATTTCTTCAGATTAATCAACAACTATTCTCACCTCAGCTTCTCAAACTTTTTGAACATGCATCAGGTGCTCCTCTAATGTCTTACTACAAGTCAAAATATCATCCAAATAAACAAGGACAAATTTACTTAAAAACTCTTTATTACCTCATTGATGAGCTGCATTAATGTGCTTGGTATATTGGTTAGCCCAAAAGACATGACTAACCATTCGTACAGACCCTCCTTAGTCTTGAAGCATGTCTTCCATTCATCTCCTCTCATTCATATCTATTGATATCCACTCTTCAGATCAATCTTCGTAAAGTACTCGTATCCACTCAAGAAATCCATAATATCATCCATCCTTGGCAATGTATATCTATACTTGATTGTAATTTTGTTGATGGCTCGAGAATCTGTACACATTCTCCACTCCCCATCTTTCTTTGGTGCTAGTAATGTAGGTACTACACATGGACTTAGGCTCTCCCTTATCAGTCCTTTCCTTAAAAACTCATGAACTTGTCTATTCAGCTCCTCATTCTTTGTAGGACTCATTCTATGGGATTTCTTATTTGGAAAACTAGCTCCTGGTGTCAAATCTATTTGGTGACTTATCTTCCCCACCAGTGGTAAACCTTTTGTTATATCATAAGTGACAAAGTCATAAAATTCTTCAATAGATCTAAGACTTCTGCTGGTACATCTTCACATTTATCCTGACTAATCTTAGGAATCAATGCAAAGAAATGCTCATGCTTCATACCATCCAAAATTTCCTACCATCTACCAAGCAAATTTTGGTAGCATTGATACCTTTTCTTTAATGCAGGAGCATCTGGGCAGACTATCAATCGATATCAGCCCAGAAATCATTTAAGTTTTTTTTTTCAATTTTGGTGTGTGTTGGTCACAATTGGGCATCTGAGCAGACTGGCAATCGGCATCAACCCAAAAACAATTTAAGTTTTTTTTTTCTTTTTTCAATTTTGGTGTGTATTGGTCACAATTGGGCATCTTTCAGCATTCTAAAAGCCCTCTTTTCATCAGAATTACAATTTTCAATTTTTTGTCAATTCCTTGTTTCGAAGGCTCCACAGGCAGATCTTTTCAAAAATTTATTCCCAAAAATCTGTAAGAGCTGGAGTAGAATCCTTTTATAGGGACATTCTTAGAGGTAACACATGTCAAATGTGCAAAAATAATCAGATAAATATCTTTCACAGTTTGGGAAATTTTAATATCAAAAGTTTGTTAAAAAAATGTGTTGATAATTCAGAGAAAGTTTAATATTTTAAAATTCTTGAAAGCCGAAGAAAAATAAATTTGTAGAAAACCTTGGATCATCATTCCAAGCCTACATGCCAATTTTTGTTCAATTCAGAGAGATTTTATTTTTCTTGTATGCTGGCACCTAATTCCGCTAATTGATGCAATCATGCCAAAAGATTTTTTCTCTAAATTATTTACACATCTCCATATAGTATTCTTTGTTATATTATTCTAATTATTTGGAGTATTCAATATGGCAAGGAGGTGTAGTTAAAAATCTTAAAATCTAGAAAAGTGGAAGAGTAAAACGCCTAATATGGAGGCCAAATTTACAAGAGCAAAGGCATATATTTGTATTTATTAAAAAGAGATGTTAGATGGAGATTGAAACACCTCTTTAGAGGTATTTTATTACTATTTTTAAAATGAAACACCAATAAAGCATGAAGTGGAAATAAATAATGAAGAATTGTGGCTACTAAAAGAGAAATGAAATGACAAAAAGAGGAAGATGAAGTGCCAAAAAATTGGGGGAAGCTGAGATGCCTCAAGTTGAGGCATTTTAATTAAGTTTTTGTTGTAGATTGAGCAGATTTCTGGGAGAGAGATCCCAGCCCATGTGAGGGGCTTCAAGAGAGTTGTGAGAGGGTAGAAGAAAGAGCAAAGTTCCTAAAATTTGAGAGGCCATTGAGAGGCCAAACATTGTAATTAATTTGTTGCAGATGTACAGTTGATTGTGAGTGCAATTGAATAAATAAATCCAAAATTTTTGTTGAAATCTATCTTTTTATTTGTTGTTGTGTTTGAATTTGTGAAGTTGTTTGGCAAGAGGGAGTTTTATCTTGCATCAGATGGTATCAGAGCAATGTTCCTAAGTGCATAGGTAGAGTGCTGAATGTGAGGCAGCCTATGCTAGGACCTACATCTAGAGGAGAGTGAATCGGATGTGAATATCTTAAAAGATTGTTGCAGGTAGAGAGGAGTCCTGAGCCAGTGAGAACTGAGAAGTCATGAAGAATTGATTATGTGTTTTGTGTAGGTTGCATATTGAGAGTGTGCAACAATTGTTTGAAAAAATGTCTTGGAGGTAAGGAGAGTGTTTGATGATGAAGAAGGTATTTTTGAAGCCACAAAAAGAGAATGAAGAGCCCATCTAGAGGAGCATTGTGTTTCAAACTATTTGCATGTTAGGTGGAAAGTGCTACAGAGTGGTTGTGACCGACACTAGCACAGGGAATTTGGTGTCATTGGAGATGGTTGAGAAGCTGAAATTGAAGAGAACAAAGCATCCCAATCCTTACACTATTTCTTGGTTGCAAGGAGATCATCATTGGGTAAGTAAGCAATGTATTATTAATTTACATATTGGTAGATACATGGATGAGATTGTGTGTGATGTAGTACCCATGGATGTATGTCATGTCCTATTGGGTTTACCATGGCTATGGGATAGAGAAGCTATGCATGATGGTAGGAAGATTACATATAGTATAATCAAAGATGGAAAAAAATATGTGTTGGATCCATTGCAGGATAAATAAGAGGAAGTGGTAAAAGAATTTGCAACAGATAGGAAGGATGAAAAGAAAGAGATTGTAGCAACATACCATGAGGAAAATATGGTAAAAGAGATTGAAGAAGAAGAAAAAAATATAGCAGTTGAAGAGGAAAATATGGGTATGAAGGAGTCCCATTATTTTTTTGATGAAGATGTGTTTGCTAGTGATAATGTGTATGTAGGTAAAGAGGAAAAAGTTGTAGTAGTATGCCCTGATGGAGGCATAGAGAAAGAGGTTGAGGAAGAGGAAAAAGAAGAGATTACAGCAGTGGATGAGGATGAGAAGAAGGATGTAGTTGTTACAGATACTGAGGTTGCAACAATAGAGAATGAGAATGCAGAAGATGTCGTAGCAGACAATGACGATGAAAAGGTTGTAGAGAAAGAGGTAATATATAATATGTTTTATTTTTATGATGAGAATGAAAGTGGATTGTATGTAGATAAAAAGATTGCAGAAGATAGTAAGACGAAAGATAGTGAGAAGAAAGATGTTGCAATCGTAGCAAAAGATCAGGTGAAAGAGATAACATTAAACTCTTGTGAATTTGTGAAAGATGATATGCATGATGAAATGAATTAGATGATGAATGTGAAAGAAGTGAATGTAGAAATAGTACAAATGAATATTGTTAGTACAAGATTATATGTAGTTGTTATGAAGAATGGTGAAGTTGTAGGTGCAAATTTGTATATTGATGTTGTAGGTTGTGATGAGGGATTTTGGTACAAGTATTGATACTTGTAACTACCTACATGCTCTACGATGTTAGGAAATCAAGCTTCATCTAGACACTATAATGAGTCTTTGTATCAATACTTGTAACTGCCTACACGCTCTAGATGCTATTTCAAAAAAAAATGTTAAATTTCATTAAGAAATGCAAAAGTTATGGCAATTTGAAGATTTCAATCAAAGGGTGTGTTTGACTAATAATACCTAATAAATCTAATCAAAATGATGGAAGATACCTATACCACTGCAAATCTAGGCAAACCAACTTTCCAATGTCTTCAAATTCACGAAAATCCTAACTGTTATGAAAAAGTTATGCAAAAAATTAAAGAAGGCCCTATTTTGGCATGTAGGAGGGCAATGGTTTGCACTTGGAAATTAGGTAAACTTTGAGTAGCTTAGATTTTCATAGTCCCATGGAAGAGTTAGAAATGTTGGTAGTTAATTCTAGGGGTTAAGGTTTACTAAGGCACTAGGTCACCCATGTGACCAGGGCCTAAAATAAAAAAATAAAATAAAATAAAGTATAATGAGCACAAGGTGTTGGCCCCCTTGTCACTAAGGTGACCACAGGGCACAAAGGCGGGGGCTTGGGGTGAAGCTAGTAGCGGCTAAGGTGCCAATGAGAGATAGAGGCAATGAAAGGGTCACAATTGGGAGAAACAAGTGGTGACAGTGCCAAAGAGTGGTGGGTAGCGAAGTGGTAGGGAGGTGACGAGATTACATGGGTGGAGGGATAAGGGCTTGGGAGTCGACGGATCGTAGGGAGCAGTAGTACCGGGACAAATCAGGTAATCTAGGATGGTGGTGGATGGGGAGTCTAGGTGGAGCAGAAGTGATAGGGTGGAGCAGGGGAAATGGGACGTCAACAGAAGGTAGAGGGATAAGGGAAGCAATGGGGAGGGGTGTTGAAGGAGTCTTGAAGGAGGTGGAGGGATAAGGGAAGAGGGCGACTAGGGGATCAGGTGGAGGAAGGAGCTATGGCAGAGGGGAAGTCGACGAAAGCAAGATGGCGATCGGGTTTTAGGAGGCAACAGGAGATTGAAATAGATAGCTACATGAGTGTTTGGTGGAAATACGGTGGCAACAAGGGATTTCAAGGGTGGAGGGGGGAAAAAACCAGATGGCGGGGGAAATTGTTATAGCCAACGAGTGTTTTGGTAAGGGTTGGCAATAGAGAAATAGATGCAGTCGACAAGGAATTTCACAGTCAGTAGGAGGTAATACAAAGAGAATGAAAAATTAGATTGATAGTAAAAGTGATAGCCAGTAGGTTTGCAAAAAATGATATGGTGGATCCATACAGTAGGAATCCATATGGATATGTACTATACGGATCTACAACCCCCCAAAATTTTCAGGAGGTGGAACCTATAGTATTTTATGTCAAAATTTACCTGCAAGGCCTCCTCGACTCAACAGTGAGGTCGAATTCAACATAGGAGGCGACCTGCAAAAAATTAATTCCAAATATTGCCACAAAATAGGTTATATTTGTAAATTCAAGTATAAAAACTTGCAACAAGTGAGGTTAGACTACTAGGGCGTGCCAACAATGTATGTAGAAAAATGGATTAAAGGAGTTAAGAAGATAAATGTGACTAAACCAATACCTTCACCTTTAAATCAAGTCCTCACACTTCGATAGAATGGAGTAGATGCACCCTAATCTACTAGCTATGTTCTCTATGATAGATGTTGTATAATGATATGTTGATTGCTCATGATTTCTGTAGCATAACAACTAGTATGGCGATGATTAATATGAAGATCTAGAGTGATTTGGACAACATGATGTTCTACGAAGATGTGGATCCCCCAAATGACTTGGGTGAGGCTTCATTTATAAGAGATGAGAGATAGAAATGAATTGCTAGGATTAAGTGAGACATGGATCAAGGCTTAGAGTTGTAGTCATGTGCCAAGTGTCACATAAGGGTTGAATGGGTGAAATTAAGTAAAGGATAAGGATTAAAATTCTTCTAGAGACTTCCTTGTGATAAGGATTTCTAGAAGCTTCTAGTCATGTGAGGATAAAGACAAATAGGGAATTAAATAATAAATATTTTTAATTTTTGGAGAGAGATGACGTGGAAAATATAAATTAAATAAATCTTTAATTTATTTAATTAATTTGGCTAGAAGGGATTTAAAAAGATATTAATTAATTAAATATAATTTATTTAATTAATTGGATGAGGATGATGGAGAAAAGGGATAAATTAATTAAATATTAAATTTATTTAATTAATTTGGCTAGAGAGGATAAAAATGGGATAAAGAGAGATTAGCTAAATAAATATAATTTATTTAACTAATGAGGTGATGGAAGGGGGTATGTAAGCATCATAGAACGAAATGTCTCATAGGGTGTCTCAAGTGATGTCAAAAGATGATGTCACAAGACCTAGTCAATTTTAGGTGTCTACACTTTTAATCTAGTTTGAAGTCAGCTTGCATCTGTAGATGTTAAGTTAGAAGATTAAAATAAATGCATCTTGTTACTTTGTTCTTTACTCTAATCTTGGGAAAATCTAATTGTTTCTATCAGTGGTAGTGGTGTAGATCTAAAGATGGATAATATCATTACTACTCTTCTTTCAGAAGAAATGGGAAGAAAGCCCATGAATGGTGGTTCCCAAGATGCCTTTAATGTGCAAGGAAGGTCCAAAGAAAAGGGGTCTAAAGGGGATAAGAAGAAGGATAAGTCAAAAGGATGTTCTCAACTGCTAAGAAGAGTAGAGTATAGTGTTGGAATTGTGGGAAATGGGGACATGTGAAGAAGGAATACAGAAATGAGAAAAAGAGTGTAGATTCCTTTTTAGTGAATGTGTGCATTCCTTTTTATGTTCATGACTAATTTGCAATTAGTAGAAGTTGCCTTATTAATTAAAAGTTAAACTAGTGGTATAATAGATTTTATTTTATTTTATTTATTGGATGGTTTTGTTTTTATAACTCTGTACACACTAAGAGCTAAGGATTGACCCAAATCTATGTAATGTATGAACCTACCCTTATCCCTTATTTATAATCTCTTGGGAATTTAAACCTTGATGGATGATATAAGCAAAGAACATTGCATCACCCTTATTAATTATATTCAACCAATTAAATTATGACCCTTTAATTTACAATAATTTTAAAAACAAAACTTCTATTAAAAAAATTCGATGAAATATTTGACTTTGGAGACGGCTTAATTGTTTTTTATAGGTGGGAAGCCGTCTTAATTGACTTTCCCTTTAAATGGCAGATTTTCTCAGAATTATTTGTCACGTAAATAATATTTAATATTCAATGACAATTAATTAAAATTTAAAAATAAATATATTTTAAAATTTTAATTAAATATTATTTAAAGTTAAATGTGCGTCCAGTATGCTGCAACGTGCCCAAAATTCTAGAAGTCTTAACGCCACCTCTATACGAATGGTTGACGTGCCCCGCCACGTCTATAGAATGGATCTACACCTTAGATTGCTTCATCAATAAGTTGAGTTCACTCAAAGCAGAAGTGAAGCTATAAAAGTGAGGAGTTAGATTGATTTTAATATCAAATCTAGATGAGGAGTTAGATCGATTAGCGAGAATGGAGATTCTAATCTTTGTTATTTCGTGCCTGCTAGTTTTCACAAATCATCAGCAGCTGTACTGTTCAGCGGTGGAAACACAGAATTTGGGTGACTATATACTTTCAATCTTTTGTTTCAAATATATATTTTTCATCAAAGAGATGCAGATTAAAATATAATCATTTTTCTTCAGTATTTAACATTGATATGGGAGGTTTTGTGCGTGATGTCTGCAGAATATCCATATCCGGCAAAAGTTTTACCTGGCTTAAACATAAGCCTCCAGGCTTGTACTCGCCAGTAGGACAGCTATAAGTCGGTTAGAGTTGATTTGGTATTACTGTTTTTTCATTACGTGAAAAGTTTTCTATTTGGGCTATGTTTTGTATGAGTTATCTTTTGTCGATTTGGGCCGGGTTAGTATCGGTTCAACTCGGTTATTTCTTAAAGACCAAACAGTTTAAACGGGCATTTCATAGACTTTCTAAGGAGTAGGTGCCACATAGAGATTCAAAGAATCAAAGTGCAGATGGGTTCAATAGATTTTCCTGTAGAAGAAACCATGTTTTCTCATTTATGTACAGAAAAAAGAGAAACCATACACCATTACACGCAATTTTGTCAGCAGACTTATCATCCATGATTAGATTATGCTGTGTCTGTGAATAGAGATGCAAGTTGCAATAGCAAGACCGTTGAAGTACTTCAATGGAGGCTCATGCTCCTGGTATGTATTATGGAGTAGGAATCTGTGCATAGTACAAGTAATACACAAAATTTCTCGGAAATATTGTTTCAGAAAAAAAAAAAACAGTTTAATACCTAGTAAAAAATAAATAAATAAATTATTTTAAAATAAGTTAATTAATTACTATTTTTATGTATAAATGAGATAATTCTTAGTTATATTACATTTGATTTTTAATATAAGGAGATCATCATAAAATTGTTTCTTTTGATATTTTCCCTTGAATATTAGAATAGTAGTATTTTATTTTATCAAAAAAATAGATTAATTAAAATTATATTTCTCCCTACATATAAATATTATAATATCATTATGTGGTTTGTACGTTATTCTAAATTTTCTCATAATTTTTGTTTCTTAATTATTTTTCTTTTTATTTTAAAAGAAAAAGAGAAAAATCTATATTATCATGGTAATACTTTAACTTCCAATAGAGTTCTAACATTAGATATAAAATTATGTTGTAGGTATGTTAAAGACCAATGGCATTGAGTTCATGAGTAGTGTTGATGGCCTCTCTTATCAAGTATTTATCAATGAATTGTCACATTGGAGTGAGGTAATTTTGTTAGTAGGAAGTATAAGCAGTCCCCAACTTCTCCTTTTAAGTGGAATCGGCCCCATAGAAGAACTTAAAGAATTGAATATTAGTGTATTTTTAGATTTAGAATCGGTAGGGAAAGGGATTAAAGATCCACCACGTACAATGATCATTGTAGAATCCCCTGAACCACTTGAATTTGATCAAATACAGATAGCAAGTATAATATATAATTCACAAGTCTACATTGAGTCTATTAGCTATTTTGAACAAGAAAGTGCCACAAACTATAAATATCTAGGAATTATTGTTACCAAGGTGGCCTTTCCCTTATCAAGTGGTGAGCTTCAACTTAGAAGTAAAGATCCCCAAGATCACCCCTTTGTAACATATAACTACTTTTTTTATCCTTTTGATATACAAGAATGTATTCTTGTTGTGAAGGTACTGTCAAAGCTTATAATGACAACTTCAATTCAAGAATTTGCATATAGTGGTATTGGAAACACCAAAATCCTTCGATTTGTAGGATCAAAATTACCAAAAAGTCAATCAGATTATAGTGCCTTGGCAAAGTATTGCAAAGATACAGTTACAACAATATGGCATTTCCATGGAGGGTGTGAAGTTGATTCTGTGACTAACAAAAGGCTTCGTATCAAAGGTGTTGATAGTCTAAGGGTTGTAGACAGTTCAATTTTCAAGGATATCCCGGGGACCAATCCACAAGTCACTATCATGATGCTTGGAAGGTATGTTTTTTATTTGCAACTTGTATTGTTTTTAAATGATTACATATATTATATTAATGCCACTTTTTATAATTTGATATATACAGATATTTAGGAGTTCGTGGAGTTCGTATCCTTCAAGAGCGCACGAACATTTGTGATATTAAACCATTTTCAAATGTCAATAAAATAAAGTGTTACAAACTTATATGTATTTCAAGTGATTATGAAACTCAATAATATCATTTCTATCAAAAGAAAATTTGATTTTCTATTAAATGTTTTATCATATAATAAATATATAATTGTTATTAAATGTAATCCAATATCTATATTAAAGGAATCACTTTCACTATATGCTTTAGGACAAGACACATGTATGTTATGGATTCAAAAACTAGAAAGAAGGCCAAGATAATATTTACGCTTAAAAACTTGCCACCGTATTACCGTATTATTAGAATCCTCGAATTGTTCTAATGTGTGAAAAAACCATGAATTTTCTTATGTGTAATGAAAGTTATAAGATAGAAATATTTTTAAGATATGTGATTCCCCTAATATTATTTAATTTACTCTTAATAATAAAACATAAGTAATTTTTAAGATGCAGTTTAGATAAAATAAAGTTAACATAGGAAAAAGACAGATTTTAAAGTAATGATATTTAAAAATATATGGTTAAGTGCAAGATAATGGGATAGAAAATTGGTAAAATGTAGATCATTTATTTATTTGAAAATAAGAGTTTGTTATAATTGGAGTAAAGATTTGAAGCACTTCTAGATATAATATTAACATGATGTAAACATATAAATTGTAAGATTTTGTTTCTAGTTTTCAAATAATTGTAACATGATTTTTTTGTGTGTAGAGAATGATATCTAGATTGTTCAAACACACACACACACACAAACACACTTAAAAAAAATTAAATCAACAGTTATTAAAAATAGTAATAGGTGTCATTTAAATTTTATGAGGATTTGTGTTTTAAAACCAAAGAATAAATTAAAAATATGTTTAAACTTTTAAATATACATATTTGAAAAATATACTTCTCATTTATATTGGGTTTTAATTTTGTTAAGAAATACTAAAAATAAAGTCATCAACCTTATTCTTGAAGTCAATTTTACTAATAGATGGTATCATGACATTATACTTGCAAGTCCAACGATTAGGGTCAAATTTTCAATCCTAATACCAAGGCAAAACCATGGGGGGAAATCTTGAATTTAAATGTAACGTATATCTTCTCTAAACAAATATCCATTATTTTTATATCAAATTATATGTTTGTGTAATAGATATTAGTTATTAATGGATAACCATTACCAATTGACGTAGATTAATATAATGGGTATCCGTTTCTAATATAGTCATTGTACACCAATATTTAGAATAGTCCAATACATGTTTTAAGTACTATACTATGTTTTTGTAATCATGAAACAATAGTGATTGTATATGTAAATACATAGAAGAGGCAACATGTTTTAAGTACTATACTATGTTTTTATAATCATGAAACAATAGTGACTGTATATGTGAATACATAGAAGAGGCAAATGTGGAAGAGGAGAATATGGAAATGGTGATTGTCAAACGAGTGCAGGTAAGTCTTCAAATGCACTCAATGAGGAAATTAACACTAGTATACACCAAAGGAATGTGGATATATCAATGTTGAAATAAATTATACTAAAAGTAGAACTATAGATTATAATAACATAAACAATAATTGAAACATGAATAAAGAGAACATAAAACATGTTGATCATAATTTAAACATCGATGTAGACAAAGATGCCAAACTTATCAATATTGAAACTCCTTATAAATGGAGTGAAAATAAAAATATTATTATTAAATATCAAAGCAAAGTATTAGATAATGTTCATGGTAAGAAAAATTGGAGAACAATTCAAAATCATGTAAATAAATTATATGAATAATTTTTTAAAAGAAAGGTCTAACATTTCAATGTCAACTAGTAATACAATTAATTAGAATATCAAAAATATGAAGAGTAATGAAAACTAACCAATGATATTCATATAACCTATAAAGATTATTCAATTAAAAAAATCATCTCTAGTGTTATTGATGCTAAATTAATTCTATTGGAAAGAAGACTTGATCCAAAGATAATAATGCACCACATCAAGAAATAATAAATACTTTAGTTAATAAATCAATTTAAGAAAAAGAATGATAACTAAAATAAGTCAAATTTTAAAAATGTAAATGATAAAACTTTGAGAGTAGTAGTAAAGAGAAGAGTAAGTATTGAAGATAGTCTAATCAAATAGAGTTGGGCTTTTAGCAATTGACTCCTAAGGTTGAGACATGAAATTAAATAATGAAACTAAATATTTGATTGAAAAATACTGGCATGATAATACAACCTATGTTGTAATACTAGAGATGATTTGAAATTAAAAGTTAAATCAATAAATTGTGATCCTCATCCAAAATCAATATTTGACACTACTCAAACAAAACTATATACATCTTTTATAGATAATTCAATTATAACAATTAAGCTAAGTCAAAGGTCATTTGAGAAATGTAAAGCTTTGTTATAATACAAGGATATACTGAGGGTAGTGAATCAGTATATCACTAAAACTTATTTTAGCTAATCATCAACAATAAAAACTTCTAACTACTTTAACCAAAAGATCAGCAAATTAAACCAATTAAAGCACAACACATAAGCACACAACCACAACACCAAATTTACGTGGAAATCCCCAAAAGGGAAAAACCACAGTTAGAAAGATGCTTGGATCTACTGTTCAAATCCATCCTGACAAATGAAGATAAAACATGATTACAATATTATTTATGGGTTACAACCCAAAGGAGGTTGTAACTCCCTAAAATATAATGTAATGACACTTACAGAAAGAGGCTACACCCTTTAGATGTTACAATCAATGGATCTCAATGAAAAAATACCTCTACACTATCCACACACTTCACCTTAACACAAAATTTCACTTTCTTTACTCAGCGAACACTTTCACCTCCAACACGCCTTCACAATTGTACTCACACATCTTCGCACATCCTCACATACTCATACTTTCCTCAACAAACAAGATCTTTCATTTATACCTTCCGCAATTTCCAAATTCCTTCTCCCAAGTCAACCAAGATGAAACATATACCCATGAGGTGTGCAAAGCCACTTCAAGTTGGCATCCAAAAGATGTAGAAAATCAATACAGATGAAGCCAAGTGATAACCAAGACCTATTCTTCATTATCACATTCTTCCAAGCCAGTGCACACTTCAAATCATATGGTGGGAACATTGAAAACACATGAAGTTAGCCCAACAAACACTCATCTTTCTGCCCAAAAGCTCCAGACCTAAAGTGATATCAGAGGGATTAATTAACATCATGTGGATCATCACACAAGTAGCATAAGACTTATACAAACCTTCTCAACCAATCGTTCTACTGAAATATATGTTTTCTTTGTGGTGCAAGCAAAGAGAAACTGAGCCTACCATCAAAAATAAATACTGAGCACACAATCTTGAGATAGAGTATTGAAAAACCAACTTGTGGTCCACTTCAGCACCTAAAACCTGAATTGAATCATCCATCTAAATATCTAAACTCATCCTTCAACCATCAAAGCCAAAAGATAAACTATGGTGGAATGTGGTGGCTTCTGCTTTCTCCTCCAGACAACCTTACTCAGCAGCAAGATGTGTCTTTGTTCTGTTGACCCCAGAGAACCTTAGTGGTACATCTTAGTAGCTAAACCTTGAGTATTAGATCATATTCTAATCTATAAGTGATCATCCTTCAAACCGTAGGATCAAAACCTCAAAGGTAGAGAAATGCAGAGAATTTCCTAGACACATTCTAACTGCATCATCTCTAAGTAATTATCTTCAATTTGCGAGCCCTAGATTCTTCTGCATTAATCTTCAAGATCTGAAATCTAGAACATCAAATCTTCACACATGTCTCTGATCAACTCCCAAATTGCAAGGTTGTACCATCAAATATGTAGGAATGTAGAGCATTCTCCTGAGCTTATTCTATGCAAAGTTTAGTGCCTTGGATAACTTGTGTCTTTCTTTCAAAACTAAAGCAATGCATTTCCTCAGGAAACAATGAAAACATTATTTGCCATATCAGATACTTCATTCTCAACTTCATACAATAACAACAACAAACTCCTTCTCATCTCTGATCCAACTTCTTTGTCTTCTTCTATGATCATATTGCCACATACTTCCTTTGACATTAACCTCTTGTTCACTCTACTTTTGACCTTCTTTACTCTAGCACTACTGAAAACACATCTGAATCTCACACTATTGACATCAATGACAACATAAGTGCAACAATCTCCCCTTTTGGCATTGATGGCAACACTTGAACTGATATACAATTTTCTCCTCCTTTGACATCAAGGACAAAGGGCTAGTGGTCTTCTTCTAAACTGATCTTCCTTTAGCTCCCCTTGTCAGCATGATTCTTAATTTTTCCTTTATTTCTCCTCACCTGTCAGCCCCCCTCAATGATCAAATCTTGTTATCCTTTAAAACTCTTTCCTACCTACTCCCCCTAAGAGGTAGCCACCATCAATCTAGGGATACAAATTTACCTTGAATATCTCCCCCTAGATAGATGCACCATCTATGCATCTAGTTAGAAGGAGGGGAAACAACCCCTAACTTTTGTCGAAGATACTAAAAATTATCCTTAGAAAGTGCCTTGGTGAAGATATCTACAACTTGATCTTTTGTAGGAACATACTCCAAGCTGACCTCTTGATCTGCAACCTTCTCTCTCAAAATGTGATACTTGATATATATGTGCTTGGTCCTAGAATGTGCAATCACTAGATTGTTTGAAATATTGATAGCACTTGTATTATCACAAAGAATAGGAATAGGCTCATCATATACAACCTTGATATCCTTCAATGTTTGCTTCATCCACAACACTTGAATACAATAGGATGTTGCAGTAATATATTCTACCTCTACGGTTGATAAGGACACTGAATCCTGCTTCTTGCTAATCCATGAGACTAGTCTATCTCCCCAAAAGAAAGCTCCTCCACTGGTACTTCTTCTATCACATTGCCAGCCCAAACTGCATCAATATAAGCACTCAGAGAGAAGTCATTGCCTATTTGATACCACAATCCATGTTCTTGAGTGCTCTTCAAGTATCTAAATGTTCTCTTGACTGCCTTTACATGTGTTTCATTAGGATCATCTTGAAATCTTGCAACTAAACATACAACTTCCATAATGTTAGGCCTTGATGTTGTTATGTATATTAGGCCTCCAATCATAGATTTGTACCAAGTTTGATCAGCTTCAAATGACTCATCATCTTTACTCAAGTGGCAATTAGTTACCATACTCACAAGCTTGCAATCTTCCATGTCAAACTTCTTCAACATTTCCTTAACATACTTTGCTTGAAAGATAAAGATGCCCTCATTTGATTAATAAATTTGGAGCCCAAGAAAGAATGATAGTTCTCCTAACATAGACATTTCAAATTCTTTCATCATCTCTCCTACAAACTTCTTACACATATCATTAAATCCACAAAAGATTATATCATCAACATACATAGAAACAATTAGAATTTGTTCACCTTCTATTTTGATGTAAAGATTACTATCTGCAGTACCTTTCTTGAAACCCTACTAAAACAAGTACTTACCCAACCTTGCATACCAAGCCCTAGGGGCTTGTTTGAGACCATAGAAAGCCTTATTGAGTCTGCATGCCATGCTTGGATCTTCTGATAACTGAAAGCCATCTGATTGTTCTATATAGACCTCAGTCACCATTCAAGAAGATAGATTTAACATCCATCTAACATACCTTGAATCCCTTATGTTCTTAAAAGGCAAGAACCATTCTTATTGCTTCCATTCTTTCCACTGGAGCAAATGTCTCCTCATAGTCAACTCCTTCAACTTGTGAATATCCTTTGCAAACAAACTTTTCTTTATTCTTGACCACTTCTCCATTTTCATTCAACTTGTTCCTGAAAATCCATTTTGTTTCTCTCACATTCTTGTCTGCAGGCCTTGGTACCAACTCCCAAGTCTGATTCTTTTCTATTTGATTTAGTTCTTCTTCCATGGCTTGTATCCATATTTCATCCTTTTTGGCTTCATTAAAATTTTAGGTTCTATTCTTGATAGCAAAGCAAAGTTTACATGTTCATTTGTTCTTGCAAATCTTCTTCTTGTCTGAACTCTTTCATTCTTGTCTCCAAAGATCTACTCTTGTGAAAGAGTTTTCTGAACATACTTAGCTAGAGTCTTAGCAGATTTTTCTGGAGTTTCTTCCTTTTCTTCAAATTCATCAACCTCCTCTGTGTAGGCAGGTTCATCTAACCAACAATCCTCTTGCTCAACTAAACTTTGATGTGATTCTTCATCCACTTTTACATTTGCACTCTCAACTATCTTCCTTAGTCTTTTATTGTAGTATTTGTAGGCTTTTCTTGTAGTTGAGTAGCTAAGGAAAATACGTTCATTTGATCTAGAGTCAAACTTTCCCAGACCTTCTTCATCTCTTCTGATATAGCATTTGCTTCCAAAAACTCTGAATTACTTGACTATTGCAGGTCTTCTATTTCAAAGCTCATAAGGGGTCTTGGTGCTATGCTTTCTTAGTTGTCCCCAATTAAGGATATAGACTACGGTATGAATTGCTTCTTTCTAGTAAATATTAGGTAGTTTAGCTTCACTCAACATTTTCCTGGCCATCTCCTAGACAATCCTATTATTTTTCTCTGCAACACCATTCTGCTGAGGAGTTCTAGCAGCTACATAGTGCGTTTTGATTCCATGTTCTTGGAAAAACTCTACAAAGTCATTTGAGGTGAAATCACCACCTCTATTAGATCTTAAGCACTTAATTATAACATTCATTTCATTTTCAACCATATTTTTGAAGATCTTGAATCTACTGAAAGCTTCTAATTTTTCTTTCAAAAAAGTAACCCATGTCATTCTAGAGAAATCATCAATGAGCAAAATGAAATACCTCTCATCTTGTAAGCTTTTTGTCCTAGTTGGTCCACACAGGTCTGTATGAACCAGTTCCAAGGGCCTTGTAGTAGAGTATTCCTTGGACTTGAAGGTTAAGCTTGTCTACTTTCCAATCTAACATTCCTTGCATATTCTCTTTGTAGGCTTGATGATGTTTGGCATGCCCCTTATC
This sequence comes from Cunninghamia lanceolata, assembly GCA_027924645.1. Classification (NCBI taxonomy): domain Eukaryota; kingdom Viridiplantae; phylum Streptophyta; class Pinopsida; order Cupressales; family Cupressaceae; genus Cunninghamia; species Cunninghamia lanceolata. The sequence goes on from BSBN01001332.1 coordinate 4,643,872, forward strand.
ACTTTCATGAAACTGATCTTTACTAGATTGTCAAATTTAATGTGCCCCATTCTCTTTTATCATAGCTAGAATTCATTTGTTTGTCCTAAAAGAAAAATACTCTCATTAACTCCTTTTAGATTATACAAGTTGCCTTCTATCTTAAAGCCTTCTGCCACTAGTTTTCTAGACTTTTATCTCCTAATTTCACATCCTTGATAATGAAATGTAAGATTATATCCTTTGCTGCACATTTGAGTTACACTAAGAAGATTATGCTTGAGACCTTAAACATAAAAAAACATCATGTGTATGAGACTTTCCATCAAGGCTTATAGTACCTTTTCTAGTGATCCTTTTAGAGGAGTTGTCTCCAAACCTAACCAAGCCACTGTCCCACTTTCTACGATTAATAAATTGGGTTTTGTCACCTATCATGTGATTTGTACATCCATTGTCTATCACCCAGAGATTTGTTTGTCCTTGAGCATGAGATGTTGTTTGAACAATCATTGATTTCTCAACTCCATTGTTACTTTCCTTTTCTTTCTCAGTGACATTAGTTATCTGAGATTCTAAATTTGCTAGACTATTCCTACAATATCTTTCTATGTGTCCAAACTTGTTGCAAATTTGACAAACCATATTGGCATCCACAAGATATCTCTCATTCATTACAAACTTACAATCCATAGCCTTATGACCAAATTTATTGCAGATAAAATAACTACCAAAGAAAACATGATTCAACCTATTCATGGAGAATTGTCTTGCATGAAGTGATCTTCCTTGAGGCAAGATGAGATCTGTACATTCTACATCATCTGGACTTCAAAGATTTGCCATCTTTAGCTCCTTTTTTGAGTAACTAAATTTCTTTCTCAAGTTTTATGTATTCTTTTGTCTTAGCTTCAATCACAACTCTTTGTTCTTGGTTTTCCTATCTTGTGCAGTCTAAGTCTTTAAGAGAAGAAACAAGTTCACCTTCAAAATCAACTTCATGTTCTTCTTCATCTCCAGTCTTGTCTAAATCATCTAAGATCACCATGGCCATGAATAGAGATTCCCCTCTATCTTCATCAGATGAGTAGTGACCTACTTCTTATGGAGAGCTGTAGTCTTCCTTTGAAAGAAGGTTCCTCTGGAAATTATTTCTCTTGAACCCCTTGCTACTACTTTCACTTTATCCAAAAGGACATTTAGAGGCATAATGACCAATTCTACCACATTTGAAACATTTGAAAGGTAGGTTACTTTTATATTTACATGATCCTCTTTTCAACCTTCTTACAAAATTTGTTTCTTCTTCCTCAGCTTCATTGAATATGTCAAATGTTCCTTCATTCTTCACAACATTAAAAGCAACTTCGTTCTAGCATGGACCTATGACTTGATTTGTCATTTCATAGGCAGTGAGAGACCCAAACAATTCTACCATGGTGAGTTTCTTTAGGTCTTTAGCTTCTTCTATTGCACAAACTTTTGAATCAAATCTATGAGGAAGGGATCTTAGGATTTTCTTTAGAACCATTGATTCAACAATATCTTCACCCATACTTCTGATTCCATTGATAGCTTCATCAACTCAATGTAAGTAGCGAGCAATGTTTTCTTCTTCTTTCAATTGGGAATTAAGGTGTCTCAACCTTGGTAATTCCTTGTATCATTTTCATTGTATTTATTTATTTATTGCCTATGTTGTAAATTAAATTGTAAATTCATATTGTCATCTTGTGGGATGTGACATGGTGATGTGTCATCCTACATGGAAGATGACAACTTGTAATTTTTTCCTCACATGAGGAGATAGGCATCCCACTTTGTGGTAGGAATATTTTGCCATGTGTTAGCATCTTAGATGAGTAAGGGAATATTGACCATAACGGTCATGATAGATTCTTATGACGAAGTTATGACATGTAAGAGTCAAAAATAGGAGATTCTATGACAGGTGAAGACATGTGTCAAAGAGCATCATTGAAAAAGGCATCTTTGGGCACCCCAAGGTCGACTATGACATGTTGTAAGAGAATATGCTATTTATAGCCTGTGTATGATAGATTCTCTTACAACTGTAAGTTGTAACTACTATGACAGATTCTATGAGGGTCGTAAGAGTCGTAAGAGCATCTGTCATAGCCCATTTTGGAAATAGGCGACCTCTTTGGGATGGGGTGTGTGGACAAGTGTTAGAAGCATCTTACAATATTGACCAAGTGTCCATAGGCATGGGTTTTGGGCCATGAGGCCAAGTTGGAAGCCCATTCCAAGATAGAGGCAATTTTGCCTTGTATTTTCTATATATACAGGTGCTTGGAGGAGGAGATGTATTACATGTTTGACAAGTACTTCTATGTTGCTAGTTTATTTCTAGATATGAGTGTCAAAGACTCCTGAGTGCTTGCATTGCAAGTGTATTGTAAACCATTTCAATTTTGTTAATACATTGTGCAGGTTTTGGAGTGTGGGGTTTTTCACCCGATAAGGGTTTTCCCTGTGTATATCTTGTGTCTCTCTTCTTCTGTCTCACTTTCTTTTTTATGTGTTTGTTGCAATATCTCTATTATCTTTGTTCGTGGGTTTAACATTGTTGTAATAGTAAGGATAAATTTGAATTTGCACTCTCCTCCTCTCATTAGATTAGTGTAGGAAGTGATTTCTGCACACCTAGCTTCCTTTCACTTTCATCCTTAGATTCTCAAATAGTATTTTGTAGGATTGTAGTTTGGCTTCCCTTATAGTGTCATCTCCTTCATAGACTTTTGAGCTTATCCCATATCTCCTTTGTTGTCTTGCACCGCACAACCTTGACTAACTTTGAATTGGTTAGACCACTTAAGATTGTATTCTTGGCTTTGGAATTATTCTCATGGGCCTTCTTCACAGCTAAATCTATAATGGTATGATTGGGTTCAACATATTCAGTCTCAATTACCCTCTAGACATCATATCCTAGTGAGGTAAGATAGGCTTCCATCCTTACACTCCAAAAGTCATAGTTATTTCCATCAAACATAGGAGCTTTAGTAGAGGACTCCTTCTAAGACGTGTTCTATTCCAAGATCTACCTTCAACTATTAGTGTTAGAAAGACGGTTGCCATTTTACCAAAAGATCCACCTGTTAATGCCTAATACAACCACTAGAGTTAATCAATCCACGGGAGGCAGTTAAGCCTTCTCACAATCCCAAGTGCCGCACTGCACAACACAAGGAGACCAAGTGTGCACACCTTGTAACAATCCCCTAGCACAAATGAGGGGTTCAAACTCATGACCGGGGCTCTGATACCAATTGTTAGAAAGACAGTTGTCATTGCACCAAAAGATCAATGTGTTAATGCCTAATACAACCACTAGAGTTAATGAATCCATGGGAGGCAGTTAAGCCTTGTCATGAACCCAAGCGTTGCATTGTACAACACAAGGAGACCAAAGGCACACACCTTGCAATAGTTAGGCTACACCAATGAATCTTTCTCTGATACCAATTGTTAGAATACAAGGATATACTAAGAGGGGGGTGAATCACTATATCACTAAAAATTATTTCAATTAATCATCAACAATTAAAACTACTAACTACTTTAACTGGAAGATCAATAAATTAAAACAATTAAAGCACAACACATAAGCACACAACAAAAACACCAAATTTACATGGAAAACCCAAGAAGGGGAAAATCATGGGAAGAAAGCTATTTGCATCTACTATCCAAATCTAGCCTCACAAATTATGATAACAAAGGATTACAATATTATTTGTGGGCTACAACCCAAAGGAAGTTGTAACTCCCTAAAATACAATGCAATGGCACTTACAGAAAGAGGATCTACCCTCTAGATGTTACAATCAATGGATCTCAGTAAACAAAATACCTCCGCACCATCCACACACTTCACCTTAACACAAAATTTCACTTTCTCTACTCAGGAAACAATTTCACCTCCAACACACCTTCACAGTTGTACTCACAACTTCTCACACATATTCACACATCCTTACACATTCATACTTTCCTCAATAAACAAGTTCTTTCATTTATACCTTCAGCAATTTCCAAATTCCTTCTCCCAAGTTAGCCAAGATGAAACGTTTAACCATGAGGCGTGAAAGGCCACTCCAAGTCAGCATCCAATAGATGTAGAAAATCAATGCTTATCAAGCCAAGTAATAACCAAGACCTATTATTTATTATCGCATTCCTCCAAGATGGTGTACACTTCAAATCATATGGTGAGAACAATGAAAACACATGAAGTTAGCACAACAAACATTCATCCTTCGGACCAGAAGCTCCAGACCTAAAGCGGTATCGTAGGGATCAATTAACATCATATGATCATCACACAAGCAACATAAGACTTATAAAAACCTTCTCAACCAATCCTTCCATTGAAATATAGGTTTTCTTTGTGGTGCAAGAAAAAAAAAACTGAACCTTGTATCACAAACAAATATTGAACACACAATCTTGGGATAGAGAATTGAACAACCAACTTGTGGTGCACTTTAGCATCTGAAACCTGAATTGAATCATACATCTGAATATATGAACTCATCCTCCAACCATCAAAGCCAAAAGATAAACTATGGTAGAATGCAGTGGCTTCTACTTTCTCCTCTAGACAACCTTAGTTAGTAACAAGCTGTGTCTTTGTTCTACTGACCTTGGAGAGCCTATGTGGTACATCTTAGCAACTGAACCTTGCATATTATCACCTTCTCATATATAAGTGATCATCCTTCAAACCATAGGATCACAACCTCAAAGGGTAGAGAAATGTGAAGAATTTCCCAGATGCATTATGACTGCATCATCATTGAACAACTGTCTTCACTTTGTGAGCCCTAGAATCTTCTACAATAATCTTCAGGCTTTGAAATTTGGAACATAAAATCTTCACACATGTCTTTGATCTACTCACAAATTGCAAGGACATACCATCAAATGCGAAGCATTTTCCTGATCATATTCTATGCAAACTTCAGTGCCTTGGATAACTTGAGTCTTTCTTTCAAAACTAAAGCAATGCATTCCCTCAGGAAGCAATGAATACATTATTTGCCACATTAGAGACTTCATTCTCAACTTCATAAAACAACAACAACAAACTCCTTCTCATATTTGATCTATCTTCTTTGTCTTCTTCTCTAATCATATTGCCACAGACTTCCTTTGACATTAACCTCTTGTTCAGTCTGCTTCCAGCCTTCTTTACTCTAGTACTACTGGCAACACATCTAAATCTAACAGTGTTGACATCAATGACAACACAAGGGCAACAACCTTAGTATGCAAAATTAATAAAAAATAATTCATTTGTTGTGAAACTCATACAATTCTATTATTATAATGTCTTTCAATATATACATTCTAATTTGCATACTAACCAAATTGTGTAGTAATATAGTATTAATATGCCACGTACAAAACATAGGCAGTTTAGAGCAAGTTTATTTTGTGAAAAACTTGATGGACAACTATTTTATATAGAATATTACATTTTTAGAGAATGCAATAGATGTGGTAACCTTTCATTCTTATGGGACTAGATTAATGAAGATGGTTCATGTGATTTTGGAGAGCAATTAGTAGATGTAAAGTATTGTGACTTAGTGACAGAGTAGAATATATTGCATACATTATATTAGGCGTAGTAATTGTCAAATACATTAGGCTACCAACCATGCTCTTGTATAGGGTTGGGCTTACTTCATTTTTGTTGTTGTTCCTACTCAATTTTAGACCTATAGCTATTGGTGTTGGTGTAGGCTTGTTATTCAACATTCGAAAACCCTTCAAGATCTATGTGGCATAGTTATCTTGTGAAATGAATATTCCATGATCCATTTGTTGTACCTCAATACCAAGGAAATATTTTAACAGACCTAAGTCTATCATTATAAATTCTCTTTTCATTACCTCTTTGAAATCAAGAATGAAGATGTCAGTATTTCCTATGAAAATCAAATCATCTACATATAGAACAACAATTAAGATATGACCATGAGTTTCTTTGTTGTAAAGTGTAAGCTCAATACTGGTTTTTCTAAAGCCATTAGTCAACAGATATGAATCAATTATATTGTACCATGCATGAGGTTCTTTCTTGAGCTCATGGACTGATTTCTTTAGCATGTATACTTTGTCTTCTTATCCTAGGACTTTAGAGCTACGTAGCTATTTAACGTACACTTATTCTTTAAGCATATGTCTTATCATAATCTCTTCCAGGTTGTTTGTATCCCTTAACAACTAGCCTTGCTTTATGCCTCACAATTTTTCCATCAATAGTAATATTGGTCTAATATATCCACTTAACTTTGATCACTTGTTTAACCCTAGATAAATTAGTTATCTCCCATGTTTCATATCTTTTTATTGTGTCTAATTCCTCATCTATGGTTTTACACCATTTTTCTTCTTTCATAGCCTCTTCAAAACATGTTGGACCTGTAAGCATAAAAATCATGCACAACCTCCACGAGGACCCCTATGATGATATATGATCCTTATCATGTACATGTAAGTGTGAAATAATGTTCTATAAGTAGCAAATCTCTTGGTGACATGTCAATTCTTTTGTCTTGTGTTGTTTCCTCTTTGTCGTTTTCCCTCTCTTTTTGTCATCGATGCTTTTCAACACTTTTGTGACACTTGTCGATTTGCATTTTCTGAGCTTTCGACCTTGTTCCTAAGACTTGTAAGCATCTTGTAGGAGAGTTTTCACCTTTTCCCTATGTTTTTCATCTTCTCCACCCCCTAGAAGCCTTCTAGAGGTCCCCGAGACCCATCTCCCACTTTCAATTTTTAGTTTCACTCAACTGATCCAAATCTTCCCTTATTATTTCCAGATCTCCCACTAGGAGATCCTACTTTGCAAGTGGAGATTTGGATTCTTGCACATGATTGACTTGTTTCTAGGTGTAGATCCCCTCTTTTTCATCTCCTCTACCATCTCCCATAATGAATTTTCTCCCAGACCCCTTTCTTTCTGGATCTCCCACAGGGCAACCCTCAGAAAGAAAGATCTCCCACCAGGCGACCCATGGGTGACCCTGTCACATTTCCAGCCACGGAAAAACTCAAGTTTCTTACTCAAAATAGCTTTGTTTTCACCCATTTTTCTACCAGTTCACATGATTTTTTATGCCTAATATGGAGTTGACTATTGCATGCACCCATACATACATAATTAGCTTCACTTGTTCTAAATTTAACAATTCATTTTCTTCCATGCATTCTTCTAACTCCATTTCTTGTCTTGTGATAAGGTATTATTGCATTATCACTCCCAAATTAACTGAGTTTACTGGGTAATCAATCTAGTTCACTCCCCAATCAATCATTGTTAACTCTTCAATCAATTTGGTTAACTTCTCAATAAATTCCATTCTTCCAACCTATAAATACCCACCTCCCTCAAGCACAAAGGGAGGCAAATTCATTGTACACAAGCTCTTGCTATGTTTTTGCTCTCCAATCAGCATTCTCATGCTCACACATGATAAAGGTGCATTTTATTTGTTCATTGTTCATCAAAGCTTTCACATAAAGCCCTTCAGTCATCATTACACTACTTCAATCAAGCCATCATGCTCATCAACAACTCTCATTGAGCTCATTTTAGAAAGCTTCTTTCGCTTCTTTGTGTTGTCTTGTCAACAAGAGGTCTTCCCATTGCTTCAAGAGGATATGAGGTTGCCATCAAGGATCTTTGAAGGTAGTGGAGGCTCACAAGTCTTCTTTGTTTCAAGTTCCTCTATGCTTCTTGTCAATTAGTAGTAATTAGAAAATTGAAATTGCTATAGGGATTAGTAATTTATTGCTTTTTCTTTGATAGAATAGTTAGATCTAGTATTTTAGAAGTATTTTGCAATCATAGTTTATATCAATTACATGCAAATTCCTTTTCTATATTAAATCATTTCAAAACATTTGAAAACCCCCAAAACATAGAATAATTGCATTACGTAAAATTCATTCTAGTTGGATTCATATTTCCATTCCTAGATTAAGAAGCATCTTTATTTCCAAAAATACCAACAAAAAGAAGAAAAACAAGTTTTGCATGTCATATAGTTGCATTCATAAAAATATAGAAAAGAACAAAAACATTAGACATTTAGATACATTCCAAACCCTTGATACCATCACAAGGTCAACAACAGTTAACTATTTGGTCAAACCCTTGATACCATCACAAGGTCAACAAAAGTCAACGCACAACTAAACTTTAGGTCAACTCAAAACCCTAAGTCAAACCAAAGTCTAGTCAAGGTTAGCCAACATACACTTATCCCTTGTCATCTCTCACGAATGTGCCCAAGATTAAGAGGTGAGTGGGTGAGGGCAGTCCTCGGTGAGATTGAGGAAATTCATCTGAGACCTCAACAAGATCCTCTTGTCTTACAACAACTAGAAGCATTTAGACAACTTGAAATACAACATGCAATCATCTAATGAATTAAAAGACAAGAAGCTATCAATGAAAGTAACAGATTACCCATACAGAGGTGGAACAGTAGAAACCCTAATAGATGACCAGTAACTAGTGACCCTTCAGGTCATAGGGTTATCTCTACAACAACACTGATTGAATGAAACATATACATTAGCACACAACAACAAAGGTCCCAGGACATGCTGACCCCTCTCCACGAAGTGCATCTCTCCAGTGAGCCAGATGACCGTTGTGTCTCACCTGCTCTCAACTAGCTACTTCCACGGGAGTGAGAGTGACATGGCGGTTCACCTTGTGGCAAGGAGGGAATGGTCTGTGTGCGTGCCAAAATCCAACTCGATAGCCCCAAGCAACCAAGGTCACAATTTTGAGCATACACATTTTGGTGAACCTGATGCAAAGAGAAAAAAATTTTCTTTATGCTTTTTGCATTCCAAATGTGTAGATCACGTCAAAACTTAAACATTCAATGCTTCAAAACAAAAATTGTCAAAACATTTTCACTTTATTCTTCATAGCCGCTTCTGTCACTTCAGCTTCTTTCACCTTCGCCATTTTCCATTCCATTTATTTTGTGGTGTCTATGACACCCCTGAATATGATGGAACCTGACATAAACCAAGGGAATATTCCCTCAAGAGAACCAAAAACTCCTTTCGATAGGTATGTGCCATCACATCTAGATGAAGCAATCACCAACTACTATGACTATGAAGATTTAGATTATGAACAAGATCAAAGAGAATCCAAGCATTCTCTGTCTTTCAACAACCCAACTTGGGAAACAATCTAGCCATACTGAATGTGCCATATAAAGCTAGGAGGGTAAAGTCAAAAATACATCGACCTGATCAACCTTTCACAAGCACATCAAGTACTCATCTCAATGAGGAAGTGAAACGATTAAAAAGACACTTGTAAGAAGCAAAATATGCTCAAGAGGCATTAAGGGTTACCTTATGAGAAAAACAAAGAGAAAACACTACAGGAGAAGAAGCATACCACCATGACAATATTCAGAGAGAAAATCCTAGAAATGAGGAAACACCTAGAGCTATCACTCCTGTAGATTTAATCACAACTCTAGTGCAAAGGATTAGAATATTGGAAGCAAAACAAGTTTCACTTGAAAGAAGACAAAAGTCCCATGATGACATTCGAATTGAATAGGACTAGGGGGCATCTCAAAATCCCCTATCTCAACTACTATTCATGAAATGCTAGTAATGGCATGTGTCTGAATGGGAACCCTCATGTTTAGAACAATCCAACAAATCAGATAATGGGTTATCAAAACCCACCTACAGGGTTATTTCTATCAACCCCTCAATCTCAAAGCACCTTTCTTAGAACATATCTTGAGTATTTGAAAGAACCTCTCTATCAAAACATAAGGAACATGCAGTTACCTCAACCATTGCTTGATTTCCCAAAATTCAAAGGAGAAGGAGATCCGAACTCTCATATTAAAGCTTAGACCATTTTAATAAGATAAATCCTCCCTTGGGATGGGGTTGTTGCCAAAATCTTTCCAAAAACTCTTGAAGGAATAGATCTAGATTGGTACTATGATTTGCTAGAGGCTTCAAATCACTTGTTCAGAGAGTTTATCATGGAATTTGACATGAACAAACTCATCAAAATAGGAATTAGAGAATTCCTAACCATGAAGCAAGAACTGAAGGAATATATAGCCCATTTTGTGACCAGATGGAGACAAGTTCTCTATTCCTCAACTAGTGCCTCGAATATGGACCATCATGAACTATGTGACCTTTTCTTACATTCCTTGAAGAAGGACATGAGAGAAGACATTAAAAAATTACCATACATATCCTATGAAGAAGCATTAGAAAGTGCTTTGAGGATAGACCAAGCTGCCATTGACAGTGGCCAGAAAATTTATGATACTAATAGAAGAATCAAAATGCCTAAAGAAACTGAAAAGACTACACCCAATGTTTCTCCAGACAAAGATGCCAATGTTGTGAAAAGCAATCCCAGTAATGACAAGTGGCCATAGAAAGGAAATCAAGGGTCAACCAGTTATTCTTATGACCCCAATGCTTATTGTTGGTTCCATGGAACAAAAGGACATGAAACAAAAACTTTCTATGGGTATAACAAAGCTATCTCCAAACTTACTCCGGATCAATAGTAAAACTTCCTCAAACTCCTTCAATCTTAGAGGAAGGAAATGGAACCTCAAAATGAGAAAGGGAAGGCCAATAAAAAAAGCTCCAATAATGTAGACCTAAACCAAGAAGTGTTTGTAATCCATGAAGAGGAACAAATAGATCAAATAGAAGATGTCTTCTTGCAAGTAATAAATTTGTTGAAAGCCTCTCCCTCACACCGTAAAACATTCTTGGAAGTATTAGAAGTGGGATGTTCAACACAAGAGGAACCAACCTCTCTCATGTTTGATGTTTCCAAACTACCTCAAAACGAAAAAAAGTAAGAAAAAGGTTTCGCCGCTATACATACAAATTCAGGTTAAAGAAGTTATCATAAAGAGAGTTGTGGTAGACAAAGGATCAACAATCAATCTCTTAACAATGTCATTCCTATAAAGAATGGGATATAGAAAGATGAGAATCAACCAACAGGTTACCACCTTGAGGATATATGATAGTCATGATATTCAAATAGTGGGGAAAATTAGTCTACCACTCACTCTAATGGATAAAACCATTTCCACAAACTTCGATGTCATCAACAAAGAAACCAATTACAACATGGTCCTTGGGAGACCTTGGATTCATGATATGAAGGCATTTGCCTCCACCTTGTTTCAAGAGATACACTTTCATCACTTGGTAAAGATCAGCATCTTTAACCTAGACCTTGATCCTTTCAGTATTTATAGGAAGGAGCAGGAAGAAAAACATAAAAAGTTAAAGACACAAGAGAAAGAAAAAGAAGAAACTCAAAATGCTCAACCAAACACAAATACACACAATATATCATATCAAAGCATGTACGATCTTAAAGAAGTCCCCTTTGATCCTCACACCACCAAGTCTTATGCTCCATTCAGCTTAGCAACCATACCATGCCTTAAGGAATGGGACATCAAAAACCTCTTAGTGGGAACAATCAAAATCATCGAAGAAGGAGAAAAAAAAGAGGAGAAACGGAATTCAACCTACGAGATTGGAGAAACATCATAATCAAAATCTATGGACTCTCCACATTAATGGAGCTAGTTGTAAAACTGAGGTAGAGAAAGGCATAATCTTGACATCCTCGAAAGGAAAATTCCTCCCCTTTACCTTCAGGTTGGATTTCTTCTGCACAAACAATATCGCTGAATACGAAGCCTTATCCCTAAGAGTCATGTTAGCCATGAGAAAGGGGATCAAGAAGATCTCTGCCTTCAGAGACTCCCAATTGGTGATCAACCAAGTTGTAAAAAACTATGAGACAAAATCAGAAAGACTATGACCCTATAAAGAAACTATTAGAAAGTTGGTCTAGTTCTTTGACTTCTTCTCTATAAAAACTATACCCACGGAAGAGAACCAAGTAGCAAATTCAATGGCTATGTCTGTCACACTATTTTCACCACAAGCTCAACTTCAAAATTTGAAATACATTGTGTCAGTTTGTGGAGAGCCATTGTTGGAAAGTGATGAATTACCAAGCATCCTAAACTATGCTACATATCAAATAAAAAACACCCACTCGATATTACACTAAGAATGATGAGGCCATCTTAGAGTATCTACATGCTTATGACAGCATCCCAAGAGTATATCATAAGAAAGGATACATGCTCCTCCCACACTTAGAAGATTATTTTGGGAGTGAAAAGGAAATCCTTCAGATTGAAGCAAATTCAGATTTACCATCTACCCCTAAAAAATTTGAAGAGGGACATCCATCGCTAACTGGAGATACCATTGATATTAATGTCAGAACCACCGAGAAACCAAAAATGTTAAAATTACAAGGGGGGTTGAATGAGGAAGAGTTGGAAGAATACATTGAGTTCCTTATCGAATACTCTGACATCTTCGCATGGACATACTTAGACATGCCTAGATTAGACCCAAAGATCATGGGATACACTTAGTAACAAAGCCGGATGAAAAACCCATAAAATAGAAATTGAGGCCCATAAAGCCACAAGTAGCCAAAATGGTAAAGGAAGAATTGAAGAAATTATTGAATGCCAACTTTATCAAACCTATGGATTATTCAAGTTGGGTATCAGAAATTGTCCTAGTCTTAAAGAACAATGGAAAGATTTGGCTATGCCTCAATTTTAGGGATATTAATCAAGCTTATCCAAAAGACAAATTTCCCTTACCATCCATAGATCAAATTGTCAATTCAACCACAGGGTATGAAAAACTCTCTCATGGATGGGTTCTTGGGATATAATCAGATCAAAATGTTGGAGGTTGATAAAAACAAAATAACATTTACCACTCCTTGGGGAATGTTCTATTACGTAGTCATGCCATTTGGACTAAAAAACATAGGGGCTACCTATCAAAGATCCATGACAGACATCTTCCATGATTACATTCACAAGATAGTAGAGACATATGTTGATGATCTTCTGGCTAAGTCAAAGAAATGATCAACACATATGGAAGACCTTCGCAAGATCTTCAATAGGCTTTGAAAATACAAAGTAAGGTTAAATCCTAAAAAGTGTGTTTTCGGGGTTACAACAAGTAAGTTGTTGGGTTTCATCGTTTCATGAAGAGGAATTGATGTGGATCCAGCAAAAGTTAATGCAGTCCTAAATGTGACCCCACCAACAAGTGAAACAATGGTAAGAATCTTTTTGGGACAATTAGGTGCCATCAGGCATTTCATACTAGACACGACTTTCAAGATTCACCTGATCAATCAGTTACTGAAGAAACAAGTTGGCATAACTTGGATGGTAGATTATCAAAACACATTTGAACAAGTAAAAAAGTTTTTGTTGACACCTCCCACGCTAATGCCACCAAAAGATGATAAAACCTTCATCTTATACTTTAGAGCAACCAATATTTTCGTAGCATGCATGTTGGCTCAAGAAGATGAAGGTGGGAGAGAAAAAGCCATATATTTCATAAGTTGAACCTTACTAGAATATGAGAAGAATTACATGTAGGATGAAAAGGAGTGTCCTACCATAGTCTTCGCAACTCAGAGATTATGACACTACATGTTGAATCAAGAAACCAAAGTCATGATACGATCTGAACCATTGAGGACTTTCTTAAATCAGGCAATGTTATCAAGAAAGGCTAGCTAGTTTGTGACATTGCTAAGTGAGTTTGAACTAACATACATCAATCAAAAGTCAATTAAAGGACAAGTGATAGAAGACTGGTTAGCAGACAACTCGGTTCCTCAAGAGGAGCCCATAAACGAAGATTTCCTTGATGAAGAGATTTGTGTAATTGATCTTGAGAAATATGCCACTTCATATTGGTACCGAGACATTGTGAACTGCCTTGCAAATAAAACTTACCCCAAAAACATGACTTCCTTGGGAAAAAGATGATTGTGCATCCTCACCGCAAGATATTTTCTAATAGACGATGTGTTTCATCGAAGGGCCCTAGACGGGATGTTGCTTCGATGTGTTGACAAAGAAGAAGCACACAAAATCCTAGAAGAATGCCATAGCAGAATTTGTAAAGGACACTTTGGTGTTCATGCCATAGCAAGGAAGATACATAGAATGGGATATTTTTGGCCATTATTAGAAGGGGATGCTATCAAATTCATAAAATTATGTCCAAAATGCCAAGCCTATGCCCGTGTTCATCATACACCAACAAGAGATTTACAACCAATAGTTACCCCTTGGCTCTTCTCCACTTGGGCCTTGGACCTCATAGGAAAGATCTCCCCCATAAATGGATGGACATCTATTCATCATCACCATAACAAAATATTTTACCAAATGGTTAGAGGTTATGCCTCTCACTACTATTTCAAGGACCATAATTGCCAAGTTCATACTAAATCAAATCATATGTCAATTTGGGATTCCCCAAGTGATAGTGACAGACAACGTGTCATCATTTAAAAATCCACAAGTGAGAGAGTTATGTGAGAGATTCCACATCAATCATAACTCTCCCTCAATTTACTATCCTCAAGGGAACAGACAGGCTGAAGCCACAAACAAAACATTGAAATCAATATTGGTCAAGATCGTGAAGGACTCTAAAAGAGATTGGCATTTGCAATTATATCTAGCTCTTTGGGCTTACAGAAAAAGCATAAGAACTCCAATCAGAATCACTCCCTATGCCCTTACATTTCGGTCGGAGGCAGTGTTACCTTTGGAGGTAGAACTACCTAGTCTGAGAGTATCATTACAAGGACTATTGGATAATGAGGACTATCAAGCAGTGAGATTAGCTGAATTAGAAATGATGGATGAAACATGCTTAAAAGTTGTCCAAAGACACGATTCTTATCTCACAAGAATGAAGAAGTAGTGTAACAAGAAAGTCATCCCAGGACCTTTTCAAGTGGGAAACGTAGTGCTCAGAATAGACATTTTGATTGATAAAAGAGCCATTGAAGGACACAAGTTTAGACCAAATTGGATAGGTCCTTACATCATTAAAGAAGACATTGGAAATGGTGCCTATCTCTTGTGCACAATGGAGGGAGAGGAGTTTGGTGAAATAGTAAATGCCTTTCACCTGAAGAAATACTATGTCTAAAAAATAAAAAAAATCATAAAAACATAAAAATTAAAAAAAAAATCAAAAATGTCAAAAACAATTTGTTTCTTGCATTTAAGTATCATTTTGTTCATCTTGCATTATAGTCAATGACTTTCTCTTATATCATTTTCATTTCAGTAAGGAGTCTAAGGTTGCCTAGGTATATGTGATCCTTTCTAGACCTAGAGATTCCCTATTTTCACAATCACCATTATCCCCATTCATTCCCATTGATTCCAATAAAAGCCTAGCTCTTAGCTTTACACTGATCCTAGTCTTAATGAGCCAAGATGTTATGTCTAAATGAATTCAGTATTCAAACCTATAATGTTCAAAGGAAGCTTGCAATTAGACCTTCCCAATTCTTCCCTAGTAGAAGAGAAGTCCAAATAGATTACAAAAATTTTAGGTGGCACTCAGCCCCTTATCTTCCCTAACCAAAAACGTCAGGAGGATTAAAAATCTGAAGCAAGCAATCTAAAATCTAAGTGAATAAAACAAAATGATGAGTGATCAAAATAAGAGTGATCAAGAAAAGTGAGAATTGAGAGATCAAGCTTGCATATCAAAAGTTCCAAAAGCATTCATTTCTATAAAAGGTCAAAATCCGAAAAAAAAAAGAGAAAATCAAGTGACGAAATACAAAAAAAGAGAGAAAAAGAAAAAAAAAGAGAGATACAAAAAAAGAGTGAAAGAGAGAAGATTGTTGAATGTTTGTACTCTTGGGTGGAGATAAGTCTAATCTCGAAGCCTCAAGGGTGACATTCTAACAGAGAAAGAAAGCTACAAAGCACACACACACTCGCTGAGCAAATCCAAGAGTCTAGTAATCTCTAGAATCATTTTCTATCTAGGGACCCTTGTTCTTTCCCATTTATCCTTTTACCTTGGTCTATCTTGCTTGCCATCTATGATCTAAGTCTAGCGAACATCAATAAAATTTGTTACTTGTCTAAGTCGAAATCTTGTCAGACTATCTTATCTAGATAAGGATTAGTGTTTAGCTTTTAGCAAAGCCTAAATTCAGAAGTACTCCATTTCATTCCCACTCCCCACTCCCCACTCGAGTTTTAAAATCCTATCTCACAGCCCTGAATAGGTCCCTTATATTAGGACAACTTGCAATCCCCTAGATTGAAAATCGTATTAGAGAGAAGTCATATTGTTTGTTCCACATTGCATTCATGCCAAAATCATAAAAAGAGTCTCAAAGCAATAAAGTCAATGTCATAAATCGTGACATTGATAAGAGGTAAATGTTTCATTTTAGCATTTCTTGTGTTCTTGCATCTGCATAACGTAAACCATATCTCATATATATGCCATAAAATTACAAAAAACATGTCACCATTATCATATTTGCATGGTTAGAGTTAAAGGTCAAAAGCATAATCAAAAAGTTCTTAAACTTTCAAAGAGCACAAGAGATGGGTACCCATTCAATAGACAAAACCATTAGAGGGTAAACTTTCATTGATATATCCGAAGTTGACATATACGAGAGTATGAAAGAGCTAAGGCAAAATGCTCTCAAGGGAAGTAAAGGCTCCCCATGCAAGGGGGCATGATTTCAAAAGGAAAGCAAAGTAGAATCAAGGATGGTTCCCTTCATTGAAACCCTCAGGACTCCTACTCCGCTGCCTATGTGTACCACTAGTTGCTCCATGAGATCTATGGGAGCGAGGCATCCTACTATGACCATGTGATTGTGAAGGCTCCACTGTACTAGCATCTCGCCATCCAAATCCAAGATGAGCCATCTCATGAAGCACCTGATTCTCACCCTTATGGATGAGGTTCTCCATCTTCAAATCCGCACTCACTTGATATTTGTGATAGGCAGGAGAAAAAATGTTAATGTGTCACCCAACAGTAGGGGGCACACTAGGATCAGCTAAGAGACTCTCTTGAGTCATCCTAGTGAAGAGGGCAACCAAGATAATGTCAACCTCATGAATGAAAGTCCTCCATTGTTTGACATTACCTACAAAGCAAACCAAAAAGTGAAAAGTGTGTTAGTTCCCCATGAAAAGAAAGGAGAGAGAAAGGACAAAAGTGGGAAAACAAGTAAACGTAGACTTACGTGGGTCACTAGGCTGCCAGTCAGGGTCAAGTTGTTGCATCACCTCATCAGAGTGAGGAGATCTAGGAACCACATGTGGACCCTCTAGAATGTCATGAACATCATTCACATCATTATCATCATCAAAATCGTCAACCTATACATCCTATGGTAGTCCCTCATCTGTCAAATCATCCCCATTAGGAACATAGTCCTCATCAGTAGAATCTGAGTCCTCAACCACAACGAGTGCTCAAGAAGGAGTCCCTCTCCCTCCCCTCTGTCCTCCTCTTGAAGATTTAGGAACTCTGGTAATGAAGACTCTAGGAGTCAAAGGAGTCCAAGTAACTGTCCTCTAACTAACCCCACCCACCTCCTAGACAGATCTTTAGCAACTAGGCACTGGGGCCAAGTCCTTAGGAAAATCCTTGCAAAACTACTGCAAGATGCACTCAACATGATGAGTCTTGACTAGACCATTACGGTCTAAAATCTCTATTACCCCGTGGCAGTACTCTCTAATCTCACCATCACGTGACCATGATCCCTCCAAATCCACATAAGAATAAAAGATCATATCCTCATCTGAGAGTAGCTATAGCCTGTAGGGAAGCATCAAAGTGACCCACCTGAACCCATCTAGTTGCTCTCAATAACAATCTATTAGGAATAAAAACTAACTTCTGATAAGGCCTGATGTGCTCAAAGATCCAAGTCATAACCAAAGAAGATTGGCTAAAAGCTAGAGCCCCTCATTGTGCAATACAATAGAAATCTCTATAGACCATGGCCAAAATGTCTGGCCCTCAAGCATAGACTCTGCTCTACTCAAGACCCTATATAATTGGTGCGCAACACCATCTGAAGTGAGCTGAGACCTTATCTCTAGACAACCTCTATGCAATTAAACCAATTAGGAACTTGCTCAAGCAAGGAATACGAAGTCATGGCATAAAAGTAAGTTGAACTCCTGTCTGATCCTCGAGGTGACTAACCCTCATAAATTGTGCCCAAGACACCTTGTCCTCAAAGGACTTGCTAGAAGGTAGGATGAGAGGATGTCCTCTCACAGGAACTCCAAGTATATGGTAAACATCAAATAGAGTGATAGTCCACTCTCCTGAGACCTATGGGAACCTAAAGGTGTTCCTATCTACATCCTAGTACATCAAGATACCATAGCAAATGCGTGCCACAGGATGAATAACCGAGACATGGCAGACTCTAGCTAAACCCATGGTCCTTAGAATAGCATGATTGTCATCACTCAGAGAAGTAAACATCTCTGAGAGCCACAACTTCTCTCTATAACCATTCCATCGAATGTTCATGTCCTACAAATTAGAAAAGAACTTTAGATTAGATCTCGTCAACTCGTAAAATCCTAAAAATCATAAAACTTGCAGAAAATCACTCAAAAAATCGTATAAATGGTATCAAAATTGCAATAAACAGGCAGACATAGTAGTCAAATTAACTTGAAACATAGTGAAACGAATGTTAGAAAACAACAAATTTCACACAAAATTTACCCAACAGGGCCACCCCTCGGGTGACCCTGTTGTCTACAGGATCTCCCCCCGGGTGACCCTGTTGTCAGCAAGATCTCCCCTTAGGTGACCTACCTAATAAAAGGGGTGACCCTATGTGGAGATCCATCAAACAAAAAATGCTCTAAAATCTATGGTTTTAAGCCGATTTCAATAAATGAAAAACCAGACCTACTCTAAATGACTAAACAAAGATAATGCAACAAAAAGAATCACCAAAAACAAATAATTTAAAAGATTTTTCACAAAATTTAACCTAGGGTTTAGAGAAGTGTTTTTCACTATTTGTGTACCCGATTCTTAGCAACTAAAGAATAGGCAACCATCTTTGTGATCTCCTCGATGATATCTACCCAACGACTGTTCACACAATTGATTCTGTCACTGATTCACTCTAATCTCACTAATTTGTTTGCTTTGCTTGCCCTTAGCTTAGTTTCTTTTATGCATTCTTAGATTAGTTTTTTTCTTTTATGCATCTTCCATGCATTGTTTTGCGTGCATTCATTCTTACAAGTCTCACCAACAAAGGCAAACAACTAGTTGAATTCTTACAATCTATGGTAAGTTCATCATTTTAGTTTTCATTATTCATTTTGATATATTCAGATGTCAGGCTAACACTAGTTATTGCAGGTACAATTGTGGGAAAATCGACAATAGGTAAGGCCTAGTTCGTGAATGGTACCTACCTTTCATGTAGACTACCGTCATCGAGGGAGCAAACATGCAAGCACAAAAATCACTCACAACCTCCACGAGTACCCCTATAATGATATATGATCCTTGTCATGTACATGTAAGCATGAAATAATTTCCTCTAAGCAACAAATCTCTTGGTGACGTGTCATTTCTTTCATCTTGTGTTGTTTCCTCTTTGTCGTTTTCCCTCTCTCCTTGTCGTCGATGCTTTTTGACACTTTTATGACACTTGTCGATTTGCATTTTTTGAGCTTTCAACCTTGTTCCTAATCCTTGTATGCATCTTGTAGGTGAGTTTTCACCTTTCCCCTATCTTTTCCATTTTCTCCACCCCCTAGAAGCCTCCTAGAGGTCCCTCAAACAGATCTCCCACTTTTGGTTTTCGGTTTCACTCAACCAATCCAAATCTCCCCTATTATTTCTAGATCTTCCATAGGAAATCCTACTTTGCAAGTGGAGATTTGGATTCTTGCACATGATTGACCTATTTCTAGAGGTAGATCCCCTCCTTTTCATCTCCTCTACCATCTCCCATCATGCATTTTCTCTCAGACCCCTTTCTTTTTGGATCTCTCACCGGGTGACCCTCAAAAAGTAGGATCTCCCCCTGAGTGACCCAGGGTCGCCCCTTGGCAGACCCATGGGTGACCCTACTGGTGAAAGGGGTGACCCATGGGTTACCCTGTCGTGTTTCTAGCCATAGGATAAATCAAGTTTCTAACTTGAAATAGCTCCATTTTTGCTTTTTTTCTTCCAGTTCGCGTGATTTCTGATGCCTAATATGGAGTTGACTATTTCATGCACCCACACATGCATAATTAGCTCCATTTTATCTAAATTTAACAACTCATTCTCTTCCATGCATTCTTCTAACTCTATTTCTTATCTTGTGATAAGCTATTATTGCATTATCACTCCCAAATTAACTGAGTTTACTGGGTAATCAATCCAGTTCACTCCCCAATCACCCCTTGTTAACTCTTCAATCAATTGAGTTAACTTCTCAATCAATTACATTCTTCCAACCTATAAATACCCCCTCCCTCAAGCACAAAGGGAAGTAAATTCATTGTGCACACAACTCTTGCTAAGCTTTTGCTCTCCAATCAGCATTCTTATGCTCACACAGGACAAAGGTGCCTTTTATTTGTTCATTGTTTATCAAATCTTTCACATAAAGCTCTTCAAGCATCATTATGCTACTTCTATCAAGCCATCGTGCTCATCAACAACTCTCTTTGAGCCCATTTTAGAAAGCTTCCAAAGCTTCTTTCGCTTCTTTGTGTTGTCTTCTCGCCAAGAGGTCTTCCCATTGCTTCAAGAGGATACAAGTTTGCCATCAAGGATCTCTGAGGGTAGTGGAGGCTCACAAGTCTTCTTTATTTCAGGTTCCTCTATCCTTTTGGTCAGTTAGTGGTAATTAGAAAATTGAAATTGCTCTTGGCATTAGTAATTTATTGCTTTTTCCTTGATAGAATAGTTAGATCTAGTATTTTAGAAGTAATTTACATTCATAGTTTAATTCAATTACTTGCAATTTCCTTTTCTAGATTAAATCATTTCAAAACATTCAAAAACCCCAAAAACATAGAATAATTGCATTCGGTAAAATTCATTCTAGTTGGATTCATATTTCCATTCCTTGATTAAAAAGCATCTTTATTTCCAAAAATACCAAAAAAAACACAAAAACAATTTTTGCATGTTATATAGTTGTATTCATAAAAATATAGAAAAGAACAAAAACATTAGACATTTAGATACATTGCAAACCCTTGATACCATCACAAGGTCAACAAAAGTCAACACACAACTAAACCTTAGGTCAACTCAAAACCCCAAGTCAAACCAAATTCTAGTCAAGGTTAGCCAACATATGCTTATCCCTTTTCTTGGCTCACAAATGTGCCTAGGATTAAGAGGTGAGTGGGTGAGGGCAACTTCCTTAGTGAGATTGAGGAAATTCATCTGAGACCTCGACAAGATCCACTTGTCTCACAACAACTAGAAGCATTTAGACAACTTTAAATACAATGTCCAATCATCCAATGAATTGAAAGACAAGATTCCATCAACGAAAGTAACAGCTTACCCACATAGAGGTGGAATAGTAGAAACCCTAATAGAGGAAGAGTAACTAGTGACTCTTTGGGTCATAGGGTTATCTCTACAACAACACTCATTGAACAAAACATACACATTAGCACACAACAATAGGGGTCCCAGGACGTGCCAACCCCTCTTTGCGATGTCCAGCTCTCCAGCGAGCTAGACCACCACCGTGTCTTTCCTCCTCTCGACTGGCTACTTCCACAGGAGCAAGAGTGATGTGGCGGTTCACCCCATGGCAAGGAGGGAAGGGTTCGTGTGCATGCAAAAATTTAACCCGACAGCCCCAGGCAATTGAGGTCACGATTTTGAGCATACATGACCACCATGAGAAAATAAAGTTTAGAATTTCATCAAAATCATCATACCTTTTATTCTCATAAATCTCCCTCAATCTCCTTTTCTTTCTTGGCTCATTACAAAAGTGACCATAGGAACTAAACTAGTTTCAGAGTTGCTTGACTCTAGAGTACTCTGGAGATGATTCTAGAGTTGATTCTACATGATTTGTAGTAGTTATCTCTTCATTTACACCTTCTCCATAACCTATGGGTACCATTACTGAGATACTTTTGAAGTGTCAACCATGTAATCCCATGATTCATTCTTAATGAATTCAGTGTCCCTGTTGATCACAACCTTCTTGGTGACAGGGTTATAAATTTGTATGCTTTGGATTCTTAATTGTAACCTATGAAGATTTACTTTTCTCCTTTGTCATCAAATTTCTACCTTTTGTCCTTTGCACAAATGCATATGCCACACACTTGAAGATTGATAGGTGCTCCATGTTGTACTTTTTATTTGTTTATGCTTCCTATGGAATACTGTCATGTACAACCTTTGTGGGGCATCTATTTAGAAAATATATTCTTGTTGCTATAGCCTTGCCCCAAAATTCATTTGATAGTCCCTTTGACCTTTAACATCCTTGCAACCATCTCTTGGATGGTTCCATTCTTCCTCTTAGCAACTCTATTTTACTGTGGAGTGTATCTAGCTGTGAATTATTTCTTAATACCTTCTTTCTTACAAAAAAATAAAAATTCATTGGAGATATACTCTCTCCCTCTATCAGTTCTAGGGATCTTGATAAAGTGGCCACTTTGTTTCTCAACCAAGGCATTGAACAGCTTGAATTTTTCAAAGGCTTCAGTTTTATTTTTCAAGAAATAAACCTAAGTCTTCTTGCTATAATCATTTATGAAGGTCATAAAATATTCATTCTCAAAAATGTTGAGAGTTTTCATGGGGCCACATAAATTTGAGTGCACCAACTCTAATGGTTTTTTTGCCCTCTTAGACTTCCCTAATTAAAAGGGTTTCTTGTGCTACTTTCCCAAGATGTAGGCCTCACATTTCCTATCAAGCTCTATAATTGTAGGTATCCCCCTAACCATATCTTTCTTGGATAAAATATTTAATCCAAAATAACTTAAGTTCCAATACATTAAATGCGAAAGTTTGGATGGGTCTTTGATGACCATCTTGATGGTTGATTGCAATGGAAATTCTATAGATATCATGTTCTTCAAAGGTGTATCTTCAGACTATGCCAAAAAAATAATTTGCATCCTAAGGGAAAAAATTATATTTCTTTTCATTTGGATTACTACAATCTTGTTCATTCTTCCATCCTTGTCAAAGATTATGCACTCTCCATTTTCTATTAAGACTCTATATCCTTTTTAAACCAGTTATCTATTGTTCCAAAGGTTATGTTTTATTCCTTGTGCATAATAGACTTCCCAAATTGCTCTTTGTCCCCTTGCTTGGTTTGAATGATGATTGTGCCTCTTCCCATGACTAGAACCTTTTCATTTTTCTCCATCTTAATCTCAAACTTAATGTTCTTATCAATGGAGGAAAATATATTTGTATTACCACTCATGTAGTTTCTACAAGCACTATCCAAATACAAAACCTTAGCATTGAATTTCTCAACAATGTTACACACAATGAACATGTTTGATGGGTGTTCATTTTTAGCCATATTTTCATTGTCTACATTAGCACTTTATTTCCTTTGGTCATGTTGCCTCTTTCTACATTCATTTGTAAAATGACCATACTTGTGACAATAATATCACTGGATATTACTTTTTTCATACCTTTGGTTTCAATTGTTAGTTTTCTTCTTATGTTGGGAGTTTGTTTGTGAAATCCTTGCTTCCTTTTAGATATTTGAGCTTACTCTTCTTGAGTAGCTTCTTCCTCTACCTCTTTGAATTCTACCCTTATTATTTCTTCCTCTTCTTCTTCCTGTCCCCCTCACACTCCTTTGAGGGTTAGAGGATTTCTCTAGGGAAGGAGTGGATCTATTCAACTATTGCTCATGGGATTGTAGAGAACCCATTAACTCATCAATTATCATCTTTGGGAGGTATTTAGTCTCTTCAATTGTAATAAAAATTAGGTCAAATCTTAAGGGCATACTCCTAAGGATTTTCTCAATAATCCTTTGCTCTTTCATAAATTCTCCACTAATCTTTAATTAATTTATTAAGATAGAAAATTTTATATGTAAGTGTGAAATAGACTCTCCATCTTTCATTTGAAAAGTCAAAGTCTCTCCAGAGCCATGGGACTTTGACTAACCTCACCTTGCCAATCCCTTTGTAGGAGTCTTCAAGAATTTCCCAAGATTCGTTTGAGTAGTTAGCTATTGTTATTTAGGGGAACATGGCTTATGCCTATGCTACTTCAATCAAACTTAGGTCTTTTTCATCTTTCCTTATGATCTTTTTCAACTAGCTTTCTTTTGGGTATTTGTCAATGTTGCATGGGCTGCTTGGTTAGTTACATATATGGAACCATTGACAATAAGCTCCCAGAAATCATTTTCTATCATTATTATATTAATCTTCTTTTCCCATATATCATAGTTTGTTCCATCAAATTTTAGTGGCCACTACTAGCTCATACTGTCACCTCTGGCCATTTTATAAAATAAGAGAAATGATCTTAATACCCAAAAAAGTCTTGGGTTTTGGCTTTGATACCACTATGTTGGAGAGAAGAACATGAGAGAGAGAGAGGAAGGAGTGAAAAGGAGGGCACAAATAAAAACATGATAATTTCTATTTATGTGTAATAAAAAATGTATGCATTCAAAAATTAGAAATGCCAAATTGTAGAGTTGCTTCTCTATTTTCTTCTTCCTATAATGATGCACTCCCTTTCTAGAGCTTTTAGAGTTGACTATAATTGGAGTTTCTTATTACTTTGTTCTTTGTAGAGCTTCTGAACTATCGTTTCTTTCTGGAGTCATCCTTTTGTGTACACTTCTTATGGCTATCTACTATGTGCTCTCTCTTATTCTTCTCTTCTTCCTCTTCACTTTTCTCTGCTACTACAAACATTCTATGCCTGCCTTTTATCTTTTCTTGTCTTTACCAAAAGCTTCCCACTCACTCCAAAATTAAACGCATCTACCGTAGACATTAACTATGTCAAGCCAACCAAACAACAATAAAAGTTTTGAATAGGGTGGTAGAAAAAAGGATCCACAAAACTATTGATGGGTGGATGAATTAAATGTCTGTCAGACACTGAAGATTAGATTTTCCAATAGATCCAGCTTATAAGTGGTAAGAAATTGATAGAGAGCATATTGTGGAGTGTTGTTAAAGTCACTATCCCATTTCTTAGAAGTGAACAAGATTTTTCAAGAAGTGTACAAACATGTTTATTACATTAGCATGAAAGTGTTTGACGGTTTTTCATTAAACCTATTCTGTGTGCGTATCGACTTTTTGTATGGTGTCAAGAAAGTCTTTGGATGTTGAAGAGATACTTGGAATAGTCCTTTTGGTTGATGAGGAGGTGCCAAGAACAACATAAAACACTGAAGCTCTACCAATTGCACTTTCTTGAAAGTTCTTGAAGTGTTTTCAATGAACCAATTTTATGTACATTTCAACTTTTTGAAAGGTGTTGGGAACCAGGCTTTTTGCTGAAAAGCTAGTTTCGAGAAAGGCTCAAAATGTCAAAGTTCCTAATTTATATATTCTTCCATATCTTTCTTACAATTTCCAATTGCATTTTTTAAAAGTTATTAAATTCTTTTCAATGGATTGAATTCATGCATCTTTGGAAATTTTGGAGTCATTCGGGAACCAAGAAGGTTCTAAGAATTTTTTGGCACCAAATAGATTCTTAGGAACCTATAAAATGCCAAGGGATTCTTTTCAATGAGATCTAAACACTCTTGGTTTTCCTCCAACATCAACCCTAGTCCAACTAATGCCTTCCAAAATATAATCCTCTTGTACAAGTTTGAAATCATGATGAATAAAGTGCTATTAGAGCTATGCATTTTCATACTTTATGCAAAGTTATTCAAAACTATCATTACTAAATGAATTGAATATATATATCAATCATGTCTTTGTTCATTTCACTTCTCATTCTCTTATTTTATATCCATTCTAACATTAATAGTGCCAACTTGTATCATAAAAATTATTATCTAATAATATTCACTAATCTTTTGATACCAATGTTTTAATGGCATGTGATCCAATATTGAGAGACATGGTTAACTTTGTAGTCTTATCTTAGTTGCCTTCTTGTATTATCCAACTTCAAACTTCATCATGATGTTATTATGGAAGAATTAAACAATGTGACTCTGAATCAAGCATGCAATTCAAATGTTGATCAACTTAAAAAGTTATACTTGAAGGTCAAATTTGACTAAGTGTTGAATTTAGAATGACTATAGATCCATGCTTGTAAAGTGATTATAATTTTAGTTGGATTAAAATTCATACTATAACCAGTAATTTCAGTGCCTCAAATATCCCAAAAAAAAACTATTCACCATGCTTATGAGAAATTTTGTGACCATTGAGATTATTTAATATTTTCACCTAGAGTATGGAGTTAACAAGACTTTGTGACTCAAATTATGATACTTGCGATAGGGCTTCATTTTTTATGGTTTTAACATGATAAAAAAAATGATAATGTGAAACAATTAAGGAATTTGTAAATGAGATTTAGTGACATAGACATCAACATTTTCAAGTTGACCAAATCGAGATGAAAGAAGGAGACCTCGTATGTGACCCAAAGGACCAACACAAGATATGAGTAATCAATTTGATGACACATGTTGATAAAAGAACATGAAAATTTTAAAAATTTGTTAGGGTAAAAAAAGAGGACAACAACTAGCTCTAACTGGAGACAAAAAAACAAAGACACTTTAAGGAAAAGCAAACATGAAATGAGTAATGCAAGACACATGGACACTAAGACTAAAATAGACATGATAAAATCTCATAAGTAACTTATGGATAGGGTAGGGTACAACCTACCTCAAATATCCCATGGAGATAATGCAAGTCTATTAACAGACCTTTAGAGAATTAAGTACTCGTACAAAACAATGAATGATATCTATGGTATACCTATAAATTGAGTTGTCATTTTGCATTCATTCAATGAGATATTTAAAATTTTTGAAAAGTAGTTTTTTTAAATAATGGATTATAATTGAACAATCATTCTTCATCATATATCTTTGAATCCTCTTGAATCATGTTGGCATTTCCCTATATAGTATCATTCATATCTTTTTGCATTACATCAAATACACCAATGCCTCACATCTAGATGTGTTTTTGATCAGTTAAACCTAAGAAGAATAAGTCATCTAATGGATATATTCATGTGAACCATGCGGTGAGGAGACTTCTGCTAATATATGTTGTGAATCTAATTTATGGACAAAAACTTTGATGAGCACATGATAATTTATAATAGAATGAGTTTTGTCTTTCTTCTCTACTATAAGCTCAAAAAATTCTTGATTTGATGATGAAGAAAAAGAAGGAAGTGATATATCTATACCTTTGGTTTCATCAATAAGACTATCCTCTTTTGTGATTGGTAAAGAAGAAAGACACACATTTTCTACAAGAAAATTTGTTATTTGAAATTTCAAAACACCAAAATGGAATTAATATTCCATGCAATTACCAATCATCTTGAACTTTATTTGACTGATCACCTTTGATGTGTTTCTCTTTTAACTCCTTAATTTTTCTCTCTATAGTCTCATGAAAATGTACTAAAGAAATACTAAAATTTAGAGTCATCCATTAAATATATTTTGAATGTGGGGCAGATGCTTTCACACATTGAAAATTTTTTGGTTAGTGGAGAAAAATAAGATAAAATTTCTAGTTTCTCATTGACCCACGAGGTACCTGCATTTCGTTTTGTACTATTTTTGCATATAATATTTCTACGCTCACCATCACTATCATCGTGCAATATTTTCTAATGTCATCACCCACTTCTTGTTTAAACATCAACCCTCAGATTGTTTTAGTTTCACTTACATAACAAAATATTTACAAGTATCATCAAGGGCATGCATAAAATTTTATCTTTCTTCAATGAAAATTTCATTTAATGAATCAACACTAGAAGAAGTACAACATGATGATGAAAATATAGTAAAATTTCCAAGACAAGAAGTCTCAAGAGTTGACTCATTCCTAACCTCTTCTTGTCATATTTTGTCTTCACCCTTCGTGAATACCTCATACCTCAGTTGCATGCATGTTGGGGTAGGAAATCCCTTTGATTCATCTTGATATGAATCTTTATCTTCTTTATTGTCAGTTATATTGTCAAATAGTTGTCCACATTCTACAATTTAAGAAGTAAATTTATGCTATTGTATTCTATGATTGAATGTGATTGTTACATCCCAATTTCTGACTTGCTATACTTTTACTTTTTATTTGGGCATAAGTAAATATGTTGTGATGTTATAGACTTATGATAGGATATGACATGGAATTATCATTTATGAAATCATGGAAATGATTATGTTATGGTTGATTTAATAATTGTATTATAAGATTTGATTTACTAGTTGAATTTATCGAATAATGATGCACTAATCTCTTATTGTTTGATGACAAGTGAAACAGGATCACAAGTTATCGACTCTCAGAGAAGAGAGAGAGAGAGAGAGTATCTTTCGAGAAGAGACATATAGACCTTGGAATACGAGTGGTCTATTTGCCAAATGAGTCTAGTGTTAAACAATAATGTGAACCAATGAGTCGTATGAGGTAAGTCTTGTCTTGCTAGTTACTTTCGAATCTAATCGACAGGTAGTCGATATCTTGATTATCATCTAGTCAAGTCGATGATGAGTCGACATAGTCGTTTGTAAAGTAAAAAATGTCATAGACATAAAACGGTTGTGTTATTCTTCTTGTGTCGCTTGAGGTTTTTTTGTCGCTTCTTAACGTCAAGACGTTCTCATCAAGTTAGATGACGCGAATATTTTCGATAGATTGTGATGGGGAGGTAAACTCAACCCATTCACATCATCTGTAATCCTTAGTGATAAAATGGGGCAAATAGAGGAGTTTTTAACAACTTCGGTTAGAGGTTTTTCATAGCTATGTGATATCTAAAAGAAATCTTGAGTCTTGTTCTGCATTTGCGCCCAAGTCGTCTTTATCTTCGTAAAGCGCTTCAAACGTATGTTGTAAACTCCTTTTTGCAAAAATTTGACGGACGTCGAATTAGAGACCTAGGTGTGTTTTAACCTTTGTCGTAATGTAAAGAAATATGCTAAATTGTATAGTTATATGTTAGTAGACGTTGATGAATTCCTTTATTCTTGTTTGTCGACGGAATCAATTCAAAGTTTGAAGAGGGATAGTTTTTAGTTCTTTTTATAATGTCTTTTTCCTTTGAATAACTCTTTTTGTTTTCTAGTTTAGACCACTAAATCGCTATTGACCAAACTATTATTGCTAAGGTGGCAATCATTTGTACTCGTGATCGGTTTAGAGTATGGGGATACATGCATGCCTCGAGTCACAAATCCTTTGGTTGGAATAATTTTGCATGGAACTCATCTTTGTTGACATAATTGAGAGCCCACAAAATAGCATTGGATCTTTGTACAATTTCTTTGAGGTATGATGATGAAGACAAGGAAACATAATGATGGAGGCATATACATTCTCTGGTAAGGGCTGTACAAAAGACACCCCAATGATATACCTGGAGGTTATTGCTGAAGTTTTCAAGGAAGGCATATTGGCCCCGTGGTCAGGATCATAAGCCTTTTGGAAAGTGTTTGAGGTCTTAAATGGTTCGAAGGGTTTACTGTGGAGAGGTAGCGTGGTCTTGCACCTGCATATTGGTACATTCTTGAAGAATTCTACTATGAGAAACTTTAAATTCCTGAGGAGAGGTTACGGGCAGAAATAGTACTCAAAACATCCAAGGTTGCACTCTGCAATGAAACTGGGCTCAAAATCCTCATTGATTATAGCAAAGATGTAAAAATTGAAGGTCCTTTTAGATATCATGGAGACCCTCACGCCGGAAGTCAAAAGTTGAGATTTCCATTATACGATAAAGTATTCTTCATGTTCATAGATGAGTAGACTGTATCCTGGAATTGGGTGACAAATATGTTTGTATAGAAGACAATTTTGATCAGATGTTAAGAATCTTGGCACCACTCTTATCTGTAGTGGCGAATCAAATGGCATTGTGGCCCTTAACTCATGAGTAGTGGACGGGTTGTTACCTTTTATAACTGCCACCCTGCCGTAGGAAACTCCATGATGAGGAGTGGTTGCTAAGTTTTAGGAACCAACCTTGCATGCCATAAGATGTTCCATCTTATTTGGCATGGATGACAGCTTGGGGGTAGATTGATTGCTTCATGGTGGGAGTTTTTGTGAGCTGTTATTTCTTTTTGCCGTGGGTAGAGTTTAAGAGGATGATGCCACAACCGGAGGAAGGGGGCTAGCTATTTTTGTGCAGTCTCAATGACTGTGAGACGGGGGAAAATAAAGAAATGACTGATAGGAGAGTCGTTAGGGGGTGGAGCAAGGTGATACAGGTGGTGCATATAGGTAAAAACAATGAAACACTATCGGGGGAAGAGAGGAGAAAGTCAGTAGGATACAAAGCAGGCTGAGAGTCTGAAACTGGAAGGGAGAGTTGACTTTCGAAAGATTATATGTTGTCATAGAGGTATAGTAATGGAGAAAGCAGTGAAGGATAGAGAACCTTCTAAAGACGTTACCGGGCTATCGAAATGCATAACCAGGTTCTTTCTCTTTGAGATATCATAATTTTAATATGATATGTTGGTAGTCTTATGCATGTTTTAGAATGATTGTAGTTCGTATGCTATCATATATCCCTTGGGTACTGCGGATACTTTTTCAGACATATTTTCTTCTCACACTTTTTCTCACCTTGCCAAAGTGCGCCACGTTCCATCTAACTTTTTATATGACATGACGGAATAGAGGTATATAGTCATTATTTTGTTCTAAAGTTGTGATAGTTGCCTGTGACAGTGTAATTTCACCTAAACTATGACTGTGCTTTGATATGTCAGCAAACTCATCTGTTTTGAGCTTAGGTATCAGAATTTTCACATCATGTTTGATTCGTATGTACAGGTATCAAAGGATGATTTTCAGGGCTGTTTCAGCCACATAAATTGCAGTCCATCGGGCTCAACCCACCTGCATAGATAGTGTTTTTCCCTTGCCTCAGCTAGAGTATAGACTTAAGACCTTTTAACACCCTGCTATGTAGATAATTTCAATAAGGGTTAGTTGATATTACTCTTTAATGAACCTGAATATTATTAGTGTTCGGTATATTATTTAGCCTTTTGAATCTCGGGTAAACATTGCCATGACTATATATTGTCAAGTGGAGTGGCTCAGTATTATCTTATTATTTCATATCGTCATATGAAAAGTTTATCTCATATAAATACTAAGACATGCTCATAATGATGAGTTACATATGTTGATAGTAGGCTCTTATGAATGAGAAGGAAATGTCAAGTAGGATATATTCTACTCACTTTGCATAGATACAGTTTGACACTGTAAAATAGTCTAACCTTAACTTAATTTGCTTCCTTACCATAGGGTTCAAGGAAAAATAACTCTTTTATGGTAGAAAAGAATTTGCATGTCATTGGATACCTTGAGAGTAGTACTCTCATGCTCCTAGCTCACTCTAGCTTAAAATAGTTATGATATCATTAAGAGAATACTTTTCTTAAGGGATGTTCAAATTGAGTGAATTCCCTACATCAAAACTAAGATAATAGCCCTCATTTAATATTGACTCTTTTTAGCTCAATATGTTAAAAGAGAGAAGAACTTAAACATGAACATACGAGGATAGCAAATAAAAGGTCTCTCTTTCTCTATTTCAGAATTAAATTGAAACTAGTCAAAAGAAGACGAGGATAATCGTTTACTTAAAATGTGGCTCTCTTTGGCATTAGAGAGTTTGCCATCCCATTGTGATGGATAGGCCTAATAAAACCCTAAGTTTAAACCAGAATGATTAAAGAACATTTTATAATACCTTTATGGTTGTAACTCATTTTAGTTATTTTGTGTAGGTAGGCACTAAGTGATCAAGAACCCTAATCTGGTAATGTTCATGTCTGTCTTATTGAAAAGAGATTTGTTACTAGTCGACAATGTTTGACCTTGAGTAGGGAAAACTACTTGTTGGGATACAAGTAAACTTGAAATACAAGTCATAAGCCTCGAGTTTTGCAAGCGTGCAAGAGGTACCATTAAATGATTAGTCGAACATTAAATTCAATATACCTTTTGGTCACAACTTCTCTTACACTATTACTTGTCGACAAGGGGTGAATCTCAAATGTTGCAAAGATTGCGAAGAGAGATACTTAAAAATGGATAGTCATTCCATAATGTTAATAGTGCAACGACGGTGTCTTGAGAATTCACCCAAGTTAGAAAGACTGGATTGGAGTTGGATAAAACTCTTTAGTTAAACCTTGACTTAACCTAGATATGGTAATTATTATATTAAGGCATTGGGACCGTTATATAGATCATGATTGATGGGACGAGTGCCCTGACTATGTGTAATTATTCTTATTTGAAAGAAGGGAATTAGATTCCTAGACTATATTACTTAACCTACATAAGGTTATTATCTTAGTCGTAATTAACCTATCTATATTTATTATGAGACAATAAGTCATAGACCTCGGAATTGCGATGATGCAATGAGAGTCCTTGTAAAGGAAGAAAGACGAAAGAAAAAGTCTATGGATTTTAGACAATGAAAGAAAACATGTATTGGGTCGAGAAGACTAGATTGATGAAATTGCCATGACTTCATAAGTTGAATGTAGGTTGACCAAGTCGAACTATAGGAATATGATAGTATCCAAGTCGAGTTGGAGTGGGTAAACACTACGACAATGTTCATTGGGAACATCAATTTATATTGAAAACTATGGCCATAGTAATGGATATGTCTCTGCATGCATTGTCGGTTCACTGTATCTAGATTGCACATCCTATCAGGAATCATACTTAGCTAGAGGGTATCTAGGGTTGTATGATAGATAGAGTTGTGTAAGATACAACACTATGTACTCGGAAAGGCAAATTACCACTGGTCACCTTGGTCTATACTTCTCGTGAAGGGTAGGGCCACTTCCGGTTAGGAAGGAGTGTAGGAGACCGACGGTCTATGGTTGGAGGTAAATCACTGGAAAGATACTCTCTCTCTCTCGTAGAAGACATGCCAAGGATTGCGATAAAGATGTCAAATTCCGGATGTAGTATATTTCTAAGACTTGTGTTTATTGAGACTAAGTAAAACATTATCTGATTCAGGTATTTATAATTGATTTATTTTTGTAAACATTGTACATGAGAAAGACAATAAGGTTGATTGTATTTGTAATGAGATATCTTGTAATTGTAGTTACTTGACTATATGTTGAATAAAAGAAAAAATTTCTCTGTCTCATTTTTACCTTGTAAATTTACTTTATGGTGAATTTTTGTTTTTTTTACTATGTTTTTAGAACATGGATGTTACAGTGATGTTGATCAACATTTTCCCAATGGACTAGAAAGGCATGGTTTTTGTGATCACTCATAATTATTTTTGATTCCTCATCACTGTATTCAACATCTAGATGATACACTTCAACATTTTATTTTCTACCTATCTCCATTTCTTCAATAACTTCTTCATTCTTAAGTGCTTGTTTGTTCTTGCATGTAAGTTTATCCTCTTTAATGCAAGGAGAGACATCATCACAATGAGTAAGTAGAAGGGCTTCGCTTCCATCTTCTTTAGTTTGTTCATTCTTTTGTAAAGTTTGAAGCAAAGAAGGATGTATTTATTTTGGTTGGAATTGCATACCACCATAGAAACTTTTTAAAAATTACATATGCTTGGGGTCATCAAGAATCTAATTTTCTTGAGAATTAGGCTCAAAGGATGAGTAATTTTCATTTTCTTCATCAATGTTATTGTTAACCACTAATTTAGGGTACCTAAAATTATTTCTTTGTATTCCTTGATACTGGGCCATTTCTCTATGTTTGACCTTTAGATAGAGCCTCCAACCTCCCTTTGGGGGAAATACCTTCAAATGTTTGAGGAATAAACTGCAGTAGCCCTTCAATCTCTAATAGAGTCAAAAAAATTGTTGGTAAACAGATTTGTCACTACGATATTTCATTAAATTTATCTTAACTTGACTAATGGGCAGCAAAAAATGTTCACAATAAATAGAGAAATCACCATTAGTTTGGCAATTTTTATTTGCATTTGAGATGAGCAACTCCCTCACATGATTGGGTTTTGGGGGTTTTTATGTACTTTTAACCATAAAGTACAAAAAGAACATAAGAATTGTTAAAAAGAAAAAGAAAAAGAGAAACCCAATGAAATCTTTCATAAGACTTCATTTCAGACTTCTCAAAGACTATGGAAAAGTATGTAGGAGAAACCATGAACATGCAACTATGAGGGGAGACACAAAGTTCTTCAATTTATGCAGCACATTCATCAATATGGAACCTACAATAAATAATCTCAAAGGGGCAAGAACACATCTAACATACAAATATATCGAATATTCTTTCAAATTAAATATGAGAAATGATAGTTCACACCCACAGTGCATAAGGATGAATACAAAAGAAAGATTGCAAATCAGACATAAAAAAACTTACAACTAGAATTCATATTATTGACACAAAGTTTAGAAGTTTATGGGCAAAAAGTCATAACCCTCTATAAAGGAGGCACCCTTTACAATTGGAATAATCGTGTATATATTAATTTTTTTGTCTCTTAACAAACTCATAACTAATTCATAACTACTTTACAACCACTTCCCTTTCTGAAATAATAACATTATATAATTTAAAGTCAGCTTTTAAATCATAAAACTGATTTAAATTATAATTTTGAAAAAAAGGTGCAATGACCAAATAGATCATAAAGTCAAAACTTCATGACTCCTGAGAAGTGAAAAAGACGATTTGATTCTTTTAGAACTTTATTCTTTTGGTGTCACTACTGGATGTCATCGTTGCTATTGATGAGGAGGCTTCACCTTATATTGTTCCTTCTATTCAACTGTGTCTTTGTTAAAATGCTTCTCAGCAGATGGAATATCAACTCACGTTCTCTCATTGCACTGATATGTTATCAAAATTTCCCACAGTATCAAGTTTATGTATGCTTTCTTCTATTCTTTTTTTCTCTCTAAAATTAATTCAGACCACATTTCTTTGAGGCATCTAGTCAAATAGTTCACGTGCTTTGTCTATGCTTCCACATTTTGCATACATGTCTACTAGGGCATTTACAGCTACAGCACTTGACAAAATTCCTTTATCCTTTATGCTTTTATGGATATGTATAACCTATTCCAAAGCTCCCATCTTGGTATAGGCTAGGAAAATGCTTGCAAATGCAAACTAAATAGGTTGGAAACCTGTTTGTTGCATATGCTGGAATAATGTGACTACCTCGTGAGGAAACCCATGTCTTCTGTATGCTGCAATAATCATATTCCAAGAGAGGCTATCTTGTTCTTTTATGTGATCAAACATTTTACAGACATCCACCAAACTTTTGCACTTGACATTACGACAACTATAACACTAGGGAAACATTGTTCCACATTTGTAAATCCTATGCATGTTACAAGTTGGACCATTGCAGTTATCTTCTAAAAAGTGATGGAAACAATGATTTTGGTTTAGCTGCTGGAATGATTCTTAGCTTGTGGAATCATGTTCACCAGCATGGTAAATCTGGCAACAAATTCCCTCATTGGTTCTTGAATCCCCTTTTTATATGGGTCAGTTTAGCTATTAAAAAATGTTCATCTTCTGGACTTTTAAATCTATGTTCGAATTTTTTAACCATGGAGGCCCAAGAATCAATGGATGCTAGTGGAAAGTGATAAAACTAGTCTGTAGTAAAATCACTAAGAGATTCAACAAACAATCTCACTGAAACATCCTCATATTGAATGCCTAGAACAAAACAAGCTACAAAAAAGGCATGAATATCTTCATCCATGGGCACTTTCCCATCTCCTTTGAATTTAGGGATGATCTTCCTAGATCCATGAGGAATATCATGCAATTGGTTCCCTAGGGATAAGGGGCATATTGTAGCACCCCATGGAACTGGTGGCTGAGGCTGAGCACCTTGTTGGTGAGCGATATTATTTTGGAAATTTACAACCAAGGGAAGAACTGTACCATGTAATACCAAGGCTTGGCACATAGGTGAACTTGAAACTTTGGTAGGAGAAGGAGGTCTAGTGGATATCTTTGATAGCCTCTTAGTAGAAGGGAAATCAACAATAAAACTAGATTCTCTCAATGCTTTGAAATTTGGATGCAATAATTCCTCTTCTATGATCCCCTCTTGTATATATTTTATCTGCCAATTTTGACAATCACTGTTGATTGTTTTGTATGTTACTTTTATGATTGTTTTTCCTATTGTCTAGAACAACTTGAATCTGGAAAGGCTCATTCATCCTTGGTATAGGGACAATCTTTTCAACAATAAGGTTATCATGAACTACACGAAATTCTTTGGCTTGTCTTCTCGGATCTTGACCAATATCTTCTTCTTCCTCCAAGACTTGATTAACCTTCAATGAAATTGCTGATTTTTCCTCCTATTTTCCTAGGCTAGGTTACATAAATCAGTAATGATATCTTCTTGTTCCACACTAAGCCAATTGATATTGGGCTGAAGGATTGCGCCAAATCTCCTTTGCAAAACCATAAGTATTATTTCTTTTGATAATGGAACTTTTAGAATATTCAAGGAAGATTCTATTAAATAGGTCTCCCAGTCTCTATTATAACTAGGAATCTTAGATAACACTCAAGTCTTTCTTGTGCCTCATCTATCAAGCTCCTTTTAAAACTGTTATTTTTCCATTTTGTTAGTTTTGAAACATATTATAATAATTTATGAATCTCCTTGAAGTCGATTACAATGACACAGGATCTCTCAGATAGTATGTGAGGTGGAAAATAGACAACTTTAATGGAAAAACATCTTCACTGTTCATATTCCCTAGTAGAGTCACCAAAAATTTGTTAGTAAAAAGATTTTTGTCACCAAACTCTATATATATCTACCCACAAATGGTGACAACCTTACTAACAATTGAGCAAATTACAACAGTAACTCTATAATCACTCTCTACATTTTAAAAGGGGATCTCCCTTTATAGGACGAAATTTGGAATTTTCTAGGTGCGCTTTTATCCTAAAAGTGGGAAAGGTATTTTGCTAATAGAAAAATTGAAATAAACCCCAATGCCTAATGTAATGTAGGTGAACAAAATGCAACTTATGATTATAAAGATGGTAGAACAAACCTAAACATAAGAATGGAAAAGCCCTAACCAGTGCCTATTAGTTTATCCTACTACCACCTTTACATCAAATTTAGAGTTAAGAATTGTTATGGAGTAAAAAGTATCCCTATACTTTTTTACCTCCTAGTTTAGTTCCTAGGTCCTAGTATTTACACTTTGCAAGCTTAATAATGATCCTGGAGAAATTTCCTCCGAAACCCATGTCAAATTGGACTTAAGGGCCTATCCTAAATCTTAATCAAGACCAAATTAGATCCTTGGGACTCGGTCCAAGAACCCAAGTATAGCCTAATTTGTCAAGATTAAATTTAAAGTATGTTAGCTTGGGCCCTTTCAAAAGGTTCCCTCTATCACCCTTTTCAATTTAAATCACAAATATTAGTAGGAAAGCATATATAAGTGAGTTTATAACTTCACTTTACACCTATATGGATAATGTGAACTTGTGATATTGAGCTAAGGGATTTTAAGGCATTCATTGTGTTGCAAAGCAGAATTGTGTTGTTATTGTTAGACACACAAGTATACTGAGAGGGGGGATGAATCAGTATACAACCAAATTTCACTTTTGACAAATTCAACTTATCTAGAGTAGATTAAACCTTAAGCATTAGAGCATTAACATTAGCATGAAAGATTAACACAATGCACATCAACACATAACACTAGATATATGTGGAAAACCTTAGAAGAGAAAAACCACGGTGAGGATTAACTCACAATATATTCAAAGCTCAAATAATAACTTTGTTTTAGGGGCTATAACCCAAGGATGCTGCTACTCCCTAAGTAACTTTTGTTTAGGGTCACACCCGAAGAATCTTCTACTCCCTAATTACTTTGTTTTAGGGTCACTCCCAAGGAAGCATCTATTCCTTGAAATAAGATTACAAAAAATATAGTATAAAAGTCTTTTCTCACTATCTGAAAACTGTCATTAATGTCCACACCTTTGATGATTGCACTTCTTCCTCCTCACACTTTCTTCTAAATATCTCATCAATTAGGCACACTTGATACTTGATCACTGTCACAAATATGTCTTCAAGATGAATCTAGACAATATCAACAACATCTGCTCTTTCTCCCACAGTCACACATCAATAATGCATTTATTCTGCTTTTATCTACTTGTGAACCTTTTTCATCATCTTGCAATCATGCCATACCTCACTCACTTTGATTCACTATTTATACATGATATTACATTGCTTTTCATCCAGATACAACATGAACAATACATTTACAAGTCAATCAGACAACACACACTATGAAACGTGTAGAAGATAGGTTATAATTGAAACAACACATTATACCAGTAGAAGATCTAGGCCATGTGGACCCTAACACTTTCTTAACTAGGTCCAAAACATCCTTTACTTCTTCAAACACAAAGGAATTACATTCACACACTCCGCTCATTTGGAAATAAGACAACTTTAAGAAAAACACATGAAGACTTGAAGTATAACGGCCATATCAACTTGTAAACCTTGTGCAGTACTAGAAACAATAAAGATCTCCATGAAAATTTTTGAGGTGAGTTCACATGACTCATGAAACACCCCCATACATTCCTTTTCCACCGCACATCAAAGAATTGCGCCGCATAGCTTCAAACATTTACTCTGAAAACACTTTGTTATCCAAAACACGCTATACCATGCTATCAATTTGAAAAACTAAGTTGTGGACCACCAAGAAGCTTGAAACAAGAAAGAGGCATGTAATGCACATCCAAGAACATGTTCACAAAACTACAAGGTCAATCATTCAATCTTGGAGGAATGTAGAGCATTCTAGTGAGTCTTCAATACTGCACCATTCTGCCAAAGCACATTTTGATGTTCAATCATACATAACTTTCATAGCGGAGGGAAATATGATTTGAGACTTTGGAAATAGCACCTTCACTAGCTTCTTGACACAATCTCAAAACTACATAGCCACATATACAACTACGGAGGAATGCGAAGCATTCTATCAGCCTACTAGGAGTACCTTCACAAAACTGATTATGTCTCTAAGATGTCAGCAGAAAAACATCCTTCCGGTGATCAAAACATCATGAAACTTGGAACATGCATAAAATAACATTGCATGAAACTATGTTCCAAACCACAAAAGTTCAGTAGCACAATGATGAAAATGTGGAGCAATCTTCCCGACAGTCTTGAAAGAGTAGACATTCTGAAACAAAGACTATCACCTACTTCCTGAGGCCAAGCCTTCATTGCATTACAACCTACGACTTAGGATCAATAGGATAGATCATACATCATACTTCAATCCATCAGGCATCCTTTCTTGACATCTAATTCTCTTAGTGCTTCTAATTCCCATATTAATAACACTTCAAACTCAACTTTGCTTTGATTGGGAATGTAGCTTTTATAATTTCCAATCATGAGCTTTCTCTTCCTTAGGAATATGCAACCATGAATAGTACCTTACTTTCATTATAGTGTTGACATCAATGTATGCTATGTTGACATCAATGACAACACATATGGCCAACAATTATTGTGTTTGTTTATTGCAGACTTGGCTTCATCAATCCATCTCCTCATGATTTGAAGGATCTTCATCTCTATAAGGGCTTCACCTCTAAGGTGACATCTATTTGTGTTGAACAATCATATTATTTCATCATTTCTTTGGCCTCTACCCTCCCTTGGGCACACACTCTATCTAACAACAATGTTGGAAGACTTGAATGACATTCTGAGGCAAGCTCCTAAACACCACAACCCCCAA
Source organism: Cunninghamia lanceolata (assembly GCA_027924645.1). Taxonomy (NCBI): domain Eukaryota; kingdom Viridiplantae; phylum Streptophyta; class Pinopsida; order Cupressales; family Cupressaceae; genus Cunninghamia; species Cunninghamia lanceolata. The sequence goes on from BSBN01001332.1 coordinate 4,683,941, forward strand.
ACCCCTCTCTTTGTGATTGTAGGTTACAAGTGTGGTATTTGGTGAAGTGCAGATACAGAGAAGCAATTCAAAGGATAACGATTTGAGATCTAGAGAAAATTTTCTATAATTCTACCCTACTACACCAGAGTGCCTACCTCGTAGTCCTCCCGAAAGGATTTATCCCAAACTCACGAGCTGAGCATCATCTGACACTACTCACTATTCCAGATTTGTAGAAATATTGCCATATCAGACTTGGGCACCCATCCCGTAGTATGTAAAGTCTTCACCTTTAGAAATCCAACTTTTGGTGAGTTTTTGTTCCTTCTTGAGTGTCTTCCTATGCGATGATCTGTAGCAGTTTATTCGTTTGTACCTTATCTCATTATAATTAGGGTTTCAGGCTTATTGAATCTAGGGTTTGACAAATGTTTTAATCTAATCAGTCTTTTCATATAATTCCTAAGTACATCAACCAATAGTTGAGTCCTCTTCATCTATAGTGACTTGGCTCGGTTGTTGTCCTTGAATGTTAATGTGAAAGGAGGGTTTGATTTGATAGATCTTAACACTATTCATCATCTTCCCACTTTTTACACATAACATTTTGGTGAACCCATGTTTTTATTGAAATTGTATCTTGTTGAGTGTCATAATTAGTTTTTTCATTTAGTCATATCATATTTATCATCTTGCATTACAAAATTTGGCATACATTTGAATTTTTTGAAAAAACAAGTGTTCTAGACTTGCATTAAGACATAGTTTTGCATATTTTACATTGCATATCATAAAAAGATTTAATTTTCTAATTTTTACATCAGATCTGATCTTTATTACAACAATTCATCATTAATTCATACAGAATCTTGCATTTACAAGTTTCACTTGCTAGGGTTTTGCTTAAAAAGTTGCATTTTTCATATAACCTAGTCTTTGAAAAAACTAGGGTTTGTAGACAAAATTTCATTTTAAGATTTTGCTAGTCCTTTTCAACATTCATTAAAATCTGATTCTGAAGTGTAGTATTGGATCATATTGCATAATTTTGCATCCTAGTTTTGAAACTTTCACCTTTTGCATTTACACATTATGTATTTAAACAAGCATAACTATCTTGCTCCTTTTGGTTGTTCTATTAGTTTGTGAATTAAGTGTTGTATTCCTTTGCATGAGTTGTACAACCCACTTCCCTAATAGAAACATCCTTGTAAGGAGAAGCCATAGACTAATGGGTTCTAGCACTTTCAATAGCACCGATATGCAAACATCGGAAAATCCATTGAACACTTACTTTACAAATGGTGAAACACAAACTTTGCAAGATATCATTCCTCCTACCATGATGGAAGAACAAACATTTAATGATCTTGAAGATCCTATTGATGTGATAACACATGTACCTGATGATCAAATCAACAAACTTGATAAAGAGCTTGCTGATTTTTAAGCATTTATGGAAAAGGAAAGGATAGATGAAGAGGTTGTACCTGTTGTTCATAGTGTAAGAGAGTTATTAAAATAAGGACAAGATGTAGTGTTAACACACTCCATGGGATAGCTCATATAATGAATAATAACATTATCTCAGTGGTTGACTGTACAAATACTATTAACAATGTGTCATCACCGAATCATACACAGGTATCGGCACACATACCGACTACTAGAATATCCACTTTCACATCATCAATCCTCACTACTAATGCACATGCTTGTAGTAATACTACCATTGGCATGGTAATATCTAATAGCATTAATTCACAGAATTACAAGGTAGTGGGATTTAATTTTCAAAACCTACCACCTAAGGTGTCCTCCTATATGAATAACTATTCTCAACCAGCTCTCCATTTCACCTATTCTCAACCACCTTTTATTACCACTCACAATCAATCACCTCCAAATTTCATGACTACAACTTCCAATTCTTCTAACCCGCCAACCACATCACCTAATGATGCCCTTTTAAGCCAACTCTTGCAAAGCATGAATTTCTTATAGCAGAAAGTAAAAAATTTGACCAATGCCTCTTCTCAACCTAATATACCAACATACCATGCTAGTAGTCCTTTATCTTTTCAATCTTAAGAGCTCAAATGCCTAACAAGTTTGAGACTCCTCATTTTGAAAAGTACAGTGGTAAAGGTGATCCTAATATTCATGTGGAAGCATTCACGGCTATGTGTAGTTATTTCTTCTTCGAAGAGGACTTGTTAGCAAAACGCTTTCTGTGATCTCTCAAAGATACTGCTTTGGAATGGTTTTACTCATTGCCTCCAAATTCAATACACTCTTTCTCATAGATTGTTGGTCCATTCTTATAACATTTCCAAGAAAATATTGGACCTTCAATCTCATTGATTGATTTAGTTCATTGTAAACAAGGACAAAAAGAAAAATTAAAAGAGTTTATCAATTGATATCAAGCTCTCTTCACATAGATACAATATCTGATTACAGATGATGATGTTTAGAAGATATTCATTACAAATCTACAACCTAACATCCACGATAAAATCCTCTTGATGAAGTATAGCTCTTTTCCACATCTATGTACAGCTCTTCATAATTACCAATTTTCACCTAGTTAGTATGAGAATCAAAACTTGTTGGCTCAAATTGGTCACTCCATAGTTGGAACATCTCAAAACAACTTTAAGAGGAATAAAAAGAGTTTCATCATGATCAATGTACAACATTCAAATAATTTTCAATCACAAGTGTCTACCATTAGTAATTCTAAATAGGCACCATTTTGATTCAAACAACAACAAAGACAGTTTACGCCATTATCTGACTCTCTTTAATCAATTATGAATCAAGTAGTAAGAAAAAATCTTTTGAGGCTTCCTCCTATGAAACCATTTGATAGTAACATGATATAAGGACCATCATTTGATGATGATGCCCTTTGTCAGTATCACCACTCGGTAGGACATGACACCTTTGAATGTTGTATGCATCTGAAACATGAAATTCAAGAACTCATTGATTCTAATATAATACATGTAACTAGTGCGAATGACAATGGAAATAATTTAGTTTCCCCTCCAAATCACAATTTACAAAACTTTAAAAATCCTTTTCTTAAGCATAATGACAACAATATGGTACAACAAAACACAATAGAGCAAGAAGATGACTACCTCGACAATGATGAAATAATTGGTATGATAGAAGTGGATAAGGAGAAAATTGAAGACTTGCCTCATCTACATGGGAAAGGTATCTATGCTGACGTTCCTCTATTGTTATCCTTTCAAGGATTAGAAGACAATTAAAATGCACTAAATACGAAAATTGAGCAACCTCGACAAGAAAACATCAAGCAAGAAAAAGTTGTCACAATGGAAAGTATCCCATTTCATCATGAAATACTCTATCACCAAGAAAATTAGAATAAGAAAGAAAAAGATTGGAAAAGAACAAGGTGACTATCATCGGTGGGAAATAACAATGATTCCCCTCCTCGTAAGAAACAAAAGATTTTAAACATATAAGGACTTGAGAAACAAGCACTGTATGACCATTCTGGAAATAAGAATCAATCAGGTATGAACTACTCACACTTTTTTCCGCACTTGATAGAGAACCTTTATAAGATGCTCACAAGTTCAAACTCCTCTTAGATATATATGCTATAATAGTGTGTCATGTTGTGTTATATGTTGTTTAGGCCACCTTGGACGACCCTTGATACTCTTGTAAGGTCAAGGATATTGAGAGACCACCCATGTTGTGACCATTCTTCTTTTTGTTTCTACATTCTTCTATATTTCTTCTCCTCTTTTTATTGTTGTGTGTCATGCCTTGGGGGCATAGTGTTGCAAATGATGTCTTGGGGCCATCCTCGTATATGGTGTTCCTAAGGCATTTGATTCTCCTCTATAATTTTTATTGTTTCCACTTCTTTAGTGATTCTACCTAGTTAGCGGATGACGAAAACAAATAAATATTGATAAGGACCATGTGTCTCTTCAACAAGTAAGCAAAAATGGACCTAGTCCATATATGAAGATGGGGTTGATATATATATCTGACACTTGACTAATAGAATCACTTTGTGTGATATATCATGTTGTCATATCTCTTGTAACAAACCTTTACAATACATCTCCTCCATGCACTTTGGATTTTTTTGTATCTCACCTTGTTGTTACACTCGGTTCTGAGATGCTTGTAGTATAAGCCCAACAACTATACTCTGTTTTGATCCCTCAAGTGTAGCCTTGGTTTTTGAGGTGATCTAATATTTTATTTATGTATAGCTTTCATGATTTGATTTGGTCACTATCTTAGAGTAAGATGCTCTAAACTTATCTCTTGTTGATTATCTTAGCAATTCATATCAATGTGTTTGTGGGAACATTCTGCAATCATGGCACATGTCACCTTTGGGGGCATGGGCTTTGCGAGAGCTCTTGTTCCTTTGTGTGTTTTCACTCTACCATAATGTGCTTGATACTGGCAATTGGTATAAACTACCTTAAGGTGGGGGCATATATAATGGTATCTATCTAATTATTTTGACAATGATGAAGCATGTTTGAAATCCCTCACCATGAGGTGGGATGGTGTATCTCTTAACCTAGTGCACATCCTTTTAAAATGAAAGAAAGAAAATCCTCATCATGAGGTGGAATTATGTATCTCTTGAGCTAGCATGTATCCTTTTATACAAAGCCCTTCTGCAGAAGTTGAGATAATGTATCTCTTGAGCTAGTACACATCCTTTTATACAAATTCCTCTGTGGAGGTAGGGGTGGATTTTGAGTCATCCACCCTTAAGCGTGTCTTTGGCAGTTATGGTAGAATATCTCAATCATCAGGTGTGTTTGGCATATTTTAGATGGTGGGACTTAGCAAAAAGATCCTTCCCATTTCCCATGTTTTCTGTGTATAAGACGTATAGTGTGTCTATGGCATACAATGCAGCACTCATGTATTCCATGTTTCTTCCTTATCTGTTTGTTGTGTCTTCCCCTGAGTGTGATCTAAAGGCGTGTAGTGATGAGCTCCCTCCACACATGGGTTTTTGTTTGGTGTTCCTCCCCCTGGTATGGTCTAAAGGTGCATAGCGATGAGCTCCCTCCACACTTTGGGTTTTGTTTTGCATGTTTTTAGCGGTCTAAAGGCATGTAGCGATGAGCTCCCTCTGCCCCCTAGTTTAGGATATGTTTAGTGGTTAAATCAATGTATTCTTTGTGTATTGTGATACTACTATCAGGTCTTATTTGTCTATTGTGTGCTTCCATTGTATTCTCTATATTTTTCATTCTTCTTACTGTCTTCCTTGTGTTTTGTGTGTCTTCCATGTGTTTTCTAGTGCTTACCTGAGATCTGGCACTAGAAATAGTCCTCCAACCTTTGGGTATGCCTTAGATCTATTCTCTTGGTGTGTTTGATGTGTTTGATATGCTTCGACCATACTTTAATGCATGTATGGAGTCGTAAGATCATACATACATTAAATTGGGGGCTAAATGTTATGGAGTGAAAAGTATCCCTATGCCTTTTTACCTCCTATTTTAGTGCCTAGGTCCCTGTATTTACACTTTGCAAGCTTGATACTAATCCTGGAGCAATTTCCCCCGAAACCCATGTCAAATGGGACTTAGGGGCATGTCCTAAATCTTAATCAAGGCCAAATTAGGGCCTTGGGACTTGGGCACCCATGCCCAAGTCCAACCAAATTTGTTAGGATGAAATTTAAAGCGTGTCGACTTGGGCCCTTTCAAAAGGTTTCCCTCTATCAGCCTTTCCAATTTAAATTATGAATGTTAGCAGGAATTCATATATAAGTGAGTTTATGACTTCATTTTACACCTAGATGGATAATGCAAACTTGTGATATTGAGATAAGGGATTTTAAGGAATTCATTATGTTGCAGAGCAGAATTGTGTTGTTATTGTGTTTGTTTATTGCAGACATGGCTTCATCAATCCATCTCCTCATGATTTGAAGGACCTTCATCTCCATGAGGGCTTCACCTCTAAGGTGACATCTATTTGTGCTTCAATCATTTTATTGCATTATTGCTTTGGCCTCTACCCTCCCTTGGGCATGTATTATATCTAACAATATTGTTGGAAGACTTGAGCTTGACTGAGGAAAGCTCCTAAACACCACAACCCCCACACCCCTCTCTTTGTGATTGTAGGTTACAAGTGCAGGATTTTGTGAAGTGTAGATATAAAGAAACAATTTAGAGGATAAGGATTTGAGATATGGAGAAAATTTGCTATAATTCTACCCTACTCGACTAGGGCAGCTGCCCCATAATCTTCCCGACGGGATTTATCTCAAACTTAGGAGCTGAACATCATCCGACACTACTCACTATTCTAGATTTGTAGAAATATTGTCCTATCAGACTTGGGCACCCACCTCGTAGACCACAAAGTCTTCACCTCTAGAAATCCAATTTCTATTGAGTTTTTATTCCTTCTTGAGTGTCTTACTATCCAATGATCTATAACAATTTATTCATCTGTACCTGATTTCATTAGAATTAGGGCTTGAGGCTTATTTAATCCAAGGTTTGACAAATCTTTCAATCTAATCAGTATTTCCATATCATTCCTAAGTACATCAACTTATATTTGTGTCCTCTTCATCTGTAGTGACTTGGATCAGTTGTTGTCCTTGAGTGTTAGTGTGAAAGGAGGGTTTAATTTGATAGATCTTGACACTATTCATCATCTTCCCACTTTTCACACATAACAAGAATGAAGACACACAGATGATAATACAAGTATAATGGAGGTAGGTTATCAACATTCCATACAAAGAACTATAAATTTATGTACTCAAAATCTATACATTCGACATAAGAAGAATAAATAGCAAGATAAGAGATGATGACCCAATATCAACTCTCTCCTGTATTGATGAGTAGAAAAAGAGCACAATACTCTCCAAAAAATATCATAGACTTTGTATATCAATGTCCCCCTTTCCTTAAAAAATCTTAAAACAAAAAAGTATCTAATGATTTTTTCATGAAAGTAATTTTATCCCCAACCCCATCTCTCTTTTACTCCTTTATTTTATAGTAAAAGAGATGAGAACTAACTTTCCTATATAACTATCTTTTACAACCAACATTAAATATAACAAAGTCTTTTAACAATAGAAGAAGTAGTGCTCTAATAATATCAATTATAACATAAAGTCTTTGAATCATATAAAGAGCTAAAGCAATATTAAATAAAAATCTCATTATCTTCATGTTCTTCAGCATCTCAACTTGTCTACTCTTCTAGTAGTACATGTTCACCTCTACCATCCTTGTCCATCTGATCTCCTAAACCCTATGAAGCTTCCAAATTGGCCTTAAGGATTTTAAATCTATTCAAGATTGGGATAATGGCCTTCCTATTTGGAATGTTGGCCATGCTCAGTCTGGTCCTCCACATCTATAAAGCATTACTGGCCTCTTCATATCTCTTATGCATCTCTGTCATGTCGTTGAAATTTAGGAGGTAGGCTGCTACATTATACAATTTTTCTATGGGGTTACCAGTAGAGTTTTCCTTGGATTTCAACTCTTCAGCCAACAGGTCTTTGAAATCTAGTCTGACTATAGTAGCATCTAACATATTTGTCTTTGTCTCATCAAAAATATCAACTCCCAAGGAAACACAAGAACTCCTAAGATCCATCAAATGTGACTTATTACTCTTGGCAATGGTCTTTAGATCCGTGAGACATTGCTTGGTAATTATTAACTTCTAGTCAATTGCATTTAACCATTTGACAGACTCATTTTCTTCTAGCTTATCTATAGTATGCTCAAAAACCAAAACACTAGACTCAATCTTCATGATACTCATAAGCCCACTTCTAGCTACATTTAGCATAGTTTCTTCATTTTTAATGGTTTTCAAGTTAGCTAGAATCTCAATCTATTTATTGGACATATTAGTGTACAAAAGAATAATATCATGAATGAATAGCAAACCTTCTATTGTGAGCTTCTCAAACCATTTTTCTACTACCTTGCCCAAAAATTTGTACTTATTTTATCAATCACCTCAAAATTTACACATCTGGGAGGGTTTTTTATAGGAGAATCCATAGTGGCATGTAGGGGTTGAGATACAATGTCCACAATGGACTTGATGTATCAAGTTAGGACGTTCACCTATTCTTCCAATAATTCATTCTCTCTCCCCCTTTATTCCAACCTCGCAGCTAAGATTTCTACATATAGTTTGGCATTATGGATGTCTTCCTGCACAAAAGTGTTGATGATGGTTTTGATGCAATCATAACAATTAGTTAAAATTCACATAAAATGAACCAAAACTGACTTGAAAGATATGAAGGAATTGGTAAAGATTTACTTAATCCCAAGTTTAATATGGTCAGGTCTTGACCTATTGGGCAAATTCAGTTGGTCGATGTGAAGCTGTAATGTTCAAGGGGCCTTACGTAGTTTAGGGTTTCCTATTGGTTAATTGGACTTAAACTATGCAAAAGACTAATAAATGTCAATATGTTGTTCATTCCTTTTGCATAAAAAATGTTACTATGCTGCAAAGCTTTAAATGGTTTTCTTGAATTATTACACCTTTCTCCTCTTCAATATTATGAAAACTGTCTACTTTCAACTCTGTTATGCATGCTTTTTTAAATATGAGACAAATTTCCTTTAAGTTTCTGTGTTTTAAGCTAAGTATTATCAGATGGGTTGGGAAAAGTTAGAAAGATCTAATCTAAACTTCATTCAAATCTACCAAAGGATCTAGTTGTTCTATTATGCACTTTATAAATCATACAGTAACTTGATCAAATCCACAGACAAAACCTTAAGTGTATATTCTAAGCATTTTCACAAACATACACTTAAAATTGCAAGCCCTAAGAGAAAATGTTTCAAACACAATGAAGAGCAAGAAAACACTTAGAAGATAGATGTAGAATTCTAGATTCAATTGTATTAGAAACAAACAGTCATATAAGATTTACAATGTCTGAATGACTCTTAGCTTCAATGATCAAACTACAGAAAAGTTACAAGCTTTACAGATACAGTAAGGAAGCTAGATGTTCCACGCATTCCTTATTGTAGACATAGGTGACCTCCTTCTTCTACTTCTAAACTAAACTAAAATGCTATTTTTACAAATTCTTGCTGCTACAAATCTCTATGTAGCCCCTATGTAAAGTTTTACAGTGCATAGAGGCACAATATATAGACTTTGATTGTCCTCAATATAGGTCAAAACCCTTGCTAAACCATAGCTCAAACCTTTGGTTACAATATAAATACTGGAGATCAAATCTCCCAAAATATCTCTGAGCATACGTCCAATCTGGGTGAAATATGCCATTCTGGAAACCCTAGCAGCTCAGTAATAACTTCTGTGGTCTGCTGCAATAATGTCTTCAACTGCATTTTGTCTACATCAGTGAAGACCCTTGACTTCATCGCACTTCAACCTTAACTTCCTGTACTCCTAAGATCTGATTTCCTCCTTCATGACATCACCACCATTAAGTTTCAGCTCCCTCCTCAACTGCAAACCTGCAAAAATGGATAAGCAATAAGTATCATTTCACTTAATAAAACTGCAGGAAGGAAAACAACTGCCAAATCCAGTCGTGACTGTGTGAACACAAGAATCAAGCCCTAAATCTATGGAAATTGCGTCCAAAAAATGCATATACAGTGTCCAAAATAGTCAGGTTAACCATTGTTGACCAAAAACATGCATTTGGGCCTCAAAATCGACCTCCAAATTCCTATCGCTCCATCTTTTCCCACCTATTTTCTTGTTTAAATCTCTGCATGCCCGTTATACAAGCTAGATGTTATACATCCATTTAATCAGATTTAAATCTGCCTTCGATTATGTGGCTTGTATGTCACAATGTATGCTTGATAATATACAAGTCGGATACATACAACGATTTTTCTATTATGGACTTTTATTTCGAATCTGGCCTGTATGTATGCAACGTATATCGGTTTGTATATCGCAATATACAAACACCAAAATATAAAAGCATTTAGCTCTATTTTATGTCTTTTCAATTCCGTCATATAAAACAATGCACAAACCATTGTATACAACCCTCGGACGTATCGCTGTTATATTCAGCAATTTCTAACGCACCAAATCCGCAATGTATCTCTTGATATGTAAATCGGACGCAATACATAGGTCAAATCCGCTTCATTATCATTTGGATTCCAGCTTGCATGTGGTGCCTTGTATGTTTTGGAACATATATACAAGCACGGACATATACAAGGATTTAGCTTCATTCCATAATTTTTTTGGTTCCGGCTTGTATTTATGCGCTGTATGTTTCGAAACATACAAGCCACGGAATATACAATGAATTAACCATAATTCGAAAACCTTTTAAGTCTGCGTTGTATATGGGTCCCTGTATACTACGAAACCCCCCTTTTAAATCTACGGATATACAACGAATTTTCCATTTTTAAAACCCACCTCAAGTCCGCCATTGTATATAACGTTTGTATGCATCCACCGATATACAAGTAGGATGCGATACCAAGTATTAATCGAATTCCAACCTCCTTTGGGTTCCGGTATGTATATATGCGTTGTATGTTTATGTTGTATGTCTCGCCCATACAAATCGAAACATACAAGGATTTAAGTCTGTTTGATAAACCCTCAGGTCTGCGTTGTATATTGGACCTTGTATATTGGAACATACAAGTGCCAAATATACAACGACTTCTCTCTTGTTCATAACTTTTGGATTCCGCGTTATGTATAAAATGTTTGTATCTTCCATCTGCCAAACATACAAATGTAAAATATACAAAGCAGATTTTAAACATCAATTCATTTCTACTTAAGTTATTTCAGGTCCATTTTGTATGTATATATCAAAACCTTTATTAAAATGCATACAAGGAAGAAAGATATACAATTGCCTTTGTATATGAAAGTGATGTATAAAGGGAAATGTATGTAATACAATGACCGAACATGGAAACAAATAATGCATATGCAACCCGATAGCCCATGCGACTTAGTACAAAAACAAAACCCTTTACATATACAAATGACCCTGTATCTGCAAAGCGATATACAAACCTAAATGTACATTTTACCAAAATGATCATAACTTGCAAAATATGGCAAATTTTAAGATGGTTCAAAAAGCAACCCTAGCTCATTTTTCACAAGGAATCCAACCATATCATGCACTAGTACTAAAAATGCATTTTTTCTCTATTTTTACCAAAGTTTGCAATTTTAACCCTATTTTCCCTTTACTACCAAGCAAAACAAAACACACAAAAGCAAAAAAAGCAAAGCCACAATAGGGGTCCTCATTCTGCTAAGGAGTAATATGGGGCATGTTGTGAACATCACAATAACTAGCAACCAAACAAAAAAATTAAATTCAAAGCATTCAAGAAAACTAGATGAAATGAATTCATAACTCCCAACTATCTTTCCTATAAATTATTATCCAACTTGAGACCTAAGGTATTCAATAAGGATGCATGAATTTTTATTTTCAGTTTAAGTATGTGCACATGATTAATTATCCTCATCTTGAAAATCAGTTGAACAAACCAGTGACTGACATTAGCCTACGTAGGTGAGGACATTCCCTCATAGCCAACCAGATAGAGCCCTACTGCCAGCGAGTGTCTATAGGCCCAGCAAGGTTATCATTACAATTCTCCTAAGTAGAGCCCCACTGCCAGCAAGCGTCCATAGCCCTGGTATAGTTACTTAGATGGCTTAATCTAGATTTTTCAGTATAATCTACTTTTTTTATTTTACATTTTATATTTTTTTATTCTTGAAAGAGATTTCACAAGATATTTCAGTTGTAACTTCATGATGCAAGGAGTGAACACTTGCTAAAATTAAGCTGAGAATTGTAACGGTAGCAAGGGTGACCTTGGATTTTTCACCTAATATCTACACTGGTAGGTTCAACAAACCCAAGGATTTTAGGTGTGTCATCGTGAGAAACCTCTCTTGAATTCTCGATCACTATTATTGAATACTAAATTTTAGAAGTTAAACAACTCTCTACATTCATGACAGTCACAACAAGTTATGTATAATTACTATTTTCAATGGTTGTTAGTTTGCTCCTTAATACTCTAAAGAAAACAAAGATCCCTGCTGAGGAGAAAACAACAAACCAACAATAGACTGTACAAGAAAGATAAAAAGAAAAGGAAAACAAAGCAAAAGGACAACAACAGACTGTACAAGAAAGACAAAAAGAAATTGAAAACAAAGCAAAAGGACAACTGTACAAACAACTAACCTAAAAAAAATAGAAAACAAAGCAAAGAAAACTGTACAGTACCTACACTATATTACACAAAATGGACTGCCCTTTACCTTAGGCCTAGAAGTAGTGTTTCAAATGTTGTCTGTTAACTGGTAATGGCACATCTTCCCCTGTCAAGGTCCTGAGTCTAAATGTGTTGTCTCCTATTATTTCTGAGACTTGCAATGGACCTAGCCATAGTTTATCAAATTTTCCATGGCTCCCCTTCTTTTCATGTGCTTTGTCCCAGCACAGCACTAAGTTTGATATCCTGAATGTCTTGACTCTTGCCCTCTTATCAAACCACCTCTTAACTACTGCCTGGTGTTTTGCAAATTTCTCAATGGCTTGACCTCTTTTCTCATCTAATTGTAACATTTGTACTATTCTGGCCTCCCTATGATTATCAAAGCCTAAATACTCATTGGCAACTAGATTGGTATTCTTAGATTTACTGGAAGTATGGGATCAGTCCCATAAACTAAATGATAAGGTGTACTACCTAGAGCTATTTTGAACTTGGTCCTATCTACCCACAGTGCATATTTCAACAAGGTATTCCACTCTCTAGGACTCTTTGCAATTAGATTTTTGATTATATCTAATAAAATTTTGTTCATAGACTCAGCTAATCCGTTACCTTGAGGGTAATAATTTGAAGAAAACTTTAAAACAATCCCGTATTCAAATGCCCATTTAGAAAACTTTAAAGAAGAGAAAGCAGGGCCATTATCACATACCAATGAATAGGGAGTTCCAAACCTGGTGATGATGTTTTCTTCAAGAAACTTGATAACTACCTTAGTTGTGGAGAATTTGCAACATGTGGCCTTAGTCCACCTTGTACAATAGTTTGTCACCATTAGTATGAACTTGTGTCCTGCAGAAGATGGAGGATTGATGACTCCAATGAAATCCAGGCCCCACTATGCAAATGGTCTTGATTCAATCATAGGCTGTAATGGGTTGGCCTAATTTCTTCCCTTATCTGTTGTAGTCTGACAGGTGTGGCAACTCTTAATATGACTCTCAGTATCTCTAAACATCATGGGCCAATAATAGCCCACTCTTAATATCTTGTGTGTTGTAGCTAGATGGGAACCATGACCAGTTCCATACTTATCATGTAGTTCTGTCAAAACTTTATCCGCTTCAGCTCTATTTAGACATCTCAAATAAATTCCATCATGGTTCTTCCTGAATAGAAGACCTCTTTGCACCATATATTTATGTGCTTTAATCTTCAAAGCTCTCCTCTGAGAAGCTTTCATCCTATTTGGGTACTTTCCAGTTATTAAAAAGGTGTTTAAATCACCATACCAGTCTGATGCGTTCTGGGAATTCAGTACATACTGTTGTTCTATCAAATCTAGATCTGTATTTGCTATTGTTTGTACCAACACCTTCCCTCTGACCAGCTTCATGGGAATGATTTCCATGTCAAATTCTTGCAGCGTGGTGATCCACTTGGCTCTCTTTTCTCCAAGTTCGTTCTGCATCAGCAACATCTTCACTACTGCGTCTAGCACTATGGCTTTGATCTGGCTGCACAGAATGTAATGTCTAAATTTTTTCATGGCTCTCATTAATGCAAATGCTTGTCTCTCAGTGTCCAGATATCTCGACTGTACATCCTTCAGAGGCGCGCTCATGAATGCAATGGGCCTTTCTTCATTGTCCTCACCTTTTTGTGTCAAGGCAGTCGCGGTTGAATGGGAGGATGCAAAGGAATAAATATAAAACATTTTGGTGTAGTCTGGACTTGCCAATATAGGGGCGCTAGAAATGGCTTGCTTAATGTCTTCGAATGCAACCCTAGCCACAGGCGTCCACTCCATCTGCGCATCTTTTTTTAACATGGCATTTAGCGGCTGCACGATTTCTGCAAAACCCATGATAAACTTCCGAACAAAGTTAATTTTACCAAAAAATGATTTCAACTCTTTCCTACTATTTGGTATTTGCAAATTTTTTATTGATTCTATTCTATCTGGGTCAATCGATATTCCATCTTCAGAAATGACATGCCCTAGTAATTTACCTTCAGTAACTCCAAATGAACATTTCTTAGGATTGAGGGAAATTCCATACCTTTCACATCGCTTGAGTATTTTCCTGAGATCTTCAGCGTGAGTGGATGCATCCTTGGAATACATAGTCAACTCATCCATATACTCAACAATGCACTTACCTGATAATCCACAGAACGCAATGTCCATGGCTCTCTAAAAAGTGGCACCTACATTGATCAGACCAAAAGGCATTCTCCTATATGCATAATTTCCCCATTTATAAGTGAAGGTGGTTTTTAATCTGTCATCCCTATCTATTAAAACTTGGTTATAACCCAAGAAACCATCTAGAAAAGACATCATCTTTGCCCTGTTTACTGCTTGCAGCACTTCGTCTATAGGAGGCAGAGGATAATTGTCCTTTTCAGATGCTTTATTCAAATTTCTAAAATCTACGCATAATTTGATGTCTCCATTTTTCTTCCTTACTGGTACTAGGTTAGCTACCCAGACTGAATGTCTGACTGAAAAAATTATTCTAGCAGACAGCAATTTCTTTACTTCTTTGAAGATTAAAGGCTCTAGAATGGCGTTTACAGGCCTTTGTTTCTACCTAAATGGTTTAATCTCTGGTCTCAAAGGTATTACGTGAGTTATGATGGACATATCATAGGTTTTCAAGTCTTCATATGTCCATGCTATTACGTGTTTGTAATCTTTCAGAGCATCCAAAATTTCTTTTCTAATTTTCTCAGAGCAAACTTTTCCGATTGGCACATTTTGTGGATTTTGCTCTGTCCCTAAGTTGTGTAAATCACACTTACCCCCTTCTATTTTGGGTAAATCTTTCTGTCCTATTATTCCATTGAAGTCAAAAATATGTTCTAGTTCAATTACCCCTTTGGGTAAAAAGTTGCTCTTCAAGTTGATTATATCCTCTTCGTCCCACGTTATCTCAGGCCTTTCCTACTCATCAATTATTTGAGCCTCAAATACCTCATTACAAGTCAGAAAATCAATAATTTGTTGATCCCCTCCAAATACCTAAAAATGTGTAACATTGTCTGGGATACTGGGAACATTAACTAGCTCAACAGCAAATCATCTCAATCCTGACAGTGTCAAGGGTTCTAATGTGCTAGTTGCAACTGTTAGTGCATCCGACCTGTGGTTCAGCTCTCTAAGGATGTGCTCTATGTTGAAAGCATCAAATAAATCTATTAAACCTCATACTCTATGTCTGTAACAAATCATTTTCTTGTAGTTGCAAGCATATAGTTTCCTTACTTGTTTGACTACTAGTTCAGAGTCTAAAAATACCTTAATCATTTTCACCTTTTTCTTAACGGCCATGAGAAGTCCCATAATTAAGGCTTCATATTCAGCAATATTGTTAGTATAGGAAAACTGCAATCTATATGCTGCTAGGTATGACTTACCCTGAGGATCTATAAGTTCAACACCTGCACCCGCGCCCTGCTTTGACTTGGACCCATCACATTTTAATGTCCACATGCCATCTTTACTTTTCTGATCTTTCCCTTTGGCATGCTTCGTGCTCTCTATTACTTGTGAGGTGTTGGTATATTTATTCATGGGTATTTTTGTTTGGTTAACTTGCATATGTGTATTTTTAGCTTACAAATCAAAAGGACAACTACCCTTGTCCTTTATTCCCTCTTCTAAATTTGAAATCAGAGCATCTACATCACCCTAAATGTATTTTTGTGTTTGATCAGGATTCACATTTTCCTCCTGTAACTCTACCCTCTTTATGCATTTTTTGTATTCATATTCAATGATGTCTTTGCATATTCCACAACTCTCCTCAGAATGTGGCCTATCATGGACTCTACACCTGTTCTTATACAGTTTACATTGGATCAGCAGATTTTTTTTAACGCATTCTTCCACCTCTTGTCTAATGGCATGGCCAAAATTTTCCATTGCATTGTTTTCTTCATCCAAAGAATTTCCATCAGACTCAATAAATAATGTTGTCTCCTTGCTGACATGTTTTTCTCTAATGTTTAACATCATGATCTCTTCAACTTGCACCCCATCGTTAGTAATTCTATAGACACTAGGTTCAACAGCAGCATATAATATTTCATTCGTTTGATTATACTCTGTTATCATGTGTTTCATCCTGGGTTCTGCCTCTATGCTAATCTGGTTTGGGACACCTCTCCAAGGTAGCCACATATGTGAAAAGTTAGTGGCCATATATCCGTTTAATATCTTGGACCAATCCCTACTTAACAACATTCTATAATTCACGGGTATGTCCACTATTTGAATGTCAATGAATTGGATTAACCTAGGGTCTGAAGCTAATTGCATTTGAATGTTCATGAGTTCTCCTATCACACTAACCTCAGTTTTATCTAACTGTGTCACAACCTTTGCAGATCTAGTGGGAGTCAGTCTGAGAGTTTTGCATATTCCTAAGGGCATTACGTTGGCTGAGGCACCAGAGTCTACCATGTAGTTGTGTATGTTCTTCCCACACAATCTAACAGTTAACAAGAAAGGGGGAGCATCCTTTTTATCAACATATATTACTACATTTGTATTAGAAGGAAGCTAAACTTTCTTACTTTTCTCCTTGGGTGGTGAATCTCTATTAGGAACAGTTATATCAGCAGCAACCCCATCTGTTATGGATGCATCCAAGGATTTTATAAAAGGATTTCTAATCCCCGGAGTTTTCAATAATTCATTCAAAGGTATACTAACCTTTATTTTCTTTATTTCTTCTGACAAGTAACTCATTAATCTTGTTGTCTCTACCGTTTCAGCTTTACTTGTTTGGGCCTTTTCTAATGTTGTTCCACTGTTTGCATTAGCCTTAAGTATGGCAAGATTGTTGCTAGCATTCTGATCTGGGGGTGTATTGAAGTTGTTAGGAGGGATGGAAGTGGTGAAAGGTCCTCCCAGCCTAGTGTTGTTCCTTAAATTGTAGGTGTGGTTTTTATTTGTCTGTTGAAAGGCCTACACCTCTTCTGTTTCAGTTAATACCTCATTTTCAGTTTCAAAGGGAAACTGAAAAGCATTTAACACAAAGGCTGATTCAGGATAAAGATTTTCACAAAAGTATGGTTCATCCTCTAACAATTCATCTTCCTTCTCTTCTGTAGTTGCAAAGGTAAAGGTTTCTAAAACTAAAGTTGTATCATACCCTGAGGGTACTACCTCATTACCCTTGGGAATAAGAAACTCAGAAGTAGGAGGGTGCACATCTATATTAAATATGCTAGTTGCTAAATGGAACTATGGATAGGCAAGCTCAGCATGGGCATTGGTATTGTGGAATCTGCACCAGTTTTTCAGTGATGTATTGGCCATTTGGATGCCAACCGCCTGTTTTGCATCATGATTATCTATATTCTCAAAAGGAGAAGCTAGAGTATCGTTGTTTGGTCATGTGTTCCATGTTTTGGATGGCCTAAGCTGATTCTAATTTTTATTATTATTACCCCAGGCCCTATTGTCTGTCACTGGCCCTCTATTTTGCATTGGTTTCCCTTGGTTATGACCTTGATGCTGATTATAGTTTGACTCTGATTTGAACATTGGCCCTGGCTATTATTTTGGGTATGGCTCTGATTATAGTTCTGATTGTAATGTTGATTTTGATTTGAACTATAGTTTTGATTTTGGCCCTGGGTATTATTTTGGGTATGGCTCTGATTATAGTTCTGATTGTAATGCTGAGTTTGATTTGAACTATAGTTTTGATTTTGGCCCTAGTTATAATTCTAATTTTGATTCTATCCCTGGTTACCTCTCCCATAGAGGTTCTCATTTCTTAGTTGTGTTACTTCAGTGGTCAATCTTTTCAAATGTGCAGTGATCTCTTTGATTTCTTCCCTTTCCTCCTGTGCTTTTGCCACAGTTGTATCCCTAGGGGGTTGGAAGAAAGGCTGACCATTATTTTGACTGTTATTAGAAGTGTTACTTGTGTAAGGAGCTATGGCTTGGATTGGGGTAGGACTGTACATAGGTGTGTAAGAAGGAACTGGATTTAGTAATGGAGTGTGATGCATAGGGACTCCATTCCATGGTTGTGCCTGATTCTGCATCCCAAAATTTCCTCCATTAACAAATGGGCTACAAGTTGTATGCCTTATCTCTTGATTTACTAAGGCTACCTCTTTATAGGCTTTGGATATTGAATCTATGTCAGGTTTTCTTTTGACAAACATGGTAGTTAAAGGATCCAAGGCAGCATAGTTTATGGCTAACAAGGTATCATCATCTACTGTGTAAGGGGCTACCAACCTAGAGTAGGCCTTTTGAAATCTGTCATTGAAATTATCAATTAGCTCCCCTTCACCTCGCTTTATAGTAGCCAGTTTATGATACAAGATGCAAGGATCAATGGGTCCTCTAAATCTAGACAAAAATGCTTCTTCCATAAGTGACCAGGAAGAAACGTAGCCATTGGGTAGGTTTACATACTAGTTAGAGGCTTATTCATTAAAGGTGTAGGGAAACAATCTACACAAAACATCCTCGTGCTCTAATCTAGCCCTAAAGCATGCTTCCTTGAATATTATAATGTGGTCTTCCAGGTCTTGGTGTAACTGATATTTAGGACATATCTTTTCTAGATTTTTGGGCATCTCATTGTAATCATTGAAGTGTATGGGAGACTGGACATTGAAATAAGCCATTGTGGGTGCTTGAGCTGGACCTGAACCTGTAGGAATACCTGGATTTCCTGGGGGATTAGGATTTCTAGGAGTACCTAAACCAAGATTTAAAGATTTGACAGGACTCACAATGTTACGAATGTTAAAAGGTGACCCAGGAAGTGTTCCAGATGAACTCCCTGCTTGTGATATTTAGGATTCCAAATCAAAGGGCTCTTACTTCATCTTGTATCAGGTAGTTGCACAAAAATATCCTCTAAACTGGATCTAGATCTAGGCACTCTATCACTATTATTAGCCAATTTGAAACAAACCCTAACTCAAGTCAGGCCCTCCTTCTAGCGCTAGAAAAACTGTTGATGATGGTTTTGATGCAATCATAACAATTAGTTAAAATTCACATAAAATGAACCAAAACTGACTTGAAAGATATGAAGGAATCGATTAAGATTCACTTAATACCAAGTTTAATATGGTCAGGTCTTGACCTGTTGGGAAAATTCAGTTGGTCGATGTAGAGCTGTAATGTTCAAGGGGCCTTACGTAGTTTAGGGTTTCCTATTGGTTTACTACACTTAAACTATGCAAAAGATTAATAAATGTCAATATGTTGTTCATTCCTTTTGCATAAAAAATGTTACTGTGCTGCAAAGCTTTTAATAGCTTTCTTGAATTATTACAGCTTTCTCCTCTTCAATATTATTAAAACTATCTACTTTCAACTCTGTTATGCATGCTTTTTTAAATATGAGACAAATTTCCTTTAATTTTCTACATTTTAAGCTAAGTATTTTCAGATGGGTTGGGAAAAGTTAGAAAGATCTAATCTAAACTTCATTCAAATCTACCAAAGGATCTAGTTGTTCTATTATACACTTTATAAATCATACAGTAACTTGATCAAATCCACAGACAAAACCTTAAGTGTATATTCTAAGCATTTTCACAAACATACACTTAAAATTGCAAGCCCTAAGAGAAAATGTTTCAAACATAATGAAGAGCAAGAAAACACTCAGAAGATAGATGCAGAATTCCAGATTCAATTGTATTAGAAACAGATAGTCATATAAGATTTACAATGTCTGAATGACTCTTAGCTTCAATGATCAAACTACAGAAAACTTACAAGCTTTACAGATACAGTAATGAAGCTAGATGTTCCATGCATTCCTTATTGCAGATACAGGCAACCCCCTTCTTCTACTTCTAAACTAAACTAAAATGCTATTTTTACAAATTCTTACTACTACAAATCTCTATGTAGCCCCTGTGTAAAGTTTTACAGTGCATAGAGGCACAATATATAGACTTTGATTGTCCTCAATATAGCTCAAAACCCTTGCTAAACCATGGCTCAAACCTTTGGTTACAATATAAATATTGGAGATCAAATCTCCCAAAATATCTCTAAGCATACGTCCAATCTGGGCGAAATATGCCATTCTGGAAACCCTAGCAGCTCAGTAATAACTTCTGTGGTCTATTGCAATAATGTCTTCAACTACATTTTGTCTTCATCAGTGAAGACCCTTGACATCTTTGCACTTCATCCTTATCTTCCTCTGCTCCTGAGATCTAATTTCCTCCTTCGTGACGTCACCGCCATTAAGTTTCAGCTCCCTCCTCAACTACAAACCTGCAAAAATGGATAAGCAATAAGTATCATTTCACTTAATAAAACTGTAGGAAGGAAAACAACTGCCAAATCCAGTTGTGACTATGTGAACCCAAGAATCGGGCCCTAAATCTATGGAAATTGTGTCCAAAAAATGCATATACAATGTCCAAAATAGTCGGGTCAACCATCGTTGACCAAAAACATGCATTCGGGCCTCAAAATCGACCTCCAAATTCCTATCGCTCCGTCTTTTCCCACCTATTTTCTTGTTTAAATCTCTGCATGCCCATTATACAAGCCAGATGTTATACATCCATTTAATCAGATTTATATCTGCCTTTGATTCCATGGCTTGTATGTCGCAATGTATGCTTGATAATATACAAGTCGGATACATACAACGATTTTTCTATTATGGACTTTTATTTCAAATCTGGCTTGTATGTATGCAACGTATATCAGTTTGTATATCGCAATATACAAACGCCAAAATATACAAACATTTAACTCTATTTTATGTCTTTTCAATTCCATCATATAAAACAATGCACAAACCATTGTATACAACCCTCGGACCTATCGCTGTTATAATCGGCAATTTATAACCCACTGAATCTGCAATGTATCTCTTGATATGTAAATCGGACGTGATACATAGGATAAATCCGCTTTATTATCATCTAGATTTCGGCTTGCATGTGGTGCCTTGTATGTTTTGGAACATATATACAAGTGCGGACATATACAAGGATTTAGCTTCATTCCATAATTTTTTTGGTTCTGGCTTGTATGTATGCGTTGTATGTTTCAAAACATACAAGCCACGGAATATACAACAAATTAACCATAATTCGAAAACCTTTTATGTCTGTGTTGTATATGGGGCCCTGTATACTACGAAACCCCCCTTTTAAATCTGCGGATATACAACGAATTTTCCATTTTTAAAACCCACCTGAAGCCCGCCATTGTATATAACGTTTGCATGCATCCATCGATATACAAGTCGGATGCGATACCAAGTATTAATCGAATTCCAACCTCCTTTGGGTTCCAATATGTATATATGCGTTGTATGTTTATGTTGTATGTCTCACCCATAAAAATCGAAACATACAAGGATTTAAGTCCGTTTGATAAACCCTCGGGTCCGCGTTGTATATTGGGCCTTGTATATTGGAACATACAAGCACCGAATATACAACGACTTCTCTCTTGTTCATAACTTTTGGATTCCGCGTTATGTATAAAATGTTTGTATCTTCCATCCGCCAAACATACAAACGTAAAATATACAAAGTGGATTTTAAACATCAATTCATTTCTACTTAAGTTATTTTGGGTCCATCTTGTATGTATATATCAAAACCTTTATTAAAATGCATACAAGGAAGAAAGATATATAATTGCCTTTGTATATGAAAGCGATGTATAAAGGGAAATGTATGTAATACAACGACTGAACATGCAAACAAATAATGCATATGCAACCCAATAGCCCATGCGACTTAGTACAAAAACAAAACCCTTTGCATATACAAACGACCCTGTATCTGCAAAGCGATGTACAAACCTGAATGTACATTATACCAAAATGATCATAACTTGCAAAATATGGCAAATTTTAAGATGGTTCAAAAAGCAACCCTAGCTCATTTTTCACAAGGAATCCAAGTATATCATGCACTAGTACTGAAAATGCATTTTTTCCTCTATTTTTACCAAAGTTTGCAATTTTAACCCTATTTTCCCTTTACCACCAAGCAAAACAAAACACACAAAAGCCAAAAAAGCAAAGCCATAGCAAGGGTCCTCATTTTTCCAAGGAGTAAAATGGGGCATGTTGTGAACATCACAACAAAAAGGAGGACCCAAGTCCACCTTTGTTGATATGAAACTCATCATTGGAGACATCTTTCTCCTATTTTTCAACCATTGGCTCCACAATCTCAACATATTGGTGTTTATTCATTAGGTCTACCATGATTCTAGACATCCTTTTTTCTTTCCTAGGAGTTAACTCTAACTTCAGAAGCCTTGCAACCACATTGAACCCAGTGTTGATCATCTGAGAATACCTCCTCTTATTGTTAATCTCTTTTCTTAACCAAGTAGGAGTTGACAGAATAGGACAACCATCAGTAGTGACATCAGGCATATTGTCTGACACAGGGGCATTAGGTACTCCTTGTTGTTGCTGAGAAGAGGAGGGGGTATGAGGTACTCCATCATGAGAAACTAGTGGAGGATTTTGTTTTTGAGATGGAGGAGTAGTGTTCTTGGATGGAGAAGGTGTAGTCTACCTATCCTCATCATCTTGTTGCACATGTTCCTGCTCTGTTGTTTTACTTGCATGGGGATCTAGACATCTTTTCACCCTGAGCATTTTCCCAGGGGGTTCATTATCCCCTTGACATTGCTATTGCAAAGAAGCATTCTTCTTGGGATCATCTCCACCAACATTTACATCTCTGGTAGGAGACTGTGATCTTGTAGTGTGAGAAATGATGAGTGTGTTTTGTCTAGAAGTGCCTAAATAATCCTCTTGATCTCCCATGATTTTCTCTTTGTGTGAAGGAGTACCTACACCATGACCATTCATCTTAGATTCTAGCCACAATTGACTTATATTCAACACAAAGGAAGATCTAGCATTAATATATATGTAATTTCATTTATAGTCCAATCTAACTTAGGTAGAGGTTTAATGTTTTCAGCATAATAAGTTGGATCAATCAAATTAGAATAATCATCAACCAAGTTTGGAAGCTCCCAACCAAGCCTGAAAATTCTCATTTTGTCCAAGGTCAACCTTGAACAATCTCTTCTCCTCACTTCATACTCATCTACACAGTCAGCCCAAAAAACTTCTAGATGAGGCTGGTGTCCTCATAGCATAGGAAAATAAAAATTCTTTTTTACAAACTCTTTTCTATCAAAGAAACTCCTAGAGCCATATGAGGATAGGCTAAGCTTAGAAAGCAGTCTATTAACGTTCTTGGCATTCTCGGGCTTGGTACATGTATAATTAATTAGTTTTAGAGGGAAAGGGTACCCCTTCTACATAGCATCATGATACATTTTGCTTGCAAGAGATGCCTGTCTGCATAATTCTAAAAATACCAGGTAATCTGAAGCATATCTAGGTAGTTTCAAAGGAGGAAACTAAAAACCACCAATTCTGAAATATGTAAACATGTCAAATTGTATAAAGTAACTACCAAATTGCATAATTAATTTGGCAGCCTATGTTGAAATCTTCATTTTAGGATTTTTATATATCCTTCTTACCATAAGCATGAGGAAGGCATCATTAACTCTCCTATAATCCTTGTTGCCGTAGTCCTTTTGTAACTGAGGGAAATAATCATATACCTGGGTGCCTTTAGTCATTAGGTCACCAATATTCATGCTAGGCCAAACATGTTGACTAGTGGCTAATAGGTATACTAAATAAGAACACATACTAAATTTGTTATTCCTCCTCTGAAAATTCACCAATTGGTCATGCAAATGCTAATTAATCATTTGAGCCCAATCAATATATTACTTCCTAGTACAAATAACTAGTATGAACTGGAACATCCACTCAAAAATTTCATTTGAATCTTCACTTCCAACAACTATATGCAACAGTGTTATAATGTCTGAGATACCATCTTATATAGGGCTCAAACTAAGTTCTTAGGCAGCTGAGAGCCTCCATTTTTTTCCTTCTTAAGCCATGAGGTGGCAATAGCATCTCGACATGTCTTTTTACCATCAATATAAAAATTATGTCTGATTTCTTGTGAGATGTTAGCATATTCATTTCTCACCTGTAACCCAAGTCTATCACTAATAGTGTTGGTGTTTATATGCAAAATTGCTTTTCCACTAGAGTTCTAATCTCTTGGGATTTAGCTTGATAATTGTGAATGCAAACCATGATCAAATCTATATATTGAATTGCCAAAGGAAAACTCCCAGCGTGTGCCAAACTACTATAAAAAGTCTTCTGAGCTATAGGTGTCATTGGGTTGGCATTGATTCTCTCCCAGAATTCTTTAAGATCAACATGACCCAATGTTGTATCTTTTACCTGACAAGCTTATTCTCAATTATGAAGGAAATATCAAGGCCTTGTTATTTATATTTCATCTTGGTGAATCTTAGTAGCCACTCAATGAAGCAATTAACAGTAACTAGGGACAAAGCGTTTATGTTTGATGAGAGAGGGTTATAGTTGATAATTGAAGGAAACAAGGTTTTGCAAGTCATGAAAGATGAAAAATTACAATGTAATGTTCTTCCACCAATCCTAGCACTATTCGAACTAAAAACAAGAGGATGTTAGTGCACTCACCTCAAACTGCAATCCATGTGAAGAGGAAGCTAGATTAACCGTAAACAAGCCCCAAAACAACGCTCCAAACCATAATGAATTATGCTTTAGGAAACATTTACTTTATAAAGCAAATAGAATGAATCAAGGGTTTCATTAAATACTCCTTTATAATAAATACCTTTTCATGCCATTATATTGATTAATTTATCAGTCGCTTTACCTTTTCACGAACCAATATTCTTTCCTGGGATTACGTTATCAGTGAAAGTGGCTATCGCCTAACTTTAACATCGAAAAACTTTCCACTTTATGAACCAAAACTTTAGCCTTTATCTTTGTATCGATGAGCTTTTAGTTTTACGAAGTTTTATTTCAACCATCTTTGTAAATCACTTTATATGCGCTGTCATATGGATTGGCAAATTCTTTCTTCCACAAACCATTAATAGTGACCATTGCAAACATGACTTTCCCTTTATCAGCAATAGGAATACAACACAAAACAATTTGCACAAGACATCACATAATCGGGAAAAACATGAACTCAAGAAATAATGATAAACAATAATAACTAAGTTAACTTCACGAAAGGTGAGAAACATTGATAAGGAAGGCTTGCTTGACAAAAGAGTACGCCTATCTGAAAATCAGGAAGTTTGCAAACCTAAGATTTCTCCAATAAGGTTTGCCAACTCTCAACTTCCCTAATAACAAAATGGGGAAAAGACTAAGTTTACAAATATGCATGAGAGCCAACAACAAAGGAAAATTAAAGTGAATATGACCAAGAACATAAGGTTTGTGAAATTACAAACTTGCTGATAAAGGGGAAATGACTTAAATATTTAAGACATGACTCAAAAATAGGGAATAAAAGACCAAAATAGACCAAGATTGAATTGCATGAGGGCAAAGATCAAAATTGGGCAAGTGCAGTTTAATGTTTTGAAATTTCAAAAGTTTGTTTTAAAGCAAGTGGGGGCTATCACTTAGTCAGCCTCGCTGAGGGCTAGGACTAGGGGCCTAAGGCCTTGTCGGCTAGGCTACAACCGTTAAAGTCTACCAACAATTGGTCTACCATCCACTATTAATGATACCTCATACCCTTCCTTTGTTAATACTATACTACCATTAAAACCATTTGTACTGGCTATCAAACCTATCTATGTACACAGTACACTAGTTTTCATATCAAACTTTTTTAATTAATTTCAATTGCACAAA
The DNA here is from genome assembly GCA_027924645.1 of Cunninghamia lanceolata. Lineage (NCBI taxonomy): Eukaryota > Viridiplantae > Streptophyta > Pinopsida > Cupressales > Cupressaceae > Cunninghamia > Cunninghamia lanceolata. Next base: position 4,710,063 of record BSBN01001332.1, read on the forward strand.
ACTTTTAATTTTGGGATTTTATTATTATATTTTTAATTTAATTTCTACAGAGTCGTATAATTGTATGGTTGAACCCTGGGAGGGGGCATTTTTTCGCTTCAGGCCCTAGTGGCCAAAATATGTCATGTTTTATGTCAACCTTTTTTATCTTGGGCCTCCTCGATCAAATTGTGAGGTCTTTTCTGTCCCATTTGGTCATTTCTATAACTTCCTCCACAAAACTATCATGGTCATTTCTAATGGGAAATGAATGCCCACACCTTGTTTTTAGTGAATGTGTGCATTCCTTTTTATGTTCAAGACTAATTTGCAATTAGTAGAAGTTGCCTTATTAATATAGACAAAAGTTGAATTAATGTTATAATAGATTTTTTTTTTTTATTTGATGGTTTTGTTTTTATAACTTACACACTAAGAGCTAAGGATTGAGGGGTTCCCCAAATTTGCCTAAGGTATGATCCTAGCCTTATCCCTTAATTATTGCAACTCTTGGGAATTTGAACCTTGTGGATGATATAATCAAAGAACATCACATCATCCTTATTAATTATATTCAACCAATTAAATTACAACCCTTTGATTTACAATAATTTTAAAAACAAACCTTTTATTAAAAAAAAAATCCATTAAAATGACATGTTTGACTCTGAGCCCGCATAATTGTTTTTTATACGTGGCATAATTGTTTTTTATACGTGGGAAGCCGCCTTAATTGACTTTCCCTTTAAATGCCAAATTTGCTCACAGAATCATGTGTCACCTAAATAATATTAAATAATAATTAATTAAAATTTAAAAATAAATATATATTTTGATTTTAATTAAATATTATTTAATGTCAAATGTCCGTCCAGTTATCTAGAAGTCTTACGCAACCAGTATACGACTGGTTGTTGTGCCCCACAACGTCTATAGAATGAATCTACACCTTAGATTGCCTTATCAATAACTTTGAGTTCAATCAAAGCAGAAGTGAAGCTATAAGAGGAGATGGATCGATTCCAATATCAAATCTAGTTGAGGAGTTAGATCGACTAGTGAGAATGGAGATTCTATTCTTTGTGATTTCGTGCCTGCTAGTTTTCACAAATCAGCAGCAGCAGTACTGTTCAGCGGTGGAAACACAGAATTTGGGTGACTATATTCTTTCAATCTTTTGTTTCATATATATATTTTTCATCAGAGAGATACAGATTAAAATATAATCATTCATCTTTGGTATATAACATTGATCTGGGACGTTTTGTGCTTTGATATCTGCAGAATATCCATTTCCGTTTATGACAGTCGATGCTGCAAAGGCAGCTGCAAGAACATATGATTACATTGTGGTTGGAGGAGGTACAGCAGGATGTCCTCTGGCAGCAACCCTGTCAGAGCACTATTCTGTTTTGCTATTGGAAAGGGGAGACTCCCCCTACGGAAATCCGGACATCGAGAGCAATAAAGCCTTTTTTAAGGTTCTTGGGGATCCCAGTGGGTTCCCTTATGTCGCTGAGGGATTTGTCTCAGAAGAAGGAGTGCAGTTGGCAAGGGCAAGAGTTCTGGGAGGCGGAACAGCCATCAACGCTGGCTTCTACAGCAGGGCAAGCTCGGAATACATTCGGAAGATGGAGTGGGATGAGAAACTTGTAAACGACTCGTATGAATGGGTGGAGAAGTTGAATGTCTTCAAACCAGACAAGCTTTTTCGTTGGAATTCTGCTTTCAAGGATGCGCTTTTGGAGGCTGGAGTTGCTCCTTATAATGGGTATACTTTGGATCATTTGGAGGGCACCAAGATTAGTGCTTCAACTTTTGACAACAATGGAAGGAAGCACACAGCTGCAGATCTTCTCAAATATGCAAATCCAGATAACATTGTAGTTCTTCTCAATGCTACAGCAAGCAGAATTCTCCTTGATTCCTCATCAGGTACACTTTTATTTTCATTTTCATGTTTTGTTTTTTCTCCAAATATGTAGATAATTGGCTTCATATAAAATTAATTTAAGTTTCTAGATTGAGATTGACGGGCTTTTTTTTAAAAAAAAAAATCTGTGGGTGGGGTTGGTTTGTTTTTTATGTTAAAATTCGTGTCCTCGCGTTAATAAAAGACCTTCAGCTGGTAACAATGACTGACTGTTTGTTGGGTTTGGTGTTTCTCTCAATGGCGTTTTGCCTGGCTTAAACAGAAGCCTCCAGTAGGACAGCTATAAGTCTGTTACTGTTATCTTTTGTCGGTTTTGGCTGGGTTAGTATCGGTCTAGCAACAGTTTAATAGTAAAAACTAAATAAATAATTATTTTAAAATAAGTTAATTATTTACTATTTTTATGTCTGAATGAGATAATTGATAGAATAGTAGGGTTTTCAATTTAATTTTATATGAGAATGTGGTGATTAGGGAATTAGTAAGCTTTTCAACTTAAAATTAAAAGGGTATTGAAGCCTCTTTCACTTTTTCTTTGTTGGATCCAAATTGAAGCCCCTTTCATTTTTCGTTAAAAAAACTTAGTGTCAAGAAAAGTAGTCTACCATTCCCTTATTTGTTTTTGGTTTGGTTCAATCTAATGAGCATCAACTATAATGAATTGTTTGTATGTTTGTATCTTTTTATTCTGATTTAGTCTCTTCTATATTATATCTTGTTATTGTTATATTGAATTGTTGTCACACTATAAAATTCTTAGCTCTGTTACATTTGATTTTTCATGAAGTATATCATCATAAAATTGTTTTCTATAGTATTTTCTCTTCAATATTAGAATACCGGTATTTTATTTTATTAGAAAATTATATCAATTAGAATAATAGTTCTCCTTACATAAAATCATTATAATATCATTATGTGGTTTGTACATTTTTCTAAGTTTTCTAATATTTTTTGTTTCTTAATTATTTTTTCTTTTTCTTTTTTTAAAAACAGAAAAAATTTAATATTATCATGGTAATATTTTAACTTCCAATAGAGTTCTAACATTAGTTATAAAATTATCTTGTAGGAATTTTAAAGGCTAATGGCGTTGAGTTCATAAGTAGTGTTGATGGCCTCTCTTATCAAGTATTTATCAATCAATTGTCACATTGGAGTGAGGTAATTTTATCAGCAGGAAGCATAGGCAGTCCTCAACTTCTCCTATTAAGTGGAATCGGCCCCATAGAACAACTTAAAGAATTGAATATTAGTGTATTTTTAGATTTAAATTCAGTAGGGAAAGGGATGAAAGATCCACCACGCACAACAATCATTATAGAATCCCCTGAACCACTTGAATTTGCTCAAGTACAAGTAGTAGGTATAATAGACAATTCACAAGTCTACATTGAGTCTCTTAGCTATTTAGAACAAGAAAGTGCCACAAACTATAAATATCGAGGAGTTATTTTTACCAAGGTGGCCTTTCCCTCATCAAGCGGTGAGCTTCAACTTAGAAGTAAAGATCCCCATGATCACCCCTTTGTAACATATAACCACTTTACTCATCCTTTTGATATAAAAGAATGTGCTCTTGTTGTCAAGGTACTATCAGAGCTTCTCATGACAACTTCAATTCAAGAATTTGCATTTAGTGGTATTGGAAACTCCAAAATCCTTCAATTTATAGGATCAGAATTACCAAAAAATCAATCAGATTATAATGCCTTGTCAAAGTTTTGCAAAGATACAGTAGAAACGGTATGGCATTTCCATGGAGGGTGTGAAGTTGATTCTGTGATTGACAAAAGGCTTTGCGTCAAAGGTGTTGATAGTCTAAGGGTTGTAGACCATTCAATTTTCAAGTATAGCCCCGGGACCAATCCACAAGCCACTATAATGATGCTTGGAAGGTATGTTTTTTATTTGCAAATTCTATTATTTATAAATGATGATGAATACTATAATAGTGACATTTTTTAATTCCATTTATGCAGGTATTTAGGAGTTCGTATCCTTCAAGAGCGCATGAACATTTGTGAATATTAGATCATTTTCAAATGTCAATATAATAAAGTGTTACAAAGTTATGTATCTCATTTAAATGATGATCAAACTCAATGCTATCATTTCTATAATAATATTAGGTTATATATAATTTTTAAAATTATATCTTAACGAATCATATTCTACATATCTAAATTTAATTATTTAAATAAAAGAAATATTAAATGAACATTACAATTTGATTTTCTATTAAATGTTCCATCATATAATAAATATTTTATTGTAATTAAATGTAATTCAATATCTATATTAAAGGAAACACTTTCACTATAAGCTTTAGGCCAAGATACATGTATGTTATGGATTCAAAAAATGGAAAGAAGGCCAAGATAATATTCACACTTAAAAACTTGTCACCATATTATTAATGTCCTCCAATTGTTGTAAAGTCCAAAGAAAAGCATGAATTTTCTTATGGGTAATGAAAGTTATGAGATAAAGATATTTTGAATATGTGTGATTCCTATGATACTATTTAATTGACTTAATTTACTCTTAATAATACATTTTAAAGATGCAATTTAGATAAAATAAAGTTTATATAGGACAAAGATATAGATTTTAAAGTAATGATATTTAAAAAATATGGGTAGGTGTAAGGTAAGGGTAGAAAATAGATAAAAAGTAGATTATATATTTATTTAAAAATCAGAGTTTGTTATAATTGGAGTAAATATTTGAAGCACTTCTAGATACAATAAAAACATAAAGATATGAATTGTAAGATTTTTTGTTAGTTTTCAAATATATATAATTTATTCTAATACCCAAATGATAAAAGTTGGTGAAGTAAAGGATGTAAAATAGTAATCTTCTAAAAAGTATGTCACATGCCAAAACATGAACATGTATGACCCATAGTAAAAATAGTAAATGAAAGTATTTTTCAAAATCCTTTTGTTGACATATACAGATGATGTTGAATTTTGGTTTGGATATTTTAAAAATAATTTTTCAATCAAATATAGAATTTTTTATTAATTATTTAGTGTGATTAATAAAGTCATTAATACTAAAAATAAAGTAATCAACCTTATTGTTGAAGTTAGTTTTACTAATAGATGGTATCATGAAATTTTACTTGTAAGTCCAAGGATTAGGTCAAATTTCCAAGCTTAAATCCAATGCAAAATCACATGGGGTGGAAATGTTGAATTTCAAAATGACGTATATTTGTTATAAATAGGTAACCACTATTTTTATGTCAAATATACATTTATATTTAATAGATATTAGTTGTTAATAGATATCCATTACCAATGGATTAACATTTATATAATGGGTATCCATTTCTAACATAGTCATTATACAACTATATTTAGAACAATATAGTATGGGCTAAGTATTATACTATGTTATTCTAGAATCACAAAGTTCAATAGTGACTATATATATGAATATAGAAGAAGCAAATGTGGAAGAGAAGAATATGAAAATGGTGATTGTGAAAATGAGTCAGGGTATGTATTCAAATGCACTCAATGAAGAAATTATCACTACTACGTTAAAGTAATGCGGATATACCAATGTTAAAATAAATTATACCAAAAACAAAACAATAGATTATAATAACATAAATATTGATTTAAACATGAATGAAGAGAACATAAAACATGTTGATCATAATTTAAGCATTGATGTACACAAAGATGTCAAATTTATTGATAATGAAACCTCTTATGCAAGGAGTGAAAATAAAAAACATTTTATTAAAATTGAAAGAAATGTATTAGATAATCAAATCATGGTAAGAAAACTTGGAGAATAGTTCAAAATCATGCAAAGAGATTGTATGAGCAAGTTTTTAAAATAGAGGTCTAACATTTCAATGTCAACTAGTAATGCAATTAATTAGAATATCCAAAAATTGAAGAGTAATTAAAAGGTCAACCATATTCATAAAAACCAAAAGAGACAATTCAATTAAAAAAATCACCTCTACTATTGTTGATTCTATTCATGCTAATGGAAAGAAGACTTGATCCAAAGATAGTAATGCAACACATTAAGAAATAACAAATACTTAAGTTAATAAATCAATTTTAAAAAAAGAATGATAACTAAAACAAGTCAAATTTTAAATTTAAATTTTAACACTTTGATAAGAATGGTAAAGATAAGAGTAAGTATTTGACATAGTCTAACCAAATAGTGTTGGACTTTTAGCAATAGACTCCCAAGGTCCAACATGAAATTAAATAATGAAACTAGATGTTTGATTGAAAAATAGTTGCATGATAATATACAAGGGTGTCATCTAATACTAGAGATGATTTGAAATTAAAAGTGCAATCAGCAAATTGTGATCCTCATCCAAAAAAAAAATTTATTACTAAAAAGATTATATAAATCTTTTATGGATGATTCAATTATAACAATTCACATAAGTCAAAAGGTTGTTTGAGAAATGTAAACCTTGGTACATAAAAATTAATAGAAAATTAATCACTTGTTGTAAAACTCATGCATTTTCATTATTATTATGATTGGAGAAGTGCTTCTGGATTAAACTGTGTATGTTTTCGCTTCAACGTTTCGGATCATGCTCAATGATCCATCATCATTGTCCTCTTCCTGATGATGGATCATTGAGCATGATTTGAAATGTTGAAGCAAAAACATACACAGTTTAATCCAGAAGCACTTCTCTAATTTATTCATGGACTGTGGAAAACTCATGCCTACTATTATTATGATGTTTTTCAATATGTACATTCTAATTTACATACTAAGAAAATTGTGTAGTAATGTAGTATTAATATGCCACTTATAAAAAATAGGGAGTTTATAGCAAGTTTATTTTGTGAAAAACTTGATGCACAATTGTTTTACAAAAAAGGTTGTACTTTTAGAAAATGTAATGGATGTGGTAACCTTTCATTCTTAGGGAATTGCATGCATCAAGATGGTTCATGTGATTTCAAAAAAAAAATAGTGCATGGGAAGAGGTTCAATAGTGTTCAATATCAATTAAAAAATGAAAATTTTGGAAAGCATTATGAGTTAGTGATAAAGCAGACTAGTGTGCATAAATTCATCAAAACAATCAAGTATAAAATTGTCTACAAATATGTGAAATGCTCTCAATATGCTAACAATTTAACATATACAAAGATACATTTCCAGTGAGAACTATAGTCTCACTGGTTGACTTTGCAAACACTCTTGCTCCACATGAAGAAGTTTAATAGTATTACTATTATAATTTAGTATAGGTGGTCATTTTTCATCATATTATATATAGATACATCAAAACAATCAAGTATAAAATTGTCTACAAATATGTGAAATGCTCTCAATATGCTAACAATTTAACATATACAAAGATACATTTCCAGTGAGAACTATAGTCTCACTGGTTGACTTTGCAAACACTCTTGCTCCACATGAAGAAGTTTAATAGTATTACTATTATAATTTAGTATAGGTGGTCATTTTTCATCATATTATATATAGATACCTAGTTGATAGTACAAAAGATGAAAAAAATTTCTTGATGGAGCATCATTTCTATTTGAGTGATAACATGTCACATTTGTCAATATTTCTGTAGTATTATTTTAGTGTATTTTATGACAATTTAAAGGAAATGGAAATCCAACTAACACAACATCTTATATGCTTAGACAATTGTACAAGATAGTTAAAAAATTATTGAATGTTTTGTTAGATATGTAAGGCTCACAAAGAAAAAAATGTCCAATATATGTGGTTTTTATTTGAAAGTAGGCATGGTAAAGGAGAACATGTGTAAAAAGAGCTCTTGCTAGGGAGTAATTAAAATTATTGTATGCAATGATATTTATGTTGGAATTAGGATAGACAACTAAGAGAGGGATGAATTAGTTGTCCCACAATATTAACTTTATCTTACTTTTAATCTTCTTTCACAACTTATAAACAAATTAATGATGCAAACATTAAAGCATGAAACAATAAAACATGAGTAGAAACACAATTAACACAGTTGACACCAAGATTTTTGACATGGAAACCTAGTTAAGGGAAAAACTACAATGGGGGTTAACCCACATGATTCATACCCTATTTAAAGTACTTAAAAAGGGGAAGGCACTTACCTTTAGGCTCACTGTTCAAAGAGAGGCTCACTGCCTATAGAATTTATGTTTAATATAGGAAGAATTAACTGAGAAATAGCATCTTCTTCATGCTTGGTTTAGTCTCTATGAGTGCTCATAAAACTTCCACTCTTCTCCCAAATACTTCTTTACTATTACTTCATCCTTTACTATTCTTTCTCCTCTACTCCTCTTCTATGCTCTACCTCTGATCCTTTCTTGAGATTTGATTATTTCACACAAAGGATGATTTTCAACAACTCAACTACATGCCTTTATATGCTTCATCAACCTTGGAATAAACATCAAGGTCAGTACTACAAACATTTAACTCAATGTGAGTCACTAAGATGTTGGCCAAACATAACTGGGACTCAAATCTTCCTTGATCAACACACCATGCTCCATCGAAATTGCTCTTAGATCATCCACAACAATCTTTAATCATCCGTTCAGCCAAGACTAGGAAGAACAACAACACCAAGAAGGAAATCTTCACCAACGAGCTCAAATTTCAATGCGGACCTCCAACATAGTGGTCACATGATCCAGAGACCTCCACAAGCACATTGAATTTAGTAAAAACATCTGCACTCCTCCAAATCATCAGAATCACTTGCATCTTCATTTGGAACCTCAAGAACATTGTGTGTCATGACTATAATACAAGAAAGATTGCTTGTGGACCTTCAAACTACTAGCCACTTGAGTTGATGATACACATTGACTTCCCAAACATGCCTTTAGATCTGTAGATCATAATATTTCAATGTGGAGCAATCTGAACCAGTTTACTATCACTCTATCTCTTCTGAACATAGCAAAACCTGGTTCTACCTAGATGGCCATAGCTTCTTCAAATCATCATGTGGACCTCTAAAATCTTGACTGGAGCTACTTCAGACAATCCTCTACATAGCTATATGGTCCGCATACATTGAGCTTCATTAATTTTCTCAATATCCTCAAAATTCTAGTCTTCTAACAGAATAGGATACAGTTGACACCAATGGCAACAAGAATATGTTGACATCAATGACAACATCGATTAAGCACATATTTGCAACAATCTTCCCCTTTGTCATTTATGTCAACATATGATGTGAAAAACTCATTGAACCATCAAGACAAGAACTTCTCCCCCTTTCTCTTATCACTTCTGCAACCACTATCTTCACTACTCCCTCTTTCATCAGCAACTAGTTTTTCACATGACTTCTCTCCTCCTTTGACATCGATGGCAAGGAACACATGTTTGTAGTATTTTCTCCTTCTTTTTGTTTTAGATCAATCTCAAAACTTGCATGCTGACTACTTCCCCTAAGTAGTACCTCCTTAACATCAATCTAGATCACAAGATATGACTGTGAATTCCACTAGACTGATGGACTCTAATGCATCTTAATTTTGATCAGGAGGGGTAATAACTACTAGCTTCTCTCTGAGATACTCAAAAGTATCCTTGGGAAGAGGCTTAGTGAAGATATGTATAATCTAATCCTTTGAAAAAATAAACTTCATTTTGACTTCATTCTCACTTACTTTTTCTCTCAAGAAATAAAACTTGATGGATATGTGTTTTGTTTTTTAATGCAACACCAAATTCTCAGAGATGTTTATTGCACTTGAATTATCATAGAAGATTGTGATAGGATCCTCAAATACCACTCTAATATGATCTTTCAACATTTTCTTCATCCAAAAAACTTGAGTGCAATTGCTTGCTGCTGCTATGTATTATGCCTCTGTAGTAGACAGAGATATTGCCTCTTACTTTTTGCTCAACCAAGAAACTAATCTTCTTCCCAAGAAGAATGTACCACCATTAGTACTTTTCCTATCATCCACATCTCCTGCCCAATGAGCATTAGTATATGTATGAAGAGTGAAGTCATTGTCTTTTGGACACCACAAGCCATAGTCAAGTGTCCCTTTAAGATATCTAAAAATTCTCTTGACTGCTACTACATGGGATTCTCTATGATCAACTTGAAATCTAGAAACAAGTCCAACTGCATTCATGATATCAGGTCTAGTTTGAGTTAGATAGAGCAGTCCCCCAATCATTGATCTATACCTTTTCTAATCTTCCTTAGGTGAATTATCATCTTTACTCAACTTGCATCTAGTTATCATAGGAGCACTACTGGTTTTGAGTCCTCCATTCCAAACTTTTTCAACAATTCTCTCACATATTTAGACTGAGATATGAAGATACCTTTATCTGACTGAGTGATTTGCAAACCTAAGAGGAAATTCATCTCACCAAACATGGACATTTCAAATTCACTTTACATCTGATCAGCAAATTTCTTACACATGCTTCCATTTCCACCAAAAATGATATAATCAACAAATACCTCAACAATTAATATGTGCTCATGATCAATCTTGAAATAAAGATTACTGTCAGCAGTGCCTTTGCTAAATCCTATCTTTAGCAGATACTTATCCAGTCTTTCATACTAGGCTCTTGGGTCTTGTTTATGTCCATACAAAGATTTTCTCAGTTTGCAAACCACATCTTCTTGATCAGACAACTGGAATCCTTCTGGTTACTTAATGTGGACTTCTTCTTCTAGCTCTCCATTTAGGAATGCTGACTTGACATCCATTTGGTATACCTTGAAATATTTGAAAGCAATAAATGCAAGAAATAATCTGACTGCTTCTATTCTTGCTACCAGAACAAAAGTTTCTTCAAAATCAATTCCTTCCACTTGAGAATATCCTTTGCATACCAACCTTGCTTTGTTTCTTACAACTTCACCATCTTCATTGAGTTTATTCTGGAAGATCCATTTAGTTCCAATCACATTTTTGTCCTCTGGTCTAGAAACAAGATCCTAAGTGTGATTCTTTTCAATTTGCATTAATTCTTCTTCCATTGCTTTTATCCAATTTTCATCATTGCAGGCTTCACTTACAAATTTTGTCTCAATCTTTGAAATCAAACAAATCTCTTCTTGATCTTCAACAATTCTTCTCCTAGTTAGAACACCTTTATTTCTATCTCCTATGATCTGATTTTTAGGATGATTCATCCTTAAATAGCTAGGATTTTTGGGATTTGCTTGAACTTTTGTTTCTTGAGCTTGTTCCTTAACGTATACGCTATCCTCTTGAGTCACTGGATTTTCTGGATCAATCTGGATCTGAATCTAGGTTTGAACTTGTCTTCCTTGAGTTTGATTTTCATCTTGATCGTCTTAATCATATCCGCAAGACCTGGAATGACCTTCTTTACTCTCATCAACTCTAACATTTGCACTTTTAACAATCTTTTTCAATCTTTTGTTAAAGCACCTGTATGCCTTGCTTTGAGTAGAGTAACCCAAAAATATTCCTTCATCACTTCTTGCTTCAAACTTGCATAGATCCTCATCTCTTTTGATATAACATAGTTCATAAGGTGTCTTATCAGAATTGCCTTGATCTACACCTAGTTAAGAGTGTAGACAACAGTACTCATAACTTCTCTCCAATAAACTTGAGGAACATTTGTTTCCATCATCATGGTCCTGACAGCTTCTTGAATGGTCTAGTTCTTTCTTTCCACAACTCCATTTTGCTGAGGAGTCCTAGGAGCAGATAACTATCTTTTTATTCCATGCTTTTCACAAAATGAATCAAACTCACTAGAGGTAAATTCTCCACCTCTGTCAGATCTAAGACACTTTATCTTCACACCAATCTCATTTTCCAACGTAACTTTGAACACCTTGAATTTGTCAAGAGCTTCTGATTTTTCTTTTAACAAAGTTACCCACATCATCTGGGAGTAATCATTAATCAACAATATGAAATATTTGTCTCCTTGCACACTCTTGATTCTAGTAGGACCACATAGATCAATATGCACAAGTTCCAACCATCCACTTGAAAATTGTTCTTTACTTTTGAATGAAGTTTTATTTTACTTACCCAATCGACATTCTCTACACATGCTATTAGGTTTCACAAGTTTTGGAAGATCTCTCACAACCTGAGTAGAACCTATCTTGACAATGTTATCAAAATTCACATGACACATTCTCCTATGCCACAACCAACTTTGATCTGTTTGAGCAATCTAACAACTTTTGCCAGAACTACTTAAATGAAAGATGTTACCTCTAGTTTGAGTGCCAGATGCAATTTCAGTTCTGGAGCTTTCCAAGGTTCTACATTTTCCATCCTTGAATTGGAGATCATAACCCTTATCAACCAACTATCCAACACTGAGAAGATTATGCTTTAGTCCTTCAACATACAGAACATCATTAGTGTTTTTCTTACCATCAGAAGAGATAGATCCTCTACCATGGATTCTACTAGCTGAGTTGTCTCCAAATTTCACAGTTCCACCTTCATATTTTTCAAAGCTTACAAACTTACTTTTATCACCAGTCATGTGATGAGAACATCCACTATTAATCACCCATTCATCCTTTTCAACAACCTGAGTAGCCAAGGCACTTTCCACATTTGTACAACTAGTAGATTTAGTAGACACCAGATCTTCTTCTTTGATCGCAATGAACACCCAATCACCTTTAGTGGAACCTCCATGATCAGATTCAACATCTATGACTCCTTCTTCTCCAACTTCTTGGACATAGTAGCATTTCTTCTGATCTTTATATCTATTAGGGTTTGGCTTTGAAACACTCTCCAGACATCTTGAGGCGAAATGACCAATCTTATTACAAGAAAAACATTTGAATGGCAACTTTCCTTTATACTTACTAGATCCTCTTGGCATTCTTTTGGCAATAAGAGCTTCAAGTTTAGCAGACTCAATTTTATCATCTTCAATATCCTTCCTTGCCTTAGCAAATCTATTTGATATTCCTGAAGAGCTTTCACTGGGATCATATCTTGGTTTTCCATATATACTGGCCTTAAATGCATGTTCAAACATAGGAAGAGAATCACCAAACTCACTCATTTCAAATGTTAAGAGCTTTCCAACTAACTAATACCTTGTAACAGTTGTCACTGTCCTGATTTCTTCAATGGCAGCAACTTTATGATTGTATGTTGTAGGTAAGGATCTGAGCACTTTGGCAACAATCTCAGGTTCTTCCAATACTCCAACCAACATTTCTGATACTGGTCACAGGTTCATTCACTTTCTACATGTAGGAAGTAATGTTTTCATCTTCACTCATTACCAACCTTTCATATTTACCTTTCAGGCTCGCTAGCTTAGCACATTTGACATATTTGTCACCTTCATATAGATTTTCCAACTTTTTCTAGATTTCATGGGCAGTTTTCAAATCTAAGACATTTGTCAATTCTGTATCAATCAGGGCAATCAATAGTGCTTCTTTGGCTTGAATATTGCATTCAACTTCCCTGAGTTCATCTAGAGTAGTAGGGCCATTCTTCATAATCTTATACTCATTCTTTTTTATCATCCAAAAGTCATTACCAATACATTCCAAATGACACTGCATGCGTACCTTCCAAAGGGAGTAATTTATTCCATCAAATCTCAGACTTTGATTTTTATAAGTCGACATCTTGGATCTTCTCAAGCAGTCAAGCTTCTTTTAGAGGACTTGGCTATGATACCAATTGTTAGAATTAGGACAGACAACTGAGATAGGGGTGAATCAGTTGTCCCATAATATTAACTTTATCTTCCTTTTAATCTTCTTTCATAACTTATAAATAGATTAATGATACATACATTAAAGCATGGAACAATAACACATAAGTAGAAACACAATTAACACATTTGACACCAAGATTTTTGATGTGGAAACCTAGTTAAGGGAAAAACCACGGTGGGGGTTAACCCACAAGATTCATACCATGTTAAAAGTACTTAAAAAGTGGAAGGCACTTGCCTTCAGCTCACTATCTAGAGCTCATTGCTCAAAGAGAGGATCACTGCCTACAGAATTTATGTTTAATATAGGAAGAATTAATTGAGAAATAGCATCTTCTTCATGCCTGGTTCAGTCTCATTGAGTGCTCATAAAACTTCTACTCTTCTCCCAAATTCTTCTTTACTATTACTTCATCCTTTACTATTTCTAATCCTCTACTTTGCCTCTAATCCTTTCTTTGGATTTGATTATTCCACACAAAGGATGATTTTCAACAACTCAACTACATACCTTTATATGCTTCATCAACCTTGGAATAAACATCAAGGTCGGTACTACAAGCATTTGACTTAATAAGAGTCACTAAGCTATTGGCCAAACATAACTGGGACTCCAATCTTCCTTGATCAACATGCCACACTCCATCAAAATTGCTCTTAGATCATCTACAACACTCTTGAATCATCTGGTCAGCCAAGACTGGGAAGAATAGCAACACTGAGAAGGAAATCTTCACCAATGAGCTCAAACTTCAATGTGGACCTCCAACATAGTTGTCACATGATCTAGAGACCTCCACAAGTACATTGAATCCAACAAAAACATCCACACTCCTCCAAATCATTAGAATCACTTACATCTTCATCCATAACCTCAAGAACACTATCTGTCATGACTGTCATACAAGAAAGATTACTTGTCGACCTCCAAACCACTAACCACTTGAGTTGATGATACACATTAACTTCCCAAACATGCCTCTAGATCTACATATCATAATATTTCAATGTGGAGCAATCCAAACCAATTTACTATCACTCTGTCTATTCTAAACATAGCAAAACCCAGTTCTACCTAGATGGCCATAGGTTCTTCAAATCATCATATAGACCTCTAAAATCTTGACTGGAACTACATTAGACAATCCTCTACACAACCATATCATCTACATACATTGAGCTTCATTAATTTTCTCAATATCTTCAACATTCCAGTCTTCTAACAGAATATGATACAGTTGACACCAATGGCAACAAGAATATATTGACATCAATGACAACACCGATAAAGCACATATTTGCAACAATTTAAAGATTATTGATGAAACAAGAACATTTTTTGTGCAATTAGTGTTTTTTCCCTCTTGATCTTAACCATCTTCTAAAATTCTTAGTGTTTTAGAGGATCGATTCAAAGTACTACCATTCTTGTTCATATCACATCTTCAAATTTTGAGTAATTACTCATCAAAGTTCTAGTTTTCCTTATTGTAGGAGAGTGGTTATTTTCTACCCCCTTTTGTCCCCTATTTCCTTGCACTTGCCTATTTTTTGTAAATATTGGTTTAAAACATATGATAACAAGGATCAGCTTTGATTGTTAGAGTGTCATTAGTTTTCCCTAGTATCCTATATTTCATGCTTGCATGATACAAATTGATATATAGTTTAAACTTTTTTGAGATACGGTGGATGTTGGAAAGATTTAAATTGGGAAGCTTGACACCTTGGAGAATGTTACTACTTCACTCACTACTATAGTTAACACAAAAAAATTACTTGGAGTAGATTGGCTATGGGCATCTTTGCACTTAGCAATTACTTTTGTTTGCCTTTCTATGTTCTATTGCAATGTACAAACCAAGTGGGGAATTGTAACGACTAGATGTGGTACCACCTTTTAATGTCTTACAAATAATTGTAATGATCTAATATTGTATATATTGTAATGGTAGGCCCTACTAAAAGGACACCACACATGTTGAATCTCAAAGATTCCATGTATGACATTATAATGCTTGTCCAAGTGGTTAAGATGGATATAAGAGAATATGTAGGAAGGGGGTTATAAAGTAGACCTTAATTAGGCATCTTGTACCATCCATTTTAGGTAGTTCATAAGAACATCTTGTAAGAGGTGTTACACCTCCAAGTTGAAGTGCTAGGTTTGGATTGTTGAATAGTTAAAAGATAGGTTACACTTGCATGCCTTTATGATGTAAAAGAATGTTGATGAATGGGTCCAAAGTAGAGCATACAAATCAAATGATTCATAGGTGGACTCTTCCACATTGGGAGTTACATTCTATTTAAGGATAACTATCTATTCAAAATGATAATTAATATTGAGCCCATGTTTTTTCTTGAAACCACAAGTGGTTTATTAGATGGGAAAAACTATATAAATATAAGACTTGGAATAGTGGTTTGCATCAGTTCAATTTATAGAGTAGGGTTTTGTAGTTTAATGTTTGAGGATAAGCATCACAATGATGTCAAATTACTGACACATGGGGTACATCTGTTATGGAGTAAAAAGTGTCCACATGTATTTTTACCTCCTTGTTTAGTCCTAGGTCTCCTTGATTACATTATTCATTCTAAATGTTCATCCCGATGCAAAATTTCTTGACACTAATGTAAAATTGGAATAAGGCCCCCTTCACTTATCTTATCCTAGACCCAAAAGGTGCTAAAAGACTTGGGTTCCACTATCCATGTCCCTCTTGATTGGTCGTGGAAAATTAAGTATTGGTTTGCGTGGGACCTTCCAAAAGGTTTCTCCTTGTCAGATCTTTTGGCTTAATTTGACGATTATGAGCAGGAAAGCATATATAAGTGTGCTTTTGTGTTCATTTGTAACCTAGATGCATAAAACTAATTTGAGATATTGCAGGAAAGAAAGAAAGAGCATTTATTGTGATTCTAGAGTAGATTTGTGTATTGTTATTAGGTGTTTGTTGTAGGCATGGAGCTATCATCTATCCACCTTAGGGTTTGAAGGATATTCATTGTTCTAAGGGATCATCACATAGGTGATATCATTGTTGTTTATCATCATTTGGATCATCATCATTATCTTTGTTTTCAGCCTCTGCCCCACTAGGGCACACACTCTTTATCAATCAGCTGTGTTGGGAACCTTGAATGCTATCATGGGATTTGATTAGGACAAGTTCCTAAAGCCCATAACCTCCAAACCACTTCGCACCTTCTTGTATACAGGTTATAGGAGCAAGATCCATTGAATGCAAAGATATAGGAAGATTGAGTGAAGATCAGGGTTTCAAGATCTGACAACTATCTTAGAATATTCCTTTATATAAGACTTGGGTAGTGGTGCCTTAGTCTTTCTACCCTTTCTAACTTCAGGTCTCGCATCAGGGTAACATTTGCAACATCTTTCCAGTTTACAGTTTCGTCAGGTTCCTTCAATCAAGACTTGGGCGGTCTCGAATTAGTCCTTTGGCACTAAGTTGCTTTCAAGAGACAGGTTCTATAATATTTTTGATCATCCATGTGTAATTGGCTTCTAGATTGTTGTACTTATTCTGTTATAAGATGATGATTGTAGAACTAGGGTTTCATGCATTGTTAACCTAGGGTTTGATAAAAGGGCTGAATTAAATCTAATTCCTCTATAGCATACCTAAGTACAAGATCTATAGCTATGTCCTCCTCCATTTAGTAGTGATTTAGTTCGTTCTTGTCCTTCAATGTTACATGGAAAAGGGTTTGATCTAGTGTACATCCTAGTTGTCATCATTCACCTTTTTCATACTTAACATTTTAGTGAACCTATAGCTTTGAGCATTTGCATCTTGCTGATTGTTCAAATCAAATCTTGCATTGATTTATTACATATTTATCAATATTCATTTAAAAATATTGCATAATTGTGAAAAAAGAACATATTTAGGCATTCATGATCAAAGCTTGCATTTGGGTTTTAAAAAATTCTCTTGCATGATCATATTCATTTCATCAAATTCATCAAATCTGATTTTACATAATAATCTTGCATTATTTCATATCCTTCATTTGAAAATTAATACTTTTACAATCATATCCTTGGTTAGTGCATTGAGTGTTATAAAATTTTGCATTAGTTGTATAACTTGCTGCCCTAACACCAATACCTTGGTAATAAGAAGTTGTAGATTGGTGGGTTCTTGATGCAGGAGCATTCCAGGTTGTAGAGCAATCTTGCATCAACCAAACACATTTGCATTCTTTCTTTTCTTTCAATTTTAGTTCAGTTTAGTCAGTTGCAGTTTCAGAATTTTGTGTTGCATTTCACCATATCTTCATATCAGTGCTCATAGAGTAGGACTTAGCATCCACATCATATCCAAATTTTAGGTCATTTATACTTGTCTGCTAAAAGTTATCACTATCAGAAGAGCATACAGACAATCAATTGAAGGAGAAGGTTTGTGGAGTAGTTCCGTGACTTGTGGAGCCTAATGAAACATTTCATAAGGCACATATGGATCAGATAGACCTTCCTTGAGGCCCACATTAGGTTTCATACATTTGTATAGCAATACCAATTATTTAAGGCTGACCCACTTGTTTCTACATGTCACATCCTTCATTGGAGTTTGTAATCTCCTGTGGCCGATGCAGAGGATTCCTTGATCTTGGAGATGATATATATAGATCTCTTAGAGGCACTAGGAAGAAGTTCATGATGAATTAGTTGTTAGTTTTAGAATATGTTTTAGGGTTCAATTTTCTTTCCAGAAGGCACTTCCATGCCATATCTTGTATATTGTTGTATCTCAGAAAGCAGGCCTATGATCCCTTTGATTTTAGCCCACATGTTGCCAACATATAAGCATTTTGAATATATGATATATTGAGCATTTGAATCTTCCATTGCATTCCATCTTTGTGTTGTTTCCATTGTGTTTACTCTAGCTGCATGGTTTGGACAGTTTATTCTTTGAACCTTCTAACTATGAATGCACCAAGTGGTACTAGAGCGAAGTTTTGAATCCTTTAGGGAAGTGAAGGCATTCTAGAAGATCTTGTGGTGAACTGATCGCTGACCTGAGGTAGTCTACTTGTGTTTGTCAACAGAGCACCGATTGTGAGGAAGTTGCTACCTTGTAGTTAGATCACTGAATTGAGGCAGTTGCACCAGATCCTAGGAAGAGATGCCACCAAGGAGGATGTTTTCTATGGGTACTATTGGTAGAAGAATGGAAGAAATGATGGAGATGATGAAAATGATGAAAGTTAGATTGGATGTTGTAGAAGAAGAGGACTAACCCCTAGACACGATGCTGAAAGTGATGATGAAGAATTTCAATCTGTTGATCAAAATGAAGAAACCCTAGAAGAAGAAGAATTAGATCAAGTGAAGATATTGAAAGCTATTTCGAAGATTGGTAAGATACCTAGAGTGGATGTACCTAATTACACTAGAAATTTGAATCTAGAGATAAATGACTCGGAGGAATGCTTTGAATATGAGGAAACTGAAGATCTAGAGAAAGTGAGATTTGCAAAGACTAAGTTGAAAGGACATGCTACTATTTGGTGGAAAGAAGTTCAGTTGGATAGGAACAAAAGATGAAAAGAAAAGATCATAAAATGGGAGAGAATGGTGACAATAATGAAAAATAAGTTTATACCTACTGACTATGAGTTGGAATTGTTGAAGAGATTTCAAAACCTGAAACAAAAGGAGAAATCTATGGAGTATACTGAAGAATTTCATAAGATAATCATAAGTACTAGACATAGTGAAGAAAGCATGGATAAAGTGGCAAGATACATAAATGGATTGAGGTTGAACATTTAATAAGAACTGAGTTTGGTATGGATGACAACAATAGAAGATGCATATCAGTTTGCATTGAAAGTTGAAGACAAGTTGAATAAGAAGCATGAGAAAAGATAGAGAGGTAGAGGAGGTAAATTTCAAAGAGGTAGAACATATTCAGGAGGAGAAAGATCATATGCATAGCAGAACAAAGAAGGTAGTCCATTTAAGAAGAAAGATAGAGATAACAATTCATATCAAAGAGATGAAAGAACTTTCTACCACAGAGGGAATCACAATTCTTATCACAATGAAGGGTATAGGAGAGATGAAAGAGGGTTTGATAAGAGAACATTTAGAGGAACTTGTTTCAAGTGTGGAGGTGAAGGACATAGAACATTTGAATGTCATCAAGGAAGTACAAGTAAGAAGATAGAGAACAATGCAAGTGCATCTTATGTGGAGGAAGAACCTGTTGGATCACCTAGTTTAGTTGGAAAACTAGAGAAAGGAGAATCATTAGTCATGAGGAGAGAATTATTTCAAGCTGAGACAACTAAGGAACCACCTTAGAGGAAAAGTTTGTTCCAGACCAGATGTAAATCAGGAGGTAAATATTGTAAGGTTATCATTGATAGTGGTAGTATTTATAATTTGGTTTCAGAAGAGATGGTGACTAAGTTAAATCTAGAGAGATTGAAACACCCTAAGCCCTACAAGATAATATGGATTCAGGATGAACACAAGGTACTGGTGAGTGAATAATGTTTGGTGAAATTTCATATAAGATCTTATCATGATGAAGTATTGTGTGATATTATGCTGATGGATGTATGTCATATATTGTTGGGTAGACCATGGTAGTATTATAGAAAAGATATACATGATAGGAGAAAGAATACTTACACTATAGTATCTATTGGAAAGAAAATTACCTTGATACCTTTGGAAGATGAGCCTAAAAGTGAAGTATGTGGAACTGCTAGAATTTGATTGGTAGATGGAAGGAAATTTCTGGATGGATTAAAACATGAGAAAATATGTTTTGCTTTGATTCCTAAGAAGTGCGGAACCCTAAGTGCAGAGACTATTATCGAAAAAGAAGAATCACAACCAGAGGAGATAACTGAATTGTTGATAGAGTATAAAGACATCATATTAGATAATGTACTTGAAGAATTGCCACCAATCCAGAGTATCAGTCATCATATGGAACTTACACTTGGAGCTAGTTTGCCTAACAAAGTAGCACACTAGATGACACCAACAGAGAATGGAGAGCTGAATAAATAGATATAGGAGTTGTTGAGGAAAGGATTAATCAGAGAAAGTTTGAGCCCATGTGCGGTACCTATAGCACTAGCACCAAAGAAAGATGGAGAATGGAGGATGTGTATAGACTCTAGAGAAATCAATAAGATCATAGTTAAGTATACATTTCCATTGCCAAGGATGGATGACATTATGGACTATTTGAGTGGAGCAAAGTATTTTACAAAGATAGACTTTAAGAGTGGATACCATCATATCAGGATTAGAGAAGGAGATGAGGGGAAGACTACATTTATGATAAATGAAGGATTGTATGAATGGTTAGTGATGCCTTTTTGATTGACAAATGCACTGAGTACTTTCATGAGGTTGATGAATGAGGTCTTGAAGAAATTTTTGAGTAAGTTTGTTATTGTATACTTGGATGATATTATGATTTTCAGTAAGACAAAGGAAGAACATTTGCGACACATTAGACAAGTATTGCAGAGACTAAGAGAAGAGAAATTGTTGATAAACATCAAGAAATGTTGTTTCATAAAGGAAGAATTGGTATATTTGGGATTTGTGAATTCTATGGAAGGATTGAAGATGGACCTTGAGAAATCTAGAGCAATTGTTGAGTGGCCAACACTTGAGAATATTGGAGAGGTAAGATCATTTCATGGATTAACAAGTTTTTACCAGAAGTTCATTAGAAATTTCAGTTCAGTATCCACACCTATGACAAAGATAGTGAGAGGTGAGAGAAATGATTTTAAGTGGACATCAGGAGCAAATAAAAGTTTTGAATTGTTGAAGCAGAAAATGACAGAGAAACTAGTATTAGCATTATCGGATTTCAACAAAGTATTTCAAGTAGATTGTGATGCAAGTGGAAATGCCATAGGAGTAATGTTAAGTAATGAAGGTAGACCAGTACCACATTTTAGTAAGAAGTTGAATGATGCCAGGAGAAGATATTCAGTTTATGATTAGGAGTTCTACGTCATAATTCAAGCTGTGAAGAAGTGGAGACATTGCTTGTTGCCTAAAGAATTTGTGTTGTACATAGATCATAAAGCTTTACAATATCTGAATAGTCAAGGAAAGTTGAATCAATGATATATGAGATGGCTAGAGTTCATGCAGAGTTACACATTTGTTTTGAAGCACAGTAGTGGGAAGTCAAACAAAGTTGTAGATGCATCGAGTAGAAGGAATTGGCTGATAGAGATGAGGATAGAAGTAATGGGTTTTGAGGAACTGAAGCACATGTATGAAGAGGATCTCAATTTTGTCGAACCATGGAAAGCATCTAAGGAACCTGTTATGATAGATAGAAGTAAATGGTTAGACTATTTCATTCAGGAGGATATGTTGTTAAAGGGAAATCAATTGTGTATACCTAGGAGTTCAATGAGAGATAGTTTGATCAAGGAGAAACATAGTGGTGGATTGGAAGGATATTTTGGGATTGACAAGATAGAATCCTTTATAAGTGAACATTATTTTTGGCCTCAAATATATAAGGATGTAAGAAAGTTTGTGCAGAGTTGTAGAGTATGTGGAGTTGCAAAATGGAGTAGTCAGAATTTACTGGTTTGTACAAATCTTTCACAATACTAGAGAGATTGTGGGAAGACTTAAGCATGGATTTCATATTAGGATTACCAAGAACACAGAGAGGACATGATTCTATATTTGTAGTGTTAGATAGATTTTCAAAGATGTCAGATTTCATACCTTGTAAGAAGACAAATGATGCAATGCATGTTGCTACCTATTTTTTGAGGAGATTGTGAGATTGCATGGATTACCTAAGAGCATAATTTCAGATAGAGAAACAAGATTCATTGGATACTTTTGGAGGACATTGTGGAAGAAGATGAAGACAGACCTAAAGTTCAGTTCAATATGTCCATAGACAGATGGACAGACAGAAGTAGTAAATAGGAGTCTGGGTAACTTGTTGAGATATTTGGTAGGAGAGAAGACATGAAATTGGGATCTAATTCTACCACAAGAAGAGTTTGCATATAATAATTCAATGAATGGGAGTATAGGGAAGACACCATTTGAGATTGTGACTAGAATAAAACCTAGAGGAGTTGCAAAGTTGAGAGACATTAGTATGGAGAATCAGAGAAGTGCAGAGGTAGAAGAATTTGTAGGATATATGGAGACATTACATAATCAGGTCAAGAAGCATTTGGAGGAGATGAATAGTAAGCATAAGGAGAAAGTGGATGAGAAGAGGAGACAAAAATAATTTTTAGTTGGAGATGAAGTAATGGTATATCTGAGAAAGGAGAGATTTCTAGTAGGCATATACAACAAGCTAAGGATGAAGATGTTTGGACCATGTAGGATACTCAAGAAGTTTGATTCAGGAAATGCATATGAAGTGGAGCTACTAAAGACATTGTTGTTGGTAAGAGACATTGTCTTGATGATTGAATGTTGTCATTGATGGCAACAAAAGAAAAAGACTCCACCGATACGATAAAGAGACTTTACTCTGGAAGCAAAAATGACTAACTATAAACAATATACATTATACAGATTAAGTAACAATGTTTGGGATGATATGGCTCCGCAATAAAAGATTACTTCATGTGGATCAAGTATGTTGTTCATAACTATTTAGTGATGATTTGTTTCATTGCTCAAGTCTTGACTTCCTCTAGAAGTCACATGCTAAAATACTTAAGTCCTGGTGAGCACAGTTAAGTCAGGGACAGTGCATAATGCCTGAGAAAAAGGTTATGTATTCCTCCATAGTTGCATACTTTGTCTTGCGGTTCTAAAGATATGTTAATAGGTCAAAGATGAGTGTTGGACATGTGATTCTTAGAGTCGTATATGATCCACAGTGAAAGTTGTGGAGTGACAGTTGAACTGATTAAGTGTGCTCTTAAGAGATAGGCTGACAGGCATGGAAAATTCATATGCGGAGAAGCTATATAGTTTAAGGAATAAATCTAAGTGGATGTATGATTTGTGCCGACCTATAGGAAGATCATTATATGTTTGGGATATGATTTGTGCTGACCTATACATGATCACCATCTGCAAGGAGGCAATGCATTTTATCTTTCAAAACTTAATAGAGAGGCTCTTCGTATCCCAGTAAATGAGATACAGCTCAAGACTTATTTTTGAAGTTGGTTCTTTGGTCATATATATTAGGTTAGTTTTTTATGGGAATAAGTGTTGTTGTATGGGTTACATTCTCATTAGCAGAGTACATGTTTTCTATCTCTCAAGCAGTTTCAATTATTTGTTCTAACTTGGAGGCTCTTCTTTTATGGTTGATGGAAGCTCTTTCAACTATTATGCCCAATGGATGCTTAAGGCTGCTGGTGTTCAATATTTATTAGGCAAACACCCCAAGAGGTCACTAGAAATGTTAACTATTTTATGCTTTCCTAACTTAATTATTCATGAGGGTCCATGAGGCATTTTTTATGTATTTTGTAGTAGGTTCTTTTGGTTGTGTATCATGTTGTTTCTGAATTGTGATTGGTAGTCAATTTCTAGATCAGGCTTTGCCACATGTCAACCCCATGCACCTCATAGAATGTGTCAAGTCTCACACATCTCCCTGATGCACCATTGGCCAATACCCATGAATCATCACCAGGCATGCCCTTTTTTTACTTAGTGAGTACCAATTATTTGGCACCTTCCCATGCCATGTGGTTGAACCTTAGTCCATTTTAGATTAGTAGGACTAGCGTGGTTTTCTTGATGCACCATTAATGAGTGCATCTAAGTTAGCCAAATGTGGCGAGGCCTAATTTCAATGCATCAAATAGAAACATGTGAGCCCCAAGAGAATTTTCATGATACCACATGTCAGCCCAGTACACCTCAAAAGGCTGGTAGGTTTGACACATTTAAGATGATGCATCTTTGTAACATATCCCACTGAGTCACATTTGGCAGGTTCCACCCCTAGGCAAAGGTAAAGGCAAAGTAGGGAATGTGAGATTTCCACATGGAAGCTTCATGTTTTCTCTCAACAAAGTAGCATTGGCACCTCTCAACATTGTACCTAGCTGCCACATGGTGTAGGCCTTGCAATGAATCTCTAAGGGGATTTGGGCCATTGGATTGAGGCCTTAGTGAATCCAATGCCCAATGGCACTAGAGAGGAAGAATCAAGGGAAGCTTTAAGGAAGAGACATGCAACAACTCTACACTACCTCTAAATGAAACAAGCTTGATTATTCCCAAGTGTTGCACCATTGCACCAAGTCACTACATGGTGGGGCCCATCTTTTGATAGCCCATTTGAATCAAGGGGGTTGTGGGTCTATTTCAAGGGGCTCCACATGTGACAACATTGTTTCTCCTCAATGAGGCAATCTTGACACTTTAAAGCATTGCCCCATAGTTCCACATGGTAGTCATGATACTCATTTTAAAGAAAAGGTTGCAAAGACTCCTAGATCATTTGATCTTGAGCCTCAAATGATTTGATGGTCTACACATTATGAAAGACTTTTACAGGCCAACAATAGCAAAGCTCAATGCACTATTATTTAAATTTGATGACTTCAGAAGCTTTCAGGCCTTGTGTAGACATGTCAGATGTATCTCTAAAGAACATGTGGTAGTTTGGTATCTCATTAAATGACATTCAATCAGTTAGAGCCTCTTGGTGATCCAACACATGTGTTGTGATTCAATTCTTGGTGGTGCAAGATCAAATTTGGTCATTGAGTCTCATAAATGGGCATGGGTGGATCCGATCATGTCTAGCCTTGTCTGAAGGTACCGTGAATGCGAGGTGACTATGTAGGGACTCATAATGCATAGTTCAATGATGCCATCAATAAAATTCAATGTTGAAGTTAGAAAGATGGTTGGGGTAGGTGATTCCCATCCAAGTGAGGCAGCACCAAGTTTTCTATATATACATGTTCAATGATGTAAGAAGGGTTGTTATTTTGAAACCATTACTATATCTACCTTGTATTAGCCTCTTCTATTCATAGAGAACTATTATTCTACCTTTCTCAATACTAAAACATTATGTTTTCTAAAAGATTTGTGGTTTTCTCTTGTGGGTAAAAGCTCTTTTTGCAAGTACATATCTTTCTCTAACCTATGTGAAAGAATTTAAGAGTTTGTGCAGGTGTTAAGGCAATTTCTTGAGATAGTTTTGTGTTGATTATATAGTTCCATTGATCATATAAATCTTGGGTGCATCACAACAACATTTTTATTTATTTTCCTTATATCCCTTTTCATTGGTGATTGTTAGAGTAGGTTAAGATTTATTTCATCATCTAAAAGGCATTTTCAAATAGGGAACCACTCTTTCATCTAGATGTCTGACCTCAACAACAACATCCCACGCCTTGAGATCATTCCCCTTGTGTCACTAGAATGTTTGAACTTGTTTCAAGTGAGGGTGCAGTTTCATCTAACAATAATTCCTAATTAAATTCTTATTTAGTAGCTTGTGTTTATAAGTGGTTGCTCCTTTGTTGTGTTGGTAGTGTATATGTCTATGTGTGTGTATTTTTTCTTTTTACTTGCAATGGGGGTACTGTGAAATTTTTTATTTAGGTAACCTTTAGTAGGCTAATCTATTGCATTTTAATTCAAGTTATGAGGTTTGTGTGTGGGTTGTGAGAACCAAATAGGGCATCATAAGGTGTGGCACCATCAATGTGGTATTTGAGCAAGTTGTATCTTCCAGAAGGAGTGCATCATCCTTGGTGTGGGATTAGAAAGAGTCCAAACAGGAAAATATTTTATGTGTATCTTTGCATCAGAGAGGGATTGCAACCGAGAGTGGGTTCTAGTGGTGAGAAAAAGTGATTCAAGATAGAAAGGTTCCTCTAAGAAGAAGGATAGAGATTATAGCTATAGTAGGAAATATAAGAAGGATGGAAGAAGTGTTAGAGACTATAAGGGGAATGCATATTCGAGTGAAAGCAAGGGTGGACGATAGGAGAAGAGACCAAGAATATGAAAGATCTGGGAGTGATAGTAAGAAAGAAGAAAGAGTGGAGGCTATAGAAAGACAAGATGAAGGTGTAGATGCTTATATGGATACAGGGGAAAGAAGGTTCATCAAGGTAATTCTAGAAATTTGAAAATTGATAAAGATGGAGCTACCTAGTTTCTTAAGAAGTTTAGAAATGGATGAGCTAATTGACTACTTAATAGAGATGGAAGGTTTCTTTGAGTACAATGAGATCAAGTATCCAAGAAGGGTGAGAGTGGCACAAACAAGGCTAAAAGGATATATTTCACTTTGGTGGAAAGAGGTGGAGGTTGAGAGATAAAGAAATGGTAGAGAAAAGATTGCCTAATAGGATGGTAGAAGATTAAAGGATATATTCCTTCTAGTAGATTACCATCTTGAATTTCTTAAGAAGTTGTAAAACTTTCAATACAAGGAGCTAAGTGTAAAGAGTTACATAGAAAAGTTTTAAAAAGTCTCCATTAGATCAAGTCATTGAGAGCTAGAGCATGAGAAGGTTACATTATATGTAAATAGACTATGGTTTACCATATAGAATGATATAAGTATGATCAAGATACAAAACACCGATGAGGCCAACCAATATGCATTGAAGGCCAAGGAGAAATTGTCAAGGAGACAACAAAGTTTAACTAGTAGCAAAAGAAAACTTGGAGAAGAAAGAGAACTTATCAATAATGATGATGATGGACCAATGCATATAGCCAAGGTAAGGTACCACCAAGAGGAATAGGATAGCACTACTCACAATTGTAAAACCAACTAGAAAGTAGGGAAGACGGTTATTCAACAAGTCAGAAGGTAGATTTTGTCAAGTGATAGATTGAGGTTTCTTTCGATAATTCTAGAAGTGTAGAGAAGTGGGCCATAATGTAGTTGAATGTAGACAAATGTAGCAACATGGTGCTATAAGAAGTAAAACCCAATGTCATGTTACTTGGGCAAGGAAGAGGGGAAATGCTTTACTTGAATTCTTGAAGGAATCAAAGTGTGGAGAAGCCCTCATGATAAGGAGGATGCTATTAAAACTAGAAAGAAGGAATAACGAGCACATATAGTGAATGAGAATGTTTTATACCATGTGCAACGCAATGGATAAGTGTTGCAAGGTCATAATTGATAGTGGCAACATGGATAATTTAGTTTCCATTGAAATGGTAGAGAAATTATGACTATGAAGAGTAGTTCATCTTAATCCATACTAAGTGTCTTGGTTGTAAAGTGGTCATTAAATAGTGGTGAACCAATATTTTTTGTGATGTTTTGGATAGGTACATATGAAGATAAAGTGTGGTGTGACATTATGTTGATGGATGTGTGCCACATACTTTTGGGGAGGTCATGGTAGTATGCTTAGAGAGTTGTCCATAACAATAAGGAAAATGTTTACACTTCTGTGAAGAATGGGAGAAGGCATATCATCACTCCATTAATAACTACAAAAGAGGAGATGGAAAACAACCCAAGAATGTTATTATTAGGAGATAAGGAATTCTTGAAAGAGCCTAAATGTTGACCTGCAATTAGTGATATAGGAATTTCTTAGATGTTGCAAGTACTTATGACAAAGAGACTTGACTATGTAGATGCATGTGCTAATAGTGAAGTCTTCACAATGCTACAAGTAAAGGCAAAGAGTGAATAGGGTGTTGCAAGAGAGATGCTACAAGTATGACAACATGTGATGATAGTAGAGAGGTGATACAAGTAGATATCATGGTAGAGGATAGTGAGGAAACTTTTGATGTGGATACTTTATTAAAGGAAAAGGATAATGAGGAGTATCGTGAAGTGATAGAAAAAGAGGAAGTATCAATTGCGGTAGATGAATATCAAGGCAAAAGGGAGTTAATGGAAATCTTGTTTGAGTTCATAGTGCATGCAGAATTGAATCTAGAAAATACCTTTGCACCTAGGAACCATATTCTATTATACAAAGGTGCGTTAAAGGAGATATTTAAGAATAAAGAAGTAGTGGGTGGACATGAGGAAGAGGGATAGACCCATAAGATTTCATCCCGAAGAAATGATTTATGAAAAAAAAAATACTAATGTAATAGCAATAAGTGAGTTGTTCAATGATGTTAAGGAAAGGACGAATGCAAATCTACAAGATATAGAGGTGTTTTCAAGGCTACAACAAAAGGAGGGAGGACTTGAAAGTGAAGAACTTGTTTGACAACTACAAGATAGTTATATATCGAATGATGTTCTTTCATCCATACTTTATGCTTTGATGAATGAGGTTTTATTTATGCCTCATATGCCACGAGAGAATGTTGATTTTCCAAGGAGAAGGATACTATGGTCTTGAAATGATATGTGACAAATTGGATATATCAAGGGAATCTTTGTGAAGATAGGACATCAATGTGTCACGCATGTAAGTAAAGGAAAGATGTGGCTTGTGTTAAAGGTGGAGAAGTGGAAGAAAAGACTCTAGCTAAAAGTTTACCTGTAGCAACA
Organism: Cunninghamia lanceolata; assembly: GCA_027924645.1. Taxonomy (NCBI): domain Eukaryota; kingdom Viridiplantae; phylum Streptophyta; class Pinopsida; order Cupressales; family Cupressaceae; genus Cunninghamia; species Cunninghamia lanceolata. Next base: position 4,739,205 of record BSBN01001332.1, read on the forward strand.
TTGTCCATAAGCTATAGCATTACAAGTCTGACAGGGAGTAGGGGCTCACATTTTTTTTTACCTAGAGAGTTTGATGTAAAGGCATCAAGCAATCAACCAATTTAGCTTCGAGCGCTCCCATTGTTGCTAGTTTAAAAATTTAAAATTTTATTGATTGTTTATTTTACAATCATTTACCTACACCCCCCAATTCACATTTATGGACAACGTGCAACATAGAAAATAGATTGAGCAGGCATTTTGATTGACCTTGGTGGTTGGCCACTCCCAACAATTAATATGCCAGTTTTTGGCATCCAAAGGGAATTTGAGTGGTATATTTTGAAGGATTCGAAAGGGGAAAAAATTAGTGAGAGAAAACAAAGAAAGGGTGTAGAAAAAAATTAAGGATGACAACAGGGAATCCACATAGCGGGGAAGGCAAAAAAGCACGAAGGCTTCGTGGGAGTGAAGCAGAGCAAAGAAAAATAATAAAGGCGGCTACGTAGGAGCAGATAACATAAAGACAGGGCCTAAATAAGTGCATGTGAGGAGAGGGGTCGAATTCGATATTGGATAGTGGTGAGCTCAACATTAAAAAACACAATAGAAGAGGTAAAGAGGGCCATGTAGAGGGAACTGTATGTAGGAGGAGAGCAGTAAGAAAACAAGGGTTGCGTAGGGATTGTTGAAGCTCACATGGTAGATGAGACCAAAACAAAAAGAGATGGAAAGTTGTTTGCCGGGGAGAGAAGGCAAGTAGGTCGCCACTTAAAGACACACCTTGTCATTTATATGTGAAACTGAAGATAGAGAAATAGAACTGAAAAATAGTCCAGAATAGGGGAAAGCCTAATTTCTCATTTGTATGTGTTTGGTCATCAGATGCAAGCTGTTGTAATTTCTATCTTTAGTCTATATCATGAGTGAGAAATACTTATTGTAGTGTTTTTAAATGATGTGTATGTGGCTTAATTTATCTGTGTGTGATTTGGGATTCATTCATGGTTGAATGCTTATTTACTAGCTTCTGTTGTTGAGTGGTTGCTCATTTGGCATGTTGGGAGTGTTAACGAAACAAGCTTCCTTCTTTATCCGCTGTTGAAAGCAGGTTGTTTCTTTTTTCTATTATAAGCTAACTAAGGCTTATCTCTCTGCTTTTTGCTTTAAAGTCTCTGCTTTTCCTCAGCATTGGCTATATATCTTTGTATTTTCTGCATTCTATTTGTAATTATTCAGAGAGTTTTTATTTCATTCTTGCTCTAAACTTTTCCTCTATTCACTTGTGTATTCTTCCTTTTTACCCGCTAGATCCATACTGTTCTGTGTAGGTTTAGTTAAAATTTTACATGGTATCAGAGCAGGTTGGAGGTAGTCTAGGCCAGTAAGAGGGAGTTTCAGGCCAGTAAGAGGTAGATCCATCCCATGAGGGCATAAAGGGAGTATAAACAATTCTTTTGCATGAAATTGTATGTTTCGTTCATGTGCTTGCATGTCACTGCATGTGAAGGAGAAGTTTCTTTTTATATTTTTTGCACCAATCTTGGGGAATTATACATGTACTTTGAAATCACAAACTGAGATAAAGTTCCATTTATAGGGGGTTAATCATGTCTCTTAAACACCATTTTCATCATTATGTTGTTAGGCTAACTTTAGAGAACTTTTTGTCTTAGAAAAAAGGGATAAAAAATCATTGCCTTGAGTAGGATCTACAAACCTATCTCCTCGAACTCGTTCCTAAGCCAAGTGACTATGATGAAAAGAATGCATGGTTTAATAATAATGACATAGTCTAGGACTAATATGTCTTACTATTTCTGCGCATACTCTACATCACATAGAGCACATTGAGTGGCTTTTTACTGCTTGGATCATCATCCAAGAGTTGTATGGAGACATTGAATCTTCATCTGAAAGTGATGTTTCCTTGGAAAACCAAGCTATTGGTGATATTTTTCATTGATTCCCCATCAACAACACTTGTTATAGGTTTAGATTCTAGAGATGCTTCTTTGAGAGCCTCTAGTGATTCATTGCAGTGGGATCATTTATGTCTTTTGGATTCTGTCTATTGGGACCAATTTCTACTAGACATTTCTTTTTTGTTTGTAGAGTCCCTCATTTCGGATCTAGATGACACTATTGAGGACATATGTCTTCTCTTTGAGGACCACTCTTTTGTCCTTACATCTATTGCTACTTCTGAACTCTATGTTGCTTCTTCAAAAGCTTTCAATGGCTTCTTTTAGCAAGGCATCCATAGTCTTCCTAATTCAACTTTCTAGGATGATCTCTTGACAAAAATTTCAAACTTGTTTATGGAGACTCGTATTTCAAATTTGCAGGACACATTTGAGGGCTTATTTTTCCTCTTTGATGACAGTTTTAGCATAGTTGTTAGCCCATCTTCATCATCTTTGGAGATTGACATTCATGAGTTTCCTCTTTCATTTGAGTTATCATATTTCTTGGTTGATTTTGACCATGATTATTTTGTGGCTTGTTAAAGCTTGGAGACTCCTACTTAGTTTTTAAAGACACACATGTTGAGACTTCATCCTTCCTCTTTTTAGTTGCACGTGGAGTGGCTTCTTCATTAGCCTATAGATTTGTTTCTTCCCAAGGGAAGACATGTTGTTTGTAGACATTGGGTCATCTTTTGTTTTCAAGCATTCTTCATTGACTTGCAGTACTGTCCCACTTCTCAACAAACTGCTATCATATTCACAAAGACTTTCACTGAGCTCAAAGTCTCACTCTCTGTGAGACCTTCTTGGGGTGAAGGATACTGCAGCATAGTAGCTTCCATGCTCAGTTAGTTCCTTTTTGAAGGGGGGGGTTTGTTACCACAGGGTTTTCCCTCTTTCCTCTTTCATTATTTTAGTGTTCAATCTCCTTAATTAGACTTAAGGGGGGGGGTGTTAGTGAAACAAACTTCTTTCTTTATCCGCTATTGAAAGTAGGTTGTTGCTTTCTTCTATTCGGAGCCAACTAAGGCTTATCTCTCTGCTTTTTGCTTCAAAGCCTCTGCTTTTCCTCAGCGTTGGCTATATATCTTTGTATTTTCTACATTCTATTTGTAATTATTTAGAGAGTTTTTATTTCATTCTTGCTCTAAAATTTTCCTCTATTCACCTGCATGGCCTTTTTTTTTCCAGCTAGATCCATACTGTTCTGTGCAGGTTTAGTTAAAATTTTACAAGGAGTGTCTGTGTGTATGTGTATTGTCGTATTGTTGTTTTTAACTTGTAGTAACAGGGCAGAACAAAGAATTTGATTTAGGTCACTTATACCAAGCTAATTCATCATATTTTCCTTTAAGTGACAAGGCTTGCGTGTGGGTTGTGAGCCCAAAACAAGATATCACAGGGGTGTCATCAATATGACATACTTTTGGCTAAGCAATCTGTCTATTTATCCAAATTTCTCATTCCTAAATGATAATTACTCCACCATTTCATATTATACATTATATTTAATTTTGTTTTATATAAAACTAGCTATTTATCTAAAATAATAAAGAACAAGCATATAAATATGTTGGAATGTGAAGTTAGTGCAAAATTGCATGGGGAAGTGTCACTTGCGCTTTTATGTATGAAAATCTACCTTTAGATTTAATTTGTATTTTGCATGTATTTTTCATGGTTATTTAAGTTAGTCAAGTTTGAAGGCCAAAACATGAGAAAAGTTTTTGTAACTGCGAATTTTCTTTTCAGAATAAAATTTAGAGATCTTTGCTTGTGGTTTTTTCCTGGTACATTACCAAGTTTTCAATAAATCTGTGTTGGCTGTTTTGTGCTTTATATTGTTAATTCACTGTTATTTCAATTCTACAATGCTTATTTTTCTAATAACATAAACTTCAAAACATCAGTGTTTGATAAACCCTTTATAAACCATTCAAATTCACAAGCAAATGGCAAGCCAATTAACTCTCTTGATTGACTTTAAAAACAGAATAAATTGAAAAATTCCATCAAATACATCACCATTTGTGGTTGCACGCTCCCTATTGCTCCGCGTAATAGTGGTAAAGGAATCCCCATACTTTGTTTTTTGTGAATGTTTTGTGTTCCATAATGTGTGTTCAGTAAAAGTCGTAAACGAAAGTTAATTAGCATTGCTAAAGATTTGAAAAGAAAGCACTCAGAGAAGAATTTTGTATTCAAGTCAAAATAATTTAATTTAATGTTTCAAGGGAGCCGCCTAATTGGTTTCCTCTTTGAGATTTTTCAAGTTTGATGATGGTTAAGCTCAGCCCCTCATTAATAAATAGATTTCGTTTTACTGACGAGTATGGCAAACTCAGATTTAGACTTAACGTATCGTTGCCAATATAATAAAAATATTAATCTTTTTAAAATTCCAAAGGGTGATTGACATTAATCTAGAATTGGGCAATCGCAGTACTTCCATTAATTTCAAAGACAATTTTTCAGCAACATGCCGAGAATTTAAGAAGTCTTACGTTAGGGGTTATTGAAATTAATGGCATAGTAGCCAATTAGAATATCCACAATTCTATGACTCGAGTTAAGTGAAATTACGAATAGCAGAAGTTGAGCTATTTAAGAGTAGTTAGATTGATTTCAATTTCAAGTCTATGCGAGGAGTAAGATCGAGTAGTGAGTATGGAGATTCTGTTCTTTGTGATCTCATACCTGCTAGTTTTTAGAAATCATCAGGAGCTCTACTGTTCAGCGGTAGCAACACAGAATTTGGGTGACTACATTCTTCCAATTTTTTAGTTTAAAATTAAAATTTGTAACAAGAGAGATGCAGATTAAAAGTTCAATAATTTATCTTTGGCATATAACATTGATGTGGGACGTTTTGTGGTTGATGTTTGCAGAATATTCATTTCCGTTTATGACAGCAGATGCTGAAAAGGCAGCTGTAAGAACATATGATTACGTTGTGGTTGGAGGAGACACAGTGGGTTGTCCTCTGGCAGCAACACTGTCACAGCACTATGCTGTTTTGCTATTGGAAAAGGGAGACTCCCCTTATGGAAATCCCGACACTGAAGACATAAAAGGCCTTTTAAAGGTTCTTGGGGATCCCAGTGAATTCCCTTATGTTGCTGATGTTGGTGTTGGAAATAAGTTACATGCGGATCGATGATGGACTGGTCCAAGAGGGACCAGTAGCTCAGTGGTAGAGCACTCTAACAGCAATTGGAAATAGATTCAAGATGCTGAAAAGGCAGCTGCAAACTTAGTGGAGAAAGAGATTCAAGATCCACCACGCATAACAATCATTATCAAATCTCCTGAACCACTTGAAATTTCTGAACCACAAGTAGTTGGTATATTAGACAACTCACAAGTCTACATTGAGTCTATTAGCTACTTTAAACAAGAAAATGCCACAGAATATCAGTATCTAGGAGGTATTTTTAGCAAGGTGGCTTTTCCCTTATCAAGAGGTGAGCTTCAACTTCGAAGTAAGAATCCACAAGATATCCCCATTGTAAGATATAACTACTTTTCTCATCATTTTGACATACAAGAATGTATTCTTACTATTAAGGTGTTATCAAATCTTATCATGACAAATTCTATTCAAGAATTTACATTTAGAGATAGTGGAAAGAACAAAAGGCTTCATGTGAAGGGTGTTGATAGCCTAAGGGTTGTGGACAATTCAATCTTCAAGGATAGCTGTGGGACCAATCCACAAGCCAGTCTCATGATGCTTGGAAGGTATGTTTTATGTTTGTAGGTTGTATTCTTTTCAATGATTAAAGATTTTATATTAATGACACTTTTTTAATGCCATATATGTTGGTATATGGGAGTTCATATGCTTCAAGAGCGCATGAATATTTGTGAATATTAGACCTTTTCTAAGTGTCAAAATAAAATATTGTACACCCTTTTGTATGCTATTTTAGTGATCATCAAACTAAACAATATCATTTCTATTATAATAAGAAGGTCCATTATGACATATGTATTAGATATTAGTTAATATTAAATTGGGTGCATATACTTTCTAGGTCACCCATATGATAAATTAGAATAAAATTACTTAGCCCATATTCATGGGATAGTAGTTATTTTCTTTAACAAGAATTTATGTATTATAATGACTTACTAATTTAAAGCATTTTGATGTAATTGAAGTTTATGTTCTATTGGGAGGATTACCCCTAAAAGTGGCACCATGAACAAAATATATTAGTGTTTTTTGGTCAATTAATTTATATGTATGTCTATCTATTGTCATTATTTTCTGTCAAAGTTCCTTGTATTGTTGTATCAAGTGTTCTTTCAAGGGATGCATTTTGTAACAACAACAATAGAAAAAATAGGCACTTACTAAAACTACCCACTATATATCCTCTCACCTCACCCTTACAAGATCTTGGTTATCAGAAAGTGGTAAAAGTAGTGGGGTATTAATCATTTTTTCCTTCCTTTTTCTATATTAGAATGTCTAGGTTAAAACTACTACCTGAGGGGTTTTAAATATCCTAAAAAAACTATTGTTTTTGGCTACAATTGACTCCCCATAAATGTTCTAGTGAAGGTAGGGTTTCTTCGACTTCAATAACCAAACCTCAGACAACATTTGTATACAGCTTTGAGATCGCACATATCTTTGAGTCTATTATACAATCCTCTAGAGTTAGGAAAAAGTCTCACCATATAAATACATTAACCATTTGAAGTCTAGTGCACTAGTTATTAGCATAAGAAGTTACTCTCATCATATCTTAAAGATGGGAAAGTGTGGCTACAAGATGACGTAATCCTCTATCGTTAGATCTCTTAAGTATTTCTCTCACTATTTGTCGGCGAGACAAGTATATTTAAGAGACTAAAAATCAAACACGTCATAGTATAGATTTTTCATTTTTCCCCTCCCCTCTAGACAAATCTTGTAGTAAGAGGTCATATTCTAGGATATCTTTGAAGATCCATCGAAATACAAATAGTTTTGTTATAGCACATTAGTGGTAGAACACAAAACAATCTCTAAAGTCTAGGGAATAGTATCTAGATTGCAGGTTTCATGTCCTTCATAATATTAATATTTGATTCTTGTATAGTTTACTTGTTTGTAACTTTTAGACCATATTTTTACGTAGGTAGGAGTAATTTGTGACTTCCATATAACACTACAACTGGATTGACAAAAAATAGACCATTTTTTAAATTTAACATCCAGGTTACTTTCTTAAACACTTGATAAAGTAATTATATTGAGTTTAGAATTAGGCAAAGGATTATTAAGATCAGTCAAAAAAATTTCTACAACTAATATTAGTAAAATAATGTGGTCTTACTAGTGCAATAATTTCCTTTGGTTATTTAAGATTTAGATTTTTTCTTTCCTAATTCTCATTTGGTTTTTCAAAAATGAAAGTGGTGTCAAGATTAAAAAATGTAGCCAGTTTATATAAGCCTAGGCACTAATACTAATAACTAATCATTTACTAAGGATCTACTCCTATGTAAAAAGAATGTGGATATATCAATGTTGAAATAAATTATACTAAAAGTAGAACAATAGATTATAATAAAATAAATAGTGATTGAAACATGAATAAAGAAAACATAAAACATGTTGATCATATTTAAACATTGATGTAGATAAAGATGCCAAACTTATCAATATTGAAACTCTTTAAAAAAGAAGTGAAAATAAAAAATATTATTATTAATTATCAAAGAAAAGTATTAGATAATGTTCATGGTAGAGAACAATTCAAAATCATGTAAATAAATTGTATGAACATTTTTTTAAGATAAAGGTTAACATTTCAATGTGAACTAGTAATGCAATTAATTACAATATCAAAAATATGAAAAGTAATGAAAAGGTCAATGATATTCATAAAAACTAAAAAATATTATTCAATTAAAAAAACCATCTCTAGTGTTATTGATGCTAAATTCATGTTATTGGAAAGAAGACTTGATCCAAAGATAATAATGCAACACATCAAGAAAAACCAAATACTTTAGTTAATAAATCAATTTAAAAAAAGAATGATAACTAAAATAAGTCAAATTTTAAATGTAAATGTATATAACATATATTCAAAAACAATCAAATTTATATAATGAAAAGAATCCATCTCCATGATCAGTACTTCTGCTAACAAATTTCTCTGAAATTGATCCATTCCTGTATGAGTATACTTATATATATGTATGTTAAGAATAATTAAATATTGTTGTCTTGCACTGTCAAATCCTCCTTTCTGGATTTCTTTTCTCTAAGAAACCTACACATAAACAATAATCCCAAATAGATTATTTGATTTTTTTTTTAAATTGCTAATTGGAATACATCATTAAATTATTCCTTGCAAACTCATAATAAAAAAAAGCCTCCTTTTTAACAAGTTACTATTTTTTATATATTATGAATGGCTAGTTCAATTAGTCAACTTAAAAACATTATCAATTGATTAGTCGACTTCTATTTCTTTTTTGCTTGTGATAGGAATGTGAAGGTATTTGATACACAAGCACCAATAATATTTAATATTCTCCCTCAATTATTCAATATGGTGGCCTGAGTTATTTTCGGTGGTTAATAAAATCACACATAAATAAAATAAGAAATAAATCTAAAGCAGCAAAGAGAGGGTAAGTAAAAACACCCAAGACCTACTTTGCACTGAATCTTTTGTGAACGTCTCTATAGATCATTGAGCAAATTAAATCCCTTGCAAAATGTGAGATTGTAAGCCAGTGATCATCTTAAAAGTGCATCATTCCACGCAGAAGGTCCATGTGCTCTACATATCCACATTGTCAATGTAATTTATTCTTCAATTTTGATTAGAAATCTACCTTTTCTTTTGTAAGCCCTGGTTTCCTAGATCTAGGGGAACAAGAATGAAATGCACGGGAATGGATGAGTAATTGAAATTCCTCTGCAGTCATTCCAAATATTATATTAGCAAATTTTGTACGCCCTCCCCTTTAGATTAATAAATATTTTTTCCATGAGAGAGTGGCATTGAGTATCTTCAATAATTATTAATTTTTTTATAAATATTTTAGATTGGAATGTTATTTGCTATTTTTTGAATTTTTTTACATTTTATTGAATATTTGGAATCTTGTTTACTAGATTTTTTTTACAGGAATCTAAATCTTTCAACTCTTCCCTGCCACTAGAGAACACCTCTCGTCGTCACTGGCATGCCTATATTTAAAATATATATCTAAAGTACATAGAGAGATATCCTTCTCGAGGTGCCTAATGTTAGGATTAATGATTAAAAAATAGGTGCCTCAAGAAGGATACCTCTTGGTGTACTTTAGATATTTTTCAAATATAGGTATGCTAGTGGCATCTAGAGTGGCAAGCCTAATTCTAACTATATTATATAATTATATGAATTATTATAATTATATAATATAATATTATAACGTAGATTAGACGAGACCAAAAAACAAAATGAGATAGAAAGTTGTTTGTAGGGGAGAGCAGGCAAGTAAATCGCCACTTGGAGACACACCTTGTCATTTATATGGGAAACCAAAGATAGAGAAATAGAACTGAAAAATAGTCTAGAATAGGGGAAAGCCTAATTTCTCATTTGTATGTGTTTGGTCATTAAATGCAAATTTTTGTGATTTCTATCTTTAGTGAATATGATGAATGAGAAATACTTATTTTAGTGTTGTTAAATGATGTGTATGTGGGCTTACTTCATTTGTCTGTGATTTGGGATTCATTTATGGTTGAATTCTTGTTTATTAGTTTGTGATGGTGGGTGGTTGCTCATTTGGCATTTTGGGAGTGTCTATGTGCATGTGTGTATTGTTGTTGTTCATTTGTACTCATAGGGAAGAATCAAAATTTTGATTTAGGTCACTTGTACTGAACTAAGTTGTCATATTTTCCTTCAACCTACAATGATGTATTTTTGGCTAAGTAATCTGCCTATTTACCTAAAATTCTAGTTCCTGAATGATAATTACACCACAATTTCATAATATACATTATGTTTAATTCTCTTTTATATAAAACTAACTATTTATCTAAAATAATAAAGAACAAACATATAAATAAACCTACAAAAGATCGATGTTTGGTAAATTCTTTATAAACCATTCAAGTTCACAAGAAAATGCAAGCCAATTAACACTCGTGAATGACTTTAAAAACATAATAAATTAAAAAATTCCATCAAATACATTACCTTTTGTGGTTGCGGGTTCCCTATTGCTCCATGTAATAGTGGTAAAGGAATCCACATACTTTTTTTTTTTTTTAATGTTTTATGATCCATAATTTGTCTTCAATAAAAGTCATAGACAAAAGTTAATTGGCCTTTTGCAAAAGATTTTAAAACAAAGCACTTATAGAAGAATTTTATATTCAAGTCAAAATAATTTGATTTTATGTTTCCAAGTGAGCCGCTGGAATTGAATTCATACTTACGAAGCCGGCTAATTGGTTTCCTCTTTGCGGTTTTTCAAGTCTGATGATGGTTAAGCTCAGCCCTTCATTATACTAGCAATTGCACTTAGTATGCAATGGGTACGCTGAAAAATGGATGTGGAAAGGAGTTCTATGTGGCTAAAAGAAAACATTATTTTACATATGGGAAACTTAAAGTATACATAGTTTGAAAAATTGAGTTAGTAAAAGAAATAAATAAGGGGGGCATATTTGTAAGAGTAGTAAAGGGGGATTTTTGATTTGTTTGCAATATTAGTATTCTAAAAAAGAAAGTATATAGAATATTTGCATTACTTTTTTGGGTCTATTTTGATTTTTTGAATCATGGTCATCATTTGAACATTGAAACCATGCAATGGTGTGTGTTGTTATTCTATAGTGGTAAGTAAAGTTTAAGTAGGTGAATTGAAACAACACATACCAAGCTCCATTTTTTACATTGTAAAAGTACCATAGCCTGATCTTTAATTTAGGGTTTTCAATTGGAATGCTTGACCATAACCTCAACTCTATCACATAATGGAACACTTTTTACCACTAGGTTTATGCAGTTAAGTTTAGTTTTGTAATCCCATGATGGGTAATGATTTTGTATTTTAGAAAATGTCTCTTCAATTGTGATGGGTGGTAAAGGTCAAATTTGAAAATAACTATTCATAGGAAGGTTATGCATGTAGCCATGTTCTCTACTTGAAATTTAGAGGTACTCTCTCTCTCTCTCTCTCTCTCTCTCTCTCTCTCTCTCGGTCTCCCTATATATCTTTGCCTTCCTCTCTAGCTCTATATTTCTTTTTATCTCTCTCTATCTCTATTTGGACCTCCCCCTTCTCTCTCACACACCTCCTCTCTCTGAGATTTTTCTCCCTATATTTCTCTTTCTCTTCTCTCTAAGATTTATCACTCTACCTTTTGTTTTTCTCTATATCTTTGTCTCATCCTCTCTGTCTTTCTACCTCTCTCCTTTGCTCTATCTATTTCTGACAGCAGAAGCTAAAAGGGAAGTTGCAAGAACATATGATTACGTTGTCATTGTAGGAGGTATAGTGGGCTGTCCTCTGGCAGCAACACTGTCACAACACTATTCTATTTTGCTATTGGAAAGGGGAGACTCCCCTCCCCTTATGGAAATCCTGATAGTGAAGAAATAAAAGGTCTTTTAAAGTTCTTGGGGATCCCAGTGAATTCCCTTATGCCCCTGAGGGATTTGTCTCAGAAGATGGAGTGTAGTTGGTAAGGGGAAGAGTTCTGTGAGGTGGAACCACCATTAATGGTGGCTTCTATAGCAAGGTAAGCTCAAAATTCATTCAAAATATGGAGTGGGATGAGAAACTTGTAGATGAGTCATATGAATGGGTAGAGGAGTTGATTGCTTTCCCACCAGACAAAGTTTTTCATTGGAGTTCTGTTGTGAAGGATGCACTTTTGTAAGCTGGAGTGCTCCCTTACAATGGATATACTTTGGACCAATTGGAGGGCACGAAGATTAGTGCTTCAACTTTTGACAACAATGGAAGGAGTCACACAGCTGCAGATCTTCTCCAATATGTGAATCCAGACAACATAGTAGTTCTTCTCAATGCTACAGGCATCAAAATCCTCTTCGATTCCTCATCAGGTACACTTACATTTTCTTTTTCTTTAAACTTTTCCAATTAAAATAAATAACTTGTTTTATCTTCTTTAAATTTATTATAGTTAAAAAAAATTATATTGTTTGATTAAATTTTATCTTTTACTAATATCAAAGAAGTCTCAATTTGACTTCACTTACCAAAAAAATGTTTGCTTGTATGATAATTTTTTTTATTCGATCTTTTAAATGGATTTAAACTAGCGATTGCATGAAATTTATGCAACCAATTCATCGATAGGGTGAAATATTAAATAACAATATGATCATAATTTAAATACATAAGTTTATGTTAAATAATAATATGATCATAATTGCATGATCAAAAGATTACCCAGACCGCATCCTTATATTGAGCCTTGAAGAGAATTTTTCCATTGGCTTTCGGCATGGAGATAGAATGTGAGTGCATTTTCCAGCGAAGAACTGCTACGGACTTAGAGAGCTCAGAGAATTTGGAGAGCGAGGATGAGAGAGATGAGGAGGAAGCGGATGATCGGGGAGAGCAGGTAGAAGTATCGGCGGAATTGACAATGGAGTAGATCAAGCGATTGTTTAAGGCTGACGCTGATCATTTGGCCAAAGCAATCCTTAAGGTCATAGGGGAGAGCAGCCTGGCCGAGGGACACATCCATGATAGTTTCCTCTATGAGGAATTCTTGGCAAACTGTGTCCTCATCCTTGGAAGGAAGGCCCGAGAGAAAACCATGGCTAATTCTTACGTTTAGGAGGAAATGAGGGAGGCTACTCACGCAGCAATTTTGGCCTTCAACACATGCCCGACTCACGGATGGATTGGGGGATCTTTGACATAATAGTTGTCAACAAGAAGAAGAAGATGCCAACAGTGTCGGCCCAAGTGCTAACACTCTACCGAGAGGGCATCAAGCGGCTTCCTCTCACCCTCCCAAGTGGAGCAGGCAGTGGAGTTGGCGGATGGCCTCCGTGTGTTTTGGCATTCCTATGGATTGTATGCTTATACTGTATGCTCATATTGCTATCTCACAGCAAGTTTTTGTATGAAATTTCGATATAAATAATGGGAGCTACCCCCATTGGTAGCACTTATTTAGAAAAAAAAAACAATATGATCATAATTAAAAATAATTTAACTTTCAACATATTTACATAAACAAAATCATCCAATAGTACAAACAACATATTTTCAAGAAAAAATGTCAATTTCATACGTTTAGAGAAAATAAAAAGAAACCAAACATTTTTTTTAAATTGCATGAAATAGCTCAACCGAATAAATGAAAATAACAGCACATTCTGGAGCAAACATCACCTTTATATAAAGATGAACTTGGTTGTACAAACACAGCTAACTTTGATTTCCAATTCATAGAGGTTGTGATTAAACATTGAGGAAATTTTTTTTTTGTCTCGGTTGCGGTGCATTGAGCAATGGCGTATAGCCACAGTCCAAAGATAATCCCAAACCATTTTGGCTGCTAAGCTGTTTGCCAGATGTGCATCCCGTAAACTATTTAGCGACATCCAAAACCGTCTATAATTTCGAGGAATTTAAGTGCATTAGATATATTTATTTAGTAGGTTTCGGCAAGCCAATAAAATGCCTTGTATTCTCCAGTAACAGTATTTATTTCTCCGTGAATAAAATCCGGTAACAATATTATTTCTCCCTGAATAAAAACAAAAAAAAATTACTCTAACATCGAACAAGTTTTTTTAGTGTTTTATTTATTATTTTAAAAGGACTCTAACTGCTCATTAAATCTGTATGAGAAATGCATGTAAAAAGCGGTGTAGTTTAATTTCTCCGTTAATTTAATATGCCACTAAATGCTTGTTAAGTCTATCTGGGAAATGGATATAAAAATGAGTGTAGGTTAATTTTTATTGAGTTTTTTATTTTGGGCTGCAAATTTATTATTCTATTTCTCTTCTTTTTATTTAATAAATAAATGACTTACAGTCAAATTAAAAGCACAATATTATTAGTTCCTGCCTTTGGCAGGATTACTAATGCATCTGTTGGATGCAATATTTTAATGGATGCAATATTTTAATTTATTTAACCAATAGCCATCCAGAATTAAAAAATTTGAGCAATACTATAGTGATTTTTTGTTGGTTATTCATTGAATTGATGAAGTGACAGCATGTATTAATTGGAGAAAGTGGTGGGTATTATGGAGGGTGTGCAATCCACGGCAGAGAGACTACTTTTTAATTAATGATTCTTAATTATCTTTAATAGACAACGACATTCAAGTAATTGTTTTTCGTTCAGATTTTATCAGAGGTTTTCCATTACAGTCTTCTTACCAGGTAATTCTTCATTCAGGTTTTATCAGAAGTTTTTTGTTAAGCTTTAACAAGATTTATAACCCTCTCAAATTGCTCCATTTTGGTTCCCCTGTTTGTCAAATCTTCTGTGCAAACTGGCTTCTTTTGTTTATCGTGGTTCAAACAAAAAATAAGAAATGTATGCACTGCAACAAATTCTCAGGAATTCTAATCTGAAGGGAAGTGAATGAATTTATTCATGGCAAGAAATCAAGCCCTTCATATTGCTCTCGAGTCTGACCACGGTAAGGATTTTTTTTGGTTTTGTTTTGTTTTTCTCTAGTTTCTCAAATTGTCTCGTTCTTCCAATATAAATAAATTTCATTCTATTATAATATTTGATCACAATTATCTCTGTTCAGGATCTGGTTAATGTTTAGGATTCTTTTCCTACACTTCTGTATAATTTGAAAATAGCATAGCTTATTATAAACAATGATGTTATCTAATTATATATTTATCTGCATCCTTCCAGAGGCTGCCGTAAATAACCTAATGTATATAGAACCTAAAACAATAGAAATAAATGCCCCTGTGGCTAGTAAGTTGCTCCTCTGAACATGGACACCCAATAAGAAGTTTTCCCACAATATAAGCAAGCATACAACTTTAGATCATTGGGATCATAAAACTAATCTATACTTATTAATAATTGTAAGCATTCAGAACTACATGAGAATACATTTATCTTTCCTACGTTCTGGTTTCCCTTAATTGTGCTAAGCCCTCAGTTTGTAATTACACTGACCTAACCATTTCAACATGGCTTTCGTTAATTAAATATATTGTTCTCTAGAAACATTGACGACTATATAATTTGAAGAAGCATTGAACATCATTACAAAATGAATCTGTATCAAATTAAAAAATTTAAGATGGTACCAATGAACAAATTTGTTTGAATAGGATAGAATTTGTGTGACTCCTGAAAACAGAAAATACAACTTTAGGATTTTAACTCTTGTTGTCTCTTCCTCAAATTCCACTCAATAAAGTCCAGAGCTTTCTTATCACTATCACTTAGAGATTTCTTATCACTATCACTCAGGATTGTAGTGATCCCAATACTCATGGCTTGGGACAAGCTGATCTAATGAAAAAAAAAAAACTAAAACTATATCCTAAAGGACATGGATGAAGACGAGGATCACTGAGTCACACTACCAGATGGAATGCATGTGTAATGTCCCCTTCTAGTGAGTCCAAATTTTTTCTTTGACCTTACACAATTCAACTCACAAAAGAGAACATTAGAGTTCCATTTTCTTTTCATTTCATCATATTAACAATATAATCATTATTCATCCATATTCAAGTTGTATATTTATGATATCTTTCCTACTTATGACCCAAAAATATATATAAATATCGTGTAGATCTAATTATATTTATTTATGGGATATTCTTTTTATTTATTTATTTCCCATATCTTAGATTCACATCATTATCTTATAGTTTATATCATTCCTATTTACTTTCATGCATGAAACAATTAACTAATAGTTAATTTTACTTCTAATCATAATTCATTTACTTCTGTCATAATTATATTATTACATCATTACATTTCTTATTTATTATCATGAAATCAGTTCATTCTATTGATATATCTTTATTTATTTAACTTTATTCATTTCTGAATCCACTTTACATAGTCTATACTAGAATATTACTAATATATATTATATTCTATATTTAAATACTTAATGAAAAACATACCTGATATAATTGCAGACTTACCTTGTCTGTCCTGTATCTTCCTTGTAATTTCTCTTTGTTGTGTCTTTGATATTGATAACTCTCAATGCTGTTATTCTTTATTGTTTATTGATCTGCTATTTTTTTCTTTTTCTTAGACTCCCTTTTTTTTCTCCTTTTGCTGATGATCATATATATCTGATTATGATTCCCTATTTAAGTGTTTGATGGGCTTATACCCAACCGTCACCACTATTAGTTATAATAATTACCATTAATGTATTTGCTCACTTAATTTGTTAAACACCATTTACTAAGGAATCGGTGTCTCTTTTAAGAGGCCCGATCCTCACATATATATAAAGTGCCTTTTATAATATGCAATGAAAATATATATTTATTATTTATGTTTATATTTATTATCATATTAATATATTATATGTTATATAATTTATATTTATATTTGATAATTATAATCATAATATTATCTTATGATAATTATGATTAAATTGCTATTATTTCTTTTTATATTTTAAAATATTCATATAATAATAATATTATTTTAATAATATATATATTATTTCGAATTGATATTTACTATGGTAATTTAGTTGTTTTCTTTATCAGGATGTTTAAATCTTTAATTTAAACAATGCCTTAATATGGGGACATGACAGCCCTCCCCAGTCAAGATTGCTTGTCCTCAAGCAATTACAATGAGTTACCTTGCACTTTAACGCTTATCTTCAATGTGTTGAGACAAAGTCATGGTTTGATTCCAGATTGATTTGAATTTGAATAGTAATATGATTGAGGACATTTAGTTAATCAAATGAATGCAAGAAGGAAGAATTTTTCATTGTTTAAAGAAAACTTTGGGAGTATTGATATTCTGAGATTAGAGATTTGAAATGAAATAGTATTGATGAAAATCCCAAAAGATGAATCTAATGATGTTGTAAGACAGACTTTGATTGCTTAAGCAAGTTGATAATAAGATAATGTATAGCATGATCCTGGGGGTTGATGATGAGATAATGTCCCCCCCCTTAAAGCCTTCTCCTTAGGTTTTACCCTAAGGCCTTGATTAATCTTTAGGTTTTACCCTAAGGCCTTCATTAATCTTTAGGTGTATCCTAGTGATCCAATTCTTCTAGGCCCAAAGGCAGAACCCTTCAACTAAAAGATAGAACCCCTTTGGCCCAAGTGAACATTTCATTTCCATCATGAGTGGCATATCTAGACAAGCACATTTCTCTCTAGACCCAAAGGCAGAACCCTTCACTAAAAGGTAGAACCCCTTTGGCTCATGTGGACTTATCATTTCTCATTATGAGTGGCGTATCTAGAAAAGCACATCTCTCCTAGACCCAAAGGCAGAACCCTTTAACTAAAAGGTAGAACCACCTTAGCTCATGTGATCTTATTAATTCCATCATAAGTGGCATATCTAGAAGAGCACATTTCTCTCTAAACCCAAAGACAGAACCCTTCATTAGAAGGCAGAACCCCTTTGGCTTATGTGGACTTATCATTCCTCATCATGAGTGGCATATCTAGAAGAGCACTTCTCTCCTAGACCCAAAGGCAAAACCCCTTCGGCTCATGTGAGCTTATTACTTCCATCATAAGTGGCATGTATAGAAGAGCACATTTCTCTCTAGACCTAAAGGCAGAACCCTTCACTAGAAGGCAGAACCCCTTTGGCTTATGTGGACTTATTATTTCTCATCATGAGTGGCATATCTAGAAGAGCACATCTCTCATAGACCCAAAGGTAGAACCCTTAATTAGAAGGCAGAACCCCTTCAGTCCGTGTGAACTTATTACTTCCATCATAAGTGGCGTGTCTAGAAGAGTACATTTCTCTCTAGACCCAAAGGCAGAACCCTTCGTTAGAAGGCAGAACCCCTTTGGCTTATGTGGACTAATTATTTCTCATCATGAGTGATGTATCTAGAAGAGCACATCTCTCTCTAGACCCAAAGGCAGAATCCTTCATTAGAAGGCAGAACCCCTTTGGCTCATGTGAGTTCCTTGTCCATTTGGTTGTTGTTGTTATGTGTGTTGTACCTTCTTGAGTAAGCTTGCATCAAATTTCCTCACAGGATGGCAGGTCGATTGCTCTGATACCACTTGTAATGTCCCTTTCTAGTGAGTCCAAATTTTTTCTTTGACCTTACACAATTCAACTCACAAAAGAGAACATTAGAGTTCCATTTTCTTTTCATTTCATCATATTAACAATATAATCATTATTCATCCATATTCAAGTTGTATATTCATGTCCTTATATAATGTTTCCAACTTATCATTTGTTCATACACTTAATTGTCTAAGGATTTTAGCTATCACATTCATTGAATTACAACATTCATTTCATTGTATTCAATTTAAGAATGTTCACATCTATATCCATATTCCATTCATATATGTATGGAGATTTACCTTATTTCTACACTCCTATTTATTCTCATATTATTATACCTATTCTATATTCATACTTATACAGAGAATGTATATACATCATTGATGGTAATATATTCCAATTATGCTGCTTGTCTTGTTGAATCTGTTCATTGGATTCTATTCTCTTTCACCTATTCTTTAATATTTATATATTATAGTATTTGTTATAATATTAATAATCTCTCTCTCTCTCTCTCTATATATATATATATTTACTTGAATAATTCTTCCATATATATATATATATATATATATATATATGATATCTTTCCTACTTATGACCCAGAAATATATATATAAATATCATGTAGATCTAATTATATTTATTTATGGGATATTCTTTTTATTTATTTATTTCTCATATCCTAGATTCACATCATTATCTTATAGTTTATATCATTCCTATTTACTTTCACGCATGAAACAATTAACTAATAGTTAATTTTACTTCTAATCATAATTCATTTACTTATGTCATAATTATATTATTACATCATTACATTTCTTATTTATGATCATGAAATCAGTTCATTCTATTGATATATCTTTATTTATTTAACTTTATTCATTTCTGAATCCACTTTACATAGTCTATACTAGAATATTACTAATATATATTATATTCTATATTTAAATACTTAATGAAAAACATACCTGATATAATTGCAGACTTACCTTGTCTGTCCCATATCTTCCTTGTAATTTCTCTTTGTTGTGTCTTTGATATTGATAACTCTCAATGCTGTTATTCTTTATTGTTTATTGATCTACTATTTTTTTCTTTTTCTTAGACTCCCTTTTTTTTTCTCCTTTTGCTGATGATCATATATATCTAATTATGATTCCCTATTTAAGTGTTTGATGGGCTTATACCCAACCGTCACCACTATTAGTGATAATAATTACCATTAATATATTTGCTCACTTAATTTGTTAAACACCGTTTACTAAGGAATCGGTGTCTCTTTTAAGAGGCCCGATCCTCACATATATATAAAGTGCCTTTTATAATATGCAATGAAAATATATATTTATTATTTATGTTTATATTTATTATCATATTAATATATTATATGTTATATAATTTATATTTATATTTGATAATTATAATCATAATATTATCTTATGATAATTATGATTAAATTGCTATTATTTCTTTTTATATTTTAAAATATTCATATAATAATAATATTATTTTAATAATATATATATTATTTTGAATTGATATTTACTACGGTAATTTAGTTGTTTTCTTTATCAGGATGTTTAAATCTTTCATTTAAACAATGTCTTAATATGGGGACATGACAGCATGCAAAAAAAAAACTAAAACTATATCCTAAAGGACATGGATGAAGATGAGGATCGTTGAGTCACACTACTAGATGGAATGCATGCAAGACTGAATGACTGTATGATGTCACATGTCTTATTAGTTCCTGCCTTCGGCAGGATTACTAATGCATCCTTTGGATGTAATTATTTAATTTTTTTTAGCGAATAGGCATGGAGGAACAGAAAAATCATAGAAAAATATTATAGTCTTTGATTTTTTAAGCTATTTATTAAATGGGAAAATTTGATTTATGTTCTTTCCTATTAGTTGATGGTTGAAATAGTAGCTGCAAAATTTGATTTTTTTTTATTTCAAACAATAATTAATTGTCATTTCGTTTACAATGTTAATTAATAATTTTTAATCATCCCTACAAGATGACAGGTCATTTTTTGATCTGAGGTTTTCAATTTGTATGTGCTTTGATCTCTATTTTTCTCAATTTGTTTGGACTTAGAGAGTTGCAAAATTGGGCATCCAGTGAACATTTTGCTTGAAACCTATGAAGCTGCATTTGTGGTAAGCCTCTATATGGACTTCTATTTCATAAATCTGACTTCTATTTCATAAATCTTTTCACTGTGAATAGAATCCGTGTACAACTGCAAATCAAATTTGAGTTTTTTTAAACATCATGCCTCTGCTCAAGAGTCACAAAATGTCTATCAAACCTTTGAGTTTTTTCCTATAGATAACTAGTTCTTATCTGCAATTGTGGATGGATCTGGAATATAGATAGAACTAAAATTTTTGGTTTAGGAACAACTAATTGTTTTTGGAGGTATGGGAAGCCTTTGAATAATTTACCTTTTGACTTGGGTCAAAGACTTCATTTTTTCAGTGCTCAACAGTATATCACCGGCCTTTTTAAAACTTTACAAATGCTAGTGTCATTTACATCATAATTTTGTATTTTGCATGTTGTTTGGTGAAAACATATGGCTAGCCATTTTAACTACCCAAAAGCCATCATTCAGTAAGCAGTTTTGACAAATTCTGGTTGATAGAAAGATATCTGAGTCTAACAGATACAACAAATATAGGAGTTTATAGGGTGTACAAATTCTAAAAAAACAATGTGGATACCTTTACGTAGTTTTATCTACAATGTGGATAAGAGTACGTAAAGGTCAGTTAAAAGGCAGAAAACTAATAGCAAAAGATGTCAAATGCAAACCTAACCTGGAGAAGATTCTCAAATCAGACATTGGATATGTTGATTTCAAAAGAATAAGAATATCTTCGGATTATTTACATCAATTAAAAAAAATGTGTTTGCAATGATTCGACAACTTGGACCACCTACGTTTTTCGTGACATTTACTAGTCCTAAACAAAACTGGGAACACCTTTCAAAAGCACTTGAAACCTTGCACAATACATACTATGCATCTTCAGAACAAGAATACGACACAAAAAATAAGAACAATATTTTCTATCTCATCAAAAAAGATCCTGTAACATGTGTACGCTATTATAAACATAGAATCAATGCACTAAAACAATTGATATTGATAGATAGCTCTTTCTTCAAAGAGGCCTTGGATTATTTCTCTGTAACTAAATTCGAGAATCGTGGCAACGAACATGACCACTTTCTTTTATGGATTAAGAATGCTCCATTTTATGGAAAAGATAAAATGCAAATATTAAACAATTTATTGACAAACACATCACTTGTAACACTGATGATTTGACTCCTCAAATGACTATCCTACACAAGCACCACCATACAAAACAATGTAGGAAATCAAAACGATATTGTTGTAAATACAACTTCCCATTTCTACCAATAAAAAAAACTATGATTCTTGAACCATTGAAAGAGAGTAATGAAGTTATTGTTTCGATGGCAAAAAAAATCTTTTCTGTATTAGAACAATCTAATTATGACCAATTATTCTCCTTTCACATGTTTCTAGAAGACATCAATTTCAATGAGCATGATTACATCATAGCTATAAAATTAACAATCCATAGGCCTATAATTTTCTTAAAACAAAGCCCTTCATAGATATGGAATAATAGCTTTTAAAAAAAACACCTGGGCTATGGAAAGCAAATACAGATGCACAATTTGTGCTTAATGCATATGCTGCAGCAATGTATTGTAGCTCATACATGACAAAAGTGGATAAAATAATGACAAATGCATTTAAAAGAATTCATAACGACCATCAACAAAATAATATCGATGCTATAAAAATGATAACTAAACTTGGAAATGCATTGCTTAATCTGCAACAAATGTCTTCACAACAAGCTATCCACACTGTGTTGTCACTTCCACTAAACTACAGTTTAAGAAAATGTATATTCATTGATACAAGACCTGATAGTGATTGAACTTTTGTTCTAAAGTCTATAAAACAATTGAACAACGAACCAGATGAATCAAAAAATGTGGCCTATAAATCTTTAATAGATTACTACATAGCACGACCCGAAGCAATCATGCATATTTGCCTTACACAATTCGTATTAGAATATAGAAAAGATGGCAAGCCAATGCACTACAAATCTAAACCAAATATTATAGGTTTTATCAACTTTAACAAACATGTTGACTTGAAAAATTATTGTAGAGAACATTTGTTGCTTTATGTACCCTTCACAATAAATAAAAAAACATTGAAACATGGTTTCCATTCATGGCATCATGCTTACTCATACCATGAAAACACAATTAATGATAACCATATCAAATACAATCACAACATCAACTCTAAATGGGGTGATATTGACAAAGCTATAGACAAGATCTGTTCTGAAAATAAATGCATTCCCAACTAATCAATCGTTTCAAATCAAAATTCACACAAAAAATCATACAACATAGAAGAAGATTTTGAAATGCTAAAGCCTAACAAATAAAAAATTCAATTGTCTAATGCATTTGAAATTGGAAAACATCCACATATCATGGACAATGTCGAATACTTCAAATTGAGATAGATGTTAAATGGTGAGCAACAAGCAATAATAAAGGAGATTGTGTTGAAGAAATTAAAAAATGACAAAACTCCACTACACTTGTTCCTAACAGGTGGAGCAGGCACTGGGAAAACATTTACTGCAAAAGCAATATTTCAATCTCTTCTTTTCATATATAATAACTCCATTGATAGCGATCCGAACAAACCTAAAGGTCTCGTAGTTGCTTATATATCTTTGTATTTTCTGCATTCTATTTGTAATTATTCAGAGAGTTTTTATTTCATTCTTGCTCTAAAATTTTCCTCTATTCACCTACATGGTCTTTTTTTTTCCAGCTAGATCCATACTATTTTGTGCAGGTTTAGTTAAAATTTTACAAGGAGTGTCTGTGTGTATGTGTATTGTCGTATTGTTGTTTTTAACTTGTAGTAATAGGGCAGGACAAAGAATTTGATTTAGGTCACTTATAACAAGCTAATCCATCATATTTTCCTTTAAGCTACAAGGGTTGCATGTGGGTTGTGAGACCAAAACAAGATATCACAGGGGTGTCATCAATATGACATACTTTTGGCTAAGAAATCTGTTTATTTATCCAAATTTCGCATTCCTAAATGATAATTACTCCACCATTTCATAGTATACATTATATTTAATTTTGTTTTATATAAAACTACCTATTTATCTAAAATAATAAAGAACAAGCATATAAATATGTTGGAATGTGAATTCAGTGCAAAATTGCATGGGGAAGTGCCACTTGCACTTTTATGTATGAAAATCTACCTTTAGATTTAATTTGTATTTTGCATGTATTTTTCATAGTTATTTACGTTAGTCAAGCTTGAAGGCCAAAGCATGAGAAAAGTTTTTGTAACTGCGAATTTTCTTCTGAGAATAAAAATTAGAGATCTTTGCCTGTGGTTTTTTCCTGGTACATTACCAAGTTTTCAATAAATCTGTGTTGGCTGTTTTGTACTTTATATTGTTAATTCACTATTATTTCAATTCTGCAATGCTTATTTTACAAACAACATGAACTTACGAAAGATTAGTGTTTGATAAACCCTTTATAAACCGTTCAAATTCACAAGCAAATGGCAAGCCAATTAACTCTCTTGATTGACTTTAAAAACAGAATAAATTGAAAAATTCCATCAAATACATCACCATTTGTGGTTGCACGCTCCCTATTGCTCCGCGTAATAGTGGTAAAGGAATCCTCATACTTTGTTTTTTGTGAATGTTTTGTGCTCCATAATGTCTGTTCAGTAAAAGTCGTAAACGAAAGTTAATTAGCCTTGCTAAAGATTTGAAAAGAAAGCACTCAGAGAAGAATTTTGTATTCATGTCAAAATAATTTAATTTAATGTTTCAAGGGAGCCGCCTAATTGGTTTCCTCTTTGAGGTTTTTCAAGTTTGATGATGGTTAAGCTCAGCTCCTCATTAATAGCTTTCGTTTTACTGACGAGTATGGCAAACTCAGATTTAGACTTATCGTATCGTTGCCAATATAATAAAAATATCAATCTTTTTAAAATTCCATAGGGTGATTGACATTAATCTAGAATTGGGCAATCGCAGTACTTCCATTAATTTCAAAGACAATTTTTCAGCAACGTGCCGGGAATTCAAGAAGTCTTACGTTAGGGGTTATTGAAATTAATGGCATAGTAGCCAATTCGAATATCCACAATTCTATGACTCGAGTTAAGTGAAATTACGAATAGCAGAAGTTGAGCTATTTAAGAGTAGTTACATTGATTTCAATTTCAAGTCTATACGAGGAGTAAGATCGAGTAGTGAGTATGGAGATTCTGTTCTTTGTGATCTCATACCTGCTAGTTTTTAGAAATCATCAGGAGCTCTACTGTTCAGCGGTAGCAACACAGAATTTGGGTGACTACATTCTTCCAATTTTTTAGTTTAAAATTAAAATTTGTAACAAGAGAGATGCAGATTAAAAGTTCAATAATTTATCTTTGGCATATAACATTGATGTGGGACGTTTTGTGGTTGATGTTTGCAGAATATCCATTTCCGTTTATGACAGCAGATGCTGAAAAGGCAGCTGTAAGAACATATGATTACGTTGTGGTTGGAGGAGACACAGTGGGTTGTCCTCTGGCAGCAACACTGTCACAGCACTATGCTGTTTTGCTATTGGAAAAGGGAGACTCCCCTTATGGAAATCCCGACACTGAAGACATAAAAGGCCTTTTAAAGGTTCTTGGGGATCCCAGTGAATTCCCTTATGTTGCTGATGTTGGTGTTGGAAATAAGTCACATGCGGATCGATGATGGACTGGTCCAAGAGGGACCAGTAGCTCAGTGGTAGAGCACTCCAACAGCAATTGGAAATAGATTCAAGATGCTGAAAAGGCAGCTGCAAACTTAGTGGAGAAAGAGATTCAAGATCCACCACGCATAACAATCATTATCAAATCTCCTGAACCACTTGAAATTTCTGAACCACAAGTAGTTGGTATATTAGACAACTCACAAGTCTACATTGAGTCTATTAGCTACTTTAAACAAGAAAATGCCACAGAATATCAGTATCTAGGAGGTATTTTTAGCAAGGTGGCTTTTCCCTTATCAAGAGGTGAGCTTCAACTTCGAAGTAAGAATCCACAAGATATCCCCATTGTAAGATATAACTACTTTTTTCATCTTTTTGACATACAAGAATGTATTCTTACTATTAAGGTGTTATCAAATCTTATCATGACAAATTCTATTCAAGAATTTACATTTAGAGATAGTGGAAAGAACAAAATCCTTCAATTCATAGGGTCGGAATTACCACAAAATAAACTAGACAATAAAGAAATGGAAAAGTTTTGTAGAGATATAGTAGGAACATTTTGGCATTACAATGGAGGGTGTGAATCTGATGTTGTGATAGACAAAAGGCTTCATGTGAAGGGCGTTGATAGCCTAAGGGTTGTGGACAATTCAATCTTCAAGGATAGCCATGGGACCAATCCACAAGCTAGTCTCATGATGCTTGGAAGGTATGTTTTATGTTTGTAGGTTGTATTCTTTTCAATGATTAAGGATTTTATATTAATGACACTTTTTTAATGCCATATATGTTGGTATATGGGAGTTCGTATGCTTCAAGAGCACATGAATATTTGTGAATATTAGACCTTTTCCAAGTGTCAAAATAAAATATTGTACACCCTTTTGTATGCTATTTTAGCGATCATCAAACTAAACAATATCATTTCTATTATAATAAGAAGGCCCATTATACTTTCTAGGTCACCCATATGATAAATTAGAATAAAATTACTTAGCCCATATTCATGGGATAATAGTTATTTGCTTTAACAAGAATTTATGTATTATAATGACTTACCAATTTAAAGCATTTTGATGTAATTGAAGTTTATGTTCTATTGGGAAGATTACCCCTAAAAGTGGCACCATGAACAAAATATATTAGTGTTTTTTGCTCAATTAATTTATATGTATGTATGTCTATATATTGTCATTATTTTCTTCCAAAGTTCCTTGTAGTGTTGTATCAAGTGTTCTTTCAAGGGATGCATTTTGTAACAACAACAATAGAAAAAATAGGCACTTACTAAAACTACCCACTATATATGCTCTCACCTCACCCTTACAAGATCTTGGTTATCAGAAAGTGGTAAAAGTAGTAGGCTATTAATCATTTTTTCCTTCCTTTTTCTATAGTAGATTGTCTAGGTTAAAGCTACTACCTGAGGGGTTTTAAATGTCCTAAAAGAACTATTGTTTTTGGCTACAATTGACTCCCCGTAAATGTTCTAGTGAAGGGAAGGTTTATTCGACTTCAATACCCAAACCTTAGACAACATTTGTATACGGCTTTGAGATTGCACATATCTTTGAGTCTATTATACAATCCTCTAGAATTAGGAGAAGTCTCATCATATAAATACATTAACCATTTGAAGTCTAGTGCACTAGTTAGTTATTAGCATAAGAACTTACTCTCATCATATGTTAAAGATGGGAAAGTGTGGCTACAAGATGACGTAATCCTCTATTGTTAGATCTCTTAAGTATTTCTCTCACTATTTGTCGGCGAGACAAGTATATTTAAGAGACTAAAAACCAAACACATCCTAGCATAGATTTTTCATTTTTCACCTCCCCTCTAGACAAATCTTGTAGTAGGAGGTCATATTCTAGGATATCTTTGAAGATCCATCGAAATACAAATAGTTTTGTTATAGAAAATTAGTGGTAGAACACAAAACAATCTCCAAAGTCTAGGCAATAGTATCTAGATTGCAGGTTTCATGTCCTTCATAATATTAATATTTGATTCTTGTATAGTTTACTTGTTTGTAACTTTTAGACCATATTTTTACATAGGAGGAGTAATTTGTGACTTCCATATAACACTACAATGGGATTGACAAAAAATAGATCATTTTTTAAATTTAACATTCAAGTTACTTTCTTAAACACTTGATAAAGTAATTATATTGAGTATAGAATTAGTCAAAGAATTATTAAGACCAGTCAAAAACATTTCTACAACTAATATTAGTAAAATAATGTGGTCTTATTAGTGCAATAATTTCTTTTGGTTATTTAAGATTTAGATTTTTTCTTTCCTAATTCTCATTTGGTTTTTCAAAAATGAAAGTGGTGTCAAGATTAAAAAATGTAGCCAGTTTATATAAGCCTAGGCACTAATACTAATAACTAAGCATTTACTAAGGATCTACTCCTATGTAAAAAGAATGTGGATATATCAATGTTGAAATAAATTATACTAAAAGTAGAACAATAGATTATAATAATATAAATAGTGATTGAAACATGAATAAAGAAAACATAAAACATGTTGATCATATTTAAACATTGATGTAGATAAAGATGCCAAACTTATCACTATTGAAACTCCTTAAAAAAGAAGTGAAAATAAAAATATTATTATTAATTATCAAAGACAAGTATTAGATAATGTTCATGGTAGAGAACAATTCAAAATCATGTAAATAAATTGTATGAACATTTTTTTAAAATAAAGGTTAACATTTCAATGTGAACTAATAATGCAACATATCAAGAAATAACAAGTACTTTAGTTAATAAATCAATTTAAAAAAAGAATGATAACTAAAATAAGTCAAATTTTAAATGTAAATATATATAACATATATTTAAAAATAATCAAATTTATATAATGAAAAGAATCCATCCCCATGATCAGTACTGATTTCTCTGAAATTGATCCATTCCTGTATGAGTATACTTATATATATGTATGTTAAGAATAATTAATATTGTTGTCTTGCACTGTCAAATCCTCCTTTCTAGATTTCTTTTCTCTAAGAAACCTCCACATAAACAATAATCGCAAATAGATTATTTGATTTTTGTTGTATATTGCTAATTGGAATACATCATTAAATTATTCCTTGCAAAACTCATAATAAAAAAAAAGTCTCCTTTTTAACAAGTTACTATTTTTTTATATATTATGAATGGCTAGTTCAATGAGTCAACTTAAAAACATTATCAATTGATTAGTTGATTTCTATTTCTTTTTTTCTTGTGATAGGAATGTGAAGTTATTTGATACACAGGCACCAATAATATTTAATATTCTCCCTCAATTATTTAATATGGTGGCCTGAGTTATTTTCTGTGGTTAATAAAATCACACATAAATAAAATAAGAAATAAATCTGAAGCAGCAAAGAGAGGGTAAGTAAAAACACCAAACACCTACTTTGCACTGAATCTTCTTTGAACGTCTCTATAGATCATTGAGCAAATTAAATCCTTTACGAAATGTGAGATTGTAAGCCAGGGATCATCTTAAAAGTGCATCAATCCACGCAGAAGGTCCCTGTGCTCTACACATCCACATTGTCAGTGTAATCTATCCTTCAATTTTGATTAGAAATCTACCTTTTCTTTTGTAAGCCCTGGTTTCCTAGATCTGGGGAAACAAGAATGAAATGCACGGGAATGGATGAGTAATTGAGATCCAAATATTATATTAGCAAATTATGTATGCCCTCCCCTTCAGATTAATAAATATTTTTTCCCATTAGAGAGTGGCATCGAGTATCTTCAATAATTATTATTTTTTTTATAAATATTTTAGATTGGAATGTTATTTGCTATTTTTTGATTTTTTGGGTTTTTTTTACATTTTATTGAATTTTTGGAATCTTGTTTACTAGATTTTTTTTACAGGAATCTGAATCTTTCAACTCTTCCCTGCCACTATAGAAGACCTCTCATCATCACTGGCATACCTATATTTAAAATATATATCTAAAGTACATAGAGAGGTATCCTTCTCGAGGCGCCTAATGTTAGGATTAATGATTAAAAAATAGGTGCCTCGAGAAGGATATCTCTTGATGTACTTTAGATATTTTTTAAATATAGGTATGCTAGTGGCATCTAGAGTGGCAAGCCTAATTCTAACTATATTATATAATTATATGAATTATTATAATTATATAATATAATATTATAACATAGATTAGATGAGACCAAAAAACAAAATGAGATAGAAAGTTGTTTGTAGGGGAGGGAAGGGAAGTAAATCGCCACTTGGAGACACACTTTGTCATTTATATGGGAAACTGAAGATAGAGAAATAGAACTGAAAAATAGTCTAGAACAGGCGAAAGCCTAATTTCTCATTTGTACGTGTTTGATCATTAAATACAAACTGTTGTAATTTCTATCTTTAGTGAATATGATGAATGAGAAATACTTATTTTAGTGTTGTTAATGATCTGTATGCGGGCTTACTTCATTTGTCTGTGATTTGGGATTCGTTTATGGTTGAATTCTTGTTTATTAGTTTGTGTTGGTGGGTGGTTGCTCATTTGGCATTTTGGGAGTGTCTATGTGTATGTGTGTATTGTTGTTGTTCATTTGTAGTAATAGGGAAGAATCAAGAATTTGATTTAGGTCATTTGTACTGAGCTAAGTTGTTATATTTTCCTTCAACCTACAATGGTGGTGTGGGTTGTGAGCCCAAAACAAGACATCACAAGGATGTGACGCCATCAATATGACGTATTTTTGGCTAAGTAATCTTCCTATTTACCTAAAATTCTAGTTCCTGAATGATAATGACACCACAATTTTGTTTAATTTTCTTTTATATAAAACTAACTATTTATCTAAAATAATAAAGAACAAACATATAAATAAACCTACAAAAGATCAATGTTTGGTAAATTCTTTATAAACCATTCATGTTCACAAGCAAATGCAAGCTAATGAACACTCGTGAATGACTTTAGAAAGTGAATAAATTAAAAAATTCCATCAAATACATTACCTTTTGTGGTTGCGGGTTCCCTATTGCTTCGTGTAATAGTGGTAAAGGAATCCCCATACTTTGTTTTTTTTTTTGAATGTTTTATGTTCCATAATTTGTCTTTAGTAAAAGTCGTAGACAAAAGTTAATTAGCCTTTTGAAAAAGATTTTAAAACAAAGCACTCGTAGAAGAATTTTATATTCAAGTCAAAATAATTTGATTTTATGTTTCCAAGTGAGCCGCTGGAATTGAATTCATACTTACGAAGCCGGCTAATTAGTTTCCTATTTGTGGTTTTTCAAGTCTGATGATGGTTAAGCTCAGCCGCTCATTATACTAGCAATTGCACTTAGAATGCAATGGGTACACTGAAAAATGGATGTGGAAAGGAGTTCTATGTGGTTAAAAGAAAACATTATTTTACATATGGGAAACTTCAAGTATACATAGTTTGAAAACTTGAGTTAGTAAAAGAAATAAATAAGGGGGGCATGTTTGTAAGAGTAATAAAGTGGGATTTTTGATTTGTTTGCAATATTAGTATTCTAAAAGAGAAAGTATATAGAATATTTGCATTACTTTTTTGGGTCTATTTTGATTTTTTGAATCATGGTCATCATTTGAACATTGAAACCATGCAATGATGTGTGTTGTTGTTCTATAGTGGTAAGTAAAGTTTAAGTAGGTGAATTGAAACAACACATACTAAGCTCCATTTTTTACATTGTAAAAGTACCATAGTCTGATCTTTAATTTAGGGTTTTCCATTGGAATGCTTGACCATAACCTCAAGTATATCACACAATGGAACACTTTTTACCACTATGTTTATGCAGTTAAGTTTAGTTTTGTAATCACATGATGGGTAATGATTTTGTATTTTAGAAAATGTCTCTTCAATTGTGATGGGTGGTAAAGGTCAAATTTGAAAATAATTATTCATAGGAAGGTTATGCATGTAGCCATGTTCTCTACTTGAAATTTAAAGGTACTGTCTCTCTCTCTCTAGGTCTCCCTATATATCTTTGCCTCCCTCTCTAGCTCTATATTTCTTTTTATCTCTCTCTATCTCTATTTGGACCTCCCCCTTCTCTCTCACACACTTCCTCTCTCTGAGATTTTTCTCTCCCTATATTTCTCTCTCTCTCTCTCTCTCTCTCTCTCTCTCTCTCTACATAACATCTTAAGGGTAAATTGATTAAGGTGGAAGATGTGTAGAATTTGACAAAAGAAAGACTTGATGAAATGATTAATTCAATTGGATCTTTTGACTTGATGATAGGTGGAAGACCCTATAATAATTTAGTAGGAAACAATTGTATCTCTCTACATATGTTTCTCTCTCTCTACCTCTCTCCTTTCTATTTCTCTTTATCTCTCTTCATCTTTGTCTCCCTCCCCTCTTCTCTCTCACATGCTTCCTCTTTATGAGATCTCTTTCTCCCTATGTTTTTTTTATTTTTTGCTCTTCCTATGTTTTCAAAATGACACTCTAAAAAGATTACTGGTGGATTAGAGAGATTCCCAAAGAACATGGAATTTGTTGATCTAAAACACATGTAACCTTAATTAAATATAGAAGAATAAATCAAGGAAATAGAGAAGATAAGATGACATTTATACTTGGGAAAACCCCTTTGAGTAAGAAAACCCCCACAAAAAGTAAACCTTAATATATTCCTTCAAAATAAGCTTACAATATATTGAGAAACTCCACTAATGTTGTAGCCCATGTGTTAACACTTTAGTCTCATGAACATTGATACTTAGACCTAAACTAAAAGCCTACAAATCCATACAATACAATCCAAATGATATCAAAACACTATGCCAAGGGTTATATTTATAAAAAATTTACATCACTCTATCTCTCTCTATATCTATTTGTCTCCTTCTCTCTCTATCTCTTTCTATATCTCTATGTTTCTCTATCTTCCTCTTTCTCTCTTTCTCCTCTTAATTTGATCTCTCTATCTCTATCTCTCTCTTTCTCTCGTCTATCTCTCTTCCTCTATTCCTCTCTCTCTATATATATATAATCACTCTTTCCCTCTATATCACTTATGTCTATTCGTCTCCATCAATATCCCTGTCTCTCCCTATCTATCTCTCTCTCCATTTTATGCCATGTATCCCTATCACTCTTTCTCTATTCCTCTCTCTACCAATATCCCTCTCTTAATATCTCTATCTCTCCCTCTTTATCTCTGTATCACTCTAACTCTCTCCATATCTCTCTCTCTCTCTCTCTCTCTCTCTCTCTCTCTATATATATATATATATATATATATCTTTCTCTCACATTCTATCTCTCTATCTCTATTCATCTAGATCTTTGTGTTAATCTCTCTCTCTCTGTTTAACTCTATCTATCTCCCATCTTTGTCTCTCTTTCTCATTCTATATATAAATATCTCTCTCTATATAAAGACCTCTCTCTCTCTCTATTCATTTCTCTCTTTTTGTTTAACTCTATTTGTCTCCTCTCTCTCTTTCTCTCATATAACTATAATATAGATTTTATATAAAAATAAATATATAATTCAATCATTACAAGTTACCACATGGACAATAAGCATGGAGAACTAATTTATGTATATGGAATTGATATATGCCTTATTAATTATAACACTTCATAAGAAATGAAATTTGACTTAATCTTAAATCTTTCTAAAGTGGATAATGTCTTAAGGTTTCCTTGATATGTGTAGGGATTATAAATTGTGTTGATGAAAGTATTCACAATAAAATGTACTATATCTCTCTCTCTCCTTCTCTATATCTTTATTTATCTATCTCCCTGTCCATCTCTCTCCCTTTATCCTCTCTCTTTCTCTTTCTCTCTCCCCTTCTCTCTTCTTCTATCTCTATTTCACTCTTCAACCCCTCTCTCCCCCCTTTTTATCTCTTATCTCTATATATCTTTCTCTATTGCAAGTTTAATTGCAATGTCTTTAAGTAGATGGTGATTGCCATGTATCCCTATGGTCCATGTCATTATCTATTATGTACTTTATATCTTTATATCTCCCTCTCTCCTTGTTTATCTCTATATCACTCTACCTCTCTCTATATCTCTTTGTCTCCTTCTCTCTGTCTCTCCCCCGTCTCTCCCCTCTCTCCTTCTCTATCTTTGTATCACTCTACCTCTCTTTATATCTCTTTGTCTCATTCTCTCTCTATCTCTTTCTATATCTCTATGTTTCTCTATCTTCCTCTTTCTCTCTTTCTCCTTATCTTCATCTAATCTTTTTGTCTCTATCTCTATTTCTCTCTTTCTCTTCTCTATCTCTCTTTCTCTATTCCTCTCTTCCCGTCTCTATATCAATATCCCTCTCTATTATTCTCTCTTCATCTATCACACTATCTCTGTTCTCTAGGTTTTTTCCCTCTCTCTTATTTTCTCTATTTTTCTTTCCCTCTATATATCTTATCTCTATCTTTCTTTCCTACTCTGTCTCTTCAATTGTGATGGGTGGTAAAGGTAAATTTTGGAAATAATTATTCATAGGAAGGTTATACATGTAACCATGTTCTCTACATGACAATGAAAGGTACTCTCTCTCTCTCTCTATATATATATATATATATATATATATATATAATCCCTCTCTAGCTCTCTATTTATTTTTATCTCTCTTTGTCTCTATTTCCCTATCACACACTTCCTCTCTCTAAGATTTATCTCTCCCTATGTTTCTATCTCTCCAAGTCTCTCTAAGATTTCTCACTCTACCTCTTTATTTTTTTATCTCTTTCTCTCATCCTCTCTCTTCTCTCTTTGTCTCTCTACCTCTCTTTTTCTCTATCTTTTTCTCTCTTCCTCTCTCTTTTTCTCTATATATCTCTCTCCCTCCCTCCCTCTCTCTCTTTCTCTATCCTTGTACCTCTTTCTCTCTTCCTCTATCTTCTCTATCTCTCTCCTACTTTATTTCTCTTTCTCACCTCTCTCTCTATATTTTTGTCTTTCTCTCTTCTCTCTCTCTCTCTCACTTCTCCCTCCCTCGCTTTCTCTATTTCTCTATCTCTATCTATGTCCCCTTCTTTGTTCCCCCCTCTCTCTCTACATAACATCTTAAAGGTAAATTGATTAAGGTGGAAGATATGTAGAGTTTGACAAAAGAAAGACTTGATGAAATGATTAATTCAGTTAGCTCAGTTTTGATCTAATAATAGGTGGAAGCCCCTAAAATAATTTAATAGGAAACAATACTCTCTCTCTCTCTCTCTCTCTCTCTCTCTCTCTCTCTCTCTCTCTCCCCCCTTTCTATCACACACTTCCTCTCTATGAGATCTCTAATCTCTAGATCTATCTTGGTATATATATGGTTTCTTGATTGTATGCATCATAATTCCATATTATCTCAATTTTACATGGTCTCATGCTTGTTTGAGTAATGGGTGTGAACTTGGTCACAACTTTATTATTGGATTATATGTATCATAATTCCATTTTACACCCAACTTTTACAATGATTCATTCCTACATGTGTTGTGTGAGATGTCTTAGCCAAAACTCCATAATTTCCTCATGCATTGTGATTCCTTTTCATACCTCATGTCATGCATGCAATTGCATAGAGGTTTCACTCAATTTCTTTACATTTTTGTGAAACCAAATTCTCCAAACCCTTCCAAAGAATTTTTGCTAGGGTTTGACCTTATTCGCATCTCTAATTATTGTAAGTTTTCATATTATCTTAAAATTAGGTCTAAAATTTGTAGGTCATCTTTCCTTTATCCATAGTGATTTGACCTAACTATTTATTTTTTTAGTATGGATTTCTACCACCCTTGTCCTTAGCTTATATTGAAACATGCCTTAAGGGTTTCAATGTATTGTACAAATTTTTACCGCAAATCCATTGATACTTGATGACATGACGTTCATTTACCATAAGGATGAAAATACATGGATGCAATATTTCATTGTGTATATGACTTTTCATCTTTCATGAAGCTTGTTATTGACTTCCCTTCTATTTGAGATGGCACTAATATTAGTGATGATGGTGTTCTAAATAAGCCTAATGTTGATGATTCTTCTTTTATATCTACTAATAGAAATTATCCCTTTAGTACTTTCATTTCTTTTCATGCAATATCTATTGAAGAAAACTAAGATGCTCTTTCAAAAGGAAACAACTAATTTTTATAATAATAACAATAATAATAAATAATAAATATAAAATTTATCTCTTATAATATCTAAACGTTGATAGACTACAATTATAATAATATATAACATAAAATTATAACAAAACATTCTTAATAGTTTTAATAAAATTAAAGATTTCATAAAAAAAAGATAAAATTAGTAAGAAGATGTGTTTTGTTGGTGGGGTCAACATTTAAATCTACAATTTTATCATAGTTTTATGATTGTATGGATCATAATTCCATATATGATTTTAAATAATAAATATATTTAATTAAACTATACAACTTTACAATATAATAATATACATTGAAAAAACTACTAATTTACATTATTAAAAAGGAAAAACATAATAATAAATATAGTTGTAATATAGATTTTTCATATATAAAATACATAACACAATATATTATAAAATGATATACTTATTTTGTATTATTTCATGTATATTTTCTTTGTTATTTCTTTTTATACAATATCATATATCATATAAAATATATTTTAATATTGTACATTTAAGTTAAACATATTATATGTTTATTATTTATATTTAATTATAACTTAATACTATTTTTAAAATATTATTATATTATAAAAAGTATGTTTATATTAAATATTAAATATTAATTAAATTATATTTATTTTATATGTAATATATAATATCTATAATAATATATATACTGTAAATTATTTAATATTTTTATTTAATATTGTACATTTAAATTGAATATATCATATATTATATATTTATATTTAATTATATCTTAATATTATTTTTAAAATACTATTATATTATAAACAGTATGTCTATATTAAATATTAAATATTAATTAAATTACAATCTACATAAACTAAAGCCACTTATTTTTCTAATTATAAATAATTTATTTCCTATTTTAAGATTTCTAACCACTCCATTTTACACCTTTAAACAATTGACAAATTTACCTATTTGGTTGCTTAAAAGCGTTAGATATTTATTGTGTTGGGGCACACAAAATTTGACCACTCCCTCAACTCAAACATTTACTTTTGTTTTTTATGATATGCTCGCCTAAATTATTTGCTTTCAACTGTTTTCCAAAAAAGAGAAATGACACATTCTTCTGACATGATTTTTCCCGACGTGAAAACAGCCCACGAGTTTACAAAATTTCACGGCGTGAATTTTTGTACAGCGCGAGAAAACTTTTCCAGCGGAAAATATCTCAGATGGCATCGTTGAAGAAAAAGTAGCGACGTCGATAGCAAAAATGCTGCGAGGAATATGTCCGGCTACAATAAAAGACAAACCACACCTGAATAAAGGGAAAAATGACGACGGATAAGGAGAAAATAGGGACGGCGGCTATAAAAAGGGAATGCCTTAGGCTAATTAACTTTTTTAAAATTCCAAAGCATGGGCAATCACAGTACTTCCATCAATTTCTAATATAATTTTTTAGCAACGTGTGGAGAATTCACGCTGTCGTGCCGGCTCTGTAAAAGGATTTGACCTGTTGACCTCGCCATTTTGAATGAATTGACTTTACTAACAGATCTATGCATGCACATGCAAATACAAAGGACTTCTGGTTATTATTATTTCGATTATATTCACAGCACACTCGCTGGATAAGTTCTTCCCCTGTTCAGGGGTAGTACCCTAGAATTTGGGTGACTACATTCTTCTAACTTTTTTGTTTAAATTAATATTTTTAAAAAGAGATGCAGATTAAAAATTGAATGGTTTATCTTTGGCATATAACAATGATGTGGGACGTTTTGTGGTTGATGTTTGCAGAATATCCATTTCCGTTTATGACAGCAGAAGCTAAAAGGGCACTTGCAAGAACATATGATTACGTTGTGGTTGTAGGAGGTACAGTGGGCTGTAAGGGGAGACTCCCCTCCCCTTATGGAAATCCCGACAGTGAAGAAATAAAAGGTCTTTTAAAGTTCTTGGGGATCCCAATGAATTCCCTCGTGTCCCTGAGGGATTTGTCTCAGAAGATGGAGTGTAGTTGGTAAGGGGAAGAGTTCTGTGAGGTGGAACCACCATTAATGGTGGCTTCTACAGCAAGGCAAGCTCACAATTCATTCAAAATATGGAGTGGGATGAGAAACTTGTAGTTGAGTCATATTAATGGGTAGAGGAGTTGATTGCTTTCCCACCAGACAAAGTTTTTCATTGGAGTTCTGCTGTGAAGGATGCACTTTTGTAAGCTGGAGTGCTCCCTTACAATTGATATACTTTGGAGCATTTGGAGGGCACCAAGATTAGTGCTTCAACTTTTGACAACAATGGAAGGAGTCACACACCTGCAGATCTTCTCAAATATGCGAATCCAGACAACATAGTAGTTCTTCTCAATGCTACAGGCATCAAAATCCTCTTCGATTCCTCATCAGGTACACTTACATTTTCTTTTTCTTTAAACTTTTCCAATTAAAATAAAGAACTTGTTTTATCTGCTTTAAATTTATTATAGTTCAAAAAAATTATATCCTTTGATTAAATTTTATCTTTTACTAATATCAAAGAAGTCTCAATTTGACTTCACTTACCAAAAAAACGTTTGCTTGTATGATAATTTGTTTTATTAGATCTTTTAAAGAGATTTAAACTAGCAATTGCATGAAATTTGTGCAACGAATTCGTCGATAGGGTAAAATATTAAATAAATTTAAATACATAAGTTTATGTTAAATAATAATATAATCATAATTACATGATCAAAAGATTACCTAGACCGCGTCCTTATATTGAACCTTGAAGAGAAATTTTCCATTGGCTTTCGGCATGGAGATAGAATGTGAGTGCATTTTCCAGCGAAGAGCTGCTACGGACTTAGAGAGCTCAGAGAATTTGGAGAGCGAGGATGAGACAGATTGAATTGAGAATGGAGTAGATCAAGCGATTGTTTAAGGCTGACCCTGATCATGTGGCCAAAGCAATCCTTAAGGTCATAGGGGAGAGCAGCCTGGCCGAGGGACACATCCATGACAATTTCCTCTATGAGGAATTCTTGGCAAACTGCGTCCTCATCCTTGGAAGGAAGGCCCGAGAGAAAATCATGGCTGATTCTTACATTTAGGAGGAAATGAGGGAGGCTACTCACGCAGCAATTTTGGCCTTTAACACATGCCCGACTTACGGATGGATTGGGGGGATCTTTGACACAATAGCTGTCAACAAGAAGAAGAAGATGCCAGCAGTGTCGGCCCAAGCGCTAACACTTTATCAAGAGGGCATCTAGCGGGATAACATGGAAACCTTTTCATATTTTATCAGTCAGTATGGTGACTTCCTCTCACCCTCCCAAGTGGAGCAGGCAGTGGAGTTGGCGGATGGCCTCCGTGTGCTTTGGCATTCCTAAAGATTGTATGTTTATACTGTATGCTCATATTGCTATCTCACAGCAGATTTTTGTATGAAATTTCGATATAAATAATGGGAGCTACCCCACTGGTAACATTTATTTAAGAAAAAAAACAATATGATCATAATTAAAAATAATTTGACTTTCAACATATTCACATAAACAAAATCACCCAATAGTACAAACAACATATTTTCAAGAAAAAATGCCAATTTCATATGTTTAGACAAAATAAAAAAGTAACCAAACATTTTTTTAAATTGCATGAAATAGCTCAACCTAATAAATGAAAATAACAGCACATTCTGGAGCAAACATCACCTTTATATAAAGATGAACTTGGTAGCACAAGCACAGCTAACTTTGATTTCCAATTCAGAGAGGTTGTGATTAAACATTGAGGAAAAAAATATTTTGTCTTGGTTGCGGTGCATTGACCAATGGCATATAGCCACAGTCCAAAGATAAGCCCAAACCATTTTGGCTGCTAAGCTGTTTGCCAGATGTGCATCCCGTAAACTATTTAGGGAGATCCAAAACTGCCTATAATTTCGAGGAATTTAAGTGCATTGGATAAATGTTTTTGGTAGGTTTCGGCCAGCTAATAAAATGCCTTGTATTCTCCAGTAACAATATTTATTTCTCCGTGAATTAAATCCAGTAACAATATTATTTCTCCCTGAATAAAAACAAGAAAAAAATTACTCTTAACATCGAACGAGTTTTTTTAGTGCTTTATTTATTATTTTAAAAGGGCTCTAACTGCTCATTAAATCTGTATGAGAAATGCATGTAAAAAGCAGTGTAGTTTAATTTCTCCGTTAATTTAATATGCCACTAAATGCTTGTTAAGTCTATCTGGGAAATGGATGTAAAAATGAGTGTAGGTTAATTTTTATTTAGTTTTTTATTTGGGGCTGCAAATTTATTATTCTTTCTCTCCTTTTTATTTAATAAAT
Source organism: Cunninghamia lanceolata (assembly GCA_027924645.1). Lineage (NCBI taxonomy): Eukaryota > Viridiplantae > Streptophyta > Pinopsida > Cupressales > Cupressaceae > Cunninghamia > Cunninghamia lanceolata. The sequence goes on from BSBN01001332.1 coordinate 4,778,793, forward strand.
AAATGACTTACAGCCAAATTGAAAACACAACATTATTAAATAGGATGCGGTTCTATTGTTTTTTTTTTCTAAATTGTATTGTTAATTTGTATATACTCGGTGGAGCCCATGTCTGCATTGCTTGTCCCTGTCTGCCGTCAGAATGTCGATGAACTTCATGAATAGAAATTGCTGAACAAAAATTGTTGAACGAAATATCGATTGCAATTGTCGGATTATCGAACAAATTCGGTGATCTTAATTTTCTGGCAGCTTCATTCTCATGCAGGCGCCTATCGGCTAATAATGAGATAGTCTAAGATTTAGATTCATTTCAAAGAGTTTATACTCATTTTGATATTGTCGATATGATGTCTTGTTCGATTGATTGTTTCAGAGACGTAAAAATTCTTTGGTTTAATCTATTTGAATTGTATGAAAAAAAAATTACAACTCTTGTTCGATTGATTGTTTGAGAGACGCTAATATTCTTTGGTTTCATCTATTTGACTTGAAGGTGCTGCTGGTGGAGTGGACAGTGCTTCAGAAGCCAAGGATGAACGGGGTGGTGGCTCATGTCGGTGTCTGAAGTCTTGTCCTTTTCTTACCCCAAGAGGTAGATCTTCTGCAGATGTTGCCAGATATTCTTACTATTATTGGAAGATGTTTTTGGGAAGGTTTGTTAATATCATTAACAAAAAACCTGTTGCTTCTCGGGTTATTTGCCACACTGGTTGTACCATATGGTTGTTTATGTGGTATGTGTTTGTCATATTGTACTTTACTTAAATATCATCCACTTTAATGGTCAAACAATCAATAGCAATTTTACACCTCATTCACAACAAATAAAAAGTGGTAAATATTTGTCCTATTTTTATTGGTCAAAATTACCCTTTGACTATTGAAGTGGATGATATTTAGTCATATTGCCCTTCAATTAGATTCTTTTATTTTACTCTCTTAGCTGGCCAGCTTCTTTGCTGGTAGTTGTACTTTTCCCCATCTTGTACTTTTCCATTAGGGACTTTAATATAATGTGTATGGGTGCTTGGCACCTTTTTATGGTTAATAAGAAACAATATTATTTTGCTATGGTAATTTTGTTCAATTTTTATATATAACATATTTTATTTTATTAACAATTATATTAATTAGAATAATAGTTTTCTTTTGGTGTAATATTTTTAATATGGTTATTTTGTTTGTATTTTTTACTTATTTAATTAAAAAATCTTTAAAACTATTATTTTCTTTTTTTAAATATGAAGAAAAGTTTTGTTATTAGGAGAAAACAATACATTAATTGATTTGATTGTGTAATATTTCAACTTATAATAGATTTTTATCATTGTTACAAAACCATGTTGTAGGAAAATTGAAGGCGATTGGTGTCAAGTTCATGAGTAGTGTTGATGGTCTTTTCCATCAAGTATTAAGGTCAACCAATTATCACATTGGAATGAGGTAATTTTGTCAGTAGGTAGCATAGGTAGTCCCCAACTTCTGATGTTAAGTGGAATTGGCCCCTTAGAGAAAGTCAAAGAATTGAATATTACTGTATATTTAGATTTCAACTTAGTGAGGAAAGAGATTCAAGATCCACCGCACATAACAATCATTATCAAATCTCCTAAACCACTTGAAATTTCTAAACCACAAGTAGTTGGTATAATAGACAAGTCACAAGTCTTCATTGAGTCTATTAGCTATTTTAAACAAGAAAATGCCATAGAATATCAATATCTAGGAGGTATTTCTATCAAGGTGGCTTTTCCCTTATCAAAAGGTGAGCTTTGGCTTCGAAGTAAGAATCCACAAGATATCCCCATTGTAAGATATAACTACTTTTCTCATCCTTTTGACGTACAAGAATATATTCTTATTATTAAGTTGTTGTCAAATCTTATCATGACAAATTCTACATCATCATCATTGATTCCACTCCATGGATCAAAACGATTCCACATCATCATTGATGGGCCACTTCTCTAAATTATTTATTTAAGATCTCTATGTATATTATGATGTTATTGTGGTATGTTAAGCTCACACACTGCTAAAATAGTGCCAAATATTATAAGACTTTGGGGTTGTACAACTATTAGATCTCATGTGTATCATGTTGTTCCTACAACACCTAAGGCTATCAGAGGATATTGATCTATTGAGAGATTTCTTAGACCATTTATTAATTTATTATCCAATAGCTTGTGTGCTTTTGATGATACGTTCTTAAAGCTATTAGTGGGTGATTGCACCATTGGATGACAAGGCTAAATCATCGAGTAGATGGGCCTTGGGAATTTGTTTGGTTTGATGTGAAAAATCACTAGTGATGTGGAGGATTGTTTGGTTTTGGTCAATCATCAAGAATAAAAAATTGTTGGATATATCAATGATTAAGGAACCCTCCCAAGATTAACTATTGGCTTCTCAAATTCAATGGAACAATATTAATTCTTATGCAATAATTGCTAAGGGATTATTAGGACCACCCCAAGAAGCAGCCTCCATGTGACTCAATTAAAATAGACCTAAGAGAATTAATGGCTAATGCAAATTTCTAGTCCAAGATTCTAGATTATGTAGACGTCAAATTTGAGTCTTCAAATAATCATCAACTCTAGATTCCTATATTTATATTTCTATATTTAGAAGTCATTTTGTAGTGGCCATCTTGCAAGATGCTATGAAAAGTTACAACCTTGATGACTTCATTTTTCAATTACCTTGTTTTTAATAAAGGGATTCTTTGTAACTAATGATTTCTTTGGTTGTTTAATTGCTTTTTTGATAGGTTGTTTGAGGCTCTACAAATATTCCAAAGTTGGTCCCTTAAATTGTTTATGGATTCTCGGTTAATTTATAATTTAATTGACTAGTAATTCCTGGCTATCCTATAATGTTCTAACAAATGAAGCTAATTTATTTAATTGTCTATATGGACGAAACAATTTGAAGGATGAGTTATTTTATTTAAAAGGCTTAAGTTTTGTGGCTATAAGTTTGGATTTTCTTGTATTAGAAATCCATATTGGCAAGCCAACTCCTTAGTCATGCCTGATGGGCAAGGGAGCTTATGAGGTCTAGGCTCCAGTTCTGAAGTCCACTCTTGATTATTAAAAATTGGCTCAGATTATCTCCAACTAATTTATTGGGTTTAGTTTATCTATACAAATTAATAAAAACATGTCAACATGTCAAAGTTTGAAAGGCAATAGTTCCTAAATGTATTTCAGATCGAGCCTTGTAATTGTTGTTGAGGCAAAACTAGATAGCCAGAAAAGCTCGGAATGAAGAACAAGACCAAGATAAACACAATCCAGATAACTATTAACTTTTTAAACCTTCTTATCAATTAAATAAAAAGATAATTAAAACAAAAGAAGAGTGCAGTAGCAATTCATTGTAAATATGAAATTAAAACAACAATTCAATTGCATTCTCATGGTTCAAAACTATGATTTACAACCAAATCCCCAACAAATACTCCAACTTTAATACAAACTAAAATAGTGCTAACAATGAGACATGCTCTTGAACATGGAGACAATCTTCTAGCCCATCCAATTCCTCCCATCTCTATATGCCCTGAAATCTGCAATAGAACCATCCAATTAATCAGAAGTAAATGATGTAATCACCATTTTAAGTCACCATGACTAATCATATACATTTGTGTGCTTAGAACAATTAACTGGAAAACAAGTTGCTTTAAGGGCAAAGATTTAAACAGTGTTGAGTGAACAACACTAAGATACAACAGCTAAAGTTGAGCTTGTGTCCAAAATATGGCACAAAAATGTATGCCCTTCAGTAATTACAAGTGTTGTACCTTTCAGCAACACAAGGGTTGAGTATCTTATACAATAAATGGAAAAATTCAAGTCCATAGTAGCGTTTTAACTTGGTTTTGAGCAACACAAGGGTTGAGTATCTTATGCTTTGATAGGCATCCATACCCTATTCTAAAGCTCCCATTCTGGCTTAGGCTATTGGGAAGATGTCATCAGAGTTTAGTTTTACATCTGTCAGTTGCATTTGCTTGAAGGTTAAAAAACTTAAACATCTGTAAATGATAATAAATAAACAAAAAAGTTTGATAATTGCTTGTAGAACCTACTACAATTTTGGTACAGTCAAACAAATCATCTAAACTCATTTGCTGAAGCATCATGGTGTTTTGTGGTCTGATTTCAACCACGAATGTACTTTATATGATATTAACATAGGACATCAGGTTTCCAACCTGATTTAATAAAACAACCAAAAAGTTGTGCATAGGATAAACTAGTCTGAATATCAATCATGTTCTTTTTTACCTTTTACCTTAACTTATGCTATACCATTATTCAGTGGGGCATGTGACTTCCATGTGACTCAGTGAATTCGGTTACAACCCTTGCCTTCCTTTGGAGAGATTTGATCTTGAGTGGAAATCTTGAAAGCTCCCGCTTGCATTGTTGCAACCAACCACTCTAGTTCTAATATCATAAACACTATTTTCTTCTTCACATTTTAAATTAATACTTTTGCACAACCATGCTTGTCTGCATGTGACTTGTTCTTGTTTTACAAAAAGCTTGGCAAGCGAACGGCCATGGAGGTTTCTCACGGCATTTGCATGTTTTGGTTCTATGCCATAATAGACACAACTGTAGGGATTTTTTTGCCACTAGCTTACATTATGGGTGGTTTTTCCAAAAGAACTAAGTCTTTGTGAATGGGGATACCAAAACAACAAGACACTTAAATATTTGAGATACACAACAAAAATGTTGAGGTAAAACAATGATACTCACTATCAATTTCTCCATATTACATAGGTAGTTGTCCAAACTACTAAAGGAAAAATTATGACAATAATCCCTTTAGTACTTATTTGACTGCCCGGCTATGACGTGATGCTGAACCACTTGATTCATGGACTACCTTGCACCTCCACAGACAAATGTTTTGTAGACAATGGATTTGCAGTATGAAAATTCAATGTTGCTTGGAGACTTCATAGAAACAGAAAAAAGGGCCTTAGGCCTGTCTAAAAACAAGACATAGATTAAATTAAAAAACATTGCAAGATGTGAGGGCAGGAGGTGGCCACTGGATAGCACCTGCAGAGGGCACATGGGTGTTAATTGTCACTCCTGTAACATCCACTGTGTCGTTGACAAGAAGAAAGAAAACTCCTATAGAAAGGGCACATGAACTGTATAACAAATTGCCTCAAAGAATTGTGGTCTCAGCAGTAGAATTTGTTAAATCTAACAAATAAATGCCATTGACAGAAAAGGGCCTCTAAGGCCATGCTAAATGTACATGCACACTCATAATTGATTACAAAAATTTGATAATATAAAACAACACAACAAGAACTTCTGAAAATAAAACAAAAACAAATAAAAAAATACTTGCTAATTTCCTTGCTTCAATGGAGTATGTCTCTGCATTTCTGCTATCACTCATTTTTTTTAATATATTGTCCATTTCTGCTGCCCAAAACTATAGCATTGGACACCTCTCCACGCATTGCACAGGTGCTTGTAAAATCCAAAAAACAGAGTAAATAAAAACCCTAAACGTGCCAAGTCATTGGAATAGTAGACGGAGGTCGAAAAAAATGACTTGGGGACAAGTGTTTGTTCGATGTCTGTGAAATCTGGAAACACAGTAAACAAAAAAAACCCTAAACTTGAAAGTAACGCCTTCTCTTGCCTCATGAAAAATGCTGATCATTCTGACACTCTGCAACTATAAACCTACACAAATAACAGTCCACCAAATGTGCCGTTAATTATTCTCCGAGCATGTTTAGGTTAGAAACTTTGGAATACAGATTACCTGTAGGGAAATTCACTCTATGATTTGCTAGGAGCAGTCAGTTTAATCACTTGTTAAAATCTGCCCCTCTGCTATAGTTCCACGACAGGAACTAATAAGAGAATTATATCAAATGCAACACCTTTTGTAGTTGTAGATTCCCTATTGCTTACTATAATAGTGGTAAAGGAATCCCTATACTTCATTTTTAGTGAATGGTGTGGAAACTAGTTTTGGAGACATGTGAAAGGGTACACCTACTCCCAGCCCTTTCCACAAAGACACAACATTTCCTTTGGTATTGTCATTTTCCTTGCGCTTGCTATTCTTAATGTTATACCTAATAATTAATAGGTAGAACATCTTGAGATTAGGATATTCCTTCTTACATGCATTGTATTCTTTCGCCTATGTGGTGTCCACTAAAGCCCATTTCAATTTATTGGTACATCAATCAAAGCCTTAAACAATATTTTCTCCCCATTTAAATGCTATAATTTTAAGGTTTCATTTAATTATTAATATGGCAAACTCATCTTAGGACTGCCAATATAAATTTCCAAGCGGGACGCTATGTCATCGCTCATGATTATATTAATCGAAAATAGGGCAATCGAAGTATTTCCATTAATTTGGAAGAAATAAAAATTTTCAGGAACGTGCAGAGACTTCAAGAAGTCTTAGTTCAAGCGTCATTGAAATTATTGGCATAGTAGCCAATTAGAATATCTAGACTCGGTGATCATCTATAAAATGAGTTCAATGAAATCACGATTAACATAACTGAAGCTATTGTTGAGTAGCTAGATTGATTTAGATTTCAAATCTATACGAGTAAGATCGACTAGTGAGTATGGAGATCCGATTCTTTGTTATTTCATGCCTGCTAATTTTTTCAAATCATCAACAGTTCTACTGTTCAGCGGTAGAAACACAGAATTTGGGTGACTACATTCGTTCAATTTTTTTGGTTTCAAATTATTATTTTTCATAAGAGAGATGCAGATGAAAAATTGAATGATTTATCTTTAGCATATAACATTGATGTGGAACATTTTGTGCATGATGTTTGTAGAATATCCATATCCGTTTATGACAGCGGATGCTGAAAAGGCAGCTGCAACAAAATATGATTACTGTTGAGATTCCTTTAGATTTAAAAAATAAAGTTAAAATTTAGAATCATATAATATTGCAGCACAAGTTAGTTGTAAAGAAAATAGAGACACTAGCAGAATAATGAATAAACACAATAAATGATTACACGAGCATTTACACTGGTAAAACTCGAGAGAAACATCCATGGGGCAAAGTATCGTATTCTTATTGTTCAGAAGAACAAATTTAGAAGAAAGTAGTTTTTTTTCTTTCTTTAGGAAAAAACTAGATTTAGAAAAAAAAAAATGTTTTCTACCAAAGATAAGCTTCTTGCTTTCTTTTATTTATCTTGTTATCACAAATCCAACAATCTCCACCTTGACAACAATTTACCTGATACTTGCTCATGTCCATTCATCACCTTTTCTGCAAGCCAAGAGAAACCAAATTCCATCTCAGCTTCTCTAGCAGTACTGGTTTTGTAAACATGTCTGCACAATTTTCTTTCGTATGGACTTTCTCAAGTGCTACTCCACCTCCATCAATCACTTGTCTTACAAAATGGTATTTAATTTCAATATGCTTGTTCCTACTGTGATAAGCTAGATTTTTAGCCAAATGAAGAGCACTTTGACTATCACAGATTACATTCACCTTATCCTGCATTTTTCCAAACTCAACCAAAAGACCCTTTAACCAAATTGCCTCTTTGCATACATGTAAGACAACCATATATTCGGCCTTAGTAGTGGACAAAGCAATTGTTTCTTAAAGCTTTGACATCCAACAAATAGGTCCTCCTATAAGAGTAAAGACATAACCCAAGGTAGATCTCATTTTGTCCAAATCACCTACAAAATGTGAATTAACATATCCACAAACCAAATCATTGCAACCATTATAGGTAATACAATAATGAGTTGTATCTCTAAGATAACGAACCACCCATTTCACTATTGCCCAATACATGTGAAATATCTGGTCTTGTACATACCATCACATAGATTAAACTTCCTATTGCATTAGCATATGGTACACGAGACGTATAATCATTTTCTTCTTTATTACTAGGACATAAACTTGAAGAAAGTTTAAAATGGGAAGCCAAAGGGATATTTACTAGTTTTACATTATTCATATCGAATCTCATAAAAATCATCTCAACATACTTTTGTTGTGATAACCAAAGCTTCCCATTTTTCATGTCTCTATGTAGCTCCATGTCCAAAATTTATTTTGTTGCTCCTAGGTCCTTCATATCAAATGTCCTAGCCAACCGAGCCTTTAACTTGATGATCTCTGTCGTGCTTTTTTTTGCTACAAGCATATCATCAACATATAACACCAAGATAATAAATAAACCATTTTTCCAAACTTTTGAAGTAAACATAATGGTCATACTGACTTCTTGTAAAATTTTTGCTCACCATGAAGGAATCAAACTTCTTGTACCATTGCCTAGGTGATTGCTTTAGGCCATACAATTTGACTTCTTGAGTTTGCAAACAAATTTTCTTTTGCAATCCCAAACAAACCCTTTTGGTTGTTCCATATATATATATATATATATATATATATATATATATATATATATATATATATATATATATATATATATATATATATATATATATATATATATATATATATATATATATATATATATATATATATATATATATATCTTCTTCCTTATCTTCATGTAAAAATGATGTTTTAACATCTAGTTGCTTTAACTCTAGATCAAATAAAGCAACTGATGCCAATAGTACTCTAATAGGAACAATCTTAATAGTGAAAAAAATTCATGGAAATCAATACCTTTCTTTTGAGCATACCCTTTTGCTACTAGTCTTGCTTTATACCTATCAACTTTATCATCAACACCCTTCTTCAGTTTGTAAATCCACTTGCATCCAATAGTTTTTTCTCCCCTTTGGAAGTTCTACTAGGTTCCATGTTTTATTCTTCTCCAAGGCATACATTTCTTTTTTCACTACTATTTTACATTTAGTACTTTCAATATCATTCATTGCTTCCTGATAAAAACTAGGTTCCCCATCATTAGAAATCAAAGCAATAGATAAATTATAATCATCATACCTCTTAGGAGGATTTCTGACCTGTGTAGATCTCCTTAGAGTTGATTGTGGCATTTCCACATTTTCCTATATATTTTCTACATCCTCATCTTCTTCAGAAGCTTCTTGTTGCTCCCCCTTTTATGAAGATGGTTGAGTTTCTAACTAAATTTCCTAATGTTCTGGTATTTGTTCTTGTTCCATTTCAACTTCTACTCTGTCTAATTTTATGAGGGGATTCATCAAAAGATACATCTCTACTAATGATGATTTTGTGGGTAGTAGGATCCTGCAATCTATATCCCTTAACTCCATCACCACAACCAACAAAGAGATACTTGTTTTACTTGGGGTCCAATTTAGAATGTTGTTCTTTTGAAATAAGAGCATAAGCATCACAACCAAAAAAATTTAGATTTAAGTAATAACAAGAATTATCTCATGAAAAGTGCTTCAACCTAGGTAGACTCAAGATCTCACTTCCTAGCCTTCACAAAATCCTTCTAGGAGCAAAGCCTTCAACTTGATCAAAAGAAACTTGTAGTAATTCAAGAGAATAATATTGCATAGAGAGATTGTAATCCAAAATATCCATCGAAATCTTCTAGTTTCAAACAGGGAGATCACTTGCTTATATATAGGGCCCTATAAATGAATAATTCAAATTAAATAGCTGACAACATCACCAAAAACCAAATTTGAGTTTAGGGTCAGCTTAACCAACACAAAGGCTAACCTATGGACTTAATTTGCATCCCTAAAAACATGAGGGACCAGGGCACTAGGCGCCCTAGGCCCTTTAGGGAAATTAAGTTACAAACCCACATTTTATGTAGAGATAACTCCAAATTTCACATTAGTTTTCGGCTCACAGCCAAACTTTAACTAGAATTGTGACATTTCATGAAATTGTAACCCAATATGAACTTTAGGGTAGACCTAAAAATGGACTAGGCTAGAGATCACTAAAGGAGGTGTTAAACATAGTGAAATTATGCTTGCACAACCAAGGAGTACAAATTATGACATAACATTGTACAATGTCACATATGAGAATCTACAATTTCTAGAAAATTCATGCACCAAAATCACAAACTATTTGCACCAACATGTAGACAGTGAAAAATTAGCCCAAATAAAAAACAATTGCTTAGAAAATGGAGCCAATATGACCTTGAACGAAGCCTCAAAAGTTTTCCTTCAAAATTATTCTTATCAACAAAGAGGGGGCCAAAGTGCAAAAATTGGCCTCCACCAAAAATGCCGCTAGAAATAGGGGTCCACCAAGTTAGGAAGTCCTTCAGAAAGAATTAACCCTTTGCCACATTAGTCAAACTCCAGATAAAAATAGGTGTTCTTATGTTTAGCAAACTTCCAAAAATATATGCCAACTTTGGTAGAGGTACTAAATTTGTCTCAAAAGATAGAATAGGCACTGAAGTCGGGGAGGGTACACTATTCAAGACAAGGACCAAAGTATTTTTTAAACAAAGCAAGGGCCATAAATTTTTTTTAATGGCCTTAAAGGTTTAGTTACCAAATGGTTGGGTAGCCAAAGGCCACACCCCCAAGTCTTGTACGGCATTAAAAGGTCTGCGGACAATGATAAAGGGGGAGGAAGCCCCTTATTATATTTGTAGCACTTTAAAGTGCTTACCTCAATGCTTTAGACAATGCTAATGAAAGTGCTTAGCGCTTAGTAATTTTTTGTTTTGAAACTTTGATAAAAATTGCCCCGTGAAGCATGCTACGGGCCAAAATGGTCCTCCAACAAAATATTTTTTGCCTCAAAAGCTCTCGACACCAAAATTGGACAAATTATGTAGCAAAATTCATCTTTTTAGCCTTTTGGACTCAATGGCAGGGTCCTTTTGGCCTTAAAATGCTCTAAACAAAAGTTGATTTCCAGATCTCTGAGCTTTAAACCCCTATTTTACAATTGGATCAAATGATCTCCAAATCAGATGAATTTGAAACAAAAGCTCTAATACCATGTTAGAAATTTGAAATAGATTGATAACCCAAGAACTTTATGAGAGAAATTCTAATTTAAATAAACTAAAAAAAGCATAAACAATGCAAACCAATGGCTCTGAGAGATGAAAATGTTAGGATGAAATAATTTCATTAAGAGCTAAAAGATGTTACACAAGACTGACATAATTGTCATACAATATGCAACAATGATGTAAAATACAAGCTAGGTAGTGAGTTTATATAGACCAAGGAGAGGTGGCAAAACCAACTAATAGGGAGAGACCACCATATGGGCTAGAGATAGCAAGAGAATCTTCCCAAGATAGCAAATATCACCTCCCTTGTAGGATTCTAACACCTCAAATCACCCAGTCACTAACTAAACTCACTTTATTTAACCTAAGAAAGATTAATAAAAAGTGTAGGAAAAAGCTTGGAAAAAGGGAAAATAACTAACCCATTAGGAAAATAAAAATCTATACTAAGAATAGTTTAACATTGAAAATCATAGTGTGTACCAAATTAGAGATGCATTTTTCTGAACCTTATCTAAGAAGTTAAGGTGAAATCCGATTAACATGAATCTATTGTTGTATGATTTTGTTATCCACTTGGTGCCTGTAAGATGTGTATAAAGATGGTTGTAAGCATTTTATGTGTAAACAATGAATAATCAATTGGTGAAATTTGGTGTTTATAATAAATGATAAAAGACACTGCAATGGAAGGAAGATAAATTTTGTTACCTATGAGTAAGATTCTTTATTGTAGACAAGAAAGTATTTTGAAGAATTAATTTGTTTGACATAGTTTTTTTGAATAAACTACTAGGTAGTGGAGTATGATTGTACCTGTCTACAAGGTGTGTTGGTTATTCTTGACCATAAATTGCACTAATGATAACATTGCTTTGGCTCAATGTGAATTTCCCTTTTATAGTAAAACTTGCATGGAAGAAACACCCTCAATATTGATGGAGTTTAAAATAATACTAACCCTGATCAAATTGCTATGATTTAGTGATGCTTCTTCTAAAATAAAAATAGTTGCTTAACACCATGCTGATAATTTGTTTTTATGTTGAGCCTACAAATTAGACAAACTCTCAAAATAAGAAGAGAAAATGATGATCCAAATCTGTAGCCTAAAAAGACCCATCACATGAATTGTTCATATGTGAATCTTTCTCCTTCAAAGTCCAACATTTAACTAAATCAACTATTAAAATAAAAATAAATTAACATGGTGTTGTTAAGAAACAATTTTTTATTTTAGAAGAAGCATCATTAAATGATAGCAATTTGATTAGAGTTATTATTAATTTTAGCTGCATCAATATTGAGGGTATTTCTTCCATGCATGAAATTTTAGTTAAACATTGGTTTCCTCTTCCTAGAGAAAAACTTGCAGACAAATACAAGGGCCATAAATCAATAAAAATAGAATGTAAATAACACAAAACTATCTATCCTTTGTAACCTCCAAAAGTAGGGGATGGTTTAATTTTTAGTGGATTTTAAATTTAATGGAGACATTGTATTGGAAATTGATGTCGTGTAGTAACCCACAATAACATACCAAGATGCAGATGAATTTATTAAATTATTGACATTTCAACAAGCAGACAAATTTAATGCCTTGATGTCAGATTGGTTTGTTAAGAATGCATTTTATACATTGACTGTGCAATGATGGTAGCCATTTGACACCTATGCTATGCCTTCATTACTTATTTGCCACCTCATTGTGCTATCATAACCTCACTCATCTCAAGATGGAGTGCTCTAGATTTAAGATAAATAGCTTTATGTGCGTCATACATGTAAAAATGGACTCATGACTATTAACCCTCTATATGGATAAATCATAGCTAGATGCTACAAATGCATGCCTTCATTGGATAGCCATGGTATTAATTCACACCTATGGTTTAGGTTTCAATTTTTAGTTTTTATTTATTTATTTCAAGCATAACTTGCTATTTGATTTTCTTAGTTTGGGGGCCTATATTGTAGTTGAATGAGGGAAGGGTGGGACAAGGCATCTGAGTGGCAGGTAAGGTGTATTTGAATCCTTTCTTAGGCTATGAAGGTTTTTAGTTTTTAAGAAAACTTATCCTATACTCTTTTCATTTTCGTGAAGAACCCATTTATATGGGAAATTATTTGTTTTTAAAGTTATCTATCGTTTTTACCTATAAAAGCAGGGGATGCAATCCAAAAATAGAGACTAATGACCTTGTCATATCCCTCCCTATACCATAGTGTTTAAAAAAACATAGTTTAAGTAGCCGATAATTGGAGAGGAGATTGGTTGATTAATTGCAGATCTAGTTAAAATTTGCATAACAAATGGGGTAGCATTTGGAGGATGGAGATGCTGCATTAATGTAAGGAAGCCAGTGAATAGGAAAGACAGGAAACATGAATACACTTCTAAATTCATACTTTTTTCGAGATTATAGTTGCTAGGAGTTGGTAGCGTTGGATCTGTAAATAAAGGAGTTTTGGATAATGGAACATTGATAGCTATTAAAGCTCTCAATTTGGAGAATGAAGTAGCTCATAAAAGTTTCATCATTGAATGTCAAGTGCTTGGTCAAACAAGACACTAAAATAATATCCATAACCTCATGCTCTAATCTTGATTTCAGAGCTAGGTCTGATACAAAGACAATTCCATTCCATGTAACCGCATTTCAGTAACTTAATTTTTGCCAGAAGCAGAGTTTTAATCCTAACCCATAAATAATCTAAAACAATGTTATATTGTAAAACAATTTTTCTAAATATGATAAAAAGAAAACTATGCATAAAATTTCCCATTACATACCTTATTTTACTTCAACATAGATATTGGAAACAAAACATAGTTAAAGTTTTCATCTTTGTGCTTCTATAATATTATTTGATCTTGTGGTTCTAATAACCATTTCAACTATAAAAATGAATTAATTCATAGGTTTGACATGCATGGTTAAAATTTGAATGTTAGGTGACGAGGGCTTGGTTTGCAACCAAAGAAATGTGCAAAAATAGTGTGCCAATCTGTGTGTCTTTTGAATTTGTTCTCAGCAGCCATGCTGACATTTAGAGTTGTCTCATACAACAGTTGTGGCACATCCTTTCTAGCCCATGAAAAACCTTAAGATGGTTCAGAAACTCTCATACTAACAACATGTCAGGAAAATAATCAATGCACTAAATGCATTAAATTATTGTCATTTGAACAAGCAAACAAATTTAAGGCATTGATTGTTTTGTTAAGAATGCATTTTGTGTCCTGTCATATCTCCATCATGATTGTTCAATTCAAGTTGTTCACTGTGATTTCAAGCCCAACAATATACTTCTGGACTTCTACATGACAACGCATATAGCTGACTTTGGAAGCACCCATGACTCACCCCGTTGCTTCCATTTCACTAATATTGTTTTTTATTCTAAGAAACTCACACGGGTATATAGAAATCATAAATTCCAAACAATGTTTGAATACACAACCAATTATTGCAAAGGGTCAAAAAATGCAACAGTGCAATTGAAGCAATGGGGCAAGTCGTGAATAAGAAATGGTGCTAACAACTTCCTTGAATTTGTCAGAATTGTCCCTTGCTTTTACCATGAAAAATTAAATTACATAGCTCTTTAAAAGCAACTATTTTTGGCTAGTTTAATGTAAAGTGTATTATCTAGTGTCAAACAACTTTGAAACATCTTTTCCAAGATTTTTTTGACCGACCTTGAAATCACATCGCAGGATAAATATGTCCACATTAAACTAGCCAAAAATAAATTCTCCAAAGGAGTGCATAATTTAATTTTGTCATAATTTGTGGTAGCGACAGAATGGACAAGATCGAGTAATTAAAGAGAGCTATTACAAAGGAAAAAAAAATGAAAAATGTCAATGTTCAATTCTCACCAATCCCTTGTAAAACTCCTTTAGGTTTGAGGTCAAAATTGAAGCATTTTTTAGTTATTTAGCAAACCCAATACAACCCCAACATACCTGATAGCATATAAATTAGGTTTAGGTATAGTAATGCATCTATTGGATGCAATTTCATTTTTCTATGTGACCAATTATTTTATAGAATTTAAAGTTTCAAAAAACAATGCTAAAGTTTAAATCATCTCTTTCATGTTATAATTTAGAAAATATCATTTTTCTGTTCATCGATTCGTTGATATTGAGAATAGTAACTAGGAAAATAAAATAAATGGTACAAAATTTTAGTAGATTTTAAAATTAATGAATACATTGTATTTGGCAATTGATGGCATGCAGTGACCCGTGACAATGTACCAAGATGCAATAAATCAATGCACCAATTGCATTAAATTATTGTCACTTGAACAAACAAATAAATTTAATGCATTGATTTCACATTGGTTTGTTAAGAATGCTTTTTATGCATTGACTGTGTATAGATTCCATTGTGTTCTCCATGTTTTGTTTCCAATATCTATGTTGAAGACAAAAAATGTATGGAATATGAGTTTTTTTTGCTTAGTTTTGTTTTCTTGAATATTTAGGAAAATTGTTTTGTAGTATACATGAGACAGTTGTACACTATTTTGCATTTTTTTTTGGTATTTATAAGAGAATCTCTTTTCATTTTATTTTCTATGAAATAGTGTTACATATTACCACAGATATCAAGGCTCTTTGCATGCTTGTATTTAAACTTTTTGTTAAAAGTTAGGTTACAAGTTTTTAACAGGTGCATGTATGGCATGCATGAGGTGCAAAGAGTTTTCAGGAGACAGGTGTCAATCATGTAAAAAAGGGTATGGAATATGAATTTTTTTGTATAATTTTGGGTTTTCATATTTCGGAAGTTATGAGACAGTTATACATAGTTTCAGATTATTTATGTGCCCTCTATAAGAGGATCTGAAATAGTGTTATACATTACCATAGATACCAAGGCTCTCTACCTTTTTCTGGGTATAACCTTGGAAATTTTATTTGGTACCTTATTCTTATTTCAAGAATGATTGTAAAAATAATATTTCCTATTTTCCATCTATATTGAAACTTAAAAAACTGTCATCAAACCACAAATAGGGGATTAAATTCTTATAGAAAAATTAAATATAGAAGCATTTTAAGTCAATTTGGCAGCTTGACAACACTTCATAGAAGTAAATATCCTTAAAGTTGAGAGATGGAAAGTTATCACAATGCCATATGTCGAAGGTCGAATCAGTTGAACAAGACAACTGCATGTAGCATTTGAAAAAACTCCATTGCATAGTAGCAAGCTATGATCAACCACCTCTGAAACACTATGGGAAAAGTCATACTCAACAATTATGACATAAATAATCTAAAATAGTGTACAACTATCTCATTAATTGTAAAATGAAAAACTACTAGGTAGTGGAGTATGATTGTACTTGCTGATAGGATGTGTTAATTATTCTTTAGCATAAATAGTATTGATGATAACATTGTTCTGGTTCAATGCAAATTACCTTTTAGTAGTAAAGTCTACATGGAAGAAACACCCTCAATATTATCAATACAACTTAAATTAATACTAGCTCTGATCAAATTGCTATCATCTAATAATGCTTCTTCTAAAATAAAAATAGTTGCTTAACAACACCCTATTAATTTGTTTTTAATTTAACAATTGATTCAGACCCCACCTATGTTCATAGCTGATATTTTATTTAACAGTTAAACTTTTTGTAACTTATGCATTGTTATATGTTTTTGACAAGTTAAAACTTGAGCTGAGAGGTGCTTTATAAATAATAAAAATATCCTTTTGTAATCATGAATGGTGATTTTTTATAGCTTTAGAGACACTAGTTTCCAAGGTACTTAAAAAATGGAACTTTTACAGGTGATTTAAAATGTATATTTTCTTTAATTTGTAGAATATTCTAAATAAGACATGCTTTAAAATTTGATAGGTAATCATGAATAGATAACCATCACAAAAAAATTGATTGATAGGTAGGGTCGACCATGAGATTTAGCCACTAAGTTCCAAGAAACAATTTTTGGATCTACATTTTTTAATCATAGATAGAGCTATATGTAGTTGAAATCCAACCAAAATCCATTCAAGCCAAATCCTGCAAAAGAGAATTACAGAGGGTTTTACAAGTGTTCAAGGCCCTTCAAACTTTACTTCTTTCTCTAGTTCTATTGCAAATTGAAACTTTCTTTTAATTTTTTCTAAGAAATGGGGTTAGGCTAAAAATTGTGGTTGCTAATGAAAATTTTAAGTTACACCTTTTCACATTGAAATGTGGTTCCATGGGATGAAATTGTATTCCTGTTTGCACTATGAGAACAACCCCATGAAATTCAAAAATATGTAGCCATAGGATTTAAGAGAATATCCCCCCCCAAAATAGCAGCCCACATATGTCATCGGATTGAGAGTTTCTAAATCAGCTTAGGGTTTTCCATGGAGTAGACACATAGATTGGCACACTATTTTTGTAGGTTGATTTGGTTGCAAACCAAGCTCTTGTCACGTGGCATTTAAATTTTAACTATGCATGTCAAATCTTTGAATTAATTCAATTTTTTATAGTCCAAATAGTTATTAGAAGCCCAAGTTCAAATAACATGATAGAAGCACATAGATGAAAACTTTAAAAACAAACAATTTGCCACGTAAATGGGTTCTTCACGAAAATGAAAAGAGTATAGGATAAATTTGCTTCAACACTAAAAAGCTTCATAGCCTAAGTAAGAATTCAAATACATCCTTACCTACCACTCAAAGGCCTTGTGCCACCCTTCCCTCATTGAATTGCAAACAAGCCCCCAAATTAAGAAAATCAAATGGCAATTTAAACCTGAAAAAAAAAAATACAAACTATAAAATGGGACTTAAACCACATGTGTGAATTAATACGATGGCCAACTTGTGAAGGGATGTATTTGTAGCATCTAGTTGTGATATATCCATATAGAGGGTTAATAGTTGTGAATGCATTTTTAGGGGAAACTACATAATGCAAGACCCAAGATTTATTCACTAGAAGATAAGAGGGAAAAATGAATTAAAAAATTAGCGAAAGAAGTAATTATTGATCTATAACAAACATAGAAGAACTGATGACAAGTGGCAAATAAGCAATGAAGGTGCAAAATAGATGGCGAATAGCATTGTCATTACACAATCGATGCATAAAATGCATTCTTAACAAACAAATGTGAAATCAATGCATTAAATTCCTCTATTTGTTGAAATAATAATTTAATAAATTCGTTTGCATCTTGGTAGGTTCTCACGGGTCATTTCATGCCATCAATTGCCAATACAATCTCTTCATTATTTTTAAAATCCACTAAAATTTAAACCATTTATTTTATTTCCCCAGTTACTATTTACAATATGTGAAAAACAATAATATTTCTAAATTATAACATAAAATAAATAATTTTAAACTTTAGCATTGTTGTTTGAAACTTTTAATTCTATATGATTGATTACATAAAAAAAAATGAAATTACATCCCAGCTGCCTGCGACATGAGCTAAAATTTTTGGGTATAGGAATTGTGGATCTTCTTCAACTTAGCATGAGAAAACTAAAGAATATCCGTTCTAAGATTCAGTTCAATAAAACCGAAAAATATCCCAGCTCAAAATGAATCTCAAGACTACAATTTGAAAAAACAAATAACAAAGGATCATCTTCCAGATAAAACAGAAGAAAGAGGTGTGTACGAGAGCGCCAAAGGATCAGGTTTGGTTGTAGATAGAAATGGCCGGTCTGAAGCAGGGGACGACGTAGACGGGCCACTGTACAACTCTATCATCCCCTCCAATTCCTTCACCACAGTTGACATCGTTGGTCTGCTCATAAAATCATCCTGTATACAAAGCATCGCCACTCTCAACATTTTCACTGCCTTCTCCTTTCCGTCCATCCCTTCATCTTCAAGTCCTGGATCTACCAAATCTGTCAATCTGCCTTCTTCAGCCTTATTCTCTAAAACTGAAAGCAAAGGGTCATTTGAAAGCTCTCTCCTTCTCTTTCCACTCACAATTTCTACCAACATAATGCCAAAGCTGAATACATCCACCTTCTCCGAAACATGCTCAGTTAATAACTCAGGTGCCATATACCCTGGCGTTCCTCTCATCATGGTTATCACTTCACTTTGCTCTCTGTCGATCAACTTTGCCAGCCCAAAATCTGAGACCTTGGCGTTAAAATTTTCATCCAGAAGAATGTTTTGGGGTTTGATGTCGAAATGTATAATTCGCTCTTGACACTGCTCATGTAAGTAGGTCAATCCTCTGGCTATCTGTAGAGCTACTTTGGATCTGGTCTTCAAGTCGAGCACATTTTGGTGGGTATCGTTGGCAAATATCCATTTGTCCAGAGATCCATTTGGTAGAAACTCATAGACCAGCATTCGATGAGACTTCTCTGCACAGAAGCCTTTCAATCTTACCAAATTCAGATGATTAATGTTGCCTAACGTTTCAACTTCTGCCTTAAATTGCTTTGTTCCTTGCCCTGCTCTGTCAAGCCGCTTAACTGCGATCTTTGTGCCATCAGGCAGAACGCCCTCGTAAACTGAACCAAATCCCCCACTGCCGAGTTTCAGGCTGAAATCATTTGTAGCATTTTGCAATTCCTGGCACGAGAAACGTAAAGGTAACCTTGTCCGCAAGTTCAGAGGATCGTCTTCATCATCATCCTCAATTTCATGTCTTCTCTCCTCCTGCTTACCTTTTCTAGGTTTTGCTATCCAGACCCACAATACCAGAAACAATACAACTATTCCACTAACAACAGAAACACTGATTCCTATAACTAAGCGCTTATTGTGCTTGGTGCTCCTCTGAACTATAATATAAGCAGTGGAATTGTAAAATACATCACTTGGAGTGTTCATTTTCAGAGAGTAGACATTGAACTCCAGATAACAATACCCACTAGAAATATTTTCAAGGCCACCATACCTGAAAAAAGCAGCTTTACAAGAGCAATTTTGGACTCAAAGAGCTTTGCATTCCTCTCTTGAGACCAACCCTGGAATGGAAGCATTTCCCCAATTATAGATAAAATAGGAAACATGATCCAGCTCCAAAAACCGATAACTTTGTGTGCTGTTCATTGTGGGTTTTTCT
The DNA here is from genome assembly GCA_027924645.1 of Cunninghamia lanceolata. Classification (NCBI taxonomy): domain Eukaryota; kingdom Viridiplantae; phylum Streptophyta; class Pinopsida; order Cupressales; family Cupressaceae; genus Cunninghamia; species Cunninghamia lanceolata. The sequence continues at coordinate 4,798,871 of BSBN01001332.1, forward strand.
GGGTAGACAAGAGGACTGTGTAGAAGGCAGCCCAGGCTGGGTTTGGAGGAGTCAATCTCGCCAAAAGTATTGGCCTCTTTTGGACAGCTGCATTGACCATCTGTGCAGATACCATAGTCCCCACATGTTATTGGATAGTCACATGTACTCAGCGCACTAGTAAAGCTTGACAAATAATCGGTAAGAGACTTTTTAGTTTTCTGTTGGAAAGAATAGAACTGCAAATGCCCATTTGAATCAATCTTAAAGTAGAGGGAATTTTGGGGTATTAGACCACTGAGTGCAATTGGATTGGATGGAAATCCTTCAGGGTAGTAATTGAATGACTCATTGTCGAACTGTAGGTAAGCTACGTTTATAGTTTTGGGTTGTCTGGGATACCTAAAATACATTCTAGCCGGTGCAAGGGCGGTAAAAGTAGCGAAGCCGTCGACAAGCAAGGATGCATAGAGAATCCCTTGGCTTGCATTGGTCGGTGAAATGTTTGCTGTAAGCTTCTGTCCCACCTTCAACTTCTGGCCTTGCAGGAGCATATCAGTGGGATGGTCAAAAGACTGCCACAAGGTTCCATTGGAGGTGTTGAAGAGCACTAAGTTCCCTGTTTCTTCCATCATCATTCCTCGGAAATCTTGGGCGGATGTATTTGTAGACCAGACTAGACTTCCATCTGCGTCCTTCAAGACAAGATTTCCATTGGAGCTGAGTCCAAGGGTTGCGTTGTCTTTCACTAGACGCTCTCTGTTTGCAGTCCACACCATTTGTAGGTCATCTGGATCAGTATAATTAGTTTGGTAGATAACAAAGAAAGCTGCAAAAAAGTAGCCCGTGTCACAAGGAATAGAGTAGCAGAAGAATCCACATCCAAACCGCAGGCTCTCACCGCCATATGAGATATTGTTCGTGAAAGGAATTGGCCTGACTGTGAGTGCGCCTATATCAGCTGATCGAGGTGTCCATGATTCTAAAAGCTTGATATTATTGATCCAGGTGCTGCCTCCATCTCCAGTTGTAAAAGTCAGAGCAAATGACAGGACAAAGAAAGGAGATGATAAAAGGAAGATAGTAACAAGAAATGAAACAGAAGGAAAAGAGGAAATAAAGTACTTGACTGCCATCCCCCTTCAAACCAGAATAAAAATCTAAACGACATAGTAATATAAACAATTTTCAATGATCAAAACGAAATTCTATATTAAACTCTGGATTTAGTTTTATTGTCATTTCTATTTGTAGTAAAATAGTAACAATATATTGTTGTTATCTATTCAATATAAACTTACAGAATTTTACAAATGTGTTGAAAATATACTAACCAAAAACAAGACACTCTACATATAAATAGATACATTATTACCTTCCTAAACTAATCTACAATCAACACAGTTTTGACCTGGAAAAGTGGCACAGATTTAAGCTGTATAGTCAATGCATGCACTTGAACTAGATAATATTTTATGCCATATTACTTCATCACGGCTCTGTGTAAATTTTCTTTGGTGCGTTTCTTCGGGGAAACCACCCTGATTTGACAAGGTCTGACAGTCCTTTAGTTTAATGTAGAAGACGGCCCACACAAACTAAGAAAAATATCCATTATTTTAGGCATCAATTCCGCCGTCCTACCTAATTGAACTCTCCCAAGTTTCGGGTCAATTTCGATGCAACGTCTATCCGCCATTCTAATTAATTGAAATTGAAATTTATATTATATTCTGAATTTTAATTAATTAATAAATAAATTTAAATGTACATCCAAGATAGACAATATAAATTTCGATATTTAAATTAGTTTTGTTTTGAACTTCGTCACGCTCTTGCATATGGTTATGACACATATTTTATCGTTATCGTTATTTATTAGTTTGTTTGTTAGTTTTTTTGTTTGTTTTATTTTTTTTTAATTTTTTTTATTACTTATTGGTTTTTGTATACGAGTGGCAATGGTGAATTTTGTATACCCATTTCCAATTTTTATTTAATTTTTTCTTTAATTTTAAGAGAGTGTCATAATATAATTATATATTGATAAATGGTACAATTTTGTATAACATTGGGTTCATTCTCTTATTGTTTACCTATTTCCATTTATATATATATTCTTATGTATCCAACCATATATTATCTATTTATGCACACTTCAGCAAGTCCCACAAGTGTGAGATTGATCTTGCTCTCATAGATTTGACCCCTAAAATTTAAAATTTAAAATTCAAAATTTGACCAATTCCTTCCCATTCATTTCCTACTATGAGTTGAGTTGGTACACATTTCATGTGATTATTGCTATGTAGTGGTATGTAAAGACATTCATTTGAACATTAATTGACATCCTAGAATCATTTGCATACAAGGAACATTTATTATTAGAACACATCAATTGATGCATTAAAAGGAACAACATTTACTTCAAAACCATCATTTAGGTCATTTGCATGCTTGTTTGTCATTTACAAATCTTTCCCACAATCACAAAGTTGGCCTCTCCTAGGGGCTAACCTAGAAGAACTTGCTTCTAGTGATCTGGTAGCCTCCTTAAGGCATCTTTAATTACTACAAGTCCTTGATAACTAGAAAGAAGTAGAGAATCCAATGATCTATAGAGCAAAAGTGCACAATCGGTAGGATCAAGTTTGTGGTCCATAGAACAAATCCACACCTATGAAATTGACCTGGATATGTGGATTTGACCCATAATGCAATTAATAGACTATTGCAGGGATGTGGGAACCTTATCTTTACTGACTTGTCGCCTGCTGCATTACTGTACACTGCTTCTTTGACCATTGTGGGGCTACATTTCACAACAAATATCACTTAAAACCTTCACCGCGGGACCGCAAGACCCATTGCAAACCATCACGGGACCGCAATAAGAAGCATGCATTATGTTGGACTGTTCACACCACTATATCGTAAGCCTTCTTGATGACCTGTTATCAATTAGATATGCACCCTATGCTAAGTTATTCAACTTAACTATCTGTTGACACATGGGATCACTCATAGGCCTGTGGGTTGCCTGAACTCAGAGTGAACCTCTAGAGTGAGTTGGTTCTCCTAACGATTTTACTAATCTAAATGATTTGTAGAGGAAAAAGGTGAGAAGGTGAACTGAAATGAAACAAATAACTAAAATTAACTCCTAAGGTGATGCACCAATACTTAAACTCCTACCATATCTTACTCACAATCAGTTCATAGGATTATAACTCTCATAGCCCCTTGATTATACTTAATTCATTAATATTTCACATGAAGATTCATCTAAACACAACATGCAACCTGAATCAAATAAAATACTTGCATACCCCTCACAAAAAATTAAGACAAAACAAAGGATAAATAACTATCACAATACAATATCAAATCAACCTTGCAAATGAGTAGACAAATGGGAAGGAAAATTACAGCTCTATAAATTGAAAGAAATAATGAGTACAAAAACTAAAGTACAACTTTCTCAGTGTGAGAGAAAGACTCTGAAAATCTCTAAACTCTGATCTCTAACTAAAAATAAAACTCCCTAAAAGAACTAGCTTTCTCTAATATAAAGATATCTTCGAGGAATAGTTGAAAAAGCTCCTAAAAATAGTAATGCCAATTCATTTTTGAGCTCCTCATAAAAGTTGACAAAAGCCCATCAAACTACCTCTAAACTATAAAAACAAACTACCAAAAAGTCCTCCAATGTGGCCCCACTGGAAAATATGCTTTGTCTACTCCAAAAAGATTCCATTTTGTCCATATCTGGCTAAAGAAATAAAACTAAAGAAAACAAGATATTGTTTTCTTTATTTGTTTTAACTGCATAAAATAATGAATAATTTAAAAGCAATTTATAGATACATTGCTTTAAAATATCATTTTACAAGGATTGTAGATTTATCTCTTTCTCTAATCTGCCTAGATTTGATTTTTTACAAAAAAATTACAAAGCCATATGTGGAATTTCGCCAAGCATACTACATTATATGGCATTTGATTTTTCTATAAAAAATCATAAAAATTATATCAAGGCATATATATGGTTTTTGTAAAAATGAAAACCTATAAGGCTTACCCTCTATCTGCTTTGCAAAAAATCTCTAAGGCACATATGGAGTTTATCCTCATGAGGAACTAAATGATCTTTCAAGGTAAAAGTGATCAAAAGCTCTAAGGCATAAAGCCTAAGCATAGAACATATCAACAAAGTTTTAATACCCCTGTGTCTATTAATTGGGCTAGAAAAATAGAAATTGGTGTGATGAAAATCATCATCAATTAGGGCATCGATGGAACCCTAACCACAAAAAACTCCAGCCCTACTTTCTTGGGCTCATTTCACTTCTCAACTTTGAAAGAAAACAACTCTGGCTCCAGGCCACCGCAATGACTAGGGTTTGACCCTACAACCCTCAATTCCTCACTTCTTCGAGCATGTATTTTGGTGGTTTTTCAACAAGAAAAACAAGGTAAAATCCCCTTCATCACATATCTAGTCCATTTACTTGATTTCCTTTTCATTTATAAGATGAAAATGGCTTCTCATGCCACGGGTGTGATAATCTTTGATGAACTTATGTATCTTGTTTTATTCTGCCACTTGTGTTCCTGTATTGGGCTGCTATTGTCACTAGGTCAAGCTTGATTTGAAAGAAAAAAAGAAGAAAAACTTGGGGAGAAACCTGCGGCCCCATTGTATTTAATCTTCACTTTAAAAAAGAAAAGGTAACACTCTTCCTTTGACTATGTGTATTGTTTGTATTCACCATTTGATATCTATTTGAAGCATTTAAAGATCACTATGTTTTCTAGGTCGCAACCTATATTTTGTATCACTAAACATTTGTATGTGTATGTGCTCAAACTCCACGTTCTCCTTCTTTTCTGCAATTCTCATTTGAAACCCCAGGTGGGTTACTCTCTAATTTGGCCGTGATTGGAAACATTCATTTCATAATCATTTTCAGAATGAAACCCTAGATGGGTTAAGCAAAAAAATAGTTGCATGTTATCATTTCCTCTTGTATCTGCATTTTTCTTGAAACCCTACACAAGTGAACTCCTGGGTTTAACCTCTGTTGCAAAGAAATGATATGCTCTATTATAGGCCACAGGTCTAATGGTACCTCCTGTGTATTTTTTGAGAAAGAAACAAGTTCATAAGTCCTTCATTTCCTTTTGTATCTAGGAGATGCTCTTCCTGTGTAATGTGGCATGGATTATGATATTTTGCAAAGAAAACTACAATCTTGGGCACGCCCTGAAAACTCACAATATCTATCATTTCTTGCACTATGTGAAGAGAACTTTATTTGAGTTATTCCTTCTAATCTGGAATGCTGACTTGCATACTGTAGCTCTCTCTTGATATATATCTTTGTCATACTCCATATGTGGCTTCTTGTTCATAGCTGTAGCTATACATGAGCATTTCCTTGTACTAAAATAAGCTTGAAAGCTTTCATTTTTTTCTCTGTATTTATATTCATGGATACATTTTCATTCGGTGACTGATACATTTCATCCTTCCTGAGCACTCTTTGAGATGAAATAAATTTGAACATGCACATTCTCCTTTTGTATGACCATTCTATGAGAAGACTACATTTTCTTTTAGCATACTGATTTACCAGGTAACTACTGTTTCATTCATTGCTTAGGCTGAGTGCCCTGTATGCAGTCTCAGATGTACTTTGCCATATAATGCTCCTATATCTAACTCTTGGAAATTATGAGATGAGATGGTAAAAGCTGTCCACTTGACTCTTTTCCTGTCACTCTTCCTGTAGCATTTGAAATCACAAAGAACATATTTTGATACAGTTATATATGTGATGCTCCAATGGACAGATGTAACACTTTACTTTATTGGACATTCCTTTCTAATATGTGGCATGGTATATTATTTGACATATTGGTGCAACTGTTTGGGATACAATACAATAACTGTACCTATAATATATGATATTCTTTTCACTGGATTTAAACTTGTTCAGAGTTTGCATAATACTGTTACTTGATTCTTTTCCTGTCACTCTTGAGATAGGAGCAACAAAAAAATTCTTCTTTATAATGGCAAAGGCATTTGATGTGAGTTATGCTCCATGTACTTATGTGTTCCATTAATGACTGGTATCTCCATTTACATTTGATATGCATACATTCTGAATGTCTTAGTTAGAATTGTCTCATGGTACACATGCTTGGTATCTGGTCTTACTGTATCATATCAAATATAGGTGTATATACATACCATATTGAATTATTGCAGCTCCTCCACTTTACTAGCATGAATATCATGTAAACACAACCTACAACTGTAAACTCTAATGCCTTGGCTATATGCAAACATTATAAAAGACACTTTTAGATGATCATGATCATGATGTACCTATCACATTGGTATTGAATACTGCATTTGATTAACTAGCATACAAGTACTATTCTTTTCACATGCACACCACAGTCTACTTCCTGAGTTTCTATTGTAGCAATAATGGCAGTTGTTCTCATGCATTGAATGTTGTCTTATATGAGTTCAGGTCACTTTAATGCTTTTGTTTCATCATTACTTGAGCTATAAGGATTAGATTGATATTGTACTCCTTCAGTTGACCTGTTTCAATTGAGCGTTATGATTATAATTTGTATTCCATCCCCTCTAAGGACTAGGGGTAGCATGCTGGGCTCAACCCTTGTGGGAGCCCACTTTATACCACATGCTGATATGTCTTCAAACAACTACATGACTTATCCTATACCTACACATGAAACAAACATGTTAGATAAAATTAGTGAAGTACAATGATTGTTTCTATTCAATCTCTCTTGCATGTGAATGACTTGTATCTAATTTAGTGCACTATAGGTAATGTATTATGCCTCTGCTGATAGGCACATAGGAAACTCATAACCAGAGCTCTAACACTTTCTTCCAATCTTGCAATCCATTATGAAGATTAGGAGCAAGGACAGAAGGCAACATCAGAATTTGAAGACACTAAAAGGCAATGATGGCTATGATCCTTTCCCCTCCTATTTCTAGATGCATAGTATCTTTCTTATATCTGCACTAGTTCATATATTCCCACAACTTGTGTGGGACATTTGATCTATCATATTTTCATTCAATGCAATGTTTATTTCTTTTATGTATCTCATTTATAAAATGAATAATCATTGTAGTGAAATGGAATAACTAATCTCTTAAGCAACCTTCTGCAAATGAATGATGATTTGAAAATTCTTTTTCTTTGTTGAATAACTTAAACTGTAACATAACTGAATATCTCAAATAGTCCAACTATGCAAACAAGATATCAGGCAAATGTTAAAACTTTCTCATCTAAACATGAACTGAATGCACTCCAGCTCTACCAATTTAGGCTATAGAGAAAATTGGTAACATGACCATCACAGGTCTGTGATGAACCCTTTTCCTCCTGCTTTCTCTTACCACACAACCACCAGTCATCTTCACACCTCCTGCGGGAGCGCAATGACACATCATATGGTACTTGACTCATACAACTAGCCCGCAACCATTTTCAAGACTTCTGCGGGCCCCTGATAATAAACATGTCACTTTCTTTATACCACTAGCCTGCAATCTTATCTTGAGCCCTCCGCGAGACCGCGATAATTGTTATCTTCATTCCACAATACCGCCAATAGAATTTCTGCATACTACAGGGTAGTGATAGCTACTTCCTTTGGTTCCTTTGTTTCCCACACACCCATCGAGACTATTTTAGTGACCTGTGGGGCTTTGGTAAGAAACAAAAACACATCAATGATCAAAGATACATACATTTTTCACATGGACTTGATATAAGATACTTGTGTATGACTACTGGAATAATTTTTGAAAAGAATATGGACATCAAAGGTGGATTTATGGAAGGAAAAATGTGTGAAACCAAACGGGACTATGGGAATTTTGAATAGTCCTAACAGTGGCTCAAGTTGGGGATGAATTGAAGACAAGACATTATAAGGACCTAGACACTTCTCCGGGTTGCAGACAAAAACAAAAACTATACAAAACAAGGAAAACTAAAATTTTAGGGGAAAGGGAGAAAACCTAAACTACTCTACATGGAATTATATCTTCTTTTAAGAAAAGAAGTGTTTAAGAAATTGTCCATGCATTGGCAATTCCTGATTTTCATCCAACATAATTTTAAGATAGTATGAATCCTCACCACATTTGCCAATAATGACAAATGTTCCAATCCACAGAGCCTCAAACTTTCCATGTTTTCCTTTTTCCTAGTTCTGTGCATTCCACATGAGGACTATATCATCAACTTAAAAATTTCTATCTTTGGACCTTTTGTTAAAGAGGCATTTCATTTGTATCTGCATATTTTCATTTATTTATGAGCTTGACTCCTTATTTCATCTAGTTCTACTAGCTTCTCCATCCTTTCTTCCAGTGGCTCAAGCATATCAATATCTTCTTGTAGTATGAATTTGTACATAGGAAAATGATTATGCATTGGTATCCTTTCTTGTGTCACATATACCAATTCAAAAGGTGACCTACTAGTAGCCTTTTTCATTGTGATTATGTCTACCCATAGAGGTAGCTTTAGCTTTGAATCCCATGATCTCTAATTTTTATCAAGCATCCTTTTGATTATCTTCATTATACTTTTATAATGGTGCATCAATCTACATGGGCCTTAGTGGCAAAGCTCCCTAGTATTTCAATTTTCCCTAAAAATTTTGGCATGATTCACATTTCCTCACATATTTATGAGCATTAGAAAATATAGTAGGCCAGTAATAACCTACCCTTACAATTTTATGAGCAGTAGTTTTGGCAGAGAAATGCCCGCCACAAACACCATCATGCATTTCTTTTAGAATCCTCTCTACTTGTCCTTGGTCTAAACAAAAAAGAAGAACACCATCTTTGTTTTTACAATACAAATCACCTTCTATGAACACATACCTTGAAGCTTGAAATTTTAGAGTCCTCTTCTAATTGTCACTCAATCCATCCAGAAACTTCATATATTTAAGGTACTAAACAATGTTTGTGTACCATGGTGTATGTTCAATACAGGATACCATACCTTGTTCTTGTAGAACCTCACACACCTATGCAGCCTCCAAATTAGATTCTACCATTAACTTTTCTAGTCCTTGTCCTTGCACAAGTTTGGTGATCTAGATATTAATATTAAATTCCTAAATCCTATTTATCCATCTACACCTTCTCCTTGTGACTTTTGTTTGTCTAAGGACATCTTTGCCTATAGCAATAGGTACATAAGGAGTTACTTGTGCCCCCACCAAGTAGGGCCTAAATTTCTTTACTACTTTTACAAGGGTATAAGCTTGCTTCTCAGTGGCATCATATTTTAGCTCAGCTCCTTGAAGTGATTTTCTAAAAAATGATATTGGTTGTTCATGCCCTTCCTCATTTTTCTACAACATGACAACAACAATGGTGTGATAAGAAGCAAAAAAAAAATTGAAAAGGCATACCAAAATTAGGGGACTTCAAAATTGGAGCCTCTTTGATTGCCTTTTTTATGGAAGCAAATGCATCAATTGCCTGTGATGTCCAATCAATTTTGGACCCCTTTTTTTTAGCACCTTGGCAATAGGCTTGACAATCTTTGCAAAATTAGAAATGAATCTTCTTACAAAATTTATCTGTCCAAAGAATGACTGGATGGCCTTTATTGTTTTTGGGATGGCAATTTTGTCAATAGTAGCAACCCTTTCAGGATCTATCCTTACACCTTCTTTTGATACAATATGTCCAAGTAGTTTGCCCTCTGTGACAACAAATTGACACTTTTTAGGTTTTAGAGAAATACCATACTCTAGTGCCTTTATGAATATCTTCTCCAAATGCAAGCAATGATCTTCTGCTTTATTAGAATACACTATCAAATCATCTTGATATACCACCATTATGATATTGATAAGGCCTTCAAATGCAACATCCATAGCTCTTTAAAACATGGCACCTGCATTTGTGAGACCAAAAGGCATTATGACATATACATATGTACCCCAAGGTGTGGTAAAGGTAGTTCTATATTTCTTGGACTCTTTGAATTTGACTTGATTATAGCCAGAGAACCTATCCATCATGGAAATCAATTCACAACCTGTTACTCTTTGCAACACAGCTTCCATGTTTGGCAGTGGATAGTTATCTTTCAGGGATGAAATATTCAAATTTCAAAAATCTACACACAACCTTATATCTCCATTCTTCTTCCTTACAAGTACCAAATTTGAGATCTAAGAAGAATGCCTAATAGGCTTGATAATACCAGCATCCCTGAGTTTCATCAGTTCTTCCTGCATTTTAGGCTCCAACACGGAATTGATTGGCCTCTATCTCTACCGGAAAGGTTTGGCACCTAGCTTCAATTGTATTTCATGCTAGAACTGGTCTTCTCTATAAGCTTTTAAGTCCTCATAGGACCATTCAAATACATGTTTGTATTTTTTGAGCAAGCTTATGAGCATGTCCCTGATTCTTGGACTTATTTTCTTACTAATGTAAACTTTCTTGGGAGCATTACTGGTGAAAGATTCACTTCTTCAAGATTGTCATGGTGAACTGGTGTTTGTTTTAGAGCTGATCTATCACTTCCATCAAAAACTCGGTCCAAGGCCACTAGACCCTTTGGAATTTTATTTGTCTTCAACAGCACCACTTCCTGACCAAATACAGTGTCTTTACCATCTACATTTTCAACAAAAGTATTGAAGTCTATTTATTGAGCTTCAAATTTATCAAAACACTATAAAAGTTTAACAAATCCTTATCATCATTAAAAAATTGCCAACTATATATGTTGTCAGGAATATAATGTCTAGTCTTGAATTCCACCTGAGAAACCAGTCAATGTTATATCATTTCTTCTCAAAGCAACATTAGCAAGGAAATCAGCCATCAAATTCTTTGACCCATCCACCCAATCTATTGAAAATGCATCAAATAGCTCAATTGTGTCCCATACTGCATCCTTGTATTGTTTGAGCCTTTTGTTCTTAGTGGCATAATTTGATCTAACCTGAGACACCTCTAACTTAGAATCTCCATATGCAGTCAACATTTTGATTCCATTTTAACAACAAAGTTAAGACCTAACAACAATGTTTCATACTCATCTATATTGTTTGTGCATTCAAATGATAATAGAAATGAATATTTGAAGGTCTTACCACTAGGTACAATAAAAACTACACCAGCTCCATTCCCTTCTTTGTTGCAGGCTCCATCAAAGTACATCTATGAGACACCATCTTTATTTGCTTGAACAATATTGCCAATTGGATTAATGCTTTGTAGGGGAGGCTGAGATTGTTGCACCCTAAAATTTTCCAAGTCAACATCATAGAAACAATTCATTTGATTTGGATCAATTTTTTCTATCACTTGCTCTGATCTAGCTTCTTTGCATACCTTGACTTCTTTGCCATTTATAGGTATGGTTGCATATGAGAGATCTAAAATGACATTCCCACTAAAAACAATAGTCCATTGCCTTGATAATAGCATACCATAATATGGTGGAATGTTGACCATAGTTATATCAATTCTGTATGTGGCTTCTGGATATACAATAAGCTTTATGTCCACATCTCTCATGATACCAATGACAAGGATTGATCTGTTATCCATTGCATAGCACTTTCCATATGTGGAATCCACCCACATACCCAATTCCTTCATGACTACCATTGGCATCATGTTTATTGCAGTGCCCGAGTCTATCATGCAATTTTTTACCAATTTATTGTTTATCAGAAATGTGACATAAAAGGGATCAACTTGAGATGGGCTTTTTGTCAAAGTAGTCCCCACATAAATCTCAGGAGTCTTTATGGCTTCCCCCTTGACATTATTTATTTTCTTCTTATTCTTTTCTGAATCATTCTGATTCTTTACATGAACCTCATGCTTAATTGGCACATTTGATATCAATTTCATGGCACTATCCCTATACTCATCAATTCTCATGATCTCTAGTAATGGGACAGATAATTTAACTTGAGATAAAGCCTCAGATATGTCAAAAGAGGGCATACTTGTTATAGTTTCTATTTTTCTTACTTCTTTTCCAGATTTCTTTTCCTCCATTATGTTTTTCTTGGGATCACTTCTAGTCTTGTTTTGATCAGCCTTTACTGCATCTTTAGGCACATATTTTTGAATTGCTTTTTGAGTATTCTTGTTTCCACCATCTCTTTGTGATTCAAATGCAATATTTTTTTCAGCATGTGGATTCTTCATGAACACACTTCCTGGCACACCTTGATCAACATTAATAGTACCATTCTTGAGGTTATAATTGCTCTTAGCCTATGCTATAACATCAACCATGAGTGCCTTCATTTCTTCTTCAATAGGCCTCCTCAATTGTTTTTTATTTGACTGAGTCTTTGTAGAGAAGACCTAAGTATCCCTTATGCCATTATCTTCCTGATTAGAGAATACTTCTTATTGGTCAACATGACTTTTATACCGCCGATGATTCACATCATACTCTAATCCATCTTCTTCTGATGAAGAGTAATCATTTTCCACCTCCTATGACCTAACTACCAAAATATTTATGGTATGTTCATCTCTCTCTTAATCAAATGGTATTTCATTTTCCTAAATTGACTGTCCCACCACACAATAATTAGGGGAGTGAGGTAAATTGCAAGGTACACACCAAGGATTATCATCTACTATGTTTTATCCATGTCTCCTCAGTGGATTCGGTATCTCTTTACTGACATTTTTCTTTTGGCCTTCAACCATAGGCCTTCCATCCTTCCAATTTGTCATGTATGGCATATCCTGCAACCTTCGTATTTCATTTCTTGTATAGTTTGATTTATCCTAAGGTAATCCTTTTTCATTTCTAGCCACCTTATATGATAAATCTTTGACAACATGCAAGACCTTTTGTAACTTGTCCTCTTCTTTCGGCTGCTTATTCTGATGAACCTTAGGGTTCTTCAATATTCTAGGCTCATCCCTTTTACCAATTTTCCCTGAAGCTCTTCTATTATTTTCAATAGTTAAAGTAGCTTTGAATGCATCTGTGAGACTTGGTGGATTTATTGTTCTAAGCTCATATCCTATTTTAGGATCACAAGCATTCAAGTAGAAGACCAAACACATTGGGTCTGTTGGTTTCAAATGATGAGGGATTTTGTTGAAGAACTTCATGAATTTGGAATTAAAATCTACCAGAACCTCACTATAATTCTTCTAGGTATTGGTTAGCTCATGTAAGGCAAATTTGGAATCAGGATGATCACCATACTGTTCTTTGAACAACCTTTTGAATTGAGCCGATGAACTAATTGAAGCATTTAGAAAATTCCTATACCAATCCCTTACATCATCTACTAGTGATTGCATGAATAATTTCATATATACATCTTCATGTTCAAGTTTGAAATTATCCATGACAGTTTCAAATGATATGATCTTCTCCAAAAATAGCATTATTATCAGAAAATTTAGTGATTGATTTTCTTACCTTATTATCAATTATATATGTTATCAATCAGATATGCACCCAATGCTAAGCTATTAACTTAGCTATCTGTTAACACATGGGAACACTCCTAGGCTTGTGGGTTGCCTAAAACTTGGAGTGAACCTCCAGAGTGAGCTCGTTCTCCTAATGATTTTTCCTAATCTAAATAATTTGTTGAGGGAAAAGGTGAGAGGATGAACTTAAATGGAATCTTAAACTCTAATAGATAATACTCCTGAACTCTAATCTATCTAAATACTTTTACCCATAAATAGCCCTTCAAACATAAACTTTCACAACCTCACCTAAAACATACAATTGAAAAGTAATTTATATGAAGGTTCAATTTGAACACAACATACAACCAGAATCATATTAAATATCTACACATAGTTTTACAACAATGAGACATAACAAAGGACATAATATTATGGTCACAATGAAACATCAAATTAAAACTATAAATATGAAGCAAAAAGATGACAGTAGGAATGATCTACTATATTGAACTAAAAGGAGTACATGAAAATCTAAAACTGAGTCAAAACATTTCTACAAACACTCTGCCTGTGCTCAAGAGAGAAGAAACAATCATATCAACTGACTGAGAAAAATACTACATTTTCCCCTATATATGCCTACCAAAAGATCTCCAAGGAAAAAGATGAGAAAAGCTCCCCCAAAAAGTCATCCTGATCCATTTTCAAGCTCCCAGAAAAAGCCACCAAAAGAGCCTCTAAACTGCCTCCAACCAAATTGCAAAAGCTACCAAAAACTCCTCCAAGGTGGTCCCACCTAAAAACATGCTTTATCTGCTCAATGAAGGCTCCATTTTATCCATATCTTCCCAAAAGAAAGAAAACTAAAAAAATGAAAGATATTGTTTACTTTAATTTGCTTTAACTGCATAAATAATGAATATTTATAAGCAATTTATAGGACATTTCTTTAAATATCATTTTACAATGATTTGCAATTTTATTCTATCGATCTAGCTTGATTTGATATTTTTACAAAAATATCACAAGGCTCGATATGTCTTATTTTGCCAAATATACTATTTGGGCATATTGATTTTCTATAAAAACCATTAAAATATGTCAAGACATATTAAATAGATTTGCAAAAAAATAAAAAGCCTATAAGGCTCAACCTTCATTTGGCTCCGCAACATATCTAAGCACATATGAGGCATGACTTATCCTTCAAATGGTTTGCAAATTGCACTAAGGCATATGGACCTATGTGTTCATTTTCAAAGGTAACCAAATAAGTTTTAAAGGCATAATGCCTAGGCATTTAATATGCAAAGAATCTAAGGCATCGAACACTCAAGAGGGACCTAAGTCATAGGACCTGATGAATGTAAAGTAGGCAACAGACCCCCATGGGTATTAACCAAGGCGTATGAAAATTAAATCAATGTGATAAAAATCACACTAGTAAAATTAGGGCATATGAAACCCTAGAACAAAACAACCCCAGCCCTAGTTTCTTGGGCTCATTTTTCACTTGCAACTTTTTGAAAGAAGCTTTTTGCCTGTGGCCACCACCAAGCTAGGGATTTGAAACTAGGCCCCTCGATTCCACTATGTTTAAGCATGTTTTTTGAAGATTTCCAATAGGAAATACAAGGTAAAAAGTCCATGTGACATTTACAAAGCCATTTCCTTCACTTATCATTGATTTTTCTGGCCCTCTGGCCGTGGCCTTAACCAAACTTTTGATGTATTTGTTTGATTATTTTACTATCACTATTCCTTCTATGGCTTATGGCCACCATGGCTGATTGGATTGGGTTCATTTAAAGAACAAACAAAAAAAAAAAAAGGAATTCTTTCAGTTCTATGCATATTCTCCATGCAGAACTAAAGGTAAGCTTGTCAACTCAAAACCTACATATATATCTTTGATCCTATCATATTTTATGAACTCAATATGATCTAAAAGGTCACATCTTATAGTCATATTTCCTTTTTTTTGAGGATTTTTGCAACTAGGTGTTCGAATCTGCAACTGTTGTTTTTGTTTCAAAAACCCCAAATGGGTATAAACTATTATAGGAACTGGGTTTCTTTTTTCCTATCATAGGCTGTGGCCTCTATGACATTTCTGAGCATTTTTAATATGAAACCCCCAATAGGTTTGAGCATGAAAACAAAAAGGGTTTTATTTATCATTTCCTATATGTTGTCTTTTCATTTTGAAAACCCAAGTGGGTTCGATATGCTATAAAAAAAACCTCATTATGGGCTCGCGGCTGTACATCTTTACTTAGAAACAAAACAAGGTAAGCCTCACTTTTTGAACTCTATATGTTCCTTATCATCTGTAAAAGTTGCTCTATTTGAGCCTATAATGTATATTTTTTCATCCTTGTAGCTTTACTATATATTTCTCCATTGGAGACCACAACTTGGTTCCATTTACCTCTGTTCCACTGGCAACATTTCATGAAGATTCACAGTATACAAGGCCATAGCTACTTGTTTCAAGATTTTCCCTGTATATTGACTGCTGGATTATCTTCAAGTAACAAAAATGGCATTTACTGATTTAAGGTTTCAAAAACCAAAACTTGCTCTGCTTTGCATTCAAAGCTCCCATTTCACCATTTACAACCATCATCTCACTGGATTGGCCTTTATCTATAATAGCACTATATTGAACACTTACTTTGTGCTTGTGACTCTCTCACATAACAACAATTAGTTTTTACCTTTCCTTTGACAGCTATTGATGTGGATGTCATTTGATGTATGTGCCTATCATCACTGTTTCTATAAGCTTTGGTGTAACAGACCTCAATAATGTATATGACCTAAAAGTTGAAACAAAATGAACAACACAACATTCTATGTATTCTAGTTTTCCTATACAATGAGAACTCGATTTCTCCATTTTATGACATCTTCGTTTTCCTATTTCATTAACTCTTTCTATTTTTACAAAGATACCATATGACGAGGTCAATTATGAGAAAAAGATGATGAGGCTCATTTACTTTGTATTCTCTAATGATATCATACATGTTGTTTCCTTTTGTACTACCTATAGCTATATATGACATTGAAACTTCATGGCAAAACACTTTCTTGTTATTTCTGAGCTGATATACATTCTATGCTCATAAAAGATGTAAGCACTTGCTGCTTTTGTGGTTTCTCTATGCAAGGCCTACATGCTTTTATTATACATCTTATGATAACATGATAGACTCCTTAATAGCTAAACAAATACTTATTTGCTAATGCCTCTCCATTTCTCATTATAAACAACTTATCTCTCCCTCCAAGTTAGACTATATTTGTCATTGTTATAACTATCCTTGTTGAAGATATGACTATTCTAGCACCATCATCCATCATGAAAATGGATTTTTACTACTATTCATACATCATGACTCAAGTTGTTCTTATGGCTGATAATATGCTTTATGATTGCTAAGACAGTCATGGTCATGCCTGATCTTTGCCCTTTATGGTTGTAAGCTCTTAATGGGAGCATCTTTTAGTTGATATTGAAGTGAGGTTTGGCTGCCCTACCTATCTCATGGACTACTTTTCATACCTTGAATAAAAACAAATGATGACGTGATAGCAGATAGATATAACATGATGATATTGACACTACCTATACTTAGTCACACACATTTTTGAGTTGTCTTGAACTAGTTCATTGCTCTTTGATAGCTTTAATATCATCTCATTTGAACTGATAGTTATAGATGGGCAATGTGATTATAGCTTATGCACTCAGTGAATGTAATACTCTTTAGCTGAATATGTCTTGATTAAACAACACAAATAAGTACCCCTTTTCATCTCCTATTAAGAATCAGGGGCAGCATGCTGGGCTCAACACTTGTGGGAGCCCAGTTTACACCACATGCTGAAATGTCTTCAAAACATCAACATAACTTCTTCTATACCTGCACAGGAAACAAACATGTTAGTTTAAAACAATGAAGCTCAATGATTGTTTCATTTTGAGTCTCTCTTGCATATGGATGATTTGATCTTCTGACTCAGTGCATCATAGGCAATGAATTATGTCTATGTTGATAGGCACATACGAAACCATATCCAGAGCTCTATCAAAACTTTTTCTAATCCTACACGTCCTCTCAGAGATCAGAAGTGAGAAGGAGCTAGCTGCAAATGAAGATCAAACCAAGACCCCTAAATAGGCAATGATGGATATGATTTTCCCTTCTTATCTTCAGATGCATGATGTATTCTCTATGTTTGTACTAGTTCAGCTATTCCCACAGCTTGTGTGGGACATTTGATCTGTCATGTTTTCATTCAACACAATGTTTATTCCATTTGTATCTCATTTATAAAATTGAATGATCATTGTAATGAAATGAAACAACTCTTTTCACTAATGAATACTTAACAAAACATTAAATTATGAACTGAAATTCTCTCTTCTGTCATACAAAAGTATGATAAAACTGAACCTTTCAGGCACCTCAAACTTTGCAAAATATTATGGTAGAAAATGTTAAAAATGTTTCATCTAAAAATAAAACTTGATGCACACAAACTCTACCAATTTGAGTTACAGGTGAAAATTTGGTAACATTTATGGTGACTTCTGCTACATGCTTTCCTACTAAGCATTAGGACCAGTTGCCTTAACTATCCAATGGGAATGGAGTCATACTCTGCTCTTCTCAAACTTAGAAAACTAAAACTCAGTAACTCAAACTACTCCCAACAGTAGCAGAAAACTAAACCAAACCAAACTGAAAGTAAACTAAAAGGCCTTGGTGGCTAGAAAACATGTGTAGCCGCACTTAGGGAAACAAAAATAACTGAAAGGAAATGTGCATGAAGCACTTATTGATTGAAAACACTAATTCTAACCTACTCTAACTAGCCAAAGAAGCTGATCAAACAAAACCATTCACTGGCTCAAGAAAATAACTACCCTTCCTTTGCAATCTACGATACTCCATATAAGCTTGTTAGTCAGCCCAAAATGGTGGAGAACAATCAAATCTCTAGCAAATTGCTGCAACACCTCTTTGAGAAGGAAAATGCAATCACCTACCCACCTGACTTGCTTTGCGAACTGATCAACTTGATACCCTCCTCGATGATCTGGATCAGTGTCACTATGAGGCTACTCCTTTTTGTTGATTTCCAACCTAGAGAGATACCTAATAGGACATCTCCTAAACCTTGGACTAGAGAGAAAGTCATTTGAAAGATTGGAAATAACAGCATCACGTTCACTCTGCTTGATAGCCTACCATGTTACTTCTTTCTCCATAGTCAATGGGCCATCCTCCACTGTCAGGATTTCTAATAGCTCATCAAAGATCTCAACTCTTGGAAGGTTCCTAGTAAGAGTCGGACTAGGCTCAAAATACCCATTTTTTCTCAAGGAGGTACATTCTGAAACATAAGTCTCCTCTTCAATGAATGAAGGTATGTGTTCAAATAATGAGCTAGCCTCTTCCAACAAGCCATCAATTTGCACATCAGCTTCAAGTTCCTTTGTGTAATAGAAAGACACCACCTCCATCCAGTCAAGATTCTGCTACAAGTTAGGCTGCTCCTTAACCAATGACTCATTTAGGAATATAACCACTTTCACCTCTTGCTCTTGATGCTCAAGATAACCATCCTCCATAAATGCTAGTATAACCTCTAAATGCAAGCAAAAAAGTTTAATTTTAGCTTGAAATAGATCTTCCTCAAGCTCCTGATCATTCGAATCTGGGTTGCTTTCACATATTTGCTCTTGGATCAACACATTATCTGAATGGTCCTCATTATTGTGGTGGTCAGAACTTGGTATAGCCATGCCATTTTCACTTTCACACTCAAAGTTGGGAAGCTCATCAAATAGATTAACTATAAACTAAGGTTCAACACCGATCTCTTGCACATTATCTAGGTTTGTAACAGAGACCTTAAAATCATTCGAAAGCAAATTTTCTTCACAATTTTCCTAATTTTTTTATGAAAAGGGGGTGTCCTTTACCTCATGACAGCTTTCATTAAGTCTATTGGGCTCCAAAATAGGTTCATCTTTATTCCCCTCCTCTTGATTTGAGATTCTATGATCATATTTATGATCTTCACTCAGTAACTCCTCAGAATGTTGAGGATCCTCCTAGTTTTCTAAAACTATTGTCCTTGGTATGAGCATGCTTTCCTCATCTAGCTCAACAAAACCAGGTAACTGATCAAACAAAGAAGCCAATTCTTCCTCTCTTTTATCTAGTGCTTTCTCCAATGAAACTTAGGCATCCTGTCTTTGCAACTGAAGACTTTCACCTTGTGACCTCTACACTCTACTTTCATTCATCTTATAGAAGGCATTAGAAAAATTGTCAAAGGAATCAAAATGTAAAGGATTCAGGGTCAAGTTTGAATCAACTTCCTCTACACATGCATTGTGCTCATATTTAGCAGGGGATGCAACACAAATAGCAGCAGCCTCTTGCTTCACATTTGGTTTGTCTGGTTGATCATCTTCTAGAAAACAAGGAGGATCATTAGTGAAAACATTGAAAGACTCTTCAGTAGAAATCTTTTCTTGTTCGATCTTCTTCTACTGCAAATAGTAAATTTCTAAAGTTGAACGCAGTGGATTTACCTTTCTAAGTTCCTCGATGAAGAGTAAGGTATTCTAATCAAAGGATTCACCCTTACATTCCTCAGGTGGGGAAACTTGGGGAGCTTCTTTAATTTCTTGTGAGAAAAAATGTTGCACAAGGGGCTGATCTGCAACTACACTAGGCTAAACATGATTATTTTCCTCAACTTGCAAGGGGTGAGGGCTTTTGAAACTAGGTAATTTTGGCTTAAGAGGCTGGCTTGAGGAATCATGGACTTTATTCTGCCTATAACTTAGAATCTCAACTTTAAGAGCATTAAGAGGCTCATTCTGTCTAAAACTTGGAAATTTATACTTACAAACCTCTTCTTGAGTCGGTTGTTCTGGAATGGTAGGAGATGCTTGGGCTTGAGAAAGCAAAAGCTTTGTTTGTGTAGCTACCTCTCTCTCAAGATTCTCTTCAAACTTTCCCCTTCGTGTCTCCAAATCTTGGTCAGAACTAAAGGTCTCATAGAGCAGCTGCTTTGGCTATCGGAGGTAAGCTTGGTGATCTAACTCTTGTTGCTACAAATTAGATTTTTCATATTGCCTTCCTTGAAATTCCCCTTCTTGTTGGTACTGATAACCTAAGTAAGCCCATTCTTCCTACTGTAAGTTATACTCATGCTGCTCCTTAATCTCCTCTACCTACTTTGTGAAGTCATGCATGAAATCAAATAACATACTCTTTATGCTTGCAATCTCCTCCTGTTGTTGATTATACTCATGTTGCCTCTTAATCTCATCCATCTGCTTATTATAGTCTAACAAAATGTCTTTAATCTCCATAATTTCAAAATTTTGAGGCTGATTGGAAGATTGGGCAGGAATGGGTATGCGGTAAGCATCCTGATTATTTGGACTAAAACAAACATTATTGCTACTTGTGTATGACTAGTGAGGAGGTTGAGCAAGGGTGGGTGGGTGGCAATTATATCAGGCATGTTGATTTTGAAAAGCCATGGAATTTGAAACAGCAGCATGATTGGTCTGATATGGTTGATAAGAAGCCCTATGGACAACATTTTAATAGTATGGTGGTGGATATTCATAGTGTCTATGAAAATCTGACATTTTTACTCATATGAAGAGATAGAAATAAGTTTAAAACTTAATTATTTGAAACATAACAACATTTGATCTATAAAAACTAGTAGATCTTGATTCAGAGTCACCAGATGTGTTTGATTTTCTACATCCAAAGGTTGAAAACACTAGCACACACACCAAATATCAGTGGCATATGAACATGCTATTGGACTGAAATAGTCTAATCTGCCCCACCAGGTGTGCCAAAAACTGTTATCAATCAGATATGCACCCAATGCTAAGCTATTGACTTAGCTATCTGTTGACACATGGGAACAGTCCTAGGCCTATGGGTTGCCTAAAACTTGGAGTGAACCTCCAGAGTGAGCTGGTTCTCCTAATGATTTTTCCTAATCTAAATAATTTGCTGAGGGAAAAGGTGAGAGGATGAACTGAAATGAAATCTTAAACTCTAATAGATAATACTCCTAAACGCTAATCTATATGAATACTTTTACCCACAAATAGCCCTTCAAACATAAACTTTCACAACCTCACCTAAAACATACAATTGAAAAGTAATTTATATGAAGGTTCAATCTGAACACAACATACAACTAGAATCATATGGAATCTCTGGACATAGTTTTACAGCAGCGAGACATAACAAAGGACATAATATTATGGTCACAATGAAACATCGAATCAAAACTACAAATATGAAGCAAAAAGATGACAATAGGAATGATCTACTATATTTAACTTAAAGGAGTACATGAAAATCTAAAACTGAGTCAAAACATATCTACAAACTCTCTGCTTGTGCTTAAGAGAGAAGAAACAATCATATCAATTGATTGAGAAAAAACTAATTTTTCTCCTATATATGCCTGCCAAAAGACCTCCAAGGAAAAAGCTGAGAAAAGCTCCCCAAAATAATCATCTTGATCCATTTTCGAGCTCCCAGAAAAAGCCACCAAAAGACCCTCTAAACTGCCTCCAAATAGATTGCAAAAGCTGCCAAAAACTCCTCCAAGGTGGTCCCACTAGAAAACATGCTTTATCTGCTCAATGAAGGCTCCATTTTATCCATATCTTCCCAAAAGAAAGCAAACTAAAAAAAGGAAAGATATTGTTTACTTTACATTGCTTTAACTACATAAATAATGAATATTTATAAGCAATTTATAGGATATTACTTTAAATATCATTGTACAATGATTTACAATTTTATTCTATCGATCTGGTTTGAATTTTTTACAAAAATATCACAAGGCTCGATATGTCTTATTTTGACAAATATACTATTTGGGCATATTGATTTTCTATAAAAACCATTAAAATATGTCAAGACATATTAAATAGATTTGTAAAAAATAAAAAGCCTATAAGGCTCGACCATCACCTGGCTCTGCAAAATATCTAAGGGCATATCAGGCATGACTTATCCTTCAAATAGTTTGCAAATTGCACTAAGGCAAATGGACCTATGTGCTCATTTTAAAAGGTAACCAAATAAGTTTTAAAGGCATAATGCCTAGGCATTTAATATGCAAAGGACCTAAGGCATTGAACATTCAAGAGGGATCTAAGTCATAGGAGTAGATGAATGTAAAGTGGACAACATACCCCCATCGGTATTAACCAAGGCATATGAAAATGAAATTGATGTGATAAAAATCACATTAGTCAATTTAGGGCATATGAAACCCTAGAACAAAACAACCCCAACCCTAGTTTCTCAGGCTCATTTTTCACTTGCAACTTTTCAAAAGAAGCTCTCTACCTATGGCCGCCACCAAGCTAGGGTTTTGAAACTCAGCCCCTCGATTTCATTATGTTTGAGCATGTGTTTTTTAAGATTTCCAATAGGAAATACAAGGTAAAAACTCCTTGTGACATTTATAAAGCCATTTCCTTCATTTATCATTAATTTTTCTGGCCCTCTGGACACGACCTTAACCAAACTTCTAATGTATTTGTTTGTTTCTTTTACTATCGCTACTCCTTCTATGGCTTGTGGCTACCATGGCTGACTGGATTAGGTTCATTTAAAGAACAAATGAAAGTAAAAAAATATAAGGAATTCTTTCAGTTCTATCCATACTCTCCACTCAAAACTAAAGGTAAGCTTGTTGACTCGAAACCTGCATATATGTCTTTGATCCTTCCTTATTTTCTAAACTCAATATGACCTAAAAGGTCATGGCTTGTAGTTACATTTCCTTATTTTTGAGGATTTCTGCCACTGGGTGTTCGAATCAGCAACTATTTTTTTGTTTCAAAAACCCCAAATGGGTATAAATTCTTATAGGAACTGATTTTCTTTTTTCCTATCACAAGCTATGGCCTCTATGACATTTATGAACATTTTTAATATGAAACCCCCAATGGGTTTGAGCATGACAAAAAAATGGGCTTTATTTATCATTTCCTATATGTTGTCTTTTCATTTTCAAAACCCAAGTGGGTTCAATATGCTATAAAAAGACCCATTATGGGCTCGCGGCTATATACCTTTTCTCAAAAACAAAAACAAGGTAAGCCTCACTTTCTGAACTTTATATGTTCCTTATTATCCACAAAAGTTGCTCTATTCAATCCCATAATGTATATTTTTTCCTCTCTATAGCTTTACTATATATTTCTCCATTGGAGACTGCGGCCTCGCTTGCATTTATCTCTATTCCACTGGCAACATTTCATGAAGATTCACACTATACTAGGCCATAGCTACTTGTTTCAAGATTTTCCCTGTATATTGACTACTGAATTATCTTCAAATAACAAAAATGGCATTTACTGATTTAAGGTTTCAAAAACTAAAACTTGCTCTGCTTTACATTTAGAGCTCCCATTTCACCATTTACAGCCATCATCTTACTGGGTTGGCCTTTATCTATAATAGCACTATATTGAACACTTACTTTGTGCTTGTGGCTCTTTCACATAACAACAATTAGTTTTCACCTTTCCTTTGATAGCTATTGATGTGGATGGCATCTGATGTATGTGCCTATCATGATTATTTCTATAAGTTTTGGTGTAGTAACCTCAATAATGCATATGACCTAAAAGCTGAAACAAAATGAACAACACAACATTCTGTGTATTCTGGTTTTCATGTACAATGAGAACTTGATTTCTCCATTTTATGATATCTCTGTTTTCCCATTTCATTCACTCTTTCTATTATTGCAAAGATACCATATGATGAGTTCAATTATGAGAAAAAGATGATGAGGCTCATTTACTTTGTATTCTCTAATGATGTCATGCATGTTGTTTCCTTTTGTACTACCTGTAGCTGTATATGACATTGAAACTTCATGGCAAAACACTTTCTTGTTATTTCTGAGTTGATATACATTCTATGCTCGTAAAAGATGTAAGCACTTGTTGCATTTATGGTTTCTCTGTGTAAGGCCTACATGCTTTTGTTATACATCTTATGATAATATGATAGACTCCTTAATAGCTATGTGATAGGTAAAAATTCAGGTTAATAAGATCAAGCATAGACATGAAAACTTAACCCTACCATCATCAAAGAATCTAATCCAAATGAAATCAAAAGCATGCAATTCAAGCACAATATCACCTAGATTGTGTGATTCCTTGTTTATGATGTGGATTGATTCTTCAACAATGAACAATTATGAAGATAAAAGCTGCCATGATGGATGGATGATAATGCTAATAAGCTCAATGGATGCTATGAATACTCAAGTGCTCAATATGCTCAGGGTGATAATGTAGATGTTATATGAATGCTAGATAGATGTAGTATGGAATGAGAGGGTGCTAATATAGAACTCAACCAAAATCAATCAAGGGTGGAGATTCAGTGGCTATGTGAATGGCTAAGATTAAATGATAGACATAAGTGAATGAGTAGATGACAAGTGGAGAGAAGATAGGGCTTATGTGTGACTGTGTACATAAAAAGTACTACATGTCAAAGATATTAAATAAAAGATGTAGTACCACTTATCTTTTTTAAATGAAAGAGGGACACATGTTGGCTCATGAGATAAATGATAAGAGAAATTAATTAAATAAACAAAATGTATTTAATTAATTGGAAAGTGGGTTTATGAAAGAAATTTTTAATTAAATAAATAAAATTTATTTAATTAAAAATAGATAAAAAGAAGATAATTAAATAATTAAAGATTGTTTAATTATAGGTTAGAAGAAATAGAAGAAATAGATAATAAATTAATTAAATAAATGTAAATTTATTTAATTAATAGAAGAAAAAGATATGTTAGGGATATTGTTCAAGTGTGTTAGACAAATGTAGTTGATGGGTAATACAAAGTTTGATACTAATGATAATGAGTCAATTTTGGGTGTCTACATTTTGCTCCTCTTTGATACAATGTTCGATAGAGCATTGTGTCAAAGAAGATACAATATGCCTTTGATAAACAAGGTTATGCCCCAATGTAACGGGTAGGTGATGCCCTCTCGAGAGGTAACCCAGGCTAACCAGGAAGGGCTAGGTTGGCTCACGATAAGAAGAAAAGCTAGGACACAGGGTTGACATGAAGAAAAAGGGGTTGGGTGGGAAAAAATGGGATGAGGTAGAAGAAAAGAGGCTTTTGCATAGAAGAAATAGGGTTTGGATAGGGCTATAAGTAGGTTCTGCAAGGGCGAATAAGATCATTTGTGCTTAGTTGTGTTCATTTGCTTATAGAGATCTAAAGCTCCTTAGAGTTGGTGTGCGACGAGAGTTGGAGAGCTATCAGGATAGTGATTCCATGCAAAGATCATCATGCTGAGCGAGTGAGGACACATGGATGACTAGAGGGAGCAGGCATACCAGTATGTATCAAAAATTTTGCTAAAAGCATGATTTTGATAGGCTAGAAGAATCATAAATGCACACACGTCACCATAAGTGACTAGGTCTTAGGATAGGCAGTTCAGGTTGCGTAGGAAGAGAAACAAGTCACTTAAGATAGTTAAGGTCACTTTTAGGCGCGGCTTGGTCTCATATAGAAATAACAAGTCACTTTTAGTCAGCTAGGCAAACATAGGCAAAATGTGCATATAAATAAAAGTCGCTTATGGGCAAAAAATAGGCGCATGCATAGGTTCAACTCGCTTGTAAAGAAAAGATGCTCGCTTGTAGGATATAGAATGCTTATAGGCTAAAGGTATATGCATATAGAAGTATAGCTTGCACTTGGTCAATAAGCAGGCACATAGGTAAAATAGGTCACATGTGGGCGAGAAATAAGCACATGTAGTAAAATAGGCCACATGTGATCGGCAAATAGGTGCATATGAAAAAATGAGTAGCTTTTAGTAGATAAAAGCTAGTATAGTAGTAAATGATCCAATTTTATAGTAGTTGTATGTAGCACAAGGGACTAACATGATGAATGAAATGATGCAGGATATACTACTGCCTTTGTTATCACGAAAGCCACATCCTAGGGATTTACGGTTGGTGAGATTGCTGGATGCAGAGGAGCAGCTAACTAGTGTTAGAGATCCTTAGGTTAGAGCATGTGTCTAGATTGAAACCAGTGCAGGCACATCGAGGATTGATGATGGTGATGGTGGAGTGATGGATGAGCGAGCATAGTTCTTTCTTGTTGCTGATAGGAGAGGCTACGATCACACTAGAGGATGTGTTTTGGATTCTGTAGATTCCTATATATGGGGACCGAGTAGATTATGATCCTGATATGGGTCTAGCTACATTTAGGGGATTGTTCAGGACACCAGACATTGGAGAAGAGGGCTCAGAGATTCCTATGGCGAGGATGGAGTAGTTATGTGACAGACTGTAGTGAGTGGTAGTAGCTATTATCAAATGGTTAGTGGGATACAGATGAGTGAGAGGGTTTCTGGTAGGATGGGGGATAGTGATTGAGGGGTTGTTCTCCTATGGGATGAGATATGCATGGGCAGAGTGTGTGCTTGGACAACTCTATCATTTCCTGCATGATTGTGTGTATATGTTTGGGGCATGTATGTCCGCAGGAGTTACAGTTTTGCATGTGTGGGCTTATGAGCATATTCCAGTGATGAGACCAGAGGGATGGGTGGCTAGAGCAGCAGGAGAGCCTTATACTAGGATATATAGAGGAGCTTTGACATACCGACAGTGTAGAGGACTAGTGTACTGGCAAAGGATGTTGGAGGAGGTAGATTGATTTATATGGAGGCCATGGGTGGGATGTGAGAGAGGGGATGAGGAGGATACTGAGGTTGTCTATGCTAAATAGGTGAGATATATTTTCAGACATGGGATATACATTATAGAGTACTATTTGTCCAAGAGGGTTTTCAAACAGTTCAGGTTACCAAAGGTAGTACCAGTTGGTGATGTCATTTTTGGGAGGACTAGACAGGAGGTGTTTAATTGGGGGCCGAAGGTTGTGATTGACACAGTTTTTATGGAGAGAGAGGGGCTATAGCCAGTTGTATGGTAGTGGGGATAGGGTCCTATAAATCTGGGCACGCTACGAGATTATGATACATACTGGGTGACAGCGAGACCGATGCTACTGATGCGGGTTGGAGAGATAGGAGAGATAGGGATGGAGAGACCAATCAGGAGGAGGTGACGATAGGCTCCACCAGTGTAGGCTATTGTACCAGGGGCACCAGGGATACAGATACAGGGACAGCCTCAAATACTTGCACAGCCTTAGGGATAGATATTAGGAGGTGATGATGTTGGGATTCAATAGTTGCAGAGGAGGATTGGAGAGGAGAGGAGATGGAGGCAGCAGGCCCAGATGAGATTGAGGAGAGTGGAGTTCGATAGACACTAGGTGGTGATTGGCTTGCGGCATGCTAGGGTTCAGGCTCAAACATACTAGGCTCAATTATAGGTGAGAGTGCAGGTTGGTGATGGACAGGATGATGGTGCACTTGCTAGAGTGATAGGAGAGAGAGAGATACAGCGAGATAGAGTGAGCATATGATGAGATTAGAGTGAGACACTGGTATATAGAACATGCAGGCAATGAGGGTGGAGAGAGATGGTCTGCGGGTAGAGAGGGATACGGTTGTGCAGTAGCTATAGGGGATGACTAGAGAGTGGGATGGGGTGACAATGCATTTGGCAACATAGTTGACATAGGTAGAGGCAAAGCTGTGAAGAGTACAGGGTGAGGCGGAGTATTATAGGGGTTTATACTAAGGGGTTGTGCCAACAGAGCAGAGGTAGCGCAACTTCAGGAGTAGATCAGGAGCTTCAGGTTCACGAAGGACAAGTGGATCTCAATCTGTAGCCTCAGTGATGGAGCCACCGAGAGATAAGGGGATAGGCACAGGTCCCAGTGGTGGTGGTCAGGGCGAGGGAGCTACAAGTAGTCACTAGAGCTACCTTGTTTATGTTGTATCATGATGAGGCCTAGAGCTGATTATATAGACATTCTTTATGGCTTGGCTTGTATATGTAGACACTTGTATATATATATATATATGATGGCATATTGCTTATCTACACGATGATGCAATGGATGTATTGTTGGTATTATGATGGTTATATATGTTGTATTTGTATTTTGATGGATTATGTATGGATGTTTATGCAAATGAAATAAATGGACATGTATGATAATGCAACTATGTAAATGGTAATTATATGATATGGACTTATGCATATAGATAGATGGTAATGAGATGATATGTGATGGAGTTATGTATGTCTAACACACTTGTTTTGTAGGATAATAGATATGGAAGAAGGATGATGAAAATGATTGATCTTGGTTGAGGACTATATAGACAAATAATAGGATGAATAGATGGTACAATGGTCAGCTTTTTAAGTAATTGCTCAAAATGAAAAGAAATACAATCCTTATGTTTGATATAGCATGTGGATGTTATGCACTAGGGTATAGAAGACCAAGGTGGTGAGATATCCAATGCAAAACTTGCATGCTACAATCTTGTCTGAACACATGAGGTCAAGATGTTGAGCCAAGATGCACAAGATATGAATAACAACTAGTGTTTTGAGATGGAGTTTGATGCTACAAGCAATGGTTTGAGCTTATCTCCACTACACATAGTGACAGCTTGTTGGCTATACGTATGAACTAGTTTTGACATAGAATAGTCTCAAGTGCATAAGAGACTATTTAGCTTCTTAGATGCTAGAGATATTGATATGTAAGATGCTAATCCCAACACGTACAAGATACCAATACGCTTAGGAAGAGAATAAGATCATCCCACAAAAATGGCATATGAAAGCCATAAGACCATGCCCCATTCTTTACTTCATCACCACATACCAAGATATAGATAGATCAAGGTAGTCTTGATTAGGCATAGAAAAGGGACAAAAGATAAATCAAAAGATAAAACAAAAGATATTGTCATCACGTTCTCTTGCCAAGTTTAGGTGTTCTTAGATAGATTTAAGCTGGGGCCTTGTTAAGAGGAAAGCTGCATCCTATTGAAGGCTAAAGATGTTGATAAACTACTATAGTAAATGTTGGCTTAAGGCATGCAGACAAATAGCTTCTAGCTTATTCTTGATTGGTTAAAGTGCTAGAGCTTTTAGTATACACATAGTTTGCTTCCTACTTGAGTTGATCAAAGAGAAGAAGATGGAAGACAAGGAGAAGATGGGGTGGATCATCTGTTCTTGAGTACTGGAAACTTCCTTTGTATTCCAGACTATCTACATACCCTATATCCATGGGATCAAAGCACATTTACGATGAAGATGAGACATGATGAATATGTAGTTCTGGGTTTTATTGATGATGTGTGTGATAAAAAATAGAAGAATGTGAAATGAAAGATTTAAGGATGATTAGAAGAAAGATGAAAAATGGATGATGAAGAGAAGGGGCTATCATCTTATCCTGAATTAGAGTGCTTCCTTCACATCTCAGATTACCTACACACCCTATATCCACGGGATCAAGGCTTTAACGATAGAGCTGGGATGTAGTTCTTGTTTATTACACTAGCGAGTGATGTTGAAAGAAACAACTGATTGCTTGAATGTTTGCATTGTTGATGTTTTTCTATTTTTGGATGTCGAATGAGCATGAATTGATTGCAAAGATACAAATACTTGTCGCAAGTTTTTTGCCATGTTTGTCATTGGATGAATGCTATGGTTGAAGTTGAAAATTTGTTGTGTTGTGAGCTAAAGTGTTTGATGTATTATATGCTAGAGATAGTGGTATCCACTTCCGAATAAGACTCAACAAATGCCCCTAGTGTGGGATGAGGTTTATTGTGAAGGAGCGACGATGGAGAATGCGTGCGGTTAAGATGCTAAAATGCCAAAAGAGATAGTTATCGCAACAATGTCTCAAGTATGATAGCTAGCATTGACAGCGGTGAAGATGGAAAAGCTATTTATTGCGATGACATGTGGATTATGATATGGATTATTTGGGATAAGATGGCGGAATATGCTAGGAAGATTGGTGATTAAATAAACCAAGTAGATAATAGAGGTTGGTCACTACATATAGTGCATGTTTGCCAGGTTTTCACTATGGTACTTATCCAAGGTGCCTGTTTACCAGGTTTTCACCAGAGGATGGATTATTTATCTTATATTATCATAGTTTTTTGTTATCCAAAGTGCCACAAAGTGGTTTTCACTATTGGCTGGATTTATTATATTTTATTTATTTATTTATTTTAGGATAGCTGAGATTCAAGGATAAAACTTTTTGAGATGAATGTTGTTGACTGGTTCATCCAATGGAAGGTCTTCAAGTGTTGAAAGAGTATATGCCCCTGATCCATAAACTGCTGTGATGATGAAAGGACCAAGCCAATTTGGTTCAAACTTGCCCTGTTTCTCACGATGTTACTGATTCCTTTGATTCTATTTAAGGACAAGATCTCCAACTTGAAATCTGTGTTCTCTAATTTTTTTGTTGTAGCTGCGGCATAGATGGTTTTGATAGACATGGAGATGGTTGAGTGCTGTAAGATGTCGTTCATCTAGAAGCTCAAGATCATGGAGTCTGGATACTCGATATTCTTCCTCTGAGATGGTATATTGTAGGGATATTTGCAATGAGGGGATCTCAACCTCAATAGGTAAAATAGCTTCAGTGTTGTACACAAGAGCATAAGGTGTAGCTCCAGTGGGAGTTCTGATACTTGTTCTATAGAGTTGTAAATGCTAATCCTGACCAGCTTCATTGACCATCTTTTTGAGAATTTTAATGATTGTTTTGTTAGAAGCCTCAGCTTGGCCATTGCTATGAGGATAGTAAGGGGTAGAGAATCGATGTTGGATATGGAACTTTTTGCAAAGATCTCTAACCTCTTAGTTTTTAAAGGGGCGACCTTTATCCATGACAATAGCTTGAGGAACTCCATAGCGGCAAATGATATAGTGTCTAGAATAAACTTGGATATTTGCTTGCCAGTGATATAAGTCATTGGTATGGCTTCCACCCACTTTGTGAAATATTCAGTGGTGGTGATAATGAACTTATGACCATTTGATGTAGGATGGATTTTAGCTATGAGATCAAGTCCCCACTATGAAAAAGGCCATGGAGTAATGATAGGCTGAAGCTCATGTGCTGGTGCATGTATTAAATCTCCATGTTTCTATAGACATCTCTTTGCAAATTGTTGTGCATCTTTTTCCATGGTTGGCCAATAGTATCCTACTCGTAGAAGTTTCTTAACAAGGCCAGGGCCAGCGGAATGCAAGCCATAAACACCTCCATGTACATCATGTAAGGCCACTTTTGCTTCCTTAGAATCAAGACACCTAAGAAGGATACCATCAAGACTATGGTGATAAAGGGTGTCTCCCAAAATAGTGTAACGAGAGGCTCGACGAATAAAGGTTTTGCGTTGGGTGTTAGATAATTGAAGTGGAAAGGTTTGATTATGGAGATACTCATATAAATCCTCATACCATGGTGAATTGGGACCAACAATTTCACATATAACCTCAGACTATGTACTTAAAATTCTGGAATTAAAAGTTGTTCAACCAAAAACTCACATTTATGTGTATTAGATGGCATGTCCAGAAGAGACCCAATCATAGCCATGGCATCTGCTGCTCTGTTCTGTAGTCTTGGGATTTTTTCAAAGGTGATATTGTCAAAATACCTTTTAAAATCCTCAACCATTAGCTTGTATGGAAGAAGCTTCTCATCTTTTGTTTGATATTCATCTAAGACCTGTTTGATAACCAGTTGAGAATTGCCAAAGACTTGTAACTATTTGATAGCCCATTGTACTGCCATGCGTAATCCTGTGATTAAAGCTTCGTACTCTACTATGTTATTGGTACACAGAAATGCTTGATTCTATATGTTTTGGGTATATAATCTCCTTGAGGGGTAACAAACAATATCCCTACTCCTGATCCATGTTGTGTATAAAATCCATCAAAATATAGCTGCCACCATGCTAGGGAAGTTAAATTGAACAACCCTTCATCAGGGAATTTTGGATACATTGGGTAAATATCTGTGATGGGTGCTGCAACTAATTGATTAGCGATGACTTGTCCTTTGATGGCTTTTCGATCGACATATTGTATGTCAAATTCACTTAAGATCATGACCCATTTTGCTAATCTTCCCATGAGGATTGTTTTAGAAAGAAGTTATTTGAGTGGATCCACATTAGATATGAGCTTTGTCATTTGGTTCAGCATATAGTGTCTCAACTTTTGGGAAGAAAACACTAATGCTAAACATGCTTTTTCCATAGATGAATAATTAAGTTCATATCCCACAAGAGTTTTGCTGATGTAGTTGATGGCTTGTTCTTTTCCTAAATCATCATGTTGAGCTAAAAGGGCACCCAATGCTGCTGTTGTTGATGATATATAGAGTAATAATGGGTGGTTAAGCACAGGAGGTACTAACATAGGAGGTGTTGCTAGATATTCCTTTATTTTATCAAAATCCTATTGACAATTTTCATCCCACTTAAAAGGTTCACCCTTATGAAGAAGATGTTGAAAAGGATGACATTTATTTGTTAGTTGTGAGATAAATCTGCGAATGGACTGTAACCTTCCTTGTAGACTGCGGAGCTACTTGAGATTTGCTGGCGGAGGCATTTCCATGATAGCTTTTACTATAGCTGGGTCCACTTCTATCCCTCATTGAGACACAATGTATCCCAATAGTTTTCTAGATGTTACGCCAAATACACATTTGTTTGGGTTCAGTCTGACTTGATACTTTTCTAATCAATCAAAGATTTGTGCTAATACCTGTAGATGTCCTTCTCTTGTCTTAGATTTTCCTAGGATGTCATCAACATAGTCTTCCATGATAGTATGAAAAAGGTCATGAAAAATAACTGTCATGGCTCGTTGATAAGTAGCTCCAGCGTTCTTGAGACCAAAAGGCATTACAACCCAACAGTATGTGCCCCATGGACAAATAAAAGATGTTTTGTCTTGATCTTCCTCTTCTATTCTGATTTGGTTATACCATGAAAATCCATCCATCAAAGATAGCATGTCATGTCTAGCTGTAAGATCTACAATGTTGTCTATGCTTGGTACTAGAAAGTCATCCTTAGGACATGCTTTATTGAGATCTCTAAAATCTGTGCAACAATGAACTCGTCTATTAGGTTTTGCTATAGGTACCAAGTTTGAAACCCATTCTGGATAATCAATAGGCTTTATGAACTTTGCTTCTAACAATTTTTGAATCTCTGCCTTGAGCAATAAAGCTACTTACGGATGCATTTTACACAATTTTTGTTTAACAGGTTTTGCATTAGGAGATACTACTAGATGATGTACCACAAGTGATGGATCTAAACCCAGCGTGTCAGCATAAGTCCATGCAAAATTTATAGTTCTTTTCATAAAAAATGTTGTGAAGTCTCTTCTTTCTTTCTCTAATAGTGATGTTGCCAAAAAAGTAATCTTTGGATTCCGCTCTGTACCCAAGTTCATGTCTTGTGATTGTTCAACTAGCATGGTTGATTTATCATGATAATCAATGGCAATAGGAAGATCAAATCCCCCATCCTTAGGCACCTCAGAGAGTTTTTGACCTTTGGATACATCCTTTATTTTTACTTTTTCTTGGTCAAGAGGCACCTTTCTATTTTCACCTAGTGACCTATTTTATTTGATTTTGTTTATTTCACTTTTATGACTGAAGGATTTGATACTTCCACCAAAATATGCTAGTTTAGGTAGATCCATCATGAAACCCAGGATTTGTGATCACCTAATGGAATGCCTTTTCATAAGCCCATAAATTCTACAATAGCTTCATCATTTTCAAATGTATCTAATAACGGTGCCCCATGTTGGTCCCAATCAACGAGGTCAGAATATATGAGTGAAAGGGTAACGAAGGAATGGTTGTGGCTAGAGGAAGTTGTGGAAATCATGAAGATGGAGTTTTCTTGGAAAAGGTCAATAATATGAAGGGAGGAGTCATCAATAGTATCCAAACTAGAAGTCTCTCCTACTGAGGAGGGTCCAACATCAATATTGGAAATACACTTAATGTCTTTGGGTAGCGGTACCTCCGGTTGATAACCAAGGCCTTGCTTATTAAACTTCTTAGACACAATAATGGATTCGATAGGTCCTTTTTCCTATGATCCCAACCCACCATGTCCTTTGTAGCCCATGTTCTTTATGATGTGGAACCCATTGTTATATCTCTCCACTTCTAGTTGGACTTGGTCATTTTCATCAAAGAATATCCAAGAGTTGATATCATCAATATCTTCATCATCCAAGAATTTGCCTTTAATGAATACTATAGGTGGGGTTGTGATAACAGCGGGGGATTAAGTTGGCTTAGATGTAGAAATTTTACCATAAGATTTGGGAGATAAGGGAAGGGTGCCAACACAACAAGATTCTTGCAATGTGTATTCACCAGGGCCATGTTTGGTATACTTGATACGGAGATCGGAAGTGGCTTTGCTAGATGATGGCTTGAGTAGGTCAGATGGGTCTATATAGGATGAAGATGGATATGCCTCGGTGTTGATAGGAATGTGGTTCAGACTCTTATATTTAGCTTGAAAGGCATGACAAAATTCAAATGGATTGGGATCAACATGGATAGTAATCTCAACGCCATTGTGTGGAAATTTAAGACATTGATGGTATGTGGAAGGAAGTGCCTTGAGGGCATGTATCCATGGATGACCAAGGATGATGTTATAAGGAAGGTCAATATCAAGAACCTAACAACATGTTTCAGTAGTGACCGGCCCAACTTGGATAGCCAAGTAAATAATCCCTTCAATATATCGCTCGGCATCATCATATGCTCTGATAGTAATAACCTTGGAGGTGTCAACATCTTTCTCAGAATATCCCAATTGTTTTATTAATTTCAAAGAAAATATATTAAGATCAGCTCCACCATCAACCAAGATTCGTTTGATACGGCGTTGTTTAACAAACACTTCAATGTGGAGGGCTTCATTGTATGAAGGGTGAACGGAGGGCTAAAGATCTTTGTCAGAAAAGGTTAAATGACAAGGGGCTACAATGATAGTCACCATAGATTGGAATTATGTGATATCAATATCATTGGGCACCGAAGATTCTTGTAAGGCTTTGTCAAGGATAGCTTTGTGAGCAGGGGATATGTGAAGCAACTCAAGAATGGATATGTGCACAGGTGTTTTGCCAAGGTGATCCAAGATATTATAGTTAGAGAATGGTCAAGGAGGATGGACAGGTGCTCCTTGAATGGTGACTCAACCTCTTCAAGTGGTTACAGTGTAGTCAGGTGCTTTGCCTTGGATAGTAATCATAGAAATGTGAGCATGGTCAATGCGGCCAATGGTAGACGATTTGTAGTTATACTGAATGGAATTCCCAGCATGAGGGTTATTTGATTTGTCATGAGATGGAAGTGGATTCTTGAAAGCATCTAGATCATAGTTTGATGTTGATTGTTGTGCAGATTGAGTTGTTGAAGGTCTAATTTTGATTAAACCTTGATCGATGCAATCTTGGATAACATGTTTTAAGCGCATACAACCATTTGTTTTATGTCCTTTAACTCTATGGTAATCACAATACTCATTTTATTTGTACCAAGAAGCTTTAAAGAGTGGTTCACCATGGGTGGTGCATCCGGTAACATAATATTGCCCACTTGGAGAAGATTTTGAAAGACAACTTCCATAGGTTCCACTAATGGTGTAAATTGTCAGTGCAGATTTGAAGTTTGTCATTGTCATGTTCGTTGGAAAGGTTTTGTTGTTGTAGAAGAAGCTTGAATGTTGATGGGATCTTTCATAGTTTGTATGTTCTTTGTGTCCACAACACCATCGTTGACAACATTCTTATTTTTGTTCCAAAAGCGAGATTTATCATAGGAGTTTTGAGGATAGTCTTTGTTATTGCAAAAGATCTTAATAGTACCTTTAGCAATTAAAGCTCATTCAATGATGGTTCCTTTGGAAAAAAGTTCATCAAAGGTGCTAGCACTTTGCAATTGTAGTTGGAATGACAACTCAGGATGAAGATTTTGAACAAAGATATCGAGTTGTTGCTTCTCAGGTATTTCACATGATAGTTTGCCATCCATATTACACCATCGTTGAGTGAATGAAGAAAAGGCTTCACCATTACACTGTTTATTATTGACAAGGTCATTCATGTTTACTTCATGTTCAATGTTAAGAGCAAAGTGTGATCGAAACTTATTTGCTAACTTTGAAAAAGATTTAATTCCTGGAGGTAAATGAGAGAACCATTCAAGAGCTTATCCTGCTAAGCTTCGAGGAAATAGTCTCAAAAGATATGTATCATCATGAGCAACATTGAGACATGCCACAAAGAATGCTCTAAGATGGTCTTCCAAATTTCTTTTTCCTTTGTACTTGTCAAATTGTGGAATTTCAAAGCGTGGCAGAAAAGGTGTCATATGAAGTGACTTGTCAAATGGATAAGTGCATATGTTTTCTAAGGAAAATGTCTTCTTGCCTTGTCCTACTGCTTGGTTGATCATTTGTTGAACATCCGCTGGAGATAATTGTTGTTGTTGTAAAGGGGTTGAAACATGGTATGATGTATATTGAGGTTCCTATTATGTGATATATGAAGTCATGACCATTTGTTGAGGTTGCGTAGTCACAACGTATGTCAAAGGATTGGTATGTGACACATATGTGGTTGAGGGGTGCTGTCCTTGAGACACAAGCGATGGTTGGGTATATTGTGATAAATTGGCACTAAGATTTGGCATCACATGAGAAGTGGTAGATGGATTGACACTAGTTAATGGTTGTGAATTTGGAGTTGGGATTGTGACATGGTAAGTGATGGAAGGATTAGTGGATGTGAAAGAAGGATGGACACTTGGGTTTGTATTTTGGACAACATGAGGATTGATATGTGTCATGTGTTGGGTGACAATAGGCAAACCTTGGGTAGCATAAGATGTATTGATGGTTTGTGAAGGATTGTAAAAAGATGATGGAATGGATGTATGTTGCTCAACATAAATGACCGTAGTGCTAGGAGTGGCTTGAGAAACAATAGGAGGGTCACTCATGTCAATGAGACTAACATTGGGATTATACGATGAATTGGATGGATTAGTGG
Source organism: Cunninghamia lanceolata (assembly GCA_027924645.1). NCBI lineage: Eukaryota > Viridiplantae > Streptophyta > Pinopsida > Cupressales > Cupressaceae > Cunninghamia > Cunninghamia lanceolata. Next base: position 4,836,575 of record BSBN01001332.1, read on the forward strand.
AGATAGTGGAAAGCATATTAGTAGTAGGTATGTGAGATGTGGTATCCACATGGGATATAGCGGGTTGCGATGGTTGTGAAGATTGGACTATTGGTTTTGTTGGGATAGTTTGGGAAGCTTGCACACTATGGGATATGGGGATAGCTTGTGATGTTTGGGGCATTTGCGCTTGGGCCACATGGATAGCTTGTATTACTTGAGGCTTGGAAACTATCATGGTAGGAGAAGGAATATGTTGAGGAACATGGAATGGTGGAATGTTCAAATTTTGTGAAATGAAATGGAGCACATTGGTTGGCATTATCAAAGGTTCTAGAGTGTACTCTGAGCATGGTGGATCAAATGAAGTAACAATAGGTAGTGAAAGAGATGTGTTAGAAGATGGAGTTTGTGATATGATAGGGGATGGTGTGACTATAGTGGATGGTCCCTTTACAACAACAGTGGGAGTGTTTGGATCATGCTCTCTAATAGTGGATATGTCAAAATCTCTTGGTAATCTAGCACCCATACAAGCAAGTTACAAGAAGTAGCGATTAGGCTCAGATAAGACAAGTCTCTCAACTTGATCCCACACATATGTATCCTGAAATTCCAATAAGTCTTCTTGGGATTGTTCCTTATAAGTATCCAAAAATGTTTGAGGTTGCACTTGTTGTGAAGATGACTCTCCAATGGTATACCCATGAGGCATAAACATATGCGGAGGCATACCAGTCATGAATTGATTCACGTCTCTAAGAGGTGTTGATCTAGATTTTTACATCTTAGCTTCCATCTCAGATTGCAATTTGGCTTCCATTTCAGCTCGAAGTTTGGCTTCTATTTCAGTTCTATATTGACTCCTAGTTTGAGGCATGATGAATGATGTTGAAAACTAAACTTTAGCTTGTCATTGTTTTGAGACCCAAAAAGATGATAGTTTGCTAATTGTTTGGTTGGCTGTTTGCTTTATTGGTGGGTTGCTTGGAAGATTTGTTGTTGGCTAGTCTTCCCTAGAGAATAGCTCACACACTCAAGGGAAAAGTTGTTTGCTAAGGGTTGCTATGTTCCTGAAGCTAAAGCCAGGAGATGATGTTTTGTTGATTGATCAAATTGATTGATTTGATGTTTGGTTTGCTAGTTTGGGATCTCAAGAAGATGAAAAGCTCCTTAAATTTGATTGGTTGGTAAACTCAAAGTAGGAGACAAAATCCAGGTATTTGCTAATGATTAGAGATAGGTCTAAAAGCTAATGCTAAGACTGAGCAAGCTAGATTTGTGGCTAATTTGACTGAGTCACTAAGATTTACTGGTATTAGACCACAGGTGACAAGTAATAGCTCAAATGCAATTCAGAAAAGGCCAAAGGCAACTGGTAACAGCTTAAATGTGAGCTAGTTTTGGTTATGATAGCAGGTTACAGTGTTAACCAGAGGCGAGCCAATTTTCCATAGGTGACTAATATTGACTCAAAAGTGATTTACTGTTGATCAGAAGTAATACAGTTTAGACCAGAGGCGATAGATTGTTGTTTAAAAGAGATCTAATTTAGGCAAAAAGTAGTTGACTATTGTTTAAAAGTGATTCAATTTAGGCAAAAAGTGGCTGACTGTTGTTTAAAAGCAATTCAGTTGTCTGTATGTGGGTAGTTTAAGCTCAAAAGTGACTATGTCTGTCAGGAAATATCTCTGATTTCTATTTTTTTTACAAGAAAATAGTAATTACAGTCACTCACACTCACAACAATCACAAACTTGTACAACCTAGGCTAGGAAAGGGTTGTATTTGTTGAATCCCTTGGCCGTGCTTACTCAAAGCAGATAGCTTTAGGATCTTGGTAGCACCGGCTCCTCTCCATGGCACACACTTCTTACACATACCAAGATATAGGTTTCTCAAAAGGCATGTCCCTCACCAAACCTTAGGATTGTCCCTGCTATCTCTTCTAAGAACCACGTGAATCAGGGCGGCTTCAAAGGTCCCACCTTTTGCGTCAGCAAATAGAAGGTTTTTGGCTACTACCCAAAGTTGCTAATAAGGACATCCATTTGGGTGGCTATATGTGCGGTAGTGCTACTCTCTGTTATGGAGTCTCCTAGCCTTCAAGGGTTATGCCTTGGAGGGTTTTGGGGGAGGTTGGCTATTGGTATAACACAACAACACCTGTTGTTTGTGGCTTTTGACACAAACACTTTTCTTATATAGCGGTTTGGAAGGACTTGGCTTTAGCTTGTTACTGCTTGGGTTGTATCCCTTCTCACACCAAGAAGGCAGGCCCTCTAAAGATAATAACAAGTTCTCATACACCTAAGATCCATTTGATAGGTAAGGGGAGATGATACTTTTGTTATTAAATTTGGGTTACAATCAAGCACATGCAAGCAATGAAAAAAGATATATCAAGCATGGAGTAAGCAATGATTCATTTTAAGCACCAAGCCCAAATGTTCCTAATTTAGTGAAAAACCACAAGTCTTGGACCGATCGAAGCTGCAATAGATATGTTAGTAGTTTGATAACCTCCTTTTCTTGGACAATCGATAAGATGCTGCACAAATAACCAATTAGTAGCCAAGAAAAATAAACTGCAAATGATAAAGACTGAAAATGACATAGTTTACTAGAGACAATCCACTATTGATCAAAAGCGAATTGTATTTTGCCACAGGCAAAATGTTACAGATCAGAAGTGATGCCGAGAGCCCCAGATGTAGATTGATAAAGTTCACAAGTGATGCGAAAGAGCAAGAAGCGACTGGTTACAGATCATAAGTGACTCAAATCTACAAGAAAAATAGATCGCAACAAAAACCCTAGCTTTGTAATAAGTGATTCAATTAGCTAAAGTTGATCACTGTAAGATTAAAAGCAATTCAAATAAAGGCATAAGTGACCACTATTAGTGTATAAGTGATGCAAAACAAACAGAAAGCAACTACTGTTTGCTCATAAGCGATCTAGAAAATGCTAAAGGCGACAGGTTTTAGCTCAGAAGCGATGCGTATATTCAGACAACAACTGGTTTTCACTCAAAAGAGACTAGAACTCATTGTAAGCACTCATAAAATCTAATCTTCATAAAAATAACTTCAAATAGCAAAGTTAATCAAGGACATGAGTCCCACCAGGTGTGCCAAAATGTGATAGGTAAAAAATCAGGTTAATAAGATCAAGCATAGCCATGAAAACCTAACCCTACCATCATCAAAGAATCTAATCCAAATGAAATCAAAAGCATGCAATTCAATCACAATATCACCTAGATTGTGTGATTCCTTGTTTATGATGTGGATTGCTTCTTCAATAATGAACAATTATGAAGATAAAAGCTACCATGATAGATGGATGATAATGCTAATAAGCTCAATGGATGCTATGAATACTCAAGTGCTCAATATGCTCAGGATGATAATGTAGACGCTATGTGAATGCTGGATAGATGTAGTATGGAATGAGAGGTTGTTTATATACAACTCAACCAAAATCAATCAATGGTGGAGATTCAGTGGCTATGCAAATGGCTAAGATTAAATGATAGACATAAGTGAATTTGTAGATGACAAGTGGAGAGAAGATAGGGCTTATGTGTGACCGTATACATAAAAAGTACTACAGGTGAAAGCTATTAAATAAAAGATATACTACCACTTATCTTTTTTAAATGAAAGAGGCACACATGTTGGCTCATGAGATAAATGATAAGAGAAATTAATTAAATAAACAATATTTATTTAATTAATTGGAAAGTGGGTTTATGAAAGGAATTTTTAATGAAATAAATAAAATTTATTTAATTAAAAATAGATAGAAAGAAGATAATTAAATAATTAAAGATTGTTTAATTATAGCTTAGAAGAAATAGCTAATTAATTAATTAATTAAATGTAAATTTATTTAATTAATAGAAGAAAAAGATATGTTAGGGATATTGTTCAAGTGTGTTAGACAAATGCAGCTGATGGGTAATGCAATGTTTGATACTAATGATAATGAGTCAATTTTGGGTGTCTACAAGCTAAACAAATACTTATTTGCTGATGCCTCTCCATTTCTCATTATAAACAACTGATCTCTCCCTCCACGTTGGACTGCATTTATCATTGTTATAACTATCCTTGTTGAAGATATGACTATTCTAGCACCATCATCCATCATGAAAATGGAGTTTTACTATTGTTCATACATCACGACTCAAGTTGTTCTTATGGTTAATAATCTACTTTATGACTGCTAAGACAGTCATGGTCATGGCTAATCTTTTCCCTTTATGGTTGTAAGCTCTTAATGGGAGCATCTTTTAGTTGATATTGAAATTATGTTTGGCTACCCTGCCTATCTCATGGACTGCTTTTCATACCTTGAATACAAACAAATGAAGACATGACAATAGACAAATATAACATTATGATATTGACACTTCTTATACTTAGTCACACACATTTTTGAGTTGTCTTGAACTAGTTCACTTCTCTTTGATAGCTTTCATTTCATCTTATTTGAACTGACAGTTATAGATGGGCAACAAACTTATAGCTTATGCACTCAGTGAATATAATACTCTTTAGCTGAATATGTCTTGATTTAAGCAACACAAATAAGTACCCCTTTTCATCTCGTCTTAAGAATAAGGGGCAGCATGCTGGGCTCAACCCTTGTGGGAGCCCACTTTGAACTACATGCTTAAATGTCTTCAAAATAGTAATATAACTTATTCTATACCTGCATAGGAAACAAACATGTTAGTTTAAAACAATGAAGCTCAATGATTGTTTCATTTTCAGTCTCTCTTGCATATGGATGATTTGATCTTCTGACTCAGTGCATCACATGCAATGAATTATGTCTCTGCTGATAGGCACTTAGGAAACCATATCCAGAGCTCTAACAAAACTTTTTCCAATCCTGCAGGTCTTCTCAGAGATCAGGAGCGAGGAGGAGCCAGCTGCAAATGAAGATCAAACCAAGACCCCTAAATAGACAATAATGGACATGCTTTTCCCTTATTATCTTTAGATGCATAGTGTATTCTCTATGTTTGTACTAGTTCATCTATTCCCATGGCTTGTGTGGGACATTTAGTCTGTCATGTTTTCATTCAATGCAAAGTTTGTTCCATTTGTATCTCATTTGTAAAATTAAATGATCATTGTAATGAAATGAAACAACTCATTTCACTGATGAATACTCAACAAGGCATTAAATGATGAACTAAAATTCTTTCTCTTCTGTCATACAAAAGCATGATAAAACTGAACCTTTCAAGCGCCTCAAACTATACAAAACATTATTGTAGAAAATGTTAAAAATCTTTCATCTAAAAATAAAACTTGATGCACACCAGCTCTACCAATTTGAGTTGTAGGTGAAAAATTGGTAACAATATCATTTGTGTATCCTTGGATACAAATGATGTCAAGCTATTTGAATCTATCCATGTTCATTGGGCCTCTTGCAAATAGATTTTGCCTCTAATTAGGCTGATATTGATTATGTTGAGGTCCCTACTGTTGAGGTTGCTATTGTACTCCTAGATGCACATTATAATTAACCCCTGCATTAAGGTTTATATTACCTTGAACATTGTACTACATCCCTCCAGGATGATACATGTTACCATGTACATTATGAAGTGGAGGAGGATATGGATATTGATATTGTCCTGCATATGGATTGTATCCTTGATTATAACCTGGAGGAGTAGGCTACACATTACCGTGAGATGCCACTAGAATATTTGCAAGGTTTGACATTGGCCTTGTATGAACACTGGGCTGCACATGTGGTGCATTAACTACATTTCCCTACCTTCCAATCACATTGTGACTTGCATGTGAGACCAAAGGTCTAGTTATATTTCTAGAAGTAACTGGATTATTGATAGGTACATGCTACAAGGCTCTTGTAATAGGTTGAGCATTCAATTTAAGTATCTCTTATTCCAACTCTTCCTATCTTCTCATCAATTTAAGTCATTGTACTTGCAAGCGTTCCACATTCTCTTTCAATTCTCTGTCAATGAATCTTCCTTTAGAAGTTGACACAACATTAAACTCTATGAATCTTACCATCTTGGGGGTTTGTTCCACAAACCCTTACCATGACCTCTTAGCATACTGATGTGCCATTCTTTGCTCAAGGTCTCTTCTTGCTTCATTTTGTCTCACATTTTCTTCCAGGTAGTCTTCAAATTCCTTTTGAGACTCATTGATATTGAAAAGATCCTTGGGATGAAATCATTCAATTCTCCCCAACTGTGTTTCAATCATGGGGCTATCATATATAATGTATGACTATTCTGAGACATTTATTTGATTATCTTGTACATTCTCATAGATTTGTGAGACAACAAGTTTGTGTTACGAATTGCATGCAAAAGATATCAATTAACTGTAAATAAAGATTAAACAGAGGAATGAAAAATACATAGAAATAATAATAGTGAGAGACAATTTTTAATGTGGTTCAACCAAACTTAGGGTACATCCACCAATAGAGAGTCCAATATTATTATCCAATAATCAGACTGATTACAACCAACAATCCTTGTAACTCAATACCACTACAAATACTATAATACAATATCCACGAAAATAAGCACCCCTGCCCCTTGACCCCGTCTTGGGGGCCCTATCCCCAAACCCCCATTAAATAATTTGGGGGGAAACTATACTGATAAAAGTGGAGAAAATTTAACCTCTGAGTCTGATTAGGCTCCATATAACAACAATCTCTCACTTGGAGACTGATCATAACACCGTTGACCCTGTAGCTCCCACTAGAAATAAGTACCATGGACCCTATTGTTCTAATTTTATTGTTTTCAGTCTTGAAGACCAAAAGAAGCTGAAGAGGAGTCCAACTTCTCCTTTGTCATTGCCTTTGTAAACATATTCAATAGATTTTTATCTGTATGTATATTTCCATCCTTAATTGTCCATCATCCAACACCGATCGAATGAAGTGATACTTCAACTATATGTGTTTAGTCTTTGAATGCAAGGTAGAATTCTTTGCAAGATGTATGACACTCTGGTTGTCTGTAAACAAATAACTATTACCCTATTGTTTGCCCAATTCTTCCATGAAATATTGTAGCCATATCATCTCCTTGCTTGCCTCTATTGCAGCTACATATGCTACCTCGATCATGGATAAAGCAACCACCTTTTGCAAACGTGAGATCCAACTCACTGCTTTCCCACCTACAGTAAAGACATAACATGTAGTACTCCTCCTAGTATCAATATCCCCTACAAAATCTATGTCTACATAACCTACTAAATTAGTATTAGAGCCGCCAAAACATAAGTGTTTACTAGATGCACCTCTCAAATATCTTAGAATCTATTTTACCGCATTTCGATCCTCCAATCTGGGATGACTTATATACTTGCTTACAACTCCTATAGCATGTGCAATATCTGGTCTCGTGCATACCATGACGTACATTAAGCTTCCTATAGCTAAAACATATGGTACCTTGGACATTTTTTCTTCCTCCTCTTGTGTCTTTGGACACATCTCCTTAGTCAATTTCAGATGACTAGGCAAAGGTGTGCTGACAGCTTTCGCATTCTCCATATGGAATCTTTGCAACACCTTTTCAACATAATTAGCCTGAGATAAAGTCAATTTCATGTTCTTCCTATCTCTGCAAATTTTCATACCAAGGATTTATTTTGCTACCCCCAAATCCTTCATAGCAAATGATTGTGCTAACTACTATTTTAACTCTCTTATGTGATCAATGTCAGACCCTGCTACAAGCATGTCATCAAGATATAAACATAAAATAATGTAGCTGTCATTATCTAACCTCTTAAAATAAACACAATGGTTAGAATTACACTGGTTGTAGCCTTTCTCAACCATAAAACTATCAAATTTCAAATACTATTGCCAAGGTGCTTGTTTCAAGCCATATAAACTCTTCTTCAATCTGCACACCAATTTCTCCTTACCTTTGACCTTAAATCCTTGGGGTTGTTCCATATATATCTCCTCCTCCAAATTGCTATGGATAAAGGTAGTTTTCACATCTAGCTATTCCAAATGCAAATCTTTAGTAGCCATAATACTTAAAACAATACAAATAGAAGTCATCTTAACAACTGGAGAAAAAATCTCATCAAAATTAATGCCCTTTTCTATGCAAATCCTATTTACAACTATCCTAGATTTAAATATTTTCTTACCTCCATCTTTCTCTTTTGGCCTATAAACCCATTTGTTTAGTAAAGCCTTTTTACCTATAGACAACTTACATAATTCCCAAGTCTTATTTTTTAGTAAGGATTCCATTTCTTCTTTCATTGCAAGCTACCACTAAACCTTTGTATCCACCTATATAGCTTCATCATACCCTTCCAGTTCACCAACATCTGTTAACAAAATAGAATACAAAGAGGGAGAAAACCTTTGAGGAGGTCTACTTAGCCTTGTTGACCATCTAACATTCACTGGAGTTTGTGGTATTTCTTGTTGTTGTTGCAGAGTAGGAGGAACCACTAGAACATCATTATCTAGAGTATCATCTAGCACCACATAATTCTTTTCTTTCTTCTTATGCTACTGCAACTAATCTTTGTACATCTTCTCATTGAATACAACATCCCTGCTTCTGACAATTTTTAGATTTTCAACATCCCAAAGCCTATAACCAAATTCATCAATTCCATATCCAACAAAGATACACTTTTTTGATTTTAGATCCAGCTTAGTTCTATTTTTAGAATCTATATGTGCAAATGCTTCACATCTGAATGTATTGAGAAAAGAATAACTCACCTTCTTACCTGTCCATGGTTCCTCTAGAATACCATAGCCCAAAGGAACTAAAGGGCCTCTATTAATTAAATATATAATGGTATTGATAGCCTCTATCCACATGTTTAAAGGTGCCCAGGATGCAATCTCATACTCCTTGCATGCTCCATTATTGACCTATTCATGCACTCAACCACTCCATTCTCCTGTGGAGTTCCTAGAACTATTTTTTCCCAACGAATTCAATTAAAGGAACAATAATCCTCAAATTCTTTGCTACAATACTCACCACCATTATCAGATCTGAGACATTTTAATCTTTTACCTGTCTCATTCTCAACCAAGCTTCTCCATTTCTTTAATGTTTCAAATACATTAGATTTTTGCCTAAGGAAATAAATTCAAACCTTCCTAGTTGCATCATCTATGAATGTAACATAATACCAAGAGCCACTGAGAGAAGATATCTGAGCTAGTCCCCATACATCTGTATGCACAAGTTCCAACTTTTCATGTTTCTTTTACTTCCCATCCTTGAGAAAATTTACTCTCTGTTGTTTTCTATACACACAACTTTCATACAAATCCATATTAATACATTTGAGACCTGGTAAAACTTTCTTAGAATGAAATATCTTCATAGCTTTTTCACTCATGCCCAAGTTTGTTCTATCACAGTGTTGTCTTAGAACCTGTAGGAACTATTTCAATCTCTCCTTGTGAACTCATAGCAACTGTTGCTAAACTTGTTTGATTCTTCTCTGTAACAACTAAAGTAGAAGGAACAATATGACCTGTACAAAGATATAAGGTGCCTACTTTCACACCTTTTTCTACCATGAGATCCAACTCACTATTGTCCCACCTACAGTAAAGACATAACCTATAGAACTCTGCATGGTATCAATATCCCTTGCCAAATCTGAGTCCACATTGCCTACTAAATCAGTATTAGAGGCCCCAAAATATAAGTGTTTATTGGCTATACCTCTCAAATATCTAAGAATCTATTTTACCGCATTCCAGTGCTCCAATATGAGATTACTCATATATCTGCTTACAACTCCTATAGTATGTGCAATATCTAGTCTCATGCATACCATGGCATACATTAAACTTCCTACAACTGAAGCATATGGTACCTAGGACATTTTTTCTTCCTCCTCTTGTGTCTTAAGAAATATCTCCTTTGTCAAATTCAAATGACTAGGAAAAGGTGTGCTGATAGCTTTTGCATTCTCCATATGGAGTCTCTGCAACACCTTTTCAACATAATCAGCCTAAGATAGAGTCAATTTTGTTTTCTTCCTATCTCTGCAAATTTTCATACCAAGGATTTATTTTGCTGCCCCCAAATCCTTCATAGCAAATGATTGTGCTAACTGGTGTTTTAACTCTGTTTTTTGATCCATGTTAGACTCTACTACAAGCATGTCATCAACATATAAACATAAAATAATGTAGCTGCCATTACCAAACCTCTTAAAATAAACACAATGGTTAGAATTATACCGGCTATAACCTTGCTCAGCCATAAAACTATAAAATTTCAAATATCATTACTGAGGTGCTTGTTTCAAGCCATATAAACTCTTCTTCAATCTACACACCAATTTCTCCTTACCTTTGACCTCAAATCCTTATGGTTGTTCCATATATATCTCCTTCTCCAAATCACCATGAAGAGAGATAGTTTTCACATCTAGCTATTCTAAATGCAAATATTCAGCAGCCACAATACTTAAAACAATATGAATAGAAGTCATCTTAACAATAGTTTTCACATCTAGCTATTCTAAATGCAAATATTTAGCAGCCACAATACTTAAAACAATATGAATAGAAGTCATCTTAACAACTGGAGAAAAAATCTCATCAAAATCAATGCACCTTTTCTATGCAAATCCTTTTACAAGTAACCTAGATTTAAATCTTTTCTTACCTCCATCTTCCTCTTTCAACCTATAAACCCACTTGTTTGGTAAAGTCTTTTTACCTACAAGTAACTTACATAATTCCCATGTCTAATTTTTCAACAAGGAGTCCATTTCTTATTTCCTTGGAAGCTCCCACTAAACCTTTGTATCCACTTGCATAGGTTCATCATACCCTTCTAGTTCACCAGTATTTGTTAACAAAATAGAATATAAAGAGGGTGAAAACCTTTCGAGAGGTCTACTTAGCCTTGTTGACCATCTAACATTCACTAGAGTTTGTGCTATTTCTTGTTATTGTTGTAAAGCATAAGGAACCACTGGAACATCACTATCTAGAGTATCATCCAGCACCACATAATCCTTTGCTTTCTTCTCATGCTGCTGCAACTGATATTTGTACAACACCTTCTCATTAAATACATCCCTGCTTCTCACAATTTTTAGATTTTTAACATCCCAAAGCCTATAACTAAATTCATCAATGCCATATTGAATGAAGATACACTAATTTGATTTTGCATCCAGCTTGGTTCTATTTTAAGAATCTACATGTGCAAATATCTCACATCCAAAGGTTTTGAGAAAAGAATAACTCACCTTCTTCCCTGTCCATGCTTCTTTTGGAATACCATAGCCTAAAGGAACTGAACGGCCTCTATTAATTAAATATACAATAGTATTGACAACCTCTGGCCACATGTTTAAAAGCATCCCAGCATGCAATCTCATGCTCCATGCATGCTCCATTATTGTCCCATTCTTGCGCTAAACCACTCCATTTTTTTGTGGAGTTCCTGGAACCATTTTCTACCTACTAATTCTATTAAAAGAAAAATAATCCTCAAATTCTTTTCTACAATACTCATCACCATTATCAGATCTGAGACATTTTAATCTTTTACCTGTCTCATTCTCAACCAAGCTTCTCCATTTCTTAAATGTTTCAAATATATCAGATTTCTTCCTAAGGAAATAAATCCAAACCTTTCTAGTTGCATCATCTATGAATGTAACATAATACCAAGATCCGTCGAGAGAAGATACCTGAGCTAGTCCCCAAAGATCTATATGCACAAGCTCCAACTTTTTGTCTTTCTTTTGCTTCCCATCCTTGAGAAAACTAACTCTCTTTTGTTTGCCATACACACAACTTTCACAAAAATCTATATTAATACATTTTAGACCTAGTAAAACTTTCTTAGAATGAAGTACCTTCATACCTTTTTCACTCATATGCCCAAGTCTATTATGCCATAGTGTTGTCTTAGAACTTCCAACAACTATTTTAGTCTCTTCCTACGAACCCGTAGCAACTGTTCCTAAACATGTTTGGTTTTTTTCTTCAATAACTAAAGTAGAAGGGATAGTATGACCTATACAAAGATATAAGGTGCTACTTTCACACCTTTTTCTACTATTAAGGTACCTCTTGAAGCCTTCCAATTTTTATCACTTCAAGTAACTATGCAACCTTCATCAGCTAGCTACCCTACTAAAATTAAATTCCTACTCAGCCTTGGAACATGCCTTACCTCTTGTAGTAGCCAATGATTCCCATTCTGCAACTTAATCTTGATTCTTCCCTTCCCAACAATCTGACAAGGTTTGTTATCTCCCAAATAAACCAACCCAAAATCCTCTTGGACATAATCAAGAAAATAACTTCTATGGGGTGTATCATGAAATGAGGCCCTTGCATCTAAAACCCATAAATCATTAGCATTATCTAGGAAAAGAAACAAAGCATCATCTTTAGATTTACTACTTACCCCATTTGCCTCCTTATTGCCTTCCTTTTTGTCTCCTTCTTTATTCTTCCGAGACTAGCAATCTTTCTTCAGATGATCTAGTTTCCCACAGTACCAACAATCCTTCTATCCTCTGGATTGGGACCCCTTGTCCTTTGATTTTCCTCATGACTTCCCATGACCTCCATAACCTTTTCCTCTCTCTTTTGATCTACCTTTTCTTTCTGCATTCAAAAAACTACTTGATCTGGACCCTCTTGAGTTTTTCCATCACATTTCCTTACTAAGGATAACACCAACAACATCATCAAATTTTAAAGTATTTGAACCAAAGACAAAGTTAGTTACATCCATTACCAAGCTATTCCAACTTTCTGGAAAAGAACATAAAACCAAGATAGCCCTCACCTCTTCATCAAATTTCACTTTTACAGAAGTTAACTAATTGGTAATCGTATTAAACTCATTTAAGTGATTTGTCATAGATCCACCTTCAATCATTTTTAGATTAAACAAACACTTCATGAGAAATACCTCATTTGAGGCTGAGGGGTTTTCATACAATTTAGCCAAAGCTTTCATCAGTTCATCTATTGTTTTAACTTCTATTATATTGAATGCCATAGATGTTGCCAGGCACAACCTAATGGTTCCCAGTGCCTTTTTGTCTAGAAGATTCCAATCCTCATCAGTCATTGCTACTGGTTTCTTGGCTATTCCTTCCAATAGTCTCCATACATCCTTCTGATAGACATAATCCTCTATCTGCATCTTCCATAACTAATAGTTCTACCTATTGAATTTATCTACCTTCAATTTACCCTTGTCTGCCATTGTTCCCACTTAACCGTGAGACTCCCACTCAATCGTGAGACCTTCTTGTAGATGATAATCAAACCCACTCTGATACCACTTGTTAGGAATTGCATGCAAAAGATACCAATTAAATACAGATAAAGATTAAACAAATGAATGAAATAAACACAAAAATATTAACAGGGAGAGACAATTTTAACGTGGTTCACCCAAACATGGGATACATAAACCAACAAAGAGTCTAATATTAATATCTAGCAAATCATACTGATTACAACTAGCAATCCTTTCAACTCAATACCACTACAAATGCTACAATACAATAACAATGGAAACCCTAACCCTTAGCCACTTTTATCAAGCCTTATGTTAGTTACAAAAAGGGTTTTTTTTATGTCGGTGAATAGAAAAAATAACTCTTGGCACCTTTATAAAATAATAAAAGTCATTTGAGGTTTCCAGGGCACTGCCCCTTGACCCCACCTTGTATCACCATAGGGAGCGCGCCAGGGACACTACCCCTAGACCTCATAAGGGACGCTACACCTTGACCTCATATTGGGGGCACTACCCCTAAACCCCTGTTAAATAATTTGGGGGGAAACCACGCTGATAAAAATGGGAAAAATTTAACCTCCGAGTCTAATTAGGCTCCATATAAGAACAGTTCATTCACAGTATTCATTCCATCACCATTGGAAGCACCTACGATAGGCATAGGATTTGAACCCTCTTCGTTCTTTTAAACAAATTTCTAATTCTTATTCTATTGAGACCTTCTATCGTGCATGTTGGAGAGTTGTGCTATTATATTGCAATTTGAAATATTCAAATATTTTTTTATCTAGAGCTATCACCTCCTTTTTCAAAATGAGGAAAATATTTAGATTAACTCTTGGTCTTCTAGTGCTCTAAGAACCTAAATTCTTTGTGAGTGTTCCCAACAGAGTCACAAATTTGTTGGTTCTCAAATTTAGATTTTGCAAAACCGTAAAAGGTGTCATGATTTATGATTGAGTTATGCAACCAATTTGACCAACTGACAGAATTAACCCAGATGGTTATGATTCCCTACACTTTGGGCTCTACATTGCTTAGGTGGATGTTACCTTATATTTCACCAAATGAATAATTAGTCCTCAAATTTGTTGGTGACTTCAGAGAAAATTAAGGGATTTATATAATTTAATCAATTAAATCATCTAATTCACCCTAATCCAAACTGGCATATGATTTGAATTAGATTTTTTATATTTTTATTTCTACTGTTACTCCTACTCCTATACAATAGGAAATGGAAATTGGAATATTGAATATTTTATAAGGATATGATTCTGGAAAAGGATTGATTGGTGCCTTTCTCAACAATTGGGTAACGGAGTCTATCTCACAAAAAGATTTGTGCTTTCTATCTAGCCACAACTAAAATTACTTGCCATGGAATTATTTATGCCTAGCATAAACATGCAAGGTTATTTCTATTGCAAGTATGAGGTTAACCAGTGTTGTCATTGATGTCAACATACTCATATTGCATTGGTAAGAAGGATACTGAGAAAAGTAGTCTCAATCAGGAACAGTGAAGAACAATGATAAGAAGAAGGCAAATGTACTCAATAGGTTGAGAATCAGAGCATGCGGATTAAAGGGTTTGTAGATATGAGTCTTGAGATGATCTAGTTAAGATTTTAGAGGTCCGCATGAAGATATGAAAAAGTTGTGATCAGTCAAGTAGAACCGGTTTTGGGAGATGCTCCGGAGGAACAGAGTGTCACAAAAAGGTCCGGTGAGATCCAGAGGTGCATTATCAGACTCTGCAGATTGGACAGAGTGTTTGGGATGTCCTTGTGATGTGTCATCTCAGTTTGTACAAAGTTTGGAGGTCCGGAAGAACCTTTTTCAGTATGACAGTGGCGACAGACTGTGTTCTTGAAGTTCTGGATGAAGAGGAGAAGAGATTCCAGTGAGTAGAGGAAGTGCAGATGTACCTGGTCAATCAGGCAAGCTTGTGAAGGTTCTTGGATCATGTTGAGGTTATGTTGTCAGTCTACATTGGTGGTAGAGCCCGGAATTGAAGATATTCTTCCGGATGAAGTTCCTGTTTAGACTAATCTACCGAATGAAGTTGTTCATCTTGCGAATGTTCTTATGGTGGCCAACCGGATGTATTAATAATCTTGCGAATGTCCTTATGGTTGATTGCTGACTTAGATGATTGTTCCTAAGTCGATGTCTTGTATAAATAAAGGTTTGTGAGTTCATTTCAAAGTGTGTGTTGAGTAGCGGATGAGAGTGATATAGCGAAAGAACGAAGGGCAGAGCAGAAGTATCTCAGGCTTAAATGGAAGTGATCCAGACATGGTAAAGATGTTAATCTCTAATTCAAGTTTGTGGTTCTTATCACTTTGTAGACAGTGTGTCTCCTTGTAGGCAGTGTGCCTCCTTTGTGAGCAGTGTGCTCGGGCAGTGAGCCCTAATTGGCATGTGCCATTTATTTTATCTTATTCTTCTAACAGAGAATAATCCTTGGGTTAATCACCCCATGGTATTTCCCTTAACCAGGTTTTCTATGTAAAAAATCTTGGTGTCTAATGTGTTGATGTTTATCTGCTCCGGTGTTTATGCTTTCTGCTTTCATGAATGGTTAATTTATATGTTGTTAACTAATAAAGAAGAATCAAGTGTTTCAAGTAGAAGCAAGTTTTTGTACAACTGATTCACCCCCCCCTCAGTTGTGTGCCCTAGATCTAACAATTGGTATCAGAGCCAAGTTCCTCTGAAAGGAGCTTAACCGCTTGAGGAGATCTAGGATGTCGTCATACAAGAAGGATAGTCTGAAGTTTGATGGAACCAAGTTCACTCTCTGGAAAGGTCGCATGAAATATCATTTGGAGTGTATGGGAAAAGCATACTTGACCATGGTCTCAAAACCATATGTTCCTCCACAGGGTGGTCCGACAACTCTGAATGAAATCACAGATGCTGAAAATAATCTTGGGACCAAGGAAGCTATTCTAAGCACATTGAATGACTCAGATCTCTCAAATGTTATTGACCTACCAACTGCATATGAGATCTAGACTAAACTGGAACTTCTGTATGAAGGAGATGAGTTTGTTAAGAGTGCAAGGTTACAAAGTCTGAAAGGAAAATTTGAAAGATTGAAGATGAGAGATGATGAAAATATCACTACCTTTATGCTAGAGTGAATGAGCTAGTGTGTGGAATCAGGAATGTTGGTGGAGTTCTGGATGAAAATAAAATTATTTGCAAAATTCTCAGATCCCTTCCTGCTGCCTACAAAATCAAGGTTGCTGCCATTGATGAATTCAGAGCCCATACAACTATCACAAGAGAGCAACTGGCTGTATTTGAAATGACTAAGTTTGGAGATGATCCCCCCAAGACTGAATCTGCATTCAGAGCCAGTGCCTATGTGAAAGGCAAACAAAGATTTGATACGTGAGAGAACTCTTCAAGGAAGCTGTCATGGTATGATCAAGCAAGGAAAGACATGGAAGAGGAAGAAGCAGAAACATCTCAACTTGAAGCCCTCATTGTAAAGAGACTACCAAGAGGATCCGGTAAGTATGAAGGAAAACTACCCTTCAAGTGCTTCAACTGCAATAAGATTGGTCATTTTGCTTCAAGATGTCTGGAAAGATCTGCAAGGTCAAATACTAACAGACAAAGGTTTCAAAAGAACTGCTATTATGTTCATGAAGAAGATGATAATGAAGGAGTAATAGATGATGAATCAGAAATAAGAAGCAAATCTGGAAATGAATGGGTGTTTATTGCCATCAAGGAAGAAGATTCAATATCCTCTGAATCTATCAATCATAAAGTTGTAGAATGACCTTTGGCTTCCCAAATTGAAGAAAAGGATGATTGGGTTATTGACAGTGGATGCTCTCACCATATGACTAGTGACAAGAACAAGTTCTTAGATTTGGAAAAGTATGAAGGAGGAATGGTAAAGTTTGGTGACAATTCTGCTAGCAGAATCAGAGGTAGGGGAACTATTTCTTTTGATGAAAAGAGCAAAACCGGTAATGTACTATATGTTGAAGGATTGAAGCACAATCTTCTCAGTGTTGGTCAGTTAGTGGACAAAGGCTATGATCTCTGGTTCAAGAATGGAAGATGCAGAATCTTTACAAGCTTCAGAACTAAAATTGCATACGGTACTCAAACAAAAGGTAATATCTTCCATCTAGTTGGTTCTAATAAAAGTTGTCTATTTGTTCAAGTTGATCAGAGTTGGTTATGGCATAGAAGGATGTGCCATGTGAATTTTGATAACATCATCAAGATAAGCAATGTTTAGGTTGTAAGAGATCTTCCTAAATTGGTGAAACCTACAAATAGTTTGTGCAAAGAATGTCAGCTAGGTAAACAAAGCAGAGTCTCTTTCAAAAGCAAGGATCAGTCCACTACCGGATTGTTGGAATTAGTACATACTGATCTCTATGGTCTGACAAGAATCAAGAGTATGCAAGGTGATAGATATTTCATGTTGCTAATTGATGACCATTCCTGAATGATGTGGGTTACCTTCCTAAAAGAGAAATCAGAAGCCCTTGAGAAGTTCAAAATCTTCAAAGCTATGGTAGAGAATCAAACTGGATTGAAACTGAAGTGTCTAAGGTTTGATAGAGGTGGTGGATTCACATCTGGTGAATTCATAGACTTTTGTGAGAAGCATGGCATAAAGAGACGGTTGTCTACTCCTAGGACTCCATAGTAGAATGGAGTAGTTGAGAGAAAGAACCAGACCATCTAGGAAGCTTCCAGGACAATGATGATGGAAGCAAATGTTCCTTAGATGTTTTGGAGAGAAGCTGTCAGCACTGCAGTCTACACTCTTAACCTAGTTTAAATCAGAAGCAACACCGGTAAGACTCCTTATGAACTTTGGTTTGGTGTAACTCCCACTATGAGATATTTCAGAGTATTTGGTAGCAAGTGTTATATCAAAAGAGATGAAGATTTAGGAAAGTTTGATGCTAAAAGTGATGAAGGAATTTTCTTGGGTTACTCCACTCAAAGCAAAGCATACCGGTGTTACAATAAGAGATTGAGAAAGATGATAGAAAGTACAAATGTGAAGGTTGATGAAGGAATGGAGAAGTCCTCAAGATTCTATGAATGTGATGAAGATGATCAAAATGATTCTCTGGTGCAAGGAGCTCCATCCTCCTCTGAAATTTAGATCCAGACTGATCCGGTAAATCAGAAAGAAGAAGTTTGTCTAAATGAGCCTAATCAAGAATTAGTAGTGCAAGAAACTCCCAAAGTTCCAAGGTATGTAACTCTAAATCACTTTGAAGATCAGATCATAGGTGACAAAAGTAAAGGGGTACAAACAAGGAGAAGAATTCCTCAAGATTCAAATGAATACTGTCTGATTTCAAAGATTGAACCTAAGACAGTTAATGAAGCTTGCAATGATGAAAACTGGACCAAAGCAATGGAGGAAGAATTGATGCAAATTGAGAAAAATGATACTTGGGATTTTGTTCCTAGACCTAGATGTAAGAATGTGATTGGAACCAAATGGGTCTTCCGGAACAAATTGAATGAAGTTGGTGAAGTAATTAGAAACAAAGCTAGATTGGTCTGCAAAGGCTACTCTCAAATAGAAGGAATTAATTTTGAAGAGACCTTTGCTCCGGTGGTAAGAATTGAAGCAGTCAGATTATTTCTTACATTTGCTGCCTTCATAGACTTCAAGGTATATCAGATGGATGTCAAGTCTGCCTTCCTAAATGGTGAACTGGAAGAAAAAGTTTACATTGAACAACCAGATGGATTTCAATTGTCTGATAATGATGATATGGTCTGCAAGTTGAGGAAAGCATTGTATGGATTCAAGCAAGCCCCAAGAGCATGGTATGAAAGGTTGGATAAGCATCTTGTGCAGATTAGATTCAACAAAGGTACTACTGACAGTAACTTATATTTCAAAATTGATCATGAAAACATTTTGATTGTTGAAGTGTTTGTGGATGATATCATTTTTGGAGGAAGATATAGTATGTGCAAAACTTTTGCAAATCAGATGAAAGGTGAGTTTGAAATGTCTATGCTTGGTAAAATAAATTTCTTCTTGGGTCTGTAAATTACTCAAACAAAGAAAGGAATCTTCATTTCTCAGACCAAATATGTGAAAGAATTGTTGAGGAAATTCGGTATGGAAGATTCAAAGCCAATGAACACTCCTATGGCAACCGGATGTAAGTTAAGCAAAGATGATGACTCTCCGAAAATAGATCAGACAAGATATAGATCAATGATTGGTGGATTGTTGTATCTCACTCAGACTAGACCAGATATAATGCAGGTTGTTGGTCTTGTGGCAAGATTTTAGGCTGATCCTAGAGAATCTCATGCTATGGCAATCAAGAGAATTTTTAGATATCTAAAAGGGACAGTGGAGTATGGTTTGTGGTATCCTAGAGATCATGATTTCTCTCTTCATGCTTACACAGATGCAGATTGGGTAGGAGATGTGGATGACCGGAAGAGCACCAGTGGTGGAGCATTATTTTTGGGAAAGAGATTGGTTTCTTGGCTAAGCAAGAAATAAGATGCAATATCTCTGTCTACAACTGAAGTGGAATACATTGCAACAGTAGGTAGTTGCACTTAAATCTTATGGATGAAGCAGATGCTAAGAGACATTAAAGTTGAATATGAGGAGCCTATCACAATTTTCTGTGATAATTTAAGTGCAATTAATATTTCTAAGAATCATGTATTGCATTCTAAGACTAAGCACATATATATCAAGTTTTCACTTTTTGAGAGAACAAGTGAACAAGGAAGAAGTCAGATTGGAGTATGTACCCTCCAAGGATCAGATTGCAGATATCTTTACTAAACCTCTTCCCAAGGACTCTTTTGAGTATCTCTGGGAGAAGTTAGGGGTCATGGCCCCTCCGGTGATGAACTAGGATGCACTGATGTGCATTAGTTTGGTGGATATCACAGTCATATCTTGTGATCCGGATTGGTGATGGGGAGCTGCTACTAAGGGGGAGTAACTGGTATGATTCTGATGTGTTAGAATTGCAAGTATGAGCCCTTTGCCATTGATTTCAAAGGGGGAGAGAAGACATGTGAAAAACAAGTGGTTGATGATCAAAGGGGGAGCAGTAAAGGAAGAGAAGACATGTGAAGAGTTGTTGTTGATAGGGGGAGCTGTGACAGAAAGGAGAAGTTCTTGTCTTGATAGTTTTTCACATCATATGTTGCCATCAATGACAAAGGGGGAGATTGTTGCAAGTATGAGGTTAACCAGTGTTGTCATTGATGTCAACATACTCATATTGCATTGGTAACAAGGATATTGAGAAAAGTAGTCTCAATTAGGAACAGTGAAGAATAGTGATAAGAAGAAGGCAAATGTACTCAATAGGTTGCGAATCAGAGGATACGAATTAAAGGGTTTGTAGATATGAGTCTTGAGATGATCTAGTTAAGATTTTAGAGGTATGCATGAAGATATGAAAAAGTTGTGATCGGTCAAGTAGAACCGGTTCCGGGAGATGCTCCAGAGGAACATAGTGTCACAAAAAGGTCCAGTGAGATCCGCAGGTGTATTCTCAGACTCTGTAGATTGGACAGAGTGTTTGGGATGTCCTTGTGATGTGTCATCTCAGTATCTACAAAGTTTGGAGGTCCGGAAGAACCTTTTTCAGTATGACAGTGGTGACAGACTGTGTTCTTGAAGTTCTGGATGAAGAGGAGAAGAGATTCCAGTGAGTAGAGGAAGTGCGGATGTACCTGGTCAATCAGGCAAGCTTGTGAAGGTTCTTGGATCATGTTGAGGTTATGTTGTTGGTCCGCATTGGTGGTAGAGCCCGGAATTGAAGATATTCTTCTGGATGAAGTTCTTGTTCAGACTAACCTACTGGATGAAGTTGTTCATCTTGCGAATGTTCTTGTGGTGGCTGACCAGATGTATTAATCATCTTGTGAATGTCCTTATGGTTGATTGCCGACTTAGATGATTGTTCCTAAGTCGATGTCTTGTATAAATAAAGGTTTGTGAGTTCATTTCAAAGTGTGTGTTGAGTAGCGGATGAGAGTGATATAGCGAAAGAGCGAAGGGTAGAGTAGAAGTATCTCAGGCTTAAATGGAACTGATCCATACATGGTAAAGATTATGATATTATATTTCAGGGTTTAATTGCGTAGTTTTTGAGTCAAACACATGACCCATATTTCATGACTAGTGGTTCACATGCTGCGAAAAATACCTCCTACTTACCATGGTAAAGATGTCAATCTCCAGTTCAAGTTTGTGATTCTTATCACTTTGTAGACAGTGTGTCTCCTTGTAGGCAGTGTGCCTCCTTTGTGAGTAGTGTGCTCAAGAAGTGAGCCCTAATTGGCATGTGTCATTCATTTTATCTTATTCTTCTAATAGAGAATAATCCTTGGGTTAATCACCCCGTGGTTTTTCCCTTAACCAGGTTTTCCACGTCAAAAATCTTGGTGTCTAATGTGTTGATGTTTATCTGCTCCGGTGTTTATGCTTTCTGCTTTCATGAATGGTTAATTGATATGCTGTTAACTAATAAAGAAGAATTAAGTGTTTCAAGTAGAAGCAAGTTTTTGTACAATTGATTCACCCCCCTCCCTCTCAGTTGTGTGCCCTAGATCTAACAATTTCTATGCGTCTCTTCTTAATTATCCAAATTGAATCCACCCAATTATAGTGATCTATTCAATGGAATTTAATTCCTCCTTGAGGAAACCTAATTAGACAAACCACCCAAAAAAAGCAAATGTGTTTTGAAGAATTAAAGCATACCCTTGATATGTTAATTCAAATAACCAGTAGAAACAAAAATGGAGACAACCAGCTAAAGTATAACATGAACATTCAACAAGCAATTGAGAACTACACATATGCCACCAGAAAAATACAGTTTATTTTTTTTATTTATCTTTGAAGAGTAGGTCTTACAATGTCTTTTCCAAAATTGATTTCCCAGAGAGCTTTGCCAAGGTCTTGGTTTCCTTCTTATAGGGGTGAAGGAAGCTACAAGCTTCAGACCTTTCACATTCCGAAAGATGACTTTTGATATACCCACCCCTTAATAGACCTATTACAATATATACTTTTGACAAGTCTTAAAAAGACCACCAAATATATTTTGAATATATATTTGAAAGCATAAAAACAAGAAAAGACAAAAAGGAGGACATCCAAGATTTGTTGGTACCATGTTGATGCCAACTCAATGCTCATTAGTCCTATGCCTGCTCATTCTTCAGTTGTCAAATATATTTGCTCCCATTGATATACAGCAAAATCACTAGGCCACTTATAGTCTTGAATCTGGAGCACATTAGCCTGGTGATCTTTCCATCTCTTGTCTAGAAATACTTTGACATCAACAATGAACTTTGTGTATCTAGCATCCAAATAAATTACTCTATCCAAAATGATATTGAATCTAAGAATATTTATGTTTTCATCTTTCTTCAAAAAATTAAGGACCAAAGAAACAGTTTGGCCATATTCACTCTTCCATGTATCAAAATCCTTGATCTTTTTATCTTCTATCAAAATAACAGGAATAAACTAGTGCTTGAAGGTGGCAAAAGAATCAATCTTCACCTCCATTTTTTGGCTCTCACCATTTACATATTTAAATACATCTAGAATCAATTTTACCATCTTTTCTATTGTCTTAAGTGAGGCCAGAGCACCTGGATCTCTCTATAGAACTTTGTACAAGGTGATCAATGTGTGGTGTGTAGGTTGCCACTTCTTATAACTTGGATCCAAAATAAAAAGATTGACATGCAAATGCTCAATGGCCTGAGACAAAAAAGAATAGCATTCATGCACATCTCCTAGCTTTTCAACAACCAACTTTACTCTATATTCTAGAATCTTTTCAACCACCTCAAGAATCTTCGATCTAGCTTCATCTTTTTCTTTCTCATTTTGCTTCTTCAATTTTTCAATTTCCTTTTTCAACTTCAATTTAAAAGCATTGAATTGAACAATTGACATTGTGTTGTCACTAGTTATCTATGGCATAGGGGCTTGAAATGGTACAATTACTTGACTTTGAGAATCTCCACCTTTTAGCTGCTTCTTTAGTTTGACATTCTCCAAGTAGAGCCTATTCACTTCATCATTCATTTTAACTTGGGTCTTTTCATAATCGAACAATCTTTGGTCCATCTTCATTACAATAGCTTATGTGAACATTGCAGAATGCATGGTAAGGGTGTTTGCCTCTACTACTGATGTATCCTGAAAAGTTTTCACCATGGCTATCCCCCTTAGCTCCTAGACTACATTCAACAATCTAGGCTTATTGGTGTTCTTTTGGGTTTCCCATATAGCTAGAATGTCTATTTTTGGGTCAAACCCATAGCCACTGACACCATCCTCATAGTCAAATTTAGAGACCATCATGGGATCATCATGCTTTCTCACTTGATCAAGAAAAAAAAAAGTTCTTCAATTCAAGGTCTAGGATGATCAGCATATTACTTTTCAAGACCATTTGTCTAGCCTCATCAAGGCTAACATTTATTTCATCAATTTTCAAACTTTTGAATGTTTGGGAAACAATTTGCTCATGCTGAGATTCATCAACACCCATTTTATTTATCTCCACTTGTTCTTGAAACTCCTTCATCTTCATCATGAGCCAAAAGTCCTTGAATTCTAGGGTATGGATGAAATCATCATCTTCCATAAATCTCATAGAAGAAATGACCCTTTCATCTTCTTGTAGCTCATGCTCACCTTCTGTCGTTTTGTCCATTCTTGCTTCTGGTTTATGTGCTTCTATTTCTTGACCAACAAGTGGTTGATCAACTTCTTCTTCCTCTCCCATGTTCCTTAGAATACTGGCTACTTCTTCAATATCACCAACTCCCTCAGTCATCTCCTATGGAACAAGTGGAGTAACATCTTCAATCCTTTGTCTTTTGGTAGGTTGTGAATCAGGGATAGCTAGATCTTATATTGACATTGCATCTAGTGCAAGCTCTTGAATTACAACTCCAAATGGCTTCTTTACTAGGAGTTTGGTAGCCTTGGTAGGCTCCTTCATAGACTTGCCATATATTCTCTCAAAATTATCAAATATAAACTTTATTCTTTTCAATGGGTCCTTCTCTTCAGCAAAAAATCTAGAAAAGTTAGGGTTTTGTTATCTTTCGTCATCCTCAATTTTCTCTTCTTGTTATATACTTCATCAAAAGTGACCAAATTTATGATCACATCCTCATCAACATTTATTTGATGGGATATCTCCATTCTGGTGAGGATGACCTATCTCACAAAATTCATGTGACTCTCTGGAGCACAAACCCTTTCTCTACCTGATTTCAAAGAATATCGAGCCTTCAAGTAGGCTTGCAGCTCTTCCAAGGTACCAGAACCAACTGACCAATCACCAAACATAGTAGAGTCAGGAAGGAATGTGCCCTTCTTTTCTTTTTTCATCACATTCTTCTCCATCCAAAGCATCTACCACATGAACTCAGGGAATGCAATTCTATTTAGCACAAATTTGGGCAACACATGGGGTGGCTGAGTACACCCATATACTCTAATTATTGTATGGTCTGGCAAGACAAACCAATTAGTAAAATTGTGCTTATGATCCTATCTTGGCCTATGAGCAAGAGGCCTCAACATTTCCCTGACCGAGCTTTGGTTAGTCTAGGAGAAAGGCTACCAAGAGAATTCATTACTCTGACTGAAAATTCATCATGAAACACAACATAGTTGCAAGTTTGGCAATTGGTATCCCACATGTAACACCAACACTGAGTAGGCAATCTCTATCCTATTTGATCAATCATGCTCAGGTCCATTCTGCTGGGCCAATTCCTTCTGTTCTGAGACAATATCAAATGAGACAACAAAGAATAGTGTTTGAAATCAAGGGGCTTCTTGTTTTCTTTAATTTGTAAAAGACCATCATGGAACTTCTTTCCAATGTATGATGCAAAATCATACTCAATATTCACCTCTGGATTTTGAATTCTCATGGCCATCATCATCAAACTAACTAGCATTTTACCTTGGGTATCAATACCTAGAACCTGACACAGAGTAAAGTATGTCCTCTTGAAATAAACAACAAAATCATCAATAGCAATAGGCTTAACAGTAGTGGAAGGAATTTCAATTCTTCTGTTATTAGCCCCTTTCCTCATGTACATAGGCAATTCATCACTTCTATTTGTTTTTCTTAGGGAAGTGTAGTCTTGTTTATACTTCTTCAAGTCCACCTGTGTGAGGGCTTGCCTATTCAGCATGAAGCAATCAATGATTACATTTTTGTCCACAGTCACTAATGGTGATCCACTAGGCAACCTGAATTGCCTAGTGGCTGGATGATATTGTTGTGCTAGTACTCTAATTAGCTCAAAACAAATACATTTGGAACCGCAAGCTTGGCCACTAGACCTTGACCATCCTTCTCACAAAAATACCAAAAAAGTTTTCATCCTAAAATAGGAACCCTAGCATCTCGACAACCCTCTGATACATCCTTAAAATCTTTCTTGTGTCTCTTATAAATATAATTAGGCAATATGTCCAATAGAGATTGTTGAAGAGGTCATTTCTTTTCTTTAGGAGCAGAGGACTCATCTTTCTTACTCACAGACTCTACCTTCTTAGGTGCCATTGCTTATCACCTCGACAAACTAGGGTTTTAATAGCTACTTGCTCTACTAAACTTAGTTGAATGAAGAATGCAGGAAAAAATCAATTAAACACAGGAGTGGATGAATTTTCACTTACCTGGTTGAATGAAGATTGCAGAGTGCACTAGAGATTGAGTTCACAATCACTAATTACTTTTGATCTTGCTTTTAATGACAAAAAACAAAGAATTTCCAGACTTTATTTTGTTATGAAGTTGGTCATTTCACCGGTCACTCTGGTTCGTACCAAGATTGAGCAAATCTGCATGTTTAAATCACTTCAAACATAGTCTATTGATCTTCATAGATTGGATGGACAAAATATTTCACCACCCTTTTGCAATCATTTCATAGATTATCACACACTTGCCACAATAAATGATGGCCTCTGCAGGGCGGCGGTCTTATTACTCCAGCCTCAAATGCTTAGCGCACTACCACAAAGTCAATTTGTTTGCTCTGCAGGATGATGAGAGAACACTTAGCAGTCATCTTATACTGTTTATCATTTACTTCTACCCTGTAGACCTAGTGAGGTCATAGTTGCGGAGCAGTGATGTAACCTGCATTATTTTTCCTTTCACCGCATTACCACACATCAAAGGAGTGACCATTGCGGGGATGCGTGAACCTTATCTTTACTAACCTGTCCCCTTCCACATTACTACACACCATTTCTTTGACCATTGTGGGGCTATGTTTCACAACAAATTTCACTTAAAACCTTCACCACAGGACCGCAAGACCCATTGGAAACCTTCGCGGGACCGTGGTAAGAAGCATACATTGCTCTGGACTATTCACACTACTATATACAAGCCTACCTGGGGACCATCATGGGATTGCGGTGAACCCTTTTCCTCCCACTTGCTCTTACCACATAACCACTAGTCATCTTCACACCTGCCACGGGAGCACGGTGACACATCATATGCTACTTGACTCATACCACTAGCCCGCCAACCGTTTTTGAGACTATCGTGGGGCTGCGGTAATAAGCATATGTCACTTTGTTTATACCACAAGCCCACAAACATATCTTGAGATCTCCACGGGACCGCGGTAATCATTATCTTCACACCACAATACTGCCAATAGAATTTCTGCATATTGCAGGGTAGCGGTAGCTACTTCCTTTGGTTCCCGCACACCCGCCAAGACTATTTGAGTGACATGCAGGGTTACAGTAAGAAACAAAAACACATCAATGATCAAAGATATAGACATTTTTCACATGGACCTGATATGGGATGCTTGTGTATGATTGCTAGAACAATTTTTAAAAAGAATATGGACATCTAAGGTGGATTTATGGAAGGAAAAATGTGTGAAACTAAATGGGACTATGGGAATTTTGAATAGTCCTAACACTTCCATCCTTGTCAAAGATTACACACTCTCCATTTTCCATCAGAACTCTATATCCTTTCTAGACCAACTATCTATTGCTCAAAAGTTTATGTTTTATGCTTGGGGCATAATAAATTTCCCAAATTTCTCCTTGTCCCCATGCTTGGTTTGAATAATAATTGTGCCTCTTTCCATGACTATAACCATTTCATTTTTCTCCATCTTAATCTCAAACTTAATGTTCTTATCAATGGAGGAAAATAAATTTGTATTACTACTCATCTATTTTCTACAAGCACTATCCAAATATAAAACTTTAGCATTACATTGCTCAATAATGTTACACACAATGAACATGTTTGATGGGTGTTCATTTTTAGCCATATTTTCATTGGCTATATTAGCACTTTGTTTCCTTTGTTCATGTTGCCTCTTTCTACATTCATTTGTAAAATGACCATACTTGTGACAATAATAACATTGGATATTACTTTTGTCATACCTTTGGTCTAAGTTGTTACTTTTCTTCTTATCCTGGGAGTTTGATTATGAAGTCCTTGCTTCCTCTTGGTTGTTTGAGCTTACTCTTCTTGAGTAGATTCTTCCTCTACCTCTTTGACTTGTACCCCTATTATTTCTTCCTCTTCCTCTTCCTCTCTCTCTCACACTCTTTTGAGCCTTAAAGGATTTCTCTAGGGAATGAGTGGATCTATTCAACTATTGCTCATGGCTTTGTAGAGAACCCAATAACTCATCAATTGTTATCTTTGAGAGGTCTTTAGCCTCTTTGATTGTAATAACAATCAAATCAAACATTAAGGGCATACTCCTAAGAATTTTCTCAATAATCCTTTGCTCTTCCATAAATTTTTCACTAATCCTTAAGTAATTTATTAAGATAGAAAATTTTATATGGAAGTCTAAAATAGACTCTCCATCTCTCATTTGAAAAGTCAAAATCTCTCCAGAGCTATTGAAATTTGACTAACCTCACCTTGCCAATCCCTTTCTACAAGTGTTCAAGAATTTCCCAAGATTTGTTTGAGTAGTTAGCTATTGCTATTAAGAGGACTATGGCCTTTGCCTATGCTACTTCAATCAAACTTAGGGCTTTTGCATCTTTCCTTATGATCTTTTCAACTAGGCTTATTGGATATTTGTCAATGTTGCATGGGCTCCTTGTTTAGTTACATCTATGAAACCATTGACGACAGGGTAAATGCAAGAAGTTGTGTCCACTTAAGGTGGAAGTTTCAGAGTTAGAAAATAATCCGAAATCGGGTTAACCAAAACGGGATCCCGCTTTTTATGAAGCGGGATCCTGTTTTGCTTCAGGATCCCGAGCCAAAAGCGGGATCCCGTTTTCAAGAAACGGGATCCCGTTTTGAGTGTCATAAAAGTTTAATATTTTAACCTTTATGAAATGGGATCCCGTTTTGAAAACGGGATCCTGTTTCATAAAGGTTAAAATATTAACCTTTTATGAAACGGGATCCCGTTATTTAAAATTTGAATTTTAAGCTCGGGTTTTGCTTTGTAACCCGGTTCGGGAAATGCTTTGGGGACCCGAACCTGACATCTAGACCAGGTTTGACCTGCAACTTGAAGGTCCTGTCAATGTCACAACAAAATAGTGACTTTGGGCATATATCTGAAGGTCTATTTTGCAGAATATTTTGACGAGATTAAAACCCATTATAGATGAGACAGTGTAGATTCCAAATATGTAATTTTTCTTACAATTGGATTAATTTTTCTATTTTTTAATCAATTTCTGATGAAATAGGTCCATAAACTTGAATTATTATGCTTTTTTAGTATTTTAATAACTTTTTATTAACATATTTTTTTGTAAAAAAAATTGTAGGAAAACGTACTTTAGACAATTCTTTTCAATTTAAAAAAAAATTCAAAAAATGTTAAGTTTAACTCATCTTATGCATGATGTACACGATGATTTTTTAAAAGACCAAAAATGGCCAATAAAAAATTAATTAAAAAAAAAATATTCAATAAAAAATTACAGAAAAATATGGAAAACGTGCTTCAGTGAGTTACAAATCTTTTCCCAAAAGGATTTTGAAAAATATGATTATTTAGGTCAAAATATGGATGACGTACACGTACATGGTATAGTAAAAAAAAGTGACTTTTAAACAGTGGTTTTTAGAAACACCTATTCAAAATCAATTTCTATCATCTGAGTATTGAAAAAAATTACATATTTGGAAACTAGACTCCGAGTATTACATTTCGTATTTAGTGACTTTTTCCAAGATTCCACTGTTAAGTGCTTCAAATTTTTAGGTCAAATGTGGCAAATTCTGAAAATCAGGGAAAACACTTCCACTTTTTGGCCAACAAGTGGACACAACTTCTTGCACACACCCGACAAGCTCCCAAAAAGCATTTTCTATCATCATTATCTTCATCTTCCTTGTCCATATATCATAGTTTGTTCCATCAAATATTAGTGGCTATTGTCAGCTCTTACCGTCACCTCTTACCATTTTATAAAATAAGAGAAATGATCTTAATACCTAGAAAAGTCTAGGGATCTAGCTTTGATACCACTTTGTTGGAGAGAAGAACATAGAGAGAGAGAGGAAGGAGTGGAAAGGAATGCACAAAAACACAACAATTTATGTTTATGTGTAATAAAAAATGTGTACATTCAAAAATTACAAATGCCAGATTGTAGAGTTACTTCTTTGTTTTCTTCTTCCTATAATGATTGCACTCCCTTTCTAGAGCTTCTAGATCTGACTCTAACTAGAGTGGCTTATTCCTTTGTTCTTATTGGAGCTTCTAAACTAACCTTTCTTTTTGGAATCATCCTTTTGTGTACACTTTCTAGAGCTATCTACTATGTGCTCTCTCTGGAGATGCCTGCAAATATCCTTCTATTCTTCGTCTTTACTACTACTACTACTACAACCTCTCTTCACTTTACTCTACCACTACAAACATTCTATGCCTTCATTTTGTCTTTTCTTATCTTTCCCAAAAACTTCCCGCTCAATCCAAAATTAAATGAACCTACCTACATTAACTATGTTAGGCCAACCAAACAATAATATAAGTTTTGAACAGGGTGGAAGAAAAAAGGATCCACAAAACTACTGATGGGTGGGTGAATTAAATGTCCATTAGACATGGAAGATTAGATTTCCAACAGATCCAACTTAGAAGAGGGAAGAAATTTAAAGAGAGCACTTTGTGGAGTTTTTCTAAAGTCACTATCCCATTTCTTAGGAGTGAACAAGATTTTTCAAGAAGTATACAAACCTATTTATTGTAAATTAGCATGAAAGTGTTTGATGGTTTTTCATTAAACCCATTCTATGTGCATATCAACTTTTTGCATGGTGTGAAGAATGTGATTGGGTGTTGAAGAGCTTCTTGGAATAGTCCTTTTGGTTCATGAGGAGGTATTAGAATTTAATCTTTACTTTGTGAAGATTATTTTATAATTTGTATTTTATTATTTTTGGTGCTTATCCCCACATGTCGGGTAACACCTCTTTTATTCCTTCTACAGGAATAAATCTATTTTTGATAGATTCCTCCTTAAGAGGAAACACATGGCACACACCTTATGCAAGGTGGCCTATTGGAGTTACATATAACTCCATTCTTCTCTCTTTCACGTACACATCCTCTTCACGGATATCTTCTTCTTCTTCTCATTTCTCTCATTGAGAAGCTTCAACATCTCTGTAATCTTTCTTTTGGCTTCTTGCCACTTGCATATTCACGGGGGTTTTTCTTTACTTTTCCCCCTTCAAAAACTTGTGTTGGTCTCTCGTGCATCTTACAAATCTGGTAATATCTTTCTTGTTTTGTTTATCTACTTTGCATGTTTTGGTTAGCACTTTGATCCTGCAATTTTCCTTTCATGGTATCAGAGCTTACTACTAATCATTCTGTGCAAGCTCTTTTTTGAAAGATCTTCTGTAGGTGACATTAGAGACCTGCACTCAACAAAACAGAGACAAGAAGCCTTATGTGGTTCATTTTTTCAACATCAATATAGCTTGTTAAAAACAAATATATATTATTCTTCTTTACTCTTTTTTTACAAGTCAGAGGAATTTTTTCTAAAAAAAATCAATATAAATTCTTTTATCAAATCTTTTAGATCTCTGACTAGATAAAAAAATTTCTCCTTTACCACTTCTATATTTTAAAATCAATTTGCTTTTTGCAAGGTTAAAAAAAAAACTTTTTTTCAATCATTATATTGTTTTTTTCAAAAAAATTATAAGCTTTCTTTAAAAAAACTAAGCAAATATTATTATTCTTTTATAAATATAAATCTATGCCTTTTTAAATTAATTTTTTTTTGTCCTGTTCTTTATATTTTATAAAAAAAAAAAATTTAATTGTTTTTTAAAAAATTCCAAAGCTTTATAAATTTTAAACCCTAAAATAATAATAATAATAATAAACTTTAACCTTTTTTAAAAAATTCTTAAGTCTTAAAAATTCTTTTCAAAATTTTAAGGGCTGCGGGGGGGAATAAACCCCGACACCCCCCTGCACTGCCCTGCACCCCTTTACACCACCCGACTCCTCCTCTGCCACCCCTCAGCTGGCCACGCCACCACCTGCCACGCCACGGCCGGACTCCCGCCGCCGCTGCCCCGTTCCTCTGCCACGCTACCCAATGGCCACCATCCACCGGCCCTCCTCCAAAGGCCTCTGCACCTCTCTTTGTTGCGGTTCCCTCCAAACCCAATGCTGCCCTCCTCTGCCGTCCATTCCTTCTCTGAAAAAAAATTTCAATTAATCAAAAATCTCTAACTTTTTTGCCCTCTTCATTCTTTAATACAAAGGCTTTCTTTTTTATTTTAGAAAGTTTCCTTTTAAAAAAGCTTATTCGGCTTATATTTCTATATGCCCTTTCAAGGGTTTTCTTATCTATGTGTTTTATGATATAAGATTTTTTTAAATTACTTTTTTAATAATTCTTATAAAGTCTTGTAACTAAATTTAAGGTTTAAAAATTTATATTTTTTTTCATTAAATTTAGGTTTATTTTAAAACAAAACACATTTTGCCTTTTAGGGCATTTTTAAATTTTTTTTTGCCTTTTAGGGCATTTTAAAAAAAAATAAAATTTGCCTCTTCCTCATCTTAATAAGGTAATTGTTTTAAAAAAAATTTGCATTTTGTTTATGTAATTAGGCATTTTTTTTTTCTAAGAAGGTATATTTTTCGTCGATTGCAAAATGTTGACCTTTATTCCTGAAATTAAACTCAATTTGTCTAATTATCACTCATGGAAGCAACACATTAGTTTTATTTTTTGATTTAAGCATCTTTTGGATGTAGCGACCGATTCAAAATCAGAACCTGCAGCTACCGTAACTCAAGATGAAAAAGACAAATGGTTGGCCAAAAATGACGAAGCTCTCAGTCTGATAGGTATCTCGATGTCCCCTGAACTCTACGTTCACATAGGAGCATGCACAAAAGCCCATAACACATGGGACATTCTTAAAAATATTTACGACAGTGCAAATGAATCTAAGAAGATTCAACTTCAAGATCAACTCGAAGATCTCAGGTATACAGATTTCAAAACCATGGATGAATTTCTTCTTAAATTTAATGATATTTGTGCTCAATTGATTGATTTAGGAGTTAAGCTTGAACATCTTAGATTGATTCATATCGTTCTTAAAAAATGTTTACCTAAACTGTTTCAACAATTTATTACAAATATTCGTTCTCAATTAGCTATTCGTACCTTAGCTACTCAGTTAACTTATGATATTTTTCAAAATCTGTTACGACAAGAAGAAGATAAGCTAATTCAATTTGGCACTCTTAGAAATAATGAACACGCTTTTATGTCAAAACATAATAATTCATCTAATTCAAATCACAATTTCCATTCAAAATTTCCCAACAATCATACTTCTGATAATTGCAATCACACTACTAATAATCGACACAATTTTAAAAAGTCACATTGTAATTATTGTAACAAAGATGGTCATTGGACTAGTGATTGTTTCAAAAAGCCTAATGCTAATTATAGGCACAATTCTCAAAGTTTTTGATTTTTTTTCCTATAGTTTTAACATGTACTTTGTTATTGGACTTGATCAACCCAATAACCTTGAACATGTCTTCTATAATAGAGGATATTCATGTAGTCGCGAATGCATGAATATTGTCTTATTTTGAGTATTTTATACTTGTCATTTCTCACCTAATGTTAGGTTCTTGCTTATAACATTTCTCTCAAACCTAAGTCTTGATTTATCTCTATATTTAAAACAAGTCTAGTGTTTCTTCTCAACTATGATTATGTTGTCTTGATAAAGGGAATATAATTTTTTGTGCTTCATTTATCTAAGATATTAAAAGCTCAATGAAGCTTCTGCCTTCTTGATGGTTTTATCCCATTTATACAATTTTTTTGCGAAGTCCAATGCTTCATCTAGTCTCAATGGAGTTCTTTTTATGCACAAGATGCATTTGTAGTAATGTTGCATAGGGAGCTCTATTAAGTCTTATTAGACTGTTGTTTGGGCCCCATGAAAAATATTTCCATCCACTTTGATGGTATGCACTTACTTTTATGATGAACTGATCCATGGAGATCATGTTCCTATACTTCTATTGAAGTCAATACGGTTGTTATACCATCTTTAGGACTATTTTCAAAAGTCCTCTGATATTTTATAAAGGCATTATGGTTTTTATAACCATCTATAGGACTATTTTTCAAAGTCCATATTATTGAATTTTCAAATGATGGCACTATGATCTTAGGACTAATTTTTCAAAGTCCATTATAATTAAAATTGATATAAGTTCCCTCTACAATTCAACCAATGATGTAGTGAGAAGCAACCTAGAACTTTTATTGCTATGCCTATATGTTGGCATTTTATAATTTGGGCTATAAGCCATGATTTGTGCTACTCTAGCACTCTTATTCAAGACTTACGATTATCTAATTTCACTTTTATTTTAGCTAAGCTAAGCTAACCTTTGCCTTTGTGGCTTCATGACTCAAAATTGATTCATTTTATCTACAAACTTTTGTTTTTCCATATATGATCTAGGAGATGATCCCAATGATGGGAAATCTATTTGTGGTTATGGTCTCTTTGATGAAATAGGTTCAATATCTTGGCAGTTCATGAACCTTCAATTCCACTTCTCTTGGCTTTAAAGGAGCTCAATGTTCAGATTGTTCAACAACATCTATACAAGTACCTTGGTTCATTCAATTCCTTGAAGACTTGAAGACTTGGCTCTACATCTAGCTTCTTTCTTAATTTATATATTCTTATTCATTGTAAAGGCTTTTATGCCATTCATGTAACTTGTAATCATCCTTTGATGGATTTATTGTAAATCTCCCCAAGTAAAGCTTAAGGGGGGGTATTAGAATTTAATCTTTACTTTGTGAATATTATTTTATAATTTGTATTTTATTATTTTGGGTGCTTATCCCCACATGTCGGGTAACACCTCTTTTATTCCTCCTGCAGGAATAAATCTATTTTTGATAGATTCCTCCTTAAGAGGAAACACATGGCACACACCTTATGCAAGGTGGCATATTGGAGTTACATATAACTCCATTATTCACCTCTATTTAAGAGGTGTTTTTTCTCTCTTTCACGTACACATTGTCTTCACGAATATCTTCTTCTTCTTCTCATTTCTCTCATTGAGAATCTTCTACATCTCTGTAATCTTTCTTTTGGCTTCTTGCCACTTGCATATTCACAGGGGTTTTTCTTTGCTTTTCCCCCTTCAAAAACTTGTGTTGGTCTCTCGTGCATCTTACAAATCTAGTAATATCTTTCTTGTTTGTTTATCTGCTTTGCATGTTTTGGTTAGTACTTTGATCCTGCAATTTTCCTTTCATGAGGTGCTAAAAATAAAATAAAATACTGAAGCTCTGCCAATTACACTTTCTTGAAACTTATTGAAGCATTTTTTATGAACCTATTTTATGTACATTTTGATTTTTTGAAAGGTGACAAGAACCAGGGTTTTAGATGAAAAGTTAGTGTCAGGAAAAGCTCAAAATGTCAAAGTTTCTAAATTATATAGCTTCCATAACTTTCTTACATTTTCCAATTGTAATTTTTTAATTTGATAAATTCTTTTCAATGTATTGAATTTGTGCATCTTTGAAAAATTTGGATTCATTCAGGAACCAAGAAGGTTCCAAGAATCCTTTTTTGGCACCGAAGAGGTTCTTAGGAACCCATAAAATGCCAAGGGGATTCTTTTCAATGAAATCTAAACACTCTTGATTTTCCTCCAACATCAATCTTAGTCCAATTAATTCCTTCCAAAATATAATCCTCTTGAAGAAGTTTGAAATCATGATGAATAAAGTGTTATTAGAGCTACACATTTACATACTTTATGCAATGTTATTCAAAACTATTGTTACTAAATGACTTGAAAAAATTTGGTCCATGAGCCTTAGATTTTTCAATCTTCCTCTTCATCCCATATGAGCATATCAACAATTTTCACAATGGATCCTTGATTTTATTCACAAGATTAATTCTATATCTAGTGCTTGTCATAGATGGGTCTTGAGTAAAACTAATTACTTTACTAGGTGGGCCGAAGATATGCCACTTAAGGAGGCCACAAAATCAGCCAAGAAAGCGCCTCATATCATCATTTATGATAATGAAAAATATTTTTCAAATTTCAAGATGGCTGATTGGGCCCTCAAGTACAATGTTTTTTTTTTAAGACTTCCTCTTACTACTACCCACAAGGTAATGGTCTAGTAGAATCTACTAACAAAAACTTGATCAGGATCATGAAAAGGATTATGGAGATGAATCAAAGACAATGGCACGTGAAAATTTGACTTGTTCTTTGGGCCAATAGGATCACACCCAAGAGAGCCATATGCAACTATCCCTTTGTCCTTATTTATGGAAGAGAGGTTAGGATTCCCTTGTCTTTGGAGCTTCCATCATTATTGTTGGCTCAATGATTGGAGCTGAAAGGGGAAGATGCAAGGGCTATTAGAATGTATGAATTAACCGAGTTGGAGGAGTTAAGACAATAAATGAGGATCACATTAGAAGAACATCAAATGACTACCAAGAAGGACTTTGACAAGAGAGCCAAGGATCGGGTTTTCAAAGAAGGAGACCTTGTTTTAAAGTGGGATGCTAATAGATCCAAACTAAGAGGACACATGATGTTTGATACCATCTAGAGTGGCCCATACATGATCACCATCCTCAAGGAGGCAATGTATTCCATCTTTCAAAACTAAATAGAGAGTCTCTTCATATCCCAGTGAATGAGATACACCTCAAGCCTTATTTTTGAGGTTGGTTCTTTGGTCATATATATTAGGTTATTTTGACATGGGAATAAGTGTTGTTTTATGGGTTGCATTCTCATTAGAAGATTGCTTGAGTTTTCTATCTCTCAAGTAGTTTCAATTATTTGTTCTAACTTGGAGGCTCTTCTTCTAAGGTTGAGCAGACTCTTTTGACTCCTATGCCTAATGAATACTTAAGCCTACTGGTGTTCAATTTTATTAGGCAAACACCCCCAAGAGGTCACTAGAAATGTTAATTATTTTAAGTTTTCCTAACCAAATTATTCATGAGGGTCCATGAGGCATTTTTTAGGTATTTCGTAGTAGCTTCTTTTGCTCGTGTATCAGGTTGTTTCTGAATTGTGACAGGTAGTCAATTTCTATCTCAGGTTTTTCCACATGTCTGCCCCATAAACCTCATAGAATGTGTCAGGTCTCACACATCTCCCTGATGCACCATTGGTCAATACCCATGAATCATCACCAAGTGGGCCCTTTTCTTTAATTAGTGAGTCTTAATTATTTGGCACCTTCCTATTCCATGTGGGTGAATCTTGCTCTATTTTAGATTAGCGGAACTAGCGTAGTTTTCTTGATGCACCATTAATGAGTGCATTTGAGTTAGCTAAAGGTGGTGGGGCCCGATGTCATTGAATCAAATAGAAACATGTGAGCCCCAAGGTAGTTTTCATGTTACCACATGTGAGCCTCATGCACCTCAAAAGGGTGGTTGGTCTGCCACATTTAAGATGATGCACCTTTGTGACATATCCTACTGAGTCACATTTCGTGGGTCCCACCCCTAAGGCAAAGGTAAAAGCAAGGTAGGGAATGTGAGATTTCCACATGGTAGCTTTGTGTTGCCCTTCAACAAAGCAACATTGGCAACTCTCAACATTGTGCCTAACTACCACATGGCGTAGGCCTTGTGATGAATCACTAAGGGCATTTGGTCCATTGGATTGAGGCCTTAGTGAATCCAATGGCCAATAGGGTAGAAGAGGAAGAATCAAGGGAAGCATTAAGGAAGAGACATGCAACATCTCTACAATGCCTCTAAACGAAACAAGCTTGAGTATTCCCAAGAGTTGTGCCATTGCACCAAGTCACTACATGGTGGGGCCCATCTTTTGAAGCTCCATTTGAATAAAGGGAGTTGTGGGTCTATATCAAGGGGCTCCACATGTAGCAACATTATTGATCCTGAGTGAGGTAATCCTGAGACTTTGAGGCATTGCACCATAGTTCCACATGGTAGTCATGGTCCTTGTTTTAAAGAAAAGGTTGGAAAGACTCCTAGATCATCTTATCTTGAGCCTCAAATGATTTGATGGCCTGTGCATTCTGAAGCACCTTTGGAGGCTGACAATAGAGGAGCTTGATGCACTAGTATTTAAATATGATGACTTTAAAGGCTTTTAGGCCTTGTGTAGACATGTCAGATGTATCTCCAGGGAACATGTGGTATTTTGGTATCTCATCAAATGACTTTTAATCATTCATAGCGTCTTGGTGATCCGACCCATCTTGTGATTCAATTCCTTGTGGCGCAAGATCAAATTTGGTCATTGAGTCTCTTAAATGGGCATGGGTGGATCCGATAATTTTTAGCCTTGTCACAAGGTACCATGAATGTGAGGTGACTATGTAGGGACTCATAATGCATAGTTAGATGGTGCCATCAATACAATTCAATGTTGAAGTTAGAAATATGGTTGGGGTAGGTCATTCCCATCCATGTGAGGGAGCACCAAGCTTTCTATATACATGTTCAATGGTGTAAGAAGGGTTGGTATTTTTGGAACCATTCCTATATCTACATTGTATTAGCCTATTCTATCAATAGAGAATTGTTATTCTACCTTTCTCAATACTGAAACATTATATTTTCTACAAGATTCATGGTTTTCTCTTGTGGGAAAAAGTTATCTTTGCAAATACATTTCTTTATCTAACCTATGTGACAGAATTTAAGAGTTTGTGCATGTGTTAAGGCAGTTTTTTGAGATATTGTTGATTATACAGTTCCATAGATCATCTAAATATTGGGTGTATCACCACAACAATTTTATTTATTTTCCTTATATCCCTTTTCATTGGTAATCATTAGAGTTTGTTAAGATTTATTTCATCATCTAAAAGGAATTTTCAAATAGGGAACCAGTCTTTCATCTCTATGTCTGACCTCAAAATTAATGTCCCACACCTTAAAATCATTTCCATTGTGTCAATGGAACATTTGAACTTGTTTCAAGCGAGGGTGCAGTTTCATGTGACAACAATTCCTAATTAAATTCTTATTTAGTATCTTGTGGTCATAAGTGGTTGCTCCTTTGTTGTGTTCGTAGTGTATATGTGTACATGTATGTCTTGTTGTTTTTTACTTGCAATGGAGCTAGTGTGACAAGTTTTATTTAGGTCACCTATAGTAGGCTAATCCATTATATTTTAATTCAGGTTATGAGGTTTGTGTTTGGGTTGTGAGCACCAAATAGGGCATCATTGGGTGTGGCACCATCAATGTGGTATTCAAACAAGTTTTAGCATCATAAGTGGTTGCTCCTTGGTTGTGTTCGTAGTGTATATGTGTATATGTATGTCTTGTTGTTTTATACTTGCAATGGAGTTAGTGTGAAAAGTTTTATTTAGGTCACATGTAGTAGGCTAGTCCATTGTATTTTAATTCAGGTTATGAGGTTTGTGTTTGGGTTGTGAGCACCAAATAGGGCATCATAGGGTGTGGCACCATCAATGTGGTATTCGAGCAAGTTTTAGCTTTGGGAAGGAGTGCATCATCCTTGGTGTGAGGTTAGAAAGAGTCCAAAGAAGAAAATACTGGTGAGAAAAAGTGGTTCAATATAGAAAGGTTCCTCTAAGAAGAACAAGGGTAGAGATTATAGGTATAGTAGGAAATATAAGAAGGATGGAAGAAGTGTTGGAGGCTATAAGGGGAATGCATATTTGAGTGCAAGAAAGGGAGGAAGATAGGAGAAGAGACCAAGAATATGAAAGAGATGGGAGTGATAGTGAGGAAAAAAAAGAGTGGAGGCGATAGAAAGACAAGATGAACATGTAGATGTAGGGATGGATGCAGGGGAAAGAAGGCTCATCAAGGTAATTTTAGAAATTTTAAAAGGAATAAAGATGGAGCTACCTAGTTTCTTAAGAAGTTTAGAAATGGATGAGCTAATTGACTACTTAATAGAGATGCACTTGGTTTCTTTGAGTACAATGAGATCAAGTATCCAAGAAGGGTGAGAGTGGCACAAACAAGGCTAAAAGGATATGTTGCACTTTGGTGGAATGAAGTGGAGGTTGAGAGATGAATAAATGCTAGAGAAAAGATTGCTTGATGGGATGGTAAGAAGATTAAAGGCTATATTCCTTCTAGTAGATTACCATCTTGAGTTTCTTAAGAAGTTCTAAACTTGTGATAGAAGGAGATAAGTGTAAAGAGTTACATAGAAGAGTTTTAAAAAGTGTCCATTAGATCAAGTCATTGAGAGCTAGAGCATGAGAAGGTTACATGATATGTAAATAGACTATGGTTTACCATATATAATGATATAAGTATGATCAAGATACAAACGACCAATAAGGCTAACCAATATGCAATGAAGGACAAGGAGAAATTGTCAAGGAAACAACAAAGTTTAACTAGTAGCATAAGAATACTTGAGGAAGAAAGAGAACTTACCAAGAGTGATGATGATGGACTAATGCATATAGGCAAAATACGCTACCACCAAGAGGAATAGGCTAGCACTACTCACAATCATCAAACCAACTAGAAAGTAGGGAAGAAGGTTATTTAACAAGTGAGAAGGTAGATTTTGTCAAATGATAGATACAGGTTTCTTTGGATAATTCTAGAAGTGCAGAGAAGTGGGCCATAATGTAGTTGAACGTACACAAATGTAGCAACATGGTGCTATAAGAAGTGAAACCCAAAGTCTTGTTACTTAGGCAAGGAAGAGGGAAAATGCTTCACTTGAATGCATGAAGGAATCAAAGTTGGAGAAGCCCTAACGATAAAGAGGATGCTATTAAAACTAGAAAGAAGGAATAATGAGCACATGTAGTGAATGAGTTTGTTTTATACCATGTTCAAGGCAAGGGATAAGTGTTGCAAGGTCATGATTGATAGTGGCAACATGGATAATTTAGTTTCCATTGAAATGGTAGAGAAATTAGGACAATGAAGAGTAGTTCATCTTAATCCATACTAAGTGTCTTGGTTGTAAAGATGTCATCAAATAGTAGTGAACCAACATTTTTTTGTGAGGTTTTGGATAGACACTTATGAAGATAATTTGTGGTGTGGCATTATGCCGATGGATGTGTGCCACATACTTTTGGGAAGGTCATGGTAGTATGATTAGAGAGTTGTCCATAACAATAGGGATAATGTTTACAATTTGGTGAAGAATGAGAGAAGGCATATCATCACTTTATTAATAGCTACAGAAGAGGACATGGAAAACAATCCAAGAATGTTATTATTGGGAGATTAGGAATTCTTGAAAGAGCCTAAATGTCAACCTACAATTAGTGATATAGGAATTTCTTAGATTTTAAAAGGTACTTAAAATAAAGAGACTTGACTATGTAGATGCATGTGCTATTAGTGAAGTCTCTACAATGCTACAAGTAAAAGAAGAGAGTGAATAGGGTGTTGCAAGAGAGATGCTAAAAGTATGAAAACATGTGATAATAGTAGAGAGGTGCTAAAAGTAGATATCATGGTAGATGATAGTGAGGAAACTTTTGATGTGGATACTTTATTAAAGGAAAAGGATAATGAGGAGTATCGTGAAGTGATAGAAAAAGAGGAAATATCAATTGTGGTAGATGAA
Organism: Cunninghamia lanceolata; assembly: GCA_027924645.1. NCBI lineage: Eukaryota > Viridiplantae > Streptophyta > Pinopsida > Cupressales > Cupressaceae > Cunninghamia > Cunninghamia lanceolata. The sequence goes on from BSBN01001332.1 coordinate 4,878,075, forward strand.
TATCAAGGTAAAGAGGTGTTAATGGAAATCTTGTTTTAGTTCATAGTGCATGCAGAATTGAATCTAGAAAATACCTTTGTACCTACATGAACCATAAGCTATTATACAAAATATTAAATGAAGGTGCATTAAAGGAGGAATATAAGAATAAAGAAGTAGTGGATGAACATGAGGAAAAGAGGGATAGACCCATAAGATTTCATCCTGAAGAAATGATTTATGCTAAAAATACTACTATAATAGCAATAAGTGAGTTGTTCAATGATGTTTGTATACGCCTAAAAATGACACGATTCATATTCCTCTAAGTTAATTAATTATCAAAATATTTAATTATCTCTTCTAAAGTCAAAATTAAATAAAATCTTTATTTAATTAAATTCTTCCAAACAATTAAATAATTCCCAATTATTTAATTAAATCAAATTCATTCTTCCAAATTTGAATAAATCAAATCAAATTTATTTAAATTCTCTCAATCTCCAAAAATAAAATAAATCAAATATTTTCTTATTCTTCCAACTCATGCACAACAATTAAATAAATTTATTTATTTAATTTGTTTTCTTATCTTTAAAATTCTTTAAATATCTTTCAAATCCTCTAAAAATAAGTCTTATTCTTCATGCACATACAATTAAATAATTTATTATTTAATTTCTCTCAAATCATGCAAAAGCAAATCTTAAGTTGAGTTATCTATTCAATCAACCTTGTTTCTATCAATATCTCTTAAATTAGAAAAAAGATTTCTAATTTATGAAAAGCATGTCTTATCTTTGGAAAAGAAAGTGATTAACTCAAATAAAACAGCTTTTGTGTGACACATTTCTTCTTCTTATTCGTTGTACGTTCCTCAACTATTCTCAACCGTTGATCTTCTCATTCTCTCTATACCGTCGATCTTATTTCTATCAAGTCTATAAATTGAATCTCTTCTTCCATTCTATTCATCCAAGCTTTAAGTATTGTTACTCAGCAGGAATTATAGCGTGCCTTTGGCACCAATTCCTTCATTGCTTGTGATCACACCTTTTACTACGCACTATGCACTACCATCATTGTGAAGCTCCTCTTCATTGTGACATTACCACAGCCATTCATAATCGACATTCTTGACAAAGCAAAGAAGTGCACTCACTGAGGGCCCTTTTCACACACAAGGACAATTTTTGATAGGCAACAATGGAAGTTTCGATCTAAGGAAGGTTTGCTTTGTTGATTCATTGCTTGTTTGATTTAATCTTCTTAGTTCACTATTCTATTGAGTTTTGGGTATTTGATATTGTTTATCATTGCATATTCATTGTTTATCCAAATTTTCCCTTAACAATGTTAAGGAAAGGATGAATGCAAATCTACAAGATATAGAGGTGTTTTCAAGGCTACAACAAAAGCAGGGAGGACATGAAAGTGAAGAACTTGTTTGGCAACTACAAGATGGTTATATATCAGATAATGTTCTTACATCCATACTTTATGCTTTAATCAATGAGGTTTTATTTATGCCTCATATGCCATGAGAGAATGTTATATTTTTCAAGGAGAAGGATACTATGGTCTTGAAATGATAAGTGACAAATTGGATATATCAAGGGAATATTTGTGAAGATAGGACGTCAATGTGTCATGAATGGAAGTAAAGGAAAGATGTGGCTTGTGTTAAAGGTGGAGAAGTGGAAGAAAAGACACTAGAGTCTAGCTGCAAGTTTACCTATAGCAACATTGTCTATAAGCTATAGCATTACAATTTTGATAGGGAGTAGGGGCTAACATATTTGTAACCTAGAGAGTTTGATGTAAAGGCATCAAGTAATCAACCAATTAGGCTTCAGCCACATTTTTGATATTTCATGTTTCATGACCACGTGGCAAATGTGGGCATGGCATTTGTTATCAAAGCCCAAGTTTAAACTCTAGGCATTAAGGGCACATTTATTATTCCACAATTTGTTTATTAATTAAGGCACCTTGTTCATGTAGGATGCTACCTAGAACTAGGAAAGGACACTTGCACATCAATGATTCTGGTGAGGCTCAGTCTAGAACCACTCATTCTACATCACCATCAAGAAGTCAAAACTTAGAGGTAATTCCTAACATAGGGCCTTAGATATTATAGGCCGTTCAAGCCATTTTGGAGAGACTAGCACCGTTGTGGGAGGATCATGAGTGGAGATACCATTAACATTAGCTGAGGAGCATGCATCATCTTAGAGAGAACAAAGCAGGAGTCATCCACCATGTCGAGAGGACCACGAGGAGGAGATCATTGTGGAGTTAGTTTACTATGACCCCTTGGGATTTGACCATCAACTAGAGGCAGAGGGTCTAGTAAGGGGCTCTCACGACCCTAGAGATCACATTAGAGATTTGCTTCATCTTCACCCTCCTACATTTGTTGGAGCTACTGAGGGGGCTGAGATTGAGGCTTGGCTCATTAGTTTGGATTGGTACTTTTCGTTGTGTCCTTATAGGAGCAACACAAAAGTTTGAGTCACCATTCACTTGTTACGCAACTTTGCATCTACATGGTGGCGCAATGAGGAGTACAAAAGCCATCTTTCCTTGGATACTTTTTCTTGGAGTACTTTTCTTGAGTTCTTTAGGGTACAATATATATCAGAGTACTATCGGCAGCACCACATCGATGAGTTTCATGACTTGTAGCAATGAGGAGCCACGGTGGCTTAGTATGAGAGCTAATTTTTAGATTTGTCGCAATATACTAAGTACCTTCAGGATGAGAAAATTATTGTCAATAAGTTTATTAGAGGGTTGAATCCTGGTATAGCAGGACTAGTGCAGATGGTTGATCCCCAGAACATGAGTGAAGCCACCAAGAAGGCATATATTGCTGAGGAGATTCATGAGCAGAACCGTGAGTCATGCACATAGTTTCAAAATCATAACTAGCAGAAGGATAATGGTTTTAGTAGATCCCCACTCCCTCAAAAGGGAGGTTTTAGAGCCGCATCCTTACCTCCTATGCCACCACAACAGTAGTAGTAGGGTTAGAGGTCTAGGCCCTAGCAGAGAGCACAGGGTGGGCACACTATAGGATGGAACTCTCAGGATCCGTATAGAGATCAGAGACATCAGTCACTAGTTACAAGACCAACATGATTACAATAGTCTTATAGAGCCACCCTAAGTAGCTCAATTAGACCAAGAGCTTAGCAGTCCAATAGGACATAGTCAATTCACATTTAGTCAAGAGGGCCATGCTATGTATGTGGTGGCGCTGCACACTTATCTAGAGAGTGTCCCCAAGGCTATACAATAGGAGGAGAACAACACACTAGAGGTTTAGAGAAAAATGTAGGAGACATGGGTAGATCCCACCATCTGTTTATAGTGGTTGATAACTATCAGGATGACTATCATACCTTGGTTATTGAGACCAGGGTATGATTGGAGCTATTCGTATTACTATATTGTTTGATTCCAGAGCTTCAGGCTCCTTTATATCTCCATCCTTAGTGGAGCATTGCATGATGGTGGCCTCTAGGAAGGACATTAGGTGGGAGGTTGAGTTAGCCACATGGGACAAGATGGTCATAGACTCAATTGTTCAGGATTGTGAGTTACCAATTGGAGCCTTCACCACGATTGTAGACCTTAGGGTTATACCTTTAGGATCCTATGGTGTGGTGTTAGGTATGGATTGGCTTGTAGGTCATAAAGCCAAGCTTGATTGTTTCCGCAAGGTGATAGATTGTCTCAACAACCATGGCACAATAGTAGAGATTATGGGCATTCAGAGGCATATAGCCTTGCATATGATTTATGTTGTGCAACTTAATCATTGTGTACGGAAGGAATGTCAGATGTTTGTGATCCCTATTAGTGATCGATTAGAGGATGAGTCAGGGAGTTCACTTAATGACCATCACATCCTTAGAGAATTTACAGATGGGTTTTGGTTAGAGCTTCTAGGGATGCCACCTCACTGAGAGGTGGATTTTCATATTGATCTTGTACTAGGTGTTGAGATAGTGTCTTGTGCACCATATAGGATGATTATACATGAGCTTATGGAGTTTAAACTTTAGCTAGAGGAGTTGCTAGAAAAGGGCCACATTCGGCCTAGTGTCTCACCTTGCGAAGTGCTAGTCATCTTCTTTAAGAAGAAGGATGGGTTCCTTCACATATGCATGGATTATAGGCAGTTGAATAAGGTGATGGTGAAGAACCGATATCCTTTGCCTAGGATCGATGACTTATTTTATCAAATGCAGGGAGGTAGAGTGTTCTCTAAGATAGACCTAAAGTCTTATTACCATTAGTTAGGGATTATAGAGGTAGATATTCATAAATCATCCTTTAGGACTTGTTATGGTCACTATGAGTTCACCATGGTACCCTTTAGTTTCACAAATGCCCCTGCAGTATTCATGAGTCTCATGAATGGGATGTTTTACACTTACCTAGATTGGTTCATATTAGCATTCCTTGATGATATCTTGATATATTCATGGATTGAGGAGGAGCATGAGGAGCACTTGCATGAGGTATTATAGTGTTTGCAAGATTAGCAACTATATAGAAACTTGTCGAAGTGTGCATTCTTCTATTCAAAGGTTCAGTATTTGAGGCATATTCTATCTGGTGATGGTATCTCAGTAGATCCATTGAATATTAGAGCGATTATGGATTGGCCATCACCTACCAACATGACAGAGGTTAGGAGCTTCATGGGATTACCAGGATACTACTGCCAGTTTGTTGAGGGCTTCTCTAGGATAGCTCACCCTATCACTTTTCTTCAACGAAAAGGGAAGAACTTCTTATGGATCGAGAAGTTTGAGAGGGCCTTTAGGGTCCTCAAGGAGTGTCTCACTAGCTCTCCTATTCTAGCAGTACCCGAACTGGCAACAAATTTTATGGTATGCACTGATGTATCAATAGAGGGACTAGGCATAGTCCTTATGCAGGATGATCGAGCGATCGCGTATGAGTTGTGAAAGATTAAGAACCATAAGCTGAACTATCCCACTCATGATTTAGATCTTACAGCATTAGTTCACATGTTAGTTAGATGGAGACATTTCCTTTTGGGATGTTGATTTGAGTTACACTCAGACCATCACAGTCTTTAGTATATCTTTACACAGCTAGATATAAATGCCTGTCAACATCATTGGATGGAGTTGTTGTGTGAGTATGACTTTGATGTGCATTATATCAAGTGTAAGGAGAATCTAGTTTTCCATGCATTGAGTCAGAGGTGACATGAGATCGTGACCTTGACCTTGAGCATAGACTTGAGAGGGTGCATCTTGCAACATCTACCAGAGGATGAGTGGTTTATTGAGGTTCAGTGGGAGATTAAATCTTAGAGGGCCCTTAAGGGAAGTTTATAGGATATTCCATTGAGGAAGATAGGCTTTTACAACATCAGCATCACATCTATGTGCCCCTTGTAAGATATCTTCGCATAGTGGTTTTTTTAGAGGCTCATAGATTACCTTATGTAGCACATCCTGGGGTAAAGAAGATGCATGCAGACCTTACATAGTTACATCATTGGGCAGGGATGAGAGGTGACATGACAGAGTTTGTAGTTCATTGCCTTGAGTACCAGAGGATCAAGCCCAAGTATCAACATCCAACAAGACTTCTATATCCCCATGAGATACCTGAGTGGAAATGGGACACCATTTCCATGGACTTTATTGTTTGTCTACCTTGGTCATCTCACTGCCATGATGCCATCATGGTGATAGTTGACAAGTTCACCAAGGTGGCACATTTCTCACTAGTTTGTAATACATATAATGCACCAGCAATGGCGAGGATCTTCTTAAATGAGACAGTGAGACTTCATGGAGTTCCTCATTGCATCATTTCAGATAGATATTTAGTTTTCACATTAGCTTTTTTTAGAGCACTACAATAGGTGTTGGACACTCAGCTCAACTTTAGTTCAACATATCACCATGAGACAAATAGGCAGATTGAGAGGGTGAGTCAAGTTTTAGAGGACATGATTCACATGTATGTTATCGATCACCAGTCAAGATGGGAGGACTACTTATATCTTGTTGAGTTTGCTGATAATAACAAGCATCATAGCTCATTAGGTATGCCTCCTTATCAGGCCTTCGAGTTAGGACTGCATTGAGAATAGAGTTGCAATTAGACTAGAGATGGTACATGACATGGAGCAACAGGTTACTTTTATTAGACAACATTTACAGGAGGGACATGATCATTAGAAGAAGTATGTTGATGCCAAGAGATTGGATCGGAGCCTCTCAGTTAGCAATAATGTGTTCCTGAGAGTGCAGCCACATAAGAGTCCAATCCATTATGGAAAGGGCTCTAAGCTTGCATCGAGATTTGTTGGACCTTTTGAGATTTTGGAGTAGATAGGACCTATAGCTTATCATCTAGCCTTGTCACCTAACCTGTCACGTATCCATGATGTGTTTCATATTTTTGTGTTGAGGAGTTATGTATTTGATGTGGCTCATGTTTTGGATTGGGGTGATTTATAGGTAGAGTCAGACAGGCAGTTAGCTTTGGAGCTCTCATCTTGGCTCATCATACACTAGCCCTTCAAGGGCGAGAGCTGGACTAGGTCAAAGTACAATGGGACCATTATGATAAGGTTTCAGCCACTTGGGAGGATGCTACATGTTTGAGGGCACTCTACCTTCACCTCTTTGTAGAATTCCAAGAGGAAGTTTAGTCATAGGGGAGAGGATGTGAAGCCTACCCTTATTACACCTCCTATTTTGACTATGAGACTTGTTTGGATTATATTTTGACATGTAGACATTTTGAGGACTGTTGATCCCATATACTTAGATATTCGATGGCTTTATTTTGTGCTTTGACTAGATACCTTTCTTTGCTAGAATTATATTATTCTTCTATGATGCTGATTGTGCTATAATATTTGATGCAATTGAAATGATATAATGAACTAATTGAGTTGATGACATATTATGTCAATTTATGATTTCATGATCCTAATTGTGTTATTGAAAGTATAATTGATTTGGGAACCAAGTGAATTTTATCATGTGATATAATTGAGAATGTGTGGATTCATGCAATCATGTGTGTGCGTAATTTAATTGCTTTGGCTATGATATACATTGGGCTATTGATGTGTGTGTAGTGTGTAGGTAATTTCCATGGCTAATGGAAGCTAGAAGTCATACAAATAACCCTAAGTAACTATCTTTGTGAAGCCAACCTAGTCCCTAAGGTGGACTAAGGTCAATTGTTGTTTGAGTATGAATGTAATGTGTTAATACTTTATTTTGATTTTAAATTTGAGTCTCCTAAGGTTGACTTAGGTGGGGTGGATGATGAGTGTCATCCATGTGTGATTTTCATTCATAAGTTTTAAGGGCTTTTAAATGATGTCTATTGAGATTTTTAATGTTAATTTCAAGTGTTTAAGGGTCCTAGTTCAAGTACCTATGGGTTAGGTACCTTATAGACATCAAATCATGAGTTTTAACTCATGTTTGACTCCTCTTTTGACCCTAGGAGTTAAGTGGAGAGATTAGGGTTTTGGGTTGCAGGTTGGGTGAGTTGTCACATCTAGTCCCACAACCCAAGGTTCAAGGGCTTGGGAAGAGAACCTCTAGTGCTTCCATGTTCCCCATGCCTCACACATGTGTGAGAGTACATATGGGGAGTGGTGCTTGAGAGAGTGAAGGAGAAGGTGACAAGTGTCACCTCCCTAATGCTCATTATCTCGCACATGTGTGAGAGAACATATGGGGAGTTGTGCTTGTGAGAGTGAATGAGAAGGTGACAAGTGTCACCTCCTCATTCATAGGAATGATTTTTGAAACCTTATTTATCTCCCTCTTGTAGAGGTGATAAGGATTCTTTTTTCTGGATTTTGTTATTGATGTTGGGAAGGAGCTTAGTCTTGGAGAGGAAGATTTGTGCAAGGAACTTGGAGTTGGTGCTTGGAGGTCTTCACCAAACATATTTCTTCACTTGAGACTTGAGAGGTAGGCTCTCAAGGTGTCAAGTTCTTCTTATGCTTGTTTATTTTCTATCTATGCATGTAGTTATGTTATACTTTTTGTTTAATGTGATTTTCTTGGTGTTGTAATGGATTTATGGGTTAAATAGTGATCTCTCCATGTGATTAAGCTCACCATGTGTTGGGTAAGAGAGGAGAGAACCTCCTCAAGGGAAACCTCTCCTTGAAAAGGAGTTTTGATGGCTATGGCCTAGTTTCTGGGAAGTATTGATAGTTTTATGTATGGAAAGAGTGCCTTGGATATTTTGGAGTTATAAGAGGTTTGATAGCAAGAGGCTACAATATTGGGTGTTATGAGTTATGAGTACTTTGGTTTGGTTTGGTTTTCCCCTTGAGTTAAGTGAGTCCACTCTCTCTCCCTTAAAATCCATTTATATGGATTTTGTGTGTTAAGTCTCCTTGGGTGGGTGTTCTTGTGTATTATTTTGAGTGTGTATGTGTTTGGAACCTATTGTGTGAGTATGAACCTAGTTATATTGTGGGCCTCCTAGCTTAGGGTTGGCTTGCTTGCAAGCCAACAGTTAGGAGGTGAGCTTCCCTTAGCCTTGGGAAGATGTTTATTGTATTATAGG